>OX336340.1:4636781-6027824 GCA_946902875.1 Nematopogon swammerdamellus | reverse complement strand
CGGCAGTACCAAAAATCGGTTTCTGCCGAATGATGTTTCTCGTGAACTACTGTGAGTTTGATGTTAGAATATATTATGGCTTTTTTTTTTTTTATTTAATTTATTTTTAGGGCTTTTAACAAAGCAATTCGTCAATATCAGCCCCATGGTACCTTTCCTCTCGATTCCTCAGGGCTCAGAGTCCCTAAGGGATAGAGAACGTTTAACAAACTCCAATACACATGTTAAATCCTTCCCACTTGGGCACGCCAACAGCCTATGAATACAAAAAAACAAATTAAGTCTGTCCACCCTGAGTGAAACCTGCAATTTCCTTCGTAATTCTTCATTCTGACCACACTCCATCAACACATGGTATATATCATCCTCCTTATTGCACCAATCACAATTTGGTGACTCTTTCTTTTTCATCAGAAATTTAAATTTATTTAATGGCATGTGGCCAGAACGAAGTCTTAGAGCTAAAACTATTTTAGGCCTCTGGAAATTGCACGTCTGAAACCAGGGAACATGTGGAGGTTCCGATTGCAAGGTTTTGTACCATATACCACTCTGTAAAGAACGGCTGTCAAAATGTTCTTTCCATAGATTTTGGCAGAATGTTTTTACATCTGACAATCGATCCATACAGAATGGTTTACACATTATAGTGGGGCATACACTGTAAATAGCTTCTTTCGCCAATTTATCTGCTATTTCGTTTCCCCTTAACCCAATGTGAGAGGGGATCCACTGTAATACAACCGATCTGTTTTCGGCAGTTGCATTACAGAAATCTTTTATTATATCATAAGCTATAGCTCTTCCCTTAGCCCCACTCGTGCAGCCCACCAAATGTTGCAAAGCGCTTCTGGAGTCTGTAAGTAGAACAATTTCTTTTGCATCAGTTGATAAGCCCCATGAAAGGGCTTCTGATATGGCGATGAGCTCAGCGGTCATGATTGGTACTTCTTCTTTAATACTGAACTTCATACCGATATTGTTCTGTGGGTCCCAAAAGGCCGCACCTATGCCATCTACTTCTTTAGACCCATCGGTGTATAATTTGAAATGGTTTTTATACATCGATTCCAACATGATTTCAGTTTTAGTGAGAAGTTCATAAACCATGGTTTTATTTTTTGGGCCCTGTACATCGTTTACAGTGGTTTTTACACATTCCCGTATAGGAATCTTAGAGACCCAGGTATCTAAAGAATACATTTTAAGAAGTGAGCTATTTTCTACATTATAATTTTTCATCCGTTCATGACATTTAACAAGAATAGGGCATTTTCTGTTTTGCCAGTATCTATCTGCTATTAATGGTACAAGCTCGTGTAAAAGTTTAACAAGTGGATTATTGGTGCGAGATATGCATCGTAGATAATGCTTAGAAGCTAAATAATGTCTGCGTACAGATAATGGTGGAATGCATAACTCGCTTTCCATTACATGTATTGGGGTTGTCTTAATATATCCTCCACAAATCCTCAAAGCTCTGTTTTGAAGAATATTTAATTTTTGAATATGAGACTGAGCACAATTATCGTATAAAAATGAGCCATAATCTATTCGGCTGCGGACTAGAGCTATGTACAGACGTCTCATGTGTGTTTGATGAACCCCCCATGATGAACTTGCTAGAACTTTTAGAACATCTAAATATTTGGTAGCCTTTATGCAGGTTTCGGTTACATGTTTTCTCCATTTAATGGCTGGGTCTAGCCACATGCCTAAAAATTTAATTACTGACACTTTTTCTATAGGAATTCCATTTACACTCAAGTCAATAATAGATTTTCTGTGACCTCTAGCAAAAACACACACTTTAGTTTTGGCTGGTGAGATCTCCAAACCGATTTCTAAAAGACATGCTACTAGTGTCAATAAAGATTGTTTTATATAAATGGTAGCTATCGTCAATTTCGGAACAGTAACATAGAATGCAAAGTCATCTGCATACTGTAAAGCTGAGACATTAGTAACTTTTCGGCATATTTCTATCGTAATAATATTGAACAATAGTGGAGATAAAGGATCCCCCTGTGCAAGACCTTTATTGCAACATCTGGAAATTACTTTATCATCCATCATAATTTGTAAATACCTTTCCCTGAGAAAATTCCAAATATATTGACATATATATTTTCCAACACTCATTTTAATGAGATAAGAAATGAGTGCCGGTACATTTACATTATTATAGGCATTATCAATATCAATAAAGCAGGCTAGAGTCGGTTCATTGGATGACTGACCAATCTGAATGCTTGTGACCAGTCTAGAAACACTATCCAAGCACGACTGTCCACGTCGAAATCCTACTGTTGAATCAGATAAATATTTATTTCGTTCTACGTACCATTCAAGTCTTCTAGTTATAATCAGATTAAACATTTTGCATAGACATGATATAAGAGATATAGGTCTCAAGGATGACACTAAGGATGGATCTCTACCTGGCTTAGAAATGGCAATAATTCTAATATGTCTCCATTGCATGGGTACTTCACCAGATTGAAATATTCTATTGTACATTTTAATTAAGATTGTTTTACCTGTTAGAGGAAGATTTTTCAACATTGAATAAGTAATATTGTCTGACCCAGGTGCAGTATCTTTAGATTTAAGAACATTCTCCAACTCTGCCACAGTGAAGTCTGAATCCAGAAGTCCGAGTGTCGAGTCGAAACGTATTGGCCGGTCAGCGACAGTGTCCGGAGCGAGACTACAGAGCAGAGCTTCCGCTTTCTCTTCATCGATGTGTAGATTGTTGGTTCTGATTCCTTTTAACCATTTCATTTTCCGCCACATTTCAGAAGAAGAGGTTTGGCTATCCACACTGTCACAGAAATCAGTCCAGCCTTTAGTCTTGGCTGCACGAACTTCTTTTCGTGCTTTTGCTACTGCTTGTTGATATTTGTTGTAATTTTCAGGTATAGGGTTACGTCTAAGTTGAGAAAGTGCAAGTCTTCTTTCAGCGATACTTTTGGAAATAGAGCTGTTCCACCACGGTTTAGGCCGGAATCGTGATTGTGGATTTTGGTTTGTTTTTATCCAGGGTATACACTCGTCTGCCGCATCATTGATTTTAGAAAGTAGAAGATTATATGCTTCATGTATGTCTTCAGATAAAATTAGATTATCAAGAGATATTTCCAGGATTTCTCTATATTTTTTCCAATCAGCTTCTTTAATATTTCGCTTTTTTAAAATAGTTCTTGAAGGTTCGGTTCCTACTGATGTCTTCAAAATAATGTGATCACTACCAAGGGTTTCACTTGTGGTGTTCCAGTTGCATATTAAGGCAAGGTCCATAGTACAGAAGGTAATGTCAGGGGAGGATCTTTGCAGGTTATTGTTCACCATTTTTATTCTTGTTTCACTGCCATCGTTAAGAGTGATGAACCTGTTATCTAGGCATGCATTGAGTATACTTTCTCCTCTAGAATCTGTTTTACAAGACCAATTTGTGTGATGGCCATTAAAATCACCTGCGATAAGTGTACCTGTATTCCACTGAGAAAATATGTGGTCCCAGTCTGCTTCCGATGTTTGCACAGATGGAGGGCAGTATACAACAACAATGTTTTTAATAGGATAACAATTATAAAGTTCAAGTCCTAATATTTCTATTCCGGGGTTCCTGTTATGTATCAGTATACTTCTTGATTTTACTGATTTATGGGTTATTATGCACACTCCACCATATGAATCAGGTCGGTCTTTCCTTGAAATATTATATCCGTTAATTTTCACAGTTTTTTTCTCATCTAGCCAGGTTTCAGATACAAGTGCAATATGAATTTTCTCTTGATTTAAAAATTGATCTAGCTCTGTTTGTTTAGACATCAAGCTATTAGCATTCCACTGTACTAAGTTGATCTGGCGTTTAATGGTCAATCTAGCCATGACAGCTTAGTAGTTTGCTGGTAGATTCTTCGCCAAATGAAAATAAGTTTAATATCGAGCCATCCGTAACATACTCCATTACAATTTTGCTAATCTCTTTTATTGCTAATTTCATTAGGTTTGTGAACTTTTCTTCCCAGTTTTCAGATGATGTAATGACTTTTTGAATTCCCTCTATAATCCTATGCCATTTACCTTTTGACTTTTCCTTTGACTCTCTAGATTCGGACTGAGTGTGTATTTCTGGCTCGGTGATAATGTTTATGGGGATTTCAATATTTGAGGGAACGACAACAGTTTTGTTTTTCACTTTCTTTTTTACAGCGCCAGCATAGTCAAGTTTCATAGTCGAAGTTGGGGCACGTTCAGACTGGGGACGTAATGGAAGAGGAACAGAATTTATTGCTTGTGAAGAAGTATTAGGCAGTTGAGAATATGCATTGAAATGGAACGGGGTGGATAGTATTGGGGAAGACGTAGGGTAAGAGCATGTAGAAGACTGTGTCAAGGTGCTCTGTCTTTTGGTGACATGTTCTGATTCAGTCAATAAATTGTCTGTGTTTTTCATGGAGCAGAATTTTTGCAATGCCATTTTATATGTGCAGTTAGAATCTGACATGATTTTACGAATCTTCTTCTCTTTTAGGAAAACTGGACAAGTTTTTGAGAGGGCCATGTGGTTGTTACTGCAGTTTATACATTTATATTCAAGAATGTCACAGTTTTCATGCTTTCCTCCACATTTAGGGCACAGTATTTTACCAGTGGGACATGTCTTGGCCGTATGTCCAAATCGCCAGCATCCGGAGCACTGCGTGACTGGAAATGTGAACGGCTCCACACTGCATCTGCTCGCATAAATGTTTACATATTTAGGTAGTACAGGCCCTTTAAAACAAATTCTTACAGCTTCACTAATTCTCCAATCTCCAAATGCAATTTTCTTTTGCAGGCGTTTTACGGAAAAAATTTCATGTTCGCTTTTTAAAATATGAGAGAGCTCTTCTTCACTTATATCGATATCGATATTTTTAATAACCCCATAAGAATATGACATCTCATTAAGTCGGGCACACGTCATTCCCTTCACACTGAGAAATTCATTTCCGACTAATTCTGAAGCATGCTTTTCAGTTGAACAGTGTACAACCACCCTATACGGGGAGGAATACTTTACTTTTACTACTTCTTTAATATTAGCTGCATTAAGAAGTTTAGCTAGGCTAATCAATTTCGGTAATTTTTCCTTGCTTGAAATCTGTACCTGCCTAGATATATCATGCTTAGTCGTGTCAATATTTTGGGAATTACCCAATTTTTTTGGACTCTTTTTACCTCTTTTTCCGACGAAGGTAAATACCTCCTCATCAGCAGACAGCTCTCTGCTTGATGGCTCTCTGTGTCTCTTTTCTCCTACAGGAATGTGCCTGTGGCGCCTCGCTTCCAACTCACAATCTACCGATTGAAGAAGCTCGTCCTCGATGTTGCTCTGCACGTCCAGTTCGTCCACACATACTTCCGAAGCTTCCGGGGACCCACCTGGGTCGTCTTTATTCATTTTAGAAAATTGAAAAAAGTATTATGGCTTTATAGAAGACATATTGCTTCCCATCAGGTAACCTAAAACGCAATTGGATCCATTTGACTAATGAAAAAAGTGTATAATAAATTAAATAGTTTTTTGACACAAAATTTGGTTTTAGCAATTTTTATAATATATGTTTTGCACATTATACATAAAAAACATATTTTGCATGATTTTTCGACCTAGTGGTCGCCGTCAGATAATTTTTTTTTTTATATAAACAAATTTGTTACCTGACGACGACCAATAAGTCCGTACGAAATATCACGAAAAAATGTGTTTTTTTATTTGTAATGTACATAAAATATTAAACATGAAATAATCCTTCCAGTCAAGGAGAGTATATTTCTTTTCTTAAATATTACGTCATATAAATTCACTTTCGCAAACAAACATCAATCGGGAGAAAAAATTTTTTGGTATTGCTGGATCTTAAGAGCATACTCTTCGCCTCGGCATTCTTACAAAGACACAGATTAGAAAAGTAGATACGACATAACATTATTTTAGCCTGTGTCAAATGGTTTTGATGTGATCGTTCGATTACGGTATGGGAAGACGTGGCGTAAGGTATGCTCTTAAGTACGAACGAAAGTTGTTTACACGGAGAGGTTTCGTAGCCAATGTCTTCTTGCACGCATAGCGAGTGCGCCGCCGTCGTTGCCACGCGCTGCTCTCCACATTAATGCCATTTTCCCTAACCGTTTAAGTATACAGGCTGATCCAGCAATAATTTTCAAGGTGTTAAGGGGTAATTCCGGAGCTCGAACGAACAAAGGCAATTGTATTTTGTTTTTTTTTTTTTTCAAAATAAAATATAACATATATTTTTTGACAAATTATTACATTTATTTCCTAAGTTTTTTATATTCAGCATTCTCAGGAAATAGTTAATTTTCCTCTCAAACAGTATTTTCGATAACTGTAATATTATGTTTATGATAAATAATAATTATGACTGTCAAGACAACATAATTAATACTCGTATTTTAAATACAATAATTTATATTGTAATAAGAACTTGTAAAAATAAAACGCTGCGAAGTTTTTTCCGGCTCATCTTCGTGGGTGTAATCGATCCGGATAGAAAAAGCAATTGTGACAAGTTCGAGAGTAGGAAAATTTCCTTATGAATGTAATAAATGCATGCTTAAAAAAACAATATATACCATAGCACTAATAACTCCCTGTTTATTTGAAAAAAACCTGCCAAGTGCGAGTCGGGCGCGCGCAGAAAACACGTTTCTTGTATGGGGACCCCCCTTAATTTTTCCTTTTTAATTTTTTTATTATTCGTCAAAATAAAACATTTTCTGTGAAAATTTCAACGGCTTGCAATTACGGTTCCAAAGATACAGCCATCGGACGGACGGAGGGACAGACAAATAGACAGACAGATCGACATACGGACAGACAGAAGTTGTAGGCTTAGTAATAGGGTCCCGTACGACGGATATGGAACCCTAAAAACATTATTGCTCATATTATTCGGAAAAACAAATATTATAAGCCGGACGAAAAAAATTACAATGACAATATTTATAGTGTGGATTTGTAGAGCTAGCCTGTTCTTTCATGAATAATGACACATAAGTTAGAAGAGATTGGCATGATATTCGAATTTTAAGAAATAATTTACTATGATCTCATCCACGACGCCTAATATAGGCGCCTGGCACATGCGCGGGTGAAAATGGCGCCGCCTATATTAGGCGTTTGGCACTTGAGCGGGTAGTACGAGTATGAGCTAAGGAATCACGTGGTTGTAATGATATGGGATATATCTGGGACATTATGTTTTTTTTTTTATGGCAACTGATACGGTTGGCTTGACATCACCTACAACGACCGTGATGTCAGCCCATAATACCGGGTGAACTAGGTGCCATGTCAGTGCTTCCCCTTTGATCGTGCCGGCTACACTGAACTGGTCGGAAAACACAAACTATATACATAGCCGTTTCGACCCCGTTTGATTCAGTGCGGTGGTAATTAAGATTAGGAGGGAAGGGCCCTACAGTTTTACGAGGAATCCGAACCTCGGTCAGCCTCCAACGGTCAGCGGTCACCCATCCAAGTACTGACCGCACCCAGCGTTGCTTAACATTCAATAGCGACAGTTGACTATCTGCACCACTGAGCTATCAAGACTGACCTGATCTGTATAAATAAAATAGCATTTTGAACGACGCAAGCATATAATACAATATCATTGTAAAATTCTGAACACGTGTACCTCCAACATGCCGTGCGCGAGGTTCTACCTTCGAAGCCTCCACAGTCGAGGGCCCGCATCCCTACCAAATTCAATATTGAGACAGTTTCGGCGGAAATCGGGCAGTATATTTGTTTTCACTTGGCGGATGTGTTTCCGGAACTAACGATCAATGGAGGACGAAATGAGGAAATGTAATAGGTACAAGATGCAACAAAAGAGATAAATAAAACGGAGAGATCTGACGATCTACTTCTTTTTACGGAAACTGATATGTTTGTTTATATATCCGCGATGTCGAACACATTGGTTGAACTAGGTGCCATGTCAGTGCTTTCTTTTGGTCGCGCCGGCTACACTGAACTGGACGGAAAACGCGAACCGCCTTCATAGCCGTTTCAATCTACATTCAATCTGTTAACATTAATCTAATCCCTTCTTAATTTTGTCTCAATAAAATTCATAATTAAAAGTAAAATTTAAGATGTATGTAAGATGAACTAATTATTTTACCATACTTTGCGAGTGAGGTTGTGCAAAGTATATTGAAGTTTAATATGTAAATTTTAAACATTAGGAAAAGTTGGTTTTCTTCGACAACACTTTGAAATTAAATCCGTCAATTCTCTTACTTTAATAAAACATAAAACAATATATCGATAAGTATTGGATTTAAAAAACTTACCCTAGGCAGATCGCTTTTTGTGGAGATCTGCCGAACATGGAGTCAAAATCTACGCCGTCTGTCAGTCTGTCTGTCTGTCTGTCTATCTGTATGTCTCCCTGTCTGTCCCTCTTGAACCGTAATAAGTAGCCGGTTGAAACTTTCACAGAATATGTGTTATTATGGCGGATATACTAATAAATAATAATAAAAAATATACGGCCATACGATCCCTCGGATCCTTGACCCTTCTCGCCCCTCAAAGCAAGCACCCCACACGCGCCAAAAGAAGTTGCCGAAATTAGAAAAAAAAACATCGAAAATAGGTACACTTTAATTTAACACACGTTCATAACTTGCGCATCCTTATTCTATAGTGAGCTATTTCAGACATACTCCTCTCTATTATACTTTCAGAGATACAGTAATTCTCACATGCAGTGTTTTTCGTAACTTTGATAACTCATTCATGACCCATTTATTGCAACCTTCTTTTATAGTATGATATTATTTCAAACATAATCCTCGCTATCTATCCGAGATATAGAATTTTTCCCGGAACTCCGTATCCGTCGTACGGAACCCTATTACTAAGCCTACGCGAGGTCCGAGGGCTGTATCTCTTGAACCGTAATAAGTAGCCCGTTGAAATGTTCACTGAATATGTGTTATTAATATTATGGCCGATATAACAACAACTAAGAAAATGTAAAAAATTCACGGGAGTCCCCATACAAGAAAATGAAATATGTGTATGCGCGCCATCTACCGAAAACAGTATGAAGCAGGGCTGATCATGAAATAGCGATACGGAACCCTCGGTGCGCTAGTTCGACTCGCACTTGGCCGGTTTTTTTTGCGTTACATTCGAGTTCCGTGAATACCTCACCTCATCATCTCTGAATAGTCTTGAGCAACATGCTGATGAAAAGTCCGCGGCAAGTCTTTACACACCCTATGTACAACTAGGGTTGCCATCTCCATGCTGGTAAAACTAGGACAAGAAAATCTAAAACCGCTGACATTTTGGACAAAAATCTGGACACAAAACAAAAATCTAATAATTTTCTTAGCATTGTATGGAAGAGAAACTAGTATGGGTTCGCCTAGGCGAGACCCGAGAAACGGACATTTGGTGCGGTATTTAAAAACCTAGGGCGATTAAAAAAAACCGCCCGGACTTCCCCGGACACCCTAAAAACCCTGACCCTGTCCGGGGAAACCCGGACGGATGGCAACCCTATGTGCAACGTGTGACGATGGTATTCCCATCAATTGAATTCTTTGAACGTGCCTAAAGTACAGTAGTTGTAGATTGAACTATATTCAATCTACGTTCTAGCTAGTACTTAGATAGTGTGTGGCGGCCTTTCGCAAGACTTGAATTACATATTCATGAATAATTCAAGAGGCTTTGCGCACTTCGAGCTATCTTATCACATACATACTTTGTCGGCCGGATATTGCATGGGCGGAGGCTTAAATATTGGAGTAAGATCATGAATTACGTCAAGTTAGGAGATAGTGACTTTGAAGTTACTAGTTCAGTACCCGAAGTGACATATTCAGAGCAAGACTGCCGAGATATTGGGCGCTTTCTCACTACAACATTACGACAACGGCACGGTACGGCGGCGACCACGATCTCACGTTGCGCCGGTGGCGACGGCGGCGTTGAAATGTCCGTCGTGCGACATGTGGCTTCGTTACATCTACAAGTAGGGTCTAACTATGCCCTTGGACATTCTGCGATGCGAGTGCGGGGATCGCGAGTGCCGTGCCGGCCTGAGGAGCCTTTTCACGCCCCTTTTGAAAAAAAAGTCAGGCTGTACGTAGGATTATAAATAGCTGGGCAGGGAGTGCGTTCGACATTTTCCCGGTTCCGTGAATAAATGGCCTACAGCCAGCGGTCCTCAATCTATGGTACGCGTACCACCAGTGGTACGCGGGATGCTTCGAGGTGAATGAAACATTATGCTCTAGAAAATTAAATAAGCGGCAATAAAAAGTGTCCTACATAATCCTAATCAATCATTAAGTGGCATAAAGTGTATTATTATTATTACTATATAAAAAAATCTGGCATATCTTTATCTCTATCTCTAGCTCTACTTCTTATAAAAGGGAACGTCTGTCTGTCTGTATGTATGTTTGAGGTAAACTCCGGAACCACTGAACAGATTTTGATGTGGTTTGCACCAATGGAAAGAGTAGTTCTTGAGCCTCAACTATAGCCTATATATCACGCTAAATAGCCTTAGGGCTCAGCTGTATCAAATAATGTATAGTATGGACGGGGGAGAGAGAGAATATATAAGAGAAGCGATCGCTTATTACAATATTTGCGTTTAAATCGGATTTGCTATAAAACCTAGAAGAAACCTAAAAGAGTCTACGGCGAGCGAAGCCGCGGACAAAGCTAGTATCTCAAAAAGAAATAAACGTCTGATATATTATTATATCCTATATACCTGGGCATATTTTTGGAATGTTACTCTTATTGTAAGAGTACGATTCCAAAAATATGCCCAAAAAAGCGCCGCCCAATGAGTCATTTGGAGGATTCTAGACAATAAAATTAAATCCCCAGAGGGCAGCAGATACGTCGGGCGTTAGATAATAAAAGCAAAACAGCAATCTAAATGTGAAAGTCCTTCCATTTTATACGAAATATACGCAGTTGTCCCGAAAGTATGATGTCACTTTAAAGTGTAGATAAATTTTTAGAATCGTATCATTAACATACTCGTACTACGTGGCACTGTGAGAGTGGCAGAGAGAGAACACAGAGCAAAAACTGTTTTTGACAAAGTTCTACAAATATATTACGTATACAAGTAAGTTGTATGGATTATCCGCAAGGCACTAGAACCTATGCACACTCAGCTGTTAACTGTCAGATTAAACTGTCAAAAATATGTGTTTAGTAGGCATTGACTTAAAAAGTGTAGGCTGCTACTGTTTTTATTGTTAATTGAAAATTCATAATATGGCAGTAAGACTCGAACTTGTCACAATTGTTGTATCCGGTTGAATTACACCCACCAAGGAGAACCACCAAGAAATTTCGCTGGGTATGTTTTTTCATACATATTAACAAGTAATATAGTGACTAGCCACATAATAACACCGCCTACAGACTATCGAAAACAGAGCTTGAGAGCATACATTTAGTATGCGTCGTTTTGGGTCGATATTGACCCTCTGGAGCGCGATAGGACAAAATCAAAATATGTGTAGGTAATACATTATTTTAATTTTAATGACTCGTCCTAGGAATGAGATGCTTCGAGCTCCTGAGAGTGCCCAGCATCGGTGGTCTATCTCTACCACCAGACTGGACTGATTGGTCTGAATATCCTGAAGGGATGCACATACAAGTGCAGGCAAGTTGAATGTTCAACTAAGTACAGTACACGGCAGTAAGTAATGAATATCGAGGTTTAGAAAGGCGACAGGCTAGCCACTTCTCACCTTTGCCAGGTCTTTCCACAGAGTCATGCAGCAGGTGGGCCTTCGTGCCTTACTTGCTGCTTGATAGTTATCTTTTCCGAATACTTGGCTAAACGGAGTGGTCGGTGTTGTGCTGGTATTTACCAGAGTACTTTACAGCACAACACCGCTTACTCTGCTTACCCTGATTGTCCGGATACAGCATGTGGTGTGTGTGTGTGTGTGTGTGTGAGGGTGTGTGTGAGGGTGTGCGAGGGTGTGTGTGTGTGTGTACGTACAATCCGGTTGTAGAGCGTCAGCCTTTTCGCACAGGGACGACGCTCTTCAATCAGATTGTCTCTTTCTGAAGCTCCAAGTTTATTACTTAGTGCCGGGTACTGTATATACTAACTTACTCCCGATTGTGTATCTATCGCTACTGAGGTCAGCTGTTAGTAAGACCACGCGCTGTCAGCGCCTTCTGATTTGCCGCGTATAATAACTATCGTGCCCCCGCCAAGTTCGGTGGCGACACCGGATACTTTCCTGGATTGCTGGCTATACTGGACTAGAGGAGAACACAACCGAGGCTGCTATGCGGCCATCTTACATCCAGTACGGTGGTACCAACCTAGTCGGCTACAATTTGAGCCTACCACCTAGTGAGGGACAAGGGAAGGGACCTACAGTTTTACACCGGTTCCGAACGGTGAAGCAGCAGGTGTAGGTATGCACGTAAATTTTTCCGTCAAAAAAAACTCATTGGTACACGCCGACCGGATTCGAACCGCGGACCTCTCGCATGAGAAGCCGATGCCCAAACCACCCGGCCACCCGTCGCGTTGCTATCGCTACTGAGGTCAGCTGTTAGTAAGACCACGCGCTGTCAGCGCCCTCTGGTTTGCCGCGGATAATAACTATCGTGCCCCCGCCAAGTTCGGTGGCGACACTACCGCACTCTACATTTACTGGAATAATGATTATTTACGTAGTCGTAATGTAATCACTTCACTAAAATTGTACTTTAACTTGACTCGCATGCAAACATAATTAAAATTTATTCTAACAAGTATTTAAGTACTATTTGACATGACTACGTCTTCATTCCACCCACCTCTACATTTTAATTAAAATTATTTGTAGGTATAGCTAACAAAGTAATTTTGTATTCTTATTCTATTTTAGATAGAATAGATGCAAAGGCGAATATATAGAGAAAGATGAGATAATGTTTTATTTTATTTTAATGTTTTATTTTTTTATTTTTTGACAGAAAAATCTGTCGCGCAGAAGCAGTTGTCGATAGTGTGGGCTTATTTAGTATAGACAACATTAAAATAAGGAACTGAATTAGAAAATTAAATTAAAATTGGAAACATTCTCCGATCAGAATAAAACATATTTATAAACTTTCACAAAAGATGAAACAGACAGGCGACGCAATACAAGAATGTTCGCTCTGTTTTGCTGTTACACAATTCCGCCCTCTGTACTTAGCGAAGGAGCTAGGAAAGAGGGAAAGCTCACTCACCTAGCCAAATAGGTCTCCGGGGTGCCGGCACGTCCGGATGTGCACCACACGCGGAGGCTACAGAGCTAGGATGGGACTAGCGCGTCTGACTTCTCACGAATCATGTCAAAATTTCATATTCCCTGAGCTCCACGCGCGACGTTAACGGATTTTAGGGAAGTTTTCTGAACTATGCTTCTTGGGATAGACTCATGCCATAATTGTGTCAACTTCAGTAGCTCAATGGTGCCTCGCCCTTAGTTACTTACTTTCTTCGAGAAGGCTTGTCGTCTTCCTGAACGCAGCTCGACCTTTGGCCTCGCCCATAGTTACTTACTTTCTTCGAAAAGTTTATCGTCTTCCAGAATACAGCTCGGTCTTCGGCCTTGCCCTTCGTAACTTACTTTCTTCGAGAAGGTTTATCGTCTTCTTGAACACAGCTTGGACTAGCTCATAGTTACTTACTTTCTTCGAGAAGATTTATTGTCTTCCAGGATGCAGTTCGGCCTTAGGCCTCGCCGTTAGTTACTTACCTTTATTTGAGAAGGTTTATCGTTTAGCTGGACCCAGCTCGGCCTTCGGCCTCGCCCTTAGTTATTTACATTATTTTTAAATACAAATTTCACACGACCGAAGCCGCGGGCAACAGCTAGTATTATAATATGACGAATCCGAGTGCAGTTAACTGTCTATGGATGATGAATAAAGAATAAATAATAGTGTTTGTAAGCGCCGCCGGTACGTCATTTCCGATGCAAATAGAGACATCTAATGCCAAAAAGCGTAACTACGAGATATATTTAATATTTTTTAAAATAAATACAGATCTTAAACAATGTTACTAACTACTACTGCACAAGGGCGAATTTTACGAGAGCGAAGCCAATACCGACGAACGTTCACATTAATTATATTTAGTATGATTATGTAATATTACAAATAAAATATGTTTTCATATATAAGTCTCTTGAGAATATTCGAGAGATAACGTTAGAACGCTTAGATTAAATTTTGGTCTCGTATTTTCACCACTGTACAGTAATAACCTCCACTCGAAAACGTTATTTAAATGCTAAATCATTAACGCTCTGCCACACGGATATATTTCTCGGAAATAATTATTGTACCGTGTGGGGCCGGTACATCAAAAGAATAGCCCCACTGCATCTCTCCCCATGCATGTCGTAAAAGGCGACTAAGGGATAAGGACAAGATGCCGTGCTAAAGAGCGACGGGATCGCCACCTCTCACCTTGGCACGGTACTTCCACCGAGTCATGCAGCAGGTGGGTCTTCGTGTCTTACTTGCTGCTTGATCGATTGAATCTTGTTCGAATGCTTTGCGAAACGTGGTGGTCGGTGTTGTGCTGTAATTTACCTGAGTTCTTGCAGCACAACACCGATTACTCTGCTTACCCCGATTGTCGGGATTCAGCGTGTGTGATATGTATGTATGTATGTATAATTATTGTTCACGATCCATAAGTGACTGCATAGTCCTAGGTAGGCAAGCAAGAATAATAAGTAAAAAAAAAACCCCAGGACCCTTAATCGAAAATTATTTTCGTTACTTACTGAAAGGAGTCGGGGGACCGCTAAGTAAATACTCGCGCAGCTCTGAGTTTTTATATTTTATTTACTGAACGGTCCCCCGACTCCTTTAAGTAAGTAAACGGAAATTATTTTTGACCTTTTAAGGGTTGGGGTTTTTTTTATTTGTAATGAAACTTTTATTTCAAACTTTTTAAAAAAACCGCATGCAAATCGGTCAAATTTTAATATATGTTTTTTTATTACTTAATTACTTGATTACTTGATTACAAACATAGCTAAGAACCATCCCGATTAAACCAGCTTTCTGATAAAACAAAAACGTATCCAAAACGGTCCATCCGTTTGGGAGCTACGATGCCACAGACAGACACACCCGTACTCACATACACTCATACACAAACACGTTAAACTTATAACACCTCTCTTTTTACGTCGGGGATTAAATATGGAATTAAAACAGTGGTTATAGGGAACCCAGACGGAATATGAAGGGAAACCCATATTAGAACGCTGTTCTAATATGGGGTTCCCATATTAGAACAGAGTTCTAATACAGGCGGGCGGCCGTGGGCGACCAGCTGGCCGCTATGAAATTTCTTGCTCTGTGGGCACTCCTAACGATCGAAAACCTCACGCACAGACACTTGGCCGATTTTATAAATATCTCTATCATCGTAAATTGCTAGGGAACCCTACAAGATGACACTGTTTAATAACTCTGTGGAAATACCGTTTTTTTTTTTCACGAGAGCTTTTTTTTATGTAATCCGGTATGGGTGGCTGAGTCGGAATGGCCAAAGCGCATGCTCCGAGCAGCCAATATTACCTCCGAGAAGGTAGGTGCCATACTGGAGACTTCCCTGGATTGCCGGCTACACTGGACTAGAGAGAACACAACCGAGGCTGCTATGCGGCAACAATTTGAGCCTACTACCTAGTAAGGGGCAAGGCAAGAGACCTTCAGTTTTACACCGTTTACTAAAATTATTTCATAAGTTTGTAGAAAATTATTTCGCGATTATAATAAACTAGCTGTGCCCGCGGCTCCGCCCGCTCTCATATTTGACTTCTCTGCTAACCTCATAAGCCATTTAGCGTGATAGTAAGTAGCATATAGTTGATGGGAAGAATCAAGTTATCCGTCGATTTTTTTCTTATTAAAATCGGTTCAGTGGTTCTCGAGTTATAAGCGAACAGACAGACAGACAGACAGAAAGCAGACGTTGGATTTATTATAGGTAAGGATAAGGATAATCGAAAGCGATACAGGCCAAGTCGAGCAAGTACCCACATATTGCATGCTGTTCATAATTTAAAACACATTTATTTATTTCGGAAATACAAACAAAATAGCAAGACAAAGAGAACTTAGGTAATAATACAGCGATTACACAATATGCTACTTCAGCTACGTATTTCACATATTTAACTTCCTTCCTTCCTTACCTATAATAAAATCCAACGTCTGCTTTCTGTCTGAGTGTCTGTCTGTCTGTCCGCTTATAACTCGAGAACCACTGAACCGATTTTAATAAAACAAAATTTTACGGATATCTTGATTCTTCCCATCAACTTTAGGCTACTTACTATCACGCTAAATGGCTTATGAGGTTAGCAGTGAAGTGAAATATGAGAGCGGGCGGAGCCGCGGGCACAGCTAGTAAATTATAAGACAAGAAAAAAAAATAGTAATATGTCAGTGGACTTCATAGTCAAGAGCACTTAGAGAGAAAATAATATCTAACCAATGTATTATGGAGGGAAATAAATTAAATTGGCACTTCTGTTAGGAGCTCGCAAGGTTCCCGTTCTGTGCTCCCTGGAATTGTTGTGGTCTCTAATTTATTAATGTTACCAGAGACCCTACATACATTCACTCTCGCTTTTAGAATTAAGAATATGTGAAACAGTTTCAAATTCCACGAAAGATTTAATTATACATTTTGATTATGTTCCTGGCGAGCGTACGCGGCGCCGTGCCATCCAACTGTATATAGGTACAGTGCCCGGTGGTAAGTAATCAACATCGGGCTTTAGAAGGAGACTGTAGGTCCCTTCCCTTTTGACATTGAAAATGTCTTTTGGTTCGTTCCAGTAAATGCCCCGATTGCACGATAAAGTGCGAAATCTCGGAGAGTTGTGAAGATATGATATTCAAGAAAAGCTCAAAAGACGCGTATTCATGAGAGCTGTAAGGTGCAAAAAGAATTATTCGAGTAAATAAAAAACGAAAAAAGTTATGGCCGAAATAGTGAAAAAAAATCTATTTTTTTCCGAATTTTTTATTTTGGCGCTCGATATCTTGGAAACGAATAATGATATCAAAAATTTGAAAAAAACTCCTCTGGACAATTTAGTCAGCTATAATTTGAGCCTAAAACAAAGACGATCGGGTTAAGGGTTTGCCCTGTAGCTCAACCTTTTTGAAAAAAATCAATTCACAGATTTCGTGCCTCACACGACTATCGAGCACATTAGAAATGAATCTACGAAATTCGAAAAAATATTGTCGCTGAGCGACACGAGAAAGTCGGGATAAGGAAAAGTTTAGTTGGGGTCTGATGATGGAGCCGGAAGGAAGCCATAGGAACTCCTAAACTACACATGATAAATCCACCATATTTGGGCTTGTTGGATATAGGAATATTATGTAGGTTAGGTTAGAAGATGCGTCGCATTGAAAATGAATTCAACAAAATAAAAAAAATATTACATTTATATATTTTTTATTATTTTTCAAAAGCACAAGCAGCTTACAAAAATGTAAACTAAAATTTATAGACAGAAAAAGAGATAAGCTTGACATTATGTCTAACTAAAGTAACAAATTAATAAATATCAAATATAAAAATATAATATAAGGATATAGAAGATAAGAATATAGCAGGGGTCACCAAATGGCGGACCGCCGTCCGGATCCGGACCGCCGACCCATTTTTTGCGGACCCAGAAGAATTTATGCCTAACCTATATTCCAATATTCCTATATCCAACGAGCCCAAATATGGTGGATTTATCATGAGTAGTTTAGGAGTTCCTATGGCTTCCTTTCGGCTCCATCATCAGGACCCTGGAAATAACATATGACTAGAGTACTTGCGAAGACAAATCCAACGAACCCAAACACGATGGGTTTATCATGTGTAGTTTAGGAGTGCCTTTGTCTTCCTTCCGGCTCCATCATCAGAACCCAACTAACCTTTTCCTTATCCCGACTTTCTCGTGTCGCTCAGTGACAATATTTTTTCGAATTCCGTAGATTCATTTTCAATGTGCTCGATAGTCGTGTAAGGCACGAAATCTGTGAATTTTTACCTTACTAGGTGGTAGGGTTTACCCCCCGGGTTGGTACCAACGCACTGAATGAAACATCGGTCGAAACGGCTATGTAAATAGTTCGTGTTTTCCGTCCAGTTTAGTGTAGGCGACATGAAATGAAGGGAAGCACTCACATGGCACCTAGTTCACCCGGTGCTATGGGCTGACATCACGGATGTTATAGGTGATGTAGCCGACAGTGTCAGTTTCCATAAAAAAAAGACCATCCGGTTGTAGAGCGTCGTCTCTGTCGCACAGAGGCGTGCGAGTTCGTGCGACAGAGACGACGCTCTACAACCGGAGTGTCTCTTTCTAAAGCTCGATATTCATTACGTGTAAGAAGTACAGTAAGAAGATGAGGGTAAGCGAAGCGTCCACAGGTCCGCATCGAACGCATCGTACGCATCGGTTCAAAAGGATATTTAGAAGAATGGAGAGGGGACTCCAAGTTTCACTGTATCAGCAGGAATATCGGAATGTCGACGCTGAATGACGCGACGCGTGGACGACGTGACCGCTGACCGCCATTTGCATTCGGATTGTGCGTGAAAAGGCTCCTGTTAAGGGTTACCATCCGTCCGAATTTGTCCGGACACGTCCGGACTTTCGGCCTCACGTCCGGACTTTGTCCGGCTTTTTAATTTGTTCGGATTTTTTAATCAGATGGAAAAATTTTAGCGCTAGTATCCTAATAAATAAAACGAACTTTATACGTCAATATATGAATATCCTTATAACTCGAGAACCACATTATTGATTTACATACGGCATCCACTGTTACATTCTGTCACTTCTCAAGATGTTTTCAAGCAAAAATCATAACGATACGTCATCGTCGGCCTGAGCTGTGAGCAAAAAGTCACGCGATGCGAAGCCGCGGGCAAAACCTAGTATTACATAAAGGGTTTGTTGTCCGCAGTGTGACGAACATCTTCCTGGTGAACCTGTCTGTGGCCGATCTGCTCGTGACACTGTTCTGCATGCCGGTGCAGATCTCCAAGGCTGTCACAGTGCTGTGGTACTTCGGGGAGGTTACCTGCAAGGTCGTCAACTTCCTCCAAGGTACGAAACCATTTCTCGTCTTCCAGTTTTAAACTATTAGTCTTGAATAGTACACATACATACATACAACACGCTGTATCCCGACAATCGGGGTGAGCAGAGTAATCGGCGTTGTGCTGCAAGTACTCTTGTAAATTACAGCGCAACACCGACCACCGCGTTTAGCAATGTATTAGGACAAGATAACTATCAAGCCGCAAGTGCAAGGGTACGAAGTCCCACCTGCTGCAGGACTCGGTGGAAGGACCGTGCCAAGGTGAGAGGTGGCTAGCCTTTCGCGTCGCCCTTCAGCACGGCATCTTGTCCTTATCCCTTAGTATATAGTACATAAATGTAATATTATTGAAGCTAAGCTTTTTAACGCGCGTTTGGGTTGGGGACCTAACTCAGAAAAAGTGAAACGTCACGAAAGTACGAACGGAAGTTGCAACGCTCCTCATTAGCGAGTTGCGTTGGCCAGCGCCATCTATGAGAGTCTTTTGAAGTCGAATCATTGTATAAGTTGAAAGGAATATCGCGTAGATGGCACTAACCCGATCGAAATTAAATAAATAATAATATTATTCTAAACTAGCTGAGCCCGCGGCTCCGCTCGCGTGAAATTCGTATTCCAAAGAAGAATGTAAGTAACTAAGGGCGAGGCCGAAGGCCGAGCTGCGTTCAGGTAATCGATAAACCTTCTTAAAGAAAGTAACTAACTAAGGGCGAGGCCGAAGGCCGAGCAGCTTTCAGGTAAACGATAAACCTTTCTCAAATAAAGGAAGTAAGTAAGGGCGAGGCCGAAGGCCGAGCTGCGTTCAGGAAGACGATAAACCTTCTGGAAGAAAGGAAGGAACTAAGTGTGAGGCCGAAGGCCGAGCTGCGTTCAGGTAAACCAAAAACCCTCTTCCGCCTTCGGGCCTCGCCCTTATAGACTTCCTTTCTTCGATAGAATATAATATAGTTTACTCAATCTATTTATTTCATAAAAATAAAAAAGTAATATTAATAACTAAAGAATTAAACCTACCTAACAAACATTAAAATAACTATCAAAACGGGCATTTTCAAATGTTCTTAGAGCACTTGCGGCATTACCCCGCTGGATGGCAAGGCTTACCCTTTGAATGAAGTACATAAGCCCTTGATGACGGGACACCAGTTGCGTCAACCAGCTCAAGCCTCTTTTGGCTTCACTGCTCCACGGACCGAGGGTTTCAACCGCAAACGCAACAAATTCGAAATCTTGAATCATATTTCTATATTTGCTGCGTTTGAGGCTCTCCGCCCCAGCCTCGGCCGCGCCAGCCGCTCTTGAAGATGTCCTAACGTGACTTGGAGCCAATGTGAGAACAAAAGTGGCGTCCCACATCAAAGAACTACCCTTAGTCCATGGCACTAAGGTGATAGCATCGGGCGTCTTTCCATCCAGCCGGGAATAACCGCGAGGTTCTAGGATGCACGGTATATTTGCCGTTAGAAGCGTGGCCTTTATAATAAAATTTAAATTAAATTAACTCAATCTTAATATTAATTAACTTTATTCGAGATGGTTTAGCTTCTTCCTGAACGCAGCTCGGCCTTCGGCCTCGCCCTTAGTTACTTGCTTTCTTCGAGATGGTTTATCATTTGTCAGAACGTAGCTCGGCCTTCGGTCTCGCCTTAGTTGCTTACTTTCTTCAAGATGGTTTAGCTTCTTCCTGAACGCAGCTCGGCCTTCGGCCTCGCCCTTAGTTACTTGCTTTCTTCGAGATGGTTTTTCAATTATCCGAACGTAGCTCGGCCTTCGGCCTCGCCTTAGTTACTTACTTTTTTCAAGATGGTTTAGCTTCTTCCTGAACGCAGCTCGGCCTGCGGCCTCGCCCATAGTTACTTACTTTCTTCGAGAAGGTTTATGGTCTTCCAGAATAGAGCTCGGCCTTCGGCCTCGCCCTTAGTTACTTACTTTCTTCAAGAATGTTTTTCTTCTTCCTGAACTCAGCTCCGCCTTCCGCCTCGCCCTTAGTTACTTTCATCGAGAAAGAATATCGTTTACGTGAGCGCAGATCAGCCTTCGGGCCCGCCTTTAGTTACTTACTTTCTTTTTTTGAAATACGAATTTCACGCGAGCGAAGCCGCGGGCAACAGATATATAAATTTTATTGCACCAATGACAGCGACATAACTTCGACTTTCAATTATTATTTTTATTTATCAAACAATTTGTCACCGGCCAGCTCACGTCGAGATGACAGTTCTCCGTTGTCAACATGACATTTAAAATAGTTTTTTACCTTTACTTTGGATTACGTGATTTTTATTATATTTTCTAATTATTATGTTCATCCGGGATATACACTGTCACTATAAAAAGTTTCGTCAAATTCCGTTCAGTGGTTTTTGCGAGATGCGCGTACAAATAGACATTTTTGCATTTACGATTTTATGATATGTATAGAAAGAATAGATATGTATAGACTATTGTGTTCAAGTTATAAAAAAGAAGAACTGTCATTTTCGTTGTATCTACTTATTTTTAAATTTCGAATGAATATTTTATTCAAATTGTATTTGCTGACAGTTCTCAAGATATAATTATGCACTTTGGACTACGTGATTTTAAACGCGCAATAATGTTTTTATTTGTTAATTTTTTTTTATTTTTGTTATTTTTTTTTACGTATTATGTTAACCCGGCATATAAACTGCCACTATACAAAGTTTCGTCTAATTCCGTTCAGTGGTTTTTGCGTGATGCGTGTACAGACAAACAAACAAACAAACAAAAATTTTAAAAACTGTTCTAACATGTTCAGTATCTCATTTTAAGCCACCCTGGTTATTACCCGACTACGGCGAAGCAAAAGGAGGGTTATGTGTTTGACCGGTATGTATGTATGTATGTATGTATGTATGTATGTATGTATGTATGTTCATCTGTTCCCTCATAACTTCTAAACTACTTATCAAAATTTGACAAATGAGGTATCGTTGAAAGCGTCTTGATCGTCCGCTGGTTATAGGCTATGTGACGTCACACAAAATTGACTATGGCGCCCTCTAGATGACAAAAAGTCATGATAAAAAAAAAAAAATTTTTTTAATGATGCCGTGTTGGGTATCAAATGAAAGGGCTTAATTAGCACATTTCAAAAATATATATATTGTTAGCTATTGCTTTCGGATTTGCTTGCATGCACCCGATAATTGGGAATAATTTCTAAATAAAATAAAATCAGGCCTCATTCCATACATATATACGAATATATTTTTTCAGCGTGTGTGATATGTATATATCACACACGCTGAATCCCGACAATCGGGGTAAGCAGAGTAATCGGTGTTGTGCTGCAAGAACTCTTGTCAATTACAGCACAACACCGACCACCACGTTTCGCAAAGGATTCGAACAAGATTAAATCAATCAAGCAGCAAGTATGGCACGAAGACCCACCTACTGCATGACTCGGTGGAAGTACCGTGCCAAGGTGAGAGGTGGCGAGCCTGTCGCCCTTTAGCACGGCATCTTGTCCTTATCCCTTAGTCGCCTTTTACGACATGCATGGGGAGAGATGCAGTGGGGATATTCTTTTTAAGTATCGACCCCACACGGTACTCGGCCTCATTCCAAACCTACCCAAATACATCCTACTTAAAACCATATTAATATTATAAACGCGAAAGTTTGTAAATGAGTTGCGTTCAGGAAGACGATAAACCTACTCAAAGAAAATAAGTACCTAAGGGCGAGGCAGCAGGCCGAGCTGCGTTCGGGAAGAAGATAAACCTTCTTAAAGACAGTTAGTAACTGAGGGCGAGGCCGAAGGCCGAGCTGCGTTCGGGAAGACTATAAACCTTCTCGAAGAAAGTAAGTAATAAAAGGCGAGGCCGAGGGCCGAGCTGCGTTCAGGAAGACGATAAACTTTCTCGAAGACAGTAAGTAACTATGGGCGAGGCCGAAGGCCGATCTGCGTTCAGGAAGAGGATAAACCATCTTTAAGAAAGTAAGTAACCAAGGGCGAGGCCGAAGGCCGAGCTGCGTTCGGGAAGCCTAAACATTCTCGAAGAAAGTAAGTAACAACAGGCGAGGCCGAAGGCCGAGCTGCGTTCAGGAAGAGGATAAACTTTTTTGAAGACAGTAAGTAACTATGGGCGAGGCCGAAGGCCGAGCTGCGTTCAGGAAGAGGATAAACCATCTTTAAGAAAGTAAGCAACAAAGGGCGAGGCCGAAGGCCGAGCTGCGTTCAGGAAGAGGATAATCATCTCGAAGAAAGTAACTTCTTAGCTACTTATTTCGAAAAGGATTATCCTCTTCCTGAACGCATCGCGCCCTTCGGCCTCGCCCATAGTTACTTACTGTCTACGAGAAGGTTTATAGTCTTCCCGAACGCAGCTCGGCCTTCGGCCTCTCCCTTAGTTACTTACTGTTTACGAGAAGGTTTATAGTCTTCCCGAATGCAGCTCGGTCTTCGGCCTCGCCCTTTTTTAATTACTTTCTTAAAGATGGTTTATCCTCTTCATGAACGCAGCTCGGCCTTCGGCCTCTCCCATATACTTACTGTCTTCGAGATAGTTTATCATCTTCCTGATCGCAGCTCGGCCTTCGGCCTCGCCCTTTGTTACTTACTTTCTTCGAGAAGGTTTATAGTCTTCCCGAACGCAGCTCGGCCTTCGGCCTCGCCCTCAGTTACTTACTTTCTTAAAGATGGTTTATCCTCTTCCTGAACGCAGCTCGGCCTTCGGCCTCGCCCATAGTTACTTACTGTCTTCGAAAAAGTTTATCGTCTTCCTGAACTGAGCTCGGCCTTCGGCCTCGCCCTTTGTTACTTACTTTCTTCGAGAAGGTTTATAGTCTTCCCGAACGCAGCTCGGCCTTCGGCCTCGCCCTCAGTTACTTACTTTCTTAAAGATGGTTTATCCTCTTCCTGAACGCAGCTCGGCCTTCGGCCTCGCCCATAGTTACTTACTGTCTTCGGGAAAGTTTATCGTCTTCCTGAACGCAGCTCGGCCTTCGGCCTCGCCCTTTGTTACTTACTTTCTTCGAGAAGGTTTATAGTCTTCCCGAACGCAGCTCGGCCTTCGGCCTGGCCCTCAGTTACTTACTTTCTTAAAGATGGTTTATGCTCTTCCTGAACGCAGCTCGGCCTTCGGCCTCGCCCATAGTTACTTACTGTCTTCGGGAAAGTTTATCGTCTTCCTGAACGCAGCTCGGCCTTCGGCCTCGCCCTTTGTTACTTACTTTCTTCGAGAAGGTTTATAGTCTTCCCGAACGCAGCTCGGCCTTCGGCCTGGCCCTCAGTTACTTACTTTCTTAAAGATGGTTTATGCTCTTCCTGAACGCAGCTCGGCCTTCGGCCTCGCCCATAGTTACTTACTGTCTTCGGGAAAGTTTATCGTCTTCCTGAACGCAGCTCGGCCTTCGGCCTCGCCCTTTGTTACTTACTTTCTTCGAGAAGGTTTATAGTCTTCCCGAACGCAGCTCGGCCTTCGGCCTCGCCCATAGTTACTTACTGTCTTCGGGAAAGTTTATCGTCTTCCTGAACGCAGCTCGGCCTTCGGCCTCGCCCTTTGTTACTTACTTTCTTCGAGAAGGTTTATAGTCTTCCCGAACGCAGCTCGGCCTTCGGCCTGGCCCTCAGTTACTTACTTTCTTAAAGATGGTTTATGCTCTTCCTGAACGCAGCTCGGCCTTCGGCCTCGCCCATAGTTACTTACTGTCTTCGGGAAAGTTTATCGTCTTCCTGAACGCAGCTCGGCCTTCGGCCTCGCCCTTTGTTACTTACTTTCTTCGAGAAGGTTTATAGTCTTCCCGAACGCAGCTCGGCCTTCGGCCTCGCCCTCAGTTACTTACTTTCTTAAAGATTGTTTATCCTCTTCCTGAACGCAGCTCGGCCTTCGGCCTCGCCCATAGTTACTTACTGTCTTCGGGAAAGTTTATCGTCTTCCTGAACGCAGCTCGGCCTTCGGCCTCGCCCTTTGTTACTTACTTTCTTCGAGAAGGTTTATCGTCTTCCCGAACGCAGCTCGGCCTTCGGCCTGGCCCTCAGTTACTTACTTTCTTAAAGATGGTTTATGCTCTTCCTGAACGCAGCTCGGCCTTCGGCCTCGCCCATGGTTACTTACTGTCTTCGGGAAGGTTTATAGTCTTCCCGAACGCAGCTCGGCCTTCGGCCTCGCCCTCAGTTACTTACTTTCTTAAAGATGGTTTATGCTCTTCCTGAACGCAGCTCGGCCTTCGGCCTCGCCCATGGTTACTTACTGTCTTCGGGAAGGTTTATAGTCTTCCCGAACGCAGCTCGGCCTTCGGCCTCGCCCTCAGTTACTTACTTTCTTAAAGATGGTTCATCCTCTTCCTGAGCGCCGCTCGGCCTTCGGCCTCGCCCATAGTTGCTTACTTTCTTCGAGAAAGTTTGTCGTCTTCCTGAACGCAGCTCGGCCTTCGGCCTCGCCCTTTGTTACTTACTTTCTTCGAGTCGGTTTATCGTTTACCTGAACCCAGCTTGCCCTTATGGACTATGGTACACATGTTAAAATTATAAAACAGTAAAACCTAAACAAACAAAACATGTAAAACGGATCTGCAAATACTTTATCACGAAGTTATATCCCCAAAATAATTAAAATAAAAAATAAGTTCAAAAACTAAAACCCGACTACTGAAAAATCACGCTCTAAAAAGTATGAAACAAGAAAATGTTCTCATCTGAAATTGTTATGTACAAACTATTCAATATTTTATCGTCTATTAAATAAACAACTTACACGTAATATATTTTAATGTATTTAATAAATATTCATAGTGTTGTTCAGAGGATAGCCGTGGTCGTATGCCACCTACCCTATAGGGCAAAGTGGCATACGACCATGGCTATCCTCTGAACTACACTATGAATATTTATTAAATACATTAAAATATATTACGTGTAAGTTGTTTATTTAATAGACGATAAAATATTGAATAGTTTGTACATAACAATTTCAGATGAGAACATTTTCTTGTTTCATACTTTTTAGAGCGTGATTTTTCAGTAGTCGGGTTTTAGTTTTTTCCGAATACATTCAATGTACAGACTTTCTTACCTCTACGATTTTATTATATGTATTTTCTAAATGCTAAGCGTAAGAAGCTTCGTAGGGTGTTCTATCACACCTCACCTTTTTTGGTTCATTTCTAATATTGTGTTTTTCATTCATTTGTACTGAAAAGTTTTATGTAATCCGGTATGGGGGGCAGAGTCAGAGGGGCCAAAGCACATGCTCTGACCAGCCAATATCACCTCCGAGAAGGTAGGTGCCATACCGGGTACTTTCCTGGATTGCTGACTGTACTGGACTAGAGGAGAACACAACCGAGGCTACTATGCATGCGGCTATCTTACATCCACTACGGTTGTACCAATCCAGTCGGCTACAATTTGAGCCTACCACCTAGTAAGTGGCAAGGGAAGGGACCCACGGGACCTACAGTTTTACACCGGTTCCGAACGGTGAAGCAGCAGGTGTAGATACGCACGTAAATTTTTTCGTCAGAAAAAACTCATTGGTACACGCCGACCGGATTCGAACCTGGGACCTCTCGCATGAGAAGCCGATGCCCAAACCACTCGGCCACCCGCCGCTTGATGATTTATATTTTGTAATCATTATCGTGTGTAACTATTATGAAATTCAGATCGTATCTGTCAGTCAGTCGGTCAGTTTTTACGTCCATTGCTGGACAAAAGTCTCTCAAATGTTTCTCCAGTTCTCCTGGCTTGCAGCGGTACAGAAACCATTATTGTCACCAACGTACCTAATATCGTCGTTTCACATGGCGTGTGGTCTTTTCACACACTGTTGGCAGACATGCCCAGCCCCCTGCCATTTGAGCTTAGCCACGCAGTGTCCAATATCGATTAATGTGGTGCGTGTCGGAGGATTTCACGTTACTTCTTGTATATTGCTCTTATTGATCCTAAATTCCTGAGGCCGGTTTGTCGCTTCGGCCGGATAAATCCCAAATATTTCCACCCGTAATCGTTGATCGAAGCCCATAATAGATTCAACGGAGATGGAATTCGGCTGAGGCGGTCCGGCTAGGGGCATTGTAACAAATTGACGCGCGAGCGGGCACATAATCCGCAACGACAGATTCTTTAAATGTATTTTCAAATATAGCAGTTCAGTTATTATAATAGGTAAAAACAAGTATATTCCTGCCATTCCAGCATTCCCAGAGAACAATGACGTCAAAATGTACATTTAGTCGGTGCATTAGAACCACGAGTCAGTAAGCCTGGATACGAAATACGGCATCGTTTGTATGAGAACCGAGGTAGCCGCCAAAGGGGTGTGAAGTCTGAGGCGGGAGCGGCGCATGGAACGCCGTGATTGGCCGAGCGAGTAGGTAGCCAAGTGACGCCAGTCTTCCATACGTTTGAACGGGATTCATACAATAAGTCGCTCATTGTGTCGATTCGCGATGAAAAGATGAAACGGATTTAACAATATTTAACCCTTCTTTACATAAAGGGAATAATATAACTTTCTCTTAAATGAACAAAGGCAACGCCCCTTTCACAATTTTGCGAATTTGCAGATTTTCGCATAAACACGATAATAGTTCTAAGTTCTGAGATACCTCGGATACTTTATTATAAATCTACATAAAATTTCCAAAACAATGATATGTAAGACCTCGTACATTGGTATTATCTTATTGGAGTATTTGTTATTGGAATTTTCCAAAATTAAAAAAATAATGTTAGAAAGTCGAAAAGTTTTGTAACCAAAAAAAATATAATTATATTATTAACAACTATTTGCTAATTACTTAGCCAACGATATGACAAATTATATTGCAATATGACTTCGCGAAAAATTCGCGAAAATCTACCCTACCATGTCAATTATTTTTAATTCTCCTAAATATCCGCGATCTGATATTCCCGGTAGTGTTGTTAATTAATTCGAAAAAGCATGAATTTAATTCACTTGCGAATCTTACGCCATTAACATGCTAACGTTAAATGCTAAATGCGAATGCGAAAAATATCGCTCGACAGTTCATGATGGAATGAAAACACACAATGAATGTCTTATACACGGTGTTGCAACCCCAACCGTAAAACCCGAAAGGGGGTGATTCTTTACGTGAAATAACCACAACTTTTGTTGTACGACTTTTTAATTTGAAGAAAAAAAATTTTTTTTCTCCGTACATTTTGAGAATATGCATTTAAAATATTTACGGCAAAAACATTTTTTTTGTTAAAAAAAATGTTTTCGCCACATAAGTTGTTTAGTTTCACATATAGAATAACCCCCTTATGTCAGTTAGAAATATTACGGGGGCAACTGCAACACCGTGTATATGAAGTGCGAATTCACTCAAGCGTGTGAATAAACCAAAACAAAAGTTCATGTGATAGATGGATAGATCTCACCGAGGCCTGAAGTTTGAGTACCAACACGATGGGTCTAGCACCAGTGGTTCTCGAGTTATGACCAAAACAAAAGTTCATGTGACAGATGGATAGATCTCACCGAGACCTGAAGTTTGAGTACCAACACGATGGGTCTAGCACCAGTGGTTCTCGAGTTATGACCAAAACAAAAGTTAATGTGACAGATGGATAGATCTCATCGAGACGTTCAGATTGAGTACCAACACGATGGGTCTAAGTCCATTGGTTCTCGAGATATGACCAAAACAAATTATCACGTGATAGATGGGTAGATCTCATCGAGACGTTCAGTTTGAGTACCAACACGATGGGTCTAAGTTCAGTGGTTCTCGAGATATGACCAAAACAAATTATCACGTGACAGATGGGTAGATCTCACCGAGACGTTCAGTTTGAGTACCAACACGATGGGTCTAGCACCAGTGGTTCTCGAGTTATGACCAAAACAAAAGTTCATGTGACAGATGGATAGATCTCACCGAGACCTGAAGTTTGAGTACCAACACGATGGGTCTAGCACCAGTGGTTCTCGAGTTATGACCAAAACAAAAGTTAATGTGACAGATGGATAGATCTCATCGAGACGTTCAGATTGAGTACCAACACGATGGGTCTAAGTCCATTGGTTCTCGAGATATGACCAAAACAAATTATCACGTGATAGATGGGTAGATCTCATCGAGACGTTCAGTTTGAGTACCAACACGATGGGTCTAAGTTCAGTGGTTCTCGAGATATGACCAAAACAAATTATCACGTGACAGATGGATAGATCTCACCGAGACGTTCAGTTTGAGTACCAACACGATGGGTCTAAGTCCAGTGGTTCTGTAGATATGACCAAAACTAATGATCACGTGACAGATGATAATTCCGACCCCTCACTCGCATGATCGCATCGCATTTCGCATTTAGATGCTAGCTAGCTAGCTAGCAGCGGAGCGCAGGCGCTATATAGCATTTAGCATTTAGCAGTACCACAGATAAATAGCACATACCGTGTGGGGCCGGTACTTTAAAAGAATAGCCCCACTGCATCTCTCCCCGTGTATGTCGTAAAAGGCGACTAAGGGATATGACTCCCTTCTTATATTACTAGGTGGTAGGGTTTAACCCGCCCGGGTTGGTACCACCGCACTGAATGAAAGGTCGGTCGAAACGGCTATGTAAATAGTTTGTGTTTTCCGTCCAGTTCAGTGTAGCCGGCACGACCGAAGGGAAGCACTGACGTGGCACCAAGTTCACCCGGTGTTATGGGCTGACATCACGGATGTTGTAGGTGATGGTAGCCAACCGTGTCAGTTTCCATAAAAAAAAAAAAAAAACATACTTCATTGCTTTGTGCGTTCCAAAACAAACGAACCAACAAAGTTTTACGAACGCAACAGCAATGCTAACTAAAATTAAATGTGATTATTGCTTAGCATTTAGCATTAATTTTTATTCATCAGGGCGCTTAGCAGTGCTAAATGCTAACGGGGTATTCATTATGCATTAATTTTGTTAATGCTAAGCATAACAAGACTAATTCCCGGTAGACGCATGACCTAAAGTAATTAATTCCTTTAGAGTCGCTCAAAAGTAAAAACCGGTAGGTACTGGTTGAATGAAAAAAGCGCGATAAACGAATATTGAACGAGGAAACCTGCTGAGGTTGACTAGAAGAAATGTCCTTTGGCAATAAGGCAGAATGCATGAAATATCTGTATACATTTAACATACATATTTATCAATAAACAAAAAAAATTACAAGAGCTAACTGCATCCAACACGATAGTCGACCTATGGTGGGTAAGCAGAAAAGAGCTCTCCATACATATTTACGCCGATGTTTGTTACTGAAATTCAAGCGAAAAATGCTATCAAATTGAATGAAAGTACTTACTCGTGAAAGGTGAACTCCATCTGTGTTCAAGTTTGAATTTTTCGACGACTTTTTGCACCAAAGCACTGCACAATGAGGCATTTTGTGACAGACGCGCACGTTCGCTCCGCCTGAGCGGCGGACGGAGACTAAGATCGGTCGCCGGCGCTAGACTGACGCGCTGGCGCGTGTGCGCCGACGCGCGGCTACCCCTGTCCTCCTATGTATAGCGCCTCCAGGCTTACTGACTCGTGATTAGAACAGTCAAATTGTCAAAATTTTTCTGAACACTTCGAATGTTAAGTGACAGAATTTTTAAGCGGCAGTTTTGGGACATGATAGTATGACAATCCTCGGGATGTGCGACTACAAAGGATTGAATGACATCGATGTTATCTATGTCACTCAGCACTTCTTCATTGGATTCCTGGATACTATCTATTAGACTTAAAAAATCAAATGAACTCTTGAACATAATGGTGTAGTGATGGTGGAAAGTATAGATTTATAAGACTGAATACTTAGGATACACGGTACTGGCTAAGAAATGCATTACACGACCTTCGAGGTACATTGAAAATGAACTCAACAAAATAAAAAAAAGTATTACATTTATATATTTTTTATTATTTTTCAAAAACACAAGCTGCTTAAAAATGTAAACTAAAATTTAGACAGAAAAAGAGATAAGCTTGACATTATGTCTAACTAAAGTAACAAATTAATAAATATCAAATATAAAAATGCGACGCATCTTATAACCTAATCTATATTCCTATGGCTTCCTTCCGGCTCTATCATCAGGACACTGGAAATCATATATGACTAGAGTACTTGCGAAGACAAATCCAACGAGCCCAAACATGGTGGATTTATCATGTGTAGTTTAGGAGTTCCTATGGCTTCCTTCCGGCTCCATCATCAGGACCCTGGAAACAACATGACTAGAGTACTTGCGAAGACAAACCCAACGAGCCCAAACACGGTGGATTTATCATGGGTGGTTTAGGAGTCCCTATGGCTTCTTTCCGGCTCCATCATCAGGACCCTGGACATCATATATGACAAGACTTGCAAGGACAAATCCAACGAGCCCAAACACGGTGGGCTTATCACGTGTAGTTTAGGAGTTACTATGGCTTCCTTCCGGATCCATCATCAGAACCCAACTAACAAACTAACAAAGTCACCCTAGGATCTGCAGAGCCGTTTTGATTAGATTTTTCACAATTTATTTCACACATTCTGATATTCCTTCTCGCTCTCTATGCTGTTGCTCTTCCAAGAGTCGATTTCATACTCTCAGCGAAAATAGGAAAAGTTTGAGGGACCACCTAAAGCAAGAACCATCTTGGATTTTTTTTAAATTTAGTCCAAAGTCCAGATCTAAACAGGTTTTTTAATTTTTCGATATCACATTTAGTTTTTGAGATAATAAGAGATTTTGTTCGAAAATCTCATCCATCCTCCTTCTGTTTTTAAAAAACAATATGACCAGATCCTTATCATGACTGTCTTCTTCAGGTGTTGCAGTAGCGGCCAGTGTGTTCACAATAACTGCCATGTCAGTGGACCGGTACCTGGCCATCACGCAGTCCCTGCGTCAGCCCTGGATGCCGTCGCGGCGGGGGGCCCTCCTGGTCCTGCTGATGCTGTGGCTGGTGGCGCTGGCCATCTTCTCGCCAGTACTGATCGTGGCTGCGGTGGAACACGCCTACATACCCTTGAGGACCATGACGGACAACGGCTCGGTAAGCGCAATCAGAATTTATGAACACAGACATACCATAAGCCTGGATAGAAAATATACAGGGTGTTGTAACGGCCACTACATTTAGGAAACTGTATATAAAAATGTATATTACTGTAAACTGTATATAAATATATAAAAAACTGTATATACCTATAATTTAGGAAATGATTATTGGGATTATTACTACCTAACAAAAAAGTGAAATATTTTTCTTCTGAATTCCCTTAAAATAAAAAGTTACAGTTTTCATACAAACTAAATGATTTATTTAGTGTAAAAAAAATAAGTTCAAAAACTAAAACCCGACTACTGAAAAATCACGCTCTAAAAAGTATGAAACAAGAAAATGTTCTCATCTGAAATTGTTATGTACAAACTATTCAATATTTTATCGTCTATTAAATAAACAACTTACACGTAATATATTTTAATGTATTTAATAAATATTCATAGTGTAGTTCAGAGGATAGCCATGGTCGTATGCCACTTTGCCCTATAGGGTAGGTGGCATACGACCACGGCTATCCTCTGAACAACACTATGAATATTTATTAAATACATTAAAATATATTACGTGTAAGTTGTTTATTTAATAGACGATAAAATATTGAATAGTTTGTACATAACAATTTCAGATGAGAACATTTTCTTGTTTCATACTTTTTAGAGCGTGATTTTTCAGTAGTCGGGTTTTAGTTTTTGAACTTATTTTTTATTTTAATTATTTTGGGGATATAACTTCGTGATAAAGTATTTGCAGATCCGTTTTACATGTTTTGTTTGTTTAGGTTTTACTGTTTTATAATTTTAACATGTGTACCATAGTCCATAAGGGCAAGCTGGGTTCAGGTAAACGATAAACCGACTCGAAGAAAGTAAGTAACAAAGGGCGAGGCCGAAGGCCGAGCTGCGTTCAGGAAGACGACAAACTTTCTCGAAGAAAGTAAGCAACTATGGGCGAGGCCGAAGGCCGAGCGGCGCTCAGGAAGAGGATGAACCATCTTTAAGAAAGTAAGTAACTGAGGGCGAGGCCGAAGGCCGAGCTGCGTTCGGGAAGACTATAAACCTTCCCGAAGACAGTAAGTAACCATGGGCGAGGCCGAAGGCCGAGCTGCGTTCAGGAAGAGCATAAACCATCTTTAAGAAAGTAAGTAACTGAGGGCGAGGCCGAAGGCCGAGCTGCGTTCGGGAAGACTATAAACCTTCCCGAAGACAGTAAGTAACCATGGGCGAGGCCGAAGGCCGAGCTGCGTTCAGGAAGAGCATAAACCATCTTTAAGAAAGTAAGTAACTGAGGGCCAGGCCGAAGGCCGAGCTGCGTTCGGGAAGACGATAAACCTTCTCGAAGAAAGTAAGTAACAAAGGGCGAGGCCGAAGGCCGAGCTGCGTTCAGGAAGACGATAAACTTTCCCGAAGACAGTAAGTAACTATGGGCGAGGCCGAAGGCCGAGCTGCGTTCAGGAAGAGGATAAACAATCTTTAAGAAAGTAAGTAACTGAGGGCGAGGCCGAAGGCCGAGCTGCGTTCGGGAAGACTATAAACCTTCTCGAAGAAAGTAAGTAACAAAGGGCGAGGCCGAAGGCCGAGCTGCGTTCAGGAAGACGATAAACTTTCCCGAAGACAGTAAGTAACTATGGGCGAGGCCGAAGGCCGAGCTGCGTTCAGGAAGAGCATAAACCATCTTTAAGAAAGTAAGTAACTGAGGGCCAGGCCGAAGGCCGAGCTGCGTTCGGGAAGACTATAAACCTTCTCGAAGAAAGTAAGTAACAAAGGGCGAGGCCGAAGGCCGAGCTGCGTTCAGGAAGACGATAAACTTTCCCGAAGACAGTAAGTAACTATGGGCGAGGCCGAAGGCCGAGCTGCGTTCAGGAAGAGCATAAACCATCTTTAAGAAAGTAAGTAACTGAGGGCCAGGCCGAAGGCCGAGCTGCGTTCGGGAAGACTATAAACCTTCTCGAAGAAAGTAAGTAACAAAGGGCGAGGCCGAAGGCCGAGCTGCGTTCAGGAAGACGATAAACTTTCCCGAAGACAGTAAGTAACTATGGGCGAGGCCGAAGGCCGAGCTGCGTTCAGGAAGAGGATAAACCATCTTTAAGAAAGTAAGTAACTGAGGGCGAGGCCGAAGGCCGAGCTGCGTTCGGGAAGACTATAAACCTTCTCGAAGAAAGTAAGTAACAAAGGGCGAGGCCGAAGGCCGAGCTCAGTTCAGGAAGACGATAAACTTTTTCGAAGACAGTAAGTAACTATGGGCGAGGCCGAAGGCCGAGCTGCGTTCAGGAAGAGGATAAACCATCTTTAAGAAAGTAAGTAACTGAGGGCGAGGCCGAAGGCCGAGCTGCGTTCGGGAAGACTATAAACCTTCTCGAAGAAAGTAAGTAACAAAGGGCGAGGCCGAAGGCCGAGCTGCGATCAGGAAGATGATAAACTATCTCGAAGACAGTAAGTATATGGGAGAGGCCGAAGGCCGAGCTGCGTTCATGAAGAGGATAAACCATCTTTAAGAAAGTAATTAAAAAAGGGCGAGGCCGAAGACCGAGCTGCATTCGGGAAGACTATAAACCTTCTCGTAAACAGTAAGTAACTAAGGGAGAGGCCGAAGGCCGAGCTGCGTTCGGGAAGACTATAAACCTTCTCGTAGACAGTAAGTAACTATGGGCGAGGCCGAAGGGCGCGATGCGTTCAGGAAGAGGATAATCCTTTTCGAAATAAGTAGCTAAGAAGTTACTTTCTTCGAGATGATTATCCTCTTCCTGAACGCAGCTCGGCCTTCGGCCTCGCCCATAGTTACTTACTGTCTTCAAAAAAGTTTATCCTCTTCCTGAACGCAGCTCGGCCTTCGGCCTCGCCTGTTGTTACTTACTTTCTTCGAGAATGTTTAGGCTTCCCGAACGCAGCTCGGCCTTCGGCCTCGCCCTTGGTTACTTACTTTCTTAAAGATGGTTTATCCTCTTCCTGAACGCAGATCGGCCTTCGGCCTCGCCCATAGTTACTTACTGTCTTCGAGAAAGTTTATCGTCTTCCTGAACGCAGCTCGGCCCTCGGCCTCGCCTTTTATTACTTACTTTCTTCGAGAAGGTTTATAGTCTTCCCGAACGCAGCTCGGCCTTCGGCCTCGCCCTCAGTTACTAACTGTCTTTAAGAAGGTTTATCTTCTTCCCGAACGCAGCTCGGCCTGCTGCCTCGCCCTTAGGTACTTATTTTCTTTGAGTAGGTTTATCGTCTTCCTGAACGCAACTCATTTACAAACTTTCGCGTTTATAATATTAATATGGTTTTAAGTAGGATGTATTTGGGTAGGTTTGGAATGAGGCCGAGTACCGTGTGGGGTCGATACTTAAAAAGAATATCCCCACTGCATCTCTCCCCATGCATGTCGTAAAAGGCGACTAAGGGATAAGGACAAGATGCCGTGCTAAAGGGCGACAGGCTCGCCACCTCTCACCTTGGCACGGTACTTCCACCGAGTCATGCAGTAGGTGGGTCTTCGTGCCATACTTGCTGCTTGATTGATTTAATCTTGTTCGAATCCTTTGCGAAACGTGGTGGTCGGTGTTGTGCTGTAATTGACAAGAGTTCTTGCAGCACAACACCGATTACTCTGCTTACCCCGATTGTCGGGAAAAAATATATTCGTATATATGTATGGAATGAGGCCTGATTTTATTTTATTTAGAAATTATTCCCAATTATCGGGTGCATGCAAGCAAATCCGAAAGCAATAGCTAACAATATATATATTTTTGAAATGTGCTAATTAAGCCCTTTCATTTGATACCCAACACGGCATCATTAAAAAATTTTTTTTTTTTTTATCATGACTTTTTGTCATCTAGAGGGCGCCATAGTCAATTTTGTGTGACGTCACATAGCCTATAACCAGCGGACGATCAAGACGCTTTCAACGATACCTCATTTGTCAAATTTTGATAAGTAGTTTAGAAGTTATGAGGGAACAGATGAACATACATACATACATACATACATACATACATACATACATACATACCGGTCAAACACATAACCCTCCTTTTGCTTCGCCGTAGTCGGGTAAAAAGGATGTAATGTCCCGCACGTACTTACGTGTGAATGAAAGGCGCGCGGTGAATGAGCGAGCAGGGACGAGTGCGCGGAGAGAGGAGATGGGCGGCGGCGGCTGTGCGGTGTGAGTTTTTCAACCCCGACCGTTCCCGCGCCAGCACCCACCCCCCGCGTGCGATAAATTACACTTGACAAATTAATTTAATTTGTCAAGTGTTTATTAATTTAAAAAATTTATATCTCCAAAACCTAGACACTTTAGAGAAAAACTTTACCAATTTTTTTGTCTCGGAAAAACATGAGGATTGCTCTGGCGAAATTAATGTACTGGCCGTTACAACAACCTGTATATATGTGTATTAAAATTTTGGAAGAGCACCGAAAAACGTTTAAGATTCCATTATTCCATCACTGACTTAGCTGAGAACAGAATAGAATTTCTATCATTAATATTAACCACGGTCATTTAAAATCACATGGAGGAAAAAAGCTAACCCCCCTCCCCCCTCGCTACTAGTTGCGCGTCATTCAATTTTTTGAATACATTTAGAAAACAACTTCTCGCTCCGAACCTGTGGTCCCGCAAGACTTTTCTTCTTATATGACTAAACCGCTCTGACAGATAACATAGACAGACAGGCATAGCGAGATTATTAGGGTTGACAGTATTACTTACTGAAATTAACCGTAAACAAAATACTGCGAGAGACGAAGAATATAATATCAAGTCAAATCAACAACAAAATTGTATTCGCTTATTACATATTCGATATACGATATTCATTCACATTTTTGAATTGCTCCCATACCACATTTTTGAATTTTTGTTGTATGGGAGCCCCTTCATTTTTAACTTTTTCTTATTTTTCTTATTTGTTGTTATATATGCCATAGTAACACATAATCTGTGAAAATTTCAACCGGCTACCTATTACGGTTCAAGAGATACAGCCCTCGAACAGACGGACAGACGGACGGACGGACGGAGAGAGGGTGTAGGCTTAGTAATAGGCTTCCCTACGGGATACGGAAACCTAAAAATGTCACGGTTTTCGGGGTCAAACCGAGCGTTTAAAATTCATGAAGCGTCTCTCAGTTCGTTCATCAATCTTGTTGAAAGGCTCTCAATGAAGCGATCATGTTAAACGTGGCAGAATTCATTCTGCGCGCCCTTTCATAAATCTATCCAACGCTTTATAGAGTAAATATTTCATTGTTCTTTCCTGTTAGGGGATTTTCATTCATCCAGGAATAGTTTATTTACAGACCGCTTTTATGTAAACACGTTTCGTACCGTGTGGGGCCGGTACTCATAACGAATAGCCCCACTGCATCTCTCATTGTGTATGTCGTAAAAGGCAATTAAGGCCAATAAGGACGAAATGATGTGCTAAAGGGTTACGGTTAGCCACAGCTCACCTAGGGGCGGTCCTTCCACCGAGTCGTGCGGCAGATGGGTCTTCGTGCCTTATTTTGCTAAATGTATTGCTAGCCTGACATCACGAATGTGTGTGTGATGAAGTCAACCGTGTCAGTTTCCATAAAAACAAAAACATGCGGTGGTCGGTGTTGTGCCAGCTTTGCCTTCCGCAAATGTGGCGCCGGAAGTGTAATATTATTAATAGAGTAATATTTAATGGTAATATATTATGTAACTGGTGTAATAATTTTTTATTTACACATTTTATTTTTATAACAATTTTACATTTTTACATTAATTACCACTAAACATTAAAATCTATAATTGATACAAAAAAACAAAAATGGAGTTTCCACCACCGGCGGCGGCGAGGCGACCCCAAGCTACCGATGGTCGGGCCCTAGGGAGAGAAACCTCCGGACGTGTCGAGCAGGGCTGCCTTCTGGATCTGGCCCTTGACCCAACCAATCAGCGAGAGCCTCTCAAGGTGGTCGCCGAGGCTCTTCGCTATCAGCCCAGTATTTATTTTATTGTTAGTATAGTCAGTTCACGAAATATTTTTAAATGTGAGTAATAAATATTTAGACATTGATATTTATCAGCAGATACATGGACCCTCAAGGGGTCCGTGGCATGATTTTTGTGGGTCCATGACAGTAGCCAAGTAAAAGTTGGAGTTATTACTCTCCCTGACGGTCTACCGGCCCAAAGCGCATCACCAATTTTGTTAAAGTTGAATATATTATATATTTTGAAGAATTAACAAACAAAAAGTTAAAAGTTCGTAACTGTTCACAACTCGCACAAGATGCGAGCAATGCCAGTATTAATTCCGTTTGCCACTACGTACCTCTGTGAGTCAGGGTTCTCAGTATTAGATCGTAACCGATTAGACGTGAAAGACTACATTCGCCTTGCGTTATCTAAGACAATTCCTCAATTTAACGCACTTATCGAACTGAAGCAGCAGCAATCGTCTCACTAACAATATCGTCGTTGAGATTCGAAAAACTAATACAAAAAAAGTAAAAAGCTACGGATTGAGATATATATTCAACAAATAAAATATATTTTTTCCAAAGCCCTGATTTGGTCACGTTGCCTTAAATACGTTTTTATAACTAAATTCAGAAGCATGTACATAATTTTTTTCTAACGAGCGAAGTTAATCAAATCGTGTTTTCAAAAAAGCTATCGATCTGCGCTGATAGATAAAGTTTTACATATATTAAAACTGAATCTGTCAGGTAAGTAATATTGGCGGTACACTTCTTGAAATTCGAGTCAGACGAAGTCTCACAACACCTTAACAGATTTTTATTATTCATGTTATGTGCCCACAACCCTCTTGTACTAGTGCCCTTCCACCTTAACTTAATTTTCCTAGTTCTCTAAATATTACTTAATTTAAACATACATTAATAAGGTTTAATTGAAATGGAACGGAACAGGATAATGCAGAGTAAGTCGTGGAGTACTGAAAGGGGTGATCGTGTACGCGAAACTGAATAAATTGTGTTTTATTACTTACGAGCTTTTATTTAACTTCACCTGTTAATATGGGTCATATCTTGCAAGAGTTATCCGTTCAGTTCACTGTAACCTGCACAACCATAGGGAAGGGCACTGACATGGACAATTGTCTTATTGTCCATGGCCACTGACATGGCACCTAGTTCACCAAGGTGTTATGGGTTGATGTTGTAGGTGATGTAGCCGACCGTGTCAATTTCCATAAAAAAAAAAAGATATCTAATAGCACTTGACGGCCCACGCGATTGTGTAGGTAGGTACTTAGGTACATAAGTTTAGACAAATAGTTGTGTTATTTATGTTTTTATTTTTATTTTTTTTTATTTTTTTTATTATCATGTGATATCGAGGTCAAACGCGAGCTTGGTTTATTGCAAACTAGCCATATACTATGCAGTAACTTTTTAACCCCCGACGAAAAAAGAGGGCTGTTATACTAAGTTTAACGTGTGTGTGTAAGTGTGTGTGTGTAAGGGTGCGTCTGTCTGTGACATCGTAGCTCCCAAATGGATGGACCGTTTTGGATGCGGTTTTTTTATTGGAAAGCTGGTTTAATCGGGATGGTTGTTAGCTAGGTTTGTAATCAAGTAATCAAGTAATTAAGTAATGAAAAAATTAATTATCTTAAAAAGTGGACTGATTTACATGCGGTTTTTTTTTACAAAGCTTGAAATAAAAGTTAAATTACAAATTAAAGAAAAACCCCAACCCTTAAAAAGTAAAAAAATAATTTCCATTTTCTTACCTAAAGGAGTCGGGGGACCGCTAAATAAATAAAATATAAAAACTCAGAGCTGCGCGGGAATTAACTTAGCTGTCCACCACCGACTCCTTTTTAAGTAAGTAAACGGAAATTATTTTTGAGGTTTTAAGCGTCGGGGCTTTTAAAAATTTTAATTTTACTTTTAGCCTTTTTAGGGTTCCCTATCAGGTACGGGACCCTATTACTAAGCCTACGCCGTCTGTCTGTCTGTCTGTCTGTCTGTCTGTCCGTCCGTCTGTCTGTCCGATGGCTGTATCTCTTGAACCGTAATAGGTCGCCCTTTGAAATTTTCACAAAAAATGTGTTATTATGGCCGATATAACAACAAATAATAAAAAATAAGAAAAAAAAAACTGACGTGGCACCAAGTTCACCCGGTGTTATGGGCTTACATCACGGATGTTGTAGGTGATGTAGCCAACCGTGTCAGTATCCATAAAAAAATAATAAATAAAATAATAATAAATAATATAAAATAAATAATAATAATAAATAAATAAAAATAAATAATAAATAATAAATAAATAAAAAAGTATGGATAGTGCAAGCGAAAGGGAGGAGGAATTAATTTGCAGTCAGAATCATATTATTCCATACTTTATTAATATTTCAAGTATTCCATAACTTACAGCGGGCACCCTGTATATGAGTAAAATTTTCGTTTTATTCCACCCTTCGACAGAGCGACACTCTGGGTACAAACCACTGTACCTTTTCTCATACGTAACCGAATATATCTCTTGGGAAACTGAATTATGCATTCGCCGACACAGACTAGACGTAAATAGGCTAGACAGCCCAGCAACAAATCTGCTGACATGGCATCTCAGTGAACGTGGCTTCGCGAGGAGAAGTGAATTTGGCTCTGTCGAATGCACAGCCACCCATGCTGTTTTTCTTAAATAATACAATTATTTTTTTATTTCATTCCCCGTAATAATTTTTTATATAATTTATTTATTGCCTTTAATTTAATTTAATAAAAAAATATATTAAGTGCGAACGTTGTTCACACAGAGATAGAGTTCACCGTAGAGTATACACACGTAGACCGCCATTCTCCGTAGCCATTGTGCTCTTGCACTCATAGCGAGTCCGAGCAGCGAATCTCGAAAGCAAAGCACCGCATCTCGCGCGCGGCACTTTGTCGCCGCGCAGACTACTAGATTGAGTGACCGTTCGACCGTTCAGGCAGATCGTGGTTTGTATTCAACGTAAATCTTCCCTTCTTACCTTACAGGTGGTAGCCGTTTTAACGGATTGTTCCCAGTAGTCCCCTCTGGCACGAAGCGGAAGGGGACAGTTGGGAAGATTTGTCACCCGGGTGACAACTGGGAAAAAAATTATTTACCAGTTGTCACCCCGGGGACAGTGCTAGAGGGGACTACTGGGAACAATCCGTTTTAACCTGCGCCCGGATTCTGAGAAAAATTTTACGATGGTGATTACTAAACTTTAGTAATTTAAGGCCCAATTGCGCCAACACGAATTTAGAGTTTATTTATTTATTTATTTATTGGATCTTCGACATGTAGGACATATTCACAATTCATTTTGGCTTAGGTATACTTAATAACTATATGTCTACACAATAAAGGAAGAACACTACTTTCTTAAGAAATAAGTGGATGGATCGATCGTGTCGTTCGTCGTCGCTTATCCGTCCGCAAGACGGTGAATTGTACCAGGAGTCGGACGGCGCGGCGGCGCGGTGGCGCGGTGCGGCGCGCGGGCGCGCGGGCGGCGGCGGCGCAGAGGAGTCGCTGCTCCGCCGCCGGCGCCGCCGTGCAGTTATTTTACCGTACCGTGTATAGGTACCTAATTCGCTGCATCACGGTGTCGAGTCGGTCGGTCGGTGTTAAGTAGCGAGTTATGGATTTAAACGCGGTTCCCACAGTCAACGGGTACTAGCTTAACGAGTTAAACTGGTTTATATCGTTAAATTCGTGTTGGTGCAAGTGGGCCTTACTATGCTACGCTAATCTATTTGCTTGTCTCTAACTAAAGTTTAGTAATCACCATCATAAAATTTTTCTCACGTATCACCGCTCTGAATGTAAGTTCCGCCAGTCGAAGGGGCCAAGTAAATAGTTCGTGTTTTCAGTCCCAGCTCAGTGTATCGGGAAAGATCATCTGCGCTGACATGGCACCTCTAGTTCACCAAGGTGTTATCGGCTGACGCCACGGGTGTTGTAGGTGATGTAGCCAAACGTGTCAGTTTCCATAAAAAAAAATCTCGTTCTCATAGCTAACATTTTGAAAGTTCTACAAGCGTTCACCGTTAGACCGGAAACAATACTAGAATGTGAAACAAAAGGGGTGGGATCCCTTTTGTTGACACGGAAAATGTTTTCCCCTTCAACGAGCATAAGCCCCGGGTCATGTTGTCGTTTTTAAGGTGGATTAAGGTTCTTTATAGCTTGTCTTATTTTCATTATATAAATGGAGCGGCGGTTTATGCTTTCGCGTAATCTTGTTATCATATATCTCTATCTCTGTCTCTATATCTGTCTCTGTTTCATACTCTATCTCTATCTCTATTTCTATATCAGTCTCTGTCTCTGTCTCTGTCTCTTTCTCTGTCTCTCTCTCTCTCTGTCTCTGTCTCTGTCTCATTCTCTATCTCAATCTCTTATTTCAATATCTCTATCTCTATCTTCTACTTCTTATAAAAGGGAACGTCTGTCTGTCTGTCTGTATGTATGTATGTTTGAAGTAAACTCCGGAACTACTGAACAGATTTTGATGAGGTTTTCACCAATGGAAAGAGTAGTCGAGGCTCACTATAGGCTATATACATATCATGACGCTAAATAGCCATAGGGCTGAGCAGTATAAAAGAAAGTATAGTATGGACGGGAGAGAGAGAGATAAAGAATATAAGAGAAGCGATCGCTTATTATAATATTTGCGTTTAAATCGGATTTGCTATTAAACCAAGTCTACCGCGAGCGAAGCCGCAGGCAAAATCTAATATATTATATTCATTATATTGTATGTTATTTATTACTTTCCTGTCCTACCACCATGTCTGCACTACCCTAGCTTCTATTCTTCTTCACTTACTCTTATCACCCAAAGTCAGACTGGAAGTAATCACTTATAGTGATAATTCCGCCTTTGAGAGCTAATGTCCTTTTGTTTCACTGTTTATTACTGTATATTGTTCTATACCGTTTGGGGCCGGTACTTAAAAAGAATAGCCCCACTGCATATCTCCCCATGCATATAGTAAAAGGCGACTGAGGGATAAGGACGAGATGCCGTGCTAAAGGGCGACAGGATAGTCACCTCCACGAGTCAGTAAGCCTGGATACGAAATACGGCATCGTTTGTATGAGAACCGAGGTAGCCGCCAAAGGGGTGTGAAGTCTGAGGCGGGAGCGGCGCATGGAACGCCGTGATTGGCCGAGCGAGTAGGTAGCCAAGTGACGCCAGTCTTCCATACGTTTGAACGGGATTCATACAATAAGTCGCTCATTGTGTCGATTCGCGATGAAAAGATGAAACGGATTTAACAATATTTAACCCTTCTTTACATAAAGGGAATAATATAACTTTCTCTTAAATGAACAAAGGCAACGCCCCTTTCACAATTTTGCGAATTTGCAGATTTTCGCATAAACACGATAATAGTTCTAAGTTCTGAGATACCTCGGATACTTTATTATAAATCTACATAAAATTTCCAAAACAATGATATGTAAGACCTCGTACATTGGTATTATCTTATTGGAGTATTTGTTATTGGAATTTTCCAAAATTAAAAAAATAATGTTAGAAAGTCGAAAAGTTTTGTAACCAAAAAAAATATAATTATATTATTAACAACTATTTGCTAATTACTTAGCCAACGATATGACAAATTATATTGCAATATGACTTCGCGAAAAATTCGCGAAAATCTACCCTACCATGTCAATTATTTTTAATTCTCCTAAATATCCGCGATCTGATATTCCCGGTAGTGTTGTTAATTAATTCGAAAAAGCATTAATTTAATTCACTTGCGAATCTTACGCCATTAACATGCTAACGTTAAATGCTAAATGCGAATGCGAAAAATATCGCTCGACAGTTCATGATGGAATGAAAACACACAATGAATGTCTTATACACGGTGTTGCAACCCCAACCGTAAAACCCGAAAGGGGGTGATTCTTTACGTGAAATAACCACAACTTTTGTTGTACGACTTTTTAATTTGAAGAAAAAAAATTTTTTTTCTCCGTACATTTTGAGAATATGCATTTAAAATATTTACGGCAAAAACATTTTTTTTGTTAAAAAAAATGTTTTCGCCACATAAGTTGTTTAGTTTCACATATAGAATAACCCCCTTATGTCAGTTAGAAATATTACGGGGGCAACTGCAACACCGTGTATATGAAGTGCGAATTCACTCAAGCGTGTGAATAAACCAAAACAAAAGTTCATGTGATAGATGGATAGATCTCACCGAGGCCTGAAGTTTGAGTACCAACACGATGGGTCTAGCACCAGTGGTTCTCGAGTTATGACCAAAACAAAAGTTCATGTGACAGATGGATAGATCTCACCGAGACCTGAAGTTTGAGTACCAACACGATGGGTCTAGCACCAGTGGTTCTCGAGTTATGACCAAAACAAAAGTTAATGTGACAGATGGATAGATCTCATCGAGACGTTCAGATTGAGTACCAACACGATGGGTCTAAGTCCATTGGTTCTCGAGATATGACCAAAACAAATTATCACGTGATAGATGGGTAGATCTCATCGAGACGTTCAGTTTGAGTACCAACACGATGGGTCTAAGTTCAGTGGTTCTCGAGATATGACCAAAACAAATTATCACGTGACAGATGGGTAGATCTCACCGAGACGTTCAGTTTGAGTACCAACACGATGGGTCTAGCACCAGTGGTTCTCGAGTTATGACCAAAACAAAAGTTCATGTGACAGATGGATAGATCTCACCGAGACCTGAAGTTTGAGTACCAACACGATGGGTCTAGCACCAGTGGTTCTCGAGTTATGACCAAAACAAAAGTTAATGTGACAGATGGATAGATCTCATCGAGACGTTCAGATTGAGTACCAACACGATGGGTCTAAGTCCATTGGTTCTCGAGATATGACCAAAACAAATTATCACGTGATAGATGGGTAGATCTCATCGAGACGTTCAGTTTGAGTACCAACACGATGGGTCTAAGTTCAGTGGTTCTCGAGATATGACCAAAACAAATTATCACGTGACAGATGGATAGATCTCACCGAGACGTTCAGTTTGAGTACCAACACGATGGGTCTAAGTCCAGTGGTTCTGTAGATATGACCAAAACTAATGATCACGTGACAGATGATAATTCCGACCCCTCACTCGCATGATCGCATCGCATTTCGCATTTAGATGCTAGCTAGCTAGCTAGCAGCGGAGCGCAGGCGCTATATAGCATTTAGCATTTAGCAGTACCACAGATAAATAGCACATACCGTGTGGGGCCGGTACTTTAAAAGAATAGCCCCACTGCATCTCTCCCCGTGTATGTCGTAAAAGGCGACTAAGGGATATGACTCCCTTCTTATATTACTAGGTGGTAGGGTTTAACCCGCCCGGGTTGGTACCACCGCACTGAATGAAAGGTCGGTCGAAACGGCTATGTAAATAGTTTGTGTTTTCCGTCCAGTTCAGTGTAGCCGGCACGACCGAAGGGAAGCACTGACGTGGCACCAAGTTCACCCGGTGTTATGGGCTGACATCACGGATGTTGTAGGTGATGGTAGCCAACCGTGTCAGTTTCCATAAAAAAAAAAAAAAAAACATACTTCATTGCTTTGTGCGTTCCAAAACAAACGAACCAACAAAGTTTTACGAACGCAACAGCAATGCTAACTAAAATTAAATGTGATTATTGCTTAGCATTTAGCATAAATTTTTATTCATCAGGGCGCTTAGCAGTGCTAAATGCTAACGGGGTATTCATTATGCATTAATTTTGTTAATGCTAAGCATAACAAGACTAATTCCCGGTAGACGCATGACCTAAAGTAATTAATTCCTTTAGAGTCGCTCAAAAGTAAAAACCGGTAGGTACTGGTTGAATGAAAAAAGCGCGATAAACGAATATTGAACGAGGAAACCTGCTGAGGTTGACTAGAAGAAATGTCCTTTGGCAATAAGGCAGAATGCATGAAATATCTGTATACATTTAACATACATATTTATCAATAAACAAAAAAAATTACAAGAGCTAACTGCATCCAACACGATAGTCGACCTATGGTGGGTAAGCAGAAAAGAGCTCTCCATACATATTTACGCCGATGTTTGTTACTGAAATTCAAGCGAAAAATGCTATCAAATTGAATGAAAGTACTTACTCGTGAAAGGTGACTCCATCTGTGTTCAAGTTTGAATTTTTCGACGACTTTTTGCACCAAAGCACTGCACAATGAGGCATTTTGTGACAGACGCGCACGTTCGCTCCGCCTGAGCGGCGGACGGAGACTAAGATCGGTCGCCGGCGCTAGACTGACGCGCTGGCGCGTGTGCGCCGACGCGCGGCTACCCCTGTCCTCCTATGTATAGCGCCTCCAGGCTTACTGACTCGTGGTCACCTCTCACCTTGACACGGTCCATCCACCGAGGCAGGCAATAGATGGGTCTTCGTGCCTTATTTGCTGCTTGAGAATTATCTCGTTCTAATACTTTGCTAAACGTGGTGGTCGGTGTTGTGCTGTAATTTACCAGAGTAATTGCAGCACATTACCGATTACTCTGCTTACCCGGATTGTCGAGATACAGCGTATGGTATGTATGTATTATATGTAATGTGTATGTAGTATACTAGATACAGGCTCAACCATCAATCCACTACACATTAGGATCAATTACCACAGATTCACATCTATCTCAGGAAACTCACCTCTTCCCATCCCCGCACACTGCCGAAAGCATCAAACTCCATTCAATCAAAGCTTCACAGTTCGCACCATTAAGTCATCTAGCCCACCATTCAAAGAAATAGATCTAAGAACCTGGGAATCATCATACAAGTGGAATCTCGGACCGCATCATTCATCCGGCCTAAATAATTACATTCCTTAGATTCAAACCCATGATAACGCCATCTATCATTCGTAATCATTATTTGACACTGAAACATGTAAATATATTTAATTTAATTCTTTATTCTCTGACGATGACATATTAAGTTGAAATACATGTGTACCTATTTTTTAATATATTGCATATAAATAATAATTGTGTGGTGGCGTGCCTTGGGAGAGGCCTATGTCCAGCAGTGGAACGATACAGGCTGATGATGATGATGATATAAAATATATATAAAATTTCCCATACCTATAGGAATAAAATACACAATATGTTCTTAGATATTTGAGAGCTTTAGAAGTCAGAAGCGTAACGTTGTGTTTCATATCGAATATCAAACATTATATTAAAATTCTGATTGATTATATTTGCGAAGGAAATAGCAGAGATCGGAGATAACTTTGTGTATTGAGAATAAAAAGCGAACGCTCATACTTGGCGAAATATTCAGGACCAAATACGACGAAAGAGAATCAAATATACATAAAGTTATTTACGGCCTAATTTTGAGAGAAATAATATAAGTGACAATAAATAATACCTTTGTAGAAATAGTCGAATAACAAAGCTCAGAATACATTGTCGCAGAGCTTAGAGATATTTCACAATTCCAAAGCCTACATTTCTCTGAAGCTAAAATAACGTGACATTGAAGATGTGCAAACTATGAAAATGTTAGGTGATATTTAAACGAAAAACCAAATAATTCAAACTCAACAATAATAATTTATATTATGTTTGTCACAACCCATACCGTCACATAGAGTTAGATGACCTGGGCATAAAAAAAAGTTTTTTTTTTTTTTCTTTTACTTTTTTCTAGTTTCTCTGTTTCATGTACTATATAATAAATTTATATTATGTTTGTCACCATAACATAGAGTTATATGACCTTAGTATAAAAAATGCGGTTTTTTTAATATTGTCTCTTACTTTTTTCTTAGTTTATTTCATGTACCTTCCTACACCCTTGTAGAACTATGACGATCTTACTCTGATCCGTTTATATTTATTTATTTATTTATTAACTTAATTTTTAGGGTTCTGTACCTCAAAAGAGGGGAAAAAAACGGAACGCTTATAGGATCACTTTTGTGTCTGTCTGTCTGTCTGTCGGTCTGTCTTAGCTTATTTTCTCCGAAGCTATTGGACGAAAAAAGTTGACAATTGGTACATTTGAGTTTGATTATTCGGTTTGATATTTTTAAATGAAGGCATTTCGATTTTAGTCGCCAATTTTGGGGGACAAATTTGAAAGTAAAAAAAAATATATTTTCAAGTGCTTCATGTGACGTATCAATGTAAATGGCTCGTTAAAAGGCATACAGGTTTTTTTTTTATTTTTATATTTATTTATATATATATTTTTTGGAAAATCTAGCATTTCCCCTCAGTCTGTATGTAAAATTTTGAAAAAATTATAACGAATATAGGACCTCTCTTATATTTTACAGGAAGACCTGAACGAAAATCCTAAGAAGTTTAAAAGAATAAGAAAATTGATAAAGTTCCTGGATAATAAGAAGTAAGAAAATAAAAAGTTATCATGGAAAAAGAAATGGTACGGAACCCTCTACTACTTCAAATCCCACGCCCTCCCACTTCGACTACAACCCCTCCCCCCCCCCCCCCCCCCTTCCCCCTCTCCCGTTACCTCTCTTATGGTGTCCGTATTATATATAACCCAGCCCCCAAAGGGTTCACCTTAAAACGCCGCTTAGTATGATGCCAAGACATTGTTTCCTTCCGGGTGGAAAGATCTCGGTCGGTGGAGCGCGAAGTTCGTCCACTTTTGCATAATTTGAGTGGGTAGAGGATGGGCAATCTCTTTTTTTTATATCTATAACTAGAGGTACATACGTGGATTCGCTTGCAGACGATCCTGCGCTTTACGTGATCTATTATATCTCATTTTTAGGGTTCCGTATCCGTCGTACGGGACCGTATTACTGAGCCTACGCCGTCTGTCTGTCTGTCTGTCCGAGGGCTGTATGCTCACTAAATTTTTCCAAGCATCTCTAGCCCTCAGAGGCCAGAGATTGTTTAGTAGTTACGATGGGGCTGGCATAGTCGACAGGCGGCTAAAGCCCTATTTCATAAAGTAGAAAAAAAGGCGCCGAGTGAAAGTTTAACGAATTACCATTTCATAGCTGTGATCCCGTCACCAATTAGGAAAAATACCGATGACCTTCGAATCGGTGGAACTGTTCTTCATCAAACATTGCTCAGAACCATCTCGGTTAAACCAGTTTTTTAATAAAAAATCTTGCATCTAATCTGCTTGGTAGCTACTATGCCAGGCACACAGATACACAGCCAGGCATAGACATTTATTCAGTTATAAACATACATGCATATTATGTCAAACATTGGCTCTATAGATTCAAATCTGTCTCGAACGAGCCGTTTTATAGATATTGTGTTTTTAATCCCGACGAAAAAAACGGAGGGGTGTTATAAGTTTGACGTGTGTGAGGGTGTGTGTGAGAGGGTGAGAGGGTGTGTGTATTTGTCTGTGGCCTCGTAACTCCCAAACGGGAAGGAAGCTTGTTTAATCGGGATGGTTCTTAGCTATGTTTGTAATCAAGTAATTAAGCAATAAAAAAAATTATTATCTTAAAAAGTGGACCGATTTTAATGTGGTTTTTTTTAAAACCTTGAATTAAAAGTAAAATTACAAATTAAAAACCCCCGACCCTTAAAAGGTCAAAAATAATTTCCGTTTACTTACTTAAAGGAGTCGGGGGACCGCTAAGTAAATAAAATATAAAAACTTAGAGCTGCGCGGGAATTTACTTAGCGGTCTCCCGTCTCCTTTAAGTAAGTAAACAGAAATTATTTTTTTATAATTTTCTTCTCATGTACATGTTAGTGGTACCACTTACTTATACATAACACCCCTCTTTTTGCGTCGGGAGTTAAAAATAAAATACGAAATGTATTGTTACAGGCTGTGCACGAGACGAGGATTAGTTTCTGCACAGAACGCTGGCCCGACCACATGAAGAAGGAACTCTTCGGAACATTCAGCTTCGTTCTAGTGTACGCGGTTCCAGGTTGGCTTATGTCACTTACTTACAATTCCCTTCCCTTTAATTATGTCACTTACAATTCCATTCCATTCCCTATACTTATGTCACTTAAAATTCCCTTTTCTTTACTTTGTCAATTATAAATTATCTTCCCTATCGGTACTTATGTCACTTACAATTCCATTTCCTGTACTTATGTCACTTAAAATTCCCTTCCCTTTAATTATGTCACTTATAATTCTCTTTCCTATAGATACTTATGCCAATTACATTTCCCTTCCCTATACTTATGCCACTTAAAATTCCCTTCCCTATAATTATGACACTTACATATATTTCCCTTCCTTATATTTAAGTCGCTTACATGTAATCCCCTTTCCTATACTCATTGCCCTCTTTCCGCCGTCTAACGACGCGCATGGATTTTTGGTGCAATCTTGCGAATGCTATCCCGGCTTCACAGGTCCACGCCCCTCTTGAAAGATCCGAGACTGTACTGTGTAACCACAGATTATTGATATATCAAACGGTTCCTATGCCCTCCCGGGAGGTTTCCTCATCCCCGTGATTGTAATCATGCGTAAAATAGAAATCGATAGGCAGCAGACTTATCTCTGCATACAAAGGCTCCATCAAGAGAGGTCGAGGCCGAGCTGAGTTCAATTTCGTTTTATAGCAAATCCGATTTGTTTTTAAGTTCGCCAAACCACAGGCCAAACGAAAGAAAAATCTGATTCCACTTTCGGCAACGCTGAAAGCAGTCGGTGTTATTACGTAAATCGAGATAGGCTAGCAGTATTTTTTTCAAGCAGGCAATACAAGGCCGGACAAAAGATTGTGACTTGCGAAGTTTGTTGTCAGTTCTTCCTTGGATTTATATTACGCTGGGCGTTCTTGAATTAAAACAACTTTTCTCTGCCCAGCATAGTTTCTTCCTTATAATTTTAACCAAATCACAGAAATGCAAATCAATCTCCTTCTAATTTTGACATATCTTCCGTATTGACAACTCCTTACAGTAGAAAACTTTAAAATCTTTTTCTACATTCTAAAAACAGCTTAAGAAAAGGACATTATTTTTCAATAACGTCAAATACAATAATATGTGGACTGAATTTCTTTCAGACACAGATTATAAACAGCACACTGTGTATACACCACAGTACATCTCCTTCACCCAGTTAAAAAAGGACTAGCGGAATTTTCGAGGTATCCTAGATTAGGCCACCCACATACGGATGAAATGAAATGAAAATACACTTTATTGCACAAAGTGACAAAAGGCGGACTTAAAGCATACAGGCATTCTCTGCGAGTCATTCTTGGGATTGTGAATAAGGTAGATGGGTAATGCGAAACATTAAGAAGAAGAGTTAAAGCATTAAAAAATATATACATACTCACACATTTAAATGCATTCGTTACATACATACTTACACGTTCAAAGGGACATACATACATATGTACATATGGCAACATATGGTAAAGACATACGTAAATAATGCAGTTTCCGTACAAACGATAACACACGTGGAGACATTACGAGTTTGATTTGTATGAAGAAAAAAAAAACGATAAACAATAAACCATTTTTGTTTTTTTAAGGAACCTGACATGGCTGGCTACACGATCGACTGCATCCGTGATGTCAGCATCACCTTGGTGAACTTGGTGCAATGTCAGTGCTTCCTTTTAGTCGTACCGGCTACACTGAACTGAACCGAAAACACGAACTATTTACATAGCTGCTTCCATCGACCTTTCATTCAGTGCGCCGCCGTGCGGTGGTAGCTATCCGGAAGGGTTAAGCCCTACCACATAGTAAGGTAATGGATGGAATCTACCTACAGTCTTACGTAAAATCCTAACCACGGTAAGCCTCAAGGGTCGAAAGCTCATACGGCATCTTCTGACTGCGCCCAGTTGTGCTTAAATTCACTGTCGTATAACAAATACTGATACAGATACAATCCTCGTCAGGTAGTTTGCGTTGACTAGGACGTGAAGCAGAACAGTAGTTTGTGCATATCACATTTATATTCAGAGAAAACTTCATATACTTACATATACTTTTTATATACTTTGCTAAACGTGGTGGTCGGGGCTGTGCTGTAATTTGCCAGAGTACTTGCAGCGCAACATCGATTACTCTGCTTACCCAGATTGTCGGGATACGGCGTGTGGTGTGTATGTATGTGTATGTATTCAGAGAAAATGCAACCGCCTCGCGGCTCGCGCCCATCGTAGTCAGCCCACGCGACAACGACAACAGCGGCCGCTATCAATCTCACTTGATAAACGATTTGATTATTTTTTGTATCGCGTCTCTGAAAGGTTTTACCGCAATGTGGTTTCAGTATGTGATTATAGGACTAGCTTATCAGTCAATAAAAGTTATTGTTATGCCGGGTTTCGGAGATTAGATATTGATCTGAAGCCAATGTAGGCCTAAAACTTTGTTCTGGTTTACTAATCTAAAACGATAAAGCCAATAGCTCGTAACAGTGAACGCGAACAAATCAAATCAAATAATGTTTATTTCGCACGAGGCACATGTAAAATATGTACATACAGGCGTTCTTATGTAGATATTATTTTTCAATGATAGTGTTGATATTATAGGCAAGTAAAATGTAGTTGATTTGTCCTTCGTTCAGGTAAAGGAAAATTACAACACCACCGTGACAATTGATATTTAATTTTATGATTATAATATCAATGAACAATGCTAAGCAATTGCATTTTTACTAAGTTCGCCTTCTACACCAGAGAAAAATTTCCTGCAAAATAAATATAGTGATTATATGTAAAAAATTTACACAAAATGTACGCCCCAAAATTTTAACAATATTTTTTTACTAATGTTTTTGTCTTAGTTCAATTACATAATATTCAAGTACAGTCAGTCAGTCAGCGTGTAAGTGTCCACTGCTGGACATACGGCTCTCCAATTTTCCTCCAATCCTCCCGGCCTTCAGCGATACGGAACCACTGCTTTCCGCCGACGTACTTGATGTCGTCGTCCCGCCTGGCGGGTGGTCTTCCCGCACTTCTTTTTCCTGTACACGGCAGCCAGTGTAGGACACGGTTACTCCAACGGTCATCGTCTCTTCGGCTAACATGCCCAGCCCACTGCCACTTGAGCTTAGCCACCCGGTGTCCAATATCGACTACTTTGGTGCGTCGGCGGATTGCCTCGTTACGCACCATATCACGTAGCGATATTCCCAGAATTCAAGTATGCAGCAGTAAATAATGCACATCGGGCTTTAGAAAGAGACAATCCGGTTGTAGAGCGTCGTCCCTGTCGCACAGAGACGTGCGAGTTAGTGCGACAAAGACGACGCTCTACAGCCGGATTGTCTCTTTCTAAAGCCCGATGTGCATTATTTACTGTCGCGTACTGTACCCAAATATTGATAAAACGTTTTAATGACAGCATGGGGTTTCAAACAAACGTCTCGTGGAAGAAGCCTTGTAAAACAGTAATTTAAAGTTGAAATCACCGGATATCGCTTGCTTACCTAACTTCAGAATAACTTTGATGAAAGAAATATTGCGGTGACTGAGTTAAGTCGAGAGGGAAGTTTGTCAGCCTCCTCGGTAGCTCAGTGGTGCGGTCGGCCGACTGTTGTTAAGCAATCCCAAAAAAAACTTCTCCATACAAAATCGCCTTTCGGGGTTTATTGTTTCTACCCCCCTAAACCTTATTTGATGTTTACAATTATTTAGTTATTCTAATAAGGATATTCTAATCTAAGTCTAAATTTATTTTTTTAATATCTAAAGTGATGGATGACTCAATAAAGCATGAACTTCATGACATCAAAAAATAAAAAAATCCAAATTTTTCCGTCGAAATACAAATTTTTAGCTCCGGTGTTGTATATTTCATTTAAACAACAACGACAAAGACAGAAACGTTGATTAGATTTTTTTTTATAAAAATCGGATAAGGTTTAAGGTAAGGGGCTAGAAACCATATATGCCGAAAGACGATTTTGTATGGAGAATGTACGTTAGCTTCAGTACGTTCTACTGTCTACGTTTGATAAAGATTTTACATTGCGATAGGGGAAAACATAAATAAATGAAAGAAATATCTTTCTTCTCCCTACGTTTAATGAACATTTTACACTGGGATAGGGGAAAACATAATAAATGAAAGAAATATCGCAGTGAGTGAGTTCAGAGTTTTTTCTTCTCTCTACGTTTGATGAACATTTTACACTGGGATAGGGGAAAACATAATTAATGAAAGAAATATCGCGGTGAGTGAGTTCAGAGTTCTTTCGTCTCTCTACGTTTGATGAACATTTTACACTGGGGTAGGGGAAAACATAATTAATGAAAGAAATATCGCGGTGAGTGAGTTCAGAGTGCTTTCTTCTCTCTACGTTTGATGAATATTTTACACTGGGGTAGGGGAAAACATAAATTAATGAAAGAAATATGGCGGTGAGTGAGTTCAGAGTTCTCTCTTCTCTCTACGTTTGATGAACATTTTACACTGGGATAAGGGAAAACATAATTAATGAAAGAAATATCGCGGTGAGTGAGTTCAGAGTTCTTTCTTCTCTCTACGTTTGATAAACATTTTACACTGGGGTAGGGCAAAACATAATTAATGAAAGAAATATCGCGGTTAGTGAGTTCAGAGTTCGTTCTACTCCACAGAACAACGAAGACCGGACTTTTTTGCTGTGTTCTACTCTATACTTTTAATGAATATTTTACATTGGGATAGGGAAAATCTTAATTAATGAAAGAAATATCGCGGTGATTGAGCTCAGAGTTAGAAAAAAAAGGAAAACAAATATCTATTTAAAAATCTCTCCCTACGATTGTAGTCCGATGGTCTAGATGTGTGTGTGAGGTGATTACTAGCAATCTAAATATAATAATAGTACATTTTGTGCCACTTAATGTTATGGCAAGGGCGGGCTTATTGCCTTATGCAATTTTCTCCAGTCAACTCAGTCGCCGAAGAGCTGCGTGACGTCGCCGTGCAGTCCGGCGGATACGGAGCTCTCCGAGATGGGGGTGGTGGTGGCCTACGTGTCTAGTACCACCACCACCGATCGCTCGAAGCTTGTCTCGCGTTGTCTCGGAGAGCTCCGTAGCCACGGCCTGCACCCGCCGGCGTGCTTGGAGGCTTGCCTCCCGCCGCCGGCGGTATTACCGTTTTTATTTATTTTTATTAATTGTGTGTTTTTTTATTATGTTTTATAGTTATAATATATGTAAAATTAATATAAATGTAATATAAAAATGTGAAATAAAGAAAGAAAAATAATAATAATAAAAAGCTATCTGTATTTGAATCTCTGTAAAATATTAAATTCACATAAAACAATAATTGATTTATTAAACTCCAAAGCATTCAATAATTTCGTACGTAATATGAATTTAAATAAACCCTCATCATGTTTTGAGGGTATTCACCGCTCCTTAAAAGTCAGGTTAAGCCAATAAATCGTGTCTCCGAGGACGCAGGCTGGCTTAATATTGCTGCTTAGTTTTTAAATTATCTCTAAAATGAGAAATAAATATTTTAAGAAGGACTCTTTGCATAGTACTTAACTTTAACGCTGTCTAGTAATAAAATTTTCGCGGAAACTCAAGTTCACTCACCTACTTTAGGTATATTCGTTTTCAAAAGATTGTTAAAACACTGACCTATATTATGGGTCCGTAATTTTTCACTAGAAAATAAGAAACTTGTAAGAATAGTATTCGTTAGCGCTGCAGAGTTTATATCATAGAGTTGCCACATGGTCGCCACCGTCAGCGCTCGGCCGTTGGATGTTGACCGTGGTTCGGATTTCACGTAAAACTGTAGGTCCCTTCCCTTCTCACCTTAGTAGGTGGTAGGGTTTAACCCGCCCGTGTTGGTAACACGGCACTGAATGAAAGATCGGCTGAAACAACTATGTAAATAGTTCGTGTTTTCCGTCCAGTTCAGTGTAGCCGGCACAACCGAAGGGAAACACTGACATGGCACCTAGTACACTAAGGTGTTATGGGCTGATATCACGGATGTTGTAGGTAGGTGACGTAGCCAACCGTGTCAGTTTCAATAAAAAAAAAACGTCAACGTCTTAGAAGTGGTTTAAATCATGGTCGCGGAGTCGCGGACACATTTTGGGACTTAATTTTGCTGCTTTAAATCCACCTAAGTCTAAAAGTCTCGTAAATTAAGGCATATGTATTGCACATAGGTATAATTTGCAAGATAATAAATACTTTATGTTGATATTGTATGGTAAGGGCAGATTTATTGGTTTTTTTTTTGGAAACTGACACGGTTGGCTACACCACCTACAACATCCGTGATGTCAGCCCATAACACCACGTGGACTTGGTGCCACGTCAGTGCTTCCCTTCGGTCGTGCCGGCTACACTGAACTGGACGGAAAACACAAACTATTTACATAGCCGTTTCGACCGACCTTTCATTCAGTGCGGTGGTATCAACCCGGGCGGGTTAAACCCTACCGCCTACCACCTAGTAATATAAGAAGTCAACCCGAATGGATAAAAAAATCTATGATAAAAATAATCTCATTTCTACCACCTTACTCAGATGTACTCAGAAAATATATTATCACGGGTTGAGTATTTTTAACAAAGGAAAAGAAAGTAGACTGAACGTTGCCGCGCGTCGGCATTTCCATAAAAATAAAATATAACTTCATAATGTAAACTTCATACCTAGGTATTTTATCTACGCCATTTCAGTTCACGAACACGGTGGCGTGTTCGTTTTATTTGAAAAAAAAACCGGCCAAGTGCGAGTCGGACTCGCGCACCGAGGTTTCCGCACCACAAAAAAAAAATTGAAAAAAAAACACGCCTTGTATGGGAACCCCCCTTAATGTTTTTTTTTTATTTTTCTATTTTTTATTATTTGTTATATCCGCCATTAATAACACATATTCTGTGAAAATTTTAACCGGTTGCCTATTACCACAGAAGAGAGATATAGGGCTAACGCCCAGAAGCGACACAAGCCTGTTGCACGTGTGAGTTTAGTTGATCTATAGATACGCACGGAGATGCGTATGTAAAGATAGTTCAATCCACCAAGAAGCGCCCCACTACTTTTTGTGCGGTGAGGTCGCGCGGTGCGTGCGGGGTGCGGAGGGTTTGACCCGAGCCTCAGTCACGAGTCGACCGCGGCTCGATGCACACGACTAGTGCAGTCTGCCCTGCGTCAAATCTTGACCCGCCACGAGAGTTGCTCTACTAATTTTTTTAATGTTTTTTAAAAATGTCTCGGAAATCTCAGCGTGTTGTACTTAAAAGCCAGGTATGTAATATGTTATTTCGGTCTATATTGTTATGAGCCCCAGGGCGGCAGCACTACGTCGTCGTCGGTTGAGCGCTGTCCCTCGACCGGCTCCCTTCGTCGGTGGACTATAAAGTCCACTGGACTGTGTCATGGTTTTACTTATAGTCAATACTAGTTCCTGGTTTAGTTATTCAAAACCTCAGTTCAAAGCACGAGAATAATAATCTTGATTTGACAGTAATGTTTTTTTCAGGCAAGAGAAATTATTTCCAAAGTATACGACTTCATGAAAAAAGAAGCAAGCAAGAATTATGCAGAAAAAATTACCGACGCACGTTGGAGAACAGCAAAGGCTGTTGGAGTATCTGAAAGCACAGTGACTAGAATTCTAAGCGAAAGAAAGGCACATGCGATGAAGCTGAGTACAATGCTTGCCATGGAATCGAATACAGACAATGCGATAGAATCTGGGACGGCACATACAAAGGAGCCGAGCACATCGCATGATAATATTGTCCCAAGTACAACGGTGCATGCCATGCAGCCGACTACGGAGGAGACTGAAATTAGCCGTAGAAATTAACCAAGTAGGTCGAATTTGAACTTGGTGAGCACAAGTGCTTCCATTTTTACGTCACCAATGAAGAAAAGAAGGGTGAGACCACGAAAAATTAATCTAAACGAATTTGATATTGGTGTAGTTAGAAGAACTATTCAAAACTATCATAAAGAGCATCATCAATTTCCAACATTATTACGACTAAAAAATATTTTGAGAGAGCGTATACAATTTGATGGATGTAAAACAACTCTAAGAACATTGTTACGTAAACTTGGGTATAAATGGAGAAGAACTGAAAATAACAGGAAGGTGCTAACAGAGAGACATGATATTCAAATGTTAAGATTAAAGTACTTGAAACAGGTTAAGTCTTTCCGTAATAAAGGTAGACCTATAGTATACACTGATGAGTCATATATTCATACAAACCACGTGCAGAATAAGTCCTGGGCAGAAAAGAATTCCAAAACTGGAATAAAGCAAAATCTAGCAAAAGGAGTGCGCATAATTATAGTACACGCTGGAAGTGCAGACGGTTTTATACCAAATGCTTTGTTGACATACAGGGCAGAGATCAAATGCGGAGACTATCACGATAACATGAACACGGAAAATTATCTAAAGTGGTTAAAAGAAAAGCTGACACCAAACGTGCCAAAAGAGGCCGTGGTGGTCTTAGATAACGCAGCCTATCATAACACTAGTTCGGAAAAAATACCAACGTCCAACTCCAATAAATTGGAAATGCAGACTTGGCTCAGAGCAAAAAATATTGATTTTAATGCAAGCTTCAAAAAAGTTGAACTATATGACTTAATATTAAAAAACAAAGAAAGCTTTCGGAAGTACAAAGTTGACGATTTATTAAAAGACTATGGTTTCACAGTATTGCGGCTGCCTCCTTATCACCCGGACTTAAATCCGATAGAAAACATTTGGGGTATTGCAAAAAATTACGTTGCGACCCGCAATGTTAATCAAAACTACACCTCAATTGTGCCCATTTTAAATGAAGCCTTTGGTCGAATAAATAACGACGTTTGGTCCAATACATGTCAGCACGTAGAAAAAATAGAAGACGAGTACCTAAGATACTTTGATCTGGATTTTAATTTTGTTATAAATGTCGGTGATACGTACGTCCGAATCAAACATTTCAGAAATGAGTGATGATACAGAATGATGTAATTTTGACGTGATGACGTCACGTCTTATAAATTGATGAAGACCGGCTGCACACACGAAAAAGTGTCACGTTCCATCTGAGCCTGTGTGTGCAAGCGAGAGCGCGTTGCAAGCGATAGAGAGGCACAATCGGTATAGTCAAAGTTACTATGGAAACATCTTAAGAAGTAAAACTGTCAAGATCAGACAACAGAAGTTTATTGATGGCCAGTCACAAGATGATTAATCTTTCTACTGGAAATAGAAATTACTGATCTTTGCTCTATGTACTACGATTATTCCACGTCATCACGTAAAACTATCGTCCGTAAATCGAGTTTACAGACAACAAATTTTTTTTTTTTTAATAAAATTCAATTGAATTTTTTAACGTATGTTATTTATGGTTGGTAACTCCCTATTATGAATATGGTAATGTTGTATTATATTCTATTACTTTAAATGAGCTAAACTTGTATATATATATATATATATAATTGGTTTCTCGGAAACGGCTCTAACGATTTTGATGAAATTTAGTATTTAGATAATATAATTTTTTTAAAGTTTATCTAGATAGGTGTAGACGCCGATCGAAGCTCGGTCGCCCAGGTACTTACTAATAATAACACAAAATAAAATAAACAATGAACTATTAATAAAATAGGTACATCGAAAAACTCGAATAAATTATACAATTGAAGTAGAGCATCTTTCCAGTTGATCCGTGACGCTCTCTCGCGATGACAGGTACTGCTGTTACCGGAACTTTTTCGATTGGCCAATTCATCTAAGTGTGCGTGTGGACTCAAACTCGCAGTACTGTGAAACGATAGAACTAACACACTAGCAGCAGGTTGCACACTTGCACTGTAAGCTATTAGGAGGAATAGTGGGGCGCGTCTTCGTGGATTGAACTAACTTGTAGCTTGTGCCCGCTTTGAGCGATAGGGTTGGTAAACGCAGAGTGCGGGTGGAATGAGCGAGCGAGAGAGTTCGGTTCGAGAAAGAGAAAGATGAACAGCGGGCGAGCGAACGCCGCAACACCGCATCGCTTGCTAAACGAAAGAACAATAAATGATAGCTAGCAGCAGCCCATGCGACGAGTCACCTCCGGTGAGGTAGTCCGACCGCTCCCGTCGACCCGCACCCACAACGGAACACACACATGCGCACGCGCGGTTGCTTACACAATAAATTCAACCGTGTCGCCGGCCTGCTATTACGGTTCCAAAGATACAGCAGTAGGACATACAGACAGACAGACAGACGGCGTAGGCTTAGTAATAGGCTTCCGAACGGGATACGGAAATCTAAAAAATTAATTGCTCATTTGATTGACAACTGAAAAAAAAAACTACTAAATAAACAAAGAATCAATTCACAATAAAAATTAATAAAATCAGACTTGACACAACAACACTAAACCAAAAATGGAATATTGTACGAGTATTGGGAGAAATTGTTGAACATTCCGCAGCTCGCTTTCAGAATGGAGGAATTCGTTTCGAATACCCGATATTACATAATATACATACATTATATATAGTTTGATTTCTTAGGTTTCCGTACCCCATACCTAAGCCTACAACGTATGTCTGTCTGTCTGTCTGTCTGCCTGTCTGTCCGTCCGTCCGTTCGTCCGATGGCTGTATTTTGGAACCGTACTAGCTAGCCGGTTGAAGTTCTCACAGAATATGTGTTATTTTGGCGGTTCCATCAACAAAATAACCTTGTACCGCGAGAGGCCGGTACAAATAATAGCCCCACTGCATCTATCCCCGTGCAAGTCGTAAAAGGCGACTAAGGGACAAGGACAAGGTGTCGTGCTAAAGGGCGACAGGATAGCCACCTCTCACCTTGGCACGGTCCTTCCACCGAGTCATGCAGCAGGTGGGTCTTCATGCCTTACTTGCTGCTTGATAGTTATCTTGTCCTTATATTGCTAAACGTGGCGGTCGGTGTTGTGCTGTAATTTTGGAGAGTTCTTTCACAACACCGATTACTCTGCTTACCCCGATTGCAGGGATACAGCGTGTGGTATGTATGTATGTATGTAATAAAACATTGAAAAATTAAGGCGTGTCCACATACAAGAAACTTGTTTTTAAACTTTTTTTTTGTGTTTCGGAAACCTCGGTGCGCGCGTCCGTCTCGCAATTGGCCGGTTTTTATTTTAAAATTTTATAGAGAACATTAAGGCGTGTTTGGATAACATTATTTTGTGATCATGATCACTCACCATGTTCGCCTCAAAAGCGTTCGTAAAAAAATTCAAATCTCGCGTTCACCTCACTCGCAATGTCATGTCGTGTGAAAGTGCCCGGCAATTTGAATTTCATTGCGCGGAGGTGGAAAGAACACCATTTATAATAATTACCTAATTTTTTGTGCTACCTTTATCTGCTTTCACGCTGTTTTTGCGTCATCGTGATTTATGCATCGGGGTAACGCTGAGTGTTTCTATTTTTAGATGAAAAATCGGTCAAGTGCGAATTAGTATCGGACTTCTAGGATTCCGTCAATCATGTCGCTGATATTCTATTTATTAATTAACTTCAATTTGAGTCCGTTGCGCGAAATCTCTGCTGAAAATGTTCATAACGATTAAAAGCAGTTTAATTTTTGCGCGATATCTAGAAAATTAATTTCATTATTATTTTCGCTGTACTATTCCTGTAATTTTAGCTAGCCTACTTATGCCAGATTTTTTTTTCTGAATTTGTTGTGAATGTTACTTTCGTTGAGATAAGGTAAAACATTATTTAAAAAAAAATTACACCTTGAAATTTACCACTTATCAACGATACACCGCATGCCTAACTATAGAAATAATATTTGGTGCACGTTAACGGGTATCGAACTCGCGGTGCCATCCGGTGTCCGCCACTCGTAGTTCCTATATATTAACACTGTGTGGACCCTTTTCAAGTTGTATTATTTTCATTTCGTTTCGGTAGGAACAGATGAGAACAGAAAGACAGACAGACTATTAATATTGTTTCTACCTACACAATCGTATAAACGGTGTACGGAATCCTAAAAAGGAAATGTTGATGTAATACATTACACGCTTGTAGTGAATTCGCCATCTGCCAAAGGAAATTGTACCGAAAGGACGAGAAAATAAAAACGAACATCCAATAATTATTACGGACCCATTTCCTGCTTAACACACTCAAGTGACTCTCCCTCGTCAGAGTTGTCAGGAAGATCGTTTACTCTTAACGATGGGTTTTAGCAGCTCTTCGTTTTGACGTTGCATCTGTTAAGGTGATGTGAGACTGCGTCTGACTCGAATTTCAAGAAGTGTACCGCCAATATTACCTACCTGACAGATTCAGTTAACATATTATGTAAAACTTCATCTATCAGCGCAGATCGATAGCATTTTGAAAACACGATTTGATTAACTTCGCTCGATAGAAAAAAATCATGAACTGAACATGCCTCTGAATTTAGTTATAAAAACGTATTTAAGGCAACGTGACCAAATCAAGGCTTTGGAAAAAATAGATATGTTGAATATACTCGTATAATATCTACTTTTTACTTTTTTGTTTCGATCCGTAGTTTTGGAATAAAAAAATAAAAACCTAATTTTTGAATGATTGATTGTGTTGCATCCTACTCCAACCAGCGATAGCGGCGTCTTGAAAGAGGAGTACGAGTTGACAGGGCCTTAAGGTGATAATAAATAGCTGGAATTCCGGCACAAAGCTACTTTTGTTAGATATTATATAGGAAGCGAACACGTGTCTACGTATATATTTTTATGTAATCCAATATGGGTGGCAGAGTCAGAGGGACCAAAGCACATGTTCCAACCAACAAATATCACCTCCTACAAGGTAGGTGCCATACCGGAGACTTCCCTGTGGATCGCTGACTATACTGAAATAGCGGAGAACACAGCCGAGGCTGCTTTGGGGCCATCTTACATCCAGTACGGTTGTATCAATCTACCACCTAGCAAGGGGCGAGAAAATGAACCTATTTAGTTTTACACCGGTTCCGAATGGTGAAGCGGCAGGTGTAGGTATGCACGTAAATTTTTCCGTCAGTAAAAACCCATTGTGTACCAATGTACGAGCCGACCGGATTCGAACCTCGGACCTCTCGCAAGAGTGGCCGATGCCCAGGACACTCGGCCACCCCCCGCTTGAATGGGATCTGTGACTTATATTCTGTGAAAAAAAAAACTCAAGATACCCTAATTTACGCGGGAATAAAAGCAATGCTAAGATTATTTTATTTAGGTGCAATATACTAACCTAATTACATAATTTATCTGTTTGTCAGACATTGATGGCTGCGTGGCGGAACAAAAAGAAAAAAAAAGGCTATGTAAAGATAGGTGTAGCCACATTTGGGAAGGGAGCGCCCAGCATCGGTTGGCGTCCATGGACTCAATATAGCGCGAAGCCGTCCGTCTTGTTGTAGACACGAGACTCACTGATGGCCTGGAATCTCTGAGCTACAAGTTTGTAGGGTCACTGAGTCTATTCTAGAAAGAAAGAAAGAAAGAAAGATTTATTTCAGTTAAGACGATGGGTATCGTTGGCTGCTTTGCATAGAAATAGGTCGTAAGCCGGTATTGTTTTTTAATTTAAAAAAATTAATGGTAATACAATTTAAAAATCTACAACAATAGAGTTCTGTGCTTGTGGTTTAGTTATTTATCAGCGTAATAAAAATTTCGTTTTATTCATTCACTTTTGCGTCAGATGAAAAAAATCGAAATTAAGTAATTTTTTACAACAACAATACCGAATTACGAAAGAAAATCATCTGCCTTACACGCTAGGAGACCCTGTGTTGTGGGAGGCAGGGTCGTTCACCTCGTATACGTTTAATATAATATAAAATGTATAAGTATTTGTGTATGTATATATGTATGTGTATATGTATGTGTTTGTGTATGAGTATGTGTTTATTGTTGTGTACATGATTGTGTGTTGGGTTGGGTGTATGATTTATCTCCTGTAATGTGTATCTAGAGTCTAGAGGTACTATCGTGGACGCTGCACGGAGTAACTTGCATCGATTTTTCCTTGCCATCCACCATCTTCGCAGCACTCTTCGCAAAGAAATTGAACACCAATTTTGTAGCATTTTGCTTTGACGACATATCGTTTCGCAAAATCGTTTCACTGTCGCAGCGGAATTGTCTACGGGGGGCGTGTTTCCCGAGTCCGCAAATCGGCTGGTATGGTGTCTCAATGAGCGTGGTTTCGTGAGGATTTGGCTGTTTCGGGTACCTGTGATCCGTCGGCACAGCCACCCATAGACGAAGGTTACACGCTAGGTTTGGCATCAGTTCAGTCCATCAGTCTGGTTAAACCATGGTCCAGACTGACCGATTAATCTACTTTGATGGATGGATGGTTTGGAATGATGGACCAGCCTGATGGATTTTAAAATATTTTGATACTAGACTGATGGCAGACTGATAGTGCGAATGCATTTTACGTCTGGCGTCAGTCTGGCGTCAATCTGGTCGTGACCGAGATCACGGACTGAACTGATGCCAAACCTAGCGTGTAACCTTGTAAAGAAAATTCGTCAGCCTCGGTAGCTCAGTGGCGCGGTTGGTTAGTCAACTGTTATTAAGCAACGCTGAGCGCGGTCAGTTATTGGATGGGTGACCGCTCGACCGTTGGAGGCTGACCGTGGTTCGGATTCCACGTTAAACTGTAGGTCCCTTCCCTTCTTACCTTACTAGGTGGTAGGGTTTATCCCGGCCGGGTTGGTACCACCGCACTGAACGAAACGTCGGTCGAAACGGCTATGTAAATAGTTCGTGTTTTCCGTCCAGTTTAGTGTAGCCGACATGAAATGAAGGGAAGCACTGACATGGCACCTAGTTCACCCTGTGTTATGGGCTGACAGCACGGATGTTGTAGGTGATGTAGCCAACCGTGTCAGGTTCCATAAAAAAAAAAAAAAAAACCTCTGTCATACTGGTAGTAACAAAAAAAAAAAAATGCAGAAACATTCCAGCGGTCACTTTGCCATTTTGAAGTAAAAAAAAATCACAAATAATCAAAACATGTTACAAATACGAGTACAACCTCATTAGGTACATTTAAACATAACAATGTTTTTTTAACTTGACACCTTGACAGCGGACTCGAGGGTGAAACTGAAACACAAATTCGTGAATCGTGCGTGCGAAGACCGTGAAAAGTTGCGAAAAACCGTCGCGACGGCACTTTCGCATTGATTTCTTGTCTTTTCATACTGTTGCGATGACGAAAATAGTTGCGCGATTTAATCGTCGCTTCCGCAAACGTGTTTAAATTTTCTTTGTGTAAACATCTAGGTATACCGGGACCCCGCGGATTTTTCGGGGCTGGAGTGAATTGAGATTTGTTAACGGAAACAGTAGCAATGACGCTCGCTAGTGATGTTTACAGAACGTATCTAGCTAAATACTCTATAGAAAATCCAAAACGCGATGAAGCATGTTACCTGTCGATAAAGAAGTGTGCGTGCGTTCATATTATACCATTGTCATCACGAATATATTCAGAGGGTCGCAATTAGAGTCATTTCATGTTATGAAAGCGCTAACGCTCCTCACTCGCGTATTTGAGGACATATCACTAACTGTGAGGCTTGAAACTAACACTTGTGAGGCTTACATACAACACAAGCACCAAGGGCGGCGGGTGGCCGAGTGGTTTGGGCATCGGCTTCTCATGCGAGAGGTCCGCGGTTCGAATCCGGTCGGCGTGTACCAATGAGTTTTTTCTGACGAAAAAATTTAAGTACATACCTACACCTGCTGCTTCACCGTTCGGAACCGGTGTAAAACTGTAGGTCCCTTACCTTGCCCCTTACTAGGTGGTAGGCTCAAATTGTAGCCAATTGGGTTGGTACCACCGTACTGGATGTAAGATGGCCGCATAGCAGCCTCGGTTGTGTTCTCCTCTAGTCCAGTATAGCCAGCAATCCAGGGAAATCTCCGGTATGCCACCTACCTTCTCGGAGGTAATATTGGCTGGTCGGAGCATGTGCTTTGGCCCCTCTGACTCAGCCACCCATACCGGATTACATAAAAAAAACCATTCATTGTGAGCTTGTAAGCTGACTTGTTCGGTCACATGCTTTTCCGGGAGTGACGTATGAGAAAAGCTCATCTAGGTACTATCATGTTCCGTAGCGAAGGCATTCCTAGAATGTAATTCCGGCTCAAGGGGTTGGTTAGTGTAGTATTGACACTGAGCGAAGTATCGGGCAGTTGATTACTGCGTTCTGTCGGCCCGGCCGAACAGATTGAGTTTGTCTTGCGGTGACAACGTAGTCTGTTTATGATCATTGAGGTCTGTCGCAATGTTTTATGGCACTCACGCCCTGATTGGCCCTCTCCTCGGGCCGGACAGAGCGATCAGGCCTAATATGCAGATCGTTAAATGAGTTATGGCTGCGACAGTGATAAATATATAAGTCAATGGGCTGCGATGTGTTGGCGCTGGCGCAAACTCTCTTGTCTACATATTTTTACGTAGAATATACATTGACTTATAATTACAAAATAGTCCGTTTGCGACTCGAGAACGGAGTAACGTATTTTTAACCCCCGACGAAAAAAGACGGGTGTTATAAGTTTAACGTGTGTGTGGGTGTGTGTACGGGTGTGTCTGTCTGTGGCATCGTAGCTCCCAAACGGATGGACCGATTTGGATGCGGTTTGTTTTATTGGAAAGATGGTTTAATCGGGATAGTTGTTTGTAATGAAGTAATATAGTAATAAAAAAAATGATCTTAAAAAGTTTTTTAAGAAGCTTGAAATAAAAGGTCAAACATTCAACAACAAAGCCATAACACGGAAAAATATAAAAAAAGTGTATATTTCAACAGCGTGAACATATATAATAAATTGCCGGAAGAAATACGAAGGGTTGGAAATAAAAATATATTCAAGATCAAATTAATAAAATGGTTGCAGAGTAAGAACTTTTATGATCTTAAACATTTCAATGTTATAATTTAAAAAAAGTAGGAACATATAACCTGCATATAGGTATATTGACGATGTCTCATATTTTAATGTACCCATGCATTTTAATTATTATTCTATATATTATAATTGAAATCATGTTGTGTATGAAGAATATGATACTGAATAAAGAATTTGAATTTGAATTTGAATTTGAATTTGAAAAGTTAAATAAAAAATAAAAAAAAAACCGACCCTTAAAACGTCAAAAATTATTTCCGTTTACTTACTTAAACGAGTCGGGGGACCGCTAAGTATATAAAATATAAAATCTCAGAGTTGCGCGGGAATTTGTGCCTTACTTGATAGTAATCTTGTCCGAATAGGTGGTTGAAGTTGTACTGTAATTTAGCGGAGTTTTTGCCGCACAACACCGATTACTCTACTTACCCCGCTTGATGGGATACAGCGTGCGATTGCGGTATGTACCTAAAGACATACATTACGATATACCTAAGACATATATGTGGTACATCCATTAATCACGTGAGCAAATTTTTTGGATTTTTCGCCCCCCCCCCCCCCCCTCCCTCTTGTTGAGATTTCGTGAGATTTATAGGAAGTCAAAATAATACAAATAATAAAAAAGATGACGTGAGATTTTTGTAGACCCCTCCTCTCCCCCTAGTGAAATTTGGTGAGATTTTGCCAGATCCCTCCCCCCTTTTTTATTTACTCACATGATGAATGGATACCCCCATACAATGTTGGTTGTTTGTTGTGTGCAGGCAGCATCATGGTGGTTGCGTACTCGCTGATGGGCCGCCGGCTGTGCTCGGTGCTGCCACCGTTCGACCAGACCGAGAGCAGCGTCAACAGCCAACAGGTTGGCTAACTTAACCTAACTTAACTGAAACTTGACCCAAACTGATCCAACTTAGACCTGGCCTAACTTAACTGAAACTTGACCCAAACTGATCCAACTTAGACCTGGCCTAACTTAACCTAACCTAATCTGATCCAACCTACTGGCCCAACCTGTGCTAACTGAACCTAACCTAATCTGATCCAACCTACTGACCGAACCTGGGCTAACTGAACCTAACCTAATCTGATCCAACCTACTGACCGAACCTGGGCTAACTGAACCTAACCTAATCTGATCCAACATACTGACCCAACCTGTGCTAACTGAACCTAACCTAATCTGATCCAACCTACTGACCCAACCTGTGCTAACTGAACCTAACCTAATCTGATCCAACCTACTGGCCCAACCTGTGCTAACTGAACCTAACCTAATCTGATCCAACCTACTGGCCCAACCTGTGCTAACTGAACCTAACCTAATCTGATCCAACCTACTTGTCCAACCTGTGCTAACTCAACCTAACCTAATCTGATCCAACCTACTCGCCCAAAATGGGCTAACTGAATCTAACCTGACCTCGACGTATTATGGCGCCCAGGCACCCATGAGGTGTCTAACGGCGCCCATGCAAATTCTGTCATATGCGGGGTTTACGAATGCCATGCTGGCCTGACAGGTGCCCATTCACGCCCCTCTTGTAGACTGTACCTGGGGGGAAATACATGAGCAGGGAGAGCGTTCCAGAGTGTACCGGTTCTGTAGAGGAAAGATCTGCAGGATCGATTGGTACGCATCCGCGGTAAGTCCAGCGTGTAGGGATGCAATCGCTGCCAAGTGCGCGTGGTGCGGAGGTGGAAAGGGGACGGCGGGATCGCAATAAACAGCTCCTCCGAGCACTCCCCATAAAATAAGCGATAGAACACACTTAGGGAGCCGACATCCCTACGGTGTTGCAGTGGTTCTAGATCGCGGGACACGTCGTCGGGGTCACCCACTCACTACTCGCACGCCTCGACGCTGGATCGAGTCCAAAGACAAATGAGTAATAAATAATGAATTTGTATTTGTAAGTGAAAGAAATGTTTCACCTATAGGAAAATATTTCCGGTGTACCGTGTGGGGCCGGTACTTTAAAAGAATAGTCCCACTGCATCTCTCCCCGTGTATGTCGTAAAAGGCGACTAAGGGATATGACTCCCTTCTTATATTACTAGGTGGTAGGGTTTAACCCGCCCGGGTTGGTACCACCGCACTGATTGAAAGGTCGGTCGAAACGGCTATGTAAATAGTTTGTGTTTTCCGTCCAGTTCAGTGTAGCCGGCACGACCTAAGGGAGGCACTGACGTGGCAACAAGTTCACCCGGTGTTATGGGCTGACATTACGGATATTGTAGGTGATGTAGCCAACCGTGTCAGTTTCTATAAAAAAAAAGATAAAATTAAAAAAAAATCGAAAAACGCCACGTGTTTTGATAAAGATCAAATGGAAGAAATTCTTTATGAAGATATTTTAATTCGGTGAGATAAAAAGAATATTGTGTTCTCGAAGCGACCGAAAAAAGTTTCATTCGATTTGTCGACGAACCAAGAAATTGGATGGCACGGGAAAGCACATTCCCAAATAATTCTGCTACGCGAGCTCGCAAAAGCCTTTACTTTTATGGGTTCCGGACCTTAAAAAAAAAACAGAACCCTTACAAGGTAACTCCCGTGTCTGTTTTTTTTTTAATTTGATTTGGTGATTGTCTTTTTGAGACAGCAGTGTCATGTATAGTGACGATAGTATTTAAAAAAATACAATGAAAGCAATATAATAACAACGAGTGTTTTTAAGCGGCGGGTTAATTGAAATTACAAATTAATAAAAAAAAGTCCGACATATCAAAACATGATTTCCGCTTAGTTAACTAAAGGCGTCGGTGGACCGAGTTTTTTTTTTATTTAGCGGTTTCCCGATGCTTATAGATCAACTAAGCGGAAATAGTTTGATTTTTTATTAATAAGGATGTGTCGGGGGTTTTTAAAATCTGTAATTGAATGTTTATTTCAATCTTTTTAAGGGACGTAATTTGAAATTGTAATTATTTTCTTAGGCTAGGTTAGAGTTCAAGTACTTAAATTAGTTTTGTAATAATTTCTGTTTATGTAAAGGCGACGAGTGAAAGTATAATAAATTTGCATTTTACAGTAGATATCCCTTCACCGATTAGGAAAAGTGCTGATGATCCTCGAATCGGCTGACCTGACCTTCATCAAATGTAAGAACCATCCCGGTTAATCTAGCTTTCTAATAAATAAAACAGCATCCAAATCGGCCCATCCGTTTGGGAGCTACGATACCACAGACAGACGGAGGCGTCAAACTTGTAACACTCCTCTTTTTGCGTCGGGGATTAAAAACATTAGCATAATTACCAAATCATGCAAACATTTGTATCACGCACGATGGGGGTTTTACGGCACATTTTGCACGGCTTGTGAAAAGGGTAAAAAGTTTTGCAAAGTCTTGTCGCAGGTGTGCGTGGGGTCTTTATTACTCGACTGGCCATGGGATTATTGTTTTTTATGGAAACTGACTACATCACCTACAACATCCGTGATGTCAGCCCATAACACCGGGTGAACTAGGTGCCATGTCAGTTAGTGCTTACCTTCGTTTCATGTCGCCTACACTGAACTGGACGGAAAACACGAACTATTTACATAGCCGTCTCAACCGACGTTTAATTCAATGCGGTGGTAGCAATCCGGGCGGGATAAACCCTACCACCTAGTAAGGTAAGAAGGGAACGGACCTACTACAATTTTACGTGGAATCCGAACCACGCTCTGCCTCCAACGGTCGAGCAGTCACCCATCCAAGTACTGACCGCGCCCAGGTGTGCTTAAAAACAGTCGACCGACCGTCCGCTGAGCTACGGAGGCTGACGTTGGCTGGGATTTTTTTGAGCAATCTTTATGTACAGATTGATCAAATACGGTTTGTATGTACCTGTTACTGTGTATATAAGGTGTTTCGTTATGCATGTCAACAACGTCGGGGGCGTTACATACGCACTCAAACAAACACTTTACGGCAAAAAAGCATATGTCTATAGGAGAATTTTTTCTCCTAACATCTTCTAACAAAAAATTAAATCAAATAGCTGTAAAAACCAACCATGCTATAGACCCTTGGAAACACGAAACGTAGGCAAACACACCGCACACGTAGGTAGGTAGCTAGTTTTAGAGCGGCGGAGGAGCGGCGCGCGTTGGCCTAGTGACCTTGTGACTTACTTACAACAAACAGCTGTTCTGCGTTTGAAGATAGTACGGTCATTGACCCCGTACAATGCAAGGTACCTACTGTTACACACAGAGGTCTAGTGACCGTGTGACTTACTTACAACAAACAGCTCTTCTGCGTTTGAACATAGTACGGTCAATGACCCCGTATAGAAAGTTACCTACTGGTACACACAGGTTGATCTTTTAAATGTTTGGGTAGCAAACATGTGTTGTTAAATTTCTCGAAAAGTTATGCCAAAATCATATAATTTTTTCCGCGTAACGTGTTTACCCGAGTGTGAATGTAACCCTCCCGAAACCTTTGACATGAATAACGAAGCACCTTATATACAAATAACGTGTTGCCGTCACGATATAACATACTTAGGAATTAGATTGACGACAGTGATAGATAATATTATTATGTGCACCACTGATATACAGGGTGTCCCAGAAACCGACGATAATCCTTTAACAGGAGATAGGGCTGCTAATTACCTCTCAGAATATCTAATTTTAGGTTTAGTAAAAATGGCTTAGTTTTTGAGATATTGTCATTTTTGTAAAAATCCAAAATTTTCTCCCTCAGCTCATTTTTATAAATGCCACAAGTACCAATGTAAGATTTTCTTAAATCTAGTTTTTGTCAAATATTTCTGAAAAGTAAGGCTTTCACACGGTATAATTTATTTTTTCATATTTAATCCTGTTTAGCTGAAAAACGACTTAAGAGCCACATGTTAACATTTTTTCAGCCTCATCCCTTGAGTTTGGCCCTTCGCGGTGAAAAAAAAAAATTACTACACGAAAGTGGCATTATGCAACAAAAATATGCCCATCTAATGTAGTTTTTAAAATGGTACATCACTTACCGATTTGCCCAATAATTTATGAGATATTGTTATTTAACTGCAAAAGGACCTCGGAATTTGATAACTGTTCTACCAAGTACGAATAGGAATAAAATAAACACTTGAAGTAATTGGTCTTTATTAACCTGTTAAAGTAGATGTTCAAATTGTTTACCACCTGCACAAATGCTAGCTCGACATCTTCTCACAAATGCCCGGTTGATGCTTCGAGCAAGTACTCGATGCAAGTGCAGATACGTCCACCTATGCTATGTAGTTTGTTACCAAGTTCACCCGGTGTTATGGGCTGACATCGCGGATGTTGTAGGTGATGTAGCCAACCATGTCAGTTTACATAAAAAAAAACCTGAGCTACTGCCGTAATTCTTTCTTTGAGCTCTATCAAGTTTTCCACCGGTTTCCCGTAAACTTTTTATTTTAAATAGCCCCAATAATAAAAATCTAACGGATTTAAATCCGGTGATCTAGACGTCCGGTCTATCCGTGGGGATGCAAGTGGCTAGGAGGTCACAAGACGTCCGTTGAATTGTAGAGACTTTAAACTAAGGCGACTAAGGGATATGACTCCCTTCTTATATTACTAGGTGGTAGGGTTTAACCCGCCCGGGTTGAAACCACCGCACTGAATGAAAGGTCGGTCGAAACGGCTATGTAAATAGTTTGTGTTTTCCATCCAGTTCAGTGTAGCCGGCACGGCCGAAGGGAAGTACTGACGTGGCACCAAGCTCACCCGGTGTTATGGGCTGACATCACGGACGTTGTAGGTGATGTAGCCAACCGTGTCAGTTTCCATAAAAAAAAAAAAAAAACGGGCGAATTATCTTGAGTTTACCAAGGATAGACCGGACGTCTAGATCACCGGATTTAAATCCGTTAGATTTTTATTATTGGGGCTATTTAAAAGAAAAAGTTTACGGGAAACCGGTGGAAAACTTGATAGAGCTCAAAGAAAGAATTACGGCAGTAGCTCAGTTTTTTTTTTATGTAAACTGACATGGTTGGCTACATCACCTAGAACATCCGTGATGTCAGCCCATAACACCGGGTGAACTTGGTGCCACGTCAGTGCTTGCCTTCGGTCGTGCCGGCTACAGTCAACTGGACGGAAAACACAAACTACATAGCATAGGTGGACTTATCTGCACTTGCATCGAGTACTTGCTCGACGCATCAACCGGGCATTTGTGAGAAGATGTCGAGCTAGCATTTGTGCAGGTGGTAAACAATTTGAACATTTACTTTAACAGGTTAATAAAGACCAATTACTTCAAGTGTTTATTTTATTCCTATTCGTACTTGGTAGAACAGTTATCAAATTCCGAGGTCCGTTTGCAGTTAAATAACAATATCTCATAAATTATTGGGCAAATCGGTAAGTGATGTACCATTTTAAAAACTACATTAGATGGGCATATTTTTGTTGCATAATGCCACTTTCGTGTAGTAATTTTTTTTTTCACCGCGAAGGGCCAAACTCAAGGGATGAGGCTGAAAAAATGTTAACATGTGGCTCTTAAGTCGTTTTTCAGCTAAACAGGATTAAATATGAAAAAATAAATTATACCGTGTGAAAGCCTTACTTTTCAGGAATATTTGACAAAAACCAGGTTTAAGAAAATTTTACATTTGTACTTGTGGCATTTAAAAAAATGAGCTGAGGGAGAAAATTTTGGATTTTTACAAAAATGACAATATCTCAAAAACTAAGCCATTTTTACTAAACCTAAAATTAGATATTCTGAGAGGTAATTAGCAGCCCTATCTCCTGTTAAAGGATTATCGTCGGTTTCTGGGACACCCTGTATATGAGTAGGTTACAATCTAATTAAAATATTGTTTGGTGATGTTGTGTACACAGCGTGTATTGACATGGATATGCGAATAACTTGATTTGAAATCTACAGAGACGTCGAATGAGACACTTACTCTATCTATATTGACATTGACAAGTAAGTACCTATTACGAAAGCTAAATATTATGGAGTAAAGACCAGTAAAGACTATACTGGTATTTTTTTTAAATATTTTTTTATGGAAACTGACATACAGTTGGCTACGTCACCTACTTACAACATCCGTGATGTCAGCCCATAACACCGGGTGAACTAGGTGCCATGTCAGTGCTTCCCTTCGGTCGTGCCGGCTATACTGAACTGGATGGAAAACACGAACTATTTACATCCCTCAGGCGCTGAATACCGTATTCTCAAAACATCATAATCTCAGTTTCGACTGACGTTTCATTCAGTGCGGTGGTACCAACCCAGGCGGGTTGAACCCTACCACCTAGTAAGGTAAGAAGGGAAGGGACCTACAGTTTTACGTGGAATCCAAACCACGGTCAGCCTCCAACACAGTCGAGCGGTCACCCACTGTCTGCACCACTGAACTTTCAAGGCTGACACAACAAGTATAATATCGAAGACAATGGGGCGTTTTCTGTCTTACGCACGCAGATTCACTTCAGCTCCGCATCAATACCGCCCCGCATACGGACGCCCGCTTTATTTAAAAATCGGTCAAGCGCGAGTTTTACTCACGCAGAGAGGGTTCCGTAGATCCTCTATCTAATACCATACCTATCAAAAAACCATATCCGTCTATATTTTGTATCTGCTATACCAAACTGCCTGTCGCACCATCTATCAGCACCATCTACCCATTGGGTAGCGTAAACATTATTAATTGTTAGCACGTTTCTTATATGAAGACCTCACTTATTTTTTTTCTTTTTGTATTATTTGTTGGCATATCATTCATAATAAATAACACATATTCTGTCAAAATTTTAACCAGCTAGCTATTAAGGTTTAAAAGATACAGCTCTATACCCTGTTCACCGAGTCGACCTAGCATGGGCGCCCTCTCTGTCCCACATTAGCATACAAATGATAAGGACGAAAAATGAGAACGACCCGCCCACGGGCGCATGCATGTAGATGATTGGATGCTTGCGGGCTATGCATCAATCACGTGCAAGGCCACATTTCCAGTACTAGGTCGACTCGATGAACATACTATAGGACGGACGGACGGACACGGACGGACAGACAGACGGACGTTATAGGCTTCGTAATAGGCTTCCGTATGGATGGATACGGAACGCTAAAAATGTACTAAAGCAAAAGGATTGCGAATTGCGAACCAACTACATGCGGATCCGAACTCGCACTCGCATCGGTCTGCCGCACAGTGGTCTGGAAATCGAGCTCCATAGACATAGAACCTTAATGTCAGGAATAAAAATGAAAACAAATTTAATGTCTCTGGTATACTTCCCTTTATTTCATATTATAGTATGAAGGGTATAAGTAGCTCCACGAGTGAGAAAAAAAAAGTTTTGTTTTTTTTTGTATGGATGAAAACACTTAAAGTAATTTTTTTTTTAACTGAATGAAACTGAAGGGCTGGTGCTCACATCTTCTATTGCACCTTACACGGCGATCAAGATGACATACAATTCCTTCACCTTTGGGTGCCTATTTGCGCGTAGCAAACGTTTGAAATTTGGAATTTTCGATAAATTATTTTTCAAACATTAGTCGTAATTTAATGAAGTTGCCTATCGCTTTGAATATGAAAATAATTTTCTCATGTTGTTATTGTACTGAGTAGTACTGACAGTACAGTAATTAACCATATTTTATAGTAAACACAGCGTAGCACTGTTAAAATTATAAGAATAACATACAACACACACAAGCGAGCGACAACTAATTAACGAGTTAGCGAAAACCGGTTTTTTCCACTCGCAGCGCGTACTAATCCTCAAAAACATAACCAGTCCCATGCCTTCTTAGTTTCAGCGAAATTCTTTCAGTAGCTTTTAGCACTTGTGCGCGCTAACAACTATATTTATTACGTTCTATTTGTTTTCGTGCTATGATGGAAGGTGTTGGTACCAATTTAGACATTTTCGTGTTTGTGGCAAACAACAGTTGTTTCCCACAGCCCAGTGCGTTGTTTGAAGTTTTTAGGAGTGCCCTTGATCTGTCAGAAAGTGAAAAGAAAGAACTGAAACAATTCTGTCAGTTCATGAATATGTGTGAATATGTCAGAATATGTGTGTTCGTTGAGGAACAAGTGCATCTCGTGTAATCGCACGAGACATGCATTCACGAAGAAGTACGAGACGTGGCTGCAAGAAAACATAAAATGGCCTGAGTTCATGAGGGAAAAGATAACACCTTCTTTAGTGTCAGTAGAGCGGCAACCATGTTCCAGTGACTTCGATGTAAATGAGGGTGCATCAACGTCCTCAAAACCAGAGACATGCACTGTTGGAATATTACCAAGAGTTGTGAGTGAAAGGAAACCGTTCTCGGAACTAAACCCTAAACAGAAGAGAAGGATAGTGGAAGAGCTCCTAATGCATAGCACTGAAAGTCTCGTTCATGCAACTGTTTTAAGTGTGAACAACAAGGATGTGGCAGAAATAATAAAATTGGTCACAGAGCATCCCGAAGAGGCTACAAAGATAAAACAATTGTTGAAGCCCAAGATAGCTGTGCCCGTATGTTCCGTTGATAAAGCTTTAGGTATTTTGACGCAGAGACGCAGAGGCACAAAGGAGCACATAAAAATACTGGAATCATCTTTGTCCGCCATACTTTGCTTGTACAAACTTTGCCCTGAAGCACCATCAAATCCCCACTTGGATATTAGTTTTAGTTCTTTGCCATCCAGCGAACATCCCAAACGTAGGAATTTTCCTAGCCTAGCAACAGTTTTGTCCAAAATTGCTTGAAGCTTTACTCTTACCGATCTTTCCGAGATTTTTATTGTATCTTTTGGTGGGTAACACTCCTTCTTTGCCTCTAAGATGGCAGTATACGAAGGATAGAGTTGTACTCCTTCTTGTTTTGCACAAGCTCTTAATGTTGTATACTGCCACTTCGAAAGCTTCAACGACGTCAAAATACCTAAAGCTTTATCAACGGAACATACGGGCACAGCTTTCTTGGGCTTCAACAATTGTTTTATCTTTGTAGCCTCTTCGGGATGCTCTGTGACCAATTTTATTATTTCTGCCACATCCTTGTTGTTCACACTTCAAACAGTTGCATGAGCGAGGCTTTCAATGCTATGCGTTAGGAGCTCTTCCACTCTCCTTCTCTTCTGTTTAGGGCTTAGTTCCGAGAACGGTTTCCTTTCACTCACAACTCTTGGTGATATTCCAACAGTGCACGTCTCTGGTTTTGAGGACGTTGATGCACCCTCATTTACACCGAAGTCACTGGAACATGGTTGCCGCTCTACTGACACTAAAGAAGGTGTCATCTTTTCCCTCATGAACTCAGGCCATTTTATTTTTTCTTGCAGCCACGTCTCGTACTTCTTCGTCAATGCATGTCTCGTGCGATTACACGAGATCCATTTGTTCCTCAACGAACACACATAAGTCTGACAGAATTGTTTCAGTTCTTTCTTTTCACTTTCTGGCAGATCAAGGGCACTCCTAAAAACTTCAAACAACGCACTGGGCTGTGAGAAACAACTATTATTTGCCACAAACACGAAAATGTCCAAATTGGTACCAAAACCTTCCATCATAGCACGAAAACAAATAGAACGTAATAAGTATAGTTGTTAGCGCGCACAAGTGCTAAAAGCTACTGAAAGAATTTCGCTGAAACTAAGAAGGCATGGGACTGGTTATGTGTTGGGGATTAGTACGCGCTGCGAGTGGAAAAAACCGGTTTTCACTAACTCGTTAATTAGTTGTCGCTCGCTTGTGTGTGTTGTATGTTATTCTTATAATTTTAACAGTGCTACGCTGTGTTTACTATAAAATATGGTTAATTACTGTACTGTCAGTACTACTCAGTACAATAACAACATGAGAAAAGTATTTTCATATTCAAAGCGATAGGCAACTTCATTAAATTACGACTAAGGTTTAAAAAATAATTTATCGAAAATTCCAAATTTCAAACGTTTGCTACGCGCAAATAGGCACCCAAAGGTGAAGGAATTGTATGTCATCTTGATCGCCGTGTAAGGTGCAATAGAAGATGTGAGCACCAGCCCTTCAGTTTCATTCAGTTAAAAAAAAAATTACTTTAAGTGTTTTCATCCATACAAAAAAAAACAAAACTTTTTTTTTCTCACTCGTGGAGCTACTTATACCCTTCATACTATAATATGAAATAAAGGGAAGTATACCAGAGACATTAAATTTGTTTTCATTTTTATTCCTGACATTAAGGTTCTATGTCTATGGAGCTCGATTTCCAGACCACTGTGTGCCGTCGGACGGTAAAACGATGTATGAGCACATACAGCGTTTTTACGTAACACGGCTCAATCGAAAGTTCTTGGCGTGCCCTATCACCCAATATAAATGTTATCTTTGTAGGACCTTCACTGAAGAAGTTATGAAGATCGATATGACGATGTATGTCCAAAAACATACGATTCTGTGCGGTAAAACGATGCATTTTTTTTCCAGAACCCTCCATTTAAGGTATGACACGACGATGTAATATCCAATACATCGTTTCACCATAACACCGCTTAGTTACAGTGTTTAGCCATAACACAAATCCTTCAAACGCGTTTATCTCAAAACAATACTTTTGAACATACATCGTTTTACCGTCCGACGGAAGCGGTGTAAGGGCGTTTTCTGTTTTACGCGGATGCAGATGCGGGCGCGGATTCTGTCCGCATGCGGTTGGTCCGCAATCCATTTTTCTTTAGTACATTTTTAGGGTTCCGTTTCCGTCTTACGGGACGGAACCTGTGGCCTACCCCGTCTGTCTGTCTGTCCGTCTGTCCGAGGGCTGTATCTCTTGAACCGTAATAGGTAGCCCGTTGAAATTTTCACAGAATATGTGTTACTATTATTATGGCCGATATAACCGAAAAATATGAAAAAGTAAAAAATTCACAGGGTTCTCCATAGAATAAACTAAAAAGTGTATGCGCGCCATCTACCAACAGTATGAAGCATTTTAACTAATATTAAGCATTTCATAATGCACATAGATGGCGTGAGTGGCGCTGACCATGCCATGGCCGTACGAACCCTCGGTGCGCGAGTTCGACTCGCACTAGCGCGCGTTCAGGCGTGCGGACAGGCGAGCAGACAGCTCCGCGAGCAGATGAAATCCGCAGCCGCACCCGAATCCGCATCCGAGTAGAGAAAACGCAATTAAACAACAAAGAATGAACGAAAGAACGAAACGAACAAGGATTATACAGCGATCCATAGTAGGTACAGTTGAAATCGACTGTCTATAACCAGAGATGTATTATGTACTAGCGTACTAGATAACTCACTCGGCCAACTAACATGTTCCAACGAGTTGCGGTTCACGGTCCTCAAGTCTCTTAGTCGAGCGCGAGAGGCCGCAGCGCGCAGTCGTCGCCTGCCTGCTGCGATCGCGCCTCGCCTACTTTAAACTAATACATTTACACATCTTCGTCGATGCGAAGGTGCGACGGCGAATCTGGAGTTGAAGTGTTAGAATGAAAAGACAATATGCACACCGACGCACGAGTGCGATAGTTCTCCCTACCCATTACATCTCTCCCGCACGCTTCCCGCTCTGCGCGCGCGCTCCCCTCTTCCGCTCGACTCTGCGCTCCGCCTCCCCGCTTCCTTACCCCATACCCCAACCGCTGGGACGCCGCTTCTCTATATATTTCTTCAGAGCGATAACTCTATATATAATTCCTCTTTGTCTATAACCCGTCTAGTTGAGCCGAGCACTTAGTTACATTACGAGAGATCTCTGTGGACCGATAGAAAGAAAGAACATTTATACCAAGTTAGCAGGAAGTCATTTACGTGCCTTGGGATCCTCACTGATTATTTCGTAATTTGATTAGCAAAATCGCTCCGTCCACGTACACGCTGAAATACTAGATGGCTTATACCCAGTCGGCTACGGCAGTGACCTTTATAAAATTGATTAAGTGTCTGTCTGCTTGTCCGTCCGTCCGTCCTTCTGTGTGTGTGTGTCATCTGCCTATGTGCTATACTATACTGAGAACGTTTTTTTTTATTTCAACCGCATTATTTATAGATAGCATGCCCCGTCGCATAGAGACTCAGCACCCTTTTGTTGTTGACATTGGGCTTTTGAGAACCCATCGGTTCTCTAAATCGTTTCTTTGTCGCACCGCCAGGGTGTGGAGCTGTCTTCCGGCGAGTGTGTTTCCCGAATCCCTTAACCTGGGTGTCTTCAAACGTCGTATTAGCAGGCTAGCTAGACAGCCTAGCAACAGTCCGAAAATCTGCTAGCATGCCGCCTAAGTTAGCGTGGCGAAGAGAGGTGATTTTGGATGTGTCGACTGAACTTTACATAAAAAGATTCCGGATAGGCAACAAAGTCTTAGGGGTAACCACAGAATATATGTCGGCGGCCGTCTTCCCCCGGACGGCTGCCCTTACTCTGTGGGGTAACTAATATCCGATTTTGCCATCTCATCTCATCTCATCTCACTAATCTCATCTCATCTCACTAATATCATAAATGCGAAAGTATAATATTTTGTTTGTTTTTTTGTTTCTTCCTCTTTCACGCCTGAACGGCTGGACGGATTTTGACGAAACGTCGTATAGGTATAGCGTATATCCCGGAGTAACATATTTTTTTAAAGTGGTCAAGTTCGAGTCGAGCTCGCGTGAAGAGGGTTCCGTACCATCCCGTTTTCTGTAAGAACTAGAAGGGTTAGGATTATCGTTTAGGTTTACTGTAAATTAAGTGTATATGACATGGTAACATAATTTAAAAAAAGGGAAAGGGTCGGAGGGGGATGGGTGGGAGCAAGGGGAGGGATGGTGGAGGGGGGGGGGGTGTGGGAGGGAAAGGGAGGTAGGGATAGGAGGGGGATGGGTGGGGGCAAGAGGAGGCATGGTGGAGGGGGGGGGGGGGGGGGCTGGAGGGATGGTGTTTTTGCAAAATCAATTCAATCTCACGTGTCCGAAATTATGTTATCGTTTACAAATACTTACAAGAATTTGATGTAAAGCTATTTCGAGGGGAGGGAGGGAAAACGGACGGTGGGGAGGAGGGATGGGGGAAGTAAAGGAGTGAGTAGGAGGAAGGAAAGGAGGGAGGGAGATAGAGAAAGGGAGGGAGGGAGGGAGGGATGGAGGGAGAGAGGGAGAGAGAATATAAGAGAAACGATCTTTTACTATCATATTTGAGTTTAAAGCGAGCGAAGCCGCGGGCAAAGGCTAGTAGAACCATATTTGACTTAAATAAAACTAAAGTGTGCTTTAAATAAATTTCAAAAGTACGTTTTTTTTTAATCGGACATAAGTGACGTTTGACCATCGTTTGACTGACTCTTACCTTACTAGGCGGTAGGGTATATCCGGTCCGACTTTATACCACCGCACTGAATGAAAAGTCGGTCGAAACGGCTATGTAAATAGTTCGTGTTTTTCGTCTAGTTCAGTGTAGCCGGCACGACCGAAAGAAAGCACTGACATGGCACCTAGTTCACCAAGGTGTTATGCGCTAACATCACGGATGTTGCAGATGATGTAGCCCGACGTGTCAGTTTCGATAAAAATAAAGAAAGAAAGGGATTTTCCAAATCAATGCACTTTTTAGGTTTTCGTATCCGGTACGGGACCCTATTACTAAGCCTACGCCGCGCGCCGTCTGTCTGTCTGTCTGTCCGAGGGCTGTATCTCTTGAACCGTAATAGGTAGCCCGTTGAAATTTTCACAGAATAAGTGTTATGGCCGATATAACTACGAATAATAAAAATACGAAAAAGTAAAAAATTCACGGGGTTTCCCATAGAAGAAACTAAAAAGTGTATGCACGCGCGCCATCTACCGGAAGTAGCATGAAGCATTTTAACTAATCATGAATTCTAACTAATATGAAGCATTTCATAAACAAACACGCCATAGATGGCGTGACCATGGCGATACGGAACCCTCGGTGCGCGAGTTAGACTCGCACTTGGCCTGTTTTTCTAAATCCCTACTTAATTACATATTATATTAACAGCACATAATAATATAATCATGACTTGTAGTGATGACTTGCAGTCATTAACGAGATGGGAAGGGTGGGCCTGTCGCGATAGTGGGTAACGATCGCTGCCTCGATCGCTGCCCTCATCACTAGCACTATTGCAGGCGCGGATAAGAGGAGTATACAGGGTGTTTCAGGATAGGGTTTCGTAACTTCAGGGTTCGAAAGGTTTTCTATAGTACTTTTTGGTGAAAGTTGTTTCATCGAGATTTGGTGGACGGTTAACATCCGCCTTAAATAATAAAAATAAAATGACTAACTTACATGCTTTAACTAGTAGAATTAAAGTGTATTTAAATTTGAATGTCATAAAAAAAAAGGGGACGGCTAGGTCATTGCACTCCCTAGACCTAGACAGCACTATTGCCAAATCTGGGGAGATTCTCGCTGTCCATCGAGTTTTTATAACAATTTTAAATTTTTGTATAAAAAAAATACGGAATTTCGATTTGAGTGATAGGTAAGGATTTTTTTCTTCTAGTAATGAGTAATTACTATTCCTGAAGTTTCTCAAGCTTATCCTGAAACAACCTGTATAAGGGGTGAGGCGCGTGAAAGGCGTTATATCAGTAAGGGATATCACAGTTTAACCCATCCCCCCATTATCCCGAATGTGTTCTTGGGATGATAAAATTATGTAATCATGTATGGGTCGGGTTAAACTAGAAAGTAATGGGCAGATTTATCTAAATCTGTCTGTAACCCGTGCACCTAGTAATGGGCAAGGGAAGTATGAACAAATATAGGTACAAATTTAGTTGTACCTAATTGTTGTTGTGAATTCATTATAACCTACCTATTTGTAATAATTATGAATTAAATATTTATATTCATAACAATATTTGGTTTCAGATTTTTATATAATATATTTTACATATACAGTAAATAAAAAAATACACATATTTTTCATCTTAACATGCACCTAGGTGAATTAACCCAGGTAAATTAAGTAAACTCTAGGTACGAGTATATTTTCGACTTAGATATAAGTCGTCGACAGAGAATAAAGAGGTGTCAAATGATGATGACAATTTGAAAGAAAGAAAGAAAGAAAGAAAAATATTATTTATTGTCATTATACATAGGTATACACAAAGAAAAGAAAACATTACAAAAAGAACTTATACACGTAAAACCTAAATTAACAACACAAGTAATGACAATATGGAACCATCTCAGCATGGGCTATAGGTGCACAAGGCGACCTATAGCGCTGTTTTTCAGATGGGCCCAGAGTAGTAAATATAGAACACTAAGAAACATAAACACGATACTTTTTTTTATCTACAAACAAAAACTAACACTATAAATAACTACATAAAACAATACCTTATAATAACACATAACAAAAACAGAATAATTACAAAGAGAACAGAAAAAAATATCGTTTTGATGAGTCAAACACATCAACTTGTCTATATTAAATTTAATTCTGAATTCTTTACAAATAATGCAATCTCTTACCTACAGTTTTACACCGGTTGCGAACAGTGAAGCAGAAGGCGTAGGTAGTTTCTTGCTGGTTCTTCTTCGTCGGTGTAACCCGAAGGTGTAACCGGATAGAACAAATTGTGACAAGTTCGAGTGCAGTCTAACTGCCATATGAATGATCAATAAACTATACAATAAAAGAAATTCCGTCAGAAAAAAGAACTCATCGCTTCATGTCGGCCGGATTCGAACCTCGAACCCTGAGATCGAGAGTCCAAGCGAAGATCTCCTAAGAAAAATTGTGAGACTCCGATTCCTGCTAGTCACCGCCGAGCCGAGGCTAGTTTATATTCTAGCCTTTATTTGGAGCTGTGATTTTAGCGCTTTCACGTGACCCAATCATTTGCGCTGAAGCGTTTATGTAGAGCAGGGTTTTTCAACCTTTCTTATTGACTAGCACACTTTTTTACAACAAAATATCACAGCACTTTACATGTATGTTCATGCAGAAAGCAATTTAGAAAACTATAAACTATTGTCGACTTCGTACGTAATGGACGCTGTATGTGTAATTTGTCAGTGAAAAGTCTCATTTTATCCGAGGATGTCAAAATGTTCTCATTACTTCCACTGGGAATTCGCATTTAATTTATATGGGTTTTTAACTTACCGTGGTTGTTAGACATTCTCTGCCAACCGTCGCACTAGGCAGACTGCTCATGAGGATGGGCCATACGCTTGGCCCGAAACGTCGAGCCACATAGCTCGGGAAGGACCGCGAGTAAAGCTGTTTTGTTTTAAAAATAACGCATTTAATTTGTTGAGGTGTTCAAACAAATCAGTCAGAAAATGTCATTGTGGATAATAATCTATCTACGAGTATATAGATAGACGAAAAATTATCCTTGCTCTTTTCTTACGGCGTTTTCATGCAAATTTTGAATGAGTTCCTTAGAATTCGCGGCACAACTGGATGTCACTCGCGACACACCGGTGTGCCGCTGCACACCGGTTGAAAACCCCTGACTTAGAGTGATACAGATTTATTGGCCCGCTACTGGCCACCGGAACAAAGTCACGTGACTTCGTGCGTGCTATGGTGTAATTGGTGTGTGGAGCACGATTAATCTTCTCCGGGCAAGAAAAAAGGGAAAGAAATACATGTTCTTATCTATTTAGACGTCTTCAAAATGACGTCGAAGGGGTCATTTTGACAAGAAGACGAGAAGACAATTTTGACGAAGAATAATAATAATAATACACTTTATGCCACTCAATGTGTGAAAAGGGCGGACTTATTGTCTTATATGCTACTTCCTCCATTCAACCCGGTGGACGTAGGTACAGTTTTACGTGGAGTCCGATGTAGCAGCATCCAGCTTCAACCATGGAAGCTGATGAAATAAAAAAAAACCGGCCAAGTGCGAGTCGGACTCGCGCAACTAGGTTTCCGAACCACGAGAAAAAAAAAATTTTTTTTTCTTGTATGGGGACCCCCCCTTACTTTTTCACTTTTTCAATTGATGTTATATCCGCAAAAATAACACATATGATGTGAAAATCTCAACCGCCTAGCTATAACTTTTGCCAAGATACATACAGCCATCGGACGGACAGGATGGATGGACAGACAGAAAGACGTTGTAGGATTGGTACTTTTAGTACGGTTTAGAACTTTAGAGCTCTCGCAAGACGATACACCTTATAGAATTTGGGTTATATAAGTTGCTGTAGGGCGTACCGCGTAGGGTGGCATACTCGATAGACGGCGCTGCCGGCCGCAGAGGCGGGATGATATTTTCGTTCGTTTTTGTTTTTGACAGCTGCCAGGAGCGTCTCGGCTCGACGTATTCTATACACGACCACATAACAATCAGACCGCAGACCTTTGCCGCAGACCGCAGTCCACAGACAGTACGCTATGCAAAACAATTTAGTTTACAAAATAAATATATCGTAAAGTATTAAAAAAAAAAATACTAACGCTGGTCATGGAACAGGTCGTGGAAAAATGATTAGATTACATTTTCTCAATGTCAAAAAAATATATTTATTGATTTTCACCATGGTACACAAATAAAGACAAAGAATAAAAAATGATTAGTTAATTTTTCAGAAAGTTCGGCGCGCGAATTTTCTAGGAAATACCTATTTATGAACAGCTCATTACAGTAATGGTTTCGGTTACGCGGACCAAATGAAGATTCAGATTACAACAGGAAAGCCTTAGAGAACTCCTGCAGCGGATAGACGATGAAACAATGCAACAGAAAATAGAGTCCTTGTCTGCCACTCCAAAGGACAACTACTCACTGTGGAAGTTTACTAAGCACTTGAAGCAGCCTCCAACGACTTCTCCTCCCATACATCTCCCTGACAACACCTGGTCTAAAACCATCAAAGAAAAGGCAGACGCATTTGGATCCTTTCTCAAAGACGCATTCAGCCCAAATGAAGGCCTGCAAGACTTTGAAGAATTATTGGACGAATATATAGGGAGTGACCTGCAGTTCAGTCTACCTCTTAAGACACCAAGTGTTGACCCTAGATCTTCGACACTAATAACCATAAAAAGGGAGAGCCGTCAATGGATGGCCCACCTCAAACGTCATACCCCAAACAACAAATAATCTGCTTATGGTAGAGTTCCGATGGCAGATGGCTAAATCAGAAAAAAAAAGATTCTGTAGTGAGTATTGAGGACGAACGCGCGTGTGTGTATATGTTGCGCTGCCTTGGCGCGGCGGCGTGTCCGCTGACCGTACGCTTCTTCTCTGTGCGAGTCTCTGTGCGACAGGGACGACGCTCTACAACCGGATTGTCTCTTTCTAAAGCCCGATGTACATTATTTACTGTCGCGTGCTGTACGTGTACGTACACTCGACTGCGTTGCTAGCTGTACTAAATCGTGCGGTGTGACGTCACGCGCGCGTCACTTTGACAGGGTTCCTGCGCATTAGCAAATTGACGCGGCTTACATACCTATACGTATGTATACGTAAAATTTGTGGCCGTGTTGCTGACACAACCCTATCTTATTTTCTGCAAATACAACAGCACTTTGTTTGAAGTACTATTTTCCATCACCCTCTGTGTGTTGGCGCATGGCGATGTCTCAGTTTCCGGTTACGCCTTCCCTTCCCTCACGGTTAATTGCAATTTAGGATCTTTGGCTGTGCCACTTTCCCTGAAAACATAATACAGAGTAATACAATATTGTATTATATTATAATTTATAGTTAGTATTTTTTAATTTAGTTATTTCCACTTTAGCTGCTCAACAGTAGATTATGACACTAGATTTTGAGAGATGGTGTTAGCTAATTTGATATTAGCTACTCTATGCACTACATGACATTGTTAACATTAGTCTACTGGTACCTCAATATTCTAAGAGATGGCGTTAGATAATTTGATATTAGCTACTCTGTGCACTACATGACATTGTTAACATTAGTCTACTGGTACCTCAATATTCTAAGAGATGGCGTTAGGTAATTTGATATTAGCTACTCTGTGCACTACATGACATTGTTAACATTAGTCTACTGGTATATTCAATATTCTAAGAGATGGCGTTAGCTAATTTGATATTAGCTACTCTGTGCACTACATGATATTGTTAACATTAGTCTACTGGTATCTCAATATTCTAAGAGATGGCGTTACCTAATTTAATATTAGCTACTCTGTGCACTACATGATATTGTTAACATTAGTCTACTGGTATCTCAATATTCTAAGAGATGGCGTTACCTAATTTAATATTAGCTACTCTGTGCACTACATGATATTGTTAACATTAGTCTACTGGTATCTCAATATTCTAAGATATGGCGTTAGCTAATTTGATATTATATTAACTACTCTGTGCACTACATGACATTATTAACATTAGTCTACTGGTATCTCAATATTCTAAGAGATGGCGTTAGCTTGTTTGATATTAAATTTAGCTACTCTGTGCACTACATGACATTGTTAACATTAGTTTACTGGTAAGTACCTCAATAATAAAAGAGATGGCGTTAGCTGCTACATACATCCATAAATACATATCACACGCTTTGATCACACGATGTATTCCGACAATCAGGATAAGAGGAGTAATCGGTGTTGTGCTGAAAGAGCTCCGTAAATTACTGGTATCCCACCCTATTATCCTATCTCATTAAAATTTGTGTTGGAAAATATGTTAGTTTATTGAAAGGGGAGAAAATGGGGGAAAGGCATTTAAACATTATGATGGATAATAACGACGTAATTGCCATCGTTTAATGTCTTTGTTGCCATCCAAAGACATTAAAACTATCTAAACATTTAAATCTCATCATTGCCGTCATATTTTTTATATGTCCGAAGTATATACTGTGTGTGTAAATAGGCTGTAAAACATAATTTAATACGGTATTTCATAATAATGAAATGTATAAAACATGTCCAAAGCAAAGACCGTACCAAATTAGCTTTCCGTCTACGGTTTTCCCATGGCTGCATTTTATTTTAATTTAACGTGTCCGTATCACACTGGACACTGGCATGGTATGCCAGTGTTCAGTGTGACGAGATTTCTAAAAAGAAAATATTTTTTAAATTGTTTGTCCTAGGTAATTTAATATATTAGCATATTAATTCGTATATATCTGTAATATGGGTTTGTATTTATTGAATACATTTTTAGGGTTTTAGCGAACAAGTTATACTGTATACCAGCCCCACAGTATATTCATTACAATCGAGCAATCTGCTCTCGTAGACTCAACGACTGCTTGATGTAATTAAGAAAAATACAATTATTATTATGATTTGTCCACAGAGACTCCGTCTGGTCCGCGAGAGGAAGCGAGTTGCTCTCATTCTATTGCTACTTGCGGTGTTGTTCGCATTGTGCTGGCTGCCATACAACATCGTGCTGTTACTGCTGGATACAGATACCATACATGCGGACTCTGTGACGAGAGTGTTGCCATACACGCTCCTGCTAGGTGGGTTTATTGTTGTTTATACTGTTAGTAGAGGCACGTTTTCTTTCGTGTATAATTTGAACTTTTCGTATAATTTCTTCCAGTCAATCCTGGATGCAACAACAGATTAGCCAGGCAGATTCGTGTTTTCCTTAACCGTTGTAACCGATAATTCATTAAATTCAATTCATGCACAAAACTACTGAGGGTTTGTCACACATTTTGTTTTGAAAATGCGGCAACGGTGCTCAAATACATTTTAAGATATTAAAATTTTTTAATCGTGTGCTAGTATTGCTTTTTTTTTAATATCTTGGGAAAGTTTTCTTAAAATACTTATCTGTCTTCAGGTCATGCGAACTCAGCCATCAATCCAATCGTCTATTGTCTGATGACGCGCAACTTCCGCCGGTCATTGCGCAAGCTCGTGTGCCAAGACTCCTCCGTCAATGGCGCCAGTCAAAAGTTCCACGTGAGTACCCTCCAGCGTAGACGAGCAAGCCATGAAAAAATTGTTCCACTTTCATTATGACAATCTCCGTGTGACAGCTGTCAGTATACCTTGTGGCAGCTCCAAAGAGTTGTATCCGTCGCTGATACTCTGCGGGCAGCTCTCAGACAAATAAAAAAAGTAGACGCCATCTTTGTTTTGCGTTAATAAACTGTGTAGAGTCCTTCTCACGAAAGAAGTAAAACAGGCAGCAGGGACTGAGTGGGTGTTTCGAATTTAATTTATAAATTGTTACGAGTTCCAAGTGCAATAAGTATTGCCCACGAATGATTTTTGAACAAATACAAATACAAAAAATACAAAGTCCCGCGGCGATAAGTGGAAGTGTATGACCGTAGTGCCGCGTCTGCGGGACTTCTTTCGTGAGACGGACTCTAGCACTTACTTCACAGACTAGATAGGGAATTTACAGCACCGACTTTCTAATTGGTTCTTATGACGAAAAACGTAGGTACGTGCATAACCTCGTGTATACCTTCACCTGCTGCTTCACCGTTCGGAAGAAGTGTAAAACTGTAGGTCCTTTCCCTTACCCCTTACTAGGTTATTACCCCTTACTGGACTGATACCACCGCACTGGATGTAAGATGGCCGCATAGCAGCCTCGGTTGTGTTCTCCTCTAGTCCAGTATAGCCAGAAATCCAAAAGAGAAGTTTCCGGGAGGGCACCTACTCTCTCGGAGGTGATATTGGCTGGTCGTTAGATAATGCCACCAAAATTATTGTCCTAGATTTCCAAAGCAAACATTTTGATTTTAATAGGGTTAGTAGATATTACGCCATAGATTAGAGGAAAACTGCACGTTTTTTTTTCAACACTGTAAGAGTTGCAGGAAAAACATGTTTTTTATATTTTAAGGTTTTCGCAATTGGTCAAACCACTGCTGTAGTTTTTATTTAGGCGTTTCGTTATTTTTGAAAACAACATTATTTTGGTAGACACACAACACAAATATATTGTGTGGTATCGGTCGTGCCGGCTACAATGAACTGGACGTTCAACCGCCCTTTCATTCAGTGCGGTGGTAACAACCCGGGCGGGTTATCCTCTACCACCTAGTAAGGTAAGAAGGGATGGGACCTACAGTTTTACGTGGAATCCGAACCACGGTCAGTCTGCAACGGTCGAGCGGTCACCCATCCACCCACAGTCGACCGACCGCACCACTGAGCTACCGAGGATGACAAACTCCATTTCTACAACCTCGATTATTTGTTCATGTATGCTCGATATGTTGTTGAAAAACGCATTATTTGTTGCCACGAACTCTACACACTTTGAAATATTTAAAAATCGAATTTTATTAATTCCTTTGTGTCCAGACGGCGCCGTCCGGGAATGAATAAAAATAAACTTGGCTGAGACTCATTGTACTCGGATAAGTTTGTAAAGGATTTGTTTCACAAAGTCGCTTCTTACTGCGTTTTATGAGTGTATCTAAATTCTGAAGGAAAAAGGCCCTAATCACTTATTTAGAAGTTTTCGCTATTAGCAAACTTTCATTTATACAAGGTTACTCCCTTAATTATCTCCGGCTGGATGAAGTAGGTTTAGTATAAGATGGTGTGCGTCTCCGTATTTTCGAAAATGTTTTGATCGTAAGGAGCCGTGCCTTTTTGTAACAGATAAGCTCTAGTTGGTTGCTACTAGGGGAAGATACTTTTTCTAAGCATCTTTGAACCATAATCTAATTTGAACTTTAGCACTGTACGGGCGTTCGTTATGTTGAAGTCTGAAAATTAATTCGACGATATTAAGTTAGCGACAGGGATTTTTGAAAATTATTACGTAATTATTATTTTATTTTAGAAAGAAAAACTTAGTTGTTCTAAAAATTGCATTCGTTCTGGAATCGTTCGGCCAATTAAACCGATCGATGATCGAATCCGTCGCTTTGGATTGGCCAAAATCGCTGGTGCGAATGTGTTCGTGCGTTCGTATATAGGGTCATTTTTTATTAAGTGAAGTCGCTTAAATAGTAGGTTCTATATCTGAAATGCATCACGTTATTTTGTTAATTTTACTTTACGTACCTAAAGTTAGATTTTTTTTCTGGACATGCCACATAGTATTGCCCATGCATACTAATACACCCTGAACATGTCAATAAAATCAGTCCAGTGCTTTCAGAGTTATTAAAAAATGAAAAAAAAACTTACATTTACGTGCGCGCATCGCATCATTCGCGCGGGACAGCTGGGTGTTCGTTGACCCGTGTGAATCAAAAAGTAGCTTAAGGCCGCACGCGCCAGCTGTCCCGCGCATATGAGATGCACGTAAATGTAATTTTTTTCATTTATTAATAACTCTGAAAGTACTGGACCGATTTTGTTGAAATTTTCAGGGTGTATTAGTATGCATGGGCACTACTACTATGTGGCATGTACAGAAAAAATCTAACTTTAGGTACGTAAAGTAAAATTAACATCATAAACGTGATCCATTTCAGATATAGAACCTACCATTTAAGAGACTTCACTTAATAAAAAATTACCCATGTTAATTTGTGATTGCGTGCGTTCGGATACTGGAGACAGCGGTTCCTATACGTGGGCGCGTTCATGAATGACACATCTTCTTTCCTTCCAAAATCTTTAGGTGGTACCAATCAGGACGGATGTATGTACAAAGTACGTATAGCTATGTGGTTTTCTCAACCGTTCACTTCGACAGAATGCGCGTTATGCGAAGCGCGCACACTCTGCACCCAGAGTGTAGATTGCTCTTTAGAGTATGCGCGCCTCGCATACCGCGCATTTTTAGACGTGAATTTGATGAAACGTCTTTGGGCTCGGGTAAGGGGGTTCGACTAAAAAAAATTAAGACTTTTTTTGTACTTTGCGACGCTTAGTACTTACTCAGCAACCCGACTAAGTACGTACAACAATTCTAAATATGTCGGATGAAAGATCCATCTGACGACTAGTGTCCGACCGAAAGTGTACTTTCACTTTCGGCCGAAAGCCGTAGCCGAATTTCGGCAAAATTCTACTTTCGGCAGAAAGCCGAAAGCCGAAGCCGAAAGCCGAAACCGAAAGCCGTAGCCGAAAGTATGTATGGTATTTAAGTATTAAGGCAGTGTGTGCCTGCGCGCCGGCCGCCAAATCCGCCAATCGCGTAATCGCGTCGCGGCGTTCGCGTCGCGTCGCGTGCGCGCGGTCGGTCGGTTTGTCTGTCTAGCAACTTTCGGTTGGGCCGAAAGTGACCACTACTTTCGGCCGAAACCGTAAGTTTGCCGAATGTTGCAAATATTGGCCGAAAGGCCGAAAGCCGAAAGCCGAAACCGAATATTCGGTCGGACACTACTGACGACTTGAAATACGTAATACATTTTTATTTTGTCATTCCATCCCTTCTGGCCCAAAGCAGCTCTTCAAGTTGGCATGTTTTGAAAAATGCGAAAACACGCAAACTTCAAACACCTCTCGCGCTTTAGTCGTTAACGCTGCATAATCGAGACAAACTCTAACGACAAAGGTTTTAACTCTATTCGATACTTCAAACAAAACCTTGTATGAAGCCTAGGTGGGGCAATATGGGCTACCGAAGTTGAAAATTTTTCTTACGGTTTCAAACTGCGCAAACATCATATTCACGAACTAAGTTTGACGGCTGCATGTGTAGTGTGTACAGTCCACGCGCGAGCTCCGAGGAATCGGTGTTTGTGGAAATTAATTTATTAAGAATTTGTATAGAATTTTAATATTATACATTTGTATAATATTACTCGCCTAGTATAGTATAATCATCACAAAATGTGAATCTCCATAAAAAGTCTATACAATTTCTATAATAAATTAATTTCCACAGATACCGATTCCTCGGAGCTCGCGCGCGGACTGGGTTATGTATTCATACTATGAGCTAACTGCAACTCGCGTCCGGCAGATGCAGGACCTCCGGCAGAAGTCGTCGAGCATGCGCACACGCAGCACGATCACGATCCGCAGTACGGCGCCCGCGCCGGCCAACCGCAGCGTCCGCGCCGCCAACAACTACGCACCGATCAAACAAAACAACTGCATAGAGGAGCGCATACGGCGCGAGCGAGACAACTCACTCGCCAACAAGCCTGATCCGGAGTTTTTATAATTAATTTTAGTTTATTTAGGGCCAAATTTACCCTTCTCCCATAAACTTCTCCATAATTATAAGTGTGCCATAACCACTCCAAATGACCACCGTTCATCATAAGCCTCAATTACGTGAAAATTGTTGTTAGTAAATAAATTGGGACTTTTTTTTATGGCTAGTATCTATTCTGTTTTGAGTTTTATTTCATTTATATATCGGTCCCCTGACGCCTTTGAGTAAAATTTGCAATTTAATATCAGCGTTTACGTAATTTGTATACCTAGTTAATTAAAATAAATATTGAATAAAATTTTGCCTGAATTGTGTACGACGCCAAATGTCATACGACCGTGGGAGTCAACTGGTCCAGCACTGGCGGTCGTGGACAGGGAAATCCAGTTTGGGAAGACCACCTGTCAGGTGGGACTACGACATTTACGTCGAAGACGATTGGTTTTGTACCGCTGAATGCCGGGAGGACCGGATACAAATTGGAGAGGCTCATGTCCAGCAGTGGGCAAATAAATGAGAAAATTTTGAACAAATTGGATCAGTATCGCGAATTATACCTATATAAATTCTCCAGATATTCCTAGGTAAAATGTTATTTGTAACAGATTAGTTCTTGCTCGTTAAAATGTACAGTCCTCATTTACTAAACGAAGCAATTATTAATTTTCTTGTTAAATTTTGTTTATCAGAAGAATAGGCAAGACTATTTCAAATTTGATAAATTGTTCTGGTAATATTGACTAATAAGTAGGATTATATTACGAAAATCGCAGTACCCACCTGGGCTTCTACGATTTTCATAATATTTTCCTTCTTTAATCAAAAATGTATTTGTAAATAAAAAAAAAAATTGTATATAAATTCTCATCAGTTATTTACTGCATAAGATTTTTTTTTATTTGATGTCGAATATCTCAGTTAATACGTGGTGTGGTTTTTAACTAAGTTCAAAAGAAACGTTTTTAGGATAGGTGAATTTTGATTAGATCGCTGTGGTATTGTGATCTAGAAATATGAAAATACAATTTAATATTATGGAAGGGTAGATTGCTAGAACTACATTGTATATAAGTGTTCGTGCTTTGTGAGTGGTTCGTGAAGTCTTGAGTGAGTAGTTTTATAAAATTAAGTGACGTGGTTGTAATAAATTTATGGATGAAATTTATAAAAGTGTTTGAGGACTTAATTAATAAATATTAATGTTATTACGCGTATTCAAGACGACGCGACGTCAAAAATAATATTGTCTAGTCTATGTTATTTTATGTAAGTATTAATTAAAAGTGAACTGAAGATTGGTTTCATCCTTATGTACCTGCAAGTAAACACTTAAAGAAAAATAAATGAATATGCACACTCATGTTATATAATATTTTAATATGTTTTTAATAATGTTTAGCTTAGCGTTACCCTGCGCCTATTTTGCGCAGCAAACACAATTTCTACTGAGCACCGCTGCACCGATCACACAAATACGTCCGTTTTCCAGTGGTACGATGGGTCGATTGTCGTTGGTGAACATAAGCGCACCTGGGCGCGGTTAGAGCTTGGATGGGTGACCGTTCGATCGTTGGAGACTGACCGTGGTTCGGATTCTACGTAAAACTGTAGGTCCATTCCCTTCTCACCTTACTAGGTGGTAAGGTTTAAACCGCCCGGATTGATACCACCGCACTGAGTAAAAGGTCGGTCGAAACGGCTATGTAAATAGCTCCTGTTTTCCGGGCAATTCATTTTAGCCGGCACGACCAAAGAGAAGTACTGACATGCCACCTAGTTCACCAAGGTGCTATGGGATGACATCATATCAGTTTAAAAAAAAACGCCCTTACGCCGAAGTGCATATTTTTACACGACCCAAGTTAGGCGGCTCAAAATACGCTCAGTGTGACTCTTGTGTCGATGGCTACTTGTAAACTAAGGCCTTACAGAGAGTGTCTAGATTGACTGTATCTTAAGCGCTTTATAAAGCATTAACTTGGGTATATAATAACTTAACTTAGGGTTATATTATACCCTCATTATTCCATATTATGAATTTCGACATTTTACAATGCGCCTAAGGCGCTGTAACGCGTTCTAATGCGAAGCCAAAAATGAATTAGCATTCCTAATCACTCCACCTCCTGTTCGCATTCGCCAAACTTGCTGCCCAACATTTAGTTGGGCCGCAGCGGAGCGGAGTGCCAGATTAGGTGTGCGATGCTACTTAGTAAAAAAAAACCTATTATAAGCGAGAACGTTGTTAACACACAGAGGGGTCCGTCGCCATATGTTTCTTCGTGCACTTATAGGGGGTGTGCGCAATAATCACGTGTTCGCACTCGCACGCATCTCGCGTATCACGCCATCTATCGGTGACCGTTCATACTTTTGTAGTTAAAATGTTTGATAATTCGGTAGATGGCGCTCTTCTGCATATTATGTTACATGTATGGGGACCCCTTAATTTTTTACTTATTGCTTTTTTTTGTTGCCGTATCCTCCATAATATTAATAATACATACTTTGTGCAAATTTCAACCGACTACCTATTAAGGTTGAAAAGATACAGTCCTTTAAAGGCCAAGACAGACGGACAGACAGACGGACGGACAGATGGCATTAGCTTATTAATAGGGCCCTGTATGGATATGGAACCGAAAAAGTAAGATTTTTGCGTTGCGACGCGGCCCACTGCTGCGTTTTAGAAAACAATCGGTCTAGGCACTTTGTAAAGGGCCTAAATTTAAAATCGTCCCACTACATAATATATAATTAGGCATACATATTGTCGGTCCGTGGAGCAGTGAAGCCAAAAGCTTCTTGAAGAGGCTTGGGCCTCTGCTGGTGGACGCAACTGGCGGCGTCCCGCAATCAAGGGCATACTTCATTCAAAGGGTAAGCCTTGCCATCCAGCGGGGTAATGCCCCAAGTGTTCTAGGAACATTTGAAAACGCCCCTTTTGATAGTTATTTTCAAAGAGTTTGTATTACGTCGCTGCGCGACGTAATACAAACTCTTTGGTTATTTTAACGTTTGTTAGGTAGGTTTTTAATTGTTTAGTTATTAGTATTACTTTTTTTATATTTTATGAAAATAATTAATTTTTATTGTCATAAACGACCAAAAAATGTACAGTTAAAGACATTCATTAGCTTCTGTCCTAAAAGACACACACACACGACATATACGGTTAACATTGGAATTCAACCAGTTATTTGTTAATCATTTAATCTTGATATTAATGTGCGTGCATCGAATCAATAAACGGTATAAAATATATCTTTATATCTAGTTTTATTTACCACTGGAAACGAAATAACCAAGGTCAGTCTTAATTATTACACGAAAGAAAAAAAAAATACAAATTTAAGAGTCGGATGCTCACTAGCTCGTCTTACTTCTGGAAGAGCGTATGTAAATAAAACAGAAAATTAATTGATAAAAAAATTAATAAAAGGAATATTGAAAAATCGGTCCTTGAGATTGCAGCCTGGTAGCCTAGCTCTGATTTAAGATACTCACTATACGCCCATGACGTTCCAGAGAACAAATATTTCCAAAAGTAATTTTTGTACAAGTGTTTTAGAAATATTTGTATTTCTAGAATATTTGTATTTCTAGAATGGAATAGGCGTACCAGTGAGTACTTAAAAACACAGCTTGCCTAGCTGTGTTTTTAGCCTGGTTACGATCTCAAAAGAGAGATTTTTCAATATTTCTTTTTGTGTTTTTTTTATTAAATTATTTTGCTGCTTTACATAGGATCTTTCAGAAGTGAGACTAGTTTAGTCAGCATCTGACCCTTAAGGAATACTGTGAGGAAGTTTTGTCGTAAAAATGGTATGATTTAATTATGAGGGTCTCCAAAGCAAGTCAGATTTTTCTCTGAAAATTTAATTAATAAAGCGACCTTCAAACACCTACCGCAAGGGAATTAATTACATTTGTTCAAATTATTCCCTAGATACACATCTGATCAATTCAATAATAATACATCCTACACGAAATTTCGCGTAAAATTATGATTTTTTTTTTAATTTTATTTTTTATGGATACTGGCACGGTTTGCTACATCACCTACAACATCCGTGATATCAGCCCATAAAATACCTTGGTGAACTAGGTGACATGTGAGTGCTTCCCTTCGGTCGTGCCGGCTACACTGAACTGGACGGAAAACACGAACTATTTACATAGCCGTTTCGATCGACTTTTCATTCAGTGCGGTGGTGGTATCAACCCGGCTGGGTCAATCCCTACCACCTATTAAGGTAAGAAGAGAAGGGATCTACATTTTTACGTGGTATTCGAACCACGGCCAGCCTCCAACGGTCAATGGTTACCCATCCGAGTACTGACCGCGCTCAGGTGTGCTTATGATCGCGATCGACAGTCGACCAACCGCACCACTGAGCTACCGAGGCTGGCAAATGATAATAAATTATAATTGTAACAGATGAACCAATATTTCTACAAGAAAAAAATACAATAATTTATTATCAAAGAAAATAGGATCCCACCAAAACATTAATGTGAAAAAATAGCCAAGTTCGCCACAAAAAAACTTGCAAGATAAGCACTCGGATAACGGCTTCTCTAATAAAAGAATTGAGATCTAACTGGATACCAAGTTCTTTCGAATTTCGAATGCATAATGTTCGTCAGTTGATTTAAAAGAAAATTTGTTATGTTCTTCGCTACTCAATAGAGCGTCTTGGCAAGTTTTTATCCGCCTACTTTAATCTTTGAGTTTGAGAACAATTTAGTCAAGTATTTCATTGACAAAGAACTAGTTCAATTAGATAAATTTGAATAAGATTTCAGATCACAACTCTTTAGAATCTAAATGTTTTTTTATTTTAGTTGAATACGAAATTGTTTTTTTCTTTAACTGAACCACTTGAGCGGAGTCACGGCCTCAGCTAAGTCTAGTACCTACTAATAATATATTTATCGTAACGACTGGAAATATGATGGAGCCCTAAACGCGAGGCTATAGCGCTTGGAATCATAAACTATTATCCTAGACAAAGTGCCTAACATAAACCATAAAATTTAGCCTAACTCCACACTATAACCTAAAAACACAGAATATTGAATTGGCTAAGCGGCTAAGTCCACGCCTATAGTTACGAGGAGCGTGGGTATAACCTGGTTTTTTAAAGAAAGCGTTTGAAAATGACCAGGCTCCTATTTGCCTCTCGCTCACACAGTATTGCCGTATAAAGAAAATAAAGAAATGGTTTCAAGACAAAATTTTAAGAGTGAAAAAACATGCTATGCAAATAAATTTGCATACCGACTGTACCTACAGCTGTGAAACGCCGCCACTTTCAATCCCTTTCTTTAAATAACCAGGTCACATCCCCATTTTTTTATGTAAACCAGCATTCGCCTGTACCGAGAGACCAATGGTACAGTCGACAGAGCCAAATCACCTCTCCTAGCGAAACCACGCTCAGTTAGGTGCCATGCCAGCAGATTTGCGGACTGTTGCTGGGCTGTCTATCCCGTTAATACGACGCTTGAAGACACCCAGGTTATAGGATTCAGGAAATACACTCGCCGGAAGACAGTTCCACACTCACGCGGTGCGACAAAGAAACAATTTTGAAAACCGATGGGTTCTCAAAAGCCCAATGTCAACAACAAAAGGGTGCTGAGTCTCTGCGACGAGTCATGCGGAGATAGGACGGGTGGTAGGGAATAAGCACGAGTAAAGGGATTCTTGTTCCACAGAGTAGAGTCCATGCAACACTTTCTCATTTTTATAAGTACCTACCTACATTTTCCGTTGTGCCTTACCTTGTAAGGTGATTAGCTGTACTATTCACGAGGCTTCACTGCCTTAGAAGTACCAAATCATGCTATGAAAACATCATGTGAATTGATTGAGTAGGTAATTCACGACTTATAAAGCGAACTACGATTCTTGAATCAGCAACAGGTCAATCCTAGGTAATTCTTTCTTTTAACTGGTTTAAAAAAAACAATTTGGTTTTCAATTCATCGGAATCTATTTATTTATGTATGTCAGCGATAATTCTTTACCATGTGGACCGATTTCCATGATTCTTTTTTTAACACGCGACGCAAAAAACGGGGGTGTTATTATAAGTTTAACGTATTTGTGTATGTGTGTCTGTGGCATCGTTGCTCCCAAACTGATGACCCGATTTGGATGCGGCTTTTTTTGTTAAAAAGCTGCTTTAATCTAGATGGTTGTTAGCTATGTTTTTAATCAGGTAATCAAGTAGGTAATTAAGTAATCAAAAAATTATCAAAAAAAAGTGGACCAATTAGCATGCGGCTTTTTTAAAAAGCTTGAACTTTAAATTACAAATATAAAAAACATTTAGACAGTTTAAGGGTCGGGGACCCTTAAAATGTCTAAATGGTTATATAAATTTGGTCAAGTTCTGATTAATAGGATTCATGATAAAATCTTCAAGAATCTAAAATTTGCATAAACATTTGCACGACAAATGGGCGAATAATTATGTAAAACGCCAGTCGGTTTTTAACTAAAATTTGTTATCTAGGTTAATATACCCTGATTGGTAAAGCAGCACTGATTTCAGATTTCAGATTTCAGATTTCAGATTTATTTATTCATCTTTGGACACAAGGTGCCTCTCAGATAAGTCAATCAAACAAACAAAACATGGTATAAATGAGACAAAATACAACAATACAAAAACAAAGCATACAATTCTTAAAAAAGTTACAGATTCAACAAACAAAAATAACATAACATAAAATCAATTAAATACTTAAAGTAACAGTGAATCAATTTTTTTTTTTGAGTATATTAAAATATTAACATTAATACAAAATTATTTATATGTGTCATTAAGGAATTCATCTATCGAGTAGTGAGAGTTTTCTATACATATAATAAAATCGTAGAGGTAAGAAAGTCTGTACATTGAATGTATTCGGAAAAAAACTAACCAGGGTGGCTTAAAATGAGATACTGAACATGTTAGAACAGTTTTTAAAATTTTTGTTTGTTTGTTTGTTTGTCTGTACGCGCATCACGCAAACACCACTGAACGGAATTAGACGAAACTTTGTATAGTGGCAGTTTATATGCCGGGTTAACATAATACGTAAAAAAAATTAACAAAAATAAAAAAAAATTAACAATTATAAACATTATTGCGCGTTTAAAATCACGTAGTCCAAAGTAAAGGTAAAAACAATTTTAAATGTCATGTTGACAACGGAGAACTGTCATCTCGACGTGAGCTGGCCGGTGACAAATTGTTTGATAAATAAAAATAATAATTGAAAGTTGAAGTTATGTCGCTGTCATTGGTGCAATAATTGGTGCAATAAAATTTATATATCTGTTGCCCGCGGCTTCGCTCGCGTGAAATTCGTATTTAAAAAAAAGAAAGTAAGTAACGAAAGGCGGGCCCGAAGGCGGATCTGCGCTCACGTAAACGATATTCTTTCTCGATGAAAGTAACTAAGGGCGAGGCGAAAGGCGGAGCTGATTTCAGGAAGAAGAAAAACATTCTTGAAGAAAATAAGTAACTAAGGGCGAGGCCGAAGGCCGAGCTCTATTCTGGAAGACCATAAACCTTCTCGAAGAAAGTAAGTAACTATGGGCGAGGCCGCAGGCCGAGCTGCGTTCAGGAAGAAGCTAAACCATCTTGAAGAAAGTAAGCAACTAAGGCGAGGCCGAAGGCCGAGCTACGTTCGGATAATTGAAAAACCATCTCGAAGAAAGCAAGTAACTAAGGGCGAGGCCGAAGGCCGAGCTGCGTTCAGGAAGAAGCTAAACCATCTTGAAGAAAGTAAGCAACTAAGGCGAGGCCGAAGGCCGAGCTACGTTCTGACAAATGATAAACCATCTCGAAGAAAGCAAGTAACTAAGGGCGAGGCCGAAAGCCGAGCTGCGTTCAGGAAGAAGCTAAACCATCTCGAATAAAGTTAATTAATATTAAGATTGAGTTAATTTAATTTAAATTTTATTATAAAGTCCACGCTTCTAACGGCAAATATACCGTGCATCCTAGAACCTCGCGGTTATTCCCGGCTGGATGGCAAGAGGCCCGATGCTAGAGACCTTAGTGCCATGGACTAAGGGTAGTTCTTTGATGTGGGACGCCACTTTTGTTCTCACATTGGCTCCAAGTCACGTTAGGACATCTTCAAGAGCGGCTGGCGCGGCCGAGGCTGGGGCGGAGAGCCTCCAACGCAGCAAATATAGAAATATAATTCAAGATTTCGAATTTGTTGCGTTTGCGGTTGAAACCCTCGGTCCGTGGAGCAGTGAAGCCAAAAGAGGCTTGAGCTGGTTGACGCAACTGGTGTCCCGTCATCAAGGGCTTATGTACTTCATTCAAAGGGGTAATGCCGCAAGTGCTCTAAGAACATTTGAAAATGCCCGTTTTGATAGTTATTTTAATGTTTGTTAGGTAGGTTTAATTCTTTAGTTATTAATATTACTTTTTTATTTATATGAAATTAATAGATTGAGTAAACGATATTATATTCTATCGAAGAAAGGAAGTCTTTAAGGGCGAGGCCCGAAGGCGGAAGAGGGTTTTTGGTTTACCTGAACGCAGCTCGGCCTACGGCCTCGCACTTAGTTCCTTCCTTTCTTCCAGAAGGTTTGTCGTCTTCCTGAAAGCAGCTCGGCCTTCGGCCTCGCCCTTAGTTAGTTACTTTCTTTAAGAAGGTTTATCGATTACCTGAACGCAGCTCGGCCTTCGGCCTCGCCCTTAGTTACTTACATTCTTCTTTGGAATACGAATTTCACGCGAGCGGAGCCGCGGGCTCAGCTAGTTCATTAATAATTCTTTGATTCTGAATTGGAAACAATTGTCACTATACTTTGAAAATGCAAGTGGAAGCTTGTTATAGAACTTAACGCTCTGGCACAGGAAACTTTTATGTACTCTAGCCAATCGCGAGTAGACAGGCCTAATCTGACTGAATGGAGTGGTTCCTTTGAAATGGTTGTGGAAGAAAATTATGTACGTTTTTCAGTGCAGTCAGTACGATCAAAAAGGGGGCACTGGTATGGCACCTACATCAACATTTACATTCCTCAGTCACTAGACATAGATTAATGAGCCCGTTAACAAGTGAAGCACTCAGGTCTGTAAATATTATGCAGTCGCATAAAACGCCACTATAAAGATACTAGTCTAGTCTAAATATAAACCTACATTAGCTATGTTCCGCCTAGGCATTACCTTATTCATGTCATTCTACTAATGGAGTAATATTCTAAGCAAAGAATTCACAAAGACGGAAAGAGCGCAATAAAGTTGGAATCTGAACCACAGTCAGTCAGTCAGCGTGTAAGTGTCCATTGCTGGATATACGCCTCTCCAATTTTCCTCCAAGTTTCCTTCAGTGGTACGGAACCATTGCTTTCCGCCGACGTACTTGATGTCGTCGTCCCACCTGACGGGAGTCCGTTTTCCAGTCCACGGCCGCCAGTGTAGGACACGGTTACTCTAAAGGTCGTCGTCTCTTCGGCTAACGTGCCCAGCCCACTGCCGTCCGTTGTGGTTGGCCGTGGTTCAGATTCATTTGGGACGGACCCATGTGTAAATTTTGAAACTAACATACATACATATACATACATACCACACACGCTGTATCCCGACAATCATGGTAAGCAGAGTTATCGGTATTGTGCTGCAAGAACTCTGGAAAATTGCAGCACAACATCGGCAACCACGTTTAGCAAAGTATTCGGACAAGATAACAATCAAGCATCAAGTAAGGCACAAAGACCCACCTGCTGCACGACCCGGTGGAAGGACCGTGCCAAGGTGAGAGGTGGCAAGCCTGTCGCCCTTTAGAACGGCATCTCGTCCTTATCCCTTAGTCGCCTTTTACGACATGCACGGGGAGAGACGCAGTGGGGCTATTCTTTTTAAGTACCGGCCTCACACAGTAACTAACTTACTGAGAAAGGGCCAGCACTCTACCATGGACAGCCAAACGTGCCGTAGTGGACATGCGTTGGCTGCTCATAATAGCGTGCCTTTCTTTTAAATATACATGTCCTCAGGACCTTGTCCTGCAACGCGTTCACCGACAACGTAGTATCAAGGTGATCGTAGGCGCACAAGAGGCATTATTACATAACTAACTCATCCATTCTTATTCCACTATAATATTCATTTAGATCAGCCAAGCTGTTTGACCTTTTTAACCCCTGACGAAAAAAACGGAGGGGTGTTATAAGTTTGACGTGTGTGTGTGTCAGGGTGTGTGTGTGTGTGTGTGTGTGTGTCTGTCTGTGGCATCGTAGCTCCCAAACGGATGGACCGATTTGGATGGGTTTTTTTTTATTAGGAAGCTTGTTTAATCGGGATGGTTCTTAGTAATCAAGTAATTAAGTAATAAAAAAAATAATTATCTTAAAAAGTGGACCGATTTTCATGCGGTTTTTTTAAAAAAGCTTGAAATAAAAGTTAAATTACAAATTTAAAAAACCCGACCCATAAAAAGTCAAAAATAATTTCCGTTTATTTACTTAAAGGAGTCGGGGGACCGCTAAGTAAATAAAATATAATAACTCAGAGCTGCGCAGGAAATTACTTAGCGGTCCCCCGACTCCTTTAAGTAAATAAACGGAAATTATTTTTGACTTTTTATGGGTCGGGGGTTTTTTAAATTTGTAATTTAACTTTTTTTAGTTATATAATAACTTTATGCCGCTTAATATGTAGCAAGGGTGGACTTATTGCCTTAAAAAATTTCGTCCATTTATCCGGCGGAACACAACATTGTAATACGTATACGTATTTACATAATATCACATTGCGTAATCTCCTTGGAAGCTTGTGGCTGAATGGCAAGGCCTGTTGTCTGAGGGCGCAGCTGCTGGTCGGACAGAGCCCGGCTTAAAACTTTGAAAATTATTTTATTCGCTGAAGATATTTTGACAAAATATACCTACAGAGAAAGTTTTAAGAGTCGCTGTACTATATACGCTACTGTATTTTGTACGCTGTAAAACAGCACATTGATTTATTGCAATTTAAAACCAAAGAAACGAGAAAAGAATTTACGAGGCATCGACTCGCTGAAAAAGTGAAAATAATTTAGATATACGAGTATGTTAACACTTTTAGTCTACTATTCATATTGTACAGGATTGTGCAAATTAATGGAATCATCCAGACTTTTTAAATTTTTTGCATATTGCAACACTGCAATGTGTTGGGGGTGTTTTTCATACATGAGGGTTGGATCTTTAGTGCCAATCGAAGGCATGATGAACAGCCAAAAATACAAATGCATGTTGGAACAGCATTTGAACAAAGAACTTGAAAAGTGCCAACCCCACGGAGGAGCAATTCTTCAACAGTACTCTACTCCCTGCCACAAGTGTTGAAATATTTCCAGGATAAGGGGATATCTGTTCTAGATTGGCCCGGCAATTCACCCGATCTGAACCCTATAGAGAATTTATGGGCCATTTGCAAAGCTAGACTCTGCAAAATCGACTGTACTACAAAAACAAAGATGATAGAAGCAGTCATTCAGGCTTGTTATCGGGATGAGAGGATCTCCGATAAGGCTCAATTCACACTGGGACGGCAGCGGCCGGCGCGGCAGGCTCGCGTAGTCGCGCGCGGGCACCCAGCGCGTCGGACGCGCCGCGCCGCTGGTCCTTTTCGAATAAACGATATTGGCCTTTATAATCGATGTTTTTAAGTATGTAAATAAAGTTTAAAATTATTTCACACCGAAAGTGCGCGCCGCGCCGCTGCCGTCCCAGTGTGGATTGAGCCTAACTGTCAAAAACTAGTGGAGTCCATGCCAAAACGAGTAAAAACAGTTATTGAAGCCAAAGGGGGACATACTCGTATTTCCTATTAATTAGCATAATGGTAGTTGTATAATTCTGTAAAAATATTATTTTACAAGCAATAAACGGTTTTACTTTGTATTGTGCAAATTAATGGATAATTTGCACAATACTATAGGTGTTTGGCTTACCACGGTTGGAATTCGCGGTCACTATGGCCAACGTTTCGGCCTTCTTTTTTTTTTTTTATGTAATCCGGTATGGGTGGCTTAGTCGGAGGGGCCAAAGCGCATGCTTCGACCAGCCAATATCACCTCCGAGAAGGTAGGTGCCATACCGGAGACTTCCCTGGATTGCTGGCTGTACTGGACTAGAGGAGAACACAATCGAGGCAGCTATGCGGCCATCTTACATCCAGTACGGTGGTACCAACCCAGTTGGCTACAATTTGAGCCAAGGGGCAAGGGAGTCTTTTAGTCTACCATGGATATTCATAATGTTGGTGTTTGTCTTACCACGGTTGGAATTCGTGGTGCAGTCCATCTTCAGTGCGAGTGCCATGGTGACCGCGAATTCCAACCATGGTAAGCCAAACACCAACAATATAGATATATGTTGCTAAAGATATGGTATGTTTAAAATCGGTCAAGTGCGAGTTTTACTCGCGGACGGAGGGTTCCGTAGATCCGCTATTCCTTGCCTGTCAAAAAACCATATCGTCTACTTTTTTGTCGGTCTAAAATGCAAAATATAAAAACCTGTGGTGCCATCTATAGCGTAACTAATCGATTCTTAGCACGTTTCTTGTATGATGGATGACCCACTTACTTTTTTTACTTTTAGCTTTTTTTATTATTTGTTGGCTCATCCGCCGTAATAAAACATATTCTGTGAACATTACAGACAAACTAGGCTTCCGTATTGATACATAACCCTAAAAAGGGGTGCATAGGCTGTCTACACGACATTCGGTGTTTACAAATGGCACAACCTTGAGCGTCACAATATTACAAGAGGAAGTAGGACGTCATGTCTTTTTTTTTAATTTTTTTTTATGGAAACTGGCACGGTTGGCTACATCACCTACAACATCCGTGATGTCAGCCCATAACACCGGGTGAACTTGGTGCCACGTCAGTACTTCCTTTCGGTCGTGCCGGCTACACTGAACTGGACGGAAAACACAAACTATTTACATAGCCGTTTTGACGTTCTGTTGAGAGCAAAAAAGATACAAGCATTCAGGCGGGGCATTTGCCCTGATTTTAAAGTGCCATTTGTGGAGCTCGGACAACACACCTGCCTATTATAAACATAATATCATATTATCATCGTTGGGTATTATTTATTTATTTATTTATAATATCCATCTATGAGCGGTATCTGGTACTAAAATAAATTCTCCTCGACAGCCTGCTTTTACGTTAGGCTTTGGTAGGAAATATTCTCAAGCACGTGGCTCCATCTCGCGGAATGTCGTGACGCTTTAGAGGACTAATGGTTCCGTAAAATAATAAAAGATGACGCTGATATAATTTAAATTTTGTTTTTTGCTTACGTGTGTTGGGTTGGGACCAGCAGCGGAAGAGCAGCGCTGTAGCGCACTCATCGCGAGGGAGTCATAGCACACCATTTCCTCCTAGCTCTATGTTCTTTTAATTTACTGTTGTGAATGAGGAAATAAAGGTCATTATGTTCTATTCTATTCATTTCTATTCCATTCTATTCCATTCCATACTATACCGTGCTTTTCCATTCTTCTCCATTCTATTCTATTTTATTCTATTCTATTCTAATTTGTGATGTTTTCATGTAATAATACCTGTGTGATAAATTGATAATACTATGTTAACGCATTAAATACACCTGAACTAAAACATTTAACAATTATTGTTATATGTTTTAGTTTACAATAATTTTGGTCATCAGTTCATCACACACAACGAAGAAATAATCTTCGCTGGAATAACTTGCAGTTCATGAATTTTTGTTTCAAGTTTCTCGACCAACAAGCATATATTCTTTCAAAGACGTTATACACGTTGCTCCGGTGAAGGTTAAGACTGCTAGCTAAACGTCACGCATACTAGTAATATATGCCTACTAGCAATCCCTTATTCCCTGCCGCCCGTCCTATCTCCGCAGCACTCGTCGCAGAGAGACTCAGCACCCTTTCGTTGTTGACATTGGGATTTTGAGAACCCATCAATGAAGAACCATACCAAGATCGTTTCTTGAATGAGTTTTTTCGGGCGAAAAAAATTACGTGCATACCTAAATCTGCTGCTTCCCGTTCGGAACCGGTGTAAAACTGTAGGTACCTACCTTCCCTTGCCCCTTACTATGTGGTATGCTCAAATTTTAGCCGACTGAATTGGTACCACGGTGCTGGATGTAAGATAGCCGCATAGCAGCCTCGGTTCTGTTCTAGTCCATAGTATAGCCAGCAATCCAGGGAAGTCTCCCGGTATGGCAACTACCTTCTCGGAGGTGATAGTGATAAAATTCAAAAATAATTTCCGTTTACCTTCTTAAAGGAGTCGGGGGACCGCTAAGTTAATAAAATATAAAAACTCAGAGCTGCGCGGGAATTGAATTAGTGGTCCGCCGACTCCTTTAAGGCCCTGTCAACCCGTATTCACCCGTACTCCTCTTTCAAGGCGCCGCTTTCGCCAGTTGGAGTAGGATGAAACACAATCAATCAATCAAAAATTAAGTATTTATTTTTTTATTCCAAAACTAAGGATCGAAAAAATGACGTGATAACGTCAACGTCTTATAAATTGATGAACACCGGCTGCACGCACGAAAAAGTGTCACGTTCCGTCAAGTGTCTGAGCCTGTGTGTGCAAGCGAGAGCGCGTAACAAGCGATAGAGAGGCACAATCGGCCCAAGCGTCGGCTTGCACACATTTATCTCTCTGGTTCTAAAGTACCAGGGCAGCACAAATTGAAAGGAGGTTACTCGTACCATAATATATTAAGCGCATCTGGCCGGTCGGAAAATATTTCAAATTTAGAATTTTCATGAAACAGGTTCTAAAGTACCAGGGCAGCACAAATTGAAAGGAGGTTACTCGTATCATAATATATTAAGCGCATCTGGCCGGTCGAAAAAAAGTTCAAATTTAGAATATTCATGAAACAAGGGTCCGAATATGTATCACAATATCGATTCATGTATTTCGATTCAATACAACGACGGAGAACCAAATATTAGGTATTTAACACTTTTTAGTTCTAGGTTTTTTTTAGTTTGGAATTCGGTTTCGTATTTTTTAAAACTGTTTTTAATTCATTCTTTTAGTAATATTAAATAAAAAAGAATAATCGAAATCGAATAATCGAAATCGATTGAAGTGGTACAGAATGATTCGCCATATGTCAAACTGCAAATTGCTGAAAAAGCCTACATCACAAAAGTTTTGCTGAGGATAATACACACCATAGTAATTATCCTACTTTCAATTTCTTCTGCCCTGGTACTTTAGAACCGTTCCCAGTAGTCTTACCACTTTATGACGTTATCACGTAAAACTATCGTCCGTAAACCGACTTTACAGACAACCAATTTTTTTTTATCGAGCGAAGTGTCAATCATGTGTTTTCAAAAAGCTATCGATCTGCGCTGATACATAAAGTTTTACATATATTAAAACTGAATCTGTCAGGTAAGTAATATTGGCAGTACACTTGAAATTCGAGTCAGACGCAGTCTCACATCACCTTAAGTAAGTAAACGGAAATTATTATTGACTTTTTAAGGTTCGGGGGTTTGTTAAATGTAATGTTTAACAATTGGCCGGAACTTTATTATCGCCCAACTCGCCTGCGCAAGTGGAAGCAAGGGCGGCTGATAGATACGTGCACAGGTTAGCTCTACTTCCGGGCCTTACTTCCAGGAAATTATTACTTTCCTACCTCGCCGCCGTCTCCACTATACGCAGCACGCGACAGTTCCGCCGTCGAAGCCTTAAGGACAGGTCGTGTGTTGATCTGATCTTTTGCTCCCAGCAGAAAGTTTCGTGATGTGCCGAAACAGCTACTAATTTAACACCAAATTAATTTAACACAAATCACAGATTGAACTAATTAAGAGACAGAATATAATATTTATCATATATTCAATTTAATTCTAAGCAACAAATCAGTTTGTTGAAAAAAATTACACACTTAATTAATTAAGACGTCGACTAATAAAAAAATATGTGAAATATGTGTTTTTTAAATTTATTATTTACAAAATGTATATTGTAAAAAAACTAAATCCGAATAATGTTCTAAATAAAACTATTTAATTCACGATTAATTAAATAAACAATGTACAATTATTCACAATGTATATTAAAAATAAATTAATAAATAACTTACTTAACATTCAATTAATTGTGATACAGTTTAAATTCTTGACCAAGATTACAAAGTTTGTTATTACTTGTAGAAGTTGTAAGTTCGTCGAGTGGCCGTCGAGTTAACCAGTGAAGTTGGTCAAATAATAAGGCATACCTAGCCCTTATTGTCCGTCCGCCGTATATGAAGATCATGTATATAAAGTGTAAACATAACTATTGTTTTTGGTGAACTTTGACACTTTGGTGAAGTAAAACACGGTGGGAAATCCGAAATCCTGTAACGCTAACAAAGAAAATATCTTGCTAAGTACAAGGACACTGTAATTGTGCCGATAAGTACGCAATGATTTTAATTTAAAAATATTTAGATATAAAACTAATTGTTAGATTAAGAAAATTTTTATAAAATTCATCTTATTGCACGAAGGAAGATAAAAAAAACCGGCCAAGTGCGAGTCGAACTCGCGCACCGAGGGTTCCGTATAGCCATGTCATGGTCAGCGCCACTCACGCCATCTATGGCTTGTTTTATGAAATGCTTCATATTAGTTCAAATTCATGATTAGTTAAAATGCTTCATACTGTTTTCCGTAGATGGCGCGGATACACTTTTTAGTTTCTTGTATGGGGATCACCGTTAATTTTTTACTTTTTCTTAATATATTATTTGTTGTTATATCGGCCATAATAAATAACACATATTCCGTGAACATTTCAATTGGCTACCGATTACGATTCAAGAGATACAGCCCTCGGACAGACGAACAGACAGACAGACACACAGACGGCGTAGGCCTAATAATAGGGTCCCGTACGACGAATACGGAAACCTAAAAAAGATTTTTAGTGAGAAGGTTTCTATTGTGTTATTCAACAAATTTGATTCATAATCGTTGCTATGATTTGAATAATAGTTAATATTCAAATATTCTAATGACAGTAGGTATTTTTAAATTAAACTTTAAAATATTACGTACAAAACCACCGAAAAATAGGGTTCAAATGTGATTACTGAAATACACAAAGGAAATCTTCAAAAGAACAAGTTTTGAACCAAACTTGACACAAAGGAACGCTTCGCATCATTTGCAAACAAAGCGAAGTGAAATGAAATGAAATTAAACTTTATTGTACACCATTGTATAAAAAGGTTACAAAAGGCGAGTTTAATGCCTTGCGGCATTCTTTACGAACTAACCTTTGGGATGTGGAAAACACGTAGTGGCGAAGACGAAGTCACATCGACAAAAATATATCCAAATTTACATTTATCTAACTGGCTCACTGGGCACAGGCTTAAGGCTTTATCGCTAAAGTACTTTCAAAAGCCGGACTCGGGCATGGCACAAAAGCATTTTGGAGGAGACCATCAGTCATCCATCATTGCCTAGGACATCCGATCCGAATAGATAATTCCGGTGCAAAGTAAATTATTACCACATTATTGAATTTTCGAAGAACATGAGTGTGTAAATTTATCAGTCACTTCGAATCGAATAGAAACTCTTTATTGCACAAGTGCGCAAGGCGGGGGAAACATTACACCGCCATAACAGTTCGCTGTGTTCCGGTGTACTTCCCGGGGACCCAGTAGCAGGTGGGGTTGGCTATGGTGAGGAGTAGGTCAGTGGTCCCGACGCGGATTCGCTGTTCAGAGGTGTTGCATCGACACGGTTGCCAGGGAGACCCGGTTAAACGGTTATTCCGCTGGCCGCCCGCCGGATAGTACAGGGGCCCAATCGCGTCTAACCAACGCGAGAGGCTGCCCCGGTCAGCCGGCGCATAATCCCGGAGTGGTCCGTCGTGCCGGATGGTGACCGGTGTAAGGGTCCCGGCGGCCACTTCCGGGGGGGACCGGGGGCCCTTCCGTCTTCCGTGTCGGCGCACCACCAACCTGAACAGTAAGCGTTGAAGCTAGGGTCCACGCTTTGCCCGTGAATCACCATGGCCACCCTTCACCCCTTTTCCCCCCCTCACAACAATCATGACAGCACAACAAAGAATAAGTAAGGTTAAATCAGCGGTGCACATCCCTACAACCCTCTTTAGCGTCGATTCGACCAACGTGCGGGGGTTGCACTCAAATTTGAATGCCGTCCACCACCATCTAGAAACGACAAAACCGGCCTTGCTTTTTCTGACGGAGACGCAAATATCTTGCCCTGCCGACACCTCTTACCTGCATTACCCCGGCTACACTCTGGAAGAAGCCTTCCGCTCGCGAGCCGGGGTTTGCCTGTTCGTCAGGGCGGATATTTGCTGTCGTCGCCTGCGCTGTCTTGAGGACCCCGAACTCTCAGTACTTTGGGTCCATGTGGATCTGGGGACAGTCTCGCGGGTGTACGCCTGTCTCTACAGGTCGCACTCCGGAGATGCTGGGACAGCTCGGTTATTTGAGTACCTGAGTGGAGCGGCAGACAAAGTCCAAGAGCGGTTCCCCACCGCGGACTTGGTTCTTCTTGGAGATTTCAATGCCCATCACGAGGCATGGCTAGGCTCCAGGAGAACTGACTTTGCGGGGAGAGCCGCCTACGACTTCGCCCTGACGCATGATCTGTCTCAACTGGTGGACCAACCCACCAGACTACCAGATATAGGCGGTCATGAACCCTCGTTGCTGGATCTTCTGCTGACGACGAACCCCACTGGATATAAGGTCGCAGTGAGAGCCCCGCTGGGTTCTTCTGATCATTGTTTAGTGGGGTCCACGGTACCATCTTCGCCTCCTCAGTCCCGTACTGGAGGAACGCGTCGAATTTGGCACTACGCGTCGGCAGATTGGGATGGGATGCGAGAGCACTTCGCATCCTACCCTTGGAGAGAGATCTGCTTCAGTTCGGACGATCCGTCGGATTGCGCTAATACCGTTGCCGAAGTGGTCCTCGGGGCAATGGAAATGTTTATTCCCAGCGCCTCTGTCCACCTCGGTGGTAAATGCCAACCGTGGTACAGCCGCGACTGTGCTGTTGCTGTCGCAGCTAAATGCGCAGCTTATCGTGCATGGTCGCGTGCTCGTGCCGGACGTGACCCAAATGTACCCGAACTGAAGAAGAAATACAACCACCTCTCCAGATCCTGCAAAAGGGTTATTGCCAGGGCCAAATTTGACCACATCGGCAGAATCGGCGATAGACTGAACGAGCATCCAACTGGGAGCCGTGAGTTCTGGTCTCTCGCCAAATCTGTCGAGTCGAATTTCTGCCGCTCCTCTCTTCCACCTCTGCAGTGTCCTGGAGGCTCACTTGCTCACTCCGCAAAGGAGAAAGCCGACTTACTGGTATCTCTCTTTGCGGGGAACTCTAACCTGGACGATGGAGGTGCCACTCCCCCATCCATACCTAGGTGGGAGAACTCCATGCCGGAAGTGCAGTTCCGACAACGAACTGTACGGGCGGAGCTTCTCTCCCTAGACGTCAGGAAAGCGAGTGGGCCGGACAGGATTCCTGCATTGGTGTTAAAAAGGTGTGCTCCCGAGTTGGCTCCAGTGCTGACGCGCCTATTCCGTCTCTCCTACTCTAATGGTCGTGTGCCGGCGGCCTGGAAATCTGCGTTTGTGCAAGCGGTCCCCAAAAAGGGTGACCGCTCAAACCCGTCAAACTACCGACCTATAGCGATTACCTCCCTTCTCTGTAAGGTGATGGAGCGCATCATCAATGCGCAGCTCATGAAGTACCTAGAGACAAATGACCTCATCAGCGATCGGCAATACGGCTTCCGGCCAAAACGATCTGCTGGTGATCTCCTAGCGTACGTCACTCACCTTTGGGGGGAATCGCTTGAAGGTCATGGCGAATCCTTGGCAATTGGCCTTGATATTGCCAAGGCATTTGACCGGGTTTGGCACAAGTCGCTCTTGGGCAAATTGCCGGCTTACGGACTTCCTTCTGGCCTGTGTGACTGGGTCGCCGACTTCCTACATGGGCGTAGCATTCAGGTCCTAGTGGACGGTTGCTCGTCGGACGCCATGTCAGTGAACGCCGGCGTACCACAAGGATCTGTGTTGTCACCCACGCTGTTTCTTCTGCACATCAATGATATGCTGTCTCTGGGCAACATACATTGTTATGCAGATGACAGTACGGCACACGGATCCTACACCAGTCACCCTTCAGCCAGTCGGGATGTTGTGGATGAGAAGAGACGAAGACTTGTGTTTGAGCTCGAACATACACTCGGTTCTATTTCCGAATGGGGCCGTAGTAATTTGGTCGAGTTCAACGCTTCCAAGACACAAGTTTGCGCGTTCAGTGCGAAGAGAGTGGCGTTCACACCGGCTCCTTCATTCCAAGGCACGTCGCTCAAATTAAGCGAACACCTCGGGGTCCTCGGAGTCGAACTGTCGCACGACTTGAACTTTCGTCGCCACATCGAGGGGAAGGCCAAGCTGGCTTCTAAAAAGCTGGGCGTACTCAATAAGGTGCGACGGTACTTCACGGCGGACCAAAAGCTGCTGCTGTATAAATCGCAGATCAGGTCTTGCTTGGAGTACTGCTCGCACCTGTGGGATGGCTCTGCCAAATACCAGCTTGCGCCTCTGGACTCGATCCAGCGTCGAGCCGTGCGACTAGTGGGTGACCCCGAAGTGTCCCGTGATCTGGAACCACTGCAACACCGTAGGGATGTCGGCTCCCTAAGTGTGTTCTATCGCTTATTCCATGGGGAGTGCTCGGAGGAGCTGTTTAACGCGATCCCGCCGTCCCCTTTCCACCTCCGCACCACGCGCACTGGGCAGGGATTGCATCCATATACGCTGGACTTACCGCGCATGCGTACCAATCGATTCTGCAGATCTTTCCTGTACAGAACCGGTAAACTCTGGAACGCTCTCCCTGCTCATATATTTCCCCCCAAGTACAGTCTCGGGTCCTTCAAGAGGGGCGTGAATGGGCACCTGTCAGGCCGGCATGGCATTCGCAACCCCCGAATACGACCGAATGTCCATGGGCGCCGTTAGACACCATATGGGTGCCTCGGCGCCATATGTCGAGCTAACAATAAAAAAAAAAAAAAAAAAAAAAAAAAAAAGGCGGACTTATCACTATAACAGTGATTTCTTCCAGTCAACATTTTGACACTTTGGTGAAGGGAAACATCGTGCGAAAACCTGTAACGCTAACAATGACAATGTCGTGTTGAGGGTAAAATATTGACAAGTTCAACAAGAGTAAATTGCATTCTACAATAAGTTTGCATTATGCACAACTAAATAGGTAGGTACATACGGGTGCATAAATGATGATGCTAGCTTTTTTAATTTTTTTTTATATTGACGTATTTGTATTTTTAACCTTTGACATGTCTATTGATGCGATGTATTTTAATGTTTTATTGTAATTTTGCTCTAGTTTTAATGGCCTTTTCATGCACACAAATTTGTTTTTTTTTCTGTATTTTTATAATTGAAATATAATGTGTGACATGTCTGAGCGGCAGTTTTGTCCAAAGATGAAATAAATGAACTATGAACTGATACACTGTGGACCTTTCACAAGGACATTAACTTACAAACTTACAAACTTTACCTCGTTATAATATAGTGTAGATCACTTTTTAGGGTTTCGTATCCGTCTTACGAGACCCTATTACTAAGCCTACGCCGTCTGTCTGTCTGTCCGTCTGTCTGACAAATAATAAAAATAAGAAAAAGTAAAAAAAAATCACAGGGGTCCCCATACAAGAAACTAAAAAGTGCGCATACACTGCCATATACCGAAAACAGTATGAAGCAGCGCTGACCATGACATGGCGATACGGAACCCTCGGTGCGCGAGTTCGACTCGCACTTGGCCGGTTTTTTTTTTCTATGTACAAAATTATTTAAATGTTTGTCTCCAGGTAACTTACTAAGTAGGCCGCAGACATGGTGGTGAAAGTTCCAAAGTTTATACACCCTACATCCTGCTGATTTCACTCATCGAAAGTGAAGGCACTGTTCAGGCAGTCAGACGACCAACAACGGAGTATCACCTTACATTGAGTGGTGGATGATGGGCAGGATTTTGACAACGGCCTCTTGATATTAAGGTCCGAGGTTCAAATCCAGGCCACATGCACCAATGAGTTTTTTCTGACTGAACCATTTACTTGCTAATCCTGCTGATTCACTGTTCAAATCCGGTCCAAATTGCAGGTTATTCGGCAATAAGTCTCAATGTTGATCTGTTCGCAGGACTGATTCCATCAGCTCTCCCATCAAGAACTACAGACATATTGCATCATTTTTGAAAGGGACACCTAAAGGAATAAGAAATGGATGCAACCGACACTACGAGCGATGGGAAAAGGATGGAGGTGGTGGATTTCGACGTAGACCCGGACATGGTACCTAACCTGCACTACAACCCGCAGCCCCTCGTCATCTCGTTCTACGGTTCTCTCATCCCGGTGGCGCTGGTCACCAACCTGCTCCTGATAATCATCATCTTCAAGTACACTCTCAGTAAAATGTACGTATGTGCTTTTGAACTAGATTTTAGTCACTAGTTTGTACTGTTGTAGTTGGGCTAGTTGGCCCCTCGTCATCTCGTTTCGTCTCGTCTCGTGATATGGTGCGTAACGAGGCAATCCGCCGACGCACCAAAGTAGTCGATATTGGACACCGGGTGGCTAAGCTCAAGTGGCAGTGGGCTGGGCACGTTAGCCGAAGAGACGATGACCGTCAACCGTGTCCTACACTGGCGGCCGTGGACAGGAAAACGGAGTGTGGGAAGACCACCTGCCAGGTGGGACGACGACATTAAGTACGCCGGCGGAAATCAGTGGTTCCGTATCGCTGAAGGCCGGGAGGACTGGAGGAAAATTGGAGAGGCGTATGTCCAGCAGTGGACGCTTACACGCTGACTGACTGCCTGACTGACTGACTGACATCTCGTTCTACGGTTATCTCATCCCGGTGGCGCTGGTCACCAACCTGCTCCTGATAATCATCATCTTCAAGTACACTCTCAGTAAAATGTACGTGTGTGCTTTTGGACTAGCTTTTAGTCACTAGTTTGTACTGTTGTAGTTGGGCTAGTTTGTACCTTGTGGGGCCGGTACTTTAAAAGAATAGCCCCACTGCATCTCTCCCCGTTTATGCCGTAAAAGGCGACGAAGGGATATGACTCCCTTCTTATATTACTAGGTGGTAGGGTTTAACCCGCCCGGATTGATACCACCCTCTGTGGTACCACCGCACTGAATGGAAGGTTGGTCGAAACGGCTATGTAAATAGTTTGTGTATTCCGTCCAGTTCAGTGTAGCCGACATGAAATGAAGGGAAGCACTGACATGGCACCTAGTTCACCCGGTGTTATGGGCTGACATCACGGATGTTGTAGGTGATGCAGCCAACCGTGTCAGTTTCCATAAAAAAAAATCATCGACCCGCCGGCGCGGCGCTTTTAAAGCCGACTTTGCCACCTTCGGCTAAAATATAGCGGCTGATTAACTCCTGTAAACTCTATAAGAATGCCACTTTAACCGACAGATGAGTTTCGGTTAAGACTTAACGGGAGGTAGTGAAATCGACCCCAAGAAACTCACTCAGGACTTCGTACGAATAAGAATAGAATAGAGACTATTGCACAACAACCTAATAAAACACGAAGAAAAGATCAGTCAGTTTTGTCAGCCTCGGTAGCTCAGTGGTGCGGTCGGTCGACTGTTGTTAAGCAACCCTGAGCTCGGTCAGTACTTGGATGGGTGACCGCTCGACCGTTGGAGGCTGAACGTGATTCGGATTCCACGTAGAATTCGAGGTAGAATTGTAGGCCCCTTCATACTACCGCGCGGGGGTTAGTCGGAGTTCGAGGAGCTCGCGTGCGTATGTTTAGCCGGTGTTATGGGCTGACATCACGGATGTTGTAGGCGATGTAGCCAACCGTGTCGGTTTCCATAAAAATATAGTTAGTCAGCGTTTATACATCCATTGCTGGACGTTCGCCTCTTAAATTTTTCTCCAGTCCTCCCGGCTTTCAGCGGTACGGAATCATTTATTGCCGTCGTCCCACCTGGGTCTTCCCAAACTCTGTTTTCCTGCCCAATTCCGCCAGTGTCAGCGTCGTCGGCTGATGTTTAAGCTTAGACACCCGGTGACTAATATCCACTAGCTATATCTATTTATGTGCGTCGACGAATTGCCTTGCCATGCACCATATCGCGTAGAGCAGGGTTACTCAAAGTGTGGTACGCGAACCCCCAGGGGTTCGCCATTTGATGGTAGGGGGTTCGCGACTACATTTACGTAATGGCGGCTGGACGGCTGGCAAACACATGCACCACCACGCACGGACGGTACGCTGGTTGTCAAGAGGCAGGATATTAGCTCGGTTTGTTGAACTTCGTCACGAGATCTATTTATTTTTGAAGGACAGTGACTTTAACCTGAAGTTCCAATTCGAAGATGAAACCTGGCTGAAAAGAATAACCTATTTAGCTGACATTTTCTCATGTCTAAACGAAACGAATGCTTCGATGCAAGGTTCGACATGCAGTGTATTCACTGTGCAGGACAACTTGCTTGAATCAAAATATCGTTGAGTGTTTTCTTCTTCTGCACGAATTTGTTACGACGAACGAACGCCCTAACCGTAGATGCCGAAATAAGGACTGAAAATTGTTCTTCATATTTTTCAGCTCTCCAGCGAACTGAAAAGGTATTTTCCAGATATTTATAATGCTAACAGCGGGATTCGAAAACCATTAGCGGTCACAACCGAGAGCATAAATGCTAGTTTGAGTATTAAGCAACAGGAGTCATTACTAGAAATGTCCGCAGATGAAACTCTTCATGCTGATTTCAAAAAGATGTCTTTAATTGATTTTTAGGCAGCTAGACAGGAAGAATATTCCGAGCTCTCCCGCAAAGCCGTGAATTTCCTTTTACCCTTCGCCACCACATACCTTTGTGAGAGTGGGTTTTCACACCTGGTTATGCTAAAAACGCAATATAGAAATCGACTTGATGTGGAGTCACAATTGAGATTAAAATTGTCCAAAATTTCACCTAAAATCGACTCAATTTGCGACAAGAAACAAGCCCACCCATCACATTAATTTCGCCAATCAATGTATCACTCTTTAAAAACCCTTTTTATTAAATTAAAAAACGTTATAAGCTAAAGTTTGATTTTCTTATTTTCCTTTCCTTGGGGCAGGATTTGCGTCAGGGCAGGGGTTCGCAGTCGTTTTGAAACTCTACTAGGCGTACGTGACATCATAAGTTTGAGAAACCCTGGCGTAGAGATATTCCCAGCACGGCTAGCTCCATTCTACGCTATTTAACTTTCAGCTTTTGGACGATAGCTGTTTTAGTTGGTTTAAGGTTGGCTTTTATTAAGGTTTTTATCAAAGGCATTTAAACTAGGTACCTTATTTAAATCTCTTTGGTTTTTATCAAAGAGATTTAAATGTCTTTGGTTTTTATAAATGAAACGTTTCGAGAGATGTATTTAAATGGTAGACGAAAAAAAAAATAGAAGATTTTAATCAAAGAGAATCTCCCATACTAGCAAATTGAATAAATTATAACACAAAGATAATTGATTTCAACAATATGTCTGTAGTTTGTCTGTTACCGTGGTAACCTATTATATTTTATACTAGCTTTTGCCCGCGGCTTCGCTCGCGTGTAAATCGTAAATACGATTTACACGCCATTACGATTACGATTTTATTCTTTTTAAATAAAAAGAAGAAATTAAGAAGTAAGATGAAAGAAGGCCGAGCTGCGTTCCTGCGTTACCTTTATTTCGGTGTTTGGAGTATTTTAATATTAATAGCTGGCTAATGTGTCTGTAAAGCTGTTAGTTCCCTTACCTCACTAGGTGGTGGAGATCTCCCGGCACGCGTCCGGATTAATACCACCGCACCAAATGAATTGAATCGGTTGAAACGGCTATGGAAATAGTTGGCGTTTTTCGTTCAGTTCTGTGTAGCCGGCATCACCAAGAGAGAAGCACTGATATTATTAGTTCCTACAGGAACAAGGTCACACCTTCATCACACTGTCGGAACTAGGTGTGATAGGCCAATATTACGGGTATAGCAGGTCTACCACACTCATAATATTCCTAACACCTTTGTGAACTAGGTGCCATGTCAGCGCTTCCCTTTGGTCGTTCCGGCTAAACTGTACTGCACGGAAAATATGAACTATGTATATACAGGGTGCCCAATCGTGATATGTATCGTGTACATAATTATATAGTGCAGTGATGAAAGATTTTTTTTATCTGAATTATTTCCAATTTTACCATTTTCTAACAAAATAAATGCATACAACAGTGCGAACTATACGGGACACAGGATAGGCTAAAACACAAAATAAAATTCAGTTTCGGTTACGCTAAGATGTGGCTCTCATACAAACCGAATTGTTCCGCGCGCCGAAATAAAGGTATGGTAGCGGGCTTACTTACTTTCTTCTTTATTAATACGAATTTCACGCGGGCGAAGCCGCGGGCAAAAGCTAGTAGGTAGTATAATATAATATCACACACTGAAAATTAAAGTAGGACGATTGTGGAAAACGAAGACCAAAATTATACGAATAGTCGTTGGCTGCACTCGAGACGTGGCCAAAAAATTTAATACATTTGTCAGCCAATTAGAAGCAGAAGTCAGTCAGTCAGTCAGCGTGTAAGCGTCCACTGCTAGACATACGCCTCTAAAATTTTCCTCCAGTCCTCTCTGCCTTCAGCGATAGGCAACCACTGCTTTCCGCCGACGTACTTGATGCCATCGTCCCACCTGGCGGGTGATATTTCTACACTCCATTTTCCTGCAGCAGAAGTAAAAAATAAAAAATTATCCAGGAGCAAGTTTCTACAGTACCTCCCTGATTTTAACAAAATGCATGACAGTATACCTTCAAGAACAGCACCAGGCAGGCCTCACGCACTCTATGTACTTGCGCGCGCTAACTACCTACCGCCCGGTGGACCGCCGGCGGTCTAATTCAGTGGAAATTCGTCAGCCGCGCGAAGCATACCTACACGCTCGCCCACGCAGCTGCGCGCAGCTGCAAAGCAATAATCACTTTACACTCAATCGTTTAGGTACATTTTCGCACGCAGCGATTGGCGACGTGAAACAGTAGGCTATTAAAGCCGAAGGTATGAAACTTTTTCTATAGAGTGATTTATCTGTTACGAAGTAACTATTAGGTAATCTGTGACAGCACTCCCACGGTTTAACAAGAAGATGGCCAGTCTGCACGTGATGCCGATAATTTCAAAGCGGTGGATGAAATTCAAAACACAAAACAAAAATAATGCCGCGAGCGCAACGTCATTAAATCACGCCATTCTTTATGCTAATATTCGACAAGAAAATAGGCGCGAGAGTAATCAAATCAGATAGAATATAAAATAGGTACTTAACCTATGAGGTGATCCCATTTTTCAATATCGTCATTTAGAGTAATTTGTACGATTATGGGTAATATGTACCTACCTATAATTTGAGTATAATCCGATGTCAGGTACCCTATTAGGAAATGGACGAACATTTATTACAATTTGCTGCTTTACTATTTCGAGACCCTAAACGAATGGAATCAGCCACAAAATGGCAGGCAGTTCAAAGAGAACCACAGAACAGAAAGTAAATCGCGACGACTTAGTTCCACTCACCCTGCTTATAGCGACACTCCACATAATAAGCCAGTCCATTAACTGACCCAAAAATTTCAAGTACACATTTTAGTTTGTTGCTTATTCGGAGGGGTCTTCGACGGAGTCCTTAACCCTGAATTTGCGCATTGCTTAAATTGCCCCTTTCGCGGCTATCTTGGATTCTTTTTTTTAACCGCGCATATCTTTTTTTTTTTAAATGGAAATCTCAAAGAATCTCGCGTTCTAATTATCCCACAGCAACAAGAACGGAATCGTTGGCGCCAAGATTTATTGTTTAGGTAATCAAGTCTATATAAGTGTTAAACTCTCCGATATACTAGAAAAAAGTTATCAGCGTCAAAAGTTTAAAGTACTCCGTCAAAAGTTCTTTCGCCCGGTTTCTCCTCGCGTAGCTCCTTTCCAGGGCATCTGAGACAAGCGCGATAAATATATTTTTGGGACATCAACGTTAAAACATCGGATTATTAACCTTCTTATGGTGCAATCAACACATACTCCCCAGCTGCAGCGAAGTTATTTTGTCCGGAGTGGTTTTCCGAAATAATTTTATTCCATCTCGAATATAAATAGATTCTACTATAAATAGTTATTTCTAGATGAGAATTTATCAGATGGACTGGAAAAGAGATACGCGCGGAGAAACCGGGGCGAAAGAACTTTTGACGGAGCATTTTAAACTTTGGACACTGATAACTTTTTTCCAGTACATCGGAGAGTTTAAATTTAATTAAAACTTAGTCCCGACGATTCCAATGATCCCGGTTTAATTAATGTGGGATAAATTAGAACGCGAGATATGAGAGGTTGAAAATAAAAACAGAATCCGACACGGCCGCGGAAGTGGCAATTTAAGCAATGCGCAAATTCAGGGTTAAGGTCTACGTCGAAGGCCCTTTCGAATGGGTAACAATATAAAAAAACCGGCCAAGTGCGAGTCGAACTCGCGCATCGAGGGTTCCGTATCGCCATCACCATCGTCAGCGCCACTCACGCCATCTATGTATAAGTTAAAATGTTTCATACTCTTTTCGGTAGATGGCGCGCATACACTTTTTAGTTTCTTCTATGAGGAGCCCCGCAAATTTTTTACTTTTTCTTATTTTTATTATTTGTTGTTATATCGGCCATAATAACACATATTCTGTGAAAATTTCAACGGGGGCTACCAAGAGATACAGTCCTCGGACAGACGGACAGACAGACAGACAGACAGACAAACAGACTGACAGACAGGGTTAGTAATAGGGTCCCGTACGACGAATACGGAACACTAAAAACGTGCTTGAAATGTTTGGGTCCCTATATAAAATGTTCCTGATTGCACTGTGACGTCCATTCAAGCTTGACGCATCACTGAAGTGACACTAAGCCATAGTGCTACTTCTATGGCTTAGTTTCACTCCAGTGAGGCAGTCAAGATTGAATGGACGTCTTATTAGGGTTCCGTATCCGGTACGGGACCCTATTACTAAGCCTACGCCGTCTGTCTGTCTGTCCGTCCGTCCGTCTGTCTGTCCGAGAGATGTATCTCTTGAACCGTAATAGGTAGCCCGTTGAAATTTTCACAGAATATGTGTTATTATGGCCGATATAACAACAAATAATAAGATAGAAAAAGTAAAAAGTTCACGGGGGTTCCCATAGAAGAAACCAAAAAGTGTATGCGCGCGCGCCATCTACCGAATAGATTATGAAGCATTTTATTTAACTAATCATGACATTTAACTAATATGAAGATTTTCATAACACGCCATCTAGATGGCGTGAGTGGTGCTAGCCATGATATGGCGATACGGAACCCACCTCGGTGCGCGAGTTTGACTCACATTTGGCCGGTTTTTTTTTATGGAAACTTATACGTTTGGCTACATCACCTACAACATCCGTGATGTCAGCCCACAACACCGGGTGAACTAGGTGCCATGTCAGTGCTTCCCTTCGGTCGTCTTGGATAATAGCACGTCACTGGATAATAGCAGTAATAAACGAAGTTCCTATTCGTTTGGTTTGGTTGCCACCTTTTTAAATGAAGAAGGAGAAGATAAGATTGATCGAAAAAAGTCTGTTATGTGCGAACGCTGTAAACACACAGTTTTCTACATCCTCTTATCCCGCGTGAGAAGCTTCTGCGTTCAGAAGAGTGCGTTTGTTTCTATAACCGTTTGAGATACCGTTTGAGGTACCGTGTGGGGTCGGTACTTAAAAAGAATAGCCCCACTGCATCTCTCCCCGTCGCATGTCGTAAAAGTCGACTAAGGGATAAGAAAATTCGTCAGCCTCGGTAGCTCAGTGGCGCGGTTGGTTAGTCAACTGTTATTAAGCAACACTGAGCGCGGTCAGTGATTGGATGGGTGACTGCTCGACCGTTAGAGGCTGACCGTGGTTCGGATTCCACGTTAAACTGTAGGTCCCTTCCCTTCTTACCTTACTAGGTGGTAGGGTTTATCCCGGCCGGGTTGGTACCACCGCACTGAACGAAACGTCGGTCGAAACGGCTATGTAAATAGTTCGTGTTTTCCGTCCAGTTTAGTGTAGCCGACATGAAATGAAGGGAAGCACTGACATGGCACCTAGTTCACCCTGTGTTATGGGCTGACATCACGGATGTTGTAGGTGATGTAGCCAACCGTGTCAGGTTCCATAAAAAAAAAAAAAAAAAAAAAAAAAGATACAAATTTCAAAATAGATTTCCTACTGTAATACTAAATTGACTACATATACATACACACCACATGCTCTATCCCGACAATCAGGGTAAGCAGACAGAGTAATCGGTGTTGTGCTGCACGAACTCTGGTAAATTCCAGCACAACACCGACCACCACGTTTCGCAAAGTATTCGAACAAGATTCAATCCATCAAGCAGCAAGTAAGGCACGAAGACCCAACTGCTGCATGACTCGGTGGAAGTACCGTGCCAAGGTGAGAGGTGGCGAGCCTGTCGCCCTTTCGCACGGCATCTTGCCCTGATCCCTTAGTCGCCTTTTACGACATGCATGGGGAGAGATGCAGTGGGGCTATTCTTTTTAAGTACCGGCCCCACACGGTACTACTTAAATACTTTTTTTAGGGTTCCATACTGTAAAAGGTAACAACGGAACTCTTATAAGATCTCTCCCGTGTCCGTCTGTCTGTCACAAAGGTTTTTCTCGAAAACTAAGTAACGTAGAAACTTTAAATTCTGCAAAATAATGATAGATCTTTATGAAGCGCTGATATATCGCTCATCAATAAATACATAAAAAATATTTATGAGGGTGAATTTGGTATAAATAAAAAACCGGGCAACCATGTCCACGTACCGAGGGTCCCGTAACCGCTAATTTGCTTTCATCTAATTATATTTTCTACGTGGGTGCAGTCAAATCTTGAATGAATGACCGTCCGACCATTGAAGTTGGCCGTGGTTCGGATTCCACTTGAAACACTGTAGTTTCATCATCTTACTATGTACATTTTTCGACCGACACATTTCATTTAGTGCGGTGGTACCAACCCGGGCGGGTTAAACCCTACCACCTAGCAAGGTAAGAAGAGAACGGACTCATCCAAGTACTGGCCGCGCCCAGGTGTGCTTATGACCGACAGTCGGCCGACCGCACCACTGAGTTCCCGACTCTGACCGAGGTGTGTGTGTATAATATGTGATTGCAGCGGTTCCAATATCTTCATCGTCAACCTGGCGGTGGCCGATCTCCTGGTGACGCTGGTGTGCATGCCGCTGCAGCTGGCGCAAGGCTTCTCGGTGGTCTGGTGGCACGGTCTGATATTGTGCAAGATCTTCTACTACTTGCAAGGCCAGTTATATAATTTTATTACTATTACAAAAAGTTTCGGACCTTGTTCGGATTCCAAAGATCGTGGTTCGGATTCCACGTAATACTGTAGGTTCCTTCCCATCTTACCTTACTAGGTAGGGATTAACTCGCCCGGGTTGGTACGACCGCACTGAATGAAAGGTCGGTTGAAATGGCTATGTAAATAGACGGACTATTGTTTCGGTCCAGATGGAGAGGTGATATAGCAAACCGTGTCAGTTTCCATAAAAATAAATTTTTGTGGAAACTGACACGATTGGCATAAATTCCATTAAAAATATGTGGTTGAAAAGTGGTAAAATCGTTCAAAAATGCCTTTGCTATTTCCCTCGCCATTTTTAGGGTTCCGTACCTGAGAAGAGGAAAAAACGGAACCCTTATATGATTACTTTATTGTCCGTCTGTCTGTCTGGCTGGCTGGGTGTCTGTCTGTCAAGACCTTTTTTCTCAAGAAGAGGTAGAGGTATCAAGTTTAAATTAATAGCAAATACAAAGGTCTACGTTTCCTCAGAGGTGTAAAAAATTTAAACTTCTAAGTCAACGCAATCACTAGATACGGCCATTTAAGTCACATATTTTGCTACTGGCAATTCAAATCAAAACCTATAGAGTACTTCCCGTTAACCTAGAATCATGAAATTTGGTAAAAAGCAAGTTCTCACATCACAAATAAAGGGAAAAATCCGAAAATTGTAAACTTGTAGTTATATGACATTAAAAAAAATAGTTTGTTTTGTATGTCAAGGACCCTTTCTCTCAGGAACAGATCAAGATAACAAATTGAAATTAATAAGAAATACTAAGATCTACGATCTCTTTAAGATGTAGAAAATGCAAGCTTCTAAATCAACGCAATCAAAAAATACGGCCATCTATATCAGATTTCATACTCGCAAACTCACTCAAATCAAATCAAAACCTATAGGGTATTTCCCGTCAATCTAGAATCATAAAATTTGGTAAGAAGCAAGGTCGCATAGCACAAGTAAAGGAAAAAATCCTACAATTTTAAACTTGTAGTTAAATTATATGAAAAAAAAATTGCATGTTTTGTATGACAAGACCCTTTTTCTCAGTAACGAGTCAAGATATCAAATTGAAATTAATATAAATACTAACGTCTGCGATCCTTTCGAGTTATAGAAAATGAAAGCTTCTAAATCAACATAATCAAAACATGCGGCTATTTATGGCAAATTTTAATACTTGCAAACTCACTCAAATGAGATCAAAACCTATAGGGTATTTACCGATGACCTAGAGTAAGGAAATTTGGCAAGAAGCAAGGTCTCACACCACAAGTAAAGGAAAAATCTGAAAATTGCAAATATGTAGTCATATAAGAAATATATTTTTGTATATTTCAACCACACGAATGCCTCACAGTCAAACCATTGCTGTAGTGTTTATTTAGGCGGTTCGTGATTTTCCAAAACAATCGTTTTTGTACATACATAAAACAAATACATTGAGTGATGATACGGAACCCTCGGTGAGCGAGTCCAACTCGCACTTGGCGACTTTTTTTTTACAAATGCATCTAATACGAAAAATGCTCCATTGAGCTTAGAGTCAATGAGACTAAGAATCATCTAAATACATTCAAACGCTTACAGAATACATAAATGGTTTCTCACTGAACTATCTTTGAACATTCAAAATTTTGGGCCGTTGCCGTGCGCGAGCGTTTTTTGTATGGACGTATTTGTAAAGAGGGTAGATTTTAATAGCAAATGCATTTTCGAACGTTTTTACCACTTTTCACCCACTTATTTTTCAGAGAATTTACTATTACCATATTACAATAATCTATCTATATCACACATTATACCTTGAATCTTTACCTAGCTATGTGCAAAAAAATTATAGTTATATCTATTGAAATATGGCTATAGTTAGGACAATATGATGTGATGTTTTGCCTACTTAGGGACGTATACTAAAGCTTTATTTTATTTTGATTTAACCATAATTTCGGTGCAGGTGTCTCGGTGTCATCCAGCGTGTTCACAATAGCGGCCATGGCCGTCGATCGCTACCTGTCGATCATGCCGAAGCGCAGGAGCCGTCCCTGGGGAAAGAAGGGAGCCGCCATTGTTTTGAGTGTTATATGGATATTGGCGTTGACGATATTCGTGCCCGTGGCCTTGGTGGCAGTTACGGTCACTCAATTGGTGCCGATTTTCAAGAAAATCAACAATAAATCGGTAAGATAATGATCGATTTTTTTTTTTTTTTTTTTTATTGATACTGACACGGTTGGCTACATCACCTACAACATCCGTGATGTCAGCCCATAACACCGGGTGAACTTGGTGCCACGTCAGTGCTTCCCTTCAGTCGTGCCGGCTACACTGAACTGGACGGAAAACACAAACTATTTACATAGCCGTTTCGACCGACCTTTCATTCAGTGCGGTGGTAACAATCCGGGCGGGTTAAACCCTACCACCTAGTGATATGAGAAGGGAGTCATATCCCTTAGTCGCCTTTTACGACATGCACGGGGAGAGATGCAGTGGGGCTATTCTTTTAAAGTACCGGCCCCACACGGCACAGTACCGGCCCCACACGGCACAGTACCGGCCCCACACGGCACAGTACCGGCCCCACACGGCACAGTACCGGCCCCACACGGTACTGTGAAGAAAGTTAATATATTGTCAGCTTCCGTGGTGCTATATGCGCCGATCGATGAATATTGCATCGAACTTTGGATGGTTGACCGTCTGAGCATTAAGGCTGGCCGTAGTGCGGTTTATGATCAAGTTTCAAGGCAATAGGATCGAGATGTTGGAATGACCTTCTCCCACCAGTCAGGGCATTGAGGTGTGCCAATGTGTTCAGAAGAAAGTTCAAATCAACACTCCTGTTGACACAAAAACATTACTCTCCTTTTTGCTTCGCGCAGTCGTGTTAAAAGGCCAACCGCTCCGCTATCAGCCGCCCACCATAGACTTGGCACGTGGGTTTCCACCCTTGCCGGCCACCCTTCAAAGGAGACGAGGGTTAACTTTCTCCATACAAAATCGTCTTTCGGCATTTATGTTTTCTAGCCCCCTAAACCTTATCCGATGTTTACAATTTTTTTTTCTTGTCTTAAGGATAGTGCAATCTACGTCCCTGTCTTTGTCGTTTTTGTTTAGATGAAATATACAACACCGGAGCTAACAAATTGTATTTCGACCGAAACAAATATTATTTTTAATTTTTTGATGTCATGAAGTTCATTAAGCTTTATTGAGTCAACACTTTAGATATTAAAAAAATAAAGCAGATTAGCCAGATTAGCACGTAGATTCGACTGTCTTTATTACAACAAAAAAAGAATTGTAAAAATCGGATAAGGTTTAGGGGGGTAAAGAACATAAACCCCGAAAGACGATTTTGTATGGAGAAGCTCTGAGTCGTGATTTAAAATGACTAAATTATGTTCTGACAAAAATCCTTCTAATCCCCTCTAACTTAAATCTAATTGTTCATAAAAAAGCAGGCTATCAATCTAGAAAGACTTTTTAGTAAATTTAATGTTTATTTCGAAAATATAAATTTTTCACGAAGAAACTAATAAGTAATCTGTGACTTAGGTTTCATACAGATAAAAAGTAAAGAAATATTCTGTAGAACACATTGTGTAGATCTCGTTGTTTGCCGGCCGCCGCCGCAAGATGGCGCCGCCACTTATCTGTGTTGGGTGAATCGCAGGCTTGGCACTGGAGGAATACCTGATTTGAATAAATTTGAAAATGTTTATCCTTTTAGGTAAGTACATATTTCTTGTATTTCTTACTTTGTTGGACGTACCTATTGTGGCGTAGGCTATGTATATACATTTCGTTGGTGGTTGTGTTTAATTTTCACGTCGTATTCCACCGTGGGAATGTGACTGGTGTTTAGGCTAAAGCAATTTACACTGTCAAGCTATTTTATCTTCTTCTATGTAAATAAACATTAAATGCTGTTCGTTGGTAGGCATATCACTTGAGAACGGCTGGAGCGATTTGGCATTTTTTTAAATGTTCGTAATAAATAGTCTGAATAAGGTTTTTAACGAAAAAACAAAGGAACTTGCGTCAAATTGGGCTCAGTCACATATGAGAATATTAGGTTCAGTGGCCAACAGTGACAATTCATATATCATTGTAAAGGGCTCTGTTCGTACTTCAGTTTTTACTTAGGGTAGCGAGTTCAATTCCATTGCAGACAAAAGATAAGTACGTAGCAAGCAAAGAGAGAAACATATCTCCTTACATTTACGGTAGAACAAATATTTAATAACAAAATAACCCCATTGATTCTGCACCAAAATGAATTTATATCTTTACTTAAATGGTAGAACAAATATATTAACAGTTATCTCATCTCTGTTGGTGGATGAGCCCAGTGTTCATACAGTTTTGCCCATGGTCCTTTGAAAAGCACTTTTAGAATTTATACCTGTGTATACAAGTTTAGCTCACTTAAAGTGTACGGACGTTGTAGGTGATGTAGCCAACCGTGTCAGTTTCCATAAGAAAAAAAAGTAATAGGATTATATTCATAGGATTATATTATTACAATTTAATACAAGACTGTGATTTTTTTTAATAGAAAGCGCGACATGTGACGCCGAGCCACCCATAAGGTGTCTAACGACGCCCATGGACATTCGGTCGTACGCGGGAGTTGCGAATGCCATGCCGGCCTAACAGGTGCCTATTCACGCCTCTCTTAAAGGACCCGAGACTGTACTTGGGGGGAAATATGTGGGCAGGGAGAGCGATCCAGAGTTTACCAGTTCTGTGGAGGAAAGATCTGCAGAACCGATTGGTACGCATTAGTGGTAAGTCCAGCGTATAGGGATGCAATCCCTGCCCAGTGCGCGTTGTGCGGAGGTGGAAAGGGGACGGCGAGATCGCGTTAAACAGCTCCTCCGAGCATTCCCCATGGAATAAGCGATAGAACACACTTAGGGCGCAGACATCCCTACGGAGTTGCAGTGGTTCTAGATCGCGGGACACGTCGGGGTCACCCACTAGTCGCACGGCTCGACGCTGGATCGAATCCAAAGGCGCAAGCTGGTATTTAGCTGAGCCATCCCACAAGTGCGAGCAGTACTCCAAGCAGGACCTAACCTGCGATTTATGCAAAAGCAGCCTTTGGCCCGGCGTGAAGTACCGTCGTACGTTATTGAGTACGCCCAGCTTTTTAGAAGCCAGCTTGGCCTTGCCCTCGATATGGCGCCGAAAGTTTAGGACGTGTGACAGTTCGACTCCGAGGACACAAGGTGGTCGCTTAATGTGAGCGACGTGCCCTGGAAGGAGGGAGCTGGTGTGAACGCCGTTTTCTTCGCACTGAACGCGCAAGTGTCTTGGAAGCGTTGAACTCGACCAAATTACTACGGCCCCATTCGGAAATAGACCGAAGCGTTTGTTCGAGCTCAGACACAAGTCTTCGCCACTTCTCATCCACAACATCCCGTCTGGTCCGTGATTGTCGATAAAACGATAGTTAGCTATGTAACCTAGAACGGATATGAAACCTGTCATGGTTGCCACATCACTAACACCCGTGATGTCAGCGCATCATACCTTGATGAACGAGGTGCCACGCCAGTGCTTCACTTTGGTCGTGCCGGATATACTGAACTGGACGGAAAACACGAACTGTTTTCATATAATCGTTGCGGTTCAATTCAGTGCGGTGGTCGTGCTTGGTACCGATTCGAACGTGCTTGGTAGTAAGGTAAGAGCAGGGACCTACAGTTTTACGTGAAATACAAACCACGGCCAGCCTTAATGCTCGGACGGTCACTCATCCAAGGTTTGACTGCGCCCGGCGGGGGTGGACGTAATTTCGACGTTCGAACGCCGATTGCGCTCACACAGTCTTAACATCGTAAGTAAGTCCACTTATCCTCATCTTAAAGACACGATAAAAGTTAGTTACGCCAAAAGTTAATTAATGATATCATTAGAATCCTAAGCTGACTTAAAGTTAAGTCTGGGTGTCAGGCCATTTAACTTTCTAACAGGCACTTCATATTCAACCCGCATTGGTCCACTGGTGGACATAGGTCTTTCTCAAGACACGCGACCACACGCGGCGGTCCGCTTTTCTCATTCATCCACTCTCGGCTACCTTTTTTAGGTCTTCTGTGCACCTAGCCGGGAGGCGTTCCACGCTACTTTTGCTTGTACGTGGCCTTCATTCTAGCACCCATCTACCCCAGAGGTTGTCGGGTCTGCGACAGATGTGCCCAGCTCATTGCCACTTCAACTTGCTAATTTTCTGAGCAATGTCGACTGACTACCTTGGTTCTTTATAGTATTTGGCTATTATCTATTTTATGGATAAAAGGAACGCCGAGCATTCCTCTTTCCATAGCTCGCTGATCGACTTTAAATTTTGTCAAGGAGGCCGACAGAAGGATTCAGTTAGTTTGGGCGGCATTCGGGAACCTCCGTCATATCTTCTCATCCTCCATCCCACAGCCCTTAAATACGAAGGCCTATAACCAGTGCGTTCCTTCACTGATGTGATGACGTACGACGGATCTGAAACGTGGACCCTGACAATGGGCCTGATCCACAAATTTAAAACAGGCACTTAAAAGTCAAATTAACACCTGCGATGCAGAGCGAATGAAAAGCTTCAGCTCTCTGTTTTAGGGACTTAGAGTGACATTCATAGTCGCAACGAGCGTGCTTAGTTCGTCTCTGAGTTCAAATTTTGACGTTTACCACTCTCATAGACAAGCCGTGCGCGCGCTAAGCAACCGTCTTTGAAAACTAAGCCAAGAGTTTGAAAACTAAGCCAAGTCCAAGTCTAGTCTTACGACGACTTTAGCCTCGAAAGCGAACTTACGAGTTTACTGTCTCTTTCATTTTAGTACAAATGAGGGAGTAGCGCAGAATAGAATAGACAGAGCATTGACACACTGGCTGTCCTGTGACCTCACGACAGGTTATTTCTTTTTTTTAAATAGTGGCAACCAAACAAATAAGAAATTCGTTTTTACTGCTAGTGTCCAGTGACGGCGGTTTGACTGACAGCGTGCGTGAGTGTGACAGTCAACTTTGATGAAATGGGGAATCTCTACGAAAAACACCCTATATTTCAGTATAAACAATGGTGCGAATCCCACCAGAAAATAAAAAAAAGTGACGTTTAACTTGAACTATTACTCGGCTTAGCATAGTTCGTTCTAAGCGTTAGTCTCGACTATGAGAGTCCTGTACAAAATGTTAGTGAACTTTAATCGGCCTAGACAGTGCTAAGCCTCGAACTTTGGAACGACTATGAATGTCAGCCTAAGAGAAGACATTTGATAGAGGAGACTTTGGAGTTACGGATTTAATCTGTCGTTAGTTAGATCCTGTATTATTATTAAATCTGTATTGGCGCAATGAATATGGCATAGTGATAATGTGATTATGCTCTGTTTCAGGTGCTTGTAGACGAAAGTGTCGAGTTCTGCATTGAACATTGGTCGGATGAATCTAGTAGAAGACAATTCGGGATCATAAGTTTTGCATTAGTGTACGCTATACCGGGTAAGAAATTAGCTTTTTACCATTTTTCAATGCAATATTACAAGGTCGAGTGAATGGTGAATAACTATTTCTGAAACTAGTAAAGGTTTCACTTATTTATCGGCTAATAGAAAATCACATCACTATTTTCGGCTCATTCTTTCAAAACTGACACCCGATTAGCAAATATTTAGTAGTATTGTTTAACTCTTTAGGCACACGTAGGTGTAAAATTTATTTTGCACGGAAACCACTCCTTCGTACAAAATAAAACATGTTTAAAGAATATAATTCCATCATATTAAAAATAAATTATTCTAGATGACTTTTCTTGCAAAATAGATACATTGATACAGCCGCGATTCCGCCTCGCTATAGAGTAGGTAGTAAACAAAGCCTGAATAGGAGCGGGGGGTCGAGAGGCTAGCGGTGGAAGTTAGATAGGGTAACTCCATGGTGCTCTCCTCCTTGACGTCCTGCGACGCGTGGAGCCGAATGCTAAACAAAATCACTCGAGAAAAAAAAATTACAAATTTTTTTTTTCATTTTCAGATGTTATATTATTACTAAATAGACATTACCTTTTTTTGTGCCTTCCAATGAAAAAAAAAACCAACCATCGACATATAATATATTATTACCAGAGAATGCTCTATACGTAGACAATTTCAAAGTAATCAATTCGTTACAACTTCTGTCAAAAAAAGTACCGGGAATGTGCGGGAATTGATCATTTAATTCTAATTACATATTCAATTCAAATAATTTTTTTTGTTGCTAAGTTGGCATAACTGTTTTCTTTATTGGCGCAGAGTTTGAGCACCATCTGTCATTTAGTTTGTTTACAGTGCTCGATTTTTTTAGTTAATCTCAAGTGTGTTTTGCGATTTTTTTGGATAAAAATATCAAACAAAGAGTTTGTCTCAAATTTTTCATCCCAAATGGTATTTCGTGTTCCGAGTCACTGAAACGTTACAGAAAGCTTACGGTGAATCGAATTTATGAAAAACACGTGTATATGAGTGGTACTATGCATTCAAAAGCGGTCGAGATGTGGTGGAAGATTTGCCTCGCTCTGGTCGGCTATCAATGTCTTCAACTGAAGTTAATATCGCTAAAGTAAAGGAAATGGTGACTGAAAATCCTCATTCAAGTTTGAGAGAGATAGCCGCTCAACTTTCTGTGTCTCGCGAATCGATTCGTACCATTTTAAACGATCTCTTGGGCATGTAACACGTTGCCGCTCGACCAGTCCCGAAGGATTTGAATTTTCTTCAAAAACTCAATCGCGTAAGGCCATCATTGTGAACGAATTTTTGGCCAAAAACTCAACAAATACCATCGAACAACCACCGTATTCACCGGATATGGCTTCGGCCAACTTGTTTCTATTTCCGAAACTCTAATTACCACTTCGAGAAGACATAAAAGATAATTCGCGGCGAGAACTGAAGTCGATTTCGGAAAATGAAAATAATGTTTTGATAATTGTATTATTCGTTGGCGCAAGTGTATTATTTCGGAAGGGGCCTACTTTGAAGGTGATACCATATTTGGAAGAATAATTAACATTTTGTGTATTATTGACCTTTTCCCGGTACTTTCTTGACAGAGTCACATAGTGAAATCGGCCGTTACTCAGCCATTTGTGGCTCCGTGGCTTCAACTCGTTGGAACAAGCCGCGCTGCCCGAGTATACATAAGTATGTAAGATGGCCCAAACACGCAAAAATGTGCATATTACATAAATACATACACACCACACGCTGAATCCCGACAATCAGGGTAAGCATCGGTCGATCTTTGTCACCCTTAATGGTGCATGCTCGACCGATTACTCAATCAATGCTGGTGTTCCACAGGGATCCGTGCTGTCGCCTACGCTGTTTCTATTATTTATTAACGACATGCTCTCGCTTGGCGAAATACATTGCTACGCGCACGACAGCACGGTGCACGAAGGGTCATCAAAGACTGGAAGGGTAGAGAGGCGTCAGCAGCAAACGGGAGGCGCGAAACTGTTGCTCGGGTTGACCTGGTTCTCGATAAAGTATCCTCATGGGGGAAGGAGAACTTGGTCAACTTCAACGTAGCTAAGACGCATGCTTGTGCCTTCTCTACTAAGGCTCATCCGTTTCCACTCCAAGCAATTTTCCTGGGCAGCCAAGTCGCCAATGATGGTAGTCTGGGCGTCCTGGGTATGGAGGTGTTCAGGGACGTTGGATTTCGATCGTTCATAGAATCCAAGGCGAAACTAGCATCTCGAAAATTAGGGATACTTCTCCGATGTCAGCGATTTTTCACGCCGGTCCAATTGCTTACACTCTATAAAGCACAAGTAAGACCGGTGATGGAATATTGCAGTCATCTTTGGGAGGGTTCCCCTGAGTACCTTCTTTCAGCCTTGTTTTCTATCCAACGACGAGCCATTCGCCTCATTGGCGACTCTGTACTCCCAAAGGACCTTCAACCTCTAAAGCACAGATGTATCGTTGGGTCATTGAGCCTGTTTTATCGGTACTACTATGGCCGCTGCAACGACGAAATTGCTTCCCTTATCCCTCCTCCTCCTATTCGCCTTCGCCAAACCCGCCATACCCTCGCGGAACATCCCTTTGTAGTGGACAGACGAGTACTTCGAACGGCACGATTCTCTAAATCGTTCTTGTGCCCCACTGCAAAGGTGTGGAATGGGCTTCCGGGGAATATCTTTCCCCACTCCTACAATCCACGGATCTTCAAATCGCGGGTAAGTAGCCTTTCCCCAGCGACATTAGTCCACCTCCAAGCCGGACTGGCAACTCCTAGGGGGTGATATTGGCCGCGCCTGAGGGTTCGACCTCGGACACAGCCAGCTAGTTCGGAAACAATAAAAAAAAAAGCAGAGTAATCGGTGTTCTGCTGCAAGAACTATGGAAAATTACAGCACAACACCGACCACCACGTATAGCAATGCATTCGAACAAGATAACTATCAAGCAGCAAGTAAGGCACGAAGACCCACCTGCTCTCGGTGGAAGGGCCGTGCCAAGGTGAGAGGTGGCCATCCTGTCGCTTTTTAGCATATCATCTTGCCCTTATCCCTTAGTCACCTTTTACGACATGCACGGAAGAGACGCAGTGCACATTATGTTTTAATATTTTCAGGATCGGTGACGATAGTAGCTTATGGCCTAATGGGTCGAGTTTTGTGCTCTATGAGGCCGCCACACGACTTAGAGGGAAACAACGGTGGAGGAGCGACTCAGGTAATTGAAATTTAACTAACCCAAAACGTTCAAAACGATAGAAATTACTTCAACTCAGAACTTTTTTTTTATGGAAACTGGCACGGTTGTCTACATCACCTAGGTACAACATCCGTGATGTCAGCCCATAACACCGGGTGAACCATAACTGGACAAGAGTCATTATTAATGGTGTGCACTAAGTCGAAATTACAAAATATTATGTCAGTCGCATGAATTTTCGACTAAATTATTCTTTACAAACTAACGTTTGAGGTGTGGTTATGCGCATGGGGCGGACAATGCGGTCAAAAGTAAAATAATTTTTTTTAAGTAAAGAATAAAAAAGATAAAATAAATGGACGTAAACATATACGTAGATACATACATAAAATAACATTCATGAAATGAAAATACTTTATTGTACGCAAAAAAAATTGGTTGTCTGTAAAGTGTGTTTACGGACGGTAGTTTTACGTGATAGATAACGTCATAAAGTGGTAAGACTACTGGGAACGGTTCTAAAGTACCAGGGCAGAAGAAATTGAGGCAATGCGACTTCGGACTGATTCTACGTCAGACAGACAGTCAGTCAGTCAAATTAAGCAGTCGAATAAATCACAAAATTCATTACAAAACGTCTATAAAAGTGAAAATAAACGCGATAAAAATAATGCCTGTTATTAGAACAGTAAGTGAAAGTGTTATTTCAAAGTAATACGAACTAAAATAAAAACTATTAGCAAAATAATATAAAGTGCGAAGTCAGATACAAAATCAGTTTATAATACTTTATCGTGCTTAGAAGTTTAATTATTAAATCGCAAATGTGAGTACTTTAAAAACTTATAATATTAATTATCAATATAAACTTTAAATTTGTAAATTTCTACATAACACATAATTAAATCTACCTACTTTATCAATAATCCTACATAACGCCATCTACATATCAAAGCGCATACTACAACGTTGCAACACCTACCTAACTGCGAATCAAGTAAACTACCGCTGAAGTATTTCATTTATTATTGACGCTAGATGAAATCTTGAAAATTGAAATCATGAAATCTTCACCTACTGTTGACCGAATCCGCTTCGCTAGTACATGATCGATTTAGCCGGGTGGTTAAGACGTTTGGTCGGTCACACAATATTGGTGGCAGGGACCGCGGGTTCGAGGCTCGCAAAAGACGGACAAATATATTTTGTATTTCCTACTCTCCTTATATGCCTCTCTATCGCTTGTTACGCGCTCTCGCTTGCACACACAGGTTCAGATGGAACGTGACACTTTTTCGTGCGTGCAGCCGGTGTTCATCAATTTATAAGACGTGACGTTATCACGTCAAAAATTGTGCAAAAGGTGGAATTAATGCGAATATTTATAATTATCTCAGGGCTGATATTAATTTGTATGCAATGTACGAAAATATCAGCGGATAGAACTGACATTTTCATATTGAATTCTTTGTCCTGTCTATATTTAACTTTCGATAAATTATTATTCCGAGCACTCTTGGTTCGGTAGATACATTAGGTGCGAAATAGATACTACTCAAAGAGATTTAATAACATTCTCAGCGGGTCTTTGTCGAGTGCCACAGGCGCAAAGGTAATAGGTAATATTGAGGGATATTGCCGGTAGATCAATAGTGTGATCGGGTGACTGCCGTTCGTGTAACTGTGAACCATTTTCGAATTTCGAATTTCCTTCATCGTAACGCTGTCGCTGTGGGCCGCGCCGCCCGCTGCCCCCGCACGTGAAAGGGCAGAGGCAGAACAACTGCAGCTGAGAAGCAAACTGCCTACAAAATATTTGTGAATCATCATCATCATTCAGGCGAAGTCTTGTGTCTTTAATCTTCCTCAATTTAAGTGATATTTTTTTTTTGTTTTCAACAAAAGCCTACTGGATGTCCATATGTCTTAATTTTAATTATTTTTTTATAGTTTTTCATATAAAACATATGAAAGTTAGGGCTAAAATAGCTATATTTTTAAATTTTTATAATCAAATATATTTAATTTAAAATGAAATAACGAAAAAAGGACAACATAGATATTGATAATATCTTTTACACACAATTTTTTTTTAATGGTAATGCAAGATTTACATGTTGGAAAGTGACTTCCCCTGGTGTATGAGAAAAGTGACGGACGGACAGATAAACGTTGTAGGCTGAGTAATAGGCTTCCGTGCGCGGTACGGAAACCTAAAAAGACGGCCGCACAGCAGCCAGCAATCGAAATGGATGTGTCTGGTATGGCACTTTATCGAAGGTGATATTATTGGATGGTAGTAGGAGCATTCACTCTGGCCAATCTGTCTTAGCGGATTTTATAAAAAAAAAAAAAACAGTGTGCACCCCGGTACATGTGTAGTTAGACGTGGGAAATTTACACCGGTCTATTTTCACGGAGTGGCAAGGCCTCGTGGTGAAGGGCGACCATGTAAATTACAAATCGACTGGCCGCAAGGTGACTGAATTCACCCGCGTCGGAGTCGACCAGCAGTCTACTTGCAGTGCGGATAGCAGCCGCACCGGGCTGGTAACTAAAGTTGACCGTGTAAACGATTTCTAGTCGATTTCTAGTCCGATTCCATTCCTAGTCGACTCTACTCTGAGAGCTGGGAGTTCATAAGTCTGCTCTCGTCGCCGCACTATGGATCGAGAATCGGCCTCCATAGTATTAGGAGATTTTTTTCGCAAACTTGGTTTTTTTTTAAAAACTGTTTTTGTTATTTTTAGGGTTACATAAGATAATACCAAATATATAGTTGTAGTGATATCAGTCAAGTAGATATTTTATTAAAAATACTTGAAGTTTTCAGTTGTATGGGACGGAGAATGTTTAGTCGATTTTTTCAAAAGTCTTTCGAGGTGTCGCAGATCTTTTAATACATCATGAAGTAGACCACGAGTGTAATAAGACTACATAAAAACTGTAACCCAATTCGACCCGGTATAGAAAATATCTAAGTCCGAATTTATAAATTTTCGTCTATTTTCTTTATACATTATTTATGGTTTAACTTTACAATTAATTACATTTTCTTGTGTTTTGTGATTGCCAAGTGTGTAAGTTATACTAATTTGTACATTATGTAACAACTGTACCTACCACTGTGGTCGAAAATACCCTCCAATATTTGTAGCGTTTTAAATGTTTATTTGGTATTCATAATTGATTTGAGGACACATTAAATAAACAAATATGTGAAGACGCGTAGCTTGACAGTACGTATGTATGTTAGGTTCAAATATATAAAGTATATATATATATTTTTTATATTTTAAAATTTGCAATGTATGGGACGGAGAACATTATATTTATTTTGCCGGACTACAAAGATGTGTCAAACTCTTATTAGCAAGGTTGTGTAGCACAACATAAAAATAAACACACTCAGTAAAAAAAAATTTAGAAAGGTGCAGCCTTCCAAGTATCAACAGGTCAAAGTATAGCATTTTTTACCTTTGTTCTTTAACAGTAATTTTTGGTTACATTATGATTGTACAATTATTAAGCAGGCATGCAAATATGTGAGGCATATAATTTTATATCAGATATGTACACACCATTCCGATTAACAGTGTAAAAAATAGCAATATTTTTATTTAATAAAACTGAAAACATTATAGTACATTATTCGAATCTGTTAAGAACTAACAAAGTCTTAACAGTAACGTGATGTTGAACGTGACGGAAAAGAGGCTGTACAAAAAAAAATCGTGAACAGTTGCACTTTCTCAAGATGTTAAAAAATTTTCTATTCAAAATTATTCACCAAAATAAATACAAGGTTGAATAAAAACAGAACAAATTAATAAATCGAACTTATAAATAAAAGATTCACCATAATTAATTTTATAAAAAAATTGTTTTATATAAAATTCGAGCCGATATAGAAAATATGTAAGTCTGAATTTGTAGATTTTTGTTTTCTTTCCTTTAAATATAATTTACAATCTTAGAATAGAACATACATACAAGGCTTTGCAGCTCATTCATTATGACGACGCATTAGATACTAATTATCATTCGGTAAGACGAAAACATTCCCACATCCCTGTTCGTGAAACCCCACTATATTTGTAAAAACCGGTAATTAGTGTCCTTTGGTCGCGAATTTCAGTTTATTATCTGTTCAACGCGCGTAAGTGACGGATCTCTCCTTTCGACACGAGTTATCGCTGTTTTCAAATACTTTCCTTCCTGCATTATTGTATGCTGCAAAAACACGTGCTTCCACTTCCGTGACCTTGACACTTTCTTTCGGACGGTAACACTCGACCTTTTTTTTTGGAGCTGATAGTATAAGGGATACAGTTCAACTCCTGCTTCAATTGCCGTTGCCCGTAGTTCGCAGTAGTGCGATTTGGAGAGTTGCTGGGAACTGAAGAGGCTGAGGGCTTTCTCCGGCGAGTATTGTGTTTTTTTTTTAACTTGAATGTATTCCTTTATTCTACCAACCTCATCTGAATTTTCTAGAAGAAACTTAAGCACCTCAGCAACCTCATGTCTTTCCGTATTAATACCTTTACTCACCGCAGCGAATGCGAGCTCGTCGAAGTCATTTTCCGTACACAGATGTGCGGTTCTGCGCCTTTTTGGCTGGTAGTGAAGTTAGTGGAATTGTTTTCGAGGACTGAACTCTGGTTTAGGAGATGTTGAAGCTTCTGAATGCTGTTTCGCTGGTGATTGCGGCACGAATGGTTCCGCTTCCTCATGTCTTGGTTCTTGAGGTATGTTTTGAACATATTCGGGCCACTTTATGTCTGACGTCAACCATGTTTCAAATTGGCATTTGAAGAAACTGAACGAATAATTTGTACTTTTCCACTTTTTATACATATTACACAAGTAGGTTTTACAAAAACACTTGAATTGATCACGGTTTTCATCAGATATATGAACGGAAAACTTGTCAAATTATATGTTTGGGTCGGAGAGGCCTTGCTCGTTTTTTAAGAAAACAAAAAGTTTCAGATTTGATTTAAACTCTTTCATTTTGTAAAATGTTAGAGTTCGAACCGAAAATGTACCTAGTTTTCAAGTAATAATGCAGGAAGGAAAGTATTTGAAAACAGCGATAACTCGTTTCGAAAGGAGAGATCCGTCCCTTACGCGCGTTGAACAAATACTAAACTGAAATTCGCGACCAAAGGACACCACCTGATGTACTAAACCGGTTTTTACCAATATAGTGGGGTTTCACAAACAGGGATGTGGGAATGTTTTCGTCTTACCGAATGGTAATTAGTATCTAATGCGTCGTCATAATGAATGAGCTGCAAAGCCTTGTATTTATGTTCTATTCTAAAACTGTAAATTATATTTAAAGGAAAGAAAACAAAAATCTACAAATTCGGACTTACATATTTTCTATATCGGCTCAAATTTTATATAAAACAATTTTTTTATAAAATTAATTTTGGTGAATAATTTTGAATAGAAATTTTTTTAACATCTTGAGAAAGTGCGTTCACAATTTTTTTTCGTACAGCCTCTTTTCCGTCACGTTCAACATCACGTTACTGTTAAGACTTTGTTAGTTCTTAACAGTTTCGAATAATGTACTATAATGTTTTCAGTTTTATTAAATAAAAATATTGCTATTTTTTTACACTGTTAATCGGAATGGTCTGTACATATCTGATATAGAACTATATGCCTCACATATTTGCATACCTGCTTAATAACTGTACAATCATAATGTAACCAAAAATTACTGTTAAAGAAAAAAGGTAAAAAATGCTATACTTTGACCTGTCGATACTCGGACGGCTGCACCTTTCTAAATTTTTTTTTACTGATTGTGTTTATTTTTATGTTGTGCTACACAACCTTGCTAATAAGAGTTTGACACATCTTTGTAGTCCGGCAAAATAAATATAATGTTCTCCGTCCCACACATTGCAAATTTTAAAATATATATATATACTTTATATATTTGAACCTAACATACATACGTACTGTCAAGCTACGCGTCTTCACATATTTGTTTATTTAATATGTCCTCAAATCAATTATGAATAACGAATAAACATTTAAAACGCTACAAATATTGGAGGGTATTTTCGACCACAGTGGTGGGTATAGTTGTTACATAATGTACCAATTAGTATAACTTACACACTTGGCAATCACAAAACATAAGAAAATGTAATTAATTGTAAAGTTAAACCATAAATAATGTATAAAGAAAATAGACGAAAATTTATAAATTCGGACTTAGATATTTTCTATACCGGGTCGAATTGGGTTACAGTTTTTATGTGGTCTTATTACACTCGTGGTCTACTTCATGATGTATTAAAAGATCTGCGACACCTCGAAAGACTTTTGAAAAAATCGACTAAACATTCTCCGTCCCATACAACTGAAAACTTCAAGTATTTTTAATAAAATATCTACTTGACTGATATCACTACAACTATATATTTGGTATTATCTTATGTAACCCTAAATATAACAAAAACAGTTTTTCAAAAAAAATCAAGTTTGCGAAAAAAATCTCCTAATACTATGGAGGCCGTTTCTCGATCCATAGTGCGCCGCAGTGAGCGATTTTGATCGACCGTCTAAACGGATACGGGCTGTGCCGCTTGGTGGAGCGAAGCGAGTTGCTTGGTGATGGGTCACGTGATTTTAGTCACCAATATAAATACCGCATTAGGCGTTGTCAGATCGCATTATAATAATATTAAATGCCCTAAGATTAGATATTAGATTAGAGTATATTCTATATATTTAGTAAAATATAAGTATTAACGCAAGTATTTATTTAACTAGCATGTACTATTAATAATTATGATTATTACTTACATGTATTATTCTTATTAATATTTTATCTTCAATTATCACGCTAACTCTTTGCTACTATCTACTTACATTCCACTATATTAATAAAAATCTCAAACATCCAAAGGTTGACTTTAAAAAATCTCTGTAAGGGATAAGTCCGCCTTTATACCTTATGTAAATTTTCTAATGTGCTATTACTGTTATTATTGGAGCAATAAAGCATTTTCTATCTATCTATCTATCTAAGATTTATAGGGGATTTACACTGGTCGAGTGACTAGGCCGTACGGCGAAAGTCGATCATGTAAACGTCAAATCGCCTAACTACAAGGTGACTGAAGTCACCCGTATCGAATTTGACTAGCAGTTCATTTTTCCGATGCGGCGTGGTTCGCACGAGGCTAATGGCCAAAATCGACCTTGTAAACGTCCATTCTTAGGTGACTGTCGAGAGCTGCCAGTTCGTACCTCTGTCTGCTCTCGTCGCCATGTCGACCGCAGCGAGCGATTTTTTTTCGACCGTCTAAACGGATTTGGGCTGCGCCAGGCACACGGAAAGGTTATTCTGATTCAATCAAATCACATGCATAGAAGTATAGTTAGGAAGCAATTTAATTAAATATTAGGCTTAAGAAACCTGCACGTGCATAAGTGGGTGCCTACTGTATATTTTAGGCTGTAGTTTTTTGTTCAGTATGCCTGAATTTGAATTATGACCAAATTTTACAATAATACTTAAAATAGTTTTAATCTAATTAGGAAGTTACATAATACATTTTAGAAATTGTTTTAAGTGCTAATAAAGTGATTGCTTTTTTCACAGGCCCTACGACTGACGAAGGAACGAAGGCGCTTAGCGTCCGTGTTGCTACTGATAGCGTGCTTGTTCGCCGTGTGTTGGCTGCCTTACAACATCTTGCTGCTTCTAGTGGACCTAGACGCTCTGGGTTCCTACTCGTCCACTGCTAGCTGGATATTACCATATGCTTTACTACTCGGTCGGTATCAGTTGTCAACGGCTACTTGCCGCACTGGACGACAACGACACGGCAATGACCACTATACGACCATGTCACGACCTCGTCACTGCATCAGCGGAGATAAAAAATTATCGAAAGCCACCGTGGCCTTACCGTCCGCGTGTCGTTGCCGGCCAGAGCAGTAACGCCGTGCCGTCACGGTATTTCATATGTTTTTGTCTGACCGCTGCTGCTATAAGTTATTGCCGTTATCGTGCAATCATCGTTCAGTACGCAAGTAGCCAATATATTATATTCATAAACAATATAATAGAAAAAATAATACCTACACCATCTGTAAATGAAGTGATAATATCAAAATTTATGAATTTAATTGAAATTATGAATAATGCAAGTCGAATGAAACAACAACCACGATAACTATGTTCTAAGTGGCTTGATTAAATTAATACAAATTTCTGCTCGAAATTGTATTGATAATATACAATACAAATTCCAATTGTAATAATTGGACGTGGGTTTAATGCAAAATGTGTACTAAAGTTTGAAATTTTAAAGGGAAATCTTCATAATTCAAGAATCACTTAACCGATTTGCATGAAGTTAAACTGGGAACACGATCACAGATAATTGATTTATTAATTAGCTTTGCTTCAAATATTGACGGGTGAGTCTTTCAGTGCGTGGTTCGAGCAATGAGATTGAGTTAACTAATTACCACGGATTCTATATCTGTTCAAAATGCTACGAGGTTCGACGGGCTGCTGAATTTACACGGGTGATCTAACTATCAATCACTAATCAACAAGTCACTCACTGCGCCAGGCCGCACAGCTCAAGTCTCTTTATGCGATCGATAAAAATTCCGCGCTAGGCCACGAGAGCAAACTTACGAACTAGCAGCTCTTAGCGAACCGTCGACTACGAATGGTAATTTGCACGGCCGATTTTAGTCACCCGCACCTTGCGCCCTCACGCCGCGCGCCGCGCCGCGCCGCTCCGAAAAAGTAGACTGCTAGTCAATTTCGGCACGGGGCGTGGTCACCTTGCGGTCTGTTGTTTTATCAATGTACGTGGTAGATTTTTGCTGTACGGCCTAGTCACTGAGCGAAAATGTACCCGTGTGAATCCGAGTGTGTGGATTCTAAAGAAAATACTTGTTCCAGGCCACGCGAACTCGGCTTTGAACCCTATAATATACTGCCTTGTCACAAAAAGCTTTCGAAAATCGTTAAGGAAACTGATTTGCAGTTGCGGATGCCGGGAAAGAACAGTGGTTTGAATATTATTTAATTGGCGCATGATTACAAACCTTGAGGGAACAATCAACACTCACGTAGCTTCTCTGATCAGGTCTTGCTTCTAGATGTCACAGCATACAAATTGAACACGAAAGTGCTGCCGTATCATTCATTCCGGCGTTCGCTAATAATGTATAGCTAAAAATATAAAAACAATTATTAGGTATAATGTGTGTATCCCAGTAATTATTGTTCAAATTATTGTCTCACACAATACACTAGGTATTTTATAAATAAAATGTTGGCATTATTTATATTCAATATGTATAAAAATATTACGTAACATGAAAAAGAAAAACAATTAATAAAACTGAAACTCTGAACCTAAGCTACAATATTAAAAAAAATAATTATATGAAAAGTTTTCTTTTATGCGAATTCTATATAGGTACATTAAAAATGTTCAAAAGAAAAACTGATGGCACCGCTTAGGTTTCTATAACTTGGTAACTCCTAATTAAATGGTTTTCCGTAAAAAGAAGTGCGATTTGGGAGGTCTCTTCATCGAGATAATTTTTTTAGAGAAAGCGCGACATGCGGCGCCGAGCCACCCTTAAGGTGTCTAACGACGCCCATGGACTTTCGGTCGCACACGATAGTTGAGAATGCGATGCCGGCCTGACAGGTGCTTATTCACATCTCTCTTTACGGACCGGAGGCTGTACTTAGGGGGAAATATGTGGGCAGGGAGAGCGTTACAGGGTTTACCATTTCTGTGGAGGAATGATCTGCAGAACCGATTGGTACGCAGATATAATTTGATTGTTCCCTTCGGCTTGGAATAGGTGAAGACAAAAGAAATGAATGTTGCATGTTGGTTACTCTATATACATTTATGTCTTCATCGCGTCCAATGTTGAGTTCAAATTACAAGTAAATTTTACCGCCAAATTTGATAATGTGTATCGTTTGTGCTATTTTAATATCAACAATTTAAAATATTGCACTTGGGCTTAACATCTCCATGTTGAAGTAAAATTGTTTTATTAAGACTACCTAGTGAGGGGTTTTAGTTTTAATAAAGGTATTTCGAAAAGTATAAAATAAATAACTTTGAACGTTTTGTTAGAGCTTTTGTTCTATATTCCAGCTACATACTTACATAAGTTTTAAATAATTAAAGTTGCTAAGTTTCTTTAAATGTTCACGTTTAAGTAAATAAAACATCTGATAAGCTCAAGTACCTATGAATATCTAAATTTGCTGTAACTTTTGAAGTAATTGAACTATAATAACATGGAGTGACATACTAGGATCGAAATCATTCTCGCACCCCATTGGCCGAGACACGCGGCTGCCAAAAAAAGGTGAGCTTACATGTTGAAGCGGTCGCTCTGTTTCGGCACACTCCGCCGCGCCGCCTGTACGCTGAGAAATATTAAATACAGCTGTATGTAAAGTAAACGAAATGTAAAACAGGTAACCTTTCCTTCGTGGACGCATGGATCGGTGTACGCTAATTGAGGTCGAGCGCCTTGACCAATGAGCGTACTAGGATGGTTTTCCCTAGTAGATCGACTCGTGGTTGTTGTGGTCGATAGCTGTTGGATGTTGTTGGGGTACCAGGCGTGTCTGCGAGTAATGATTATGTTGCAGCAATTATGCCGATGTCGCCAACTTGAACGTTCGTCGAGCCCAGAGCATGCCTGCCATCGACGACACAAGATGTGCTTCCATGCGGTTAGTATTTTTTTTTTTCATTGAATCTAACATCAAAATACAGATTCACATATTTATTTCGACATAGAGAATACACAACGTTAACAATATTTCATTGATAATAATGTGCATTTGTATATTCGGTATCGTTTTATACATTATTTTGCTATTACTACACCCGTGATTACTTAATAGTTACACACAAGTATCCCTCTATTTTCATTTGAGGGTTTACAATGTTTAAAAATATATATCTTATTTATCTTATCTTATTATTGAGTATGGAAACCTATTTGTATAGGTTTAGGTAATTATTTGCTGTTTGTTTCTTTGTTATTTCTCTTTTTCGAATATCCAAAAATGTTGTAATTTTACCAACAATAATTAAGAAAAATTACGCATTAGTTTGGTTATTTATTTCGTACTAGCTTTTATCCACGGCTCAGCTCGAGTCAATTTAATTTATCGTATATTTTTGTTAGCAACTGAAGCGCCCGTGAAGGGCGCTCGCTCAACAATCCACCAATTTTTATCGTAATCGGATGAACAAATATTCATTTTTTTTATTATTAAACGGTTTTATTTAGCTTGACTCCGTATATTTGTTTGTTTGTTTGTTTGTTTGTTACTATCTTTGTTTCAAATCTTGCGACAACTTTTTCAACTACTTCTACTGAACCGATTTTTATGAAACTTTGCACACACATTGAGTTCTCGTGACAATACAATATTATGATAATTTCAACTTGGTAACGAGGGTCTGATGATGGAGTCAGGAGGAGGACAGTGGAACTCTTCAACCGTTACTAGTAACCCCCTCGAGTTTGGGCTCATATGGTTGGTTTGGACGAGTGTTCCATACTTCTACCAATACACTTGGTGACAAGGGTCTGATGATGGAGTCAGGAGGTGGACAGTGGAACTCTTCAACCGTTACTAGTAACCCCCTCGATTTTGGGCTCATATGGTTGGTTTGGAAGAGTGTCCCATACTTCTACCGATATACTTGGTGACGAGGGTCTGATGATGGAGTCAGGAGGTGTACAGTGGAACTCTTCAACCGTTACTAGTAACCCCCTCGAGTTTGGGCTCATTTGGTTGGTTTGGACGAGTGTCCCATACTTCTACCAATACACTTGGTGACGAGGGTCTGATGATGGAGTCAGGAGGTGTACAGTGGAACTCTTCAACCGTTACTAGTAACCCTCTCGAGTTTGGGCTCATTTGGCTGGTTTGGACGAGTGTCCCATAGTTCTACCAATATACTTGGTGACGAGGGTCTGATGATAAAGTCAGGAGGTGTACAGTGGAACTCTTCAACCGTTACTAGTAACCCCCTCGAGTTTGGGCTCATTTGGTTGGTTTGGACGAGTGTCCCATACTTCTACCAATACACTTGGTGACGAGGGTCTGATGATGGAATCAGGAGGTGTACAGTGGAACTCTTCAACCGTTACTAGTAACCCCCTCGAGTATGAGCTCATTTGGTTTGTTTGAACGAGTGTCCTATACTTCTACCAATACACTTGGTGACGAGGGTCTGATGTTGGAGTCAGGAGGTGAACAGTGGAACTCTTCAACCGTTCCTAGTAACCCCCTCGAGTTTGGGCTCATTTGGTTAGTTTGGACGAGTGTTCCATACTTCTACCAATACACTTGGTGACGAGGGTCTGATGATGGAGTCAGCAGGTGTACAGTGGAACTCTTCAACCGTTACTAGTAACCCCCTCGAGTTTGGGCTCATTTGGTTGGTTTGGACGAGTGTCCCATACATCTACCAATACACTTGGCGAGGGTCTGATGATGGAATCAGGAGGTGGACAGTGGAACTCTTCAACCGTTACTAGTAACTCCCTTGAGTTTGGGCTCATATGGTTGGTTTCAACGAGTGTCCCATAATTCTACCAATACACTTGGTGACGAGGGTCTGATGATGGATTCAGGAGGTGTACAGTGGAACTCTTCAACCGTTACTAGTAAGCCCCTCGAGTTTGGGCTCATTTGGTTAGTTTGGACGAGTGTCCCATACTTCTACCAATACACTTGGTGACGAGAGTCTGATGATGGAGTCAGGAGGTGGACGGGGAACTCTTCAACCGTTACTAGAAATCCCCTCGAGTTTGGGCTCATTTGATTGGTTTGGACGAGTGTCCCATAGTTCTACCAATATACTTAGTGACGAGGGTCTGATGATGGAGTCAGGAGGTGTACAGTGGAACTCTTCAACCGTTACTAGTAACCCCCTCGAGTTTGGGCTCATTTGGTTGGTTTGGACGAGTGTCCCATACTTTTATCAATATACTTGGTGACGAGGGTCTGATGATGGAGTCAGGAGGTGTACAGTGGAACTCTTCAACCGTTACTAGTAATCCCCTCGAGTTTGCGCTCATTTGGTTGGTTTGGACGAGTGTCCCATACTTCTACCAATACACTTGGTGACGAGGGTCTGATGATGGAGTCAGGAGGTGTACAGTGGAACTCTTCAACCGTTACTAGTAACCCCCTCGAGTTTGGGCTCATATAGTTGGTTTGGACGAGTGTCCCTTACTTCTACCAATACACTTGGTGACGAGGGTCTGATGATGGAGTCAGGAGGTGTACAGTGGAACTCTTCAACCGTTACTAGTAACCCCCTCAAGTTTGGGCTCATATGGTTGGTTTGGACGAGTGTCCCATACTTTTATCAATACACTTGGTGACGAGGGTCTGATGATGGAGTCAGGAGGTGTACAGTGGAACTCTTCAACCGTTACTAGTAATCCCCTCGAGTTTGGGCTCATTTGGTTGGTTTGGACGAGTGTCCCATACTTCTACCAATACACTTGGTGACGAGGGTCTGATGATGGAGTCAGGAGGTGTACAGTTGAACTCTTCAACCTTTACTAGTAACCCCCTTGAGTTTGGGCTCATTTGGTTTGTTTGAACGAGTGTCCTATCCCATACTTCTACCAATACACTTGGTGACGAGGGTCTGATGATGGAGTCAGGAGGTGTACAGTGGAACTCTTCAACCGTTACTATTAACCCCATCGAGTTAGGGTCTCATATGGTTGGTTTGGACGAGTGTCCCATACTTCTACCAATACACTTGGTGACGAGGGTCTGATGATGGAGTCAGGAAGTGTACAGTGGAACTCTTCAACCGTTACTAGTAACCCCCTCGAGTTTGGGCTCATTTGGTTTGTTTGGACGAGTGTCCCATACTTGTCGAACGCAAAATTATGAAACAGACATACCATCTGTTCAAATTGATTTTGAAAGAGACGGCGGACACCATATCCATCCTAAAGCCATACAGTTTCCAGCAAAGTTTAATTATGGAACAGCTGAGAGACCGATGTTACCGATAATTTTGTCATGGGCCTCCACTGTCCATAAAATGCAGGGCAGTACTGTTGACCGTGCTGTCGTGTATTTGGGCTCCAGACTATTTGAGGAGGGTCAAGCGTATGTTGCATTGAGTCGCGTAAAGTCTTTAGAAGGGTTATGTATTGAGGAGCTTGATTGTGAGTAATTTGTCAGGTAAGAAACCGAGTAACAAAGATGCAATGAGAGAGTTGGAAAGGATGACGAGTTTACGTAATGAATGATACGAGCCAAAAATCAAACTAAAAACGAGTAAATAAAAAAATAGGCAAAAAAACTTTTAAGTTAAATGGTTTTATTAAAAATAATAAACTAGAAAAAAAAAACAGCTGTACAAAAAACTAGAAAATAATAAGGACACAAGCCTGGGCCTTCTTAAGATTTTACGTCTGGGTAAGAAATCGTGCAATACTAGCGTGCTGTCTTCTCATGTCGGATGCCAAAGGGCACATTGTGTCGCTGCGTCAGCGGAATAAGTAATAAATTGAGACTTTTAACAGACTAATATAAAAACGTGGGGCGTATAATATGCGTAATAAATAACATGCGCCCCACGTTTTTATATTAGTCTGTTAAAAGTCTCAATTTATTACTTATTCCGCTGACGCAGCGACACAATGTGCCCTTTGGCATCCGACATGAGAAGACAGCACGCTAGTATTGCACGATTTCTTACCCAGACGTAAAATCTTAAGAAGGCCCAGGCTTGTGTCCTTATTATTTTCTAGTTTTTTGTACAGCTGTTTTTTTTCTAGTTTATTATTTTTAATAAAACCGTTTAACTTAAAAGTTTTTTTACCTATTTTTTTTATTTATTCATTTGCATTATTGTTAGTAAAGTTAAGTTAACCGAAGAGAAGCGCTGACATGGCACCTAGTTCACCCGGTGTTATGGACTGACATCACGGATGTTGTAGGTGATGTAGCCAACCGTGTCAGTTTCCATAAACAAAATTAAATATTTAAGCGCTTAGCGCTAGCTGCGCGCAGAGGCCGGGGCAGCACACGCTGAGCTTTGTCCTATTTGCCGCTATAGTACTATGTAAAATTTTTGATCAATCAACATCTTATTTTTCTTCAACTAACACTTTACACACTTAATTATTAATATTTACTGCAGATACACGGACCGGCTCGAATAGAAATAGAGCTACAACAATACTGCGTGAACACCCGCGTGCTGACAGCTCTACCCACCGCCCGCCCCTCCAGGGAGGTCCGGCAAATGCCGGTGCGTGCAATATTACATCGCCACTACGATACTCCCGCCCCAATCGAAACGACAAGAGCGTAGTGTGGTTACACACGTTAATCCGGATCTACAACTCGGTCTAGCAGGGCAAACATCTCAGTTTCATCTAATTTCAATTGCTAACTTATAAAGCCATAAAATGCAGAATTATAAGTAATTCAGCCCACCACTCAAAGAAATAAACTCAGAATATGGGAATCATCATACATCTGTAACCTCGGCGCGCATCATTCATCCGGCCTAAATAGCGTCCACTAAAATATAGGTCACATTCCAAATACGTACTTGTGATTACAACGCAATCTATCATCCGTCATCATCACCATATCAACATCACTCGACACCAATCTTGTAAATATCTTTAATACAAACTTAGCATTGATGACTATCAAAATATCTGTAAAAGTGAATGTGTGTTTTTAAATATATTTTATAAAAAAAATATCAAAGTCAAATATTTGAATTAATGAAAAATTATGTATTCGTATATAATAGATAGATAGGAATAATAAAATATTTACCCTACTTGACCAATATGTGAATGCGACTTTACTAGTCGCATGAAAATGCAACGCAACGATAAAAGTGATGTGTTTTTACGTGCACGTGTGAGTAAAGTCGGATCCACGCCTTCACCAAGCAAAACAATCATCCCAGTTTCTTCTCAGTTTAATTGCTTAGTTAGAAAGAGAAGTAGCTAAAATATTTGGCTTTCCACTACAGTCGTATGCGGCATGTAGCGCACTCGAGGCGCCTCACTCCGCACGAACAGATCCGTATGATGCGGGATTTACATTGGTGACTAAAATTGCGTGATTAGTCACCAAGCAACTGGCTGCGCCAAGCCGCACAGCCCGAATCCGTTTATTATGCGATCGAAAAAATCCCTACATGCGGTCGACATGGCGCGGTGACGAGAGCAGCGGTACGAACTCAGCGAACAGTCTAGCTAGACTACTAGGAATGAACTTTTACACGGTCGATGTTGGTCACCCGCCACGTGCGGCCGCAAGCCGCACTGCAAATTGTAGACTGTTAGTCAACTACATACAGGGTGTTGTAACGGTGAGTACATTAATTTCGCCAGCTCAATCCTCATGTTTTTCCGAGAAAAGTTAATAAAGTTTTTTTCTAAAGTGTCTAGTATTGGAGATATAAATTTTTGAAGTTTATGTTTTCATCTAGTGTAATTTAACGCGCGCGGGAGGGTGCTGGCGCGGGAACGGCCGGGATCGAAAAACTTACGCCTCGCCGCCCCGCCGCGCATCCCCTCTCTCCACGCACTCGTCCCTGCTCGCTCACTCACCGCGCGTCTTTCATTCCCACGTTCGTGAGGAACATTAGATCCTTTTACACTAAATAAATCAATTAGTTCTATTATTTATTCAGAGTGTAGTCTGTCCAATATAATATATAAACTATTGAAATTATTAATTAAAACTAATCTAAAACAAAACTTACCTATATAACAAAATAAAACTAAACATGAACCTATAAATAAAAAATGTCTTCTAGTTCAGCCGAGGCAGCCATAGTCCCTAGGACGCTTATAGCGTTCCCTCTTTGAATTTCAATTAGTTTGTATGAAAACTGTAACTTTTTATTTAAAGGGAATTCAGAAAAAAGTTATGTGACTTTTTTGTTACTATTGATCCCAATAATCATTTACTAAGTTTAATGAAGTGGCCGTTACAACACCCTATATAGCGCTGGCGACTTTAGTCATCTTACGGCCAGTCGATTTTCTATTACATGGAAGTAGCCGACTAAAATCGCATGCGGCGTAGACGAAGACATTTTTTTTTGTCGGTCGATCTCGGTCGGCGCAGATGCCCGAGGTCATCTGCGCCGGAGCCGATTAAGTATGCTTTGATCGTCTGGTGCGGGGCCGCATGCGGGGGGGTGCCTAAAATTGACCATAATAAATTTATCGTCGCTTAACCGCGTAAATCCCTGAAAACTGGTTGTACTGTGCGGCCTGGTACCTTGAGTCGCTTGATACTAGTTTGCCTTTTTGCTATTTAATCGGCCTAACCAAGAGACCGTGAGTAACCCCCGACGCGACGCAAACGGAGGGGTGTTATAAGTTTATAAGTTTAACGTGTGTGGCATCGTAGCTCCCAGACGGATGGGCCGATTTGGATGCGGTTTGTTTTATTAGGAAGCTGGTTTAATCGGGATGGTTCTTGGCTATGTTTGTAATCAAGTAATAAATAACTATGAAGTAATAAAAAAATTACGTCTCACCGAAGGACCGATTTGGATGCGGGTTTTAAAAATAAAAGTTTAATTACAAATTTTAAAACCGCCGACCCTTAAAAAGTTAAAAATAATTTACAAGTTCACATGAATTTAGTTACACTAATAAAAGAATAGTTGAACTTTGTCAAGTGTTGTCACCAGTGTAGAGTTGCTTTCACGATTCATGAGCACAGATTGACAGTGGACTTACATGCAAGTGTATTAGTTTAGTCGAACGACGCGTGTGAGCCCAATTATAGGCGCCCAGGGCCCAGCGTCGACTGACGCTGACTGACAAACCAATCGCGTGAAGCGTCGGCGCCGCCGTCGACGTCACATCCCGTCAAACCGATAAATGAAAAGTGTGCTCATGACTCGTGAAAACAACTATACTTAGTACCACAAAACAATTACCGCCTTAGTTACTTTTTATGCCACTCAACTGAGCTGCCAAGTGCTGCATTTTATATTTTCAGCTAGGTCCGTAGACGGAATATAACCCTTTGATAATCTAAAACATAAAGTAAAAACATCCTCCCGGAACACAATGTTCAACTTTTAGCGAACTCGGCGAACTCAACATTTTAGGAATTCAACATTGTGGTACTAAGTTGAATATGCCATGCATATTCAACTTTTTAGGAATTCAACGTTTTGGGATTTAACATTTTGCGAATTCAACATGATAAGAATTCAACATTTTGCAAATTCAACATTATGGTCCGGAAGGATAATAACGATCATAATAATTGGTTTCTTTCCTTTAATTGTAGGTATTAAAATAAACGACAAAATATTTAACTTGTTTTATTTCCTTGTTGATATCGCAACCAATAATATTATATTTTCTATAGGAGGTTTTTGAGCAGCATTTTATTTTAGCTTTCGATTCAGTAAGAATGGGGTAAGATCAAAATTGAGCCGGTAGGTACCATTAACTATATGTAAATTAACTTCCCTTTTACCATGACCTTTAACACTATAATTGGCGTCTACTAATTTGATTTTGATTTGACTTGATATAGGTATTAAGTATCAAAATTGACGATGGCACTATACACCAGATATAGGTAATGTAAATTTTTTTTTTTTTTTTTATGTAATCCGGTATGGGTGGCTGAGTCGGAGGGGCCAAAGCACATGCTCTAACCAGCCAATATCACCTCCGAGAAGGTAGGTGCCATACCGGAGACTTCCCTGGATTGCTGGCTATACTGGACTTGGGGAGAACACAACCGAGGTTGCTTGCGGCCATCTTACATCCAGTACGGTGGTATCAACCCAGTCGGCTACAATTTGAGCCTACCACCTAGTAAGGGGCAAGGGAAGGGACCTACAGTTTTACACCGGTTCCGAACGGTGAAGCAGCGGGTGTAGGTATGCACGTAAATTTTTTCGTCAGAAAAAACTCATTGGTACACGCCGACCGGATTCGAACCTCGAACCTCCCGCATGAGAAGCCGATGCCCAAACCACTCGGCCACCCGCCGCTTATAAGCAGAGTGGTCAGATTCTTCAGTACTTCATGTTTATGCTGTAAATATTAATGTTCTTTTGAGCGGTAATAAGGGTTAATTATTGATAAGGTACTAACAAAACATTGTAACTTGCGAAGTTTGTCAGTTCTTCCTCGCATTGAATTTATAACTGGCGGAATTTTCGACATGTCCAAGCATAGCATGCAGTACACTTCTACTAGTTAAGCATGTAAGTTAGTAGTTTATTTTTATTTAAGAAAGGCGGACGTTAACCGTCCACCACAGCTCGATGAAACGAATTTCACGAAAAAGTACTATAAAATGACCGAATCTGGGAAAAAGTTTCAGAGCTTTCGTCTTCAAATAGGTCCCCTTTCGAACCCTGAAGTTACGAAACCCTATCCTGAAACACCCGGTATATATCAGTACCCACACTCACACACAACAGCTTCACAAAGTACGACGACCGACTAACCTTCACACTGCTTTGTCACACCAGTGTGAAGGTTAGGAAAATTATTCCCCAAACCTTCACACTGTACAGATGACGCAAACAAAACATGTTTGACAGCACAGAACATCGACCGGCGCGACGGCGGGCGCGGCGGTGGCGCGGTGGCTGGGGGCGACGAGACTATAATGGTCTGTGGATCGAAGTCTGTGGACGAGACGGCCGTGTGGTTCTCTTTCCTTACTGTAATAATGTGTTTTGTCAGCCTCGGTAGCTCAGTGGTGCATTCGGTCGACTGTTGTTAAGCAACCCTGAGCGCGGTCAGTACTTGGATGGGTGAGCTCGACCGTCGGAGGCTGACTGTGGTTCGGATTCCACGTAAAACTGTAGGTCCCTTCCCTTCTTACCTTACTAGGTGGTAGGGTTTATCCCGCCCGGGTTGGTACAATCGCACTGAATAAAACGTCGGTCGAAACGACTATGTAAATAGTTCGTGTTTTCCGTCCAGTTCAGTTTATCCGACATGAAATGAAGGGAAGCGCTGACATGGCACCTAGTTCACCCGGTGTTATGGGCTGACATCACGGATGTTGTAGGTGATGTAGCCAACTGTGTCAGTTTCCATAAAAAAAAACTCACAGCCTACTACATCATCGACTGTGTCTTCTGTAGGCAGCAATAGCAAATCATTATGAAAATACATGCGTGTAGGATTGAAGCGCTTGGAACTTTGAAAGTTTCTAAAGATTATTTATTCATTCACACCAAAAATGGACAGGATCCCATTACTATAACACACTCACAATGACGGAAAAGAAAGAACGTAGGCAACAGGTGGTCTGTGTAGGCAACAATCCTAGTAGAAGTGTATTTTTTTTTATTGCTTCCGAACTAGGTGGCACTGCCCGAGGTCGAAGACTCAGGCGCAGCCAATTTCACCGCTGAGGAGGTGCCAGTCCGGCTTGGAGGTGGACTAATGTGGCTGGGAAAAGGCTATTAACCCGCGATTTGAAGATCCGTGGATTGTAGGAGTGGGGAAAGATATTCCCTGGGAGCCTGTTCCACACCTTTCAGGAACATTTAGAGAATCGTGCAGTTCGAAGAACTCTTCTGTCGACTACAAAGGGGTGTTCCGCGAGAGTATGGCGGATTTGGCGAAGGCAAAAAGGAGGAGGAGGGATAACGGAAGGAAGTTCATCAGAGCAGCGGCCATAGTAGTACCGATAAAACAGGCTCAATGACCCAACGATACGTGGTCCGGGCTGGTGGCCCCACTGCTCGTCTTCATCAGTGGGGTCACGAGGACTTTTAAGTACCAAAGTCTCCACTGTAGTGGGTCATTGGAGCCATAAGGATTTACTAATACTTATGTCTCTACTCATGTTGTCACTGGCACTGGCAATAATACCTAAGTAAATGTCACGATTGTGTATTAATTTATTTTGCATATTAAATGACCAGGTGCACCAAATGCGTCTAAGTGCCTTAATCGGTTAAGGAAAGATTCGGTTTAGGACAGATTAGGTTTAGGACAGATTATTTTTAGGACATATTTTGTACAGGCAAGAGCAAAATACATTTTTAACCAAAGCCCCATTTTTTTTTTATCTTTATTTTATAGGGGATTTGGTGCACACAGTGACCATGCCAGCCCCATTGGAAAACACATAAATTACAAGTACACCTCTATTTTATATATTTATAAACTTATTTTTTTTTATTAAGTACTGCGCAAACCTATATAATTTTATGGCCTTGTTGGAGGCTGGCTCCGCTAATATAGTGGTGTAGCTTCCAAAATTATAGCCGGTGATACCCAGTTGTTGTCTCTCGACCGAACCCCTCACACACTCCACCAGCAAGTGATACACATCCTCAGGTTTGCCACACACGTCACAGTTTGGTGATGGTAATTTCTTCATTAGATGTGCAAACTTGTTGAGCGGAACGTGTCCGGAGCGCAGCAGAAGGCAACAACCAGGCATTCTCTTTTCAACTCGACGCCGTCAAACCAGGGGACCCTGGGAGGCTCGCTTTGTATCGTCTTATACCAGATCCCCTTGTCCAACGACCTCAAGTCGAAATACTCCGCTCCACAGCTGAAAGCACACCCTTTTAGACAACGGAATTAAGTCCGAAAAAATAATTTCACTCTCTAATGGGATTCCGTCACACGCAGCCGACTTCGCGAGTGAATCTACAATTTATTTTGCATATTAAATGGCCAGGTGTACCAACTGCGTCTAAGTGCCTTAATCGTTTAAGGACAGATTCGGTTTAGGACAGATTAGGTTTAGGACAGATTATTTTTAGGACATATTTTGTACAGGCAAGAGCAAAACACATTTTTAACCAACGCCCCATGAATACGCGTTTTCGAATAGGTTTCCGTATATGGAAACCTCCTTTCAATTTCTGCTGCCCTGGTACTTTAGAACCGTTCCCAGTAGTCTTACTAAGTAGTCTTTCGGGTTTTACTGGCAGGTCTACTTGGAACATAATTCCCAGGGATTTTTATAGTAAGTCCACTGGGATGAAAATTCCCCGGTAGTACAACTGGTAAGACTACTGGGAGCGGTCGGAATTTCACAAAAAAACAGCCTACATTTTATTCAGAAGAAGCGGAATCTGACCACAATTTCCGTTTTCGTCAGAAAAAAAACTGCCTAAATTTAATTCTGACGAAAAAGGAATCAGACGAAAGTGTCCAAAATCTGTGAAAGTAAAAATATTTATATATTTATATTATATATAAACCAGTTAAAGTTAGCTTGTTTATTTACAGCTTAATTATTCTTCAATATTCGGGAAAAATATATTTTATTTATAAAAAAATGTGGGGACAACATTACTATTAAAAATATACGAAATCCTTATGGCTCCACTGACCCACTACAGTGGAAACATTAGTACTTGAAAGTCCTCGTGACCCCACTGATGGAGACGAGCACTGCAGTGGGACCACCAGTCCGCGATCCGATACGTCTGTGCTTTAGAGGTATTTTAATTAATCTTTATTTTCGGCCTTGCTTTTATATAATACACAATTATGAAGAGTATACACGCTGGGTATTAACTTACACAAAATCATTCTAAATGTTTTATAATTTTTTATTTTCACACATGATAAACACATTTTTTAGTGTGTAGGAAATTTATAAAACAAAAAATTAAATGAACAGAAAGAACTTTTATTAACTATAAAATTATAATTAATTAAAACAAATATAACCTAAAAAAATAACGTAAAAATTTATTTCGTTAAGCGATTTTTCCCCCAAGATGGCATTACATTACATTTTCAAATTAGATAACAGTCAGCTAATTTAGAAAATACAATAGTTGTGTTCACTTCTTCCCTATAAATTCGTTAATTGGGTATTCCCACTGAATTTTATTTGAATGTCGGACAACGTAAACGTTTTCATTCGTCGGTAAAAAATTCACTGCATTCGTTCTACGTCTTATATTGGAGAACGTCACCGCAATTATATCGACAAGCAAGATCAATATTTCCACAATGCTGACAATGGATCCGCCGAGGCAGAGACCGAATATTCCCCCCAAAGATGCTGAAACAAAGGAACATTTCACGTTCAAATGCACGCATGCAGATAACTTTTTTTCATGTATTCCGGTATCCGTAGTTGAGTCAGAGGTGCCATTTTTAAATCGATTGTCGTTAATTTCAGTTGGCAGATTATTATACAGGATGTTTCGTATAGGCTTGAGATACTTCAGGAATAGAAAGTACTCTTATTAGAAGGAAAAAAATCCCTATAACTCAAATCGAAATTCCGTATAATATTTTTTTCATACAAAAATTTAAAATTATAATAAAAACTCGATGGACGGACAGTGAGGATGGGGAGATTTGATAATAGTTCTGTCTACATAGGTCTAGGTAGTGCAATTACCTAGTCCAGTCCTAGTACCTAGCCCTTTTTTTTATGTCATTAAATTTTAAGTGTTTAGAATTTACCTACATGCAGTTAAATTAGACTAGTTAAGCATGCAAGTTAGTCATTTTATTTTTATTTAAACGTTAACTGTCCACCAAATCTCGATGAAACAATTTTTACCAAAAAGTGGGTGACTTAAAAATTACCGAATCTGGGATGATTTTGATGAGCTATTCTTCTTCAAGTATGAACCCCTATCCTACCCAGAAACAACCTATGTATATATAATCAATCCTGAAACAAAGGGTTATTTATATTTTCAGTGGTACATAATTTTCGAAACACAGATAAACAGTATCCTTCAGGATATTTACCTATAAGTTGGTCCCAGGAGAAGAGCAGTTCCCGTCTGTACTTCAAGCAGGTTCTTCCTAGTAAAAATACGTTGAGTTGACTGGAAGGACTGATCTGATCTTGTCCGGAGCTGAAAATAAGAATAATTGGTTTAGATGGTTTTTATGAAAACAAGCATGAATGGCCGAGGGACACACAAATGGTGGAGTCGACAGAGCCAAATTCACATCTTCGCGGGCTACGTTCAGTGACATGGTACGTCACCAATATGCAAGATAGGCATAACCAGATGCCAAAATATAGTTAATATATACTAGTTTTTCCCCGCGGCTTCGCTCGCGTGAAATTCGTATTCTAAAAGAAGAAAGTAAATAAGCCCGCTACTGTACCTTTATTTCGGCGGGCGGAACAATTCGGTTTGTATGAGAGCCACATCCTACCGTAAACGGAACTGAATTTTATTCATATTATACCTATCCTGTATCCCGTATAATCAAATATGTGATAATACTAAGTTTCATCGAATTCGGATGATCGGTTTAAGAGTTATCGAGGAACATACATACATACATACAGAAAAGATTTTCTAAAAATCGTAAATTTGCTCGTAGTTTTAGTATCATACATAGAGTCTACAGACGCAGTATCTCATAAAACAAAGTAAGTTACTCCATGACCATCCCTTACAGTTTTATTATTAGTATTGATTACTAGTATTGATATTGATGATGATATATAATATAATTATCCTTATATAAATAATTCTTCTGCACATGTGTTTGTCATCTAACTCCTCTAAACGACTGGACCAATTTGGATGAAATTTTGTGTGTATATTTGAGCGTGTCCCTGGATGGTTTGAAAATACAATTGAAACCGGTAGATGGCGTCGTAATAAGTCCACGCGGACGAAGTCGCGGGCACACCTAGTAATATAAAATTAATAAACATATTTTATGTGGCAATCGAACCAACATGTTTAAGCGGTGTTTTAATTTAGTACACGAAGTTAATAAAAAAATACGCTATCAAATTCGGAATGAGAAAGATAACTAATGAAGCACGCTAAGAGCTTTTTCTATTATTTATTATTGTTTCTTAATTAGCGTGGTTGTTAAACATTATTAAATATTTAACGGCTTTACTAACGGTCGTCTCCGAGCTATGTGACTCGACGTTTCGGGCCAAACGTATGGCTCATTCTCAATTTTATTTTTTTATGTATTCCGGTATGGTTGGCTTAGTCGGAGGGGCCAAATACATGCTCCAACCAGCCAATATCACCTCCGAGAAGGTAGGTGCCATACCGGAGACTTCCCTGGATTACTGGATATACTGAAATAGAGGAGAACACAATCGAGGCTACTGTGCGGCTATCTTACATCCAGTACGGTGGTATCAACCCAGTCGGCTACATTTGAGCCTACAACATAGTAAGGGGCAAGAGAAAGGACCTACAGTTTTACACCGGTTGCGAACGGTGAAGCAGCTGAGCAGGCGTAGGTAATGTACGTAAATTTTTTCCAAAAATCCAAAGGAAAGTTTCCGGTATGGTATGGCACCTACCTTCTCGGGGGTGATATTGGTTGGTCGGATCATGTGCTTTGGCCCATCTGACTCAGCCATTCATACCGGCTTACATAAAAAAGATGGATTGAATAATAAAAGCATTCGCACTTACAATTCCCGATCCTTCTGTACATAGTCAACGGAATATTCGTAGCCGACCTCGTCACAAGCGGAGTAGCAGTCGTACTCAGCGGTGACATTGGCCAGCTTACTCGTGAAGTCACTCACTGGAATATAATTTTTTTTATGATAACCATTATGGGTGGCTGTGCCGAGGGACTAAAGCTGCTCGCCACAGCCAATTTCACCTCCACTCACGAAATCACTCTCAGCGAGGCACCCTAGAACGATAAAAAAGGTATGGACACCGGACTGTCAAATGCTTGTATGAGAACTAGCGCCGCCGAGTTGCGGGGAGCGGAGTGTACTATATTCCACTAAGTATTCCACTATTGTGCACACTAAACTTGGCTGTAGTGTTTTACACGTAAACACAGAGCCATTTTAAACAGGTTTTTGCGAACGCAGCCGATGACAGACTGACGGGCCAGCGCGCGATCGTCCTATGAAACAAGTATGCTTTTACGTATATCGCTGGCGAGGATAGGGTTCGGGGTCCATACCTTTTTTATCGTTCTAGGAGGCACCATTGACCAGCAGACTTGTGGAAAACGCATATTGCAGGACAAGCCATCCAGGACATCACACGACGTTTGAAAAATCCCAGGTTGAATGAGTCGGGAGAAACCACAAACACTCCAATTCCAAACCCTAGCGGTGCGACAGAGAAACGACTGAGAAACGAACCCATCGTTTCTCGAGTCCGACGCCAGCGACAAAATGGTGAAAAGAAAACACATATTCTGTTAAAATTTCAACCGGCTAGCTATTATTACGGTTCCAAAGATACAGCAGTAGGACAGACAGACAAACGCGACGGCATAGGGTTAGTAATAAAATACATTACTGTGTACGGAAACCTAAAAAGTCAATGAATATCTCCGCTAGAGGGGACTACTGGGAATATTTCCTCCCGACTCCCGATCCAGTTTCATGCCCCACGTTTGCCTTAGATTGGCTATGATATTGATATGGCTCAGGCTAGAGTGAATCCGGCCAAGTAAAGTGCGAGTCGGACTCGCGCACCGATGTTTCTATGCCGGCACACAACATATTTGTGTTAACTATGACCTCTATCTATACAAAAATAAAAATTGTTTTCTTTAATTAATTTCGGGAACTTCGGGATCCTTCGCGAGCCCGACTCACATTTGACCGGTATTTATTATTTGTTGTTTTACATTAGAGTTTTTACACATATAATTATGCCAACTTTGACGCTTTTAATTTTTTGCTTTTTATTAATTACCATTTTTAACCGACTTCCAAAAAAGGAGGAGGTTCTCAATTCGTCTGTATGTTTTTTTTTTTTTATTATTATTATTTTTTTTTATGTTTGTTACGCGATTTCTCCGTCAATTGAGGGCCGATTTAGAAAATTCTTTTTATGTTAGTTAGGTCATACTTCCGAGGTGTTCCCATTTCAATTTTATCGAAATTGGTTCAGTGGTTTTCGAAAAATCAGCATAATACTATGGTGTGTGGTTACCTTCAGCAAAACTTGTGATGTGGTTGTTTTCGGCAATTTTCAGTTCGATAAATTAGTATGGTGTGTGGTCACCTTCAGCAAAACTTTTGTGATGTGGACTTATTCAGCAATTTGCAGTCTGACACATATGGCGAATAATTCTGTACCACTTCAATCGATTTCGATTATTCGATTTCGATTATTCTTTTTTATGTAATAATATTACTAAAAAGAATGAAATAAAAACTGTTTTAAAAAATATTAAACCGATTTCCAAAAAACAAAAAAAAAAGAACTAAAAAGTATTAAATACATAATATTTTGAAATTTTCTCTGTCCTGTTGAAATACATGAATCGATATACTAGTGATACATATTCGGACCCTTGTTTCATGAATATTCTAAATTTGAAATTTTTTATCTTTTTTCCGACCGGCCAGGTGCGCTTAATTTATTATGGTACGAGTACCATCGAGCTGGTCTGATGATGGAGACAGAAGGTGGCCATAGGAACTCCTAAACTACACATCATAAACCCATCGTGTTTGGGCTCGTTGCATTTGTCTTCACGAGCAATTTACTTTAGACCTAAGAGATTCTCAATTCGACGGTATGTTTTCTTTTTTTGGATGTTTGTTACGCGATTACTCCGTCAATTGTGGGCCGATTTTGAAAATTCTTTTTTTTTTTATTTGAAAGGGGATAACCCTGAGGTTTTTGAAGTGAAAACTTCTTTAGCGGCGCTTGGCACTTTTTTAGGTGGGTAAAAAATGTATAACTCGCGACATCGCGTCAGCGTCATTTTTAAAATGAAACCTTAAGTCATTGCATTAAGGGTTAAGTTAGAGTGGCACGGGATCTGCCGGCACTCCCGGAGTGCAACTGTTAAGTAGGGTTCGGTAACACGTTTATGTCTGTCCATTCTACTAAGTTCTGCAAAATGAATGTAGGGTTCCGTAACAAATTCATGTCTGTCTGTTCTACTAAATTTAACATTTATTTCAAAATGAATGTAGGCTTCCGTAACAAATGCATGTCTATCCGTTCTACAAAATTTTACAATTTTCAACCAAGGTCCTCCGACGGTTATTTTATAATAAAAGTAGGGTTCCGTAACACGTTTATGTCTGTCCATTCTACTAAGTTCTGCAAGATGAATTTAGGGTTCCGTAACAAATGCATGTCTGTCCGTTCTACAAAATTTAACATTTATTTCAAAATGAATGTAGGGTTCCGTAACAAATGTATGTCTGTCCGTTCTACTAAATTTTACAATTTTCAACCAAGGCCCTCCGACGGTTATTTTATAATAAAAGTAGGGTTCCGTAACAAATGTATGTCTGTCCGTTCTACTAAATTTAACAATTTTCAACCAAGGTCCTCCGATGGTTATTTTATATTAAAAGTAGGGTTCCGTAACACGTTTATGTCTGTCCATTCTACTAAGTTCTGCAACATCACCTACAACGTCCGTGATGTCAGCCCATAACACCGGGTGAACTAAGTGCCATGTCAGTGCTTCCCCCTTTGATCGTGCTGACTACACTGAACTGGTCGGAAAACACAAACTATTTACATAGCCGTTTCGACCGACGTTTAATTCAGTGCAGTGGTATCAACCCGGGCGGGTTAAACCCTACCACCAAGTAAGATTAGGAGGGAAGGGACCTACAGTTTTACGAGGAATCCGAACCTCGGTCAGCCTCCAACGGTCAGCGGTCACCCATCCAAGTACTGACCGCACCCAGCGTTGCTTAACATTCAATAGCGACAGTTGACTGTCTGCACCACTGAGCTATCGAGGCTGACGTGGTCCTATTTTAATTGGGTCAAGATCGGATTGGAAGGCGAGGCGGAATCGCGAGGCCGAAGGGCCAGTGATTCCGCCGAGTACATTAATAGCAAAAAATTACTAAAAAAAACTGTGAAATTTTAAAATAAAAATATAAAAACCGCCTTAAAAAATATATGAAATAAAAACCTAAAAAAAAAACGAACCCTAGAGTTGAAGGCGGTGCTAAAGCAAGCAAAAATGATGCATGAAAGAAAACATGAGTGGATGATAATATCCTTTGTGATTTGTGTAGCCTCTTTAGCACCGCCTTCAACTCTAGGGTTCGTTTTTTTTTTAGGTTTTTATTTAATATATTTTTTAAGGCGGTTTTTATATTTTTATTTTAAATAGCTTTTTAGTTTTACTTTTTTTAGGAAGTCGGTTTTATGTTTTTTAAAACTTTTTTTTTATGATTTCTTACCGATTTCTAATATTACATGTAGTCTCGCTGGATTTGAAGTAAACTGTATTGTTGACTTAGTATCATAATTTTTTGTCTGTATATCGGTCTCCTTTGAGAAATATTCCCTTGTTTGTATTCACAGAACTACTTCAACAATGTCTATAAACCCTAAGTTCTAATAATAATAAGTAAATAATATATGTGGGGATTTTCTACGAAATTCCCTACGCACAATGACGACAATAATGAGTTGTCTGATCTAATGGAAAGGTTTTTGCAAGGCAAGGCACATCTACTGTTGTAGATGTGATTGCATCAATGATCATATTAGTATTAACTTCACTAGATCAATCAAAGCACACATGGATTTTTTGCGATTTATCTGAAGCATTTCACTGGGTACACCAGGATATCATATTAATGAAGCTTGAACACTACGGGGCAAGAAAGAAAGCATTTAATCTCTGTGAATCATATCTGAAAAAAAAATTATAGAAAACAAATCTGTAATATCAATGGAGTAAAGTCGGGCGTAGAAACTTTCAGTGTAGGTGTACCATAAGGCTTAATATTAGGACCACATGTTTTTTAATCTATTTTAACTATGTGTCTAGCTATAGATACTTGGTCCGGGTCGTCTGTCACTCTATAATTTGTTTGAGGGAGGCGATGGCTGGCGCAGGTGTAATGCTCGTGAACGGGCGCCGTTTGTGGAGACAGGCCTTCTTCAAGTGGCAACTTGGTAGGCATTTAATTACATATAAAAAAAAATTATAATTATGTAATTGTGTCATTTTGTCATGACATGAATAATTGAATCTGTCCTGAATTATGAAGTGTGCCGTGTTTTGATGATAAGTAAAGGAGTAATTAGAGGTATTAATGTGCTTAGCGCATGCGTATTTAGGTGGTGGCAAACATTTTTGTAAAGTAGACTATGTGAACATTCAAAACAATTTTCAGTGAAGTTTCTTGCCAGTTCTTCTTCGCTGTGATAATCGAACTGGCGGAATATTAAAATGTAAAATATGACAAATCTGAACGCAGTGTACTGCTTATCCTTATAGGATCACGAATACGCAATTTATAGTCCATAGAAAAACCAAGAACTCCATTATTCTCGCTAAAATGTCTGTATGTCCGTCCGTACGTCCGTCTGTCTGTTAAAGTCTGTCCGTATAGCCTATCTTTCTTGTCTGCCAGAACATCTGAAGTGGAAATAGTTTTAAAATACACGTAGAAAGTAATAATAATAATGTAGTTCGATTGAAAAATTCTTCAAAATGATATTGGCCTTACATTCAAAGTTTTGCATTTATTTTAATTGTTATAAGTAAATTTTGACCTCGTGCTTGTCCGTACTGACACTGACTACGTGTCATACTCACCTCCGAACTCAGATAAACACAAATTGTCCTTCACGGTACAATCTTTATACTTGTCCCAGGTGACGCCGCTGTCATCTGCAAATATACCTAATTCAATATTTCTATACAAAGCAGGTCGTCGAGCGTTTTATATGGGAGTGAATTATGTATGAAACATGTGTGGTGGCCGGGCGGCCTATATCGAAATGCTACTTCAATACGTCCCCGCGGCTGGGACGAACTGAGTTAGGTTAGGTTACGTTAGGGACGTATTGAAGTAGCATTTCGATATACGCGGCCGGGCGGGCCCACATACACACACAACTTTTTTTTTTTTCTTCGTGTTCTATCTGCAAGCAGCCACCATAGTGGCCTTTATCAGATGTCTGGTATGTTTTATGTCCGAGGGATGCTGCACACTCATTAGCATGCAACATCATAATCATTTCATCACTTTATGTAGCAATGATTGGTTTGATGCGTTTCAACCGCGAAACCTGATTTGCAGTTTCCAACAAATCCAATGCCAGGCAGTTGACATGACTCTGGAGACGACTTTTATATGATAGTGCTCTTTTCTCTATTTCCTCTTTGATGGTCGGCACCTCAAGGTACTCGTGAATCTCCTCGTTCCTGGCGAACCAAGGTGCACTGCTGTTACACCGCAGAACTTTATTCTGGAACCGTTGCAGAATTTCCACATTGTATGTACTAGCAGTACCCCACAGCTCTATACCATACGTCCAGATTGGTTTTAGTATGGTTTTGTAGACAGTGAGTTTGTTAAATAATGACAGTTTCGATTGTCTTCCAAGCAGCCAATACATTTTGTTGTAGCTTAAGTTCAGTTGATCTTTTTTACTCTTTATGTGGGTTTTCCAGTGCAGTCCTCTATCTAAGTGACAGCCGAGATATTTGACGCTGGTTTTGTGTGGTAACGTTTCACCTTTCATCTGCACTGGAGGGCAGTCTCCACGTCTTAGTGTTAATGTTATGTGAACTGACTTGGATGAGCTAGCCTTTATTCTCCACTTGTCCAGCCATTCATCGATCTTGTGGATGTGTTTTTGGAGATCATCAGATGCTCGTTTCGGGTCGGAGTTACTCGCAAGACATGCTGTATCGTCTGCGTAAGTGGCAACCAGTACGTTGTGTGATGTTGGCAAGTCAGAAGTGTAAATGGTGTAGAGCACAGGGCCAAGTACTGACCCTTGTGGCACTCCCGCTAGACATTCGTGGAAGGTGGAGTGTTCCTCTTCAAACTTTACTTGAAACATTCGGCCCTCTAGATAGGATGCTATCAGCATGTATACTGTGTGAGGAAGTGTTTTTTTTATTTTGAATAGTAGCCCCTTATGCCAGACACGGTCGAATGCCTGTTGGATGTCGAGAAACACTGCAGAGCAGTACTCCTTTTTCTCATATGTATGTCGTATCTGCTGCACGATTCGGTGCACCTGCTCTATGGTCGAATGATGTGAGCGGAAGCCAAATTGGTGATCTGGTATTAAGCTTCTCTCTTCCATCAATGGTTTTAGGCGGAGCAAAAAGACAGTCTCAAACAATTTCGACAACAGGGGAAGAAGACTTATGGGCCGATACGAAGTCACCTCATTTATAGGTTTGCCTTCCTTGTGAATCATATTAATTTGGGAGAGTTTCCACAGATGTGGAAAGTACTGTAGTCTTAGTATAGAGTTATATAATATGACAAGAAACACCACTCCCTTTCTTGGAAGCTTTTTGAGTACCTCACCCGTTATCAGATCAAAACCTGGGGCCTTTTTGTTTTCTAAGTTTTTTATTACACGTATTAGTTCTTTGACAGTGACCGGTTTAAGTGGAAGTGAAAGCTGTAGATCACTTTTTAGAAATCGGTCAATCTCATCTTCCTTTGCGTTGTCTGTTCCCTCATTTGGCTTAAAAACATTTTCAAGATGTTTTCCGAAGATCTCCACCTTCTCTTTAGGACTTCTAGCCCATGTGCTATCTGCTTTTCTGAGTGGTGGTATTGTTTGCTGTGGTCTTTTAAATGACTTTGTAATTTTCCAAAGGGAGTGGTTGTCGTTTCTGTTTGGGGACAGTTTTTCAAGTTTGTCTTGAAGTGTTTGATTTTGTACTTCCAGTATCAGTTTCTTCAGCTGCCTTTTAGCTCTGTTTAGTCTAGTTTTGTCCTCTGGTCGTCTATTTAGTTGCCATTGGCCCCTTATTTTCCTTTTCTCTGTGACCTTCTTCCTGATTTCAAGAGTATAGTTGACATTTTGTAAGACTTTTTGGGAGAGAGTAGGTGTTGACTTCCAAGCCGCTTCCTGGATGAGTTTAGTAACGTGTAGGACTGCATTTTCCACATCATCTGAAGTCTTCAGTGGGACACGCAAGTTTATGTTGTCCTCAACACAGTTTTGGAAAGATTCCCAGTCAGTTTTCCTATTGAACAAAGTACACTTTTGGATTTTTTCAACAACATTCGTGCTCAGTGTCAGAATTATGGGACTATGGTCTGAGGAGCTGTCCAAACATGATTCTACAGTGTAATATGCATTAGTAACATTTTTTGTTACGAAGAAGTCCAGGACGTCTGGTATTTTATTCTGGTCAGAGGGCCAATGTGTTGGTTCTCCAGTTGATATAGTTTCCAAGTGATTTGCAGCCATGGATTTTTTAAGTTTTCTTCCACGCGTGAGTATCATTCTGGATCCCCAGTGTGTATGCTTTGCATTCCAGTCCCCACCGCTTATGAACTTGTGTCCAAGAGTTGCAAAAAACTCGGAGAACATGTCCTGTTTTATTCGATGTTTGGGGGGGCAGTATATTCCTGCAATTGCTAATGGACCCTGCCAGTTGTCAATTGATATGGAACTGGCTTGCAAGTAATCACGCCGATATTCGCACAATTCATGGTGTTTTATGCAGTTTCTAATCATTACCGCTGTTCCTCCGTGGGCAGTGCCATCTGGATGGTTTGTGAAGTAGCAAGAGTAGTCTTATAAAGTAAAGCTTCTTTGGTCTGTCAGATGTGTTTCTGACAGTAACAGGATATCAAGCTTGTGTGTCGCCACCAGTAGTTCTACCTCATGTTTATTGTGTGCTAGACCATTGATGTTCCAAGCGGCAATTCTTAGGTTATTTATGAATTTTACTTACAAGCATTGTAATTAGGCTAACTAGGTTGCCTATTTGATTTACTAGATTATAAATTTTTTCTGATTGGGCTAATAATATTTTCTCTAGAGTGTTTGTTGGTTGAGACATTTCTTCGTCTCTGGGTTTCTTCGCTGCGTCAGCGTAGCTGTTGATGTTGCTGTTCTTTGTTGGCTTATTGGGGACATTGGCTTGGCCTGTGTCTTTTAGCGTGTTATGATGATCTGAGGATTCTTGTTGAGCAGTGGTTCTTCGACCTTGTCATACACACACAACTGGAAATTCATAAATGAAATTCCATGTATACTGGGATTCCTCTATTCAAAACATGAAGTATTTAGATTAGGTACCTATGCCCTCCCCCAAACTATATTCAGCTTTATACTCGTAGAATGCGTACAGCTTACTAGAATTCGCTGAAATGTCAAACAAGTAACAATTCCAGATGACCCAAAACTTTGTCCAGCCGGACTAGTTTATGGGATGAAATATTATGTAACACTTTGATCTACCTACGTGAAAATAGCATTCAAATTAAATGTTTTATTGTTCATGGAACGCAAAACTATTATCCCTACTTCCATCGATAGGTCTAATAATTTACTAATTATTCAAAAATCTACTATTCGCTCCCGGCAACACTTCTGAACTACATAATGTAAATATTCTTATGAATTTGGTCATATTGGCATATCATATCAATTCAACTATTTATTTCGCCAAGACACAAAACGATAACAATATTTCATTCACACAAATGCATATATATTTTTATAGAAAGCGCGACATGTGGCACCGAGCCACCTAGGTGTCCACCTAAGGTGTCTAACGACGCTCATGGACATTCGGTCATATGCGGGGTTTTTTTATTTTTTATTTTTTTATGGATAGCGCGACATGTGGCATCGTTTCACCTACAAGTAGGTGTCTAACGATGCCCATAGACATTCTGTGATGCACGGGGATTGCGAATGCCATGCCGGCCTGACAGGAGCCTTACACCCTATTGATGGACCCGAGCCTGTACTGTGCTGTTCTGCATATTCGTTCGAAATTTTGGTTTTGTCCCATTTTTGTATGCTACCACGAAACGTTTGTATTAAGTTCCTTGGTTGAAAATCTCTGTAAGGGATAAGTCCGCCTTTCCACCTTATGTAAATTTTCTAATGTACTTATTACTGTTTAATGTTTATTGGAGCAATAAAGCATTTTCCATGTATCTATGTGGATTACATTTCATTTATATAAATTTAAGACCCTGTAAACCCGTATTCACCCGTACTGCTCTTTCAAGGCGCCGCTTTCGCTGGTTGGAATAGGATGCAACACAATCAATCAATCAACAATTTAGGTTTTAATTTTTCTATTCCAAAACTACGGATCGAAACAAAAAAAGTAAAAAGCGACGGATTTTGATATTATTCAACAAATAAAATATTTTTTTCCAAAGTCTTGATTTTGTCACGTTAACTAAATTCAGAGGCATGTTCATGATTTTTTTCTATCGAGCGAAGTTAATCAAATCGTGTTTTCAAAAAGCTATCGATCTGCGCTGACAGATGAATTGTATCGTTCTAGGATGAAGTATTACATACATACTCGTACCTATATTAAATCTGAATCTGTCAGGTGAGTAATATTGGTGGTAAACTTCTTGAAATTCGAGTCTTACGCAGCCTCACGTTTTTATTTTATTTATTTATTTTAAACACTGACAGCTAACAGCTGGTGCATGTATTCTGTTTATTAATTTATGAGTGCACTTGTATTGTTTTTAAGTATTTTTGTTTGTTTGTTTTTTGTTTTGTTTTTTTTTTTTGTCTAATTGGTTTTTTAAAGAATTAACCGAGGGGGCGCTGACGGTGTCCTCAGATAATTTGTTCCAGGCCTTTACGACCCGGTGCGTCAGAAAATGCTTCCTGGGGTTGGTTCTATGTGTGGGCCATTTTAGTTTTAATGAGTGACCGCGAAGACGTTCTTCAGTGCTCCTTTCGTACATTGACTGTAGACTTGGTACATCGTAGCATTCTTTTAGGATTTTATAGGTTTCTATAATGTCTCCTCGTTGTCTCCTTTCCTCAAGAGTTGTTAATCCCAGTGCCTGTAAGCGATCTTCATATGTTTTATTTTTAATTGATGATACCATCTTTGTTGCTCGTCGCTGTACTCTCTCTAGTAGCTCAATATCTTTTTTAAAATATGGACTCCAAATTTGATAGCCATATTCAAGTAGTGGTCTTATATATGTCTTGTAGAGTTTCATAAACAGTTCTGCGGTGATGGAGGAGAAGGCTTTCCTTATTGTATAGAGAAGTGAATTTGCTCTCTTCACTAGCTCAATTATGTGCGCTTCCCATTTTAGATCTTCTGATATGACGACTCCTAAGTCCTTTTGCGACTTAACTGGTTGTATTTGGTTTCCACCAATGTTGTATGAGAGCTTTGGGTTTTTAGACCCTATGTGGAGTACTGTACATTTACTGCTGTTGAGTGAAAGTAGCCATTCTTTTGTCCAATGTAGAATTTGGTCAAGGGTGTCTTGTATGGTCTGATGGCTTATAAGAGGGTCTGCAAAAAATTTTGTATCATCGGCAAAGAGCGAGAAGCTGAGTTTCATGATGGCTGGTAGGTCTGTGAGAAATATCCCAAATAAGATTGGCGCGACGATCGATCCTTGCGGTACTCCGCTGAGTACTGGTTGAGGTTCAGATAGTTGTTCGCCAACTCTCACTCGGAACTTTCTATTTGTTAGGAGATCTTTCAGCCACAGCAGTAGTTTTCCACGGAGTCCAAAGTGGTCCAATTTGTGAATAAGTCGGTTTATCGCGACACGGTCGAAAGCTTTTTCATAATCTAAGTATATTATGTCCATTGGCTTACGCTCATCCCATGTTTTGGTCCATATGTTCATGCATTCGAGTAGGTTTGTTATGGTTGAGCGCTTGGGTACAAAACCGTGTTATTGGCTGATGATAATTTTTTCTTGTGTTAAAAATGTTCTTAGTGAGTCACAGACAATTTTCTCCATAGCCTTGCATATAATGCTCGTCAGACTGATTGGGCGGTAGTTCGATGCTGCAAGTTTATCCCCTTTTTTGTATATCGGTGTTACTGTTGCTTCTTTCCAGTCTGACGGTAGTTTGCCAGTTTTAAAGGATAAGGTCATTATAAATGCAAGGTGTTGGCACAACTCTGGAGAACATCTTTTCAAATAGATTGCAGGTATACCATCCGGTCCCATTGATGTTTCATCTTTAAATGTTTTTAATACTTTCAGAACTTTCTCCGGGGTAAACTCCACCATTTCTAAAGTATTCTCTACTCTTGGAACAGCGACTTGTGGTAAGGGGTCATCATTCTCTTGTACAAAAGATTTTTTAAACTGTTCTGCAAATGTGTTTGCTACTTCGAAGTGGTCGGTTATAATTTCTTTTGTGTCGGCTTTCCGCAAAGCTGGCGGTATGCTAACTTTGGAGGATAGTTGTTTCCGGATGTAACCGTAGAAAGCTTTTGGCCCTAAAGTGATAATATTATCCTCGTACTTTTTCCTTGATTGTCTTGTCAGATATACAATTTGGTTGTTTACTTTGCGGTAAGTTTCGTATGTTTTTCGTACGTTTCCTTAAGTTCATTTATTTATATACCTAAAGGTTCAGCCGATTAGAACTTATACAGATATACAGACATACTTTTTCGTTTATAATAGTTACGACATAACCACGATCCTCCCCGAGTACAAAGGGTAATTGCCTCTTGTATTCATTATAAGCCAAGCACCGACAAATACCTCGAGGCTCGATTTATTTGATAGTTTGGTTATCCTAAACTATTCCTAACTGACAATGGAAATCCGACTCAATAATAAGTTTTATACGACACATTACGGGGGACATATAAAAGTCGCAGTATTTATTTTAATAAAATAAAATAAACGACTAAGTGCGAGTCGGACTCGAAAATAGATGATTCCGCACTAAAAAAAAATTAAGTCGTACTTTAAAAAAGGCAGACTGTAGACCTCTAATTGGTTAGGTTAAAAATTTACAAAATGTATTTATATAAATTTATATTAAAAAACATCTTTTACATTTGACAGCCTCGGTAGCAGTGGTACGGTCGGTCGACTGTTGTTAAGCACACTTGGGCGCGGTCAGCACTTGAATGGGTGATCGATCGACCGTGGTTCGGATTTCAAATAAAACCTGTAGGTCCCTTCCCTTCTTACCTTACTAGGTGGTAGGGTTTAATCTGCTCGGGTTTATACCACCACACTGAATGAAAGGTCGGTTGAAACGACTATGTAAATAGTTCGTGTTTCCGTCTAGTTCAGTGTAGCCGGCACGGCACGACCGAAGGGAAGCGCTGACAAATGTTTTTTTTTTTTTTTTTTTTTTATTGATACGCGAGACACTTGGCGCCGTCAGCATGGATTGTTGAGCCGACGACGCCCAAAAGCATTCGTTTTAGAACGGGGGCTGCGAATGCCGTGCCGGCGTGACAGATGCCTTTTTACGCGTCTCTTGAATGATCCCAAGTCATACACTGAAGGAAACACATCAGGAGGAAGTGCATTCCAGAGTTTCGCAGTGCGGAAGATAAAAGAAATACTGGAGCGCTTAGTCCGCACTTTAGGCAGCTCTACAGTATAGGGATGCATTCCCTGTCTGTTACGCGTGGACCTATGGTGAAATGGTGAAGTCGGAATTGTTTCGAACAGCTCCTCAGAGCATGTTGCAGGTGATGTAGCCAACCGTGTCAGTTTCCCTATAAAAAGGTTTTTCATTAGTATTTATTTGTACATACTATTTTTTACAAATATTATTTTCCGTAAAAAATAAACCACCGGAATTGTCCTCTAGCAATTTTCCGATTATTTAGGTTCAAGCCATCACGTTCCGTTTTCACTTCTCTGAGGCACCGGGATCTAAAAATCTCAATTTTTTTATGAAAATCGAAAAGATGTAAACATGCCACGACGCAGTTAAAAAGTAGGATTATTTTCGCCAAAGGTTTATTTGAAATTATAATCTCTATAAACCGATTATAGCTATTCATTGAAGTTGTACATGAATAAAAACGTTTTCTAAGAAGTTCTATTCACACAAGAATAAATATATATACTATATAATTTAAACATTAATTCACCTGCTTCTTTCATGTAAAACAGAGAACAGTGGCAGGCGGCGAGTAGGCTGCGATGGAAGCCGTTGGCAATACAATCATCGTAGGATGGCGACTTTTTACCACCAAGCACATCCCACGTATTTTCCTGAAATGCCATCAAATTAAAAAAAAAACATCTTCTAAGCCTGAATAGACAAGTATCCATCCATCCATCCATCCAGACCACACGCTGTATCCCGATAAACGGAGTAGGCATCGTAATCGGTGTTAAGCTGCAAGTACTCTGGTAAATTACAGCACAACACCGACCATCACATTTAGCAAAGTATTAGGACATGATAACTGTCAAGCAGCATGTAAAGCACGAAGGTCCACCTGCTGCATGACTCGGTAGAATGACCGCGTCAAGCTGAGAGGTTGCTAGCCTGTCGCCCTTTAGCATGGCATCTCGTCCTTGCTCACCTTTACGACATTCACGGGATAGATGCGGAGGGGTTATTCTTTCTAATCGTTTTATGAAGGTTTTGTACATAATTCTCAGACTCAGTAGCACGATGGGCGCGGTCAGTGGATGGATGGGTGACCGCCCTACCGTTGGAAGCTGACCGTGGTTCGGATTCCATGTAAAACTGTAGGTCCCTTCCCTTCTTACCTTACTAGGTGGTAGGGTTTATCCCCCCGGGTTCGTACCACCGCACTCAATGAAACGTTGGTCAAAACGGCTATGTAAATAGTTCGTGTTTTACGTCCAGTTCAGTGTAGCCGACATGAAATGAAGGGAAGCACTGACGTGGCACCTAGTTCACCATTGTGTTATGAGCTGACATCACGGATGTCGTAGGTGATGACAACCGTGTCAGGTTCCATAAAAAAAACAATGTACCTGCTTTCAACAACACTAAAGTTTTTTCTCGGTATCTCTTTTTGCGGGGAATTCCCACCTGGATGATGGGGGAGCTTCTCCTCCATCCATACCTAGGTGTGAGAACTCCATGCCAGAAGTACAGTTCCGACGGAGAGCTGTGCGGAAGGAGCTTCTTGCCCTAGACCCCAGGAAAGCGAGTGGGCCGGACAGAGTGCCTGCATTGGTGTTGAAGAGGTGTGCTCCCGAGCTGGCTCCAGTACTGACGCGCCTCTTTCGCCTCTCGTACACAACTGGCCGCGTGCCGGCAGCTTGGAAATCAGCTTTCGTTCAGCCTGTCCCAAAAAAGGGCGATCGATCTGACCCGTCAAACTACCGACCTATAGCAATCACCTCCCTCCTCTGCAAGGTGATGGAGCGCGTTATCAATACGCAGCTCATGACGTACCTACAGACAAATAATCTCATCAGCGATCGGCAATACGGCTTCCGGCCAAACCGATCAGCTGGTGATCTCCTAGCGTACGTCACTCACCTTTGGGGGAAAGCGCTTGAAGGGTACGGTGAATCCGTGGCAATTGGACTCGATATTGCCAAGGCATTTGACCGGGTCTGGCATAAAGCGCTTCTGGGCAAGCTGCCGGCGTATGGAATCCCCTCTGGCCTTTGTGACTGGGTCACCGACTTCCTACATGGGCGTAGCATTCAGGTCCTCGTGGACGGCTGCTCGTCGGACGCCATGTCAGTGAATGCCGGTGGACCGCAGGGTTCTGTGTTGTCTCCCACGCTGTTTCTTCTGCATATCAATGATATGCTGTCACTTGGCAACATACATTGTTATGCAGACGACAGTACGGCACACGGATTCTACACCAGTCACCCTTCAGCCGGACGGAACGTTGTGGACGAGAAGAGGCTAGCACTTGTGTCTGAACTCGAGCAAACCCTCCGGTATATTGCCGAATGGGGCCGGAGCAACTTGGTCGTGTTCCACGCATCGAAGACACAAGAACACAAAACACAAAAAACATGGAAGACAAAACACGTCGCTGAAATTAAGCGACCACCTCGGGGTCCTCGGTGTCGAACTGTCGCTCGACTTGAATTTCCGGCGCCATATTGAGGGCAAAGCCAAGCTGGCCTCAAAAAAGCTGGGCGTACTGAACAAGGTGCGACGGTACTTCACGCCGGGTCAAAAACTGACGTTGTACAAAACACAGGTTAGGTCCTGCTTGGAGTACTGCTCGCACTTGTGGGATGGCTCAGCTAAATACCAGCTTGCGCCGCTAGACTCAATCCAGCGTCGTGCCGTGCGACTGGTGGGTGACCCCGTGGTGTCCCGCGACTTAGAACCACTGCAACTCCGTAGGGACGTCGGCTCCCTGAGTGTGTTGTATCGTTTATTTCATGGGGAGTGTTCGGAGGAGCTGTTTAACGCGATTCCGTCGTCCCCATTCCACCTCCGCACTACGCGTACTGGGCAGGGGATGCACCCCTATTCAATCGACCTACCACGCATGCGCACCAACCGGTTCTGTAGGTCTTTTATTCACAGAACCGGGAAAATGTGGAACGCACTCACTGCCCATCTATTTCCTCCCAAGTACAGCCTGGGGTTTTTCAAAAGGGGCGTGAAAAGGCTCCTGTCAGGCCGGCATGACATTCGCATCACTGAATGTCCATGGGCATCGTTAGACACCTACTTGTAGGTGTAACGATGCCACATGTCGCGCTATCGATAAAAAAAAAAAACCTTGTAAACAAAAATGCATTTGTGCGAGTACTTCAGTATTGTAAACGGGAAGATTATGCAGCAAAAAAAATATATTAGGTGTTAAAAGATTTACTTCTAGCAGGCATTGCCTTATGCCGAGTGGTAACCTCTCGACGTCGGCGGAGCTCTCGACGACAGATGGTTCTATAGCGATGTTGACTTCGATTCCAGGCTTCACCAGTTCTGCGTCGTCATTCAGAGTTACATCTCGCTCAGGACTACCCACGAATACCTGCAGTGAACAATTCAATAGGATCTTATCAAATGTAATCTGATAAAGGGGAGCTCGGTTAAAACAGGGACTAATACTTTGTTTTTTTTAGCAGCTTGTGCAGCTGAACGCGTGGAAGCGCAGACATGGCAAGGCGCCAGCGTATGGACGCACGTAGCGTCCCACACCAGGGTTCTACCCTTCGTTCGTACGGAACCAGCGTCATACCGTCCGGTCTTTTGCCGTCCGAGCGTGAGATGCCTGGTGGCTCCAGTAGGGAGGGCATACCAGCGGAGGCTAAAGATGTTTTTATAACATTGTTAAGGCGCGCGTGGCGCGTCAGTCTTCCTGCGCTCTGCTGGCATGCAAGACCGTGGTGTCCTAAACAGTCGACGCTGGCTCCGCAGACGCAAGAACGAGGCTGGTTCACCTTGGCACCGATTCTAAGAGCAATATAAATTATTAATGTTGTTTTATCTAACAAGGTGCCAAGGTGTGGATAGGGGTATGCCTTGAGCCACGCCCCCGATTCCTGTCGTGACGCTGCCAATATCTGAGCCCGGTTAATTTCAAAATGTTGACTGTTTTCTAATAAATTCGCAAAAATGTTGTCTATTATCGGAGCATACTGCACTGGCAGTTAGCCAGCGCAAGATTTTATACTTTAGCCATTACATAGAGCATTGATTTTATAACCCTGTATGTACGCCCCGGCGCACGGACGACTGCAGGTAGGATACGAGCAGCCGGCGACGCAGATTCGTCACACCTCCTCTTCTGTGCGTTGGGGTAGCGGGAATAGCAGAGCACTCAAATTCGGTCGACGAGAAGTAATCCTGTGATGACCAGCATCACGAAGGCGCCTCACCACTTTTATACCGCTAGTCGGTGTTCTTGGGGTTCTTGATGTAAAGAAAGCACAATATCGACGATTCAGACGATGTAATCAGGAACAAAGTTCAAACACATGTACTAATTTTTGTGTCTCGGCAAAAACTGAAACAACATTTACAAAGCAAACTATGACAAGACAAAAACACTCGCATTCGAAACAGTGGAAAATACATATTCATATTTGAATAGCATAGATTGACTCTATGGCAAAAGTATAAAATCTTGCGCTGGCTAACTGCCAGTGCAATACCATCGTTTCTGGATTTTCCGGGCGACTGAAAGATCTACTTTCGGTAATCGCAATTTATAGCCCTCGATTGCCTCACCCATGCAGTCGACCTGAAAGCGACTTCCAAGTGACGAGAAAAGTATTTTACCAATGACGTCCAAACTGGCCTGGCATGAGCGGAGGCTAGGAAGACAGTAAGCGCGATATCTGATGCGCGGCGTACTCCAATGCCTCCAGAAGATGTTGGCAGGGTCGCTTGGATCCAGCTGTCGCTTTCCAGCCCGACATTTAAAATACATACAAGGCTGTTTTTAAATTCCGCATTCACCCTCTTGAGATAAACTGTGTTTTGCCATAACGGACTGCAGCGCAGGAAGTATGTTAAATTTAGGTAGGTATACAAGAACAATGTTGTAAAAGGTATAGCGCTACGTGTGGCTGAATATGTACGAACAAGTCTTTCAACAAATAACCTTGATTTTTAGGTTTCCGTATCCCGTCCGGAAGCCTATTACTAAGCCTCCGCCGCCGTCCGCCCGTCCGTCCGTCCGTCTGTCCGAGGGCTGTATCTCTTGAACCGTAATAGGTAGCCCGTTGAAATTTTCACAGAATATGTGTTACTATGGCGGATATAACAACAAATAATAAAAAAAAGAAAATGTAAAAAATTAAGGGGGGCTCCCATACAACAAACGTACAATAAAATCGATTAGCCACACTATTGAATAATAGATAGCGCCACAGGCTTTTATACATTGCAATGTGAGGTGCTGTCATTTCCCCACCGTAAATTGCGATCGACCTCATTGAGGCTTCTCTCCGATTGAGCGGTTATTGATAGCGGATAGATACGGAAACCTCCGTGCGCGAATAAAACTCGCACTTACAGATTTTTCACATTTATTCTCTACCAGGATGCTTTGTGAATCATTGGTTATTGGTGATCCCAATAGGAATAGATTTGAATGTTCTAGTAGAGTAATACCAGGTGTTACAGCGGATAGATGGTTCATAATTTCTAATACTCGGAAATCGGACACTGTTGGGTTAAACCATATTTTACATTTGGTAGGATTCAGCTCTAACCTTAACCTTTAACCTTAAGTTAGAAACCTCACATAGATACGAATGCCTATATGCTAAGAGCAGCTTTATAATGTTCGTTTCAACGAACTTTTATGTACGTCATTGGTTCGTTTAGGCTTTTACCGCTATAACACATTATGGAAATGTTTTCGATTACGCGGTATACTGTATGTATATATACGGTATACCACGTAACCGAAAACATTTCTATAATAATAAGATCAGCTTGTTATGTTATGTTATGTATGCCATAAATAAATTATGTGGTATACAAGTTGCAACAACTTTGTAGGTTATGCTTACTTCGATAGTCGATGGATTATATTTTGGTAAAACCTTGTTGTCAGCCTCGATAGCTCAGTGGTGCAGACAGTCGACTGTTGCTATTGATTGTTAAGCAACGCTGGGCGCGGTCTGTACTTGGATGGGTGACCGCTCGACCGTTGGGAGGCTGGCCGTGGTTCGGATTCCACGTAAAACTGTAGGTCCCTTCCCTTCCTACCTTACTCGGTGGTAGGGTTCAACCCGCCCGGGTTGGTACCATCGCACTGAATGAAACGTCGGTCGAAACGGCTATGCAAATAGTTTGTGTTTTCCGTCCAGTTCAGTGTAGCCGGCACGATCGAAGGGAAGCACTGACATAGCACCTAGTTCACCCGGTGTTATGGGCTGACATCACGGATGTTGTGGGTGATGTAGCCAACCGTGTCAGTATCTATAAAAAAAAACACAGCGGAATCTAACAGGATATTTATTCTTTAACGAGTTTTACTCGAGCACGGAGGTTTCCGTATCTATCCGCTATTATCCGCCTACCTTTTGTCTTTCAACATTGCAATGTATAAAAACCTGTGGCGCCATCTATTATTCAATAGTGTGACTAATCGATTTTTTAGACGTTTGTTGTATGGGAGCCCCCCTTAATTTTTAACATTTTCTTATTTTTCTTATTTGCTGGTTAGGTAACTCCATAGTAACACATATTCTGTGAAAATTTCAACGGGCTACCTATTACGGTTCAAGAGATACAGCCCTCGCCTCGGAAAGACGGACGGACGGACGGACGGCGGAGGTTTATAATAGGCTTCCGTACGGGATACGGAAACCTAAAAAGGAGCATTGTGTTGTATATTCAGTATGAAGCCGAATTAATATTGCAGAAATGTAATTGATATGGTAGGAATTATGATATTACCATACATTGGGTATATTTATCAAAATATCTGCTATGCCAGAAAATATATATGCAGAATGCTACTCTTCATTCCGATATTCACCAGCACGATACTAGGATTAAAAATCATGTTCAAATTACGAAGCACAAGGTCATCTAAAATGTCGAAAACCGGGCTTCAAAATATAAAATGACGTCGTGCAATTTCTCGTGCGCGGGTTTGTATGGGCGCGCTGCAGGACAAGCAAAAAGTGTAGTACTCGGCAGTCAGTAATCAACATCGAGCTTTAGAAAGAGACAATCCGGTTGTAGAGCGTCGTCCCTGTCGCACAGAGACGTGCGAGCTCGTCCAACAGGGACGACGCTCCACAAATGTCAGCCTCGATAGCTCAGTGGTGCAGACAGTCAACTGTCGCTATTGAATGTTAAGCAACGCTGGGTGCGGTCAGTACTTGGATGGGTAACCGCTGACCGTTGGAGGCTGACCGAGGTTCGGATTCCTCGTAAAACTGTAGGTCCCTTCCCTCCTAATCTTACTTGGTGGTAGGGTTTAACCAGCCCGGGTTGGTACCACCGCACTGAATGAAACGTCGGTCAAAACGACTATGTAAATAGTTTGTGTTTTCCGACCAGTTCAGTGTAGCCGGCACGATCAAAGGGGGAAGCACTGACATGGCACCTAGTTCACCCGGTGTTATGGCCTGACATCACGGACGTTGTAGGTGATGTAGCCAACTGTGTCAGTTTCCATAAAAAAAAAAAAAAAAAACAACCGGATTGTCTCTGTCTAAAGCTCGATGTTCATGATTTACTGTCGAGTACTGTACGTTCGCATCGGAAGGGTAAATAAAATTCTTTGGTGCAAACATATTTCCAATAATAATGATGGATAATTGCAATAACTATTAAAATGATTCACGAGACTCGCCATGGCTGTAGAGGGCACCAATTTTCCATTTCTCCTAATTTGGCCGGAATCCACTTCGACACTAAGTCCACGAAATTTGTCAAATCCTGCCGGCAGAATTTTAGTCTCGTTCTTCATGTTGTTTCTGAAAAATAATTTAGACATAATTTTAGTTAGTAAAAAGTAAAATTACAAATTTAAAAAAAACCCGACACATGAAATAGAAAAAAAATATTTCCGCTTTAAGTAAAGTAAAGGGTAAGATCGTGTTTAGTTAATTTTTACTTAACGATCCCCCGACGCCTTTAATTAACCAAGCAGAAATTACTTTTTATTTTTTAGAGGGTTTTTGATGTTGTAAGGGATTTTTAAATTTGTAATTTAACTTCTATTTCATGCTTTTTATGAGACGTAATATGAACTTATAATAATGTTTTTAAACAAGTACTTTTTTTTATGGAAACTGACCATAACAAATTATTACAAAACTATTGTTTTGTAGGTAATAATTTCCGTTTGTTTGTTTATTTACTTAAAGTCGACGAGTTAAAGTATATTTTCCATGTCACAGCAGAGATATCTTCACCATTTGCGAAAAGTGTCGACGATCTTCAAATCGGCTGACCTCAGCTTCATCAAACATAGCTAAGAACCATTTCTTTCGATTAATAAAACCGCATTCGAATCGACCCATCCATTGAAAGCTACGATGCCGCACGATACTTTGACGAGTAATGTAAATGACCAACATGTACCTAAACATAATTTTTATATGTGTGTGAAATTTTACATTACGATAAATAAATACAATACAATACAATACACAGATAGACACACAGACAGACACACAGACACACAGCCAGACAGACGGAGGCGTGAAACTTATAACATCCCTCCTTTTGCGTCGGGGGTTAGAAATAAGGTGATCTACACTTTAGCCACAATCACATGAATTTAAATGAAAATCTTGTATACTCAAGGCTATTGATATTTCTACGAGTATCATATTTCTTGGTTCGGGATTTCAGGGCTTCAGGTCACGTATATGATTAGGCTTATTTATTAACCGACTTCCAAAAAAGGAGGAGGTTCTCAATTCGTCCGTATGTTTTTTTTTTTTATTTTTTTTTTTATTTTTTTTTTTATTTTTTTTTTGTATGTTTGTAACGCGATTTCTCCGTCAATTGAGGGCCGATTTAGAAAATTCTTTTTTTGTTAGTTAGGTCATGCTTCCGAGGTGGTCCCATTTCAATTTTTGGTTCAGTGGAAATTGGAAATTGGTTCAGTGGTTTTCGAAAAATCAGCATAATACTATGGTGTGTGGTTACCTTCAGCAAAACTTGTGATGTGGTCGTTTTCGGCAATTTTCAGTTTGATAAATTAGTATGGTGTGTGGTTACCTTCAGCAAAACTTTTGTGATGTGGACTTATTCAGCAATTTGCAGTCTGACACATATGGCGAATAATTCTGTACCACTTCAATCGATTTCGATTATTCGATTTCGATTATTCTTTTTTTATGTAATATTACTAATAATATTACTAAAAAGAATGAAATAAAAACTGTTTTAAAAAATATTAAACCGGTTTCCAAAAAACAAAAAAAAAAGAACTAAAACGTACATAATATTTTGAAATTTTCTCTGTCCTGTTGAAATACATGAATCGATATACTAGTGAACATATTCGGACCCTTGTTTCATGAATGTTCTAAATTTAAAATTTTTTATCTTTTCCGACCGGCCAGGTGCGCTTAATTTATTATGGTACGAGTACCATCGAGCTGGTCTGATGATGGAGACAGAAGGTGGCCATAGGAACTCCTAAACTACACATGATAAACCCATCGTGTTTGGGCTCGTTGCATTTGTCTTCACGAGCAATTTACTTTAGACCTAAGAGATTCTCAATTCGACGGTATGTTTTCTTTTTTTGGATGTTTGTTACGCGATTACTCCGTCAATTGTGGGCCGATTTAGAATTTTTTTATTTTTTTTTATTTGAAAGGGGTTAACCCTGAGGTTTTTGAAGTGAAAACTTCTTTAGCGGCGCTTGGCACTTTTTTAGGTGGGTAAAAAATGTATAACTCACGACATCGCGTCAGCGTCATTTTTAAAATGAAACCTTAAGTCATTGCATTAAGGGTTAAGTTAGAGTGGCACGGGATCTGCCGGCACTCCCGGAGTGCAACTGTTAAGTAGGGTTCGGTAACACGTTTATGTCTGTCCATTCTACTAAGTTCTGCAAAATGAATGTAGGGTTCCGTAACAAATGCATGTCTGTCTGTTCTACTAAATTTAACATTTATTTCAATATGAATGTAGGGTTCCGTAACAAATGCATGTCTATCCGTTCTACTAAATTTTACAATTTTCAACCAAGGTCCTCCGACGGTTATTTTATAATAAAAGTAGGGTTCCGTAACACGTTTATGTCTGTCCATTCTACTAAGTTCTGCAAGATGAATGTAGGGTTCCGTAACAAATGCATGTCTGTCCGTTCTACAAAATTTAACATTTATTTCAAAATGAATGTAGGGTTCCGTAACAACTGTATGTCTGTCCGTTCTACTAAATTTTACAATTTTCAACCAAGGCCCTCCGACGGTTATTTTATAATAAAAGTAAGGTTCCGTAACAAATGTATGTCTGTACGTTCTACTAAATTTCACAATTTTCAACCAAGGTCCTCCGACGGTTATTTTATAATAAAAGTAGGGTTCCGTAACACGTTTATGTCTGTCCATTCTACTAAGTTCTGCAACATCACCTACAACGTCCGTGATGTCAGCCCATAACACCGGGTGAACTAAGTGCCATGTCAGTGCTTCCCCCTTTGATCGTGCTGACTACACTGAACTGGTCGGAAAACACAAACTATTTACATAGCCGTTTCGACCGACGTTTCATTCAGTGCGGTGGTACCAACCCGGGCGGGTTAAACCCTACCACCAAGTAAGATTAGGAGGGAAGGGACCTACAGTTTTACGAGGAATCCGAACCTCGGTCAGCCTCCAACGGTCAGCGGTCACCCATCCAAGTACTGACCGCACCCAGCGTTGCTTAACATTCAATAGCGACAGTTGACTGCCTGCACCACTGAGCTATCGAGGCTGACGTGGTCCTATTTTAATTGGGTCAAGATCGGATTGGAAAGCGAGTACATCAATAGCAAAAAATAACTAAAAAAAACTGTGAAATAAAAAAAAAGTTTTAAAAAACATAAAACCGACTTCCTAGAAAAAGTAAAACTAAAAAACTATTTAAAATAAAAATATAAAACCGCCTTCAAAAATATATGAAATAAAAACCTAAAAAAAAAAACGAACCCTAGAGTTGAAGGCGGTGCTAAAGCAAGCAAAAATGATGCATGAAAGAAAACATGATTGGATGATAATATCCTTTGTGATTTGTGTAGCCTTTTTAGCACCGCCTTCAACTCTAGGGTTCGTTTTTTTTTTTAGGTTTTTATTTCATATATTTTTGAAGGCGGTTTTTATATTTTTATTTTAAATAGTTTTTTAGTTTTACTTTTTTTAGGAAGTCGGTTTTATGTTTTTTTTGCTTATATATTCTTGGCTAGGTCTTATAAAAAACAATTTACAAATTTTGACACATATTATCCTTGCCAGGCACATACAAAACTGGCATTTTTTTTTTTTTTTATGGAAACTGACACGGTTGGCTACATCACCTACAACGTCCGTGATGTCAGCCCATAACACCGGGTGAACTAGGTGCCATGTCAGCGCTTCCCCCTTTGATCGTGCCGGCTACACTGAACTGGTCGTAAAACACAAACTATTTACATAGCCGTTTTGACCGACGTTTCATTCAGTGCGGTGGTACCAACCCGGGCGGGTTAAACCCTACCACCAAGTAAGATTAGGAGGGAAGGGACCTACAGTTTTACGAGGAATCCGAACCTCGGTCAGCCTCCAACGGTCAGCGGTCACCCATCCAAGTACTGACCGCATCCAGCGTTGCATTCAATAGCGACAGTTGACTGTCTGCACCACTGAGCTAACGAGGCTGACATGAGGCATATGGTGTATGTAGGCTAATTATATTGGTAACACATTCATTCTTTCATGGAACAAATTCGATATCTTAATCCCACTTCTATTAATTGTTTCCTCCAAGATAGAAATGCGAACTATCCATGCATCTCAAAAGCTCATATAATGTAATAAAAAAATAAATAAACACAAAGTAATTATAAAGTAAAAAAGTAAAAAATGTTTATTTATTAATTTCTAAAACATTACATTTATTTACAATCAATTTTCACTTATTTTTAACATAATATAGTTGTAAATTGTTTTACGAGTTGTTTTAGTCAGGCAGATAATAATCATTCCCACCTAAACTGGCCATTAATGGCTGTACTATAGGTGGGTGTGGACATTATGTGTACTTGTACCTATTAACAAGTAAGTACAACTCACCACACATCCACCCGCAGTCTCACGCACCTACTGAAATAATTTTTTACTACGATGAGTATGTGGGTAGTTACGCCGGCCATTCGACTGCGGTGCGCGTTGTGTGGTTGAGTTGAGTTTATTTGAACATCGCTATAGTACACTGCTACAGAATATCTATTATATAAAGAAAGGACACTCGTAGATATTTTTATGTTTTATTTTAAATATGGGTATGTATGTATGTATTTTTGTTTGTATTGGTGTTATTTAAACAGAATCGGGGATAACAATGTGTAGTTAAGATGGTTTCTGTAGCTGTTAAAGTGACAAAGAAATATTAGTGCACAAATGTTTTTGTTTACGGCTAATGTGTGTGCGTGAGGTGTGTTCGTGTGTGTAGTTCATTTATATAATTGTGATTTTAATTTCTTAAACTTTTATTTGTGTGTTGCGTGCGTGTGTTATTTTACTTGTTTATATGTTATTTTTAGATTATTGTAGGTATTATAATAATAGACTAGGAATAATAATTATGTTTATGTTTTGACAGATTGTTTTGTTACAGTTTAAGTTATTTGATATGTACGGGTTTACATTGATAATTTAATGCGCGAGTATGTGTGGGTATTAGAGAAATTGCATATTCTTAAGTTAAATTACTTCCATTTATGAAATTTTTTATGAAATGAAATTAATATTTTATTGAGCAAATATTTGTAGTCTGTCGTATTCTCATTAGAAGAAGATTTCCCTGAAATTGTATGAAGTCTTTCGACGAAAAAGACGTATTTTATTTTATACAAATTAACGATAATGTTCCATGAGGAAAATTATAAATTAATTTCCTGTCTTTCAATTTGAAAGAAACCCTACGGTAGATATTTCTCGTATTGTGTTGGTCAGATCGAACCTATTTATTGGCAATATTTAAATATAAATATTTCTCTTGCTTCGGGCCAATCATAGGCTTCATAGATTCATGGGTATATTCCAGCAAGCTACTGGCGAGAGGTGAATTCACCCGAAAAACAGCGTGAGAGCGAGATAGCGAAGGAGGGACTGAAGACTGAAGCTAACCCGAGAGAACGAGATAGAAAAGAGCTTCACGCAAAACAAACTCGACACACGACGTGTTTGTGTGTGTGTGTGGGTGTGTGTGTGCGTGTGTGCGTGCGTGCGTGCGTGCGTGCGTGCGTGCCTGCGTGTGTGACGGTGAGGGTGTGTGAGTGAATGTTGGATGTGCGAGGGTGCCGTGTGTGCGTATGTGCTCGAACATTTTAGGGAGTAGTACCTATTTACTTTTGCACAGAGAGAAGATCATTTTTGTAGCCCTTTTTAAGAAATATAACCGCAGGATACAGTGTGATGGTATCATCACACTGTATTTATGTATTTAGACAGTTTCAGTTTAAGGTAGGTAGGTATATTAAGGCTCACCGCAGGTAGTTAATATCAAATCGGCAGCAGTGTCCGGTGTGTAGCAAGCTGCGACGGAAGGCGAGTTGGCATGGCACCTCCTGCCACCGCCACCAACATCTCAGCACAAGCTTCTCACACGGTTGCGCCAACTATGGAAAATTTAAAATAAATATATTTTTTTTATATAACCGAACTGGTTACACAACCATGATTAATCAGGTCAGGTGTGTCATGTTAGCGTTTCCATTTTTCGTACCTGCTACAGTGAATGAAGTGATTTTTTATGGAAACTGACATAGCTGACTTCATCACCTCCTAACACTCGTTATAACATCATAACACCATCGTGAGCTAAGTGCTATTTCAGTAAGTGCTTCTCTTTGATCGCGGCGGCAACTTTGAAGTGGACTGAAAACATGAATATATTTCATTAAGTGCGATGATACCAGTAGGGTGATGTAGCCAGCCATGTTAGTTTCATTAAAACATATTTATTCTGTACAAGCTTGCACAGCTCCGCTCGCAGCATTGTAGGTTATGCTTAATTTAAGTCGAGGCAATATAATATTCTCTTTTGCAAGCAAAGGTCGACTGGAGATCTTCTAGCGTACGTCACGCATTTGTGGGCTGGAAGACTTGGTGGTTTTGAGAAATCGCTTTCGATCGTGTCTGGCACGCTCCGGCCTACGGTGTCCCCACAAAACTGTGCACTTGGATCTCCAGATTCTTGAGTAGTCGGTCGATCTTTGTCACCCTAGCTGGTACCTGCTCGGCCGATTACTCCATCAATGCTGTTGTTCGACAAGGATCCGTGCTGTCGCCTACGGTGTTTCTGTTATTTCTCAACGACATGCGCTCGCTCGGCGAAATACACTAACTCGAATGAAGGTGCACGAAGGGATGAACCCTCACCAGAAAATGCGAGAAGCGAACGTGTTGCTCAGGTTAACCTAGTTCTCGAAAAAGTATCCTCTTGGGGGAAGGAGAACTTGGTCAAATTCAACGTAGTCAAGACGCAAGCTTATACGCCTTCTGTAAAGGTTGATCCGTTTCCTCTCCAAGCTACCAAGCCAGGGATGATAGTCTGGGTATGGAGGTGTCCAAGGGCGTTGGATCTCGATAGTTCAAGGCGAAATTAGCGTCTTGAAAATTATGAATCTTGTACCGATGTCGGCGATTTTTCACGCCGCCGCGCCGCGCGCCGCCGGTTCAACTTTATAAAGCGCAAGTAACACCAGTGATGGAATATTGCAGTCATCTTTGGGAGGGTTCCCCTGAATATGTTTTTTCAACCTTGGATTCTATTCAGCGACGCTACATTCATCCACCTTCAACCTCTAAAGCACAGACGTATCGTTGGATCATTGAGTCTATTTATCGGAACTTGCTTCCCTCATCCGTCCTCCTCCTGTTCGCCTTCGTCAAACCCGCCATAATCTCGCGGAACACCCCTTTGTAGTCGACAGAAGAGTTCTTCGAACTGCACCATTCTCTAAATCGTTCTTGTGTCGCACTGCAAAGGTGTGGAACGGGCTTCCGAGGAATGTCTTTCCCTATTCCTACAATCCACGGATCTTCAAATCGCGGGTTAATAGTCCCTGCCAGCATTGCTGGCTACGGACCCCTAAAACATTCCAAATAAAAACATGAAATAAATTCGAACTTACCGTCTCTATAATATGTTTTATTGAATATCCGACCTTATCCAGTACCTGGAAAATTTGTACTATGGAATCGGGCAATGAATTTTGATATATTTTGTCCAAGGAGATCATTTCGTAAAAGTTGTTTATTTCGGTATTACTATATCCTCGCCTTTTCCTGGAAATACGAATATAATTTGCACATTGCGAGATTTCAGAAAATAATAATATGAATGTTAAATTATTATAGATATTCATTGAATAATTATATTGAGATATTATATGTATTTTAACTATGAAAAATTAACTTCTTTATTCTGCAATAGCACAGGCAATAGATACAATACATAAAATAACATAAATCTATAGTTATTCAACGCAAAAAAAAATATTGGTTTGTAACAAAAAACAAAAACAAAATAATATTGTCTTAAACCTACGAAAATGCAAAGCGGACTAGCGCACCGAGGCCTCGGTGCGCTAGTCCGCTTTGCACCCTCGCGAGGGTTCCGTTCCACCACGTAATTGGCTAAGGCTTCGCACGTAAAATTTCCGTAGTCAAATGGCAAAAACTGAACCAATATGTTACAGACAGACGGCGTAGGCTTAGTAATAGGCTTCCGTATAAATACGGAACCCTAAAAAGGATCTAGGCGTAGGTAGCATTATGTTTTTATTAGTAATAATAAAATTATTCTTAAAATATGAAGACTAAAACTAATAAAAAACATATTGACTCAAATTTTCGGACGCGTGTCTACAGTTTAAAATTAGTTGATGAAATGAAGGGAAGCACTGACATGGCACCTAGTTCACCCGGTGTTATGGGCTAACATCACGGATGTTGTAGGTGATGTAGCCAACCCTGTCAGTTTCCATAAAAAAATATAGTGTTTTATGACCATAGGTCATAAAGCAAACCAGGGACTCCTGAGCCTATTTGGAGCAAAAAAGTTCGATGTAATTTTGTTCTACAGTGATTTTTTTTTTTCATACTAAACTAAATAATGACACTCCATTTACGAAATGATCCCGTGTGAATAGACCGATGAACATGTGCGGGCGTCGACAGTGCACAGAGCGGAGCGGCAACGGCGAGCGTCGGGTCAGTCGCACTACCGTAGTATTTTGCGCGCGAAAACTAATTTAAAGGCATACCTGACAAAACTTTACTGACTGACCTGACCTTTTAGACTTCAAATTAGTTAAGGAATCACTGGTTTCTTTATGACCTATGGTCATGGTCATGAAACACCCTGTGTAAGTATTTTGATATCGTCATTCTAATCGTAATTGTTAAATGATAGTCTAGCAGAGCCATTGTAAGTAAGTAAGTACTGAACAACTGATTAGTATGTTTATTATGGTATACATACAGAATGTCCGTTATATTAACAGTGTGAGGCTCATACACGAAGCTCTGAGGGCAGACTGTCACAGCTGGAAAGTCCACGTTTGTGGTCGGATGGTTGGTGGTTTCTACCTGCAATGCAATTATTTGATCAATTATGAATTAAATATTTTTGTTCACATCAATATTTCATTTCAGATTTTTATATACACGGTGTTGCAACCCCAACCGTAAAACCCGAAAGGGGGTGATTCTGTACGTTAAATAGAACAACTTTTGTTCTACGACTTTTTTATTTGAAGAAAAAAAAAATTTTTTTCTCCATACATTTTGAGAATAGGTAATTAAAATTTGTATGGACAACATATTTTTTTTTTGTTTCAAAAAATTTTTTTTCTTCACAGGAGTTGTTTAGTTTCACATATAGAATAGCCCCCTTATGTCAGTTAAAAATATTACGGGGGCAACTGCAACACCGTGTATACCATATTTATTGGTAATCTGTTGTGTATACAAAATAAATAAAAATTGGTTGTCTGTAAAGTCGGTTTACGGACGATAGTTTTACGTGATAACGTCATACAACCCTTGTTTCATGAATATTCTAAATTTGAAATATTTTCCGACCGGCCAGATATGGTACGAGTAACCTCGTTTTAATTTCTGCGGCCCTGGTACTTTTACAAGCCGACGCTTGGGCCGATTGTGACGACGACTTGTAAAAGACGAAATATAAGATTTATATTAAGTGTATTTTTTATTTTTTTTAATTAGGTACATATCCTTTATTTCACATTTTATCATAAAATATATTTTTCGTGTTTGATTTCATAATGTAAGTGATACGAGATTGGAACGCAAAGTTTACTTGGAGCCGTAGGATTTTTCTAAGTTGTGATATTTCTAGACTAGGGTTCGACTCGTCTGAGCCGAGATTATTGTGAGTAGAAGTTGTGAGTCTAGAGCCTCAGGCACTGCCTAATTGTTTATTCTTTACTAACTGTTACCCGCGGATTCGCTCGCGTTAAATTCGTATTTCAAAATAAGAAAGTAAGTAACTAAAGGTGATTCCATAGAGTCTATGGGCAATGCCAAAGGAGGAGCTGCGTTCACGTAAATGATATTCTTACTCGATGAAAGTAACTAACTGCATTCTGGAAGAAAATAAACTTTTTCATGAAAGTAAGTAACTAAGGGCGAGGCCGAAGGCCGAGATTCGTTCAGGACGACGATAAACCTTCTCGAAGGAAATTAGGTAACTAAGAGCGAGGCCGAAGACCGAGCTGCGTTCAGGAAGAACATAAATCTTCTTAAAGAAAGTAAGTTACTAAGGACGAGGCCGCAGGCCGAGCTGTATTCTGGAAGACGATAAACCTTCTCTAAGAAATTAAGTAACTATCGGCCAGGCCGAAGGCCGAGATGTGTTCAGGAAGACGATAAACCTTCTCGAGAAAGTAAGTAACCGCACCGGGCAGGGTATGCATGCATCCCTACACGCTGGAGTTACCGCGGTCGCGTACTAACCGGTTCTGCAGATCTCTCCTCTAACTTAGATCTTGAATGTAGATTTTGTCCAAATAAACTTACAAATCGATGAATCTACCTTGTCTACGAACCAACTTACAAATGAATATAGGTTGTATATAAACCAACTTATAAATGCATGTAGGTTATGTGCAAACACCTTATAAATGAATGTAGGTTTTGTGTAAGTCGATGAATGTACCGTGTCTGCGAACCAACTTACAAATAAATATAGGTTGTGTGCAAATCAACTTACAAAGCTTGTAACAAATAAGTACTTACAACAGTGACTGTTGGGGTTTTTCCATATTTAACCATCAGGATGTGACTCCATATGCAGCAAAACGTAAAACTCAGAGCCAAAATCATTCCCCAAATAATTTTCTTACTCCAATGAGACTGTTCTTCCATCAGGTAACGGAAGCCGTGCATGGTTGAATGAGTGCAGTATTCTTTTAATCGTTTCTTTATAGCTGTTTTCTGTTTTAGCTTCATCTTGCCTTGCACTGTAATCAGAATACTGAAAAAGAAAATTACTACAATAATACTTATCATATTTGGTGAATTATCAAATAAAATACTAACATTACTCGTACTTACTTATTGTAAATAGATAGGTTATATAAAAGTAAAAAGTAAAAGTAAAAAAGTTTTTATTAGTAAATTTTATTCTAAAACATATACAAATCACAATAGGTTTCTCACAGATTTTGTACATTAGGTATGGCATGTTTTAAATAGACATATATATTCACTCCCACATAAACTGGCCATAGATGGCTGTACTTATAGGTGGTTGATCAATAAATTATATACTTCTATCTACTTGGTTTCTTGTTGGGTACATAGTAGGTATGTACTTCATATCAATGTATCTCCTATGGTTAGGTAGGTATTCATTTTTTGGTGTGTTGGTATTAGTTAGTTTTTGATGTTTTCTTTCTCTTAGGTTAATTTATTAATCATATAAGCACTTAATATAACTTTATGTAGAAAACTTTATTGGTCTCTGTGTAATTAATGTTAGTACTTAATCCTTTTTACGATGACTGTGTGTTTTCCAAATAAAAAAAAAAAAAGTAATAAATATTTTTAAAAAATCTACCTAGTAACAAGAACATCTCGTACGTACCGTGTGGGGTCGGTACTTAGAAAGAATAGCGCCACTGCATGTCTCCCCGTGCATGTCGTCAAAGTCGACTAAGGGGTAAGGACAAGATGTCGTGCATAAGGCTAGCCACCTCTCGCCTTGACGCGGTCATTCCACAAAGTCATGCAGCAGGTGGGTATTCGTGCCTTACTTGCTGATTAGTAGATATCTTGTCCTAATACTTTGCTAAATGTGGTGGACGGTGTTGTGCTGTAATTTACAAGAGTACTTGCAACACAACACCGATTACTCTGCTTACCCCAATTCTCGGGATACAGGGTGTGGTATATGTATGTATAAGTACCTTATAGCTCAAACTCAAACAACATTTTACAGAAACTAGCACGATATATAATTTACATTAGGTACATTACATATTACGCAAAGGCGCACTTATTCATTGCCGAGATTTCATTTGCCAGTTAAGCTTTGGATATGGGAATGGGCGTTGTCTGTTGTAGGTACTTACATTAGCTGTTCCTTTTAACAAAATAATTATCAACGTACGTATACGATCGTGCAGACAGGTCAAAGATTAGGGAAACACTAAGCTATGAGTATCGAGGAAGTTTCTATGCTGCAAGGGTGACAATAATTATAATATCATTAGAGAAGTACCTTAATATTGCTTTCAACGTCTAAATAAACTTGAAACTAATTAATCCAAGGTGACTTTTAATCCGTCGCGTTCAACATTTTCGTTCAGTTAAAAACATTGAAATAAATACATCGTGTGTTTAGGCTAGGTCAATGGTCAAAAAGTTAAATTACAAAATAAATAAATAAAAAAAACCGACCCCTTAAAGAGTATAAAAAAATTTCAGTTTAGTTACTTAAAGGCGTCGGGGGAACGCTAAGTAAATAATAAGTACTATAGAATAAATAAGTAAAATTTTTGTCTGTATGTTTATTTGTACGCGCATCACACAAAAACCATTGAACAGATTTTGACGAAACTTTGTAAAGTGATTCCGAGCTGCTTTCAGGTAAACGATAAACCTTCTCCAGTCCTCGGGCCTCGCCTTTAATAATTTTGCCATCAAATATCGTTTACGCGAACGCAGCTCGGCCTTCGGCCTCACCTTTAGTTAGTTACTTTATTCGAAAAGGTTTATCGGTTACCTAAACGCAGCTCAGCCTTCGGCCTCACCCTTAGTTACTTTCTTCTAGAAGGTTTATTGTTCATCTTAACTGAGTTCGGCCTTCGGCCTAGCCTTAGTTACTTACTTTCTTTTTTGAAAATACGGATTTCGTGCGAGCGAGGCTGCGGGCAAAAGCTATGTAATATATGCCTGCCTTACGTCGTTTTGTTCGCCAGCTCTTTTTTTTAAATAGGGATTTCATGCGAGGGAAGCTGAGGGCAAAAGTAATATGTAAATAAATATTATCAGTGCATAATCACTTCAACTATTTTCTTTTTAGTATTTAGTATTACAAAAGATTTATTTTCACGGGGCTAGTAAAGCATGTCATGTTCAGTTATCCACGCGGACGAAGTCACGGGCAGCAGCTAGTATAATTAATTAATTATATATAATTATAATTAATTATATGATATTACGTATTACACAATATATCGAGGGCTCGATATGTGTAAAGGCAATATTCCGTCTATCTTTAGACTTACTTCCACCCTCAAAGCTTCCGCCGCCTAACTAGCAAATCAGACAATAGGTAATGGGCAGGTTTTGCAACTATTAACATGGTTTTAACATCACGCCATCTGTTATAGGGGCCGAGCAGTATGGTCGAGAGTAATTGAAATTTGAAAAAATTAAGTGCACTATATTTTGTCGTAGGTAACTAAGATCACACCTCCCTCTCCCTCTCCCTCTCCCTCTCCCTCTCCCTCTCCCTCTCCCTCTCCCTCTCCCTCTCCCTCTCCCTCTCCCTCTCCCTCTCCCTCTCCCTCTCCCTCTCCCTCTCCCTCTCCCTCTCCCTCTCCCTCTCCCTCTCCCTCTCCCTCTCCCTCTCCCTCTCCCTCTCCCTCTCCCTCTCCCTCTCCCTCTCCCTCTCCCTCTACCTCTCCCTCTCCCTCTCCCTCTCCCTCTCCCTCTCCCTCCCCCCTCCCCCTCTCCCCCTCCCCCTCCCCCTCCCTCCCGCTCCCTCACCCCCTCCCTCTCCCTCTCCCCCTCCCCCTCCCCCTCCCTCTCCCCCTCCCTCTCCCTCTCCCTCTCCCTCTCCCTCTCCCTCTCCCTCTCCCTCTCCCTCTCCCTCGTGTATCCGATTTTTACAATTCTTTATTGTTGTACTAAGGAGAGTCTAATCTACGTTTCTGTCTTTATTTTTTGAATAAGTATCTAAAGTACCCAATAAAACTTCATGACATAAAACAATACAAAAATCAAATGTACAAACTTTTGTATAACTTTTGTATATATGAATACAAACTTTTCTGGTGTTGTAGGTATATTTCACCTAAACAAAAAAAAAAGGCGGGAATGTAGATTATAATGTCCTTAAAATCAAGAAAGAAAAGAAAAGAAACAAAAGAACACACGAAAAAAAAATTGTAAAAATCAGATAAGGTTTAGGTGGGCTAGAAACAAAGACATTAAACCCACCCTTTAATCTCTTTGGCTAGAAAACATAAATGACGAAAGGCCACCACCACAGGCTCGCTTGGAGACTTGCGTCCGCTGGCGGAAATGTACCGTTTTTATTTATTTTTTGTATATTTTTATTACTTGTGGTAAAATATATTATGTAAAATCTATATAAATTTATTGTAAAAATGTGAAATAAAAAACAATGCAATAATATTTATAGTTTTTTATTTTCATATGATGATAGCTTTCCAAATACAATACTCATATAAGTTCGTAATCTGACCTTTCTTGAAATTAGCTAGAAACGGAAAAACAACAGTAAAACCAAAGAGATTGAGTAAAACACATTTAGATTTTTTTGATCGAAGAAGGCAGCCATTTCGTCTCTGTTCTTTTTAGTTTTATTCAACATTCTTTTGAATTTTACATGGTGCCAGTAATTTAGCAACGTGACAGCAGCACTGTGAAAAACACACTTTTTATGACTTTAGAGATTGACTTTAAAAATTTAAATATTGACTTAAACCAAAAAGACATTTTCAATTAAAAAGACAAATTGACACTTAAAGATCATTTTAAGTGTTCCGTATCCTTCGTACGGGATTCTATTACTAAACCTACGCCGCCGTCTGTCTGTCTGTCTGTCCATCTGTCTGTCCGAGGGATTTATATCTTGAACCGTAATAGGTAGCCCGTTGAAATGTTAGCAGAATATGTGTTAATATGGCAGATACAACAACAAATAAGAAAACGTAAAAAAAATCACGGGGTTCCCATACATGAAACTTAAAAGTGTATGCGCGCCATCTACCGAAAACAGTATGAAGCATTTTAACTAATCGTGAATTTTAACTAATATGAAGCATTTCATAAAACGCGCCATAGATGGCGTGAGTAGCGCTGACCATGACATGGCGATACGGAACCCTCGGTGCGCGAGTTCGACTCGCACTTGGCCGGTTATTTTAAGTATTTATCGATACCCCACACGCTTATGTGCACTGAATTTTGTTATCAGTGTTATCTCAGTATCTCTCGCTTACATGTATGGGTACCGAATCGCGTAAATTCACTTCCAAATGACATAAGAGTCAAAACAAAACACTGCAGACTAAACAAACACCTACACCGAGTGGGTCTTAGCTTAGCGACACACCGGTGTCGTGGGTGTGCAGGTTCTGGGGGTCTATTCTTGTAAATTTGCCATCGGACTCAGCTTAGTTTCCGTTCACTGAGACTCGCCTGAGAACTAGCATGACAGCACTTCGGTATTCTTCGCACAGCGGATTCAGTCGCTGAGACTAGCCTGACAGCTACTTCGGTATTCTAGTAATCAACAGCATGAACTCAGTTAGCTAATAATTCGATCGAGCGAATAAATTGGGGATGTGGAAATATTATGGTAAGGTCGAGATGCTGGAGGATGGATCATGGGCATGGCACGTCATGGCATGGCATGGCAAGGCATGGCATGGCATGGTATCGAACTTCCTCGATTTTCTCGTGGCTATCTGGCTGGCTTTTTGGGTGGAGGTCTTTTGTTCACAGAACCGGGAAAATGTGGAACGCACTCCCTGCCCAACTATTTCCTCCCAAGTACAGCCTGGGGTTTTTCAAAAGGGGCGTCAGGTCGGTATGGCATTCGCAATCCCCGTGCATCACACAGAATGTCCATGGGCATCGTTAGACACCTACTTGTAAGTGAAACGATGCGACAGGTCGCGCTATCCATAAAAAAAGGTATAGTGCTCCTATATTCTATTGGATACCTGGTATAGAATAATATAGGAGCACTATAACGTTCGCTATTCGCCGCGCCACTCGTGCGAATTTGTAAATGCGGCCGCTCAAAGGCTTGTAGGAAGGAAATAAGGCACTTCTATCGTAGCTAAAATCCAATTACTGATAAAATTTTTTATCTATCGTCGTCGGTGCTCCGCACCTCCGCGCCGCCGTTTCCGAGAAAACTATACAATAGCAATATATACAATAATAGCTTACTTATAGTAATAAGAAATATAATATTATTTTCCGAATACAACATCATGATATCCTTTCCTCGTCAGATTTACAAAACTCTGTAGGATTATGTGTGTGACCTCCACAGCAGTTACCATGGAAGCGCCGACGCTTAGTGAGAATATTCCACCGTATGTCGCTGAAATGAAATAATATTTATACACATGGTGTCCGAAGTAACATAATTGGAATAATGAGAGGATTCATTGAGTAATTAGAATAATAATCAGTTCCACGTACACAACGTGGAACTGAACAACTTTTGTTTTAGGACTTTTCAAGCGAAGTTTTTTAACGCTTGGAATGGGTTCCTAACTCAGATAAAGTGAATCGTCACAAAAGTACGAAAGGAAATTGCAACGCTCCTCATTGGTTAGGAGCGTTGGGTACGTTACCCAGGGCCATTAATAAAATAGATCATTGAATAGCAATACGGTTGCGCTTACGCACCTACCTATAAGGTCATACCAATCCATTAAAAGAACCTTTTTGTATAAAGTGCATGTCGGTTTTTTGTAGTATACACTCAGGGTGCTCACGGAGTCGTTTATTCTGAAAAAGAAAAAAACAATTTAATACATTTAATGGAAAGCAAAGGAGAAGAGTGCAGAAAGAGGTGTCTGCCTAACAAGGAAGTAATATAGAAATAAACCGGCCAAGTTCACGCCCGCCCACCAAGCCCGCTCGTCTGGTTTTTTTAACCCCCAAAGAAAAAATAGGGGTCTTATAAGTTGTGTGTATGTGTGTATTTGAGGGTGGGTGAATGTGTGTATGGATGTTTCTGTCTGTGGCATAGTTGCTCCCAAACGGATGGTCCGATTTGGATGCGTTTTTTTTTATTAGAAAGCAGGTTTAATCGGGATGGTTGTTAGCTATGTTTGTAATCAAGTAATTAAGTAATAAAAATGCATTATCTTAAAAAGTGGACCGATTTTCATGCGGTTTTTTTTAAAGCTTGAAATAAAAGATAAATTACAAATTTAAAAAAAACACCGACCATTAAAAATTCAAACATAATTTCCGTTTACTTACTTAAAGGAGTCGGGGGACCATTAAGTAAATAAAATATAAAAACTCAGAGCAGCGCGGAAATTTGCTTTTTTTCCATAAAAAATTCACAGATTTCGTGCCTTACACGACTATCGAGCACATTGAAAATGAATCTACGGAATTCGAAATTTTTTTTTGTCGCTGAGCGACACGAGAAAGTCGGAATAAGGAAAAGGTTAGTTGGGTTCTGATGATGCAGCCGGAAGGAAGCCATAGGAACTCCTAAACTACACATGATAAGACCATCGTGTTTGGGCTCGTTGGATTTGTCTTCGCAAGTACTCTAGTCATATATTATTTCCAGGGTCCTGATGATGGAGCCGGAAGGAAGCCATAGGAACTCCTAAACTACACATGATAAATCCACCATATTTGGGCTCGTTGGATATAGGAATATAGGAATATAGGTTAGGTTAGAAAATCCTAGATAATTTGTCAAACGTGTATTTTAAACCCTACTTTATCACACTGCAAAGATTCAGCGACAGAGGAATTACGTCGAGTGGAAATGCTTTATTGATTGGAGTATATCCTTATATTATATTTTTATATTTGATACTTATTAATTTGTTACTTTAGTTAGACATAATGTCAAGCTTATCTCTTTTTCTGTCTAAATTTTAGTTCACATTTTTTAAGCTGCTTGTGTTTTTGAAAAATAATAAAAAATATATAAATAATGTAATATATTTTTTTTATTTTGTTGAATTCATTTTCAATGCGACGCATCTTCTAACCTAACCTATATTCCTATATTCCTATATCCAACGAGCCCAAATATGGTGGATTTATCATGTGTAGTTTAGGAGTTCCTATGGCTTTCTTCCGGCTCCATCATCAGGACCCTGGAAATAACATATGACTAGAGTACTTGCGAAGACAAATCCAACGAGCCCAAACACGGTCGATTTATCATGTGTGGTTTAGGAGTTCCTATGGCTTCATTCCGGCTCCATCATCAGACCCCAACTAACCTTTTCCTTATCCCGACTTCCTCGTGTCGCTCAGCGACAATATTTTTTCGAATTCCGTAGATTCATTTGCAATGTGCTCGATAGTCGTGTGAGGTACGAAATCTGTGAATTTCTTTTTTCAGGGCAAGCCCTTAACCCGATCGTCTTTGTTTTAGGCTCAAATTGTAGCTGACTAAACTCTCCAGAGGAGTTTTTCTCAAATTTTTGATATCATTCTTCGTTTCCAAAATATCAAGCGCCAAAATAAAAAATTGGGAAAAAATTATTATTTTTTTCACTATTTCGGCCATAACTTTTTTCGTTTTTTACTTTCTCGAATAATTATTTTTGCACCTTATAGCTCTCATAAATACGCGTATTTTGAGCCTTTTTTGAATATCATATCTTCACAACTCTCCGAGATATAAGGGGATCGCACTTTTTTGTGAAATCGGGGCCTATACTGAAACGAACCAAAAGACATTTTCAATGTCAAAAAACGAAAGCGTTGAAGCACACGGGGATCGTTCATCGAATTCACGAAACCAAACCAACCCGGCGCGCGGTAGTAGCTCGCCTACTACCTAGCGAGATTTTTCTGTGACTTGAGTCACTTCTGTTCACTTCAGTTCAATCCTACTGGTCGGCTCATATGAATAAGGGCGTAAAGTGGGAGGTCTATGTCTAACAGTGAGATCATAAAATGGCTAGATTATCATTGAAATATAAAATGAAAATAGCAAATGATTTATGTTCAGGGAAGTCTTTTCCATAAGGGCACAAGGGGTACGAGCACAGGGTCCCCGGCTAGATGAGGGCCCCAAAGTGCCGACGTCGTCGCTTACACCGAAAAATAAAAGTTCAATTTTAAGTGTATTTTACTAAGAATTGCCGTTAACATATATAAATTTGAATGTAAATCGGAAACTCGGTGATATTTCTCAATATTTTTAAAATAGTGAGCAAAATTTTACTAAATCTAAAAAAAAACCTGAAAAAATACAAAGCGTAAAATTTCTTAATTAATTCTATAAAATGTATACAAATATTTAAAATAACTTTAAAATATTCAAGTCACTAACTAAAAGTAAGTAATTATAGATGTTTTCATGAATTATTTTTTTTTGTACTTCCTAAAAGGCCCCCAAATGTGCCCAAATGCCCCTGCCTGGTCTGAGACGGCCCTGTTTACGTTGCTTCGATTACTTCTATGTTGGCATTTATGACCTACCTATTTTTAGCATTTACTTTTACATTTAGCATTACCGAGTAAGTGGTATATTAGGAACTGTACTTCCCACCCAGGTTTGTCGCTGATTATGTGACGTCACTATGGCGGTAGAGTATATTTGAATTCCACGGACCGGCAAATGTGGGTGGGACGTTTTGCACATGACAATACTTTTGTCGTCAACGTAACTTAGCGCGGCACCCACGCGGCCCCGTATCAGGCCTCACGCACTCTATGTACTTGCGCGCGCTAACTACCTACCGCCCGAAGGGCCGCCGGCGGTCTTTTTCAGTAAAAATTCGTCAGCCGCGCGAAGTATACATAGACGCTCGCCCACGCAACTGCGCGCAGCTGCAAAGCAATAACCACTTTACACTCGATCGTTAAGGTACATTTTCGCACGCAGCGATTGGCGATGTGAAACAGTAGGCTATTAAAGCCCGAAGGTAGGAACAATTTCTATGGAGTGATTTATCTGTTACGAAGTAACTATTAAGTAATCTGTGCCCGTATCATCACGCTTCTTGCATGTGCCAGGTACATAAGTCGGTGCATGTGCCACACATTTTACTCTTATACCTACTCAGTACAGTAAGCCAGTGTGTATGCGTCCACTGCTGGATATAAGCCTTTAAAATTTTCCTCCAGTCCTCGTCCACCCGTCATAGCCGTGATTTGGCCGATGTTTTTGGCTTCCCCGTAGTCGGATAAAAATAGATTCGGATATAACGCTTTGGTCATTATTGGGGTCAATATCCCAGTCGCCGTCGATTATCCTGCATAGTTCTTCTTTCGATAGTATCGTATCTTATTTTCGATAAACTACGTCTTCCGAATAACGGATGAGATTAAAAATTCTTTGCCGGATCTTGTAGGTACTATTGAATATTCTCACGGCACACTATCCGGCAACATGAACTGGAGGACGGGTGAAATGTTGCTTCTCACTCGGTACACCTTGTCGGAACACTCGGGCAGGCACTCGCATCCGTACTGCATCTCAGGCTTTTTCACCATGTCGTCCAGCACTATAATGAGAAATTAATATTTTGTGTGTTTTTGTGTGAAGGTGTTGTATTCTTGTGTAGTCTGAATTCTCAGTTAAATTTAACAGTCAAGAACATTTAGAGAGTTTGGACGTCAGACTGTCCAATGCTTACATGAGAAACAGCATCGCCGAGCTCCACGGGTAGCGCAGGGGACGGCGCGCGCTCTGATTGGATGGTATCGGGCGGTATCGCGCTTTGATTGGTTGGTAACGAATGGACTTTGTACGTTTAGACGTCCTTACCTATTAAATGTTCTTGTTAACAGTTTAACAATCTTGGTTATAATTTAATAATTTATTTATAAATATAATTTGTGTTACTCTTGTATTTAACAAATAAACAATCTTATTTGCAATTCAATATAATTTGTGTTACCCATGTATTTAACAAATAAACAATCTTGTTTGCAATTCAATATAATTTGTGTTACCCTTGTATTTAACAAATAAACAATATTGGTGTCAATACAATAAAATTGTATTTAAGATTGTTCTGTGTATCGTTGTGGTATAGTTGCATCTTACTTTAGTTTGAGCATTTTTTCATATAAGATTTTTTTTATTTGCAATTTATGAATCACACCTGTGGCATTTCGTAGGCATCCCAAATCTGACAGCGTGCAGTATTTTATATGTTCACCTGAAAAACGTGAAAATAAAATAAGCTTCTTTTATTATATGTACGTAGCACCATGTAGTACGTAGCTTTGCTATATGCGATGACAAAGAATACAAAAGATATAATGTATCAAAGAAAATTATTTCAAATTACGTCAGCGATTTCTTGCGATTCTTTTCGTGTTTACTCGAAAACATAGAAATACTCAGTATTTTGACTAAGAATAGACAAAATGAATTTACTTTAGTATTAGGTACCTATGTATGTGTATAAATAATAAAAAAATAGCTCTTTTGGGGAAAATGAGGCTTCTGAAAACACAAAATCAGTAAAAAAATGTGTATTTTGTGAATACGTGTAAGCGTAAACTGGGTAAACGTGAAACTAAACTAGTTTTCTAACTTCAAGATCAATCCAAGCCAAGCTTTACGCAAGGCGGGATATGATTTTGGAAACATATTTATATATGTATGTGTATTGTGTGCTGTTCTCTCACAGAGCCTAACTACATATCCGATTTGTTTTGTCTAGTGTTTTGTTTTGTTCGTCAACAGAGAGCTCACCGCTAGGATAATAATATGGAAGGCATCCACATATTCTGCTGTACATCTCCATTCTGCATTCCGTACAGCATGTCTCGAAGCTGTATCTCGATGTGGAGGCCAGCTTCAGTTCGTCTTCGAAGCGACAGTTCCTCTCGGTTGGGCTGAAGCGCTTCAGCTGCGGGTCGCTCAAGTAGAGAAAAGGATACAGCTTTATAGCCATGTTCTGGCCGGCTGCTAAGTACCGCACGTGCACTGTCGTCTCTGGGTAGTCGTTGGGATCAGATATCACGATCTGAGAGTTATCATACATTTAAAATGTTTCCAAAGAGAAGCGATCCAAAGGGAAGTCTCCCGTCTCTTCGAAAAATCCTTCCGTGGGGTCCTGGCATAGATTTTTACCCATCAACAATTAAAAAAGTTAAAAAAAGGTTAACCGGAACAGTCAAAAACATTATGTAGAAATCCAAGTTCGAGTTACTACTTGACCTTAAAAGAATCTGAAGTGATGCCAAGAACAACGTCTTCGACAAGTACTGAACCTAAAAAAGTTCTAACCTAAAACATAATCTTTGGCTTCCTTAAACCATGACACGATCTTCCCACATATCCATCATCCTGAGGTGGATCTGCTCGAAGACTTCAATGTATACTTAGAAATATTCAGAAATTACTACCAAAACGTTACGATCGTCTACGAGCTCTGGAGCTCAATTATTAAACCAATTTGTTATTTAATAATATTTTTTTGAAATCTAAAATCAATCATCACCCATCTGTTGATGGTATATTAAAAAAAAATTATGGAGATCACAAATAACAAAAAATACAAAGGCCACAGGTGTTAAATTTTTGAGGTCACATCAGTAGTCCTTAAAAATTTGGTAGTCACACGGTCATACTCGTAGCTAAATCAACCTATAATGAATTGAAGGGTTGAAATTTTATGTACTACATGTCTGCAAAGTTTCACGTCGATCGCTGATAATAAAAACGTAACCTTGGCTCCATAGAAACGTGCTTTAGACCAGCGCGGGTAGTCAGCTGGCTCCACATTGAAAACCACACGGAGTCCCGAGAACCTATGCAGGTACAATACAAATTACAACAATATTAGCATCAGATGACGAACTCAGGGCGGGCTTCACTGAACACGTCCGGGCCCGCGGTCTGTACATAGGAGAATCTTACAATCTTGCTCCGTTACAGGGCGCTCGACGTTTCGCCTCGCGCCACGCTCTCATCCCGCGTGCTGGACTTACCTCTCTTTATCGATCCCAATTCTTTATAAGACTTCCAGTCCTTGAAGCAAGAGCAAGTTCGTCAAGGACTTCATTAATATCTGGTATTAGCCACAGTGAAGGCAATTTTGCCGCGTCCGCGCCGTCGTCGTCGCCGTGTCGATGGCGAATTCTCTCAATGGTACTGTTTTCTGCCTTCTAATGTTTCCAACTTTTTTTGTTTTTCACGATATGCGTTAGGCCAACTTGCATACATTTTAGTATGCGTAATTTTATGAAATTAATACAAATTTCGTAATATACTTTACTAAATCTTCTGTAGTCTGAATTTTCAGTAAAATTTATTAATCTTGCTCTTAAGCTGTATTTTCGATAACTATTTGCATTATATAAGATGTTAGAAAATAGATATACATTATGTGGATAAGTAGTCACTAAATAATGTATCAAGTAAGGTAGGTACTTGTAAACAAAAAAAAAACCTCCAAAGATTCTTGACGGCTCTTCGAATAAAAATACTTTATTGCTCCAAAACAATGTGTGGGCGCCTTTAGACCGCGCGACTGTGAAACGCAAGGCGGAATGGCGCGGGTCGGGGACGCGAGCGGTACGCGGGCGGGGCGGGCTATCTGTTTGCGTTCACTCGCGTCGCTTCCCGTCCGTATTCACGCTGCCCGCTGCCCCGCGCCCCGCGCGCGCTCGATTAGAGCATTACAACATTACACTACATTAATAACTTTAACAATTTATATCTCCGCAATAGGCGTACCTAGAACCCTACTTCCCTTACTAATTATGTTTGTTACAAAGCGTAGAATAGCCTCTTTAAAGGAGCTACACTAGTCCGGGGACACCCTGTATAAATTATCATTGGTGGCAAAGGCAGAATTATACCTTGCAGGGATATCTTCCAGTAATTGGATGTTTGAGAGTGGTTGTTGTAGTCCACCTTCTTCTTGGGTGTAAGTAAGGTGTAATCGAACCGGACATAGAGAGTAGTTGTAGAATAGACGGCACGTAACTTGGCCTCTGTGCGAGAGGGACGGCGTTATACGCATGCGATCGTTGGTATAACGCTGTCCCGCTCGCACGGAGGCCAATTTACGTGCCGGGCTGTATAACTACCTTACTCAATAAACTCATGAATCCATACTTCCATACTAATATTATAAATTCGAAAGTAACTCTGTTGTCTGTCTGTCTGTCTGTCTGTTACCTTTTCACGCCTAAACCGCTGAACAGATTTCGATAAAATATTGCACGGAGATGAATTGCATCCCGAGGACGGACATAGGCTACTTTTTGTCTCAAAAAACAACCCTTAAGGGGGTGAAATAGGGGATGAAAGTTTGTATGCGGAACTCAGCATTTCTTAAGTTAGGGATATGACAATTTATATTTGGGCTTTTGGTATGAAATAAAGAAATACGTGTTTCGGCGTTTTTGCTAAATCAACCCCTAAATTAAAATAGGGGTTGATTTCAAAATTAGATTTTAGGATTTTATGAAATTTTGTACGGAGCTGAATTGCATCCTGAGGAAGAACATAGGCTACCTTTTGTCTCAAAAAACACCCCTTAACGGGGTGAAATAGGGGATGAAAGATTGTATGGGGAACCCATCATTTCTCAAGTTAGGGATATGAAAATTCATATTTAGGCTTTTGGTATAAAATAAAGAATTACGTGTTTCAGCGTTTTTGCTAAATCAACCCTTAAATTAAAATAGGGCATGATTTCAAAATTAGGTTTCAGGATTTTAAATGATTTTAAATAATTTTATCCATACTGGGGGTGGTTTTGAAGAGTGGGGTTGAGGTGGGGGGGGGGAGGGGTCCGCGGGGAGAGGGGAAGGGAGGATAATTTAATCTCTATCTTCTTTTCTCTATCTCTACTTCTTATAAAAGGAAACGTCTGTTTGCATGTATGTATGTATGTTTGAGGTACACTCGGAACCACTTAACAGATTTTTATGCGGTTTACACCAATGTAAAGAGTAGTTCTTCAGGCTCACTATAGTAGGCTATCCATACTATCCATCCATACTAATATTATAAATTCGAAAGTAACTCTGTTGTCTGTCTGTCTGTCTGTCTGTTACCTTTTCACGCCTAAACCGCTGAACAGATTTCGATAAAATATTGCACGGAGATGAATTGCATCCCGAGGACGGACATAGGCTACTTTTTGTCTCAAAAAACAACCCTTAAGGGGGTGAAATAGGGGATGAAAGTTTGTATGCGGAACTCAGCATTTCTCAAGTTAGGGATATGACAATTTATATTTGGGCTTTTGGTATGAAATAAAGAAATACGTGTTTCGGCGTTTTTGCTAAATCAACCCCTAAATTAAAATAGGGGTTGATTTCAAAATTAGATTTTAGGATTTTATGAAATTTTGTACGGAGCTGAATTGCATCCTGAGGAAGAACATAGGCTACCTTTTGTCTCAAAAAACACCCCTTAACGGGGTGAAATAGGGGATGAAAGATTGTATGGGGAACCCATCATTTCTCAAGTTAGGGATATGAAAATTCATATTTAGGCTTTTGGTATAAAATAAAGAATTACGTGTTTCAGCGTTTTTGCTAAATCAACCCTTAAATTAAAATAGGGCATGATTTCAAAATTAGGTTTCAGGATTTTAAATGATTTTAAATAATTTTATCCATACTGGGGGTGGTTTTGAAGAGTGGGGTTGAGGTGGGGGGGAGGGGTCCGCGGGGAGAGGGGAAGGGAGGATAATTTAATCTCTATCTTCTTTTCTCTATCTCTACTTCTTATAAAAGGAAACGTCTGTTTGCATGTATGTATGTATGTTTGAGGTACACTCGGAACCACTTAACAGATTTTTATGCGGTTTTCACCAATGTAAAGAGTAGTTCTTCAGGCTCACTATAGTAGGCTATATACCATAAAGTTAAAAAGCCTTAGGGTTGAGCAGTATCAAAGAAAACGGAATTTAGTGTCGAATGGTCGTAATATATGGCGTTAGCAGTTCTGTTGCGTTGCGTTGGTGTAGTGTAGATAGATGCTTTTGGTAGAAGATACGAGTAGAATAAGGAGTAGATATCTATACTTATAAAATTTTTAGTCCTGACTGACTGATCTATTAACGCACAGCCGAAACTACTAAGTCTAGAAAGCTGAAATTTGGAACATAGGTTTATTTCATAACGTAAGAATCCGTTAAGGATTTTTTGGAAATTACAACTTTAAGGGGGGAAATCGGGACGACGACTTTGTGTGAAAGTTTTTTTTTTTATGTAATACTAGCTGAGCCCGCGGCTCCGCTCGCGTAAAATTCGTATTTCAAAGAAGACAGTAAGTAACTATGGGCGAGGCCGAAGGCCGAGCTGCGTTCAGAAAGACCATGAACCTTCACGAAGACAGTAAGTAACTGAGGGCGAGGCCGAAGGCTGAGCTGCGTTCAGGAAGGCGATAAACCTTATCTAAGAAAGTATGTAACTAAGGGCGAGGCCGAAGGCCGAGCTGCGTTCAGAAAGACTATAAACCTTCTCGAAGAAAGTAAGTAACTGAAAGCGAGGCCGAAGGCCGAGCTACGTTCAGGAAGACCATAAACCTTCTCAAAGAAAGTAAGTAATTAAGGGCGAGGCCGAAGGCCGAGCTGCGTTCAGGAAGACTATAAACCTTATCGAAGAAAGTATGTAACTAAGGGCGAGGCCGAAGGCCGAGCTGCGTTCAGAAAGACTATAAACCTTCTCGAAGAAAGTAAGTAACTGAAAGCGAGGCCGAAGGCCGAGCTACGTTCAGGAAGACCATAAACCTTCTCAAAGAAAGTAAGTAACAAATGGCGAGGCCGAAGGCCGAGCTGCGTTCAGGAAGACGATAAACCTTATCTAAGAAAGTAAGTAATTAAGGGCGAGGCCGAAGGCCGAGCTACGTTCAGGAAGACCATAAACCTTCTCGAAGAAAGTAAGTAACTGAGGGCGAGGCCGAAGGCCGAGCGGCGTTCAGGAAGACTACAAACGTTCTCGAAGAAAGTAAGTAATTAAGGGCGAGGCCGAAGGCCAAGCTGCATTCAGAAAGACCATGAACCTTCTCGAAGACAGTAAGTAACTGAGGGCGAGGCCGAAGGCCGAGCTGCGTTCAGGAAGGCGATAAACCTTATCTAAGAATGTAAGTAATTAAGGGCGAGGCCGAAGGCCGAGCTACGTTCAGGAAGACCATAAGACCATAATATTACATAAAAAAAAAACTTTCACACAAAGTCGTCGTCCCGATTTCCCCCCTTAAAGTTGTAATTTCCAAAAAATCCTTAACGGATTCTTACGTTATGAAATAAACCTATGTTCCAAATTTCAGCTTTCTAGACTTAGTAGTTTCGGCTGTGCGTTAATAGATCAGTCAGTCAGGACTAAAAATTTTATAAGTATAGATATCTACTCCTTATTCTACTCGTATCTTCTACCAAAAGCATCTATCTACACTACACCAACGCAACGCAACAGAACTGCTAACGCCATATATTACGACCATTCGACACTAAATTCCGTTTTCTTTGATACTGCTCAACCCTAAGGCTTTTTAACTTTATGGTATATAGCCTACTATAGTGAGCCTGAAGAACTACTCTTTACATTGGTGAAAACCGCATAAAAATCTGTTAAGTGGTTCCGAGTGTACCTCAAACATACATACATACATGCAAACAGACGTTTCCTTTTATAAGAAGTAGAGATAGAGAAAAGAAGATAGAGATTAAATTATCCTCCCTTCCCCTCTCCCCGCGGACCCCTCCCCCCCACCTCAACCCCACTCTTCAAAACCACCCCCAGTATGGATAAAATTATTTAAAATCATTTAAAATCCTGAAACCTAATTTTGAAATCATGCCCTATTTTAATTTAAGGGTTGATTTAGCAAAAACGCTGAAACACGTAATTCTTTATTTTATACCAAAAGCCTAAATATGAATTTTCATATCCCTAACTTGAGAAATGATGGGTTCCCCATACAATCTTTCATCCCCTATTTCACCCCGTTAAGGGGTGTTTTTTGAGACAAAAGGTAGCCTATGTTCTTCCTCAGGATGCAATTCAGCTCCGTACAAAATTTCATAAAATCCTAAAATCTAATTTTGAAATCAACCCCTATTTTAATTTAGGGGTTGATTTAGCAAAAACGCCGAAACACGTATTTCTTTATTTCATACCAAAAGCCCAAATATAAATTGTCATATCCCTAACTTGAGAAATGCTGAGTTCCGCATACAAACTTTCATCCCCTATTTCACCCCCTTAAGGGTTGTTTTTTGAGACAAAAAGTAGCCTATGTCCGTCCTCGGGATGCAATTCATCTCCGTGCAATATTTTATCGAAATCTGTTCAGCGGTTTAGGCCTGAAAAGGTAACAGACAGACAGACAGACAGACAACAGAGTTACTTTCGAATTTATAATATTAGTATGGATAGCCTACTATAGTGAGCCTGAAGAACTACTCTTTACATTGGTGAAAACCGCATAAAAATCTGTTAAGTGGTTCCGAGTGTACCTCAAACATACATACATACATGCAAACAGACGTTTCCTTTTATAAGAAGTAGAGATAGAGAAAAGAAGATAGAGATTAAATTATCCTCCCTTCCCCTCTCCCCGCGGACCCCTCCCCCCCACCTCAACCCCACTCTTCAAAACCACCCCCAGTATGGATAAAATTATTTAAAATCATTTAAAATCCTGAAACCTAATTTTGAAATCATGCCCTATTTTAATTTAAGGGTTGATTTAGCAAAAACGCTGAAACACGTAATTCTTTATTTTATACCAAAAGCCTAAATATGAATTTTCATATCCCTAACTTGAGAAATGATGGGTTCCCCATACAATCTTTCATCCCCTATTTCACCCCGTTAAGGGGTGTTTTTTGAGACAAAAGGTAGCCTATGTTCTTCCTCAGGATGCAATTCAGCTCCGTACAAAATTTCATAAAATCCTAAAATCTAATTTTGAAATCAACCCCTATTTTAATTTAGGGGTTGATTTAGCAAAAACGCCGAAACACGTATTTCTTTATTTCATACCAAAAGCCCAAATATAAATTGTCATATCCCTAACTTGAGAAATGCTGAGTTCCGCATACAAACTTTCATCCCCTATTTCACCCCCTTAAGGGTTGTTTTTTGAGACAAAAAGTAGCCTATGTCCGTCCTCGGGATGCAATTCATCTCCGTGCAATATTTTATTGAAATCTGTTCAGCGGTTTAGGCCTGAAAAGGTAACAGACAGACAGACAGACAGACAACAGAGTTACTTTCGAATTTATAATATTAGTATGGATTATGGTCTTATGGTCTTCCTGAACGTAGCTCGGCCTTCGGCCTCGCCCTTAATTACTTACATTCTTAGATAAGGTTTATCGCCTTCCTGAACGCAGCTCGGCCTTCGGCCTCGCCCTCAGTTACTTACTGTCTTCGAGAAGGTTCATGGTCTTTCTGAATGCAGCTTGGCCTTCGGCCTCGCCCTTAATTACTTACTTTCTTCGAGAACGTTTGTAGTCTTCCTGAACGCCGCTCGGCCTTCGGCCTCGCCCTCAGTTACTTACTTTCTTCGAGAAGGTTTATGGTCTTCCTGAACGTAGCTCGGCCTTCGGCCTCGCCCTTAATTACTTACTTTCTTAGATAAGGTTTATCGTCTTCCTGAACGCAGCTCGGCCTTCGGCCTCGCCATTTGTTACTTACTTTCTTTGAGAAGGTTTATGGTCTTCCTGAACGTAGCTCGGCCTTCGGCCTCGCTTTCAGTTACTTACTTTCTTCGAGAAGGTTTATAGTCTTTCTGAACGCAGCTCGGCCTTCGGCCTCGCCCTTAGTTACATACTTTCTTCGATAAGGTTTATAGTCTTCCTGAACGCAGCTCGGCCTTCGGCCTCGCCCTTAATTACTTACTTTCTTTGAGAAGGTTTATGGTCTTCCTGAACGTAGCTCGGCCTTCGGCCTCGCTTTCAGTTACTTACTTTCTTCGAGAAGGTTTATAGTCTTTCTGAATGCAGCTCGGCCTTCGGCCTCGCCCTTAGTTACATACTTTCTTAGATAAGGTTTATCGCCTTCCTGAACGCAGCTCAGCCTTCGGCCTCGCCCTCAGTTACTTACTGTCTTCGTGAAGGTTCATGGTCTTTCTGAACGCAGCTCGGCCTTCGGCCTCGCCCTTAGTTACTTACTTTCTTCGATAAGGTTTATAGTCTTTCTGAACGCAGGTCGGTATTCTGCCTCGCCCTCAGTTACTTACTTTTTCGAGAAGGTTTATCGTCTTCCTAAACGCAGCTCGGCCTTCGGCCTCGCCCTCAGTTACTTACTTTCTTCGAGAAGGTTTATTTTCTTTCTAGAATAAAGTTCAGCCTGAAGCCTCGCCGTTAGTTACTTACTTTATTTGACAAGGTTTATCGTTTACCTTAACGCAGCTTGCCTTCGGCCTCGCCCTTACTCGTACTTACTTTCATAGATATGGTTTATCGACTTCCTGAACGCAGCTCGGCCTTCGGCCTCGCCCATAGTTACTTACTGTCTTCTTTGAAATACGAATTTTACGCGAGCGGAGCCGCGGGCTCAGCTAGTGCTCAATAAATACTCAATGAATACTAAATAAAAACTCAATGAATACTCAATACACAAACAAACAAATAAACATTTTGCTACATATTATTGAAAATATTTACAGATCTCATGGATTACATGAAGAATGAAATTCGCGTACACTGAAAATGACTTAAAAAACTATAACCAAAAACTAAAAACAAACTTATAAATAATATTAAGTATAAAAAAATATGTAAATTTTGAAAAATTTACAAAAATTATTAAAAAAACATTTCAAGTACTTATACTTACACGAAAACCATTTTACTACTCACACTGCAAGATAAAGACGACTAGTAACTCGCGTAACGGAAAATAAAAAAAAATCACACTCGTAACTCCAAAACTTTTAACTTTTTTATAAAAATAAAAAAATCACCCCAGATATTGTGTCAACCTACCATTGAAAAATATAAAACTTTAAAATATATATTTAGAAAATGTTTAAAAGTGCCTTTTTTGAACCCCTTAAAAACTACTATTTTAAGCGGTTTTTTGTGATTTTCTAAAAAACTTTCAAACTTTTTTAATTATTTTTTTTACCATCTTTTAGCCCTCGTCGATACGCGTCATTTGACATTCTCACGACATCAGGGCGAATTCGCACTCTCGCTGGAAATCGGGGACTATACTGAAGCGATCGAAAATACATTTTCAATGTCAAAATAATTTTACCTTCCTGATTCTGATGTTGAGATGAAGCCCGCCTTGCCGACTGAATCCTCATTGGTGCTCGAATCAATGGAACTCCTAGAAATACACGCGTAACATCACACCTATTTTCCATTGGGGGGTATTTTTTTATGTAATCCAGAGGCCAGACAGAGCGCATGCTCCGAACAGCCACTATCACCTCAGAGAAGGTGCCACACCGGAGACTTTCCTTTAGATTGCTGGCTATAATGGACTAGAGCAGAACACAGCGGAGTCTGCTATGCGGTCATCTTACATCCAGTGCGGTGGTATCAACCCAGTTGGCCACTATTTGTGCCTACCACCTAGTAAGAGGCAAGGGCGATATATATATATATCTAGGTATCTTTACGACAATAAAACGAAATTTTACTATTTTTAGGGTTCCGTACCTCAAAAGAGGGCAAAAAAACGGAAACCTTATAGGATTACACTCGTGTATGTCTGTCCGTCTGTCCAGCATATTTTCTCAAACGTAATTTTGGTCCATATATAAGGTGCTTCGTTATTTATGACAAAAATTTCGGGAGGGTTACATACGCACTCAAATAAACACTTTACGTAAGAAAAGAACATACGTTTATAGGAGCATTTTTTCTCCTAACAAAAAAATTAAATCAAATAAGTAGCTGTAAAAACCAATCATAGTGACCTTGTGACTTACTTACAACAAACAGCTGTTCTGCGTTTGAACCTATTACGGTCATTGACCCCGTACAATGCAAGCTACCTACTGTTACACACAGGTTAATGCTTAGGTAGCAAACATGTTTTGTTAAATTTCTCGAAAAGTATTGCTAAAAACATATTTTTTTTTTGCGTAACGTGTTTATTTGAGTGTCTATGTAACCCTCCCGAAATTTTTGACATAAATATTTTTATACAATTTTAAAAGCATAGTTTAAAATATATTAAAGAAAATATACGAAAATCGAGCATCTGCGTTATTTTCGAAAATAATTAGTCTTCAATTTTGAAAAAAAATCGACTATACTGCTTCTCTTATAGTTTACAGGAAAACCTAATGAAAATCCTAAGTCTTAAAGTTCTCACGGAAAACGAAATGGTACGGAACCCTCTCCACGCAAGTTTGACTCGCACTTCGGTCAGCCTCGGTAGGTCAGTGGTGCGGTCGGTCGACTTTTGTTAAGCAACCCAGCGCGGTCAGTACTTGGATGGGTGACCGCTCGACCGTTGGAGGCTGACCGTGGTTCTGATTCCACGTAAAACTGAAGGTCCCTTCCCTTACCTTAGGTGGTAACGTATAATGCGTCCGGATTGATACCATCTAGTCTATGAAAAAATATCGCGTTTTCCTTAGATGTTCAGTGAAGGTGCCGTACCAGAGATTTTTTAAAAAAAATTTTTTATGGAAACTGACACGGTTGGCTACATCACCTACAACATCCGTGATGTCAGCCCATAACACCGGGTGAACTTGGTGCCACGTCACGCTTCCCTTCGTCGCGCCGGCTACACTGAACTGGACGGAAAACACGAACTATTTACATAGCCGTTTCGACCGACCTTTCATTCAGTGCGGTGGTACCAACTCGGACGGGTTAAACCCTACCACCTAGTAATAATAAGAAGGGAGACATATCCCTTAGTCGCCTTTTACGACATACTCGGGGAGAGATGCAGTGGGGCTATTCTTTTAAAGGATCAACCCCACACGGTACAAAATTTATTTTATATTATTTTTTATTTTTTATGGGAAGCACGACATAATATGGCGCGCGCCAGACTAACGCCGAGGTGTAGTCCGACGGCGCCCACGGGCATCAGGATATTTACGGAGGCTGCGAATTCACATAATGTTTGAAGGATCCCAGGTTGTACATTAGACATTGATTTTATAACCCTGTCGGGACAGATAGACCACTCCATATAACAAATTTGGTAACGTTGTAAATCGTAAAACCAACAGAGGGCGTTAATAATTTTTCTTGATGTTGTCGTAAAACAAACAGGTGGCGTTAATGTTTGTTAATACTTCTATACTAAGGGCGCTATCTAGTTGAAATACAACATGTATCTAGGTACCTTTAATTGTCACTAGGCTGTAGAATTACTGCTACTAGACAAAAGATGGCGCTTTCATTTATATTTATAAAGAACATTATTTATGTAAATTCCAAAATTTTTAATTATATTTGAATAATAAAATTATGACAATTTACAATTAAACTAACACAAGAAGTGTTAGTTTAATTGTCATAATCAAATTAAATAAAATAAAAAAATGTTTTGAAAATTATTTGGTATACGGAACAAAATATTATTATGATTGTAATTTCCTGTTTGTGCGCTTTTAATAGATAGATCCACACAGAGCACGGAATACCCCCGCGCGCGCGCGCGCGGTATTCCGTGCTCTGTGGATAGAACGTATTTATTTAGTTGAACAGTTAAACAAATACTCGTCACTCTTCATTCTAATAATGTCAGCATTGTATGTAAAAAAAAATATGAAAACTGCCTTAAAAAATTTATGAAATTAAAAAAATCGAACCCTAGAGTTGAAGGCGGTGCTAAAGAAGGCTACACAAATCACAAAGGATATCATCCACGCATGTTTTCTTTCATGTATCATTTTTGCTTGCTTTAGCACCGCCTTCAACTCTAGGGTTCGATTTTTTTTATTTCATACATTTTTGAAGGCGGTTTTTATATATTTTTTTAAATAGTTTTTTATTTCACAGTTTTTTTTGGAATTTTTTGCTATTAATGTACTCGGCGGAATCGCTCGACCTTCGGCCTCGCGATTCCGCCTCGCTTTCCAGTCTGATCTCGACCAAATTAAAATGGAACCACGTCATGGTTATCCCCTTTCAAACAAAAAAAAAGAATTTTCAAAATCGGCCCACAATAATTGACGGAGTAATCGCGTAACAAACATCCAAAAAAAGAAAACATACCGTCGAATTGAGAATCTCCTAGGTCTAAAGTAAATTGCTCGTGATGACAAATTCAACGAGCCCAAACACGATGGGTTTATCATGTGTAGTTTAGGAGTTCCTATGGCCACCTTCCGTCTCCATCATCAGACCAGCTCGATGGTACTCGTACTCGTATTATAATATATTAAACGCATCTGGCCGGTCGGAAAAGATTTCAAATTTAGAATATTCATGAAACAAGGGTCCGAATATGAATGACAATATCGATTCATGTATTTCAATACAATGACAGAGAAAATTTCAAAATATTAGGTACCTATTCTACCTATTTAATACTTTTTAGTTCTAGTTTATTTTTTTTAAGTCGGTTTTATATTTTTAAAACAATATTACATAAAAAACAATAATCGAAATCGAATAATCGAAATCGGTTGAAGTGGTACAGAATTATTCGCCATGTGTCAAACTGCAAATTGCTGAAAAAGCCCACATCACAAAAGTTTTGCTGAAGGTAACCACACACCAATAGTATTTTGTTGCTTTTTCATAAACCGCTCAATCAATTTCAATAAAATTTCAATGGGAGCACCTCTGAAGTATGACCTACCAAACAAAAAAAGAATTTTCAAAATCAGCCCACAATTAACACGTTGAACGCCATACGACCCACCGGTGGGCCTAGCGTACTTTTCGGTTCGGGCCAAGCCAAACTCATTATATCCGTAATTTTCATCAACTTGAGATTTTCATCACAAAGTTTATAAAATGCGGTAATTTGTAAGGAAAATAAAAATTTGCTACTTTTACCGTCTAATTTTCGAGATATAGCAGAAGGCTCACGGGTGGATCGTGTGGCCTCCTATGAAGGATTTGTATTTTTCTGTTGGCTGGGGCCGCGGGGTCACGCCGCGGCCCACCCGTTGCGCGCGCGCCGCGGACGCAGCGATCAATCCCGGTCCGGCTGCGTCGACAATTGAGGATGTTTTACGCTTTTCTCGCCAAAAATGATTATTTTGAAGATTTCGAGTTAACACAAGAAGCGCTAACGCAGTTAGAAAACATCGAGATAGATCTTCTGAACCGTAGTTTCGGAATAGATTCTATGAAGACGTAGTTCAACCAACGAAAAGAAGATGCTGTCGAATTCTTTTGTCGGAGAGTGAGGATAGCGACTATGAAATGCATATAGAAAGACGGAAGAGAATGAAACACACTCTGGAAAGGAAAGAGGGATTGGCCAGAAAAGTGAGAAGAACATGTCACCAATGTTATGCAAAGAACGTACCAATAATGGGTAGCAAACAGGCTAAAACCAAGTCGAAAAAAGTATCCACTTATTGCCAAAGCAGCCCAACTAAACCATTCCTTTGTTTGCCTTGTTTTAACATGACTCACGGATAATTCTTTATTGTTTATGGTTAAACCCTTTGAAGAAGTGTGATAATGTTGTGATTGTTCAATTTCATAAATATTTTGTTTTGTTCAATTTCATAAATTATTTTCGTAATAAATAATGTCTTCTTATTTGGCAATGAAGAAAATTTTATGTTCATTTTTATTTTGACGAATATTTTCTTATTATTTTCTGGTTTTATTAATTCTATTAATACAAATATTATTTTCTACCTTATCGTTAAGAGCAGCCCTAGCATCGTTACAATTAACTTAATAAAAAACTACAAGTTTCTATTGGATTTGAAAACCACGCCGTCCGCTTCGACTACAAGGCCATGCGGCTCACTTCCATATTGGCTTTGTAGCTGCGCTCTGTGGCTTGTAGGAAGCGTTTACGTAGGCCCTCTCACGCGGCTCACCGGTGACCCCCATGCCCTGAATGGTTCAGTAAGGAAAGGCTCACCGGTGAGCGGTGAGCCCCGTGGCCCAAACGGAAATACTGGATTTTTCATGTGGCGTTGAACGTGTAAGATTGTAATTTCCTGTTTGCGGTTTTACTCCGGTCCAAAGAATTTACAAACTCTTTGGTTGTACTTGGGTTGTACCTAGCTCCGCTTATTTGTTGTTATATCCGCTATAGTAACACATATTCTGTGAAAATTTCAACGGGCTTCCTATTACGGTTCAAGAGATACAGCCCTCGGATAGACAAACGGACGGACGGACAGACAGACTGCGGAGGCTTAGTAATAGGCTTCCGTACAGGGATACGGAAACCTAAAAATAAGGGGTGAAATAGGGGTGAAAGTTTTTGTATGGGGAATCCATGATTTCTCTAGGTAAGGATATGAAAATTTATTATCTAGGCTTTTGGCACAGATTACTCAATAGTTACTGCTTTTGGTAAGAAATAATGAATAATGGTCAGGAAGAGGAAGGGGGAGAGAAAAGAAGGGGGAGTGGGTGGGAGGTACGTTTGTCAGCCTGGGTAGCTCAGTGGTGCAGGCAACCCTGGGCGCGGTCAACACTTGGATGGGTGACCGCTCGACCATTTGAGGCTGACCGTGGTTCGGATTCCACGTAAAACTGTAGCACCCTTCCCTTCTTACCTTACTAGGGTTGGTACCACCGCACTGAATAAAACGTATGTCGAAACGGCTATGTAAATCAAAGAGATTTGATGTAAATAGTTTTTTCGTTTTTTTTCGTCCAGTTCAGTATAGCCGGCACGACATGTCCGACATCACGGATGTTGTAGGTGATGTATCCAACCATGTCAGTTTCCATAAAAAAAAGAAGAAGAGGAGGAGAGGTATGGAGGGAGGAAGGGTTAGTGAATGAGGGTAGGTGTGGGGGAGGGAGGTAGTAGAGGGAACGAGGAGGAATGGATATCGAGGGAGTGAGAGGTTGAAAGGGGGAAGGGGCGGGGTAAGAGGGGGTTGCGGACAGGATGAGGGGTAGTAGGGGAGGAATGGAATGCGAGGGTGATGGGAAGGAGGGGCGACATGAGGGGAGGAAGGGAAGTAGGGAGAGAGGGAGGGAATGGGCGAAAGGGAAGGTGGCAAAGAGGGGGTCCGTGAAGGGTGAGGGGAAGGAGGGGAGGAAGGCGGGATCGAGGAGAGAAGACCGGGAGAGAGGTGAGTGAGAGATGGGCGAGGAAGGAATCCCTTCCTTCCTCCCGAAAAAGATAGAGAATATAAGAGAAGCGCAAAGAGATTTTATGTATAGAGTGAGCACTACGAAGAAAGAATACAGAGAAATGACGGCCAATAGCTGAGGTATGAGGTAAGGTAGCGGGGTGGCGGAACGCTGAGCCGCGCGGGGTGGGAAGCGAGCGGGAGAGGGGCTAGCTAGCGAGCGACTAGCGGCTAGCGGCCCGGCCGGCCCGGCCGGTCAGTCAACACGTACATTGGAATACGTAGGGTTGTCACTTAGTCTACCAAAAATATATTTTTCGATTTATTATTTTACGAGTAGGTATTATGGTTAATTGTGCCCGTAGTCTAGTGGTAACGCTTCTCAATGCAGAAGTTGCGGGTTCAAATCCCGGGCACTAACTAATGTACTTATTTATTTCCTTGATAAGGATTGATATACGTGCATTTCATAACGAATAGGTACGATCGCTCCGATGAAGAAAAATAAAGTTAGGTAACTAGTGCACACTGGTCTATGAAAGGTATTTTTGTGTAAACTGCTTCTGATTTCCACTGGTCACCATGTACGAGTAATCGAACCGGATATAACAAATTGTGACAAGTTCGAGTGCAATATGACTGTCATAAGAATACTCAATAAACAATAAAACAACAACAATAAAAACAATACCTCCTATGTCAGTGGGCAGAGTCCGTGCCTAGCAGTGGGACGTTTTAAAGGATTATAGAAGAAAACAGATAGTGAATTTCATCGAAAAAAACGTTTTTATGTATTTAAACTTAAAATACAGAACCATAATAACTTGAAATACATACCTAAACTTATATGGGTTTTTAAATTACCGTGGTTATTTGACATTTTAAGAAGTAACAACGGCTTTACTCGCTATCGAAATACGAGCTGTGTGGCTCGACATTTCGGCCAGAGTGCTCATGATGATGGGCCATACGTTTGGCCCGAAACGTCGAGCCACACAGCTCGTATTTCGACCGCGAGTAAAGCCGTTTTGTATTCTTATAATACCTACACTTAATAACTAGAATAATATCTAAAAAACTAAACTTAATAATAAAGAATTCATAACTGCGGTCTTGGCCTTGGACTAAACTTAAAATCTCCAAACCAAACATACATAAAATAAAGAGTGCAGCATTTATTTAAAAAAAAAATATATATATAACTAAAAAAACCATTAGGTATACTTTGGACTACACACACAAACACAACTAAAATAACTCTTCCTCCATCCTGTGTAAACTTGTAAAAATTGTGTAAATGTGTATGTAGTGTGGTTAATTTTGTATATAGTTCTTTAGATTTAATTTAATTGTAGTATTAATGTAGGCTAGGCTTAAAAACAGCGGCCCTTGAGACACTCGAGTGGCCATATGCTGCGCCTAACGCCCTTTCTTTTGTACCTACTAATTAGCTCCATTTATGTTAATGTATTAATAATGTATGTGTACAAATGAATAAAATACTATTCTATTCTATTCTATTCCTCCGTACTTAAACAAAATAATTTAAATTTCACTTTACACAAATTTAAATTTTCACTTTCCCTTAAACAATGTATCATCTTGGACTATTTTTATCCATCTTTCTCGTATTGATCCCTAACTAGGATGTGGAAACCTTGTAAAAAAAATTATTTTCTTGAAAATTTCTCAATTACTTACTAATTAAAAAAAATTAAAAGAATAGCGACAACCCTAATTAGCGGTCAATTCACTCTCATATTTTAACGTAGTTTAATACATATTTATTTACTTTCATACATGATATCCCAGAACTCTATTTCTAATCATTCATATGTGGCAGCCCTAATGAGCGCGTTCAATTTATTTGTTTAATTAAATAATGCTTATGTTATTGCAATGCGAGGTCAATACATAAAATGTACAAAATTTTCAAATTGAAGTAGCGTTGTGACAGCCCTAATTGGCCAGTTGAACCAAATATTTCTAAGCACATGGAAAACAAGATATTATATATAAGTTCTTTCAAAATTAGTTAATAGCACGCTAAGGGGGGGTTCTGTATGGTAAATAAATCACTTTTGAGGAACAAAGATTTTTGTTTACAAAAAAAAAATTATAATAATGTAAAATGTAAAAAAAAATTCTCTTCTTAATCGTTTCAGTTTCATGCCAGGAAGAAAAAAGTCTTCCAACACATAGATCTCTTTCTTTCAGAAATTGTGAAAACCACAATTTTAGTTTTATTAGTATGGAATAGAAAGAATTTGATTTTTTTTACCAACTTACACGTGTTACATCAAAATGGTAATCAAGAATTTTTTGTTACTGTTATGAAAATGAATCGATTAGGCTATAAAAATCAACCACATATTTTTTTACATACATACATTTTCATACATAAAAAACATTTTTCATAAAAAAAGCCCAAGGTCCAAAAAATTTTATATAGGTTTTACTCCCTATATGATTCAGAACCCCCCCTTAGCGTACTATTAACTAATTTTGAAAGACCTTATATATTAAGATCACAATGAAGTGATACTTACCTATGAAATGAGATGCCATCACTTTTCCCAATATTTTTGGTATGATTTTTGCAATATCGCAACACACAACCGGGCATAATGACTGGCGCGATGCGAGCCGCAGACGGACGGCAGCGAGCGCGCGGACGGCGCGTCCGCCGCGTTCGGTCGCTCGCGAGCTACTAGTCTCAAGAGGGTCCCTCCGCGTAATGGTTACTCCACCGCGGTGGAGCGAAGGCGGTTGCCCGGGTAAGAGGTCTAGTAGAATACATGATACGTCATTGGAGAAGCGATGGTTTATTATCAATTTTGCATTTAAATCAGATTTACTATTTTTTTATTTTATTCGTTGTCGTGTCGTCGTCGGTAAAATCTACAATTTTACAATTTTATATAAAATATCATTGACTTATATATTCTGTAAAGCTTATCACAAATACATTAAACCCACCCTCTTTTAATCTCTTTGGTATAACACCACCAGCAGCATCGTAGATGGAAAAAATAGCCCTGGACTCAAAGAGATATACATGATACGTCATTGCCTGGACTCAACTTTTTTTAATTCGGTGCCTGGACTCCCTACTTCATACTCAAAGACATTTTGTTCATACTTCAACTATTACTAAAACGAGACACCGCGATTATGGTAGTGTGCGTATCGCGTGAATACAGAACCGACCGTCTCAAGAGATCGCATCGATATTGTGTCATCCTTTTTCCACGCGCAGTAACCCGTATCGCTTGCCTGCACGCTCCACGCAAACATTTGCGTGTTCCAAAACAAGCGAACGTCGCGCGTCGATCGATAAATTACCGCAACGGCTAAAAACTATGGAGGTGGCTTTTTACTTTCGAGCGACTGTAAGGAGAAAGGAAGTATTGTGATCGTCCAAAATGTCGAAGTTGAGAATGCGACTGATTTTTTTTTTTTTTATTGAAACTGACACGGTTGGCTACATCACCTACAACATCCGTGATGTCAGCCCATAACACCGGGTGAACTTGGTGCCACGTCAGTGCTTCCCTTCGGTCGTGCCGACTACACTGAACTGGACGGAAAACACAAACTATTTACATAGCCGTTTGGACCGACCTTTCATTCAGTGCGGTGGTACCAACCCGGGCGGGTTAAACCCTACCACCTAGTAATATAAGAAGGGGGTCATATCCCTTAGTCGCCTTTTACGACATACACGGGGAGAGATGCAGTGGGGCTATTCTTTTAAAGTACCGGCCCCACACAGTACAGATTTGGGCTATATATCTGTCAACGATCCCAAAAAAGTGGTTTTGAGAAACATGTATGTGTGTGTGTGTGTGTGTGTGTGTGTCCGTCCAGCGACCTTGTGCCTAAACTGCTCAACCGATTTCGTTCAAAATTCGTATTTAGTAGTTTGAAATGATAATCTAGGGGTACCTTTTTTAGTTTTTTTTAATTTAAAAAAATAAGGGTAGCTGTCATACAAATTATTTCGTTGAGGTCGATTTTCTTATAAATGGCTAACGATTTTTATTATTATTATTATATTTAATCCATCGTGTTTGTTTCCGTTTTCAAAGGTGGTGAGGTAAAAAAATATAATTTTAAAGAAGGTATCTCCACTTTATCCTAACCGCACGCGCGTATTTGAATTGCACGCAGGTTTGGTTGGTGGGTATTTGGCAAAGACATTAAACTCACCCTCTTGGTATTTGGCAACTAAAAATATAATAAGAAATAGGCATGCCATCTATAGACAAATAGGACAACTTAACTTTGGTCTGACATCTATGATGCAGAAGCGGCGAAATTATACATTTTATCCGCCAAGCTCACGGACTGACAAAACATGAAAATATTTATTGGAAAAATTATGAAAACCTTAAAATACACTATTTTGAAATTTCTACTTAATATAAAATAATCTTTAAATTTAACTATGCTGTTCCCACTTAGCATCGTTCTATAATTAGCAGATTTAAAAATATAATAATTATTTAATTCAAATTCGATACTCCTGGCGCCATCTTAGGACATAATTGAAGACTAATTTCATGTTACCTTTAAAACATCGCTGACGGTACATCTGACTCCCCCTATAAAATCAATGACATTAGAGGAAAGTATGCAGGTGCATTCCACATGTTGGCAACCCTGTAAATATTTTTTTTTTATGTAATCCGGTATGGGTTGCTGAGTCGGAGGGGCCAAAGCCCATGCTCCGACCAGCCAATATCACCTCCGAGAAGGTAGGTGCCATACCGGAGACTTCCCTGGATTGCTGGCTATACTGGACTAGAGGAGAACACAGCCGAGGCTGCTATGCGGCCATCTTACATCCAGTACGGTGGTATCAACCCAGTCGGCTACAATTTGAGCCTACCACCAAGTAAGGAGCAAGGGAAGGGACCTACAGTTTTACACCGGTTCCGAACGGTGGAGCAGCAGGTGTAGGTATGTACGTAAATTTTTTCGTAAGAAAAAACTCATTGGTACACGCCGACCGGATTCGAACCTCTGACCTCTCGCATGATAAAAATCACTCGGCCACCCGCCGCCAATTTGATTTCCCTTTGGATTGCTGGCTATGTTGGACTAGAGGGGAACACAGCCAGGACTGCTATGCCGCTATGCGTCGTCCAGTCAGCTGGTACCAATCCAGTCGGCAACATGTTTGCACGAACCTGTCTCCTACGCCGCCGTAGTTGAAGGCACAACAGTATCCCACGAATGTTTTGACCAAGTTGAATATATCGTTGCATTGTTTTACTTCGCGGTTGAACGTACAGTGCACTAAAAGGTTTTCACATCTTTGATGTACCTGAAACAAAGTTACTAGTTTCATACAGGTTTGACGCTGAATTTGCGCTAGAACATTAATGTTTCGTAAAACGGCCGTCGATCGCTGTTCTGTGGTCCTAAATAATTTATAACTCCATTGCTCAACAAATTAGATTTGAAATATTCGTCTTGTTAAATTTCTAACACTTTTAAAACATTTATTGTGTACTAGTTGTTGCCTGCGGCTTCCGTCGCGTGAAATTCGTATTTCAAAATAACATAGAAAGTAAGTAACTATAGGGCGAGGCCGAAGGCCGAGCTGAGTTCAGGTTAACGATAAACCTTCTCGAAGAAAGTAAGGAATTAAATGCAAGGTGGAAGGTGGAGCTGCGTTCACTAAAATATATTATTTCTTGATTAAGGCAACTAAGGGCGAGGCCGAAGGCTGAGCTGCGTTCAGGTAAACGATAAACCTTTTCTAATAAAGTAAGTAACTAACGGCGAAACTGAAGGCCGAGCTGCATTCTGGAAGACAATAAACATTATCGAAGAAAGTAAGTAACTAAGGGCGAGGCAGACGTATCTGCAATAAACAATTATTTTATTATAATTTGAATATTTTTAGCACTTCTTTAACGTCTTTCGCACGCGTTCTGCACCATCCATCGACTTCACACACGATGCCAGGTATTGCCTTTGCGTAGGTATTACCATTGCCCTTTTCTAATCAAGTAAATTTCGTTTCGCTTATTTTCATTAACTGAGTGGATACTGTATGCAGATACTTACTGCCAACATTATATCATCCACGTCGTAATAGTGACTGTAAAGGATTTTGAATAACTCGTTGAAGCCCTCCCTCACGCCACCGTCATCTGTCTTTAGAGTTCTCAGCGTCAGCATTGGCAGCTTTGAGAAGAACTCCTCCCTTCTCTCAACGCTTATTCCGTTAGATTTTCTGAAAATAAAACTGAACCCTAATTAAAGGTCCCTCTAGCTACGTAGCTTGTTTTTTTTTTATTTTTTTATTTATTATGAAACCAGCATGGGTGGTTGTGCCGAGGGACCAATGGTTCAGTCGATAGAGCCAAATTCACCACTCCTCGCGATAAGTACCACGCTCAATGTGATGTTATGCCAGCAGATTTGAGGACTGTTGCTTGGCTGTTTAGATAGTGACACGACGTTTGGAGACGCCCAGGTCAAAGGATTCGGGAAACACACTCGCCGGGAAGACAGTTCCAAACGCTTTATTCTCAAAAGCCCAACCGAACGTCAATAACTTCTTCAGATGTGGTCGAAAAAGTAATAAAAAATTATACGGGGTTTCGAAGCCAGTTTAGTATAGCCGACACGAAGCACGACACGACAGTGACATTGTTGTTGACATTGGGCTTTTGATAACCCATCGGTTCTCTAAATTGTTTCTTTGTCGCACCGCTAGAGCGTGGAACTGCCTTCCGGCGAGTGTACATATTTCCTGAATCCTTTAACCTGGGTATCTTCAAGCGTCGTATTAACGGGCTCGACAGCCTAGCAAATCTGCTGGCATGGCACGTAACTGAGCGTGGTTTCGCGAGGAGAGGTGATATGAGCTCTGTCGACTGCACCATTGATCTCTCGGCACAGTTACCCATGCTGGTTTACATAAAAAAAGTGAGAATGGAGGGAGCCATGTTGGGAATATCGCTACGTGATATGGTGCGTAACGAGGCAACGCCGACGCACCATAGTAGTCCATATTGGATACAGGGTGGAACGTAGACAGATGAACAAAATATATGTTCTTTTCTACCTCTTCTCTCATTATATGCAAAGTATAATGTTCAACTTCTCTCGTCTGTCTGCCTATGTGTCTCATTTTGAGAGACCTACGAGTAAATAAATGTTGTAAGAAAACAAATATTATTTCTTCACGAGATGCAATTATGCGAGATGTAATTACATCTCTACCGATAACAATATAACATTATTATTTTTCCACACTGAAATCCTACAAATAAATCAATGGTAACTTTTATTGTTACGGCCTTCACAATAGCGCCCTGGAAAATCAAATTAATTTCTCCTTTAAATAAAGATATACCTATTTATTAGAGAGTTTTCTTTAAAAAACAAACATAATAACAATAACACAATCCAATTAATAATTCGACATTGAGACGATAGAACTTCACTTTGAAGTGAACACACATTTCATATTATTAAAAAAAAAACCGCCAAGTGCGAGTCGAACTCGCGCACCAAGGGTTCCTTATCGCCATCTCATGGTTAGCGCCACACTGGTTAGCGTGTTATGAAATGCTTCATATTAGTTAAATGTCATGATTAGTTAAAATGCTTCACGCTCTATTCGGTAGATGGCGCGCGCGCATACATTTTTTGGTTTTCTATGGGGACGCCCGTGATTTTTTTACTTTTTCTTATTTTTATTATTTGTTGTTATATCGGCCATAATAACACATATTCTGTGAAAATTTCAACGGGCTACCTATTACGGTTTAAGAGATACAGCCCTCGGACAGATAGACGGATGGACGGACGGACGGACGGACGGACGGACGGACGGACGGACGGACGGACGGACGGACGGACAGACAGACAGACAGACAGACAGACAGACGGCGTAGGCTTAGTAATAGGGTCCCATACCGGATACGGAATCCTAAAAACCGACTTCGTCATCTCTCTGAAGCGCTTGACTGTGAAGGTACTCTCGTACTTTCATGTTGTGTGTTGTACGAGCTGGCGTTGTTCCAACCGTCGCTGTGTCCGGACTGTTAATTTCTATGACACCGTGTGCGTGCGTGGTTATAATGTAATAAGTAGATATGTAGGTAAATAGGTAAATTAACGCTGAAAAGCTTTTAAAGTGGGCGGGCAGTGTGTGGTTTATGTTACAAACGAATTTACAAAACGAAACGCAAATGAGTGCATTAAATCTATGAGTTTAAAATTCATTAATTTGGGTGACTACACTGCCATGTTGGAATCACACGTATAATCAATTTCGATTAAATTTTCAGAAAATAATTTTTTAAAGATATTCTTGAATTTGAATTATTTTTCGACCGGTGGTGGGGAAACCACCTGCCAGGTAGGACGAAGACATCAAGTACGTCGGCGTAAAGAAGTGGTTCCGTAGGTACTGCTGAAGGCCGGGACGACTGGAGGAAAATTGGAGAGGCGTATGTCCAGCAGTGGACGCGTAGACGCTGACCGCCTGACTGAGTGACTGCCACGAACAAAGGGAAGTACTAGCAAGTAGTTTCGAGTTGGCCATGACAAAGGTATCATCATCGGGTGACTACTTAATGCAGTGTGTTGGAAGACATGACGGGTGGCATCCAGGTGATGAACCGAACCATATTGTAAGGCCACAAAACTTTCTCAAAATAATTTATTTATTTAAACATAGAAAACAATATTGTTTTGGTTGTACTGTACTATATAAATCAATAGATTCCCTAGACATAAACTCTAGTCGGGACCTAGGGTTATAATTATAATATCATAACAATGGTTGCGTATAACCAACAGATATAGGTTGGCAGGCAAAGAGAGATATAAATATAAAAAAAAACACACATACAAAATACGATCAATATTTCCGAATTGTCTCTTCGAAACAGCATTCTCGTTACATATTATAACGCTCGGGAATGGGACCGAGTCGACACGTAGAGATGAAATCTGAAAAAAAGGTTATTATTAGTTTTACTTAATGTGTAATTACAACAGAATAATGCTGTGTTTAAAAATTTGCTCTTTATGAGGCGATGATTCCAAAACAAAATGCTCTATAAATGAAAACCGGCGATATGCGAGTCGGAAAACGTTGAAAAAACACGTTTCTTGTATGGAGACCTTCTTAATATTTCAGTTTTTAATTTTTGTTTATTTGTTATACCCGCCAAAATAACACATGTTCTGAATAGCCCCAGTGCATCTCTCCCCGTGTATGTCGTAAAAGGCGACTAAGGGATAGACTCACTTCTTATATTACTAGGGGGTAGGGTTTAACCCGCCCGGGTTGGTACCACCGCACTGAATGAAAGGTCGGTCGAAACGGCCATGTAAATAGTTTGTGTTTTCCCTCCAGTGCAGTGTAGCCGGCACGACCGAAGGGAAGCACTGACGTGGCACCAAGTTCACCCGGTGTTATGGGCTGACATCACGGATGTTGTAGGTGATGTAGCCGACCGTGTCAGTTTACATAAAACATTATGGAGACCCTCTTATTTTTTCAGTTTTTAAATTTTGTTTATTTGTTATACCCGCCAAAATAACACATGCGCTGTGAAAAATTCACCCGGCTAACTAATACGGTTCCAAAGACACAGCTGTTGGACTGACAGACGGACGAACAGACAGACGTTGTAGGCTTAGTAATAGGCTTCCGTACGGGGTACGGAAACCTAAAAATAATAATTTGATATAGGTATTAAGTACCTATGTAGTAGAAGTTTCTATCTTTTTTATGGAAACTGAGACGGTTGGTTATATAGTAATACTCTAGCTAGAATATAGCCTGCTTAAGACCTTTCAGCGATATACATACCTACCACTCGACCTATTAGAAAAATATTTTTATTTCAAACTAGATTTTTGCGGCTCCAATTAAGGACGCCTGTATTTGCTTTCGCCTTATTATTTTGTCAACTCGACTGTATAGATTTTGATGATTCTTTTTTTGTTTGGTAGGTAATAATTCAGAGGTGGTCCCATATAAATTTTATCGAAATTCATTCAGCAATTTTTTTAAATTGAATAAAAAAACTATGGTTTGTGGTTAGCTTCAGGAAAACTTTTTTGATGTCGACTTTTTCATGTATCAATTGTAGCTAAAGGGGGTACAAAAGCACAAAAGTGGTCCATGTATAAATTTTCAGGTGTGCTGAAAATTTATACATGGACCCCTTTTGTGCTTTTGTACCCCCTTCAATTCAAGGGTCCGAATATGAATCAAAATATTATTTAACACTTCAGTTCTAGTTGTTTTTTGAAGTCGGTGCAACAGTTTTTTGATGTTGCCTCCCCGATATTTAAACAAGTTTCATGAAAATGGCTCAAGCCGTTTAGAAGCTACAGGCTGTAACAGACAGACGGACGAATAGACACCTTGGCCGATTTTATAAGGGTCTCTGCCAGCGTCGCTGACAACAAAATCCAAGTAAAATAAGCTTATAAAACACATCGAAATCAAATAGTAAAACTTATTTTTATTGCACCTAAACACCCGACATTTTCAAGGTCGGAGCCTCAGGCACAGCCAATTTCTCCCCCTAGGAGATACCAGTTTGGCGTGCAGGCTGAGTAAAGTCTCTGTGGCTATTGACCCGCGATTTGAAGATTCCATGAGTACAGAAAATTATTCCCCGGATGCCCAAAAACCTTTGCAGTGCGACACAAGACTAAAATATGAAAGAGAACATTTGAAATAACCTGAGTATAAATCTGTTTCCTCTCAAATCTGTCGTCCACGACCGCCACGAGGTAAGCAGTGAATGCGAAGTTCCCGAGAAAAAAACACAACCAAAGGAAACATCTCCACCGCTTACTCCGACTTAGGTTGTGTGATCCTTGCACTGTGGACAATTTTCCAATAGCACTGCACACTTCTCCGAGAATTCTTTTGAAGGTCACCATCATTTGTGTCTCGTATCTGAAAGAAAAGGTTTTACGTTAGTTATACGATAAAAATATAATATTTTTATTTTTAACATTGAAAATTTTTATTGGATCGTTTTCGCGCCAGACACTAAAACGCCTATAACTCTGCAAGTTGCAAGTTCTAGAGCTACAAGGGCGAACTAGGGATGGATCGACGCAGAATTTATAGACGCATTACGGTTTTTGAATATTGGAAATCGGCCGAAAACTTTTTTGGAAAATCGAAAAAAAAAAAAAAACGGGGAAATTTTGGTGCCGAGTTTTGTTTTTTTTTTTCGAAACTAAAAGAGAGCAAAAGCCTCGGGGTTTTGAACTAGGCCACCTGTGGATATTTTTAGTTTCTTTTAAAATTTTGTCATCGGCTCGGACTTCATTCGCAGCGCACGCGCACCACAGTATATTATCAGTAATATAATCAGTAAACGCACTTAACCGGGGAAATTTTGGTGCCGAGTTTTAGTATTATCATTTTTTAAACTAAAAGAGCTAGGGTGCAAATCAAAAAATACCCTCGGGGGTTTGAACTAGGCTGGACGATGGCGGGAACGTGTTATTAGTATATTTAATGTATTTATTAAATTTCCTTTGTTCTACGGTCACGGTTTATTTTATTTACCTATCTTAATTTGGATTCGGATTGTAAAAACTAAACAGGACAAATTCAAGCGTAGTGTACTACCATACGAATGATAAATAAAGAATAAAGAATAAAAGAATAATAAATAAAATAAAACGTGATAAACTTTTCGAGTATCATATTTCTTTAGTTGTACTATAATTTTTAGGTATTATGTCATTCTCAGATGCAGACACGGAAGATACGTCTTTTGGTGAAAGTTTCACCGTTCTACGTTGAGTGGTTCAAAAGTTATTGGCCTGTGACATACAGACGGATGGACGGACGGACGGACAACGGAGTCATACCATAAGAGTTTCGTTTTACCTTTTTGGTACGAAACTGAAGAAGAAGTGCTGCTACTGCTTCCTAGCCTGTACTGTGGCAAAGTCATAAATTTGACGAGTTGTGACATAATTCGAAAACAATACTTCATTTTGCTTGTTCAGTACTTTGTTAAAATCGACTTTATGAATATTTCATTAAAGCAAAAATTAACATTGTTCCTTGATTATGATTAGTGAAGAATTGATAATTTTACATGCTCGATCAGTCTTCATTCGGCAGCAGGCCGACACGATGCCCAATCCGGGGTACAAAGCGCGTGCTAAATCGCGAGCGCGTTTGAAGAAGAAGTTGGTTAATTTCATCGCTAATATGGATTCTTCGCCGATCGTCGAGCATCACCGCCGCGAAGAGGAGGAGGTCGTCGAGGAAGTGGAAGAGCAGAGCGAAGGGGAACAAGACGATTCCGGCGTCGGCAAAAGGTCGCGCAGTCCGTCTCCGATGCCAGTAGTCGTTCAGAAGCGCAGCAAGAACGAGACCAAGGGCAAACATCGCGCTTCCCGAAAATGTGCCTCCGTCGTGAATAAATCGTTGCGTTCACGCAACACAGAGAGTCCCGTCGCCTCCGGCAGCGCAATCGAGCGAGCGTTCACCAAGTCGAGCCGAGACTCGGGATGAGACGCAGGATCGTCTTCTTCGCGTCAGCATCGGCAACACCAGCAGAGAGTGTCAATGAATTCCGTGTACGAATGTGCCCCCGTAAAGGGACTGTTCAACGATGAAGGCAAGTTGGAGAGGCTGATGGATCAAGTTATCGAACATACGGACGGTTTGAAGCCGGATTCACCGCCGACCGTGAGAGGCGTGAAGACGGTGCGCGCGTTGAAGGTGGCTTTGAACAAAATTCCGATGAGGCGATTGAACTTCACACAATGCACTTATAAGAGTCCCATTCGCTTGCCGATCGTGACAAACTTGTACGGTGCTTTCGTCAACAATCAAACTTCATTCAACGAGAGAGCGAAGATATTCGACGTGTTGTCGTTGCTGCCGACGCACAGGGTGTCCATGTTGCTGTCGGCTGCTGATTACTGGTGGCACGATCCCAGCAGAGAACTCTTCCGAGAGTTCATATTGACCAAGTTCACGAATGACCTGAAGATCATCAGTCAGACCGAGGCGTTCAACGAAGCCGTCACAAAATTTGGTATCAAAGATCCGATCGCCGCGTGGCACAGCACTCGGGACAGGCTGCTGTCCGCGACCAAGGAGACGAACAACGGCCGATATACGAATGATATGAAAAGACTTGGCTCTGCATGGGATCTTACAACTTTGTACGGTGGAAAGGTTGCGTGCGAGACTTGGCATCTTTTTATATTATATGTTTTGGTGGGATCGCATTTCTTTTTGTAGGTATTTAATTTATTTAATTAATTTAATTTAATTTATGCAACTGACAAAATTATTTGTCATAGACTTTGTATGGAAAGGTAAGTTTACCCGCATCAGGGCGACAGGCTAGCCACCTCTCACCTTGGCACGGTCTTTCCACCGAGTCATACAGCAGGCGGGCCTTCATGCCTTATTACTTGCTGCCTGATCTGAGTTATCTTGTCCGTCTTGTTACTTTGCTATAAACGTGGTGGTCGGTGTTGTGCTGTAATTTAAAAGAATACTTGTAGCACAACACCGATTACTCTGCTTACCCCGATTGTCGGGATACGGCGTGTGGTGTGTATGTGTATGTGTACTTATGCAACTGACAAAATTATTTGTCATTTGTCATAGACTTTGTATGGAAAGGTACGTTTACCCATAAAAAAAACGGGGCTTAAATTTTAGGATGTTTGAGTTTTTCCTTTCGTTGTGGGCTAAACATTAGGTGAATCCAAAATTTCAAGTTTGTAGGTCTGCTGGAAGTACCTTAGATTTTTGATGATCGGTGAGTGAGTGAGTAAAAACCGGAACTTTGACTGGCGATATCACGCAAACTATAATAGGTAGAAACTTATAATTTGGGGGTATAGCTAGGTTTGGTAAGCACTCTTGGTAACTAAAGTTTCAGGTGTTTATCTGTATCCACAAAAAAGATACAGGGAGGCCAAAAGTACCCTGAGTTGCTTCGAGAAAAGGATGGTACGGCCGTGTTTGCTCGACTTGGCGGGGGCACTGCCGTGCCCCCAGATTATACAGCAGCTTAACTAAGGCAGTATTACTGAAATCTTTCGACTGTCGCAATACTACGCCCAGTGTTCTACTCGCGACCTTGCACACTTGCCCCATGTGATCGTGAAACGTTAGCTTGTCGTCGAATAATACACCCAAGTCCTTCACTTGCTGGGCACGTTTAAATGGAATATCTCCTAGTTTATACGCATATTGGATCGGGCAATTTTTCCTAGCTAACGATCATGCATTTGTCGGTGTTAAAATGCAGTTGATTCACTAGACTCCACTGAAACTAAACTTGTACCTATAAACTTGTATAATCTGTAAACTTGTGTAATGGAATGGGATTGTGTCGCAGAAAAAATAAAAGATTGTTTTTTCGAAATTTTTTATTATTTACCTTGTCTCTAAAACATAAATGACTAGAATTATTTACATTACATTTTCAATGCCCTTTGATTATCGCGATTCACGTGAAATCTGTGCATTTTTGTATTGCTTCCGAACTGGGTGGCTCTGCCGGAGGTCGAAGCCTCAGGCGCAGCCAATTTCACCGCCGAGGAGGTGCCAGGCCGGCTTGGAGGTGGACTAATGTTACTGGGGAAAGGCTATTAACCGGAAAGGTATCGGTGTGGAATCCGCTGTATGAAAAATATTCCCAGTCAATAGAAATGATTCAGCGTAAGTTCCTAAAAACTGTTCATCGACGCTTGTGTGGTGCACCGCTGTCTTATTCTGCCCACCTAGAGAAGTTTTCTCAGATAACACTCCATAAGCGTCGTATTTTGTTGGATATGTCCATACTATATAAAATTATGCGCTCTAGTTTTGACTGTCCGGCTTTGCTCAGCCAAATCGGTCTGCGTGTACCATCTCGTGCGACCAGGACTACGCAACTCTTTTACGTAGGCCTCTGTCGTACCAATGCGGGCGTGCGTGCTCCCCTCAGACGGTTATGCCAGTCGTTCAATGACACTTGTAGTGATATTGACATTTTCTTCGTGAGTCCATTCACATTCAAAAAGGATGTATTGAAAAAACTGCAATTATCTTAATTCATAATTTAGTTTGATTTAATGTATTCTTTGTATTGCATTTTTCATTCTTAAAGTGGATTGACATATATATTTGTATGTATATGTGTATGTGTGTGTATATGTGTTCGTAGCACAAGTGCACACTTCTCAACTATTAATTCTGTTATTGTTTTACTTAGTAGGTATTTAGTGTATTAATGGATAAATTTAATACCTTACATGGGTAGGGTGTAGGTAGTTCTCGTTGTATATAAGTTTATCTTTGTGTTTCTTCGTTTCTTCTTCTCTTCAAATCGTATTTACCTATTCTTTTTCTGCTACTTCTATCTTGCCAAGACTGTAATGTTCATATTTGGGAAGCGCGGTGCTGGGGGCGCATATACATCTACTGTATGTTTAATGTGAATATTATACAATGTTGTGCTCCTGTTTGTACTTCCAATAAAATAAAATAAAAAAAACCCGCGATTTGAAGATCCGTGGATTGTAGGAGTGGGGAAAGATATTCCCTGGGAGCCCGTTACACACCTTTGCAGTGCGGCACAAGAACGATTTAGAGAATCGCGCCGTTCGAAGAACTCTTCTGTCGACTACAAAGGGGTGTTCCGCGAGAGTATGGCGGGTTTGGCGAAGACGAACAGGAGGAGGAGGGATAAGGGAAGCAAGGAAAGCAATAGTACTAATATTTTTGTGTTCCAACTAGTTATAAGAAAATTGTTACAATTTGTGTTTTTAATGTTTTAATGTTGTGATCATTGCATTTTCGGCTGTATATTGCACTGGCTGATAGCCATGCAGTTTTTTTTAACCGACTTCCAAAAAAGGAGGAGGTTCTCAATTCGTCTGTATGTTTTTTTTTTTTTTTATTTATTTTTTATTTATTTTTATTTTTTTGTATGTTTGTAACACGATTTCTCCGTCAATTGAGGGCCGATTTAGAAAATTCTTTTTTTGTTAGTTAGGTCATACTTCCGAGGTGGTCCCATTTCAATTTTATCGAAATTGGTTCAGTGGTTTTCGAAAAATCAGCATAATACTATGGTGTGTGGTTACCTTCAGCAAAACTTGTGATGTGGTCGTTTTCGGCAATTTTCAGTTTGATAAATTAGTATGGTGTGTGGTTACCTTCAGCAAAACATTTGTGATGTGGACTTATTCAGCAATTTGCAGTCTGACACATATGGCGAATAATTCTGTACCACTTCAATCGATTTCGATTATTCGATTTCGATTATTCTTTTTTATGTAATATTACTAAAAAGAATGAAATAAAAACTGTTTTAAAAAACTGTTTTAAAAAATATTAAACCGATTTCCAAAAAACAAAAAAAAAAAAAACTAAAAAGTATTAAATACCTAATATTTTGAAATTTTCTCTGTCCTGTTGAAATACATGAATCGATATACTAGTGATACATATTCGGACCCTTGTTTCATGAATATTCTAAATTTGAAATTTTTTTATCTTTTCCGACCGGCGCTTAATTTATTATGGTACCTGGCCAGTACCTACTGTACCGAGTACCATCGAGCTGGTTTGATGATGGGGACAGAAGGTGGCCATAGGAACTCCTAAACTACACATGATAAACCCATCGTGTTTGGGCTCGTTGCATTTGTCTTCACGAGAAATTTACTTTAGACCTAAAAGATTCTCAATTCGACGGTATGTTTTCTTTTTTTGGATGTTTGTTACGCGATTACTCCGTCAATTGTGGGCCGATTTTGAAAATTCTTTTTTTTTTTATTTGAAAGGGGATAACCCTGAGGTTTTTGAAGTGAAAACTTCTTTAGCGGCTCTTGGCACTTTTTTAGGTGGGTAAAAATGTATAACTCGCGACATCGCGTCAGCGTCATTTTTAAAATGAAACCTTAAGTCATTGCGTTAAGGGTTAAGTTAGAGTGGCACGGGATCTGCCGGCACTCCCGGAGTGCAACTGTTAAGTAGGGTTCCGTAACACGTTTATGTCTGTCCATTCTACTAAGTTCTGCAAAATGAATGTAGGGTTCCGTAACATATGCATGTCTATCTGTTCTACTAAATTTTACAATTTTCAACCAAGGTCCTCCGACGGTTATTTTATAATAAAAGTAGGCTTCCGTAACACGTTTATGTCTGTCCATTCTACTAAGTTCTGCAACATCACCTACAACGTCCGTGATTTCAGCCCATAACACCAGTGCCATGTCAGTGCTTCCCCCTTTGATCGTGCTGACTACACTGAACTGGTCGGAAAACACAAACTATTTACATAGCCGTTTCGACCGACGTTTAATTCAGTGCGGTGGTACCAACCCGGGAAGGTTAAACCCTACCACCAAGTAAGATTACGAGGGAAGGGACTTACAGTTTTACGAGGAATCCGAACCTTGGTCAGCCTCCAACGGTCAGCGGTCATCTAAGTACTGACCGCACCCAGCGTTGCTTAAAATTCAATAGCGACAGTTGACTGTCTGCACCACTGAGCTATCGAAGCTGACGTGGTCCTATTTTAATTGGGTCAAGATCGGATTGGAAAGCGAGGCGGAATCGCGAGGCCGAAGGCCGAGCGATTCCGCCGAGTACATTAATAGCAAAAAATTACTAAAAAAAACTGTGAAATAAAAAAAAAGTTTTAAAAAACATAAAACCGACTTCCTAAAAAAAGTAAAACTAAAAAACTATTTAAAATAAAAATATAAAAACCGCCTTCAAAAATATATGAAATAAAAACCTAAAAAAAAAAACGAACCCTAGAGTTGAAGGCGGTGCTAAAGCAAGCAAAATGATGCATGAAAGAAAACATGAGCGGATGATAATATCCTTTGTGATTTGTGTAGCCTTTTTAGCACCGCCTTCAACTCTAGGGTTCGTTTTTTTTTTTAGGTTTTTATTTCATATATTTTTGAAGGCGGTTTTTATATTTTTATTTTAAATAGTTTTTTAGTTTTACTTTTTTTAGGAAGTCGGTTTTATGTTTTTTAAAACTTTTTTTTTTTCCTAACGAGACTCTCGTTGATAATCTGAGGCTTCGAATGCTCTGGAAAAAAGAGTTTTATTTCGTTCCGATGCCATAGAAGAACCTGTCATGAGCTCTTTTCCATTATTCCTAGTACTTACAAATTACTAAAATGTAGTCAAGTGGCAGGTGGCCAAGTGGTCTGGGTGTCGTCTTCTCATGCGAGAGGTCCGGGTTCGATTCCGGTCGGCGTTTAACAATGAGTTTTTTTTTATGGAAAAATTTACGTGCATACCCTGCTGCTTCACCGTTCGAAGTAAAACTGGAGATCCCTTCTCTTGCCCCTTATTAGGTGGTAAACTCTAATTGTAGCCGACTGGGTTTGTACCACCGTACTGGTAGTAAGATGTCCCCATAGCAGCCTCGGCTGTGTTCTCCTCTAGTCCAGTATAGCCAGCAATCCAAAGAGAAGCCTCCGTTATGGCACCTACCTTCTCAGAGGTGATATTGGCTGGTCGGAGCATGAACTCAACCCATACCGGATTACATAAAAAAAGCTGCGACAGAGACGACGCTATACAACCGGATTGTCTCTTTCTAAAACTTCGACGTTCATTATATTTGCTGCCGGGTACTGACTGTATGTATCCTTCCTTACCTATAATAAAATCCAACGTCTGCTTTCTGTCTGTCTGAGTGTCTGTCTGTCCGCTTATAACTCGAGAACCACTGAACCGATTTTAATAAAACAAAATTCTACGGATAGCTTGATTCTTCCCATCAACTATAGGCTAATTACTATCACGCTAAATAGCTTATGAGGTTAGTAGTGAAGTGAAATATGAGAGCGGGCGGAGCCGCGGGCACAGCTAGTGTATCTATGTGTAATCGTAGTTCGACTTTCGATCTCATTTTGATTTGGTAATTTTTTTTTTATCCAAAATCGAATTTCTAGCGGACATTTTTTTTATGTTATCCGATATGGGTGGCTGAGTCGGAGGGGCCAAAGCACATGCTCCGACCAGCCAATATCACCTCCGAGAAGGTAGGTGCTATACCGGAGACATCACTGGATTGCTGGCTATACTGGACTAGAGGAGAACACAGCCGAGGCTGCTATGCGTCCATCTCACATCCAGTACGGTGGTACCAACCCAGTCGGCTACAATTTGAGCCTACCACCTAGTAAGGGGAAGGGACATATCCGAGAACAAAACGTGCTTTTCAATATATAGAGCGAGTTTTTTACCATCCCAGCCTTTTCGGTTTAATCTGTATGAAGAACAAGTAGATTTAAAAAAAGAACTGTAGAGAAAATGGAAAAAAAAATCCCACCGGCCACTTGGCTCCCTTGGTAGGTATCCATCAATGGATGGAAGTGGAATTTCTATTTTACTTGAATCCCTTGTGGAAAGATTCTAGGATAATGGATTATAAAACACTCCTTAACTTGGATTCCTTGAGATATTACTAAACTCGCTTAAATGCTTGCTTAGAGTACTGCTCGCACCTGTGGGACGGCTTCTCTAAATACCAGCTTCAGCCGCTAGACTCAATTCAGCGTCGTGCCGTGCGACTTATGGATGACCCTGTGGTGTTCCGCGACCGCGCGAACCGTTGCAACTCCGTAGGGACGTCGGCCCCCTAAGTATGTTCTATCCGAAGGTTCTATCGTCTATTTCACGGGGAGTGTTCGGAGGAGCTGTTTAACGCAATTCCGTCGTCCCCATCTACATCCGCACTACGCGTACTGGGCAGGGGATGCACCCCTATACAATCGACCTATCGAGGATGCGCACCAACCGGTTCTGTATGTCTTTTATTCACAGAACGGAGAAAATGTGGAACGCACTCCCTGCTCTTCTATTTCCTCCCAAGTGCAGCCTGGGGTTTTTCAAAAGGGGCGTGAAAAGGCTCCTTTCAGGCCGGCATGGCATTCGAAATTCGCGTGCATCACAGAATGTCCATGGGCATCGTAAGTCATCTACTCGTAGGTGAAACCTGTGAAAGCTCCGGCATTGTCAAAATATTTAACCGGTCAAGTACGACTCGGACTTGCGTACCGAGATTTCCGTACCACCGCGTAATTGGTCCGTATCATTGATTTTATAGGGGGAGTCAGATGTACCGTCAGCGATGTTTTAAAGGTAACATGAAATTAGTCTTCAATTATGTCCTAAGATGGCGCCAGGAGTATCGAATTTGAATTAAATAATTATTATATTTTTAAATCTGCTAATTATAGAACGATGCTAAGTGGGAACAGCATAGTTAAATTTAAAGATTATTTTATATTAAGTAGAAATTTCAAAATAGTGTATTTTAAGGTTTTCATAATTTTTCCAATAAATATTTTCATGTTTTGTCAGTCCGTGAGCTTGGCGGATAAAATGTATAATTTCGCCGCTTCTGCATCATAGATGTCAGACCAAAGTTAAGTTGTCCTATTTGTCTATAGATGGCATGCCTATTTCTTATTATATTTTTAGTTGCCAAATACCAAGAGGGTGAGTTTAATGTCTTTGCCAAATACCCACCAACCAAACCTGCGTGCAATTCAAATACGCGCGTGCGGTTAGGATAAAGTGGAGATACCTTCTTTAAAATTATATTTTTTTACCTCACCACCTTTGAAAACGGAAACAAACACGATGGATTAAATATAATAATAATAATAAAAATCGTTAGCCATTTATAAGAAAATCGACCTCAACGAAATAATTTGTATGACAGCTACCCTTATTTTTTTAAATTAAAAAAAACTAAAAAAGGTACCCCTAGATTATCATTTCAAACTACTAAATACGAATTTTGAACGAAATCGGTTGAGCAGTTTAGGCACAAGGTCGCTGGACGGACACACACACACACACACACACACACATACATGTTTCTCAAAACCACTTTTTTGGGATCGTTGACAGATATATAGCCCAAATCTGTACTGTGTGGGGCCGGTACTTTAAAAGAATAGCCCCACTGCATCTCTCCCCGTGTATGTCGTAAAAGGCGACTAAGGGATATGACCCCCTTCTTATATTACTAGGTGGTAGGGTTTAACCCGCCCGGGTTGGTACCACCGCACTGAATGAAAGGTCGGTCCAAACGGCTATGTAAATAGTTTGTGTTTTCCGTCCAGTTCAGTGTAGTCGGCACGACCGAAGGGAAGCACTGACGTGGCACCAAGTTCACCCGGTGTTATGGGCTGACATCACGGATGTTGTAGGTGATGTAGCCAACCGTGTCAGTTTCAATAAAAAAAAAAAAAATCAGTCGCATTCTCAACTTCGACATTTTGGACGATCACAATACTTCCTTTCTCCTTACAGTCGCTCGAAAGTAAAAAGCCACCTCCATAGTTTTTAGCCGTTGCGGTAATTTATCGATCGACGCGCGACGTTCGCTTGTTTTGGAACACGCAAATGTTTGCGTGGAGCGTGCAGGCAAGCGATACGGGTTACTGCGCGTGGAAAAAGGATGACACAATATCGATGCGATCTCTTGAGACGGTCGGTTCTGTATTCACGCGATACGCACACTACCATAATCGCGGTGTCTCGTTTTAGTAATAGTTGAAGTATGAACAAAATGTCTTTGAGTATGAAGTAGGGAGTCCAGGCACCGAATTAAAAAAAGTTGAGTCCAGGCAATGACGTATCATGTATATCTCTTTGAGTCCAGGGCTATTTTTTCCATCTACGATGCTGCTGGTGGTGTTATACCAAAGAGATTAAAAGAGGGTGGGTTTAATGTATTTGTGATAAGCTTTACAGAATATATAAGTCAATGATATTTTATATAAAATTGTAAAATTGTAGATTTTACCGACGACGACACGACAACGAATAAAATAAAAAAATAGTAAATCTGATTTAAATGCAAAATTGATAATAAACCATCGCTTCTCCAATGACGTATCATGTATTCTACTAGACCTCTTACCCGGGCAACCGCCTTCGCTCCACCGCGGTGGAGTAACCATTACGCGGAGGGACCCTCTTGAGACTAGTAGCTCGCGAGCGACCGAACGCGGCGGACGCGCCGTCCGCGCGCTCGCTGCCGTCCGTCTGCGGCTCGCATCGCGCCAGTCATTATGCCCGGTTGTGTGTTGCGATATTGCAAAAATCATACCAAAAATATTGGGAAAAGTGATGGCATCTCATTTCATAGGTAAGTATCACTTCATTGTGATCTTAATATATAAGGTCTTTCAAAATTAGTTAATAGTACGCTAAGGGGGGGTTCTGAATCATATAGGGAGTAAAACCTATATAAAATTTTTTGGACCTTGGGCTTTTTTTATGAAAAATGTTTTTTATGTATGAAAATGTATGTATGTAAAAAAATATGTGGTTGATTTTTATAGCCTAATCGATTCATTTTCATAACAGTAACAAAAAATTCTTGATTACCATTTTGATGTAACACGTGTAAGTTGGTAAAAAAAATCAAATTCTTTCTATTCCATACTAATAAAACTAAAATTGTGGTTTTCACAATTTCTGAAAGAAAGAGATCTATGTGTTGGAAGACTTTTTTCTTCCTGGCATGAAACTGAAACGATTAAGAAGAGAATTTTTTTTTACATTTTACATTATTATAATTTTTTTTTTGTAAACAAAAATCTTTGTTCCTCAAAAGTGATTTATTTACCATACAGAACCCCCCCTTAGCGTGCTATTAACTAATTTTGAAAGAACTTATATATAATATCTTGTTTTCCATGTGCTTAGAAATATTTGGTTCAACTGGCCAATTAGGGCTGTCACAACGCTACTTCAATTTGAAAATTTTGTACATTTTATGTATTGACCTCGCATTGCAATAACATAAGCATTATTTAATTAAACAAATAAATTGAACGCGCTCATTAGGGCTGCCACATATGAATGATTAGAAATAGAGTTCTGGGATATCATGTATGAAAGTAAATAAATATGTATTAAACTACGTTAAAATATGAGAGTGAATTGACCGCTAATTAGGGTTGTCGCTATTCTTTTAATTTTTTTTAATTAGTAAGTAATTGAGAAATTTTCAAGAAAATAATTTTTTTTACAAGGTTTCCACATCCTAGTTAGGGATCAATACGAGAAAGATGGATAAAAATAGTCCAAGATGATACATTGTTTAAGGGAAAGTGAAAATTTAAATTTGTGTAAAGTGAAATTTAAATTATTTTGTTTAAGTACGGAGGAATAGAATAGAATAGAATAGTATTTTATTCATTTGTACACATACATTATTAATACATTAACATAAATGGAGCTAATTAGTAGGTACAAAAGAAAGGGCGTTAGGCGCAGCATATGGCCACTCGAGTGTCTCAAGGGCCGCTGTTTTTAAGCCTAGCCTACATTAATACTACAATTAAATTAAATCTAAAGAACTATATACAAAATTAACCACACTACATACACATTTACACAATTTTTACAAGTTTACACAGGATGGAGGAAGAGTTATTTTAGTTGTGTTTGTGTGTGTAGTCCAAAGTATACCTAATGGTTTTTTTAGTTATATATATATTTTTTTTTTAAATAAATGCTGCACTCTTTATTTTATGTATGTTTGGTTTGGAGATTTTAAGTTTAGTCCAAGGCCAAGACCGCAGTTATGAATTCTTTATTATTAAGTTTAGTTTTTTAGATATTATTCTAGTTATTAAGTGTAGGTATTATAAGAATACAAAACGGCTTTACTCGCGGTCGAAATACGAGCTGTGTGGCTCGACGTTTCGGGCCAAACGTATGGCCCATCATCATGAGCACTCTGGCCGAAATGTCGAGCCACACAGCTCGTATTTCGATAGCGAGTAAAGCCGTTGTTACTTCTTAAAATGTCAAATAACCACGGTAATTTAAAAACCCATATAAGTTTAGGTATGTATTTCAAGTTATTATGGTTCTGTATTTTAAGTTTAAATACATAAAAACGTTTTTTTCGATGAAATTCACTATCTGTTTTCTTCTATAATCCTTTAAAACGTCCCACTGCTAGGCACGGACTCTGCCCACTGACATAGGAGGTATTGTTTTTATTGTTGTTGTTTTATTGTTTATTGAGTATTCTTATGACAGTCATATTGCACTCGAACTTGTCACAATTTGTTATATCCGGTTCGATTACTCGTACATGGTGACCAGTGGAAATCAGAAGCAGTTTACACAAAAATACCTTTCATAGACCAGTGTGCACTAGTTACCTAACTTTATTTTTCTTCATCGGAGCGATCGTACCTATTCGTTATGAAATGCACGTATATCAATCCTTATCAAGGAAATAAATAAGTACATTAGTTAGTGCCCGGGATTTGAACCCGCAACTTCTGCATTGAGAAGCGTTACCACTAGACTACGGGCACAATTAACCATAATACCTACTCGTAAAATAATAAATCGAAAAATATATTTTTGGTAGACTAAGTGACAACCCTACGTATTCCAATGTACGTGTTGACTGACCGGCCGGGCCGGCCGGGCCGCTAGCCGCTAGTCGCTCGCTAGCTAGCCCCTCTCCCGCTCGCTTCCCACCCCGCGCGGCTCAGCGTTCCGCCACCCCGCTACCTTACCTCATACCTCAGCTATTGGCCGTCATTTCTCTGTATTCTTTCTTCGTAGTGCTCACTCTATACATAAAATCTCTTTGCGCTTCTCTTATATTCTCTATCTTTTTCGGGAGGAAGGAAGGGATTCCTTCCTCGCCCATCTCTCACTCACCTCTCTCCCGGTCTTCTCTCCTCGATCCCGCCTTCCTCCCCTCCTTCCCCTCACCCTTCACGGACCCCCTCTTTGCCACCTTCCCTTTCGCCCATTCCCTCCCTCTCTCCCTACTTCCCTTCCTCCCCTCATGTCGCCCCTCCTTCCCATCACCCTCGCATTCCATTCCTCCCCTACTACCCCTCATCCTGTCCGCAACCCCCTCTTACCCCGCCCCTTCCCCCTTTCAACCTCTCACTCCCTCGATATCCATTCCTCCTCGTTCCCTCTACTACCTCCCTCCCCCACACCTACCCTCATTCACTAACCCTTCCTCCCTCCATACCTCTCCTCCTCTTCTTCTTTTTTTTATGGAAACTGACATGGTTGGATACATCACCTACAACATCCGTGATGTCGGACATGTCGTGCCGGCTATACTGAACTGGACGAAAAAAAACGAAAAAACTATTTACATCAAATCTCTTTGATTTACATAGCCGTTTCGACATACGTTTTATTCAGTGCGGTGGTACCAACCCTAGTAAGGTAAGAAGGGAAGGGTGCTACAGTTTTACGTGGAATCCGAACCACGGTCAGCCTCAAATGGTCGAGCGGTCACCCATCCAAGTGTTGACCGCGCCCAGGGTTGCCTGCACCACTGAGCTACCCAGGCTGACAAACGTACCTCCCACCCACTCCCCCTTCTTTTCTCTCCCCCTTCCTCTTCCTGACCATTATTCATTATTTCTTACCAAAAGCAGTAACTATTGAGTAATCTGTGCCAAAAGCCTAGATAATAAATTTTCATATCCTTACCTAGAGAAATCATGGATTCCCCATACAAAAACTTTCACCCCTATTTCACCCCTTATTTTTAGGTTTCCGTATCCCTGTACGGAAGCCTATTACTAAGCCTCCGCAGTCTGTCTGTCCGTCCGTCCGTTTGTCTATCCGAGGGCTGTATCTCTTGAACCGTAATAGGAAGCCCGTTGAAATTTTCACAGAATATGTGTTACTATAGCGGATATAACAACAAATAAGCGGAGCTAGGTACAACCCAAGTACAACCAAAGAGTTTGTAAATTCTTTGGACCGGAGTAAAACCGCAAACAGGAAATTACAATCTTACACGTTCAACGCCACATGAAAAATCCAGTATTTCCGTTTGGGCCACGGGGCTCACCGCTCACCGGTGAGCCTTTCCTTACTGAACCATTCAGGGCATGGGGGTCACCGGTGAGCCGCGTGAGAGGGCCTACGTAAACGCTTCCTACAAGCCACAGAGCGCAGCTACAAAGCCAATATGGAAGTGAGCCGCATGGCCTTGTAGTCGAAGCGGACGGCGTGGTTTTCAAATCCAATAGAAACTTGTAGTTTTTTATTAAGTTAATTGTAACGATGCTAGGGCTGCTCTTAACGATAAGGTAGAAAATAATATTTGTATTAATAGAATTAATAAAACCAGAAAATAATAAGAAAATATTCGTCAAAATAAAAATGAACATAAAATTTTCTTCATTGCCAAATAAGAAGACATTATTTATTACGAAAATAATTTATGAAATTGAACAAAACAAAATATTTATGAAATTGAACAATCACAACATTATCACACTTCTTCAAAGGGTTTAACCATAAACAATAAAGAATTATCCGTGAGTCATGTTAAAACAAGGCAAACAAAGGAATGGTTTAGTTGGGCTGCTTTGGCAATAAGTGGATACTTTTTTCGACTTGGTTTTAGCCTGTTTGCTACCCATTATTGGTACGTTCTTTGCATAACATTGGTGACATGTTCTTCTCACTTTTCTGGCCAATCCCTCTTTCCTTTCCAGAGTGTGTTTCATTCTCTTCCGTCTTTCTATATGCATTTCATAGTCGCTATCCTCACTCTCCGACAAAAGAATTCGACAGCATCTTCTTTTCGTTGGTTGAACTACGTCTTCATAGAATCTATTCCGAAACTACGGTTCAGAAGATCTATCTCGATGTTTTCTAACTGCGTTAGCGCTTCTTGTGTTAACTCGAAATCTTCAAAATAATCATTTTTGGCGAGAAAAGCGTAAAACATCCTCAATTGTCGACGCAGCCGGACCGGGATTGATCGCTGCGTCCGCGGCGCGCGCGCAACGGGTGGGCCGCGGCGTGACCCCGCGGCCCCAGCCAACAGAAAAATACAAATCCTTCATAGGAGGCCACACGATCCACCCGTGAGCCTTCTGCTATATCTCGAAAATTAGACGGTAAAAGTAGCAAATTTTTATTTTCCTTACAAATTACCGCATTTTATAAACTTTGTGATGAAAATCTCAAGTTGATGAAAATTACGGATATAATGAGTTTGGCTTGGCCCGAACCGAAAAGTACGCTAGGCCCACCGGTGGGTCGTATGGCGTTCAACGTGTTAATTGTGGGCTGATTTTGAAAATTCTTTTTTTGTTTGGTAGGTCATACTTCAGAGGTGCTCCCATTGAAATTTTATTGAAATTGATTGAGCGGTTTATGAAAAAGCAACAAAATACTATTGGTGTGTGGTTACCTTCAGCAAAACTTTTGTGATGTGGGCTTTTTCAGCAATTTGCAGTTTGACACATGGCGAATAATTCTGTACCACTTCAACCGATTTCGATTATTCGATTTCGATTATTGTTTTTTATGTAATATTGTTTTAAAAATATAAAACCGACTTAAAAAAAATAAACTAGAACTAAAAAGTATTAAATAGGTAGAATAGGTACCTAATATTTTGAAATTTTCTCTGTCATTGTATTGAAATACATGAATCGATATTGTCATTCATATTCGGACCCTTGTTTCATGAATATTCTAAATTTGAAATCTTTTCCGACCGGCCAGATGCGTTTAATATATTATAATACGAGTACGAGTACCATCGAGCTGGTCTGATGATGGAGACGGAAGGTGGCCATAGGAACTCCTAAACTACACATGATAAACCCATCGTGTTTGGGCTCGTTGAATTTGTCATCACGAGCAATTTACTTTAGACCTAGGAGATTCTCAATTCGACGGTATGTTTTCTTTTTTTGGATGTTTGTTACGCGATTACTCCGTCAATTATTGTGGGCCGATTTTGAAAATTCTTTTTTTTTGTTTGAAAGGGGATAACCATGACGTGGTTCCATTTTAATTTGGTCGAGATCAGACTGGAAAGCGAGGCGGAATCGCGAGGCCGAAGGTCGAGCGATTCCGCCGAGTACATTAATAGCAAAAAATTCCAAAAAAAACTGTGAAATAAAAAACTATTTAAAAAAATATATAAAAACCGCCTTCAAAAATGTATGAAATAAAAAAAATCGAACCCTAGAGTTGAAGGCGGTGCTAAAGCAAGCAAAAATGATACATGAAAGAAAACATGCGTGGATGATATCCTTTGTGATTTGTGTAGCCTTCTTTAGCACCGCCTTCAACTCTAGGGTTCGATTTTTTTAATTTCATAAATTTTTTAAGGCAGTTTTCATATTTTTTTTTACATACAATGCTGACATTATTAGAATGAAGAGTGACGAGTATTTGTTTAACTGTTCAACTAAATAAATACGTTCTATCCACAGAGCACGGAATACCGCGCGCGCGCGCGCGGGGGTATTCCGTGCTCTGTGTGGATCTATCTATTAAAAGCGCACAAACAGGAAATTACAATCATAATAATATTTTGTTCCGTATACCAAATAATTTTCAAAACATTTTTTTATTTTATTTAATTTGATTATGACAATTAAACTAACACTTCTTGTGTTAGTTTAATTGTAAATTGTCATAATTTTATTATTCAAATATAATTAAAAATTTTGGAATTTACATAAATAATGTTCTTTATAAATATAAATGAAAGCGCCATCTTTTGTCTAGTAGCAGTAATTCTACAGCCTAGTGACAATTAAAGGTACCTAGATACATGTTGTATTTCAACTAGATAGCGCCCTTAGTATAGAAGTATTAACAAACATTAACGCCACCTGTTTGTTTTACGACAACATCAAGAAAAATTATTAACGCCCTCTGTTGGTTTTACGATTTACAACGTTACCAAATTTGTTATATGGAGTGGTCTATCTGTCCCGACAGGGTTATAAAATCAATGGTCCGTATTAATTATTTCTTGTTTTACTTTAGAGTTTGAACTATAATCACACCAAGGTCGACGCTTCTATGTATTTAAACGTTTTTACTATAGTGCAAAAATAAAACAAAAACCTCGAAAAAACACTTGTTGTATGGGTGGGTACCCACTTAATTTTTTATTTCTTGTTTGTTTTATTTGTTAGCCTATCCAATATTATAACCCTTTTCAACCGGTTACTTATTACGGTATAAAAGATACCGCTTTTTAAAGGTAGGACATACGAACGGACAAACGGTCGGCGTAGGCTTCCGTACGGGTACGAAAACCTAAAAATCATTCTGTAACAAAATAGTCAAGCCTACTTCGGCGAGCGCCATCTAGGAGTGTATCCTCCAAACAGAATATATCCTGCTACCGAGTGAGTGACTGCTGCAGGCTGGCTGGGTGGGGTCGGTCGGGGTGGCCCGGGTGCCGGCCGGGGCGGTGCGTTTTCAGTGAAAAAGAGGTCGTGCGAATGAATACTAAGTTCTCGTGCAGATGAATAGATGGCGTTTCACTTAAAAACTAAACGAGTCCTTTCCTTTTCCTTATTTCCTTTTTCCTTCCTTACCTATAATAAAATCCAACGTCTGCTTTCTGTCTGTCTGTCTGTCCGCTTATAACTCGAGAACCACTGAACCGATTTTAATAAAACAAAATTCTACGGATAGCTTGATTCTTCCCATCAACTATAGGCTACTTACTATCACGCTAAATGGCTTATGAGGTTAGCAGTGAAGTGAAATATGAGAGCGGGCGGAGTCGCAGGCACAGCTAGTATAATATAAAATTTAATGTATGTAATTGAATCGAAATAGAAAAAAAAGTTTTAAAAAACATAAAACCGACTTCCTAAAAAAAGTAAAACTAAAAAACTATTTAAAATAAAAATATAAAAACCGCCTTCAAAAATATGTGAAATAAAAACCTAAAAAAAAAACGAACCCTAGAGTTGAAGGCGGTGCTAAAAAGGCTACACAAATCACAAAGGATATTATCATCCGCTCATGTTTTCTTTCATGCATCATTTTTGCTTGCTTTAGCACCGCCTTCAACTCTAGGGTTCGTTTTTTTTTTTAGGTTTTTATTTCACATATTTTTGAAGGCGGTTTTTATATTTTTATTTTAAATAGTTTTTTAGTTTTACTGTTTTTAGGAAGTCGGTTTTATGTTTTTTAAAACTTTTTTTTTATTTCACAGTTTTTTTTAGTAATTTTTTGCTATTAATGTACTCGGCGGAATCGCTCGGCCTTCGGCCTCGCGATTCCGCCTCGCTTTCCAATCCGATCTTGACCCAATTAAAATAGGACCACGTCAGCTTCGATAGCTCAGTGGTGCAGACAGTCAACTGTCGCTATTGAATTTTAAGCAACGCTGGGTGCGGTCAGTACTTAGATGGGTGACCGCTGACCGTTGGAGGCTGACCAAGGTTCGGATTCCTCGTAAAACTGTAAGTCCCTTCCCTCGTAATCTTACTTGGTGGTAGGGTTTAACCTTCCCGGGTTGGTACCACCGCACTGAATTAAACGTCGGTCGAAACGGCTATGTAAATAGTTTGTGTTTTCCGACCAGTTCAGTGTAGTCAGCACGATCAAAGGGGGAAGCACTGACATGGCACTGGTGTTATGGGCTGACATCACGGACGTTGTAGGTGATGTTGCAGAACTTAGTAGAATGGACAGACATAAACGTGTTACGGAAGCCTACTTTTATTATAAAATAACCGTCGGAGGACCTTGGTTGAAAATTGTAAAATTTAGTAGAACGGATAGACATGCATATGTTACGGAACCCTACATTCATTTTGCAGAACTTAGTAGAATGGACAGACATAAACGTGTTACGGAACCCTACTTAACAGTTGCACTCCGGGAGTGCCGGCAGATCCCGTGCCACTCTAACTTAACCCTTAACGCAATGACTTAAGGTTTCATTTTAAAAATGACGCTGACGCGATGTCGCGAGTTATACATTTTTACCCACCTAAAAAAGTGCCAAGAGCCGCTAAAGAAGTTTTCACTTCAAAAACCTCAGGGTTATCCCCTTTCAAATAAAAAAAAAAAGAATTTTCAAAATCGGCCCACAATTGACGGAGTAATCGCGTAACAAACATCCAAAAAAAGAAAACATAACGTCGAATTGAGAATCTTTTAGGTCTAAAGTAAATTTCTCGTGAAGACAAATGCAACGAGCCCAAACACGATGGGTTTATCATGTGTAGTTTAGGAGTTCCTATGGCCACCTTCTGTCTCCATCATCAAACCAGCTCGATGGTACTCGGTACAGTAGGTACTGGCCAGGTACCATAATAAATTAAGCGCCGGTCGGAAAAGATAAAAAATTTCAAATTTAGAATATTCATGAAACAAGGGTCCGAATATGTATCACTAGTATATCGATTCATGTATTTCAACAGGACAGAGAAAATTTCAAAATATTAGGTATTTAATACTTTTTAGTTTTTTTTTTTTTGTTTTTTGGAAATCGGTTTAATATTTTTTAAAACAGTTTTTATTTCATTCTTTTTAGTAATATTACATAAAAAAGAATAATCGAAATCGAATAATCGAAATCGATTGAAGTGGTACAGAATTATTCGCCATATGTGTCAGACTGCAAATTGCTGAATAAGTCCACATCACAAATGTTTTGCTGAAGGTAACCACACACCATACTAATTTATCAAACTGAAAATTGCCGAAAACGACCACATCACAAGTTTTGCTGAAGGTAACCACACACCATAGTATTATGCTGATTTTTCGAAAACCACTGAACCAATTTCGATAAAATTGAAATGGGACCACCTCGGAAGTATGACCTAACTAACAAAAAAAGAATTTTCTAAATCGGCCCTCAATTGACGGAGAAATCGTGTTACAAACATACAAAAAAAAAAAAAAAAAAAAAAATATACAGACGAATTGAGAACCTCCTCCTTTTTTGGAAGTCGGTTAACAAATAAGTTTAATTTTTTTTTTCTTTCTATATTTTGTATTTCTGGTAGTCAATATCCGGCACGGGATGCATACATACATACATACATATCACACACGCTTGAATCCCGACAATCGGGATAAGCAGAGTAATCTGATAAGCAACAATCTGATAACAACTCAAACAAAATCATCACACTGCCCGGAGCCTACATCATGGAGGTAGCAAAATTTGTAAGGCGAAACCCACACCTGTTCCGGGTCCATGGGGTCAGTCACAACTATCCCACTAGATCCGACAACCAATGGGTATTGCATGGGTATGGGTGGCTGAGTCAGAGGCGCCAAAGCACATGCTGCGACCAGCCAATATCACCTCCGAGAAGGAAGGTGCCATATCGGAGACTTCCCTTCGCATTGCTGGACTAAAGGAGAACACAGCCGAGGCTGCTATGCGGCCATATTACATTCATTTCGGTGGTACCAACCTAGTCGGCTACAATTTGAGCCAACCACCTAGCAAGAGCAAGGGAAGGGACCAATAGTTTTACATCGGTTCCGAAAAGTGTAGCAGCAGGTGTAATTCTTTATTCTTTATTCATCATTCGTATGATAGTACGCCACGCTTGAATTTTTAAAATTTGTTTTTACAATTCGGTTCGATTACACACACCCACAAAGAAGAGCCACCAAGAAACTTCGCAGGGTTTTTTTAACGTCTTCGATTACAATACCTCGTGAGTAGCTACACAATAGACGCCGCTTAAATTGTCAAAATACAATTTGAGAGCCAGAATAAGTTATAATTTACGCTTGAAATTTTAATGATAAATCACCTAGCGTCCTGCTAGCAGGACTTTCAGTCCTTCCAGTAGCACGTGACTTTGTCGCGATTTTGTAGGTTCTAGAGTCCTGCTAGCGGAACGCAAGTTAGACCAAAAGCTTATATCTTCCTCTTTCTCCTGCTAGTACGACGCACGTAATGGTTCAATACAAAACCTCGTCCTGCCAGCAGTACTCCCAGCAGTTCTTTCGGAAGCGCTTCCAGCAGGACAGACGTCTAGGCGATCTATCATTAATGTAAATTTTCATACAGAAAAAACTTTGGCGCTTGTCGCCCGGCTTCGAACCTCGGTTTAACAAAATTACCATTTGCACTATAGGTAAATAAAAAAATAAAAAAAAAGTTTTAAAAAACATAAAACCGACTTCCTAAAAAAAGGAAAACTAAAAAACTATTTAAAATAAAAATATAAAAACCGCCTTCAAAAATATATGAAATAAAAACCTAAAAAAAAAAAACGAACCCTAGAGTTGAAGGCGGTGCTAAAAAGGCTACACAAATCACAAAGGATATTATCATCCACTCATGTTTTCTTTCATGCATCATTTTTGCTTGATTTAGCACCGCCTTCAACTCTAGGGTTCGTTTTTTTTTTTAGGTTTTTATTTCATATATTTTTGAAGGCGGTTTTTATATTTTTATTTTAAATAGTTTTTTAGTTTTCCTTTTTTTAGGAAGTCGGTTTTATGTTTTTTAAATTTTTTTTTTTATTTCACAGTTTTTTTAGTAATTTTTGCTATTAATGTACTCGGCGGAATCGCTCGGCCTTCGGCCTCGCGATTCCGCCTCGCTTTCCAATCCGATCTTGACCCAATTAAAATAGGACCACGTCAGCTTCGATAGCTCAGTGGTGCAGACAGTCAACTGTCGCTATTGAATGTTAAGCAACGCTGGGTGCGGTCAGTACTTGGATGGGTGACCGCTGACCGTTGGAGGCTGACCGAGGTTCGGATTCCTCGTAAAACTGTAGGTCCCTTCCCTCCTAATCTTACTTGGTGGTAGGGTTTAACCTGACCGGGTTGGTACCACCGCACTGAATTAAACGTCGGTCGAAACGGCTATGTAAATAGTTTGTGTTTTCCGACCAGTTCAGTGTAGTCAGTACGATCAAAGGGGGAAGTACTGACATGGCACTTAGTTTACCCGGTGTTATGGGCTGACATCACGGACGTTGTAGGTGATGTTGCAGAACTTAGTAGAATGGACAGACATAAACATGTTATGGAACCCTACTTTTATTATAAAATAACCGTCGGAGGACCTTGGTTGAAAATTGTGAAATTTAGTAGAACGGACAGACATACATTTGTTACGGAACCCTACTTTTATTATAAAATAACCGTCGGAGGGCCTTGGTTGAAAATTGTAAAATTTAGTAGAACGGACAGACATACATTTGTTACGGAACCCTACATTCATTTTGAAATAAATGTTAAATTTTGTAGAACGGACAGACATGCATTTGTTACGGAACCCTACATTCATCTTGCAGAACTTAGTAGAATGGACAGACATAAACGTGTTACGGAACCCTACTTTTATTATAAAATAACCGTCGGAGGACCTTGGTTGAAAATTGTAAAATTTAGTAGAACGGATAGACATGCATTTGTTACGGAACCCTACATTCATTTTGAAATAAATGTTAAATTTAGTAGAACAGACAGACATGCATTTGTTACGGAACCCTACATTCATTTTGCAGAACTTAGTAGAATGGACAGACATAAACGTGTTACCGAACCCTACTTAACAGTTGCACTCCGGTAGTGCCGGCAGATCCCGTGCCACTCTAACTTAACCCTTAATGCAATGACTTAAGGTTTCATTTTAAAAATGACGCTGACGCGATGTCGCGAGTTATACATTTTTTACCCACCTAAAAAGTGCCAAGCGCCGCTAAAGAAGTTTTCACTTCAAAAACCTCAGGGTTATCCCCTTTCAAATAAAAAAAAAAAGAATTTTCAAAATCGGCCCACAATTGACGGAGTAATCGCGTAACAAACATCAAAAAAAAGAAAACATACTGTCGAATTGAGAATCTCTTAGGTCTAAAGTAAATTTCTCGTGAAGACAAATGCAACGAGCCCAAACACGATGGGTTTATCATGTGTAGTTTAGGAGTTCCTATGGCCACCTTCTGTCTCCATCATCAGACCAGCTCGATGGTACTCGGTACAGTAGGTACCGGTCAGGTACCATAATAAATTAAGCGCACCTGGCCGGTCGGAAAAGATAAAAAATTTCAAATTTAGAATATTCATGAAACAAGGGTCCGAATATGTATCACTAGTAAATATCGATTCATGTATTTCAACAGGACAGAGAAAATTTTAAAATATTAGGTATTTAATACTTTTTAGTTCTTTTTGTTTTTTTGTTTTTTTTAAATCGGTTTAATATTTTTTAAAACAGTTTTTATTTCATTCTTTTTAGTAATATTACATAAATAAGAATAATCGAATTCGAATAATCGAAATCGATTGAAGTGGTACAGAATTATTCGCCATATGTGTCAGACTGCAAATTGCTGAATAAGTCCACATCACAAAAGTTTTGCTGAAGGTAACCACACACCATACTAATTTATCAAACTGAAAATTGCCGAATACGACCACATCACAAGTTTTGCTGAAGGTAACCACACACCATAGTATTATGCTGATTTTTCGAAAACCACTGAACCAATTTCGATAAAATTGAAATGGGACCACCTCGGAAGTATGACCTAACTAACAAAAAAAGAATTTTCTAAATCGGCCCTCAATTGACGGAGAAATCGTGTTACAAACATACAAAAAAATAAAAAAAATAAAAAACATACAGACGAACAAAGAGATTTGATACGTCATTGCAGACGAATTGAGAACCTCCTCCTTTTTTGGAAGTCGGTTAATAAAAAGATCCTTCGTCCTCTTAGCCCTAACTAGCTAGATGCTTGTGCAATACCGTGAAGGTATCAGAAATGTGAACGGGTTTGAATGGGACTCCGTTTCGACTGCACCTGCGTGCACATGAAAGAATGTGACAAAGTATATCTTACCTTTAGTATCTTCAACAAAAGCCTGATGCACAAAGAGCCTTTTGAAACGGCGACGCTCACGCCTCTAGCCCACTAGTTACTTCTAGATTGATATGAATAAACACGAGACACGAACTAGCGCGTTTGAAACATATTACTTATCTACGTTTAGCCCAACTACGGCGAAATAAAAAAGAGGGTTATAATTTTGGCAGCGCATGTGTGTGAGGTATGTGTGTTCGTTTGTTTCTTCAGAGAGCCTAAACTACTTAAGGACCTATCAACTCGTATTCATCCGTACTCCTCTTTCAAGGCGCCGCTTTCGCTGGTTGGAGTAGGATGCAACACAATCAATCAATCAAAAATTCGGTTTTTATTTTTTTATTCTTTATTATTATATACGACTATGAGCACAACGATCGTCGAGTCGACGGGCCACATTTTGATAACCTCGTGCTGCAGATCCAGATATTTTAACATCTTCTCTGCATCCTCACTGACGAGGTTACCATCATGCGGCACGGTGATATCGACGAGCGTTGCGCGTCTCGCCTCCCGGTCCACTATCACAATACCAGGTCTGTTCGCGAGAATAGTCCTGTCTGTGATAATAATGAACACTTTTGCATATATCACATGCAGAAGTGTCCTAGACGAAACTCTAGGTTTTAGTTGTTTAGTGCCTTGTATATTAATCAGAGTATTTTTATTATCAGCCGATATTTAGCAAAATTTTTAAATAATATATATGTTCTAAGATATTTCAACGTCGACGCCTGTTTCGCTTGCACGGCATTTTCACCTTTGCTCTCTTTAAGTTTTCAGTTTTTCGCGTGTTTTCCTCCGCTTATGCATTGTCCGCCCCCGTGCTGCACCCGTCACAACAGACGTCACTCCGACAAGCTCGTCTGGTAATGGATGGCAACGTGAATACGTATGCGAAGGAAACGTACTTACATGACCGTGGTTCGGATTCCACGTTAAACTGTAGGTCCCTTCCCTTCTTACCTTGCTAGGTAGGGTTTATCCCGCCCGGGTTAGTACCACCGCACTGAACGAAACGTCGGTCGAAATGGCTATGTAAATAGTTCGTGTTTTCCGTCCAGTTAAGTAAGTGTAGCCGACATGAAATGAAGGGAAGCACTGACATGGCACCTAGTTCACCCGGTGCTATGAGCTGACATGACGGATGTTGTAGGTGATGTAGCCGTGTCCGTTTCCATAAAAAAATCCGAAGCAGCAGGTGTAGGTATGCACGTATATTATTCAGTAAAAAAAAACATTGTTAAACGCCGACAGGACTTGAACCTCGGACCTCTCGCAAGAGAAGCCGACGCCCAGACCACTCGGCCACCCTCCGCTTGATACGCATAAATACGAAGCATTTGAAAAATTAAGCAGCAGTTTTAAAATACTTTGAACATACCTATTTTCTTTTCTTATCTTGTCAACTTACAACTTCGCTAAAAATCCTTTCATAATTCAAAAAAACCTGTTAAGTGCGAGTTTTACTCGCGCATGGATGTTTCCGTATCTATCCGCTATCAATAATATCCGTCTATCTTTTGTTTTTCAACAATGCAATGTATAAAAGCCTGTGGCGCCATGTATTATTCAGTAGCTTGACTAATCGATTTTTCCCACGTTTGTTGAGCCCCCCTTAATTTTTAACATTTTATTTTTTTTATTATTTGTTCTTATATCCGCCATAGTAACACATATTCTGTGAAAATTTAAACGGGCTACCTATTACGGTTCAAGAGATACAGCCCTCGGACAGACGGATGGACGGACGGACGGACAGACAGACGGCGGAGGCTTAGTAATAGGCTTCCGTACGGGATACGGAAACCTAAAAAGGGAGTTTCATTAAAACAAAATGCTCACCAATCCAAATGTGGTCAAAATCTGTAACCGCAAATTACAATAACGAAGTTTGTTTGTACCTCAAACAGATCGAACGCTTTCTACCTGACTGACTCCACGGCCAGGACAGACTCAATAAATACTGCTAGCTACTACATCATTAATTAAACTTTCACAAGTTCCATTAAAACTTCACGAGTAGCCTACCGATAGTGATGTACAGTATGCGCCAGTAAATAATGTACATTGGGCTTTAGAAAGAGACAATCCAGTTGTAGAGCGTCGTACCTATTGCACAGACACGTGCGAGTTCGCACGAAGACAAGTCGTTCTGTTAAAAAAATCTGTCAAGTGCGAGTTTTACTCGCGCACGGAGGTTTCCGTATCTATCCGCTATCAATAATATCCGCCTATCTTTTGTCTTTCAACAATGCAAGAAGAGAAATCGGAGGGAAGCCTCAATGAGGTCGATGGCAACTTTTAAAGATTGTCTTTTTTTTTTTTTTTTTTTTTTTTTATGGATATATATGGATATTGCTGGGTATTTTATTTTATTTACTATTTTTGAAAAGATAAACTTTTAAAGATAATAATTACAGGGTAACTTTTCTTAGGTTTCTATTTAGATTTCAATTAAATACTTAAAATTTTTTTATTAATATAAAATATAAAAATGTACATAAGTATTAATAAATTCTACAATAATTATTAAACTATTGCATTGTTTCTCTATTACCTTAAATATAAACATAACTTTATAAATAAACTTTCATTCCATCAATAAAATTGTAAAAAAAATTTCCCTACAATAAATTAGTCCGCTTCCATCTATACAATACATTAGATGCGCGCGACTTCACTCACAGACCTTTCGCCGTTTCACTAGGTGCAGCTCGGCCTCCGACCTCGCGTCGATTAGTAGTTCGTCCGCCTGAATTCAGCATGGCCATCGGCTTCGCTCTCATTAGCTTACTTATAGACAAGTATTACACGAGCGAAGCAGCGAGCAACAGCAGCAGTGTATATTTAAATTCAAATTCAGTATTTATTTTTCATACTTTGAATACACATTATGTACATGTATTGTATACAATTCAGGTCCATATTTCCCACTAGGGTTTATCAGTGGTCTAGGTACAGCTCGTGACTGTAACCTGCAGTGCCGATGATTTTAAGCCTAACCTAGTAACTATAAAGCGATAAAAATGTATAACTAATAAATGAAAAAAATAATTATTTATAATGTTGATACAAAATCTAAGGACATGGTTGGTGCACAATATTATTCATTCCATGTTTTTTATTTTCATCCACATGTGTCAGAATATTGGTGATATGCCTGACGATAAAACAGCGTTGCGTGCTTTTATTCAGATATCATGTGTGGACGCGGTTTGGATGATATTTTATTTCGAGTACAAGCCACACGTTGTAACTACGGTAATTGGAGAACACAAAATATTGGATGTTCGAAAATCTGCAACCACACGTAGAATCAGCTAATTGGCAGTCTCGAGCTGTGCAACAACCTATGTATATACCTACAGGGTTATTTTTTGGTCATGCTGACCCTTTCAGGGGGTTGATAAAGTAGATTTCAAAAAGGAACGGTGGGAAAATTCGGAAAAAAGGAGAATAATTTGCTTTCTCCATACATTTTAAGGTTTAGTCTTTTAGAAAATGTAGGTATGGAGAACGAATTTTATACCAATTTCGTCACCGTTCTTTTTTTTAAAATCTACTTAGTTTTAGATACCGATAATCCCCTGAAAGTGCCCGAATCGTAAATAATGGTAAAAAATCTGTCAAGTGCGAGTTTTACTCGCACACGGAGGTTTCCGTATCTATCCGCTATCAATAACCGCTCAATTTACCTAGACTAGAGAGAAGAGAAATCGGAGAGAAGCCTCAATGAGGTCGATGGCAATTGACGGTGGGAAAATGACAGCACCTCAATGAGGCCGTTGGCAATTGAGCGGATAATATCCGCCTATCTTTTGTGCTTCAACAATGCAATGTATAAAAGCCTGTGGCGCCATCTATTATTCAGTAGCGTGACTAATCGATTTTTCGGACGTTTGTTGTATGGGGCCCCCCTTAATTTTTAACATTTTCTTTTTTTTATTATTAGTTGGTGTATCCGCCATAGTAACACATATTCTGTGAAAATTTCAACGGGCTACCTATTACGGTTCAAGAGATACAGCCCTCGGACAGACGGACGGACGGACATACAGACAGACGGCGGAGGCTTAGTAAAAGGCTTCCGTGCGGGATACGGAAACCTAATAATTGTAAAAAAGTAAAAACCAATTTTTATTGATACAGCAGCATGTGTGGCTGTGCCAAGGGATCAAACGTGCAGTCAGTTACTTCTATGCAACGAATTAAAAAGTAGAATGTCGTTGCTTCTATGTAGATTTGTGTGCACAAGCGCGCTTATCAGTACACGTCATTACGACAACCAGAGCCAAACGGACTTCGTGAAATAGAACATCGGTAACAATATAAATTAAATAACCAAAAAAATAAAAATTGTTACGTATGCAGATTCAAAATCAACTAGTTAGTATTAAGATACCCTCTCTATGGACTGTACCTCTTTGATTGATAGTGCATCTTTCGTGCACGGATAGTGTGGCAGTCATTCCTTTACCCATTTCAAAGAAGTCAAACCCTGAGCGTATAAGTAACACAGCCAATGTCACCGAATGCCTCAGCCGAGATCACCCGTGGTCGCTCGTGAAATATTCGAGCAGCCCATAATTCAGTCAAGCGAATAAAACTTCACGTTACTTGTTCATTCCTAAAGCGATTCGTCAACCGATTTTCACCTCAATCATAGTAGGAAAGAGATTATATTTCGGTGACTTCAGGCGAAAACTTGCGACATTCCAGAATAGAAAAAAAAATGGCTCTGGAGGAGAAGTCTGCAGAAAAAAAGTCCTAACATAACATACAATTCGTTGGAATATGGAACTTAAGGCCCGTGTTATTAGACGTGAAATATCATGCAAATACATCAGGTAGTTGGAATGGTTCGCCAGCAAATGAATCGAGAACGAAAGGAGGATTCACCTTTGAACGATGTAAAGGCAAGACGCGTATGCAGTTCTGCCTCAATTTCCATATTACTATGTACGGTACAAGGTTACGATAAGCGAGATCCGAATACGGGAAAAGGCTGAGGACCATCGTGTAAGTAATACATCGGCTTTCGGGGGCAAAATTGTTTATTTTTTCTTCCTTGAAATTATGAGTGCACAATTTCTCACGCCAAAAACGGAACCCTAAAACATCGCTAGCCTCCGCTAACACGCACTGCCTACTGGATACTGCAGTCGTCGTCGCGTCGGGCATCCATCTCACGCTCTCGGACGGTACAACGCCCGGCGGTATGTCGATGGTTCCGTGGACGAACACGGTTAGAGACCAGTACCCTAATCACGAGATTTAACTTACTACGCTACGCCGTGTTCTCCGCATCATTTTGTATGGAGAAAGGAAGGTCGCAAATCTATCACTAGAGGCGCTGCTCCGTTTCTCCATACGAAATGATGCGGAGAACACGGTGTAGCGTAGCGTAGCGTAGTAGGTTAAATCTCGTGATTAGGGTACTGTATCCTTATCACGAAATTTAACCTACACCGCGTACTGCGCTACGCCCCGTGTTCTCCGCATCAATTTGTATGGAGAAACGGAGCAGCGCCTCTAGTGATAGATTTGCGAACTTCGTTTCTCCATACAAAATGACGCGGAGAACACGGCGTAGCGTAGTACGCGGTTTAGGTTAAATCTCGTGATAGGGTACTCGTGTGTTACGCCACCTTCTGCGTCGACAAGTTGGCGCCTAGCCATGTATCCGCGCGTTAAAAATAAATAAATAAATTGAAGTCCCTAAAAAAGGTCGAAAAGAAAAAAAAAATTTTTCGCCGCAATGTTATACTATTTCTTTTTGTATATTTGATATCGCTATAATAAATAATAACACATATTCTGTAAAAAATTCAACCGTCTACCTATTACGGTTCAAAGGATACAGCTTTTTAAAGGTATGTAGGTGGTAGGGTTCAACCCGCCTGGGTTGGTACCACCGCACTGAATGAATCGGCGGTCGAAACTGCTATGTAAATAATTTGTGTTTTCCGTCCAGTTCAGTGTAGCCGGCACGACCGAAGGGAAGCACTGACATGGCACCTAGTTCACCCGGTGTTATGGACTGACTTCATGGATGTTGTAGGTGATGAAGTCAACCCTGGTAGTTTCAATAAAAAAAAAATGAAAAAAAAAAATTTGGACAGACGGACGGCGCGGCGTAGGCTTAGTAATACATAGGCTTCCGTACCCGTACGACACGTTAGCCGAAGAGACTTATGTCTAACACTGTCCTACACTGGCGGCCGTAGACAGGAAAACTGAGTGTGGGAAGGCCACCCTCCAGATGGGACGACGACATCTAGTACGTCGGCGGAAAGCAGTGGTTCCGTACCGCTGAAGGCCGCCGGGACGCCTGGAGGAAAATTGGAGAGCCGTATGTCCAGCAGTGAACGCTTACACGCTGACTGACTGAATGACTGATCCGTACGACACGAAACCCTAAAAATCGCCCCAACTGTCGTGTGGAGCTGTGTTAATTAATTTTGTCCTACCTCTCCTACCCCTCTTCTTCCTCTCGTTCTCCCTTTCCCCATTGTCCAACCTCTCCCCCTTGCTTGGGGGTAATATGGAGAAGCGCATTGCATGCGAGTTCCGAATAATTGGCACTCTTGACAATCGGCAACTTTCCTTCGGCGGAAACTTTCTTTTGGGGCAATATCGCGATAAAGGGGAACGAAAGTGAATTTAATTTCAGCGAAATCGCGGAAGTGTCTCGAGTTTGGTGGATGTATTTAATCAGGAGAGTTATACAATAGCGCATTGGTGCGGCTGTAATTAGAAATACGTACAGCTTGGTGTTTTTCAAAAGGGGCATGAATAGGCTCCTGTAAGGCCGGCATAGCATTCGCAGTCCCCGTGCATCACAGAATGTCCATGGGCATCGTTAGACACCTACTTGTAGTCAACTATGGCTATGACACATGTCGCGCTATCCATTAAAACAAAAATCGTCAAAATCGTAAAATGCTTTTTATCACCTTCGACAAACGCAACATCTTATAGCAGAGGAGGGAAAATTCCAGACATATAAGCACCGAAAAGTAGAATGTCGTTGCATATAAGTAACTAAAATACTTTGACTATGTTTTATGACTATGTTTATGATACTGTCCGTGATCCGATCGACTAGTCTGACCACGGGCACCTTTTTGTGTCCGTGGTCAGATCAATCTAACTATCCAGTCTGACCACGGATACTGACCCAGTATTTTTGCTGTGCAGCCTGCTCCATTTATCCAAAATACATTCTTCTAACCATCCAATGGGTATCTAAAATAATTAATTCAAAATGACCTTATGACTTGAAATTTATTCGCCTATGCGCGCTAGTAAAATTTATTTCAGTCAGTGATTTTTTAGGGTTCCGTATCCGTCGTACGGGACCCTATTACTAAGCCTACGCCGTCTGTCTGTCTATGTGTCTGATCTGTCTGTCTTTCTGATGACATGGCGATACGGAACCCTCGGTGCGCGAGTTCGACTCGCACTTGGGCCGATTTTTTTTATTTATTCTGTGCAATACACAATATAACGATCGAACGATTTATAAGTGTATCTATTACTTGTCTGTTTCTGGTTTGCCGTTACTTCCGCCCGCGCTTCCGCACATCGCGTCTCACGCTACACCCGCTGACGTCCAGCCTTGGAGGAAATGCTGGGCGTCAGAGGATGTAGCGTGAGACTCGATGTGCGGAAGCGCGGGCGGAGGTAACGGCAAACCAGAAACCGACAAGTAATAGTTGCAAAAAAAGATAAATATGTTATTATGATTTCGCTGTTTTTATTTCTTCATACTAAGCGAGAGCGTCGTATGTAAAGTTTTGCCCACGGCTTCGCTCGAAAGGAAATTCGAACAGGACTAAATAAGTCACTGAGGGCAAGGCCGAAGGCCGAGCAGCGTTCGGTTAAACCATATTATAGTTGCCTACTTTCTCCAAAACAGTAAGTTACTAAGGGCGAAGCCAAAGGCCGAGCTGCGTTCAGGTAATAGATGTAGTGCGCGTTTAAGGTACTTTATTTTTATTTAATTGTAGAAGGAAACCTACAGCTATTTACAAAAATTAATAAATAAATAATACAGGTACATTGTACGTGGTTTCTACTCCGATTCATTTACTGTTCATTCTGCTCGTATATGGAACTCTCGAATGACGGCCGCACGTGGCCGTACGCAGTTTAGCTGCATTCAGTTAAATTATATAATCTCTCCAAAACAGTAAGTAAGGCCGAGCTCCGTTCTCACAATACACTGTTTCTAAGAAAGGTAGTCCCTAGGGGCGAGGCCGAAGGCCGAAATGCGTTAAGTTAAACGATATACTCTTTATAAGGAAGTAAGTCACTAAGGGTGAGGCAGAAGGCCAAGTTACGTTCACGTAAACAATAGCTGGGCCTTTTGACTCATTTTAGCCGGGAGAGCATAAAGTTTATATGAACGCAGCTCGGCCTTCGACCTCGCCCTTTGACTAATTTACTTGGGGATGGCATATCGTTTACATACGTGAACGCAGCTCGGTCTCCGCCCTTGCCGTCAGTAATTTATAATTTTCGAGAAAGTATATCTATCGTTTACCTGGGCGTAGCCAGGCCTCCGGCTCGCCCTTAGTGACTTACTTTATCATTTTGGAATTTCATTCAGTGTGGCCGTGTATAAAAGGTAGTTGCAAATGAAACATATATATGGAAGTCACCCCACGCTATCAATCAGCCGCCGCTCATAATAAAAGTAATCAAATATGCATGATTAAAAGAATAAATAGATCTATATCGCGCCGAACAGACAAAAAGGCTTACCATGCACGAGTCCAAGCGCTGCTAAAGTAAACAAACTCTCGTTAAAATGCCGCAAAATTTCAACTACGCAGCGAAAACGTTAACGTAAGACCAAAGGGATAATTGTTGGCAATTTCAGTATAAGTAATGTTCATCTTTAAGTGGACGGATAAATTATGGCATCGTTGTGGTAGGATTTATAATTTAGAACCCCCGTAACTTAGTCGACCCTGCTATGGGGAGAGAGAGAGAGAGAAACATGGCATTAATTTGTAAACATAGGAATAAAACGCAATAGAATTGTTTGTATATAGTTTTAGTTAATCAATTGATAATCGATAATGATAAATAAAATTAAGAAATGAATGATAAAAGTCACAGTCGCAAAGGAATTTAGTTTTTAGTTTTGGTACTTATTTTCTCTTATTTTTACACATGTGTATAGTTTTTGTATTGTATAACATGTTTATTGGTATATTTTGTATAATTATTCGCAGTAAATAATAATAAAAAAAGTCGGCAGGTGCGAGTTGGTCTCGCGCACCGAGGGTTCCGTATCATCAGCATCACTCAATATATTTGTATTAATTAAGTATGTACAAAAACAATTTTTTTTGGAAAATCACGAACCGCCTAAATAAACACTACAGCAATGGTTTGACTGTGCGGCATTTGTGAAGTTTAAATATCCAAAAATATATTTATTATATGACATAACGACATATCTACAATTTTCGGATTTTTTCTTTACTTGGTGATGTGAGACCTTGCTTCTTGCCAAATTTCATTACTCTAGGTCAAGGGTAAGTACCATATAGGTTTTGATTTCATTTGAGTGAGTTTGCAAGTATAAAATTTTGCTATAAATAGCCGTATCTTTTGATTATATTGATTTAAAAGCTTTCATTTTCTATAAATCGAGGGGATCGCAGACGTTAGTATTTCATATTAATTTCAATTTTATATCTTGACTATGTACTGTATCTTAACTACGTTACTGAGAAAAAGGGTCATGACACACAAAACAAACAAATATTTTTTTAATATCATATAACTACAAGTTTAAAATTTTAGGATTTTTTCCTTTACGTGTGCTATGAGACCTTGCTTCTTACCAAATTTTATGATTCTAGGTTGACGGGAAATACTCTATAGGTTTTGATTTGATTGGAGTGAGTTTGCGAGTATGAAATCTGACATAGATGGCCGTATCTTTTGATTGCGTTGATTTAGAAGCTTGCATTTTTTTCTAATCCTTAAAGAGATCGTAGATCTTAGTATTTCATATTAATTTCAATTTGTTATCTTGATCCGTTCCTGAGAAAAAGGGTCCTTGACATACAAAACAATATATTTTTTTAATGTCAATAACTATAATTTTACAATTTTCGGATTTTTTCCTTTACTTGTGCTATAAGACCTTGCTTCTTACCAAATTTTATGATTTTATGTTAACAGGAAATACCCTATAGGTTTTGATTTGATTTGAGTGAGTTTGCGAGTATGAAATCTGACATAGATGGCCGTATCTTTTGATTGCGCTGATTTAGAAGCTTTAATATTCTACACCTTAAAGACATAGTAGATCTTAGTATTTCGTATTAATTTCAATTTGCTATTTTGATCCGTTCCTGAGAAAAAGGGACCTTGATATATACAAAACAAACAAAACATTTTTTTAAAGTCACTTATCTATAAATTTACAATTTTCAATTTTTTCCTTTACTTGTGCTGTGAGACCTTGCTTCTTACCAAATTTAATGATTCTAGGTTAACGGGAAGTACTCTATAGGTTTTGATTTGATTTGCCGGTAGCAAAATATGGGACTTAAATGGGCGTATCTAGTGATTGCGTTGACCTAGAAGCTTAAATTTTGTACACCTCCGAGGAAACGTAGACCTTATTTTTTTTTTTTTTTTTATGGAAACTGATACGGTTGGCTACATCACCTACAACGTCCGTGATGTCAGCCCATAAAACCGGGTGAACTAGGTGCCATGTCAGTGCTTCCCCCTTTGATCGTGCCGGCTACACTGAACTGGTCGGAAAACACAAACTATTTACGTAGCCGTTTAGCCTTAGTATTTGATATTAATTTTAACTTGATACCTCTACCCGTTCCTGAGAAAAAAAGGTCTTGACAGACAGACTTGACAGAATTATCGAAAAAATAAATATTTGATGTATTAACTTTTTAATATATTTAATTTTTTGTTCCTTTCCTTGTGCTGTGAGACATTGCTTTTTGCCAAATTTGATAATTCTAAGGTCAACAGGAAGTACCCTATAGGTTTTGATGGCTCGGTTCGCGAGCATAAAAAAAATGGAACATAAATGGCCGTATCTTTTGATTGCGTTGACTTAGAAGGTTAAATTTTTTCCACCCCCAATGGACCGTAGACCTTAGTTTTTAACCGAATTCAAAAAAGGAGGAGGTTCTATGTTCGGCTGTATGTATTTTTTTTATGTATGTTCAGCAATATCTTCCCAAATTGTGAACCGATTTCGATGATTCTTTTTGTGTTCGGTTCAGTCTAGCTCCAAGGTGGTCCCATTTTTTTTGGTCAAGATCGGATTGGAAAGCGAGGCGGAATCGCGAGGCCGAAGGCCGAGCGATTCCGCCCAGTACATTAATAGCAAATAAAAATTACTAAAAAAACTGTGAAATAAAAAACTATTTAAAAAAATATAAAAACCGCCTTCAAAAATGTATGAAATAAAAAAATAAAAATCGAACCCTAGAGTTGAAGGCGGTGGTGCTAAAGCAAGCAAAAATAACCGACCGCCTTCAACTCTAGGGTTCGATTTTTATTTTTTTATTTTTTATATTAATTTCAACTTGATACCTCTAGCCGTTCCTGAGAAGGGTCTTGACCGACGGATAGACAGACGGACGGACAACAAACTGGTCCTTTGGGTTCCGTTATTCTTTTTTGAGGTACAGAACCCTCAAAATGGATAATAAAAAAAATGTTTAATTTTATGTGTCTTCTCCATAATACTAACCCTATGTATGTAGTATGTAGCTACTCATACTTATTCACCTACAATATCTAGTAGGTATGCGTGTTAGTTTAGACTTTAGATAATTCTCACCCATAGTCTACCTACAAGATGCGGCTGTTTGCTATTATTACGCTACCCTTACTTTATGAGGCCCCATTAACGCACGCACACAATATAATTGTTGGCATTAAACGGGCCTTCGAAGGTATGATGCGACCGCGTTAATTCTGCCTCGAAACTTAATGCTAACTTCAGTTTTAAGTACTTTCTTGCTGGTATGTTTTGTTGCTATACGTACGTACATAGCGACACGGCAGTTTCACAATGGTGTAACATGTCAATGCATTGGTTTCATAGTAAGAGTGCTTTTAAAATGTGACAATAAAAAAAAAATACTTAAGGTAGGTAATTACAATCTTACAATAAACACAACAGACAATAAAAAAAAAACACTTGGAATATATTTTTTTCTTAGAAAATTGTGATATATTAAGCTCTACTTTGATATATTCCGTATTAAATTATGATCTTACACTAAAAATCATTCGACACACATACCTACATATCTGACATACAATACGAAATGTTGTTTCGTAAATTTAAATATCTAAGGTAAAGCTTTAAAAAAAAGGTTTTAAATTACATACTTCGAATATAGTTTCTTATTTGGTGTATATATTTTTTTCTTATAATTGTGATCTAAAAGCTTCATTTCAATTATGGTCTTACACATAAAACCAATCGACAGACATACCTATCTATACGAAAATTCTTTATACATGTTAAAAGTTATACTCTGCTTCATATTCGGCAAAAAACACCACATACACATAAAAGATCAAAGAAGGGTAGTCACGGACATAGTATGTTGCATGTATGTATGTATGTGTGTATGTACATATGTATGAGGTAAGCGCGGCAAGGCAGCCGTCGCAAATAAGACGAAGGACCCACTCATCGTAAATGTATGGACTCTGGTATTCAAATTGTGAAAACGTAAAATACGAATTTCGGGGTAAGATGTCCTCCTTGTGAATAGTTAATCAATGCGGCCAATCTGTTTCGGTTTGTAGTCAACAACAAAAAGTATCGCTGCTGATAAAAAACTCCAGAGGTGCCAATAAATAATTAACTTTGTACATATTGAAAATATAAAACATTTAAAACATACAAAATCAACCTAAAAGTAAACGGAGTTTCCACCACCGCCCGGCGGCAGGGTGAGCTCAGGCTACCAATGGTCGAGCTCTAGGGAGAGGAACCTCCGGAGGATGCGTCGAGCAGGGCTATATCTGGTGAGGTGAGAAGTGGCTAACCTGTCGCCCTTTAACCCAGCAGGAGAGTACGGGGGTACTTTACGGGGGTCTATTTCCCGAATAGAGTAAATAAATAAATAAAAAAATAATAATTTAACGATTTTAATTACTATAATTAAAATACTAAGAGATAGGTACTAATGCAAAGGCTCAAAGGCCCACCCGTCTATTTTTTTTTTTCTACTCGTGTACTGTTTTTCTTTCCATTGTGAGCAATAAAGAGTTTCTATTATATTATATTCTACGAATCTGGGTACACGGCCGTGCCCCGGCCAAGTCGATACATTTATTCCATGTTTTCCTTTCAGTTCAGTGTAAACGACAAGACAAGAGAGAATCAAATGGTGGTTTAAGGACAAGACAAGGAATTGGTGCCTTTTCAGTGCTTCTCTCTTGTCTTGTCGTTTACACTGAACTGAGGATATTATTATTTTCTATCTACCTACTTTGAGTATGCCCTGGCAGAAATAATTGTATTCACATTCATTATCAGACGGTGAGGAAGGCGCAGATATTATTTGAAAATCGCAGGTTTGTATAGCTGACTTCGCAGATTCTCGTAATAGTATCAAAGTTATTGATTACTGTACTTGAGTTGATTTGACAGATACATTCTGAAGTCTCCGTTAATCTCAGTTCAGATCCAATCCCGCCTTAGGCCTCATGAGGGCGAAGAAAATACTTTCTCCTTAGACGATGACGGCGCTGCGCGTCGTATGCGAGATAATAGCTCAGTCTAGGTCTCCGGGGAAGATCATCATATCAGTCTTATTTTTACTGAAACATGGCGCCGCCTTTGTATTTTTCGTTCAAAGTTTTTTCAGCGATGTAGTAAGAATCTAGGTAGGTGGATAAACACCGAAATAAATGTCGGGAAGCGGCATACAACGCACTGACTTGGGGCACAACCTCCTTTACTATCATTTGTTGTTTGATTTACGTTTTGTTTATAGACGTCCAGAGATACCAGCCTTTCGGCCACAAAATCCAGACGTCTACTACCTGCACTCTTGCGAGTACAGTGATCATGTATGCCAGATCGAGGCCCCATAGCTGCTCTGTCGAACATCCGTTCTTCCGAAAAAATCCCGTGGGAAACACAGGCTGCGACCTTTCCCCAGCCGATCCGAGCCACCACCCGTCCACCCGAGGGAACCCCCGACCGAAGTCGAGAGCCGGGGGTGAAGCCTTCACTGCCACTGGGGTCAGCACCCTATCCAACCACAACCTGTGCCCAGGGCCTCAGCGTTTTGTACTAGCCTAAAGGCTTTTGTTTTCACCAGCTATGTATATGCGTGGAAGTGCATATGACCACCACCTAATGTGTACCGGGGATCCACCGGTCTCGAATGACAGACTTACGTCAGCGTCATTAGCTCGTGGAAAATCCATTCCACATCCACATATTAGTGTGTGTTGCACCGACATACCGATCTACATTATTCGCATGTCTACCAATTCTCCACATTGGTTACGGAGCTCTAAGTGGCTCACCACTCGCAGCTTTCGCTACTTATTCCCGTGTTAGGTGCTTGACTACACAAGTGCAGAAGCACCAGGGAATCAACGCTAAACCACAACCCCTGCGAGACCAACTTCAGTGTTCCGTGCAGAAGCACGAAGCATTCTGGGGCTTTTAACGGAACCCCGCAGTACTCAACCCAGCGTTTAGGGTAGTATCTCATTTGACCCACCGACCTGAGTAGTGTCAGCAGCGTGAGCTAAGCGGAGGCCGAAACCCCCAACTTAGTACTCATGTTAGACAAGCAACGTTTAATGAGTAATCGTCGAGAACAAGTTCTCTACCACACATTATTTCTAACAGTGACGCCCGTTACACCGCCCAGTTGCGGGATAGGGTAGCCAACTGCTAGTTTTAAGGGTAGCCACCGTGTGGTCTGCATAGGGAAACGTCACGGATACTAGTACCCAACTCCGACACCTTGGACGACTGAACGCCTCTGCGATCCCGTACAAAGGTCGCTAATACGGGTCTATGGATCCTGGTGGCCGGGCCCGACACCTTGGGTAGACCGAAGTCTACCGCTGCGATCGCTCCCCAGCGACTACCGACACACAGTACACTTGACACAGACTTGGGGCACAGTAAATATATAGCTATATATTTACAGTGCTTGGGGTATGCAAACCATGAGCACTTCGCATACCCGGTTTCGCGAGCATTCAGTTCGCCGGCGACTACCTTGCGCGCATGTCTCGTATGTTCGAATACGCTTGCCGAATAATTTGAAGCCATTCACTCGAAGTTGAATGTGTTGCCCGAACTGAAAGAATCCGCTAAATACATGTCCGCTGAATATGATGACATGAAGAAGCTCTTAACAGAGTCCTTATCTACTGTGAAGGTGCTGCAAACTGAAAATGAGAAGCTGCGCACTGAGGTGCGCGACCTCAACTCGCGGCTATCGTACATTGAGCAGCAATCCAGGGAGACTAATCTCGAGCTACAGTGCGTCCCAGAACACAAATCGGAGAACTTGGTGACCACGGTCAAACAGCTTGGGTCCGTGATCTCCCGTCCTATCACCGATTCGGAAATTCTCAACGTCCACCGCGTAGCCAAGGCCAGGCCTGATTCCAACCGACCTAAGTCTATCATTGTTAAACTTCCATCCTCGCGTGCTAGAGATGAGATTCTGGCGGCTGTGACGACCTTCAATAAATCTCACAAGGATGACAAGCTTAGCTCTGCACACCTCGGCATCGGCGGTACGAAGTCAGCTGTTTATGTGTGCGAGCACCTGTCGCCCGCTAACAAGTCCTTACACGCTGCTACCAGAATTAAGGCTAAACAGTGTAACTATAAGTTCGTATGGATTCGTAATGGTCGCATATTCGTTAGGAAAGATGAACTGACTGCGCAGGTTGTGGTGATTAGGGACCAGATCTCTCTTGACTCTCTGTGTTGATATTAAACACTATTAATCGCACGCATCTGAGCTATTCTTGTTAGTCTAAATGTATTCCCTAAGTATATATTACCAGAACGTAAGAGGTCTAAGAACCAAAACGAACGATGTTTATTTAGATATTCTAAACCATAACTTTGATGTGATTGTGTTTTCCGAAACTTGGTTAAAGGACTCCGTATTTGACGCGGAAATTTTTGATATGCGATATAATGTATTTAGGAGAGATCGCTCCAGTACTTCTAGTACTAAAAGTGACGGGGGAGGCTTATTGATAGCCGTGTTGCGCAAATTCCAGGCCACTCGTTGTAATACATGGGAAAGTATATTTGAAGATCTTTGGATCACCATTAAAATACCTACGAGTAAATCATTTACATACATTAACATTTGTGCAATCTACTTACCTCCACCGTCTACTTTCCCTATCCTGGAGAGTATGTTAAGAGGTATAAGTAATGTTTTAGATAGTACCCGTGAAGCACAAACCTTGATCCTTGGCGATTTCAACCTTGGAAGCATTCAGTGGTCTACTAACGTCGGAGACTTGGGGTTTCATCCACGTAACCATAATCACGATCTTGGGAACCTCCTCATAGAGTTCCTTGCGCTTCATGAATTATATCAATTCAACGGAATTGTAAATATCAATAACAAAATTTTAGATTTAGTTTTATCCAATTTCCCTCAAGTAATTGTTAAGCAAAGCGACGACGCTTTAAGCCGAATCGACCATTATCACCCACCTTTGGAAATTATTTATGACCTCTGTACAATAACTACTAAGATGCTTAAAACGAACGATTACAATAAATTTAACTTTTTCAAGGCAGATTACGCTAAGATCAATGCAGAGCTAAGCCAGCTGGACTGGTTAAGAATTTTTTTACAGAAGCTAACGGTGGACGAAACAATCTCACTTTTTTACGCAGAAATTAACAAAATTATTTACAATTGTGTACCAAAACTAGTAGTTCGTAACAAATGTTATCCGAATTGGTATTCATCTGATCTAATAGGTTTATTAAAACAAAAATACAAAAAAAAAGTTTTAAAAAACATAAAACCGACTTCCTAAAAAAAGGAAAACTAAAAAACTATTTAAAATAAAAATATAAAAACCGCCTTCAAAAATATATGAAATAAAAACCTAAAAAAAAAAAAACGAACCCTAGAGTTGAAGGCGGTGCTAAAAAGGCTACACAAATCACAAAGGATATTATCATCCACTCATGTTTTCTTTCATGCATCATTTTTGCTTGCTTTAGCACCGCCTTCAACTCTAGGGTTCGTTTTTTTTTTTTAGGTTTTTATTTCATATATTTTTGAAGGCGGTTTTTATATTTTTATTTTAAATAGTTTTTTAGTTTTCCTTTTTTTAGGAAGTCGGTTTTATGTTTTTTAAAACTTTTTTTTTATTTCACAGTTTTTTTAGTAATTTTTGCTATTAATGTACTCGGCGGAATCGCTCGGCCTTCGGCCTCGCGATTCCGCCTCGCTTTCCAATCCGATCTTGACCCAATTAAAATAGGACCACGTCAGCTTCGATAGCTCAGTGGTGCAGACAGTCAACTGTCGCTATTGAATGTTAAGCAACGCTGGGTGCGGTCAGTACTTGGATGGGTGACCGCTGACCGTTGGAGGCTGACCGAGGTTCGGATTCCTCGTAAAACTGTAGGTCCCTTCCCTCCTAATCTTACTTGGTGGTAGGGTTTAACCTGACCGGGTTGGTACCACCGCACTGAATTAAACGTCGGTCGAAACGGCTATGTAAATAGTTTGTGTTTTCCGACCAGTTCAGTGTAGTCAGTACGATCAAAGGGGGAAGTACTGACATGGCACTTAGTTTACCCGGTGTTATGGGCTGACATCACGGACGTTGTAGGTGATGTTGCAGAACTTAGTAGAATGGACAGACATAAACATGTTACGGAACCCTACTTTTATTATAAAATAACCGTCGGAGGACCTTGGTTGAAAATTATGAAATTTAGTAGAACGGACAGACATACATTTGTTACGGAACCCTACTTTTATTATAAAATAACCGTCGGAGGGCCTTGGTTGAAAATTGTAAAATTTAGTAGAACGGACAGACATACATTTGTTACGGAACCCTACATTCATTTTGAAATAAATGTTAAATTTTGTAGAACGGACAGACATGCATTTGTTACGGAACCCTACATTCATCTTGCAGAACTTAGTAGAATGGACAGACATAAACGTGTTACGGAACCCTACTTTTATTATAAAATAACCGTCGGAGGACCTTGGTTGAAAATTGTAAAATTTAGTAGAACGGATAGACATGCATTTGTTACGGAACCCTACATTCATTTTGAAATAAATGTTAAATTTAGTAGAACAGACAGACATGCATTTGTTACGGAACCCTACATTCATTTTGCAGAACTTAGTAGAATGGACAGACATAAACGTGTTACCGAACCCTACTTAACAGTTGCACTCCGGGAGTGCCGGCAGATCCCGTGCCACTCTAACTTAACCCTTAATGCAATGACTTAAGGTTTCATTTTAAAAATGACGCTGACGCGATGTCGCGAGTTATACATTTTTAACCCACCTAAAAAAGTGCCAAGCGCCGCTAAAGAAGTTTTCACTTCAAAAACCTCAGGGTTATCCCCTTTCAAATAAAAAAAAAAAAGAATTTTCAAAATCGGCCCACAATTGACGGAGTAATCGCGTAACAAACATCAAAAAAAAGAAAACATACTGTCGAATTGAGAATCTCTTAGGTCTAAAGTAAATTTCTCGTGAAGACAAATGCAACGAGCCCAAACACGATGGGTTTATCATGTGTAGTTTAGGAGTTCCTATGGCCACCTTCTGTCTCCATCATCAGACCAGCTCGATGGTACTCGGTACAAGTGGGTACTGGTCAGGTACCATAATAAATTAAGCGCACCTGGCCGGTCGGAAAAAATAAAAAATTTCAAATTTAGAATATTCATGAAACAAGGGTCCGAATATGTATCACTAGTAAATATCGATTCATGTATTTCAACAGGACAGAGAAAATTTCAAAATATTAGGTATTTAATACTTTTTAGTTCTTTTTGTTTTTTTGTTTTTTTGAAATCGGTTTAATATTTTTTAAAACAGTTTTTATTTCATTCTTTTTAGTAATATTACATAAATAAGAACAATCGAAATCGAATAATCGAAATCGATTGAAGTGGTACAGAATTATTCGCCATATGTGTCAGACTGCAAATTGCTGAATAAGTCCACATCACAAAAGTTTTGCTGAAGGTAACCACACACCATACTAATTTATCAAACTGAAAATTGCCGAATACGACCACATCACAAGTTTTGCTGAAGGTAACCACACACCATAGTATTATGCTGATTTTTCGAAAACCACTCAACCAATTTCGATAAAATTGAAATGGGACCACCTCGGAAGTATGACCTAACTAACAAAAAAAGAATTTTCTAAATCGGCCCTCAATTGACGGAGAAATCGTGTTACAAACATACAAAAAAAAAAAAAAAAAAAAAACATACAGACGAATTGAGAACCTCCTCCTTTTTTGGAAGTCGGTTAATAAGTCCACATCACAAAAGTTTTGCTGAAGGTAACCACACACCATACTAATTTATCAAACTGAAAATTGCCGAATACGACCACATCACAAGTTTTGCTGAAGGTAACCACACACCATAGTATTATGCTGATTTTTCGAAAACCACTGAACCAATTTCGATAAAATTGAAATGGGACCACCTCGGAAGTATGACCTAACTAACAAAAAAAGAATTTTCTAAATCGGCCCTCAATTGACGGAGAAATCGTGTTACAAACATACAAAAAAAAAAAAAAAAAAAAAAACATACAGACGAATTGAGAACCTCCTCCTTTTTTGGAAGTCGGTTAAAAATTCGTCTAAAACATAAGAAATATGGTAACCCACTTGACAAATTATCTTACGAGTGTTTGAGGACTCGCTGTTCCAAACTCATTAAAAGTTGCTATTATAAATACGTTGACCACACAGAATCTTGCATAACTAACCATAAAACCACTAAAGCCTTTTGGAACTTTGTCAAAGACAAACGTAAAAATACGAGTACGCTTCCACAACATTTGTTTTATGGAGATAAAAAGTCCTCAGATGGCGAGAGCACAGGTGAACTTTTCGCTCAACATTTTTCGTCAGTTTATGTTACAGACACTTCCCCCACGGTGGATTCAAACATAAAGAATTTATCAAATAAATCTTTGTGTTCCGTAGTCATTACCATCGCCACTGTAGAGAAAGCTATTAAAGACCTTGATGAGTCTAAAGGTGCTGGCCCTGATAAAATACCACCCATCTTTATTAAGAGGTGTGCTCAGAGCCTAGCCCCTCCACTGACGACCATTTTTACCAAGTCTATAGCATCTTCTGCCTTTCCAACAGCCTGGAAGCAGGCATACGTTGTACCGATCCCGAAAAGCGGCAACATACAAGATATCACAAATTACAGGCCCATCTCGTTACTCAGCACTTTTGCTAAAATATTCGAAAAGCTTATATGCCCAGCTTTAAACGTTCAATTTAAACAACTTCTAACTCCTAAACAGCACGGTTTTCTTTCCCAATTATCAACAACTACAAACTTACTTTGCTATGCTACTACTCTATTCCAGGCGGTTGATAGTGGCCAGCAGGTAGACGTTATTTATACAGACTTCAGCAAAGCATTCGATAAGGTAAATCATCATATATTAATCAACAAATTAAGTACTTTTGGAATCCACGGTTCATTATTATTATGGTTTCGATCATACCTTGATGGTCGTGTACAAAGAGTTGTGTTCGACGGCTATGAGTCCCGTTGGTTCGATGTGCCATCTGGAGTTCCACAAGGCTCTCATCTGGGCCCTATTCTGTACCTTGTCTACATAAATGATCTGTGTGATGTCGTTATGGATTCAAACATTTTACTTTTTGCGGATGACTAAGTTTTCCAAGGTAGTAAAATCCACAAATGATTCCCTGCTACTTCAAAACGATATAGACCGTGTTTCGAAATGGTGTCTTGACAATAAAATGTTTTTAAATTGTAAGAAGTGCTTACAAATATCATTTACCCGTAAACGGCTACCTTTACCCACACAGTACTCCATCGACGGTACTATACTCCAAAGGGTGAATACCGTTCGCGATCTTGGCGTAATTTTTGATTCCAAACTTACTTTCACGGCACACCTCGATTCCATCACTAAACGTTCCCTAAAAATGTTAGGTTTTATTAAACGTAGTTGCAAACATTTCAAAAACAGTAAACCTAAAATCATCCTATACAATTCTCTTGTCCGTAGTGTTTTAGAGTATGCTAGTCCTGTTTGGAGTCCTCACTATCAAGTCCATGTGCAACGTATCGAGCGGGTTCAGAAACGTTTTCTGTATTACCTATCGTTTACAGACAATCGTGCTCGGTCGCTGCCTCATTATAGTGATAGACTAGTCTTCTACAAGGTTCGCTCGCTTGAACTTAGGAGACTTACATCCGACACAACTATTTTATTCAAAATTCTAAATAATTTAATAAACTGTCCATTTCTATTAGAAAATATTTGTTTTAAAGTTCCAAGGGCTAGCGCTAGACTGTCCAATTTCATTCCTCTTATAGTTAAAAAACATAAAACGAACCTAGGAAAATTTTCGCCCCTCTCTCGTATTTGCCGCAACTACAATGTTATTTACCGTGCCCATTCACTTGACCTCACATCATTTGCTTCGCTACATTCTTTCAAAAATTATCTCCGAAAATGTATCTAAAGTGCTTTTTGTTTTATTTTCATTTTAATTATTTTTTTTTATGAACATAAGAGTAACTTAGTTGCTCGTATGTTAGTTACTGTAATTGTGTATATGTTGTTTAAAATTTGATTTTTTGTTCTTTTATTAGTTTTAGCTTAAGTTTTTAATTTTAGCTTACTTAGTATCTTAATTTGTGCATGTTGTGTTTAGCCTTAAGTACAGATAGTTCTATCCATGTAATATATATTTTTAAGATTTGTATGTACAGAATGATTCTGTGTGGTTAAACCTAATAAAAAAAAAAAAAAATATGACGTCATTAGGACTTATAACTAAAAAAATGAGCGAGGATAGAACCCTGAGGAACTCCTGGTGTAATTTTACCAATCTAATTCTCTTAGATAACCATTCTAACCAACATATTGCATCCAGTTGGAAATGTTGCAAACTATGTATTGATAAACTCGTGTTGGTATCACGCACGCTGGATATAATATATACATATTCAACGACTAGATGTTTTTTTATTGAAAGCACGACATGTGGCGGCAAGGCCCCCACGTCTAACGACGACGCCCATTCCGTCGTACGCGGTGATTGCTAATACCATACCGGCCTGACATGTGCCCATTCACGCTCCTCTTGAAGGATCCGAGACTGTACTTGAGGTGAATTATAATATGGGGAGGGAGAGAGTTCCAGAGTTTACCGGTTCTGTAGAGGAAAGATCTGCAGAACTGCTATTGGTACGGATCCGCTGTAAGTCCAGTGTGTAGGGGTGCGATCCCTGCCAGGTGCGCGTAGTACGGAGATGGAATGGGGACGGCGGGATCGCGTTAAACTGCTCCTCCGAGTACTCCCCACGGAATAAGCGATAGAACACACTTAGAGAGCCGATATCCCTACGGAGCGAAGTTTCTTGCCAGTTCTTCTTCGCTGTGATAATCGAACTGGCAAAATGATAAATGTTAAATATGACGAATCCGAGTGCAGTCACAGATTACTTAATAGTTACTTCGTAACAGATAAATCACTCCATAGAAAATGTTCCTACCTTCGGGCTTTAATAGCCTACTGGTTCACGTCGCCAATCGCTGCGTGCGAAAATGTAACTTAACGATCGAGTGTAAAGTGCTTATTGCTTTGCAGCTGCGCGCAGTTGCGTGGGCGAGCGTCTATGTATACTTCGCGTGGCTGACGAATTTTCACTGAAATAGACCGCCGGCGGCCCGTCGGGCGGTAGGTAGTTAGCGCGCGCAAGTACATAGAGTGCGTGAGGCCTGGTGCAGTGTACTGTCTATGGATGATGAATAAAGAATAGAATAGAATGGAGTTGCAGTGGTTCTAGATCGCGGGACACCAACTAGTCGCACGAATCGACGCAGAATCAAGTTTTTTTAATTTTTTTTTATGGAAACTGACACGGTTGGCTTACATCACCTACAACATCCGCGATGTCAGCCCACAACACCGGGTGAACTTGGTGCCACGTCAGTACTTCCCCTCGGTCGTGAAGTCCAGCGGCGCAAGCTGGTATTTGGCTGAAACATCCCACAGGTATGAGCTGAGCAGGACTCTAGCCTCCAACAACAACTCGAACCGTTCAATCTTTTAATTTTACTGAAATGTTAAAAGGATACTATTTCTTCCCACAATTCTACTTATTAGATATGCGGTTAGCATTCAATAATAAGTATTTTAAATAAATACAAAGATTAATAATTTCTAGTAATCGTTTTGGAAGCAATCCCGTGCATAACGTCTCACTCAACACATTTTACACGAATACTTTCACTACTCTGCACTGCACTCGGCATCAGAGAATATTTTACTGCCGTATTTACAGCGTCCCTCAGGGAGGACGTGTTGACCGCTCTTATTCTTTATACAGTTACGTTTGTTTGCTCCTCGTTCGTGCAAATTTTTATTTCAAATAAACACGGGTCCTTCACATTGTGTGAATGTGGATCTTTTGTGTGTTTTGTGTTACGTCACATGTGTACGGGGAATATTGAGATGGGCGTCATCGCAGGGGTTAATCTTATTTTATGTTCACACAATAAGATTTATTGGAGGAATGAGATTAGATATTTGCATTGTATTTGAACACGAAATAAAATGTAGGACTTTCTCTGAAAAAAAAAATGAGTTCGTTAGCAAGAGTGTAGTATAGTGTGTGCTTATTTAACTATTTGTATTTCATTAAGTTGACTTTTACCGTTAACAAGCTAAAAAAGTATTGCAAATTTTTAATCAATGATATGCTCATATTTAGAACTTATTCGTATAAGCCATCGATCATTGTGTTTTCGCGCTTGGGTTGCGACAGGCGCGTCTTAATTTTCAATTTATCAGAGATTTTCGAGGCTGCGCCGCTCACTCCACCTGGAAACTGCCTGCATTGCGTGATTAATGGTCTACGCTTACATACATATTTCACATTTCACTAGCACCTTCCACGCTCTTCCGTGACTGCCACAGGTGCTCGATATTTCGTTTAAAGCAAAGAATTCCAACGAAGGAGCAAGTGAAAAGTTATAGATAACTGGCCTGAAACAAGACCAAAATTATAAAAAATTATCAGTCTCATTTCATTTTATCGACTTGTGTATACATTCATTTTATCGACTTAATATACCAAGCCGTTCAAATAAATGTGAGAATGAGTATATTCCAATAAAGTTTTATTAAATGCTATTAAATTTATTACGGTCAGCCTCCAACAACGGTCGAGCGGTCACCCATCCAAGTACTGACCGCACCTAGGTGTGCATAACAACAGCCGACCGACCGCACCAATGAGCTACCGAGGCTGACAAATCATATAATAACATAATCAACTTCACACGATAGCCTTGTATTCACTAAGGGGCAGAACATATCCCGCACTATGTGATAGTTAATCCAAGACCTCACAGTTCAAATGCGGTACTACACTCCACTTACACTGCACGATTCCCTTTCAGATAAGAATAAGAAATAAGAAATAAGAAATATTTATTTTTCCCCTACAACATTACATTATTACATACATTATAACTATAACATTACATTATTTCATTAAATGATTAATTAAATGACACACATTAAAAAATGAGAGAAGAGAGGGAAAAAAAGGACTGGACACAGCCTATGCTGAATCTAGTGAAGATTTCACTAGACTCAGCGCTGTATTTAAGTCCAACCCATGAAGAATTTCAAGGATTAACAATTAAATGACGCACAACTTCCGCTCTAGCTTAAAATTTTAGTGATAAGTAAAATGCATTTATTATACATATACCATATATAAATACACACATACATATATAAATATATACATTTAAATATGTGAATATACAATTTATACAGATGAGGGAGCATCCTCCCCGTTTGGACATGTTGAGGCGTGTGATGTCCAGTACGCGGAGCAGAGAGTAGAGAGGAGTGTTAAGTGAGACGGGACGGACGGAGTGTTAAGGAGGCCAAAAGTGAATGAAATTAACGTTGTAGGTAGGTAATCATCGGCCTCCATCCAGGTTTTCCAGAAATAAAAGCTATAGGGTTGTTGAGTAAAATGATTAACTAATGGATTTTGTTCACACTTTACCTAGAAAGTTAGGTAGGTACTTACGTGCATATTTAAATACATCTGTAGCGTAATATACTGACCGCGCCCAGCGTTGCTTAGCAATCAATATCAACAATCGACTGTCTGCACCACTGAGCAATCGAGGCTGACAAAACTTACCATTCAGTCAATATTTTTACAGGCGTTTGCCACTGTCTACGTGTTATCAATATTCTCTCTTTAGAAGTAAGTATACATTCAGTTATTTTACTAAAAACAAATGCAAACATGTGTGACAAATACAATAAATCGTCAAAAGGATTTTGTGAAAACATATTTACTGCAATCATTGCGCCCCGGCACGACATAAAAGATATCAATGTTACTCCATAAAGGTGCAGTCCTGAAAGTCAAGTGAAAGGCAAATTTAAAGTAAGTATATCAAATAAACGAGCATCATTACGGAGCTACATTCATTCGGCGCCAGTTTTTCATTTCAGTCTGATGAGAATATCACACTCCACGTTGTCGAGCCTTGTGGCAGTGAGTAATAGGCGAGTAGACTTAGTGAATATTTGATGGCTAAGACTCGCTTCTTGTCTGACTTCTGAAGGGCACTTAATATCACTCGTGCAAGTGAAATATTTAGGTTTCTCACGATTCTCATAAAGAAGAATACAGTTATACTCGTATAAACGTTAGTAAAGTGACAATTTACCACGGGTTTGCAGACATTTGCCAAATTTGATATTCGTCAAATCGGTAATTCGTCAAATCGGTAATTCGTCAAATTAGGAGATTTGCCAAATACGCCATTGGTCAAGTATTTTAAGTATACTTAAAAACATAATGAAATAAAAGTACCCAATGAAAAATATTTTACAAAATATTTTAAATGATACCGCTGGTCGAAGCCTTATTGGTGACTTCATGTTTGTTAATGTTTCTTAATCCTGGCCTCTCCCTGGCATTAGATGAATGAATAAATCCTGGCACCTATTATTGAACACCATGAATACGCGTTTTCGAAACGGTTTATAACATTATGGTATATAACATTATGTATATAACATTATGGAAAATTTTACGGTATATAACATTATGGAAAACTTTCAATTTCTGCTGCCTTGGTACTATCTAAGCTCTTGAAGCCGTGAGTTTAATGGGAAGCCCCATTTCTTCCGTACCTGTGCTAAAACTGCTACCTACTAGTGGATGACCCCGAGACGTGCCTCGCGATCTAGAACCACTACAACTTCGGAGCACCCTAAGTGTGTTCTATCGCTTGTTCCACGGGGAGTGCTCGGAGGAGCTGTTTAAGGCGATTCCGCCGTCCCCGTTCCACCTTTGTACAACGCGCACTGGGCAGGGATTGCATCCCTATACGCTGGACTTACCGCGGCTGCGTACCAATCGGTTCTGCAGATCCTTCCTCCACAGAACCTATAAATTCTGGAACGCTCTCCCTGCTTACATATTTCCCTCCACATATAGTCTCGGGTCATTCAATGAGGCGTGAATGGGCACCTGTCAGGCCGGCATGACATTTGCAGCCCCCGCATGCGACCGAATGTCCATGGGCGTCGCTAGACACCTTATGGGTGGCACGGTGCCACATGTCGCGCTTACTATAAAAAAACTGATAATTAATAACAGGAGTTTCATTCGGAGTAATAAAACCATTTTTACAATGTAGCACTGTTGGTAGTTTGATTAATTCGACAGAGTACATAATAAACTTTTAAAAATATTAACTCCGCCTTGGCATTATTATGCTCATTTACTATGCGAAGACGATCGAAGCGAGTACGCGGTCGAAATGTACGTGCATACAGTGCAAGCGGGGGATAATGGCGGCCGAATCTATGACCCCGAAAACGGCGAAAGCAGCCTTCGGCGCATGTCGCAAGCTTCTCGGGCACGAGCTATCATCCTTCGAGCTTTTCGTCCTTTCTTCTGGCTGCAGGCGGCGCTCGGAGTTGCGAAACTTTCAATTCGAAAGGGCGTTGCTATCTCCAAGTCACCGCTATCCAGATGTTACAACCTTCTCGCCGCCTCCATGGGAGTTTTTGTGGTCTATTCATATTATTATCACCTACAATTTGAGAATGACAACGTTGCAATCAACACATATTTTACAGCAGTGATGGTACTGGCTACGATTCATTATTTCGCTATATTATGTGTTTCGAAACATACTCGATTCGTGAATTTGTTTATTGATTTGTCTACGTTTGATGATAATTTTCATGCAAGCTTAAACGATGCATACGAAAGTAGTTTGAACGGAAGCGTGAACTGGGTAATTATTTCTGCATATGGACTGTTTAATTTGATCAAGTTCATAAGGACCTATTTTAACAGGCCTATAATGGAAGAGTTCCTCTATGGTTTTATTGCTTCGTTGATGATATGTGGGGTAGACGTAGAGGTGATGTGTTGCTGGGCGTTGGTGGAGCAAGTGTCGGGGCGCATGCGGATGTTGCGGGTGAGCCTGCTGGAGCAGTGTTTGGGAGGGTGCTCAGTGAACCTGCAGCACCCTCGGCGCGGCGGATGGCTCCGAAGTCGGCCGAGTCGGGAACAAATACGCTCGCTCGGATGCCGCGTGTCTCTCGCCAACTTGCCGACTCTATATAATGCAATTCACAGTATCACGAGAGGAATCAATTCTTCCTTCATGTTTGCGGTGAGTACCTTTGAAATAATACGGTAAGTTTTCGTTTCTAATGTAAGTTAAATCGGGTTTTTTATCTAGACAGAACCCTTACAATTTCTGTAGCTATTACTTAATAACACTGTTTAGGTATTTAGTTTAATAACCTCACTTTTTAGTAAGGTTATGGAGCGCATTGTCAACTCAGCGCTCCTGACGTACCTAGAAGACTCTAAACTCCTCGACGACAAGCAATACGGCTTCCGCAAGCAAAGGTCGATTAGCAAAGGTACATGGTTACGCGGACGACAGCACGGTGCACTCAGGGTTCATCAAGGACTGGAAGGGTAGAGAAACCTCAGCAGCAAATGCGAGACGCGAAACTATTGCTCGTGTTGACCAAGTTCTCGAAAAAGTATCCTCTTGGGGGAAGAAGAACTTGGTCAACTTCAACGTAGCCAAGACGCAAGCCTGTGCCTTCTCTACTAAGGCTGATCCGTTTCCTCTCCAAGCCACTTTCCAGGGCAGCCAAGTCCCCAACGATGGTAGTCTGGGCGTCCTGGGTATGGAGGTGTCCAGGAACGTTGGGTTTCGATCGTTCATAGAGTCCAAGGCGAAACTGGCGTCTCGAAAAAAAACATAAAACCGACTTCCTAAAAAAAGTAAAACTAAAAAACTATTTAAAATAAAAATATAAAAACCGCCTTCAAAAATATATGAAATAAAAACCTAAAAAAAAAACGAACCCTAGAGTGGAAGGCGGTGCTAAAAAGGCTACACAAATCACAAAGGATATTATCATCCGCTCATGTTTTCTTTCATGCATCATTTTTGCTTGCTTTAGCACCGCCTTCAACTCTAGGGTTCGTTTTTTTTTTAGGTTTTTATTTCATATATTTTTGAAGGCGGTTTTTATATTTTTATTTTAAATAGTTTTTTAGTTTTACTTTTTTTAGGAAGTCGGTTTTATGTTTTTTAAAACTTTTTTTTTATTTCACAGTTTTTTTTAGTAATTTTTTGCTATTAATGTACTCGGCGGAATCGCTCGGCCTTCGGCCTCGCGATTCCGCCTCGCTTTCCAATCCGATCTTGACCCAATTAAAATAGGACCACGTCAGCTTCGATAGCTCAGTGGTGCAGACAGTCAACTGTCGCTATTGAATTTTAAGCAACGCTGGGTGCGGTCAGTACTTAGATGGGTGACCGCTGACCGTTGGAGGCTGACCAAGGTTCGGATTCCTCGTAAAACTGTAAGTCCCTTCCCTCGTAATCTTACTTGGTGGTAGGGTTTAACCTTCCCGGGTTGGTACCACCGCACTGAATTAAACGTCGGTCGAAACGGCTATGTAAATAGTTTGTGTTTTCCGACCAGTTCAGTGTAGTCAGCACGATCAAAGGGGGAAGCACTGACATGGCACTGGTGTTATGGGCTGACATCACGGACGTTGTAGGTGATGTTGCAGAACTTAGTAGAATGGACAGACATAAACGTGTTACGGAAGCCTACTTTTATTATAAAATAACCGTCGGAGGACCTTGGTTGAAAATTGTAAAATTTAGTAGAACGGATAGACATGCATATGTTACGGAACCCTACATTCATTTTGCAGAACTTAGTAGAATGGACAGACATAAACGTGTTACGGAACCCTACTTAACAGTTGCACTCCGGGAGTGCCGGCAGATCCCGTGCCACTCTAACTTAACCCTTAACGCAATGACTTAAGGTTTCATTTTAAAAATGACGCTGACGCGATGTCGCGAGTTATACATTTTTACCCACCTAAAAAAGTGCCAAGAGCCGCTAAAGAAGTTTTCACTTCAAAAACCTCAGGGTTATCCCCTTTCAAATAAAAAAAAAAAGAATTTTCAAAATCGGCCCACAATTGACGGAGTAATCGCGTAACAAACATCCAAAAAAAGAAAACATACCGTCGAATTGAGAATCTTTTAGGTCTAAAGTAAATTTCTCGTGAAGACAAATGCAACGAGCCCAAACACGATGGGTTTATCATGTGTAGTTTAGGAGTTCCTATGGCCACCTTCTGTCTCCATCATCAAACCAGCTCGATGGTACTCGGTACAGTAGGTACTGGCCAGGTACCATAATAAATTAAGCGCCGGTCGGAAAAGATAAAAAATTTCAAATTTAGAATATTCATGAAACAAGGGTCCGAATATGTATCACTAGTATATCGATTCATGTATTTCAACAGGACAGAGAAAATTTCAAAATATTAGGTATTTAATACTTTTTAGTTTTTTTTTTTTTGTTTTTTGGAAATCGGTTTAATATTTTTTAAAACCGTTTTTATTTCATTCTTTTTAGTAATATTACATAAAAAAGAATAATCGAAATCGAATAATCGAAATCGATTGAAGTGGTACAGAATTATTCGCCATATGTGTCAGACTGCAAATTGCTGAATAAGTCCACATCACAAATGTTTTGCTGAAGGTAACCACACACCATACTAATTTATCAAACTGAAAATTGCCGAAAACGACCACATCACAAGTTTTGCTGAAGGTAACCACACACCATAGTATTATGCTGATTTTTCGAAAACCACTGAACCAATTTCGATAAAATTGAAATGGGACCACCTCGGAAGTATGACCTAACTAACAAAAAAAGAATTTTCTAAATCGGCCCTCAATTGACGGAGAAATCGTGTTACAAACATAAAAAAAAAAAAAAAAAAAAATAAAAAAAATAAAAAAAAAAACATACAGACGAATTGAGAACCTCCTCCTTTTTTGGAAGTCGGTTAAAAATAGGGATCCTTTACCCATGTCGGCGATTTTTTATGCCGGTCCAACTACTTACACTCTACAAAGCGCAAGTAAGACCGGTGATGGAATATTGCAGTCATCTTTGGGAGGGTTCCTCTGAGTACCTTCTTTCAGCCTTGGATTCTATTCAGCGACGAGCCATTCGCCTTATTAGTGACTCTGTACTCACAAAGGACCTTCAACCTCTAAAGCAAAGACGTATCGTTGGTTCATTGAGCCTGTTTTATCGGTACTACTATGGCCGCTGCTCTGACGAACTTGCTTCCCTTGTCCCTCCTCCTCCTGTTCGCCTTCGAAAAACCCGCCATACTCTCGCGGAACACCTCTTTGTAGTCGACAGAAGAGTTCTTCGAACTGCACGATTCTCTAAATCGCTCTTGTGCCGCACTGCAAAGGTGTGGAACGGGCTCCCAGGAAACATCTTTCTCCACTCCTACAATCCACGGATCTTCAAATCGCGGGTTAATAGCCTTTCCCCAGCAACATTAGTCCACCTCCAAGCCGGACTGGCACCTCCTCGGCGGTGAAATTGGCTGCGCCGGAGGCTTCGACTTCGGGCAGAGCCACCCAGTTCGGCAGCAATAAAAAAAATTTAAGTCGATACTTACATACATAATATGTGCTTGTGACTTTCTTTACAGATGATCGTCGTAATAATTTATTTTATCCTTGATTCTACAATGATTACGATCATAGCGTTGACCGTTGAAGTTGAGACTGAAGTAAGTATTCGTAATCTTACAAACTCATGTTGGAAAAAGTAAAAAAAAAAATTCATTAAAATGTTATATTACAAAACATATAATTACTCTTCCCAATTAAATACATATACAATTTATACAGTTAAATACATTTCATTAATTTAGATTTTACATTTATATATTTATAATTAAATTCATCACATTTACATACATTAAATAATTAGGTTCCATTACACACTTGTACATTTTAATTAAGTTAATATTTGGAAAATCTTTAGCTCATACAAGTTCTGGGTAAGTAGCCATTCGTGCAGTCTTGTTTTAAAAAAAATTTCATTAGTTTCATTCGTTATGTCTCTTGGTAGTTTATTGTAAATTGTAGCACTGTTGAAATGTAGGCTCTTAGTTGTCTTATGTGTGTTATATTTTAAGTTATCTTTGTATCTAGTTTTATATCTATGGTTAGTGGTGTTATATTAATTTTTATTATTTCGTGCAAATAAAGCTGCCTTTTTTACATATATGTCATAAGTAGTGAGTATTTTTAATGACGTAAATAATGGCTTGCAATGTTCATTCCAACAAGCCTTTGTAATTACGCGAATAGCCTGTTTTTGCATTCTGAAAACTTTAATAGTGTCACCAGAAGACCCCCAAAATTCAATTCCATAGCTGAGTATTGAATAAAAATAACCATAATATGCATTGATTAGTGCCTCCAACGTACATGATTTAGCAATTATTCTTAGACAATAACACGCCTATGATAACTTCTGGCAAATATTTTCGATGTGTTCATCCCATCTTAAGTGGTTATCGAGAGTAAATCCTAGAAATGTTGTTTTCGTTGCAAATGAGATAATGTCATTATGATATCTTAAAAAGTAATTATCGTTATTGCTGATAGATTTTGAGATACAGAATTTTATTCCTTGGGTTTTTGCAGTGTTAAGTATTAGACCGTTTGCGTTAAACCAATCGGATATTTCGTTAAACATTCTTTGTAGTCGGTCAACCAGGTTACTCATACTATCTTCTTTTACGACAAAATTTGCGTGATCTGCGTACAATATAATGAGAATGGCTAGTTTGATGTGATTCGGTAGGTCGTTTATAAAGACCAGAAATAACAACGGCACCAGTATTGATCCTTGTGTGTGGGACTCCATATTTGGCTACGAAACATCGAGACTTAATTTCTTTTATGGACCCTATCGTCATATCTGTATGGTTAATGTGTACATTAAACTCTCGGTTATCTAGGTAGCTTCTGAACCAGTCCAAGGCCACCCCCCTGACACCATAGAACTCCATTTTATTTAGAAGATAATTGTGGTTTACCAGGTCAAATGCCTTAGAAAGGTCCAGAAACAGACCGGCTGTGTGATCGTGTTGATCTAGTCCCTGCAGTATGCTATTCGTGAATGTGTGAGTAGCTGTAAATACAGATCTACCTGGGCGGAAACCATGTTGGCAGTCTGTTAAAATTTTGTTCATTTCTAGATAGTTCATTAGTCTTACCTGCATTACCTTTTCGAAAATTTAAGAAAAGGCGGGAAGGATTGATATCGGTCTGTAATTTTCAGTTAGACTTTTTTGACCTTTTTTGTACAAAGGAATTAGTTTTGTGTTTTTCAAGTTATTTGGGAATACCCCAGTCGATAATGATATGTTCACCAGATACGTAAGAACTTCCAATATTGGTGTTATGCATTGTTTTATTAAGTGGACGGAAATATCGTTAATGTTCTGTGTTTTTTTATTATTTAGTGATTTGATAATTTTGCTGGCTTCAATTTCATTTGTTGGGAAGATGTAGAATGATTTCGTTATTCGATTTTCGTTTTGGCGTAGTATGTCGTATCCAGATGTAGTGTGCGGGGGAATTCTTTGCAATAGGTTTTGTGCGACGTTTGCATAGTACGTGCCGAATCTATCGGCTACGCTAGAGGGTTCGCTAATTGTTTCTCCATCATCACCTACGAGGTATATATTTGGATTTATTCTTATTTTATCATTTCCAGTTTCATGTTTTACTATCTGCCATATGGTCTTCGATTTATTTTTACTTGAATTAATTTGGTTTTATATATAGTTAGATTTTTCTTTGTCATATTAGGCATGTTTGTGTGTGTGTTTGTCATATTAGGCATGGTGGGCTACAAATCTATAGAATAGAGAAGATATTTTAGCCCTCATGTCGTATTTTTCATCATCATCAGCCTGTATCGGTCCACTGCTGGACATAGGCCTCTCCCAAGGCACGCCACCACATGCGGTTTTCCGCTCTTCTCATCCATCGTATTTTTAACACATACTAAATGGCAAAGTAAGCAACGGCAGACTTTTTACAGAGATTTAGCTTTAATCACCAGACAATTATATAAGAGCCAGAACACACGACCTTACACAACCAATTCCCTCCAGTTGAGCTGTGAGCAAAAAGTAACGCGAAAAATTAAAATTTTCATTTTGTTTTTGATAGATTTAACTTTATCTCCAAATTTATGACATTTTGAGCAAAATTAATAGTTTTGTGCACAACTACATAAGATTACCTATACGGTTTATTTTTTTAGAATTTTCAAACAACCCTTAATAGGAAAAAGTTCGACGACAAAACTGCAGTTTTTTGTCAACTTTTAAACGAAATATTTTCGAAGAAGTTAGTTAAGAAGTTAGAAAACTTATTGGTTAAAGAAATTTATATATTTTTGAAATTGCCCTAACAATACCTATAGAATGACATGAAACTTGATTTATTTAAAAAAAACTAAAATTATTTTTCACATTTTGGGGTATCCTGTACTTTCCACAGGACTATTAGAAAGTTTAATTTCAAACTTACTTATCTATAATGTATCTAGCGACAAAGATTATACGTAATTTGGCGTAAGTGTCATCGAAATTTGGTTCAGTAGGTCCGGAGATATCTGCGTGTGACCGACAGACAGACAGACACCAGAGCGACCCTTTTTACGCATTTTGCGACGCGACCCTAAAAAATAGGTCGAGCGCGAGTTTTACTCACGAACGGAGGGTTCCGTAGATCCGCAATATAGCTGTCAAAAAACAATATCCGTCTATCATTTGTCTGGCTGCAATGCAAACTACATGTAGCGCCATCTATTATTTAGTAGCGTGAATATGTACTAATCGATTCTTAGCACATTTCACGGATAGATTCAGGATTAACATACATTTTCTCCCAAAAATATCTTAATTTTTTGAACACGAAATGTACACGGGGAACGTTAATCGAATTCGCGAAACCAAACACACATACTACAGCAAAAGTTTCGTGACGATCGAACTCTTACACTTTTTTCGGCCTAGCTCTCATTCCCCAAGTGTCTGGGGTGTAACGTGCGATAAGGAACTTCGTTCCAAAAAGTTTGAATATTTCTATGTTGCCATTAGACGGGACGCGCGTTGACGTGTCGTCACTAGGCTGAGGTCGGCGGTCAGTATCCGTGGTCAGACTAAATAGTTAGATTGATCTGACCACGGACATAAAAAGGTGTCCGTGGTCAGACTAGTCGATCGGACCACGCACACTATCATAAAATATTTATTTTCGGTATCCGTAGTCAGACTAATAATATCGCTTATTATAATAGCGATTTACTTATATAAAATTCGCAAAAGGATATCATACACTCATGTTTACTTTCATCCATAATTTTTGCTTGCACCGCCTCGCCTTCAACTCTAGGGGTTTTTTTTATTTCATTAATTTTTTAAGTCGTTTTGTTTTTTAAATATTTTTAAAATATGTAAATTTTGGAATACAAAAATTATAAATAATATATTATATTTAATAGGCCGGGATTAGAAACATTAACAAACATGAAGTCACAAAAGTACCAGGGCAGCAGAAATTCAAAGGAGGTTTCCATAATTTTATATAAGTAAATCGCTATTATAATAATAATAGCGATATTAATAATCTTCGAGGCTTGTCTCCCGCCGCCGGCGGTGTTACCGTTTTTGTGTTTATATTAATTTTGTATATTTTTAATTTTATTATCCATATAGAATTAATATAAATATTGTATAATAAAAATGTGAAAATAAAGATTATATAGCGATATTATTAGATGAAGTCACCAAAGTACCAGGGCAGCAGAAATTGAAAGGAGGTTTCCATAATTTTATATAAGTAAATCGCTAAATAATAATAGCTATATTATTAGTCTGACCACGGATACCGAAAATAAATATTTTATGATAGTGTCCGTGGTCCGATCGACTAGTCTGACCACGGACACCTTTTTGTGTCCGTGGTCAGATCAATCTAACTATCCAGTCTGACCACGGATACTGACCCGAGGTCGGTGACATAACTTTAGAATGACGTTCTCATTATAATGTGGTTGATCTATTTTTCAGACGAAGCGTGCTCGTATGAATAACATAGTATTTGCTATATTAGTGAATCTTGTGAGAATACTTGTGGGTCTAACTGCCGTATGCGTCGCGTACGAGCGGCTTGCCATAGAACGTTCGCGTCTGCTCTCGATCTTGGCTCAACTCTCTCTGGACTCCAGCGCCGGCGTCCATCCAGGTATGTGACGTATGTAGTAGTGATGTTGTGTCACTAAGGGGGTTTTCACTTAATAAAATTTTTATAAAATGTTATTTAAATATTCTTTTTTATTTTAGTGTAGATTGAGCTCAGTTTAGTAATATGTACATTACCGCGTGGGGCCGGTACTTAAAAAGTATAGCCCCACTGCATCTCTCTCCGTGCATGTCGTAAAAGGCAACTAAGTAACGACACGCTAATATTCACGAAGCCTTGAACTCACGAAACAAGGGCGAATTCGCACTCTCCCTGGAATCGGGGACTATACTGAAGCGATCGAAGACATTTTCAATGTAAAAAAAAATGCCGCCTCCATTCTCTCCTCCGAGAGGGCGCTGAGTTTAAATATCCCCAGCTACGTTCTCGCGTTGGATAGCCAGGCTTAGCCGCTGCCTGAGGTATCCACTGGAGCGACGATCTCCGGAGACATCGTTGAGGAGGTAACCCACTCTACCGATAAACTTTTTCGCCTTCACACATCAAGGGCCCGGAGACTAGGCAGCCAAAGCGAGGAAGTGGTGTAGTTCTTTCACTGCCGAGTACCTACTTGGCGTGTTTAAGCCGCGCGGCAGTCTCGGCAACCGCACCAGAAGCGGCGAGATTCTCACCGCAGACACGTGCGAGGGTACTGCGTTTGTAATTTTATTTTATTTGCTTGTGCAAGGCAAGATATAGGTCCACGAAGGAAAACCACCGCGCATAACATATACCAGCCAAGTGCGAGTCGGACTCGCGCACCAAGGGTTACGTACCACAACGTAATTGGCCGGCTTTTATTATTTGTTGTTTGTTGTTGTGTTGTTTTCTTTTATTAACAAAAAATTTGAAGTTGGCGATGATATTTTTGCCCGTCGAGTAATGTAAGGGCAAGTTTTCTGTTTATTTTTTAGGTAATCAAACCACCTATCTTTTTTAGAGTTTGCACTAATAATCACACGCAGGTTTGACACTTATATATGGGGACGACTAATAAAAATGTATATATGTATATATTGGTAGTTATTCCGAGCACCGCCCATGACAGTATCTGTAAAACAGACTAAGTGAACACACAAAAATAAATTTAGATATAGGTTTATTTCTATAAGTTTATTTTAAGATCTAATTCTATCTATTTTTATAAGTTTTTTTTTATTTGTTTATTTTTATTAAATGTACATGTTTACTTTTCATCTTAATAAAGAAACTGAAACTGAAATTGAAAACGTCTGTGATTCAGAGACTCTAACTAGACCATCTGTAAGCTTCGGGTCACCAACAAGTTGGAGCATTATTGCAACCTAATCTATAACCTTTCTTCTGTGCTCGCGGTCACCGGTGACTTCCACTGCCCGCCCACTAGGTAATATTATTTTTCTGTTTGCAGAAAGAGCGCGGCGCGCACGAAACATAACGCGAGCGGTGATCTCTCAACCGTTGAGCTTCTCGCTGTGCGGCGTGGAGATACGAGCTTCGTTCATACCGACCCTTCTCTCTCTACTCATCGACTGCGCTCTGTTACATTTTCAGTTAAAGGCTTGAGCGTTAGCTGATCGTCACATACAGAGTGATTCGAATCACGACATTTTAACGAGCTGATTTTAAAGAGGTGATTCCGGGAGCTTAAAATATGAACAACTTGGGCCTTTGCATTATTTATAAAATAAAATAAAGTCAAATTCCAAATAAAAAAACCCCGACCCCTAAAAGGTAAAAAATAATTTCTGTTTACTTACTTAAAGGAGTCGGGGGCCGCTAAGTAAACACCCACGCAGCTTTGAGATTTTACATTTTATTTACTTAGCGGTCCCCTGACTCATTACGTAAGTGAACGAAAATTCATTTCGTATTTTTAAGGGTCGGGGTTTTTTTTTAAATTTGCAATTTAACTTTTATTTCAAGCATTAAAAAAAGCGCGGAACATACTGTCTGAGACGTAATTATTTCATAACTATATTTACTTTATTACTTAATTACTAACATAGCTAAGAATCACCTCGGATAAACCAGCTTTTTATTAAAAAAAATCACGAATTATACCTATTTTTGTGGCTGTCAAATCGAAAAGAGTATTGGTATTTTCTATTATTTTTCTCTTCATCGCGCGATGTTTTATATATTTTGTGAAAAATTTACAATTATGAATTCAATTCACAGATTAATGATTAATTACTATAATCACTCGCTTGCTATGTGAGCCAGCAATTAGGCATAGACGCACGCCGTTCGTAGCGTGCACTTGTATTGTATCCTGACACTCTTGAGCTTCTTCTGCTATGAATATTGTAGGATTATTTCTTGGTTAGAATAATTTAAATGTTTTATGTGTGCGTGTGAGTTACCTCAAGAAATGAAATAAAATAAATAATTTGTATTTTACATTTGCTTCATAAGATACAGACATTATATTTTGCACTAAAATGAAAATGAAATATATGAAACAAACAATATGAGTTTAGAGTATTCATTCACTTACCTTACGCTCTCCACCTTACACCTTACCCTAAGCTAAGATACCCCCACAGAGCATTTCAGTTGGTTAGAGGGGAATATGAGGCTTGTTCGGCGCGCTAGCTAGTAGGCGCCTCCGCCGCCGCCGACGAGAGTTACATAGCTTATTTCTATCCAGCTGAACCCGCGGCTCCGCCAGGCTTCTTTTCATTTTTGACAATTCAAATTTATTCTAAGACTGAGAGACTGCGTTCACTTCCGTGCGACCCAACTACCCGGCTCATATGAATAAGGGCATGAAGTGGGACGGCACGATCGCAGGGAAGCACTGACATGGCACCTAGTTCACCTGGTGTTATAGGCTGACATCACGGATGTTATAGGTGATGTAGCCAACCGTGTCAGTTTCCATAAAATAAAAATCAAAACGTGCCCTATCTATGAAATTTGTATAGTTAGTTAGAACTCGGATAATAAAACATTATTATGAAATAAAATAAGTTAAAAAAAACCTGTTAAGTGCTAACGTTTTTCACACACAGAGAGCTCCGTGGCAATTTCCTACTTGTGCGTAACCCCTGTCCGTTCTTCGCTTCTATGCATAGAATAATGTCATTTTTTAACCCTCAACGCAAACGGAGGGGTGTTATAAGTATAACGTGTGTATATGGGTCTGTCTGTGGCATCGTAGCTCCCAAACGGATGGACCGATTTGGGTGCGGTGTTTTTATTAGAAAGCTGGTTTATTCGGGATGGTTCTTAGCCATGTTTGTAATCAAGTAATTAGGTAATCAAACATTTAATTATCTTAAAAAGTGGACCGACTTGCAGGCGGTTGTTTTTAAAACTTAAAATAAAAGTTAATTAACAAATTAAAAAAACCCCAACCCTTAAAACTTCAAAAATTATAAAAACTCAGAGCTGCTCGGGAATTTACTTAGCGTTCCCCCGACTCATATAAGTAAGTAAACTCCATAAAAAAAAAAAAAACGGAAATAATTTTTTACAATTTAAAGGTCGGAGTTTTTTAAATTTTAGACAAGCTTGAAAATAGTTTTCAAACCGTAAGCAGTAAGTAGAATACTTACTGCTTACAGCAAAATGTGCCGTAAGCAGCAAGTGGTCCACTTGTTGTTGCCTTCCGGACATCTATACCTACATATTTAAAGTTTCAAGAAGATCGCTCAAGCCGTTTAGGAGCTACAGACTGTAATAGACAGACGAACACAAGGAAAAACGGATGAGCAGTCACCTAAACGATTTCATAACTGTTCCTACCAGCAGCGTCACTTGCTACGAAACCCTAGTAATTACATTGCATTTTCGAGACGGACCATTTTACAATCCTTACATTTTCTCACAGCTATAATGTTTGCATTGTCCCTTCTATGATGTATTTATATAAGGCAGATATATACTGGCTGATGTGTTATGTTTTATGCATGCGAAGAAAACGACTCTCTTCACGTAATAGTAAACCAGCATGGGTGGCTGTGCCGAGAGACCAATGGTGCAGTCGACAGAGCCAAAATCACCTCTCCTCGCGAAACCACGCTCAGTTAGGTGCCATGCCAGAAGATTTGCGGACTGTTGGTAGGCTGTCAAGCCCGTTAATACGACGCTTGAAGACACCCAGGTTAAAGTATTCAGGAAATACACTCGCCGGAAGACGTTCCACACTCTAGAGGTGCGATAAAAGAAACGATTTAGAGAACCGATGGGTTCTCAAAAACCCAATGTGAACAACAAAAGGGTGCTGAGTCTCTCTGCGACGAGCCATGCGAAGATAGGACGGGTGGCAGGGAATAAAGGATGCTAGTTCAATGAATATTGACAATCCTGAGAACAGGACAATCCTGAGAGAAGCCAAACGGGTTAGAGAATGAGTGACAGAGCGAAAATAAAAAAAAACAATTTAAAAAAATCTAAAAACCGCCTTCAAAAATGTATGAAATAAAAAGAATCGAACCCTAGAGTTGAAGGCGGTGCTAAAGAAGGCTACACAAATCACAAAGTATATATTATTATCCACTCATGTTTTCTTTCATGCATCATTTTTGCTTGCTTTAGCACCGCCTTCAACTCTAGGGTTGGTTTTTTTTATCCGTACATTTTGAAGGCGGTTTTTATATTTTTTTAAAATTTTTTTTATTTCACAGTTTTTTTTAGTAATTTTTTGCTATTAATGTACTCGGCGGAATCGCTCGGCCTTCGGCCTCGCCATTTCGCCTCGCTTTCCAATCCGATCTTGACCAAATTAAAATGGGACCACCTCAGGGTTATCCCCTTTCAAACAACAAAAACAATTTTCAAAATCAGCCCACAATTGGCGGAGTAATCGCGTAACAAACATACAAAAAAAAACATACACTCGAATTGAGAACCTCCTCCTTTTGGGAAGTTGGTTAAAAATAACGAGAATCGGACAACTCTGAGAGGAGATAAAAGGATTCGAGTATAGTGAGCGAAGTGAAGATGGAATGAATTTAACTTGTTTAGGCGCGTGTTGATTACATGTTCGGCTGAAGTTATTTGTGCAGGGTAAGTTTTTTAATGTCCCTTTAGTCTATATTTACAAAAGCGTTTGCCACTGTCTACGTGTTATCAATATTATCTCTTTAGAAGTAAGTAAACATTCAGTTATTTTATGAAAAAAAAAAATCAATTTTTCGGGACAAATACAATAAAGCGACAAAGGATTAACATAGTGAAAACATATTAATGTTACTTCAATCATTTAAATGCTGTAATGATGATGACGCGCCCCGGCACGACATAAAATATATCAATGTTACTCCATAAAGGTACAGTCCTGAAAAGTCAAGTGAAAGGCAAATTTAAAGTAAGTATATCAAATAAACGAGCATCATTACGGAGCTATATTCATTCGGCGCCAGTTTTTCATTTCAGTCTGATGAGAATATCACACTCCACGTTGTCGAGCCTTGTGGCAGTGAGTAATAGGCGAGTCGACTTAGTGAATATTTGATGGCTAGGACTCGCTTTTTGTTTGACTTCTGAAGGGCACTTATATCACTCGTGCAAGTGAAATATTTAGGTTTCTCACGATGCTCATAAAGAAGAATTCCAAGGATATTGTACAGCGAAATGAATGGAAGCACTGACATGGCACCTAGTTCACCCGGTGTTATGGGCTGACATCACGGATGTTGTAGGTGATGTAGCCAACCGTGTGAAGATTCCATAAAAAAAAAAAAAAAAAAATATAAATTTCAGTAAAGTGACAATTTTACCACCTATTGGTATAGAACACCCAATCTAAGCTCTTGAAGCCGTGAGTTTAATGGAAAAGAAAGGAAGAAATGGTCTTCCGTATGCTAAAAGTGCTAATTATTGAGAGGAGTTTAATTCAAAGTAATAAAACGATTTTTACAATGTAGCACTGTTGTTAGTTTCATTACTTCGACAGAGTACATAATAAACTTTTAAAAGTATTAACTGCGCCTTGTCATCATAATGCTCATGTACTACGCGAACGACGATCGAAGCGAGCACGCACGCGGTCGAAATGTACGTGCATACAGTGCAAGCGGGGGATAATGGTGGCCGGATCTATGACCACGAAAACGGCGGAAGCAGCCTTCGGCCCATGTCGCAAGCTTCTCGGGCACAAGCTATCATCCTTCGAGCTTTCCGTCCATTCTTCTGGCTGCAGGCGGCGCTCGGAGTAGCGAAACTGTCAGTTCGAAAGGGCGCTGCTATCTCCAAGTCACCGCTATCCAGATTTTACAACCTTCTCCCCGTCTCCCTGGGAGTTTTTGTGGTCTGTTCTAATTTTTATAACCTTCAATCTGCGAATAACAATGTTGCAATCACCACGATTTTTACAGTAGCGATGGTACTGACTACGATCCATTATTTCGCTATATTATGTGTTTCGAAACACACTCGATTCGTGAATTTGTTTATTGATTTGTCTACGTTTGACGATAATTTTCATGCAAGCTTGAACGTTGAATACGAAAGTAGCTTGAACGGAAGCGTGAACTGGGCAATTATTTCTGCATATGGACTGTTTTATTTGGTCAAGTTCATGACGACCTGTTTTAACGTGCCTAAAACGCAAGAGTTCGTCAATGGTTTTATTGCTTCGTTGATGATATGTGGGGTAGAAGTAGAGGTGATGTGTTGCTGGGCGTTGGTGGAGCAAGCGTCTGGGCGCATGCAGATGTTGCGGGTGAGCCTGGAGCAGTGTTTGGGAGGGTGCTCAGTGAACCTGCAGCACCCTCGGCGCGGCGGATGGCTCCGAAGTCGGCTGAGTCGGGAACAAATACGCTCGCTCGGATGCCGCGTGTCTCTCGCCAACTTGCCGACTCTCTATAATGCAATTCACAGTATTACGAGAGGAATCAATTCCTCCTTCATGTTTGCGGTGAGTACCTTTGAAATAATACGGTAACTTTCTTAACTTTAATGTAAGTTAATTCGATTTTTTCATCTAGACAGAACCCTTACACTTTTGGTAGCTATGACTTAATCACACTGTTACTTACATACTACATGTGCTTGTGACTTTACAGATGATCGTCGTAATAATTAATTTTATTATTGATTCTACAATGATAACGATCACAGCGTTGACCGTTGAAGTCGACACTGAAGTAAGTATTCGTAATCTTACAAACTCATGTTGGAAAAAGGTAAAAAAAAATGTTTATTAGAATGTTATATTATTACCAAACGTATTATTATTACCCGTACCTCTTCTCAATTAATTACATATTAGGCATGGTGGGCTACAGATCTATAGAATGGAGAAGATATGCCCTCATGTCGTATGTTTACCGCATACTAAATGGCTAAATTTAATTCTGACGAAAAAGGAATCTGACGAAAGTGTCCAAAATCTAAATAAGCAACGCATACTTTTTACAGAGATTTACCTTTAATTGATCACTCGACAGAACCAGAGTTCGACCTATTTAGCGATAGTTTAAATAAATACAAGAATTATATAGTCATAAGTTCACATAAGTTCACTTAAATAAGCCATTCACATAAATAGCTTACGTCTTATACGTAAGCTAGTGAACGCATTAGGTTAAGCCTGTAACGTGAAATTCGTATTTTAAAGGAAGAAAGTAAGTAACTAAGGCCGATCTGCCTTAATTTAAACGATAAACCTCCTCAACTAAAGTAAGTAACTAACGGCGAGGCTTCAGGGCCTGAAGTTCAGGCTTAGCTGCATTATGGAAGACAATAGAAAGTAAGTAACTGAGGGCGAGGCCAAAGGCCGAGCTGCGTTCAGGAAGACTATAAACCTTCTCGAAGTAATTATGTAATTGAGGGCGAGGCCGAAGGCCGCGCTGCGTTCAGAAAGACTATAAACCTTCTCGAAGAAAGTAACAAAGGGCGAGGCCGTAGGCCGAGCTGCGTTCAGGAAAACGATAAAACATCTCTTAGTAAATAAGTAATTAAGGGCGAGACCGAATGCCGAGCTGCGTTCAGAAAGACGATAAACCTTCTCGAAGAAAGTAAGTAACTAAGGGCGAGGCCGAAGGCCGAGCTTTATTCAGGAAGACTATAAACCTTCTTGATGAAAGTAAGTAACTTAGGGCGAGACCGAAGGCCGAGCTGCGTTCAGGGAGACGATAACCTTTTCGAAGAAAGTAAGTAACAGAGGGCGTGGCCAAAGGCCGAGCTGCGTTAAGTAAGATGATAACCTTTTCGAAGAAAGGAAGTAACAGAGACCAAGGTCGAAGGCCGAGCTGCGTTCAGGAAGACTATAAACCTTCTCGAATAAATTAAGTAATTGAGGGCGTGGCCGAAGGCCGAGCTGCGTTCAGGAAGACTATAAACCTTCTTGATGAATGTAAGTAACTGAGGGCGAGGCCGAAGGCCGTGCTGCGTTCAGGAAGACGTTGACCTTTTCGAAGAAAGTAAGTAACTATCGCCCATAGCGTTACTTACTGTCATCGAGAAGGTTTAGCGTCTTCCAGGATACAGCTCGGCCTTCGGCCATGCCCTTAGCTACTTCCTTTCTTCGAGAAGGATTATAGTCTTCCTGAACGCAGCTTGACCTTAGGCCTGGCCCTCAGTTACTTACTTTCTTCGAGAAGGTTGAAGGTCGTCTTACAATAAACAATAAACAACAACAATAAAAAAATAGTATACATTAATTAACATTACACAATTTACCTACACACATTTCCACTTTATCGTTTCATATTAAATATATTTAAAAACCCGTCAAATGTACTATAATAAAATTATTGTTAAAACCCCTAAAAATTTATAAATAAAAAACGAAAATAAAACAAGTGTTGACTTATTATAAGAAAAAGAATACAACATTGAAAATATTAATTCCACTTACCAGCCACATATCCGTGAAGTCAGCCTTCACGTTTTCCAACATTTTGGCAAAAATACTCCTAGCACCCCTAAAATAATCTCCTATTACAACCCCAAGCTCGCTTTCACCCCCAAAAGCTCCTTTCTTCCACCCCCAAAGCTCCCTTCTTCCACCCCAAAGCTCGCTCTTCTTCTAAGCCTAAAATCACCCGGCCTAGCTCTCATTCCCCAAGTGTCTGGGGTGTAACACGCGATAAGGAACTTCGTTCCAAAAAGTTTGAATATTTCTATGTTGCCATAGACGGGACGCGCGTTGACGTGTCGTCACTAGGCTGAGGTCGGTGACATAACTTTAGGATGACGTTGACATTAAAATGTGGTTGATCTTTTTTTTTCAGACGAAGCGTTCTCGTATGAATAACATAATATTTGTTATATCAGTGAATCTTGCGAGAACATTTGTGGGTCTAACTGCCGTATGCGTCGCGTACGAGCGGCTTGCCATAGAACGCTCGCGTCTGCTCTCGATCTTGGCTAAACTCTCTCTGGACTCCAGCGCCGCCGTCCATCCAGGTATGTGATGTATGTAGTAGTGAAGTTGTGTCAGTAAGGGGGATTTTCATTTAATTAAATTTTTATAAAACTGTTATTTAAATGATTTATTTTTATTTTAGTGTAGATGGACCTCAGTTTATTAATATATAAAGAAAAAGAATCCACACAGCAGGTGATGCTCATATACTGTTAGATGGGAACTCATTTGAATCCCTTAATATAATTACCCTCCTTTGCGTCGCGCAGTCGGGTGAAAAAGAAGTTCAAATATTTAGGTATTGAAGAAGGCAGAAAAATAAATCACGAGAAATTATTAATAATAGAAGGCTAGAATACACACATAGAATTAAAAAATCTACATATCTCACTCTACGCGCAAACGCGCAACTATAAAATAAATATAAAATATGAATAAATGAAATATAAAAACTAATAGCTGCGCGGGAATTTACTTAGCGGTGCACCGACTTCTTTATATAAGTCAACGGAAATTATTTTTTACTTTTTAAGGGTCGGGGGTTTCTTAAATTTGTAATTTAACTTTTATTTCAAGCTTTCAAAAAGCTTTTATTTCCAAAAACGCAGGCAATTTTTTATGAAATGTACATGTTTTCTTTTCATCTCAATAAATAAACTTAAATTGAAACTGAAAACGTCTGTGATTCTGATACTCTAACTAGACCATCTGTAAGCTTCGGGTCACCAACAGGATGGAGCAATATTGCATCCTGATCTATAACCTTTCTTCTGTGCTCGCGGTCACCGGTGACTTCCACTGTCTGGCAGTAGGTAATATTATTTTTCTGTTTGCAGGAAGAGCGCGGCGCGCACGAAACATAACGCGAGCGGTGATCTCTCAACCGTTGAGCTTCTCGCTGTGCGGCGTGGAGATACGAGCTTCGTTCATACCGACCCTTCTCTCTCTACTCATCGACTGCGCTCTGTTACGTTTTCAGTTAAAGGCTTGAGCGTTATCTCATCGTCACATACAGAGTGATTCGAATCAGAAATGTATACCGACATTTTAAAAGAGTTGATTCCGGGAGCTTAAAATATGAACAACTTTGGCCTTTGCATTATTATTTATAAAATAAAAAAAAGTCAAATTACAAATAAAAAAACCCCCGACCCCTAAAAGGTCAAAAATAATTTCCGTTAACTTACTTAAAGGAATCGGGGGCCGCTAAGTAAATACCTACGCAGCTCTGAATTTTACATGTTATTTACTTAGCGGTCCCCTGACTCTTTGTAAGTGAACGAAAATTATTTTTGCCTTTTTAAGAGCCTGGCGTTTTTTTTAATTTGTAATCTAACTTTTATTTCAAGCTTTTTAAAAAAAAACCGCGTCCAAATTTGTCCATCATCTGTGAGACGTAATGTTTTTTACTTTATGATTACTTTATTATACATAAATACACATCACTGTTACATTTTGTCACTTCTAAGGATGGTTTTAGGCTATGAATCATAATGCTACGTTATCGGTGGCCTGAGCTGGTGAGCAAAAAGTCACACGCAAAATTTAAATTTCGGCTGTTCAGACATTTAACTGTATCTCAAAATGTATGACATTTTGTGCACAACTACATAAGAATGCCTATATTGTTAATTTTTTTCATAATTTTCAAACAACCCTTAATAGGTCAAAGTTCGGCGACAAAACTGCAGTTGTTGTCAAGTTTTAAACGAAATATTTGTTAAAGCAAACTTATTGATTTTAGCAAAGTTATACATTTTTTCAATCGCCATAACAATACCTATGGAATGACATGAAATTTCATTTATTTAAAAAAACAAATTTTATTCTGTACTTTCCACAAGACTATTAGATAAATTTATATATAAAATATCTAGCGGCAAAAATTATACGTGATTTGGCATACGTTTAATCGAAATCGGTTCAGTAGGTCCGGAGATATCTGCGTGTGACCGACAGACAGACAGACACCACAGCGATCCCATAAGGGTTCCTTTTTTCGCATTTTGCGACGGGACCCAATCACGCACTTTATATATTTTTGTTGCGGTTAAATCGAAAAGGGTATGGGCAATTTTTATTATTGTTATGTTTTATCAATGACGTATCATGTAGCTCTTTGTGTTTTATACGTTTTGTTAATAATTTACAATATGAATTCACTTCACAGATTAATGATTAAATTAGGTGATACGATAATCACTCGCTTGCTGCCGTTCGTAGCAGGCACTTGTATTTTAATGCTGCATAATATTGGTAATAAAGCCACTCAACTTCTCCTACTATAAATATTGTATAATTATTTCTTGGTTTTCTAACCAAAATATTTAAAGTATTCCTAATTTAAATATTTTATGTGTGCGTATGAGTTATCTCAAGAAATGAAATTAAATAATAATTTGTATTTTATATTAGCTTCGTAAGATACAGATTAAGACAGATTATATATGTTATAGAAATTTTCGGTTATGCGAAAATTTCTATAATGTTTAGGTAATAGCGGTAAAAGCCTAAAAGAACAGATTATATTTTGCACTGAAATGAAATGAAATATATGAAACACACAATATAATATGAGTTTAGAGTATTCATTCTCTTACCTTACACTCTTCACCTTACACCTTATCATTACTAACACATACAACCCACAGAGCATTACAGTTGGTTAGAGGGGAATATGAGGCTTGTTCGGCGCGCTAGCAAGTTAGCTTAGTAGTAAGTAAGTAGTAAGGTAGTTAGTAAGTTAGCGTTAGCTAGTTTACCCGGTGTTATAGGCTGACATCACGGATGTTTTAGGTGATGTAGCCAACCGTGTCAGTTTCCATAAAAAAAAAGGTAGGTATGGAAGGGACCTACAGTTTTACGTGGAATCCGGACCACGTTCATCCTCCAACGGTCGAGCGGTCACCCATCCAAAACTGACCGCGCCCAGCGTTGCTTAACAATCAATAGCAACAGTCGACTGTCTGCACCACTTAGCCATCGAGGCTGACAAAACTTACCATCATCACCACTCACTACATAGTATAAAATAAAGTAGCTTTCCGCCTCTGTCTGTATATCCGCTAACTCCTCCTAAACCACGCTACGGATTTTTATGCGGTTTTCCCCATCAGTTAGATAATTTTTCACGGAAGGTTTATATATATATAATAAAACTTAATTATATTTATGTAAGTAGAAGAAAACAATATGTTGCAACCAAGTCGACGAAAAATACATTTACATGGCTTACGTAGGATAAACCTTAAGAGATATATAAACATTATGTACTAGAGAATTGTAGTTCTTCTGAAATCCTAAAGAAAACTTTGCGATGGAATATCTCTATCTGTTACGGTTGACTCACAGTAACAATTTCTTTCATTAAAAGTTTAATTAAAAATTGCGATATTTGCGACGCAATTTACTCTTATTCAGTATTAATTCTTATCCAAATAAATATGGTAGTATTCTTGGGCATTAAATGTAGATTATAATTGTCGTTTACAATATATATTTATAATGAATACTTTAGAAGATACCAAAGGTCGCGCGCTGGCCCGTCCCACAGTCTGTCATCGGCTGCGTTCGCAAAAACCTGTTTAAAATGCCCGCATGCTCTGTGTTTACGTGTAAAAACACTACAGCCAAGTTTAGTGTGCACAATAGTCGTGCACAATATGAATATCTTATCATCGGTAAGTACACTCCGCTCCCCGCAACTCGGCGACGCTAGTTCTCATACAAGCATTTGACAGCCCGGGGTCCATACCTTTTTTATCGTTCTAGCCTCGCCCTATATCAAAGAGCGATTGGTAGCGACAACACGTAGGTATATCGGAGCGCTGCTTTACACCAATGTAAAGATAGTTCTTGAAGCTCACTATAGGTTAAATACCATCACACGAAATAGCCTTAGGACTTAGCAGTATGAAAGAAAGTATAGAATGAACGGAATTTAGTGTCGAATGGTAGATGGTTTGGTAGAAGCGATGTACACAAGATACATACTATAAATATTTAGATAAAATTTGGGAAGAAGATAGATTGCATCCTGTGGACTACCTTTTGTCGAAAAAAAAAAACCCGAAGCGGGTGAAATGGGGGATGCAATTTTGTCTGGGGAACCCACCCTTTCCTATGTTAGGGATATAAATGGGGAAGGGTGAAGGGGGATGGGCGGTGATGGAGGGTGGGGATGGAGGAGGGGCGGGGTTTGAGGGAGAGGGGTGAGGATGGAGGGGAGGGACGATGAGGGCGGCGGAGTGAGAGGTATGGGATGGAGAGGGGCCGGTAGGAGAAGGAAGGTATGAAAGGGGAGGGAGGATGGTGGGAGGTGAGGAAAGGGAGGAAAGGGACGTAGGGAGATGGAGAAGGTGGAAGAGATTTAGGGTAGGTTAGGTGTGTAAGATGGGTGGGAGATGAGGAGAGGGGCGACGAACAAGGGGGAGGGGTGAGGGAAGGAGGGATAAGAGGCGGGGTAGAGATGGTTGAACGAAGGCTGAGATAGGGAGGGATAGAAGTGACGGAGGGAGCGAGGGGGAGAAGTATGTATGTATGTATATTGTATATATTCTTTATTGAACACCAATTTATAAATATTTGGTACAACAGGTGACCTTAATGCCCCGAGGCATTCTATTCTAACTAACCTTTGGAATGTGGGAGAAGTACATGCAGACGAACAAGAATAGTTTGTGTCAATGTGTTAGACTGTAAAGAAATATGTGATGGGTGAATTGGAGGAGAGGGGAGAGAGGAAGAGGAGAAAGTGAATGAGGCGAGGGAGGAGGGAGGGAGGGTTGGCAGAAGGAAGAGGGTAGGGAAGAAGGAGGAGGGTGGAAGAGTGGGAGATAGGAAGGAGGTGGGAGAGGAAGATGAAACGAGCGAGGGGTGACGGAGCGAGTGGGGGATTGGGGAAAGAGCGGGAGGAGGGCATTAGGGAGAGAGGTAGGCAGATAACGTGGTTAAACGGGAAAGAGGGGGACGGAGAAGAGCGAGGGGCGGGAGGAGGAGGGTGGGGAAGCGAGGTAGTTAGGGAGAGACTGAGGCAGAAATGGTTCAGGGAGAGAGAGAAAACACAAAAGAATATATTGTTTATCATGTTTGCGTTTAAATCGGATTTGCTATTAAACTGACTTTACGGCGAGCGAAGCCGCGGGTAAAAGCTAGTTTAGTCTATATTTACAAAAGCGTTTGCCACTGTCTACGTGTTATCAATATTCTCTCTTTAGAAGTAAGTATACATTCAGTTATTTTACAAAAAAACTAATGCAATTTGTTGTGACAAATACAATAAAGCGACAAAGGATTTTGTGAAAACATATTTACTGCAATCATTTAAATGCTCTAATGATGATGATGCGCCCCGGCACGACATAAAATATATCAATGTTACTCCATAAAGGTGCAGTCCTGAAAGTCAAGTGAAAGGCAAATTTAAAAGTATCTATACATATAATAAAATCGTAGAGGTAAGAAAGTCTGTACATTGAATGTATTCGGAAAAAAACTAACCAGGGTGACTTAAAATGAGATACTGAACATGTTAGAACAGTTTTTAAAATTTTTGTTTGTTTGTTTGTTTGTTTGTCTGTACGCGCATCACGCAAAAACCACTGAACGGAATTAGACGAAACTTTGTATAGTGGCAGTTTATATGCCGGGTTAACATAATACGTAAAAAAAAATAACAAAAATAAAAAAAAATTACATTTATAAACATTATTGCGCGTTTAAAATCACGTAGTCCAAAGTACATAATTATATCTTGAGAACTGGCAGCAAATACAATTTGAATAAAATATTCATTCGAAATTTAAAAATAAGTAGATACAACGAAAATGACAGTTCTTCTTTTTTATAACTTGAACACAATAGTCTATACATATCTATTCTTTCTATACATATAATAAAATCGTAAACGCAAAAATGTCTATTTGTACGCGCATCTCGCAAAAACCACTGAACGGAATTTGACGAAACTTTTTATAGTGACAGTGTATATCCCGGATGAACATAATAATTAAAAAATATAATAAAAATCACGTAATCCAAAGTAAAGGTAAAAAACAATTTTAAATGTCATGTTGACAACGGAGAACTGTCATCTCGACGTGAGCTGGCCGGTGACAAATTGTTTGATAAATAAAAATAATAATTGAAAGTCGAAGTTATGTCGCTGTCATTGGTGCAATAAAATTTATATATCTGTTGCCCGCGGCTTCGCTCGCGTGAAATTCGTATTTAAAAAAAAGAAAGTAAGTAACTAAAGGCGGGCCCGAAGGCGGATCTGCGCTCACGTAAACGATATTCTTTCTCGATGAAAGTAACTAAGGGCGAGGCGGAAGGCGGAGCTGAGTTCAGGAAGAAGAAAAACATTCTTGAAGAAAGTAAGTAACTATGGGCGAGGCCGTAGGCCGAGCGTTCAGGAAGAAGCTAAACCATCTTGAAGGAAGTATGTAACTAAGGTGAGGCCGAAGGCCGAGCTACGTTCGGATAATTGAAAAACCATCTCGAAGAAAGCAAGTAACTAAGGGCGAGGCCGAAGGCCGAGCTGCGTTTAGGAAGAAGCTAAACCATCTTGAAGAATGTAAGCAACTAAGGCGAGGCCGAAGGCCGAGCTACGTTCTGACAAATGATAAACCATCTCGAAGAAAGCAAGTAACTAAGGGCGAGGCTGAAGGCCGAGCTGCGTTCAGGAAGAAGCTAAACCATCTCGAATAAAGTTAATTAATATTAAGATTGAGTTCATTTAATTTAAATTTTATTATAAAGTCCACACTTCTAACGGCAAATATACCGTGCATCCTAGAACCTCGCGGTTATTCCCGGCTGGATGGCAAGAGGCCCGATGCATCACCTTAGTGCCATGGACTAAGGGTAGTTCTTTGATGTGGGACGCCACTTTTTTTCTCACATTGGCTCCAAGTCACGTTAGGACATCTTCAAGAGCGGCTGGCGCGGCCGAGGCTGGGGCGGAGAGCCTCAAACGCAGCAAATATAGAAATATAATTCAAGATTTCGAATTTGTTGCGTTTGTGGTTGAAACCCTCGGTCCGTGGAGCAGTGAAGCCAAAAGAGGCTTGAGCTGGTTGACGCAACTGGTGTCCCGCCATCAAGGGCTTATGTACTTCATTCAAAGGGTAAGCCTTTGCCATCCAGCGGGGTAATGCCGCAAGTGCTCTAAGAACATTTGAAAATGCCCGTTTTGATAGTTATTTTAATGTTTGTTAGGTAGGTTTAATACTTTAGTTATTAATATTACTTTTTTATTTTTATGAAATAAATAGATTGAGTAAACGATATTATATTCTATCGAAGAAAGGAAGTCTTTAAGGGCGAGGCCCGAAGGCGGAAGAGGGTTTTTGGTTTACCTGAACGCAGCTCGGCCTTCGGCCTCGCACTTAGTTCCTTCCTTTCTTCCAGAAGGTTTATCGTCTTCCTGAACGCAGCTCGGCCTTCGGCCTCGCCCTTACTTACTTCCTTTATTTGAGAAAGGTTTATCGTTTACCTGAAAGCAGCTCGGCCTTCGGCCTCGCCCTTAGTTAGTTACTTTCTTTAAGAAGGTTTTTCGATTACCTGAACGCAGCTCGGCCTTCGGCCTCGCCCTTAGTTACTTACATTCTTCTTTGGAATACGAATTTCACGCGAGCGGAGCCGCGGGCTCAGCTAGTATAAAATATAAATAAATGAAATATAAAAACTCATAGCTGCGCGGGAATTTACTTAGCGGTGCACCGACTTCTTTATGTAAGTGAACGGAAATTATTTTTTACATTTTAAGGGTCGGGGGTTTTTTAAATTTGTAATTTAACTTTTATTTGAAGCTTTTTAAAAAAAAAACCGCATGCAATTTTTTAAGAAATGTACATGTTTTTGTTTCATCTCAATAAATAAACAGAAACTGCAACTGAAAACGTCTGTGATTCAGAAACTCTAACTAGACCATCTGTAAGCTTCGGGTCACCAACAAGATGGAGCAATATTGCAACCTGATCTATAATCTTTCTTCTGTGCTCGCGGTCACCGGTGACTTCACGAGTGGCTCGGGATCAATTCTGATTACTCTCGCTCACAGCTGTGACGTCATAGAGCCGAAAGCGAATCAAGGGAATTCGATATTCGTTTGTTCGTTTAAGTGATTTCGTGGCTCAGGGGTGAGGGTCTAGCACTAGTAGTTTTATGGCCATGGGATCGAATCCCACCAAATCTTTTTGGTTTTTTTTTTGCTTTTTTCTTTTTTAAGCAATGTTACGGTGTTTAAATTGTTTTAGGGTGTTTAGTTTCTTTTATAACCACCTAAGAATTATTTTCGGAAATACAAACTTGTAACAAAAACGACATGCACCGCCTCAACATTAGGTTAGGGTTAATATAAAGAAGATGCGTCGCTACGCGACGCATCTTCTTTATATTAACCCTGGGTTTTTTTTAAACCACCAAAACGGTTTGTATATTTCCGAATATTTCCGAAAATAAAAATTTCTTAGGAGGACAACTGTCAGTGAGAGTTATCAGAATTGATCCCGAGCCACTCGTGTGACTTCCACTGTTTGGCAGTAGGTAATATTATTTTTCTGTTTGCAGGAAGAGCGCGGCGCGCACGAAACATAACGCGAGCGGTGATCTGTCAACCGTTGAGCTTCTCGCTGTGCGGCGTGGAGATACGAGCTTCGTTCATACCGACACTCCTCTCTCTACTCATCGACTGCGCTCTGTTACATTTTCAGTTAAAGGCTTGAGCGTTATCTCATCGTCACATACAGAGTGATTCGAATCAGGAATGTATACCGACATTTTAAAGAGGGTGATTCCGGAAGCTTAAAATATGAACAACTTGGGCCTTTGCATTATTTATAAAATAAAATAAAGTCAAATTACAAATAAAAAAGACCCCGACCCCTAAAAGGTAAAAAATAATTTCCGTTTACTTACTTAAAGGAGTCGGTGGCCGCTATGTAAACACCCACGCAGCTCTGAGGTTTTACATTTTATTTACTTAGCGGTCCCCTGACTCATTAAGTGAACGAAAATTCTTTTCGTATTTTTAAGGGTCGGGGTTTTTTTAAATTTGCAATTTAACTTTTATTTCAAGCTTTAAAAAAAGCGCGGAACATACTGTCTGAGACGTAATTATTTCATAACTATATTTACTTTATTACTTAATTACTAACATAGCTAAGAACTACCTCGGATAAACCAGCTTTTTATTAAAAAAATCACGAATTATACCTATTTTTGTGGCTGTTAAATCGAAAAGAGTATTGGTATTTTCTATTATTTTTCTCTTCATCGTGCGATGTTTTATATATTTTGTGAATAATTTACAATTATGAATTCAATTCACAGATTAATGATTAAATTACTATAATCACTCGCTTGCTGTGTGAGCCAGCAATAGGCGTAGACCACAGAGCAAAGTGGCGTAGACTCACGCCGTTCGCAGCGTGCACTTGTATAGTATCCTGACACTCTTGAGCTTCTTCTGCTGTAATATTGTAGAATTATTTCTTGGTTAGAATAATTTAAATGTTTTATGGCGTGCGTGTGAGTTACCTCAAGAAATTAAATTAAATAAATAATTTGTATTTCATATTTGCTTCATAAGATACAGACATTATATTTTGCACTGAAATGAAATGAAATATATGAAACACACAATATGAGTTTAGAGTATTCATTCACTTACCTTACGCTCTCCACCTCACAGCTTACCCTAAGCTAAGATACCCCCACAGATCATTTCAGTTGGTCAGAGGGGAAATATGAGGCTTGTTCGGCGCGCTAGCAAGTAGGCGCCTCCGTGCCGCCGCCGACGAGACGCCCCGGTTAGCTTATTTCTAACCAGCTGAGCCCGCGGCTCCGCCCGCCTTGTTTTCATTTTTGAGCATTCCAGTTTATTCTAAGACTGAGAGACTGCGTTCACTTCCGTGCGACCCAACTACCCGGCTCATATGAATAAGGGCATGAAGTGGGACGGCACGATCGAAGGGAAGCACTGACATGGCACTTAGTTCACCCGGTGTTATAGGCTGACATCACGGATGTTGTAGGTGATGTAGCCAAACGTGTCAGTTTCCATAAAATAAAATAAAACGTGGGAGCCCTATGCATGAAATGTGCATAGTTAGTTAGTACTCGGACAATAAAACATTATTATGAAATAAAATAAGTTAAAATTAAAACATGTTGAGGGCGAACGTTCAATTTCCTACTTGTGCGTAACCCCTGTCCGTTCTTCGCTTCTATGCATAGAATAATGTAATTTTTAACGCTCAACACAAACGGAGGGGTGTTATAAGTATAACGTGTGTATGTGGCATCATAGCTCCTAAACGAATGGACCGATTTGGATGCGGTGTTTTTATTAGAAAGCTGCTTTATTCGGGATGGTTCTTAGCTATGTTTTTAATCAATTAAATAAGTAATAAAAAAAAGTTATCTTAAAAAGTGATGAACAGGCGATTTTTTAAAAAAGCTTGAAATAAAAGTTTAACTACAAATTTAAAAAACCCCTGATCCTTAAAAAGTATTATAAAAACTCAGAGCTGCGCGGGAATTTACTTAGCGGTCCCCCGACTCATTTAAGTAAGTAAACGAAAATAAAAAAAAACAGAGCTGAGTTCGGTTAAGCAAATGTGAGTGGAAGAGTCGAGAAGGGTCGCCCTAGACGCACATACCTGGACCAGATCGGGCATGTGCTCAAAAAGGGTCAAGTACGTAGGACCCGTAACCGACGAGCATGCATGAAGAACATTATGGGAGTGGAAGAGGCGGCAGAGGTTTGTCAGGATCGTGGCACGTGGAGATCCATTGTCTCTGCCTACCCCACCGGGAAACAGGCGTGACGCTATGTATATATGTATGTATGTAACGGAAATTAATTTTTACTTTTTAAGGGTCGGGGTTTTTTTAAATTGTATCTGTAACCGTTAAGAGACAAATTTAAAAATAGTTTTCAAACCGTAAGCACTAAGCAGTACATAAGTGGACTACTTATTGCTTACAGCAAAATGTGCCGTAAGCAGCAAGTGGTCCACTTGCTGTTGCCTACCGGATATCTATACCTACACATTTCAAGTTTCAAGAAGATCGCTAAAGCCGTTTAGGAGCTACAGACTGTAACAGACAGACGGACAGAAGAAAAAACGGATGAGCAGCCACCTAAACGATTTCATAAGGGTCACTGGCTACGAAACCCTAGTAATTACATTGCATTTACGGGGACGGACCATTATTTACAATCCTTACATTTTCTCACAGCTATAATGTTTGCATTGTCCCTTCTCTCGTGTATTTATATAAGGCAGATATATACAGGCTGATGTGGTATGTTTTATGCATGCGAAGAAAACGACTCTCTTCACGTAATATTTGGTAAATTAAATTTCACATGCGAACTTCATTCCGCGCTCCTGTCACCAGGCTCGTTTCCTTCAATTTTTATTCAAGAGTAGATTTTTCTTATACTGGGAAGGAAAATTTTCAGACAGAGAATCATTAAATAAATGTTGGAGTAAATTTTGTTTTATTCTTTTTTAGGGTTCCGTATCCGGTACGGGTCCCTATTACTAAGCCTACGCCGTCTGTCTGTCTGTCTGTCCGTCCGTCCGTCATACGAGTATAAAAAAAATATAGTACATCGTTCCGATTTCAAACTATATCTAAAGCGGTTAATTCGTTAGAAGTTAATTTTCTGGTCTCCGCCGGATGCTCGTCCACTTCATCCCAAATTTAACTTGCAAATAAACGCAAAGTTCCGATATTTAAGGTGGCCTCATTCCGATAGTCAATTTGCCGTATTTGCCAACGACGCCGCAGTCACTCGAGTGGCGAGGCTGAAAGCCGAATCGTGTACAGATTCGAGGCCCGCACTCACAATCAGAAAATGTAAACTTTCCACAAGAATGTTCAATGCTATTTTTATTAAGTTCATGATTTTATAGGTAAGGACTCGTAGTAAGGGCGTCGTCTAATGAGATAGATGGCGTTTTAATGGCAGTTCCCACTATTGACATGAAACGCTTGTCCTTACCTATAATAAAATCCAACGTCTGCTTTCTGTCTGAGTGTCTGAATGTCTGAGTGTCTGAGTGTATGTCTGTCTGTCCGCTTATAACTCGAGAACCACTGAACCGATTTTAATTAAACAAAATTCTACGGATAGCTTGATTCTTCCCATCAACTATAGGCTACTTACTATCACGCTAAATGGCTTATGAGGTTAGCAGTGAAGTGAAATATGAGAGCGGGCGGAGCCGCGGGCAAAGCTAGTGTTATATACAATATACATTGTATATCATCGTCGTTAGATTATATCCAAAATCAAATCCAATTAAACGCTCTGTTATCAATTTCATGACGACGTCGTCGTTGTCACGTCAATTACTTGCGTGATCCTAGAGTAAACGGGTTGATTGACTTAATTATGCATAAGATTACTGTTTGGTCACAATGTCATCAAGGCACACTAGAACTGTGTAAACACTAGATTGATAATGTTGACATACATAAGTGCCGAGTTATCCCTTCCTTACATAATTGTGCTGATAGTTACTCCCGTCAGTCACTTTCTATCTCTTGACCTTCAATTTCATTCCATTCTACTTCTGTGCCATCTGGCTTACTCTGGCAGTCCAGGAGAACAGCGGCGATAACACATTGGATAGGTTGTGGCACAGATTTGGGCACAGATATAAGTTTTCAGACATGTTCTAAATTAATTTAGAAGGTTAAAGCCGAATCCGACGAAAAGAGCTTCTCACAGTTCTTTTATGCCATTGAAAGAAAAAAAGACAAACTATTTTTCCAGAAGTCTAGAACCTTCGGAGTCACCGATTAATTTATCAAGTTGACAGTCTCGTTGACATTAAAAAACCACTACACAGCCAGTAAAATTATTAAATTCTAGTGTTGTAAAGTGTTGTTTGTTACTAATTTATCGATTTAAATGGCTTTTCAACAATACCATCACACCATACATATTAATATCTCCATATTATCATAGTCTATACCTGCCATACCATAGTGTGCTCCGGGGAGCCCTTGGGCTCCGAAAGGCCTCTGCGAGGGCTAAACCTAAAGAATGAAGCACATCAAATGTTAGCCGAAAATGAGGCGACACTGATCATAAGAAATCTACAATAGTGAATGACATTATCAAAAACAATGACGTCATTCAAAAACTATCAATTTACAGTGGAATCAATACAGTGTTACAATACATTAGTATATTAATATCTTCTCAAACATCCAAAGGTTGACTCTAAGAAACCTCTGTAAGGGATAAGTCTTCCTTTACATTATGTTTAAATGTTCTATTGTTACTGTTGATTGTTTCTTGGAGCAATAGAGCATTTTCTATTCTATTCTATTCTATTCTATTCTATTCTATTCTATTCTATTCTATTCTATTCTATTCTATTCTATTCTATTCTATTCTATTCTATTCTATTCTATTCTATTCTATTCTATTCTATTCTATTCTATTCTATTCTATTCTATTCTATTCTATTCTATTCTATTCTATTCTATTCTATTCTATTCTATTCTATTCTATTCTATTCTATTCTATTCTATTCTATTCTATTCTATTCTATTCTATTCTATTCTATTCTATTCTATTCTATTCTATTCTATTCTATTCTATTCTATTCTATTCTATTCTATTCTATTCTATTTTATTCTATTCTATACTTTTATTTATTTATTTATTAGAGATTGAAATATATTTTTATTATTACCAATAGTATGGTTATTATTTATACAATATTATTATTAAAAAAATACACATTTTCATATATTTCGACTACTGTCGTCATCAGTGGAAAAATATTATAATATATTAATGACAAATGGTTTAATGGATGATATTCAAGCCGGGTGAGTGATGCGCGCCGAGGTTCCATATATAGGATGACTCCCATGATCTTAGTTCTATTTCTTTTAATGGTGGGTTGAATGACTTAATGAGACGGACGGTGAAGCATTGGTTGAATGAAGTTTGATGATGTCGGCAGTGTGTTGGGATGGGAAGTGGCGAGTTTACTGAGTTTGATGTGAATCTGTGGTGATTGATCCTAATATGTAATGGATTGATGGTTGAACCTATGTAGTATGATGTGCAATGACGGCATTCCAAAATGTATACGCATGATGATGTTTTGCAGGTTGAGTATGGTTGTGACTTATATGATTGTGTTGAGTTTGTCGGGTGAATGTTGATGTTTGTGTTGATAATTTCACATGTCTTACAGCGTTTGTGGTTGCATGGTGTGGTACCGGATGATGATATTATGTTTTCTTGAAATGGTTTCTTTTTTGATAGAATTCTAGACAGGTTTGGTTTTTGTTTAAAAACGACGGCCGGTGGTTTAGGTAGAAGGTTTTTTGTTTCGTTGCTTTATTAGAAAACTTAACAGCTAACTTATGACCTATTACATACACATTAAAGAATGAACGTAAAATAAGGTTTTGCTTATTTTAGGGCTCCGTAAAGCCCGTCTGTGTTTCAAAAGGGTTCCGTTGCCAAAAAAGTTTGAGAACCGCTGGGCTCTATACCATCATCACACTATCACAACCGAGACTGTGAAGGTGATCGAAATGGATGATAAGTGGACTTATGTTTTCTCTCACGCGGTTTAGTCGATAACTGCTCAATAGATTTTGTATATTATACTCCACAAGCTGTGCCCGCGGCTCCGCCCGCTCTCATATTTCACTTCACTGCTAACCTCATAAGCCATTTGGCGTGATAGTAAGTAGCCGATAGTTGATGGGAAGAATCAAGCTATCCGTAAAATTTTGTTTTATTAAAATCGGTTCAGTGGTTCTCGAGTTATAAGCGGACAGACAGACATACACTCACACACTCAGACACTCAGACACTCAGACAGAAAACAGACGTTGGATTTTATTATAGGTTATTTATTATTGATACTTCATGATACGACCGTTCGACCGTTGGAGGCCAACCGTGGTTCGGATTCCACGTTGAACTGTATGTCCCTTCCATTGTTACCTTACTCGGTGGTAGGGTTCAACCCGCCCGGGTTGATACCACCGCATTAAATGAAACGTTGGTCGAAACGGCTATGTAAATAGTTTGTGTTTTCCGTCCAGTTCAGTTTGACCGGCACGATCGAACGGAAGCACTGACATAGCCACTAGTTCACCCGGTGTTATAGGCTGACATCTCGGACGTAGTAGGTGATTTAGCCAACCGTGTCAGTTTCCATAAAAAGAAAAAAAAACACCCGTGATTTCAGCCCATTGCACCATAATATTACTGTTGGAACGGTGTGCCATCCCAGTGCCCACGTGCGACCCAAAACAAGTGTTAAATACTCAACGATTAGTCACTAAAGCCTGTCTGTGGAAGAAATGGGATATCAATATAAATACCTACTAATAATAAATCTGTAAGGGATGGCCATGTAGTAAATTTCTTTGTTTTATGAATGTACATATGATACTAAAATTAAATTGAATATTTTTAGAAACATTTTCTGTATGTATGTATGTTCCTTCATAACTCTTAAAACAATCATCCGAATTCAATGAAACTTAGTACAAGCACATTTGACTATACGTGACATAGGATAGGTTGAATAAAATTCAGTTCCGGTTACGCTAAGATTGGCTCTCATACAAACTGAATTGTTCCGCGCGCCGAAATAAAGGTACAGTGGCGGGCTTACTTATTTTCTTCTTTTTAAATACGAATTTCACGCGAGCGAAGCCGCGGGCCAAAAGCTAGTAACAAATATCAAAGTCTGGTAAGGCCAGATAAGCGGCTACCGTGCGTAAGTAAAATAAAATTATTCGCCTAGATTTAAGTTTAGCGAAGCTAAACGAAGGAGAGTTCATCATCAGTACTTCTGTTCGCCCAACCGTCTTGTCAAATTTCTAAAACATCTATTACTTTTTTTTTATGTAATCCAGTATGGGTGTCTGAGTCAGAGGGGTCAAAGCACATGCTCTGACTAGCCAATATCACCTCCGAGAAGGTAGGTGCCATACCGGAGACTTCCCTGGATTGCTGGCTATACTGGACTAGAGGAGAACACAACCGAGGCTGCTATGCGGCCATCTTACATCCAGTACGGTGGTACGAACCTAGTCGGCTACAATTTGAGCCTACAACCTAGTAAGGGGCAAGGGAAGGGACCTACAGTTTTACACCGGTTCCGAACGGTGAAGCAGCAGGTATAGGTATGCACGTAAATGTTTTCGTCAGAGAAAACTCATTGGTACACGGCGACCGGTTTCGAATCTCGGACCTCCCGCATGAGAAGCCGATGCCCAAACCACTCGGCCACCCGCCGCTTGAACACCGACTTACTTATTATATAGGAACACAACCAAAACAAGCAACGCTGGTTCTAACTGCCCGGGCAGAAGCACGCGAAGGGACTACTTTCTGGGTACTCACGGGAATTCCCTTCCGAGGTAAACCGGAACGAAAACGAACCTAAACCGGAACGACATGAGAGTCCTAAGAAGGACCTTAACTGGACACTGCAGACTAAACAAACACCTACACCGAGTGGGTCCTAGCGACACACCGGTGTGCAGTTTCTGTGTAAAAGAGGACGAAACGCCCGTACACATGCTTTGTGAATGTGAACCGCTCATTCACAGTGGAAGCCGTATATTCTAGGGGGTTATAACATAAATAACCTCAAGAAGATAACTCGGTTAATAGCGGAAATCGAACTTGGGGGCTAGCTACAAACTTTTGAGAGATCACAATTGATCTTGAAAAGGAAATGAAAATATACTATATTGTACACCATTATATCAAAGGGCCAGAAAAGGCGAGTTGAATGCCTTGCGACATTCTTTACGAACTAACCTTTGAGATGTGGAAAGCACGTAGGGGCGGACAATGCAGTACTAAAGAGTGGACAGTAGTATGAAATATAAATACACAACTGTGTAAAACTGTAGGTCCCTTCCCGCGCCCCTTACTAGGTCTGATTTCTGTGACTGCAGTGCCCGCCTAGCCTCAATGTTCTCACTACCTAGAGCAGCGGTTTCCAAATAGTGCTACGCGTACCCCCAGGGGTACGCAGGCTCAAGAGAAGGGGCACGCGTGGGCGCACTAAATGGCTACGTTTACCTCTACAAAAGAGACAGCGTCCCACTAATCTCGTTAGTGAAAATATTCAGATAATAGAAAAGGTTGAGTGGGACCCATTTCGTATTATATTGTGATTACTAAGTAGCTTTTAGAAACTAATAAATGATTTATACGATCGATAGTATCGATTCAATACACATTATTACATATGTAAAAAAATAACAACCATATGAAAAGTGTTTGATTTAAAAAATTTAACCACTTTGATATAAATCCTTTTCAACTCAACCGCGAGAACCTTGTTGATTTCAACGTCAGCAAAACTCAAGCATGCGCCATCTCTACCAAGGCCGACCGGTTTCCCTTCCAAGCTACGTTCCAGGGTACGGCCATACCTAACAATGACAAATTGGACCTCCTGGGCGTGGAATTGACCAAGGATGTGGGTTTTAGGGGTTTCATAGAGTCCAAAGCCACACTTGCCTCTAGGAAATTAGGCGTCCTCTACCGCAGCAGACGGTTCTTCTCACCGGCGCAGCTCCTTATGCTATATAAAGCGCAAGTTCGCCCGGTGATAGAGTACTGTAGCCATCTGTGGGGTGGATGCCCTCTTTACTTATTGGCGTCCTTGGACTCTATCCAGCGCCGTGCTATCCGTCTAATTGGTGATCCCAAGCTCACGGAGACACTTGAATCATTGGGCCACGTTAGCCTGTTCTATAGGTACTACCATGGACGTTGCTCTGATGAATTGGCTTCTCTCATCCCTCCAGCCCCCATCCGTCTCCGCCACACCCGCCGGACTCGCTCGGAGCATCCATATGTTGTTGACACCCAACTACTAAGAACACATCGTTTTTCGAAATCTTTCCTGTGTCGAACGCCGAAAATATGGAACGGTCTTCCGGTGAGTGTGTTCCCCACCACCTATAACCTGGGAATCTTCAAAAGGCGTGTCAATAAATTAGACGACAACCTTTTTTGTCCGCCTCATAGCCGGCATGGCGCCTCTCTGAGCGTGGTTTCGCGAGGAATGGTGTTATTGGCTGTGTCTGATCTTCCGTTGAAGTATTGGGCACAGACACCCGCGCCGGCTGCCTATAAAAAAAAAACTTGAGTCTCCTAAACTAACGTACCCCCGTGAAAGGACATAACAAGGATCCAACTTAATCTTAGGTAATGATAGACCTGTAGCGCTAGGATTTTTGGTTTCAAAAATATTAAAGTTGTTTATTTGTCGCATATAGTTTCCGAACCATTTGCCCAACCTAATATATTAGTTTGTGTCATCCTAGGAATTTGCATACGTAGCAATTTAGGTATTTGTCTTTTAGATCAGTATTGGACGAAAAGAAAATTAGAAAAGAAAATTTTACTTTCATGATAATATTGAAGTAGTAACCGATGTGCAAAAACATTTTGTGTCATCTCTGTCCACGGCAATCCTTAAATTTAACCAGTACCTAATACATCGCGCAAATAGCTCTAAAAGAATATTAGAAAAGGTTAAATAGGTGTTACGCGTTTTAGAGTACTGATATCTGTTGTTCAAAATATTTTGTGTCGAATTCATCCACGACATTTATAGATATTTAATATTTTTATTACAACAACCTCTAAAAGCCACAAAAGAAAATACGGGCTGTTAGAGTTTACGTCTTTTTGATTATTATGGTGTAACAAAACACTATTCATAATTTGTGTCGTTTTTATCCACGGAATTTTATTATTTGTAAAAAAAACACTAACTTCGCATGAAGTGCGAGCGCGGGGAATAACGCGGGCGCGGGCGGCGGGGCGGCGGGCGAGGCGAGCGAGCGATCGAGGCACGCGCACGCCGCCTCCTCCCCCTCCCCCCCCCCCCCCCCCCCCCCCCCGTCCCGCCGCGCTCGCGGGTCGTTCAGCCAGCCATACGCGGGGCGCGCGTTGCGTTGCGTGGCGCGGTGCGAGTTGCGACGTGCGTGCGTTATCATATCAATTATCAATTATTATTATTATTACTAATAATAAATCTGTAAGGGATGGTCATGGAGTAAGTTACTTTGTTTTAGGAAATATTGAGTTAGTAGCCTCTATGTATGATACTAAAGCTAAATTGACGATTTTGAGAAATCTTTTCTGTATGTATGTATGTATGTATGTATGTATGTATGTTCCGCCATAACTCTTAAGCCGATTATCCGAATTCGATGAAACTTTGTACAAGCACATTTAACTAAGTATACGGGACACAGCTTGGGACACATGATAGGCTACATAAAATTCAGTTCCGGTTACGCTAAGATGTGGCTCTCATACAAATCGAATTGTTCCGCGCGCAAAATAAAGGTATGCAGCGGCGGACGGCTGGCGAAGGTGCGGGGCGCGGCGCTGCGGGAGGGCGAGTGGTTCTAATAGCGCACCAGGCTGCCGCGCTGCCACGCGGTGTGTGTATGCATTGTCTCGAGCAGTTTCTTATTTAATTCCATTTCATAATATTATGTAGATTTACTTCGTTGGGTATCTATTTGAATAATTTTAGGTGCAAACCTATGTAAAAAAATGTGTTGTTGCGAGTCGATGTTAGCGGATATTTACTTAACTGAAGTTCCTATTTGATTTAAGTTAATTGATCGTGTGTTTATTATATTGTACGTAGTGTAGTATGCGCGCAATATTAGCGAACAGATTCTTATTTTTACCCGACTACGGCGAAGCGAGAAGGAAGGTTATGTGTTTGACCGGTATGTATGTATGTATGTATGTATGTATGTATGTATGTATGTATGTATGTATGTATGTATGTATGTATGTATGTATGTATCTATGTATGTATGTATGTATGTATGCATGTTCATCTGTTCCCTCATACATAACTTCGAAACTACCTACTTATCATAATTTGACAAATCGAAGGTATCGTTGGATGCGTCTTGCTCTTGACCGTCTGCTGGTTGGCTGGTTGGCTATGTGACGTCCCATAAAAATGGGATATGGCGCCCTCTAGAGGACATAAAGTGATGACCTAAAAAACATGTTTTTAGTGTGGGGTATCAAATGAAAGGGCTTAATTAGCACATTTCAAAAATTTATATATTGTTAGCTGTTGCTTTCGGATTTGCTTGCATGCATCCGATAATTGCGAATAATTTCTAAAATCTATCTATCTGTCACGTGAACCTTTGTTTTGGTCATAACTCGAGAACCACTGGTGCTAGACCCATCGTGTTGGTACTCAAACTTCATGTCTCGGTGAGATCTATCCATCTGTCACGTGAACTTTTGTTTTGGTCATAACTCGAGAACCACTGGTGCTAGACCCATCGTGTTGGTACTCAAACTTCAGGTCTCGGTGAGATCTATCCATCTGTCACGTGAACTTTTGTTTTGGTCATAACTCGAGAACCACTGGTGCTAGACCCATCATGTTGCTACTCAAACTTCAGGTCTCGGTGAGATCTATCCATCTGTCACGTGAACTTTTGTTTTGGTCATAACTCGAAAACCACTGGTGCTAGACCCATCGTGTTGCTACTCAAACTTCAGGTCTCGGTGAGATCTATCCATCTGTCACGTGAACTTTTGTTTTGATCATAACTCGAGAACCACTGGTGCTAGACCCATTGTGTTGGTACTCAAAATTTAGGTCTCGGTGAGATCTATCCACCTGTCACGTGAACTTTTGTTTTGGTCATAACTCGAGAACCACTGGTGCTAGACCCATCGTGTTGGTACTCACACAGATGGATAGATCTCACCTGAAGTTTGAAGTTTGAGTACCAACACGATGGGTCTAGCACCAGTGGTTCTCGAGTTATGACCAAAACAAAAGTTCACGTGACAGATGGATAGATCTCACCGAGACCTGAAGTTTGAGTACGAACACGATGGGTCTAGCACCAGTGGTTCTCGAGTTATGACCAAAACAAAAGTTCACGTGACAGATGGATAGATCTCAGCGAGACATGAAGTGTGAGTACCAACACGATGGATCTAGCACCAGTGGTTCTCGAGTTATGACCAAAACAAAAGTTCACGTGACAGATGGATAGATTTCACTGAGACCTGAAGTTTGAGTATCAACACGTTGTGTCTAGCACCAGTGATTCTCGAGTTATGATGAAAACAAAAGTTCAGCTGACAGATGGAGAGATCTCACCGAGACTTGAAGTTTGAGTACCAACACGATGGGTCTAGCACCAGTGGTTCTCGAGTTATGACCAAAACAAAAGTTCACGTGACAGTTGGATAGATCTCACCGAGACCTGAAGTTTGAGCACCAACACGATGGGTCTAGCACCAGTGGTTCTAGAGTTATGACCAAAACAAAAGTTCACGTGACAGATGGATAGATCTCACCGAGACCTGAAGTTTGAGTACCAACACGATGGGTCTAGCACCAGTGGTTCTCGAGTTATGACCAAAACAAAAGTGCACGTGACAGATGGATAGATCTCAGCGAGACATGAAGTGTGAGTACCAACACGATGGGTCTAGCACCAGTGGTTCTCGAGTTATGACCAAAACAAAAGTTCACGTGACAGATGGATAGATTTCATCTAGACATGAAGTTTGAGTACCAACACGATGGGTCTAGCACCAGTGGTTCTCGAGTTATGACCAAAACAAAGGTGCCTTGACAGATGGATAGATCTCAGCGAGACATGAAGTTTGAGTACCAACACGATGGGTCTAGCACCAGTGGTTCTCGAGTTATGACCAAAACAAAAGTTCACGTGACAGATGGATAGATCTCACCGAGACCTGAAGTTTGAGTACCAACACGATGGATCTAGCACCAGTGGTTCTCGAGTTATGACCAAAACAAAAGTTCACGTGATAGATGGATAGATCTCACCGAGACTTGAAGTTTGAGTACCAACACGATGGGTCTAGCACCAGTGGTTCTCGAGTTATGACCAAAACAAAAGTTCACGTGACAGATGGATAGATCTCACCGAGACCTGAAGTTTGAGTACCAACACGATGGGTCTAGCACCAGTGGTTCTCGAGTTATGACCAAAACAAAAGTTCTTATGACAGATGGATAGATCTCACCGAGACCTGAAGTTTGAGTACCAACACGATGGGTCTAGCACCAGTGGTTTTCGAGTTATGACCAAAACAAAAGTTCATGACGAAGTTTCTAGTTCTCACAGAAAACGGGATATTAGTTCAGCACGATTGTGTTAGGGTCATGAAAGGTGGGTCAGTTTGAACTTATGCAAATTTTAAGCGAATCGAAGCGTCAATCTAAAATAATATTGACCACATTGACCATTGACATTCGTAGGTATTGAGATTGCAGACGCGGGCTTTGTACAAAATTCGCACTGCATTATTTATTATCTCTATAGGAGATACCAAACTTCTTTGCACGAAGTGCGAGCGCGGGCGCGGGCGGCGCGGCGGGCGAGGCGAGCGAGCGAGGCACGCGGGGCACGCCAGCCAGCCACCGGCCGCCGCTTCGCATAGAAGAAATCGTAGGTACCGAACGAACGTGTGTGCGTGCGTATGCCCCCCGCCCGCCGCCACCTGCTTTGACCGCAACAACTGTTTTTGTGTTTTATTCATTTATTTCGAGCATGAAAATGACACAAATTTACAATGTACATTTTTGATGCATTTATGAAATTGAATATGTAAACTCTAATCATTCTAATATTTTTTTGAAGCTTTTGTAGCTTGGAAAAATAACATAATTGAAAATCTTAAAATTGCGTGCCCTAATTTGGCACAAATTCATTTAATGGGCATATGTAAGTGATCTGAGATAGGAAATAACAATTTTGTCAATTCTAATTTTGTTTTAGGCACTGTTTTTACATACTGACCATAGGTCAGTTTGCACTGGTCGAAGATGACACAAACTGGGTTTGCACACTCCGCAGGCTATCCTAGATATGATACCATAATTATTTTAAAGTTTAGATTAATTTTGCCAGTTTTGAATGGAATTAAAAAAAACAACCACAAATCTTCGAATTGCTGAAAATGCAAGTGACAGATGTGACACAAAACGCAATATTATGCTTCTTATGTACGACTGTATCCACAGGCAAGAAATAAGCAAGTTTAGAATTTTTTTAACTTATGTCCTCAAAATAGCCCAGCGCTATCGGTCTAATGAAGTCTAAAGTTAAATTACATGCCCAAAATTGCGATTAAGAAAATAAATTCAAATAACATTGTTGCGTTATCTATCATACGTACATATTTATACATACACTGAGAACTTGAAATTAAAATATAACCAACTTGAAATAATGTACAATGTACAGACGTGCAATGCGCTCGTAATAGACAATTTCACGAAAATGTTCTCTGAGAAACTGATAAAACATTTCAAAATTCAATTTAAAAACAATGTTATCAGAAAGGAATGAATTGAATCGCGGCTGCAGAAGCAAACTGAAATGAACGGACGACCCTGTGCAGGAAGTAACCAATATGAATGCGGAAAATATAGGCCGACATAATTTACTTGACACTCAGCAGCGGTGGCGTTTGGGGTTGGTCCTACTCAACCGCTGAAGACAAAGTGAGACCAGAAATGACATTAAATTGGAAGATGGCTTGTTTAATTGAGGTATAGCAGCGGGGCGACCGAGCTTCGCTCGCCGTCTACACCTATCTAGATAAACATGAAAAAAATTACATTATCTAAATACAAAATTTCATAAATCGTTCGAGTCGTTTTCGAGAAACCAATTATATATATATATATAAATAGAAATTGCTGTCACCACTGATTATGCGTTACCTAACAACCGACCAGACCTCATATATGTAGACAAAAATGAAAACAAAACTTACCTTATCGATGTCACAGTGCCATCCGACTATAACCTCACTAGGAAGGAAAATGAAAAACTTTCAAAATATTACGCATTAAAAATTGAGATCCAAAGATTATGGAATACAAGAGCTAAAATCGTCCCAATAGTTATAGGCACTACAGGAATTATAAATAAATCAACAGAGAAACACATAAAAAATTTAGACGCTGGCATAAAATTAGAAATACTCCAACAACAGGCTGCAATTGAAACCACAAAAATAATGACCAAATTTCTAAGTGGAAATCTGCCTCCTGACAGTGAAGACAATAATATTATGTAACTCAAGACTGAACGGTGGGCCCGTCCTCTATCTTGGGAGGCACTCGAGCGAGGACGGGTGGCAGACCGGCGAGTACAATCGCCGACGACTCCGAAGAAATCCGGAAGAATAAAATTATATATATATATATATATATATATATATATATATATAATTTTATTCTTATATATATATATATGTACAAGTTTAGCTCACTTTTACATAGTATCGTCCAAATCCAAGCAAACCCAAATAAGTGTAGCCGACATGAAATGAAGGGAAGCACTGACATGGCACCTAGTTCACCCTGTGTTATGGGCTGACATCACGGATGTTGTAGGTGATGTAGCTATAACCGTGTCAGGTTCCATAAAAATAAAAAAAACATGTTTTATGGACTCTACATGTAGAACAAGATCCCGTGCTAAAGAGTGATAGGATAGGCATCTCTTTATTAAATATTGTATAATTTCATCCATAGGTAGGTAAACTACGCTTGGACAATTTGGACATGTCAAAAATTCCGCAAATTATAATTAAATGCGAAAAAGAACTGACAAACAAATCAAAAAGTCAAAATATTTTCTTAGTACAATAACAATTAACTTATACCTACGAGTACTACCGCTCACGTGAAAATGAGTATTTACAGCATATACAGCATAGTATTTACAGCATAAACTCTCAATTTGGCACGGTCTTTTCTCCGATTCCGACAGTCTGTCGGTTTGTAGGGTAGCTAGCCCTATGGCGGACGTTAAATTAAAGAGTTCGTGAAACTATTAAATGTATTTAGTGCAACAGACAAAATTAAATAACCTAGACGTTACATGGTCACAAGAAGACTGGCGCGACGTAACGCCGCATCACGCTCGCTGAGGTGAGCGCTGGAGTGGGGAAAGGTAAAAGGTTGTTGATCGCCAAACACTGACGTCCGGCACATCGCCTTCGCGCGTAAATTACTGCTTACCCCTGATGGTAGGGATTGAGCGTGGCGGAATGTTAAGTATATGTACAGAAAAATTCATCTTTCCTGCATGCGACCGTCCCAGAACACCACACCAGGGAGACAAAGGGCGGGGGGGGGATGCCACACAGCGATGGAACTTGCCCCCTCACCCCCTCGTGTTCCAACCCGTCAAGGGGACGACTTCAGCTTTACCCTGGACATTCTTCGAATTCGGTATTAGAATATCGTAATACTCTGGAATCTATGGAAAAAATGCGTATTTCCATAGAAAAGACAATTATGTGGATATTTATGGGCCATCTCAGATTATTGTGTTATTTTGAAATTTAGAACGCTTTGAGATTTTTTTTTATTTCCTATGATTTATTTTTATGTTTTATTAACAGGTTTCTTTACACTATTTAAATTAATTTTATATACTTAGAGTAATAGCAAAGAAAAATATAAAAAGTTAACATAAACACTATACAAAAAAGCGGTCAAGTGCGAATTGAACTCGCCTGGAGAAGTTTCCGACCCATTCCGTTTTCCGTGAGAACTTTAAGACTTCGGATTTTCGTTTAGATTTTCCTGTAAACTACAAGAGGGGACTATTTTACCCATACACTATATTTTTTTAAATTTTAGAAGTAGTACTTTTAGAGATAAGTGAGTATCGAATGCTCGATTTTTGTACATTTTCTTGAATATCTTTTAAACTATGCATTTTATTATGAAAATATATAAGGTCTTTATTTTAACTGACCATGCGTAAAGGGGGTGTTCTGTATCGGAAATAGAACACGTTAAAATTATAAAAAAGGGGGGTAATATTTTTATATTTTATTTATAAAATTTATTTTATATAGTACCGTGTGGGGCCGGTACTTAAAAAGAATAGCCCCACTGCATCTCTCCCCGTGCATGTCGTAAGAGGCGACTAAGGGATAAGGACAAGATACTGCGCTAAAGGGCGACAGGCTAGCCACTTCTCACCTTGGCGCAGTCCTTCCACCTAGTCATGCAGCAGGTGGGTTCTTTGTGTCTTACTTGCTGCTTGATAGTTGTCTTGTCCATATACTGTGCTAAATGTGGTGGTCGGTGTTGTGCTGTAATTTACTAGAGTCCTTATAGTACAACACCGATTACTCTGCTTACCCTGATTGTCGGGATACAGCGTGTGTTATGTATGTATGTATTTTATAATAAACAAATACTAACAGACTCTCCTAAATACATTAAACACCTTTTGTTAAGAAACTATGTTTCTATTTCTAATAATTACCGAGATAATAATTGTGAAAGTTTTTAAAGTTTGAATTCATAAGGAACACGCGTTGGGTAGGTAGTTACGTACCTACGTAACTTCGCACATTATCTGTGCTACGCACGCGGCGTTCACCGAACTACGCGATTTGAACTACCCCTCCACACGCGACGGCCGGAGGCAAACCTCCAAGGGCGCCGACACAGGTGCAAGCAGTAGTGGTAGAACATCTCTCTGAGACGACACGACGCAAGAGAAGCTACATACTAGCGCTGTGTAGTGGTACTAGACCCGTACCCCACCACCTTTATCTGAGAGAACTCCCCTTCCTCAGGGCTGCACCGCGACGTCACGTGGCTCTTTCACTGTTTGTTAATTATTTATTTATTTATTAAGAAACTAAACAGCTAACTTATGAACTTAGGCCCGGACTTCATGCATCCGTTTCTCCCCGGAGTTGACTAAAATAGGCCACACCCACCGGTGCGAGGGACAGAGTGAGAACTTCATGCATCCGTTTCTCACTCTGTCGCTCGCACCGGTGGGTGTGGCCTATTTTAGTCAACTCCGGGGAGAAACGGATGCATGAAGTACGGGCCTTAGAGTACTCTGAGTTTATGAACTGTTACATACAAACAGAGAAAAAATTACAAGACCAATAATAAAGTATTTTTGCAATCACCAATAAAATGTTAATTTTAAAAAAGAAAATATATTTTGAAAATTTTAAAAGACATCAATTCTTCCAGATACATTTTGAGACAGCCGACTCGCCCCAAGGGCAAAATTTCATTCTCAGGGTAACACTAGAGTAGTTACCCCGAGCGACACTATCTTGTCCCGCGGCTAACAGTAGACTCGGGTAAACGAAAATTAAAATCTCGTCGGTGCACCCGAGCCACCGAATATATTCTTTCTTTCATACGTTCATTCAATTCGTTCGTTCATTAAAACAAATAATCACAAATCAGTTGAAATTAATTGCCTTATCTAGGTGCAATATAAAGTGTTCAACTATTATTAGGGTTCCAGATCCGTCGTACGGGTACTAAGCCTACGCCGTCTGTATGTCTGTCTGTCCATTTGTCTGTATCTCTTTAACCGTAATAGGTATCCTGTTGAAATTTTCACAGAATATGTGTTATTATGGCTGATTTAACAACAAATAAAAATAAAAATAAGAAAAAGTACAAAATTCACGAGGGTCCCCATACAAGAAAATAAAAAGGTATGCGCGCCACCTACCGAAGTATGAAGCATTTTAACTAATCCATAGATGGCGTGAGTGGCGCTGACCATGACATGGCGATACGGAACCCTTGGTGCGCGAGTTCGACTCGCACTTGGCCGGTTTTTTTTAATTTAACTTTCTAAGGGTAGTAAAAATTCTGACCTGGTGAGTCTTCTTGCCAGTTCTTTCTCGACGAGCTAATAGAATGAGCGGATAAAACATTAGATATGTTATGATGACCTGTGAAGTATTTTTTATTGCTTCCGAACTGGGTGGCTGTGCCCGAGGTCGAAGCATCAGGCGCAGCCAATTTCACCCCCGAGGATGTGCCAGTCCGGCTTGGAGACGGACTAATGTCGGAGTGTGAGAATAGCACCCGCCAGGTGGGACGACGACATCAAGTACGTCGGCGGAAAGCAGTGGTTCCGTACCGCTGAAGACCCGGGAGGGATGGAGGAAAATTGGAGAGGCCTATGTCCAGCAGTGGACGCTCACACGCTGACTGACTGACTGGCATGATAATACCAATATATTTCTGTTATTCCGGTGAAGTTTAACACAGTCTGAATACTTATAGAGTACTAAACATATTACAAAGTCGATTGGAAGAAACTTCGAAATATCATTCTGCAATAAGGCACCCAGAAGTGTCACGCAACTTGTACCTATATTCATCACTAAATCACTCAAGGGCTTCGAATCAGCCCGTCTAGTTACACGGCTCAGACGAAGTGTTAGGGGAGTCATATAGACGGTGATATCTTCCACCAGACCACTCCATTTCCCGTTCCGGTCACGTGCTGTCTCGACCACCCTTCCTCCCCTCACCTCTCACTCCGCAGGCATCCGCTTGCTCCCCTTTGACACTGTTCAAATATGGAACGTATAGGTTGCACTGGCCGTTATTTACATAATTTGATGTTTATTTATCCACACATGGTTAAAGGAACGCCCATTCTTACGAGAAGTCGGCGATTCAAATCCCAGGAGTGAAAATCATCCGCCATGTCGCCGGCATGGCACCTCCTTCACTGAGCGTAGTTTCACGATGATTGGTGTAATTGGCTGTCGTTGATTGTCCGATGAACTCGTCGGCACAACCAATATGCCAGCTGTATTATAAAATACTCGTATAGTAAATTTCCCGATTTTCCAAAAATACATATAAATACATACATATCACACACGCTGAATCCCGACAATCGGGGTAAGCAGAGTAATCGATGTTGTGCTGCAAGAGCTCTGGTAAATTACAGCACAACACCGACCACCACGTTTGGCAAAGTATTCGAACAAGATTCAATCGATCAAGCAGCAAGTAGGCTCGAAGACCCACCTGCTGCATGACTCGGTGGAAGTACCTTCGGGTGGCCGAGTGGTTTGGGCATCGGCTTCTCATTCGAGAGGTCGGCGGTTCGAATCCGGTCGGCGTGTACCAATGAGTTTTTTCTGACGAAAAAATTTACGTGCATACCTACACCTGCTGCTTCACCGTTCGTATAAAACTGTAGGTCCCTTCCCTTTCCCCTTACTAGGTGGTAGGCTCAAATTGTAGCCGACTGGGTTGATACCACCGTACTGGATGTAAGATGGCCGCATAGCGGCCTCGGTTGTGTTCTCCTCTAGTTCAGTATAGCCAGCAATCCAGGGAAGTCTCCGGTATGGCACCTACCTTCTCGGAGATGATATTGGCTGGTCGGAGCATGCGCTTTGGCCCCTCCGACTCAGCCACCTATACCGGATTACATAAAGAAAAAACCGTGCCTAGGTGAGAGGTGGCTAGCCTGTCGCCGTTTAGCACGGCATCGTGTCCTTATCCCTTAGTCGCCTTTTACGACATGCATGGGGAGAGATGCAGTGGGGTTATTCTTGTATTATTCCAAAAATATCCGTGCATATATTTAGTTCATACCACAGTACACCGATTATATCAGTATTTTAAGAACCCTCATTTTTTTTTTATGGATACTGACTCGGGTGGCTACATCACCTACAACGTCCGTGATGTCAGCCCATAACACCGGGTGAACTAGGTGCCATGTCAGTGCTTCCCCCTTTGATCGTGCCGGCTACACTGAACTAGTCGGAAAACACAAACTATTTACATAGCCGTTTAGACCGACGTTTCATTCAGTGCGGTGGTACCAACCCGGGCGGGTTAAACCCTACCACCAAGTAAGATTAGGAGGGAAGGGACCTACAGTTTTACGAGGAATCCGAACCTCGGTCAGCCTCCAACGGTCAGCGGTCACCCATCCAAGTACTGACCGCACCCAACGTTGCTTAACATTCAATAGCGACGGTTGACTGTCTGCACCACTGAGCTATCGTGGCCGACAAAATTCATAATTCATTCCTCATATTATGATTGGCTTCATCACCCACACCAGCCACCTAGTAAGGTAAGGGAAAGGTTCTACAGTTTTACGTGAGGTCCGAACCATGGCCTGTAGCCTAACACAATTTTGTCCACGACCTCCGTCATACGGATAAATATTCATCCGTCGTGACTGGCCGACTAAGCGACCTGTGTATGTATTAGACCGTATCTCCACTAGGCGTCCGGCGTACGATATCTGCCATGACGCAGACTGGGTTGGTACCACTGAATGAAAGGACGGTGGAAAAGCCTATGTAAATTGTTCGGGTTATCCGTCCAGTTCAGTGTAGCCGGAATGAGTAAAGGGAAGCACTGACAGGCACCTTGTTCACCAAGATGTTATAAGCTGACGTCAAGTATGTTGTAGGATGTAGCCAACTGTGTCAGTTTCCATTAAAAAAAAAACACACACACATTTAAAAATTAACTTATCTTCAGACTTCAGAGAGACGAATTCAACTGGGTTGAGCTGCCTTCGGAAGGTTAAAATTCGCCCTGAAGTCTGATCTTCCGCAAAATTTAAAAACCCGAACATATGACCAGTGTGTCCTCCCGGTTATGACGTACGGGTGTGAAACATGGACGCTGACGGTCGGTGTTGTCCAAAGGTTGAAAGTTGCCCAGCGAGCAATGGAACGAGCCATGCTGGGAATATCGCTACGTGATATGGTGCGTAAGGAGGTAATCCGCCGACGCACCAAAGTAGTCGATATTGGATACCGGGTGGCTAAGCTCAAGTGGCAATGGGCTGGGTACGTCAGCCAAAGAGACGACGACCGTTGGAGTAACCGTGTGTAACCTACAATGGCGGCCGTGGACAGGTAAACGGAGTGTGGGAAGACCACCCGCCAGTTGGGACGACGACATCAAGTACGTCGGCGAAAAGCAGTGGTTCCGTACCGCTGAAGGCCGGGAGGACTGGAGGAAAATTGGAGAGGCGTATGTCCAGCAGTGGACGCTTACACGCTGACTGACTGACTGACTGACTATCTTATCTTCAGTAGCCCCGCAGCGCAGCGTTACATATGAAATACAATTTGATCAAAAAACCGGCGCGGTTTACACAAGGCAGCCTATCTATCGTACGGCAAGTGAATTTGAACTGAAAAATACATAATACAGAGCTTCAGGCCTCCAGCCAGGGAGAAGGCTGAACGGGGCCCGCCGTCCGACCGAGAGCTCTGTAAACATCCGCCAGAGGGCACGGCACTGCGCCGGCATATCGCAGCCCATATCCGCCTCTTGTGGCTGGATACAAGCATCCTCTTAAGGGTCGGATAGTGGAAAACAAGTTTTTGTTCGAGTTGGGCTTGTGCGGAAAAGTGAATTAATTTATATAACTAGCGCCACTCACGCCATCTATGGCGTGTTAACAAATGCTTCATATTAATTAAATCTCATGATTAGTTAAAATGCTTCACGCTCTATTCGGTAGATGGCGCGCGCGCATACACTCTCTTGGTTTCTTCTATGGGAACTCCCGTGAATTTTTTACTTTTTATTATTTTTATTATTTGTTATTATATCGGTCATAATGACACATATTCTGTGAAAATTTCAACGGCCTACCTATTACGGTTCAAGAGATACAGCCCTCGGACAGACGGACGGACGGACAGACAGACAGGCAGCGTAGGCTTAGTAATAGGGTCCCGTACCGGATACGAAACCCTAAAAAGCCCCAAAGTGCGATTCGAACACCGAGGATTCCGTACCACCACACAAGGAAATTCGTGTCATGTGTTCACCAAAATAATTGTGTTAAACGAAACGCCTAAATAAAACCTATAGCAATGGTTTGACTGGTAGGCAACCCATTGCTTCTTGGATATAAAATATTAATTAAATCCATTAATTGAGTCCAGGGAAAATAAAAAATCTCCATATTTTTTTAAGATTAATTAAAATTTAAAAGTGACTTAGATACCAAAACTCAGAAATAGAAAATGGTGCAAGCCAGCTAGCGTCGAACCCACGCCTTTCGCAAACTTGCCAGGGCCTTTACAGCTCGGTCACGATCAGCGATACTCTTACCGAGCGGGCTGGTCCTCATCTAAATATTCTCCGTTTAGTTCGGCGTTGCTCGCTGAATACATTTGAATATTTCTAACAAGCTGATGATGGACCTGAGCGAAATAAGAGTCGTTTCGTGGAATTATATAACCAAAAACGGCATTGTCTTTGCATACATTTTTACTTATTAACATCATTTGGTCGACTGTCTGTACCATTGGTCGCTCGTCACAGCTACCACCCATGTTGGTTTATATAAAAAAAAAACTTTGTTAAGTTAAAAAAAATTGCTATCAAGCAGCAAGTAAGGCACGAAGACCCACTCGCTGCATGACTCGGTTAAAGGATCGCGCCAAGTTTATGCCATTTCTAGATGTATAATTGCACGGGGTCGTTTGTTTCTTCGGCTCGATTTGTTTAGCTGCCGCCGCTGGAGCCAGAACTTCGTGATATGTAAAGCAGCTATCCTTGGAACGGTCGTGATGCTCCGCCGCGCAAATACTAATCGAACTATGAATATGAAATAGTTTACTAGATATCCTTGCTGGCCGATCCCTAGGGTCCAGTGGGTCGATTTCACCAGCTTCGGCTAAAATGTACATAGCTCCCGGTTAACTTCTGTCAATTGTAAGAGATATTTTATCCGGTACGGGACCCTATTGCTAAGCCTACGCCGTCGGTCTCTCTGTCCGTCCGTCCGTCCGTCTGTCCGAGGGCTGTATCCCTTGAACTGTAATAGGTATCCCGTTGAAAATTTCACAGAATATAATGTGTTATTTTATTTATTATGGCCGATATAACAACAAATAATACAAATAAGAAAAATAAAAAAAAAACACGGGGGTTCCCATAGAAGAAACTAAAAAGTCTATGCGCGCACGCCATCTACCGAAAAGAGTATGAAGTATTATGAATTATTATGAAGTATTATGAAGTTTAACTAATCATGAATTTTAACTAATATGAATCATTTCATAAACACGCCATAGGTGGCGTGAGTGGCGCTGATCATGGCATGGCGTAACAGAACCCTCGGTGCGCAAGTTCGACTCGCACTTGGCCGGTTTTTTTTTAATACGTGAACCAACATGGGTGGCTGTGTCGACGGACCAATGGTATCGTCGTAGCAGCGGCGACTCCTCTCAGTTGGCGAGGTTGGCGCCGCCAAACCAAATAAAATGAATGACACCATTAATACAGAAATATCAGGCTAAAATAAATGTGAAAAAATTTCGGAGTTATATTACTTATGTCATATATATAATCCACGATTAATAAGATAAAACGTCAATCCCGTACCCGTTACATAATTTGAATTTTCGCGCGCGTCAAACGCGGGCGACGACGAATGACGACACATCAAGGCATTCATTGGCCGGTTGGCTACATTTTGAAGCGCCATCGTATTCCATACAAGGCGGAAGCGACCGATGTCCCCCCCGTCCCGCGCGGACCCGCTGATCAGCCTTTCGAGTTGGCGCAGCGGGGAGTGCATTTAGTGACGCGGTAGCGAGTAGAGCGAGCTAGCGAGCGAGCTAGGCTAGGTGTGTTGTGTGCGCGTGTGTGTGCGCATTGGCTCGCGAGTTGATAGCTGCATATATTCCGTTATGTAGGTATGGACTTTGTATGGATGAATCCTGTGCAGTGTTGGTTAATTTAAAGTGATTTATTGGTAATTATAATGGCAAACTCCTACCGAGCTATCTACGGAGCACTCAAGGACAAGAGAGACTCAGTAATTTGGCACTCTTACATATCTGTGGAAAAGGAGTTGCTAACAAAATTGAGGAAGAAAGAAGATTTTCACGATCGAGTCATCGAAAATTTCTTGTCTGTGGAACGAAGAGTGGACTTCATGTACAAATAAAATGTAACAATTCAAGCTTGTATGCCTGTCTCGTCGTCGTCGTGCCAGAGGAGATGTCGCTGTTGTCGGCTGCAACTCGACTGCTTTGACACAACCAGTAGGTACCTATCTACAGACAAATAAATCGTAAGTGAGCAAAATTAATCATTTAAACTAAATATTATAAACTATCTATATCGTAATCGTCTTTCAGTTTTTGAACTCATTGTGGTAGAAATAAATTAACGCGTAGGTACCTAAGTTATGAAATTATGAAAAAAAAATCCTTAGCCAGAGCCAACCCAATATTCAGGACCAGGAGTCGCCGCTGCGTCGTAGACAGAGTTAAAAACACCTCTCCTCGCAAAGCCACGCTCAGTGAGGCGCCATGCCAGCAGATTTGCGAACTGTTGCTAGACTGTCTATGCCGCTGATTGTGACGTTTGAAGACACACAGGTTAAAGGATTCGGGAAACACACTCATTGAACTCAGTAATTTCTGTCGATTTTTTATGAAGTGGGTCCAAAATATATAATTGTTATTTTCGCATTATTTTTTTAAATTTTGTGATGGCATGAATTATGTAGTCGACACCGGTTAGTTACTTTTAAAAAAGTATTTAATTAATTAGAAGTAATTACAAAGTTGTATTCAGGTCGGCGATAGCTTACAGACTAAATGAAATATATCTGAGTCTTCAGCGAAGAGAACAATGCAGGCGGTCGGCCGAGGTGCTGTCCTCGGAAGTCGTCTGCATCGTCAGCGGGAATCGCCCGCTGCTGGGCACATAACTCCTCCCTCCTTAAGATGAAAGTAGGCTGGAGACGTCGTCGTAGGGATACTTTCAGGATCGTCCTCGGTCCTTTGAAGTCCTCGGTTCTTGAAGTTGTTGCAGTGGGTGTGCTGTTTGTAGATTTATTGAATGACATTAAGGACTGAAGCTGGGTGTGCATTCAATGTGTTGACTCCGTCGGTGTCTTCTTTCTTCTGTGTCCTTGTTTGATATTTTGGTTTAAATCTTTGGAAGAGTATGTAGGCGGCGGCTAATATTCCGATAGCGTACAGGGTTAGGGTGTACCAGCTAATGTTTGTGGTTATGTTAAAGTCGGGGGTTTCTATTATGTTTGATTGAGGTATCTCATTCCATTGAGATTGTATCTGGTGGAGGCGGTCGAACTGGATGTTTTCAATGTCGATGTGTATTTTACGCGTAGTGTTTGTCGTTATAATATGTTGTTTAGGTAACGGAATGTACTAGTTGATGAAGATTTCCTTGCTGTGTGTTCTCAGCGTTTTTCCCAGAAGTTCTATCTGACAATCTTTGGTGAGGGTTATAAGGTTTGATCCGATGGTTCTTGCATACGTTATATTTCGTCCACATGTAGATTTGATAATTTCCTCGTGCGGTAGGACCGCTAGCCAGCTGTTATCTCGTGTCTGCTCGATGTGACCTTGATCGAGTTGCATGCAGAACGCTGCGCTCGTGCAGTTGGTAGGTGTCCGGTGACTGATGAGTTGTATGACGCAATCGCTATTCTGCTGAGTAGGTAGTAAGTCTAGGTGCTTACACAGCTGATCGTCGTCGGTGAGTGCTTTGCAGGGTTCTTCTCGATGTGCGAACTCAGCACTTCCCAGGACAAGGTATTTGGAGTGTGGGATTATGACAATGTTGTTTTGGTTTGGGATGGAATAGAGATGAAGTAGATCATACTGCCGGCGGTCTACTAGAGGAATTTCTAGTATGAAGGTCAGAGTATGACTACTGCTATAGGCTTTGATTTCTATAGATTTTTCAATCAAGTGTATATTTTCTATTATCGGTTCGTACATTTGTCTAGTAAACTGATCTGTATTTATTTGAACTAATTCTTTAAGAAGATCATTTGGTGCAATTATACTAGGGTGCAAATTACCTATTTGTGCGAATGTTACTGCACTTTCTAAAACTAATATTTTTTCGTGCATAATAATTAAGCTAGTTTTTATTTGCGTATAAGAATTCAGGAAATATAAGCTATAATCTAATGTATTAACTATTTTTAACTGTTGTTCTAATTCCTCTTTAATTGACTGCTGGTTTTACTACACTCAGCATAATCTCGAATTCATTGATAGCACTTTTTGCTAACGTAATGTTTTCCTTTCCATTGAGGTTAATGTTATTTACTTGAGCGTACAGGTTGTTTATTTGTTTATTAATCTTTTCTGCGTCTGACTGATCTAAGTTTCCCGTAATTGTTTTTATAACAGTTCCCAGGCCGTTTATTAAGCCTCTGCGAAATCGGGTTAATACAGGTGAAAGGTACATATTGTAATTTATTTGTAGCGCTAAATAACATATAGCTTATCTGTTGTCGGTAATAAGGTGTTCGCATTGTACGATTCTGCGTATTTTATTTCTTGATTTTTCACTGATGCGAATACTTCGCGGAATTTCGATTGTGTACTCGTATGGCGTATTTAGCGTTGTGGTGTTTTACAATTATCTCGGATATGTTATTGGGGTGTAAACGAATTATTTTATATGTTCCTTTAAATTCCGGTTCAGTATTGGGGCTCCTGGCTGTTTTGTCTACCATTTTATAGACAGTTTCCCAAAGTAAAATTTTCCAAGTTTAAATTATGATTTGAAGTAACTTATTCTATGTTTGTTCTGTTTCGGAGAGAGTGCATGCGGCATATATTACTGGCTTACTTGAGCCAACAGTGCCTTTAGAAGGGAAGGGAGCTCCCAGGGCTACGTCTAATGCATTTAAAATAAAAGGGTTTTTCAAATCATTGTAACATTGGTGAATTTGTTAAGATATGTTTACAGATTGCAAAAGTTTTTACAAATTCGGGGGTACGTAGAACTTTTGCATGTTTTTTCAAATATGTTTTCATAGGATTGGTTAATTCGTAAAAATTTTTAATGAATTTACGGTAATATCCTATTAATCCCAGGAATGATTTTACTTCTTTTGGTGTTTTTGGGATTGGAAATATTTTTATTGATTTAATTGTTTCTTGGATTGGGTGGATACCTGCGTCAGTTTGTTCTATGTCTACATCCATTGAAGCGGTCATTTTATACAGTCGGGTCGTGTTAGGGGTGGCACTATATGGTGTGAGATGTACAGGGGTGTCATTATTTATGGTTCTTTTTTCGCAAGTGTTATTGGGTAGCAACGTGTTGAATCTACCCTTTTTGACTACCACAATTCCTTTTGGTAGGATGAGTCCTTTCTTCCGTGTGCGCCCGTTGTGAATGCATGTGCCATCTGTATAATTGGACGTTATGGTAACCATTTTTTCACAGTTAGGTTCGACTGATAGTTCCTTTCGCGGGTAATCCAAATATAAAGGTATTTCAGAATGCTTTGTTTTTAAAACTCTATTTTCTAGGTCTATATTGCAAGTGTTTAAGATGTCTATACCTAAAAGACCTTTGTATTGTTTGTCAAATTCAAATATGAGAAACTTATGTTGTTCTTCGGAATTGAAGACAGGTGGCAACGGCATGTAAATGACATCATTGTGTCGCGAGGCGGCGTGTGTGGTCTTTACCTGGAACTGCTCGTTTTCGACATATCGTTGTAGTTGCAATTCGCGAATTACTGTTGGTGAAATCATTGAGTGTGATGCTCCGGTATCAATTAAAAATTTTCCATTTGCTTCGTTTATAAAAATGTATGGCTGTTGTGGTTTTGATAGATAGTTTAGCTTTACTATTTTATTACGTTGGAGCCTTCGCGCTGGTAAAAATTTTGATCCTTCTGATCTGTCAGGTGATAGTCTTTAATATCGTCAGAGGATTGTTCCTCGTTGTCCGGGGTTTCCTGTGAGTCCTGGTAGTTAAGTTTATTTGGTTGCCAGTTATGACCAGGTCTATTAGCCGAACACATGGTGACGTCTGAAGTGTTTTTGTTAGGGACCCATTTAGGGTCCTGCGGGAAGCGGGTGCATTTTTGCGTTTTTTTATTTTTGCTGCCAGGAGGGGTTTGCGCGGCAGCATACGCTCGTCTTTGAGTGCGTGCATATTGTGCTTTCATTTCCTCCTGGGTTGCTAGATTCATTGCTTCCATAAGCGTTTTTGGTTGACCTATCCGCACTCCTATTGAGATGTATTGCTCTAGGTGTATAGTAAACTGCTCTATGGCCATGTTTTCATAAAAGTGTTTGTCCGGGTGCGTACCGATGCACATTAGGGTATCCATTAATTCTAGGATTTTTGAGCCAAAGTGCTCTGAGTTTTCACTTTCTCTTTTTACTGTCCCCAAGAGTTGTCGCATTAGTTGGGTTTCAGAACGCACCTCCTCAAGCCTGCGTTGGAGAGCTGCTTTGATTTTATCCCACGAGTCTAGGTCTAGCTCGTGGGCGATGGCATCTAGTGCCTTTCCTGATAGCTTGTTTGTTATAAAACACGCTATTGTTGCAGGATCTAAGTTTACGCGGGACAGAACGCGTTCCGTCGCGCGGATGAAAAAGTTTAATCGCCTACGGTTGCCGTCGTATGCAGGCAACATATCTAGGACGATTTTATAATTTCCTTCCTGAGCCATCCTAACTAACTATGTACGGCCGGTAAAGCCTATCTACAAAGAAAGTTCTCTAACGCAATGCAAAGTCTGTAGAGTGGAGGTCAGTTGGATAAGGAGAGATTATGCAGGATACCTGGGAGTACAAGAGTCAATCGCACTCACCACAGGATAGCCCGCATCTCGCCTTGTTGAGTCAGAAGTTGCGCCGTCTCTGGTTCCGGATGTCGGCTAGAGGTTCGGTTGCGAAGAAGATAGGATCCTTCCGCAACACTTGTTGATCGACGTTGAAGGGTTGATACCCACGTACTGCACGAGAGTCACTGCTGCACGAGGACACAGCTGAACGTAGAACTTCCAGGGTCCGTCAGGAGCTGGTAGAGTTTTTCGGGAAAACTGTTCAGTTTCACTGGGTTCGCGGCAATGTTCTATCCGGCAGTACTACGCCGATCCTACCGGCTGCGCCAATTATGTAGTCGACACCGGTTAGTTACTTTTAAAAAAGTATTTAATTAATTAGAAGTAATTACAAAGTTGTATTCAGGTCGGCGATAGCTTACAGACTAAATGAAATATATCTGAGTCTTCAGCGAAGAGAACAATGCAGGCGGTCGGCCGAGGTGCTGTCCTCGGAAGTCGTCTGCATCGTCAGCGGGAATGGCCCGCTGCTGGGCACATAACTCATGGCAACACCAGGTACCTACGCTACAAGACATAATTTGTTACACAATAGTCCGCATTGATAGTTTTTAGGTAGGTACAGTTCCCGGCAGAAAATTAATAATCAAACTAAACCACAATTATTCTTCGACAAAATTAAAGCACGACCAATCGACAAAACAGCGCAACGACACACTTCAAAATAAAGTTCTCGAACGACAGATCCGATGCGATTTCCATAATTTCGCAGTCGGAATGCAACCGGGGACAACTGAGCAAGGCACGACTAACTGAGTGGGACCTGAACTGCATTTAGTGCATTTGCAGTTTGATTGTGCGCATCTGTCTGCATACTAGGGCAAGCCAATAGGGTAGCGCAGCGTTTCACTTTCTTTACCGTAGGTAGGGCCAAGGTTATGTTAGCGATCTAGGGATCTTAGGTGGTAGGGTTGTTGTCGAAACGGCTGTTATGTTTGTGTGTATGTATGCATGTGTGTAGGTATGCATGTATGTATGTGTGTCTATATATGTTTGTGTGTAAGTACATATGAATGTATGGTTTTTTTGTATTTTTATTTTTTTATGTAAACCAACATGGGTGGCTGTGTCGAGAGACCAATGGTACAGTCGACAGAGCCGAAAACCCCTCTCCTCGCGAAACCACGCTCAGTGAGGCGCCATGCAAGCAGATTTGCGGGCTGTTGCTAGGCTATCTAGCCCATTGATACGACGTTTGAAGACACCGAGGTTAAAGGATTCGGGAAACACACTCGCCGGGAGACAGTCCACACCCTAGCGGTGCCGCAAAGAAACGATTTTGAGAACCGATGGGTTCTCAAAAGCCCAATTTCAACAATAAAAGGGTGCTCAGTAATTACGTTTGCTGATAACTAAAGAACGGCTGAGACCTATTCGTTTGCGGTTTTTGCTTATGTAATCTAGTCTAGTCAATGATGTAATGCGACATATCTGAGTAGGTTATAGAGCACCGGGGAAGTCGGAAAAAATCTACCAATTAGCTATCTTTCATGTGGTTTATTTAAAAATTATCTGTGATGTTTGTTATTGATTTTTGTGTTAAATTACTCCATATTTTATAAGGGTTGAGCTTGAGTAGTACAGTAGGAAGTAGTAGAAACGGTTCGGAACGTGGTTAATTCGGAAAATACTAAACCAATTTACATACTTTATTTGAGAGAGTACGAGTATATCGCGGTCTGCGGCCTCGTCCTTAGTGAATTACTGTTTTCGAGGAAGTATATCGGTACGGTGTATGAGTGAACGCAGCTCGGTCTGCGGCCTTGCCCTTGCGAGCGGAGCTGCGGGCGAGGTAACAAATTTTCAAAGTAATAAGATAGTTTTCAATGACTTCAGTGTGGCCGACACAATCAAAAGAGAGTCTCGTATGTAAAACCATGTCACGCCATAAAAATTGTCAGTCAGTAAGTATCCACTGCTGGACATACGCCTCTAATATTTCACATCTGCGCCACTTTTTTAATTATTATTGTAGTAGATAAGTCGATTAAACATAAAATGACAAATTTCGGCTAAGATTTTATCGCCTATCGACAACATAAGAAGTGCACCGTGACATCTCTAGTGTGGATTTTCCGAGAGGTCCTATTCGGCTTCCGATCTGCGTTCCACTCTACTACGGCATGTCCAGTCTGTGCAAACTGTGTGCTGAGTAGACAAGCTGAAATATTTAGGTGCTCAGCCGTGGATCTGTAAGGCGAAGAGGATGATCCCTCTCCTAAAATTTGCATTGGCATGTCACCTAATTTTAACAGGAACATGCATGGATCATGGTATGTTGCATCAGTCTTATCTGAGAAGTAGCCTTAAAATAACTTTAAGTACTACTTTAAATCACAAATGTTCCTGAACTTTGTTATGCTATACGATGGTTTTCCTGGGTTGAAATTATATTCTGGGAATGATAGCCGAGCTGGGATTTTTTAGGTTGTAATGTTTTTTTCCATTTGTAGATTAGAAAAATATTTCTTATGATTTAAAAAAAAAAATTAAATTTTATATCGTGTTATTTTGTAACCACTATTATTAAAACAATGTAGGTATGGACATACTATGGTATCGATCATATTTAAAAAAAATGTTTGTTTCAAAACAAAAACCTGTAAAACAAAAGTTGTTCCGTATCAGACACAGAGTAAGTACTTACCTATGGCTTTGAAACGAGGTTACAAAATCACCCAATGTTCCTTAAATTTCTAAAATTACTCTTTGTTGAATAAGTGAATAATATCTACTATTAATTGTTATTTCAATAGATATCGACTCATTGGTCTGGAAATCTAAGTAAGTAGGTACAGAGAAAAGCGCCTATTAAAATATCTAAGTTTTTCGTACTTATGTACATCCACAGTTCCACGTGAAAGGTGCTGGTGCTGAAAGCACGTATTTTACAAAACGCTAGTTGCGACAAATTGTCGCATTCGGACACAACGGAGCGTGACACCGCAGGAGCAGCTGTGTCCTAAGCTTAGTTTACATTGGTAGAGTTACTTACACGTACTTTCATTCTGGGAGTCTTCTCTTCTCTTCGTTAACTCATCGTTCTGACCACACTCCATCAGCAAATGATACATGTCATCCGCCTTGTTACACCGATCACGATGAAAAACTGAAAAGCGTTTCTATAGGCCGTAGATCTGCCAGTCTTGCTGAGCGTGGTTTCGCGAGGTGGGGCGGATCTGGCTGTTTCGGGTACCACTGATCCCTCGGTACAGCCATCCATACTTATTTCTGACTGACTAGACTTTTAAGACTTAGATTTTCATTTAAGTTTTTCTGTAAACTACATATAAGAGAGTCCGTATATTACCTGTATTTTTCCCAATTTTAAACTCAGTAGTTTCAGAGATAAGGGGAGGGGGAATGCTCGGTGTTTGTGCAACCTAACCTAATAACCCTGCAAGTTACTTTACTGATATATCTTTTTGTGTAAACTACAATAAGAGAGTCGGTATATTACCTGTTTTTTTTTTTCGGAAGTTTAAACTCAGTAGCTTCGGAGATAACGGGAGGGGGAATGCTCATGTTTGTGTAACCTAATAACCCTACCAGTTACTTTACCGATATAAACAAGCCTTCACCCCTTCCCGCCTTGCTACCAGTGCCGCTGGTCGCTCACCCCGCAGAGTGTTGCATAGCCAGGCGAGAAATCGAGCATACTCTTGTAGTCAGTGCTGTTTATGTAAGTGGAGAAGATAATTGGAATAGGTACACCAAGAACGTTTAGAAGAATTTAGACGTCGGACTGTCCAATGCTTACATGAGAAACAGCGTCGCCGAGCTCCGCGGGTAGCGGAGGGGGACGGCGCGCGCTCTGATTGGATGGTAACGAATATTATTTGTACGTTTTTACAAATATCGTGTTAAGCTGGCGCGGGGATCCGATCCGAAGTCCATACATCTAACGTTCTTGAGGTACATTTAGCGAATCACATAGCTGCCTTAAGTGGTAAAACTGATTAAGTCAGACGAGTAATATTATTGGTACTTCTCTCAGAAAGAGCTGAATTTTACCTTGTTTTTTTATGGAACCTGACACGGTTGGCTACATCACCTACAACATCCGTAATGTCAGCCCATAAAACCGGGTGAACTAGGTGCCATGTCAGTGCTTCCCTTCATTTCATTACGCCGATTTGTTTAATACTAGATGTTAAATTAATCTGCTGATCAGAGTAGGTTAGGTAAACCGCCCACTGTCCCTGTGGACAGAACACGAGTCTTAGATTGCGTGGACAATTCAATCATGCAGAAGGAGACACGAGAGGGAGAGTACGTCTGCGAAACAGTTAGACAACTCCGTCGCGGTACATTGGGGATGATCGGCCGACATCTGCATTCCGGAGGGGAGTCCCCCGCCACCCGCCGACCCCTCTATCTGAGAGTTGCGGTCACATTGATTGGCGAGATCGTTTGATGACATTTTCGTCGTAGTCATCATTCTATTAAAGAAAGAAAGAAGAAAGAAAATGTTTATTGTTCATACATATTAGAGTACTTTCAAATGATGCCTGTTTCCCAAAATAGGATTCCCTAAACTATGGGAAATAGGGTCTCTCGTCCGGTCGTTCACTTACACTTATCTGCCTACTGTACAATAACTGTTACATTAATAAATAGAATGATGTTTCTACGGGCGACCGTGTATCGTACGTGCGTATACTGATAACTCGAGAACCACTTTATCGATTTACATACCATTTTCACTGTTACATTCTGTCACTTCTCAACAAGATCGATTTAGGCTATAAATCATAACGCTACGTCATCGGCGGCCTCAGCTGTGAGCAAAAAGTCACGCGAAGCGAAGCCGCCGGAAAAAGCTAGTAGACATATAAATAAGATGGACTTGAGTCTAGAATGCTGTCACATTATCGATTGAGGCAATCTGGGAGACGAGTATTTGGCGTGTTTGTAGAGTGTTTTCATTTTACGAAGGCACGAGGGGTATGACGTAGGAAGTGGCGTGAGATCGCGCGGAGCTCAGTAGGGAACGACTCGGTTCGACGGTGAGCGACGACGCGGAGACTTGTAGAACGTGTGTACCGACCGGGCACCGAGTTCGTTCTCTACTGAGCTCCGCGCGGTCGCCTCTCGCACCACTTCCTACTTCGTACCCCTCGTGCCTTCGTAAAATGAAAATACTCATGATATTTTTTTATAAATTAATTTCCCACCAATTTAAAGACAAACATACTCGTATGAAGGGCGAGCGTGACTCGTGAATAAAATTGTTTGAATGAAAAACACATAATTATATCACCATCGATAAATGCATGGATGCTCCTCCGCAGATAATCTTTAAACTACACAACGCTCGGCCTTCGGCCTCACCCTCACTCAATTCATTTCGCATCTCATGTTCTTGGCGGAAATGACCGCGGAACCGTTACAACTTGACAACAAGTAGAGTTCAGTTTGACTTCACATCCCAGTGTAACCGAAGATGTAATATGCCAGACGTGCTCTATAGATGGCGCTACCAGTGAACGACAGGGGGTACCGCTCGCTAGCGATTCCGGACAGAATCGCCCACCTGGGACGTCTCGCCAGATAGAACCAGTTATAACTAGCTGCATTCGGAATAATACTAGTACTAACCACTTCAAATAGTGATAATGGCTCCAATACTTGAAGTTTCGTTGTCCCTCGGGCTTAGAGTATTTAGTGGATTGTATTTCGACGCAGCTAAACATGAGAGTTAAGGGTGGGATAATGACTAGCTCGTTTTACTGCTGAAAGAGCGAGTGTAATACAGCAAAATTAATTTATAAAAAAAAAGTATAAGAAGAGTTGAAAACCTTCTTTGAGATTGCATCCTGGTGGTCTGGCTAAGTCAATTTTATTTTTCACAAATTTTACAATTATTTTTTTCATTAATGTTATGTATGCTTCCCCGTCAAGTGTTTAAACATTAATTATGTAAGAATTTTAATAACACTGATGTGACTATAGATAAAAAAATAATGTTTAAATTAAACATAAAATTATTCATAAGATGCACATATTTGCAAGACCTGAAGACCTGTAAAGATTAATTACATCAATTAATAAAATTTGCATGTATTTTATTTACTTAGGGGTCCTCCGACTCCTATAAGTAAGTAAACGGAAATTATTTTTGACTTTTTAAGGGTCGGGAGTTTTTAAAATTTGTAATTTAACTTTTAGTGTCTTCAATTTCCGTTTAAATTCATAAGAAGAAAACCATAGATGAATTTATTTCCCATGCCACTGTGACCGCATAAAGATATGAAATCTTGGAAAAATATATATATATTGTGGTTATACTTACGTCAAAAAGGTTTCATTAGGTTTAGTTTCACAAAACGCCAATTGAAAATTGTTCTTTGAAAAGAAATTGTGATTTTTTTTGTACTAACGAATTATTTTAGGATTAGAAAATCCTAAAATAATAATCCTAGGAATCTATTTGATATCAATTATTAAGTTCACTATAATTGTGATAGTTCTAGAAGGTTTGTTTTAATCCGACAACTAAAGTAAGGATTACGATAATAATTAATTTCCATATTCGTAAAAATAAGTAGAACCCACCCTTATATACAATACATAGTCCCTTGGTATTTATACAAATTAGAAAAAATCCACATACAGACAAAACACTTCAATTGTATGCATAGAGACCTTAATTCCGCTTAAGTGTACGTGACTCCATCGTGATATGCTATCGGTAAAACTGTTCGGCGGCGGCGGCCGGAAAACTGACGCTTGCAACAGATGACGCCCAGACATGCACACAAATAAAGAACCTTGTGCTGACGGAATCCGCACGCATACCTCGATAGCTCAATGGTGCAGACCACCGAGGTGCAGACAGTCGACTGTCGCTATTGATTGTTAAGCAACGCTGGGCGCGATCAGTACTTGGATGGCTGACCGCTCGACCGTTGGAGGCTGACCGTGGTTCGGATTCCACGTAAAACTGTAGGTCCCTTCCCTTCTTACCGTACTAGGTGGTAGGGTTCATCCCGCCCGGGTTGGTACCACCGCACTGAATGAAACGTCGTCGGTCGAAACATCGCAACGGCTATGTAAATAGTTTGTGTTTTCCGTCCAGTTCAGTGTAGCCGGCACGACCGAAGGCAGGCACTGACATGGTACCTACATAGCTCACCCGGTGTTATGGGCTGACATCACGAATGTTTTAGGTGATATAGCCGACCGTGTCAGTTTCCATAAAAAAAAATACATTTTTAAATATACGAGTTGGAGGGGCGCGCCACTTTGAGATAGAAAATCGCTACCCCCTCTTTATTATGAAAAAGGCTGCAATACTTTGATGTAGCTAAAAAGTCGCCCCCAAAGGATAAGTTACACCGTATACGTATGAAGTTAGTAAAGTATTAAGTTATATAAAGGAAGCTTTCTTACGAACACTAATGCGATGCTCAGGAGGGAACTGATTATAAAACCTGGTTAGGGCAAGAATAACGCGACTCTAACGTCGGTGTTACGTGGCCCGCTCGCGGCTGCCTGTAGCAATGCAAGCAAGAACGCAGAAAGCCGTAGACCCGCCGACATTCAATATCGTTTTCACATAAAAATATTATTAACTTCTACCTTACGGCCCTGTAAACCCGTATTCACCCGTACTCCTCTTTCAAGGCGCCGCTTTCGCTGGTTGGAGTAGGATGCAACACAATCAATGAATAAAATATTAGGTTTTTATTTTTGTATTTCAAACTACGGATCGAAACAAAAATGTAAAACGCTACGGATTTATTCAACAAATAAAATATATGTTTTCCAAAGCTTTGATTTGGTCACCTTAAATACGTTCTAATAACTAAATTCAAAGGCATGCTCATAATTTTTTTCTATCGAGCGAAGTTAATCAAATCGTATTTTCAAAAAGCTTTCGATCTGAGCTAATAGATGAAGTTTTACATATATTAGAACTAAATCTGTCAAGTAAGTAATATTGGCGGTGCACTTCTTGAAATTCGTGTCAGACGCAGTCTCACATCACTTTAATGTGCAGTTTCAATAATAGTAAATATTTTTTTATAGAAAGCGTCATATGTGGCGCCAAGCCACCCCATAAGTGTTTCTGAAAACACAATTTCATTAATTTCGCTCAATAGAAAAAAAAAAATCATGAAAGTGACTAAATTTACTTATAAAAAGTTTTTATGATTTTATTAGTTGACTACAAATCTACTTCGATAGATTTTTATTTATTTATTATTTCAAGTCGTAGTTTTTGAAATAAAAAAATTTAAACCGAATTTATGCTTCTGAAAAAAAAATCCTTGCGATGCATCCTACTTCAACACGTAAAAAGCGGCGTATCGCCATCCTGCTTTCGCCGGCAGAATTCGCACCGCGCTCGCTCACCTTGTATGGGGCTTGTCTGTTACAAAGAAAGAAACATATGCCACGCAATTGCTACCGCCGCTCCACAGATGTCGCTGTCTCGAGATCGGAACATTAATCACATTAGGGTCGCGGTGAATAAGAGCCGCGAGGGAGCTTACCTGCGTCGTTTACGTCCTTCTTATGTCCGCCGCACATAAATATAATTAAGGCACCTCATATTCTCAACATATTGTGATTAATTGCCGCCCAGAAACTCTATGGCACTCTTGTAGCATGCATCATCGGGCTTGGATTTCACCAACTAAGTAGGTATAATAGTTTGAAAATGTTTTTGTATTTTTTTTTTATGGAAACTGACACGGTCGGCTACATCACCTGCAACATCCGTGATGTCAGCCCATAACACCGGGTGAACTTGGCGCCACGTCAGTGCTTCCCTTCGGTCGTGCCGGCTACACTGAACTGGACGGAAAACACAAACTATTTACATAGCCGTTTCGACCGACCTTTCATTTAGTGCGGTGGTACCAACCCGGGCGGGTTAAACCCCACCACCTAGTAACATAAGAAGGGAGTCAAATCCCTTAGTCGCCTTTTACGAGATACACGGGGAGAGATGCAGTGGGGCTATTCTTTTAAAGTACCGGCCCCACACGGTACAAAATGACAGACCCACACGGTTCATATTTCTGTTGTCTTGTCCTAATACTTTACTGAAGGTGGTGGTCGGTGTTGTGCTGTAATTCGAAAGAGCCGAATTCTTGCACCCCAACATCGATACTCTGCCTACCGCGACTGACGAGATACAGCAGCGTAATATAATCAATAAATACTAATAATAAATCTGTGAGGGATGGTCATGGAGTAAGTTACGTTGTTTGAAAACTAAATTGACGATTTTTTAGAAATATATATATCCTATGTATGTATGTTGCTTCATATCTTTTAAACTGATCATCCGAATTCGATGAAACTTAGTACAAGCACATTTAACTATACGTGACACAGGTTAGTCTAAATAAAATTCAGTTGTGCTGTAATGTACCAGAGTCACCACAACACACACAACACCGATTACTCTGCTTACCCCGATTGTCGGGATACAGGCGTGTGTGGTATGTCATGCTATGTAGTATTTTGTTTCTGTAGTATTTATTCGCTTGTAGTCTAAATAATATTTCTTCATAGTTTAATACATTGCCACTAAAATATTGTTCGCCGTTTAATGCACGTACAAGTTTTTTAGCATTCACCCTTTTTAATGCCGCTTCGAAGTCGTAAAATATATCACTATAACCCTTAGACCCATATGGGGTCATTTTATATCCCAAAAAGTTTACAAAAATTCCACTGTATGTATTTCATACCCAATCTCTATGAAATTTAAGCCATCCCTTAGTTTATGAACAATGCTATCATATTGCAGTGTTGGTAGCATGATTTGCACCTAACTTTACACATTATTCGGCCATCAAAGTGACTACGGACACACGTGTTATTACTTTTTCGTGAGGTTTTTCGTAAATTTCATTAATTTAATTTAAATATAATTTTTATAATAAATACTTCTGTGTGTAATTTTGCCTTTTATTTATAGATTAACCAACACAAAAAAAATATAATCATAGTGTTAAAATAATTATTTTATTCATAAACTACTGCTGGGATATAAAAATCCAACCCATAAACCACTACTGGGATCTATGTCATCCCACCTGAAAAACCTGTAAAGGTTGCTCTGCTAGTTCCGGAGATCAAATGCAGGGGTCTAAGGGATAATATATTTTTGGAAACTGACATGGTCGCCTACATTATACGCCTATACTACACCCGTGATGTCAGGTCCTGAGGTGTGGTCTGACAGTCAGACCACACCTTGGTGAACTAGATGTGATTTCAGTGCTTCCCTAATGTTCGTGCCGGCTACACAGTGTATAAAAGTCAGAAAATATAAGTTTTAATCCCAAAACACAATCACATATTACGGAAATTTGAAGTCATCCAACTTTGGCTCTAGCGAAAACGACCGCCCCTCTCCCGCCCGGCTCGTTCCACGTCCCTTTTCAAACTATTCGCAACTTTTGACAGCAAAATTCATGTAGGAACGTCAACGTGCATACGCCTCATTACCTACATATACACAATCCGCTTTTACGAATATTTTTTTTTATTAATTTTTTAATTTTTTATAGATTTTTTTTTAAATTAAACTTGTGACTTCGGCTCTGTTCGTATATTTTTTATTTCTTATAATTTATTGTTTATTCATCATCCATAGACAGTACACTGCACTCGTATTCGTCATAATATTTTAACATTTAACATTTATCATTTTGCCTGTTCGATTATCACAGCGAAGAAGAACTGGCAAGAAAGTTCCCTGGATACTTTTTTTTACGTCCACTTAGTCCACATTTACAAACATTTTTGCCACTGCCCATACAGAAGTGTCATCACAATTTCTAAAAAGTTATCACAATATACAATACATATTTTATTACGCAATTTTTTTCATAAGAGTGACCTAGTCACCAAGTGTAGGTAATGCAGCCAACCGTATCAGTTTTCTTAAAAAATTACTAGAAGGATTTTTTTCTGTCTGAAACTGGTTCCGCAGGATCACCTCATTTCAGACATCATTTTGAGACAGTCATATTTGAAGAAAGTCGAAAAATGCCTCAATGAAGGTTTAATTTTGCGACCATTTCTACACTCCTATTGTCACCGCCACTCGTGTGTGCCCGCCGAAGAAATAGGCACGCTGAATCGGCATTGTCATAGGTCGCCTTTATTTTGACTAGTTACTTAAATTTGGTCGGCATTCACTGAATTTGAATCAGACAGAAGTGAGTAAACAGCAAGGCTGCTTGCAGTGCCGTTTTTATCTAGTGACGACACGATGACACGGCAACGTCAAGGCGACATACCATCTGGGAATGTCCATATTATATTATGACCAGCTATAATTTTAGATTTTTTTTTTATATTTTTAAAATTTTAAATTCTTCGTGATTTTTGACATACAGGCCTTAACGTCTATTTGAAAAACTTTCAGGAGCGATTGTTCCTATTACATAAGTGTTGGGGTGAACATGGCACCAAGTTCACCCGGTGTTATGGGCAGACATCACGAATGCTGTAGGTGATGTAGCCAAAAGTGTCAGTTTCCATAAAAAAAACATAAGGGGTGAGGATGTTTTATTTTAAAGTCAATTGATGGCAATAAATGTTATTTTCCTTCCTTTATTTCTTTATCATCTAGTACTCACATATTAGTGCCGTTTCACTCGGTACGGCACGATACAACCAGTTTTATGTATAACTTTGCCAACCTGTTGTAAAATTGGTTCCGTCTTAGTTCATTTATTCCCTTGTTCGGCAACTTTGTCGTGCCGTGTGTTTGTGAAATGGGCATAAGTGTGACAGCAGACATTTGGGCGGTGAGAGAATACGTAGAGTTTAGTGTTGCAACGAATAGTGTATTCGGCCGATGGCCGAATACCGAATATTCGACCCGAAGCCCGGCCGAATAGCCGAATATTCGGCAAATTATTTGGCCTTATTTTTATGTTTTATATGCAATGCTATTTGTGCCGTTTATTAAACGTTAAACGTTTATGAAGAAAAGCGTAATCGCCAGCTTCCAGATACTGCTGAGAAAATTGTCTTTCTCCATTACAACCTGCCTCTATTGGATTTCAAATATTAGTAGAGGTAAGAAAGAAATAAAAGAGTAACTTTTTAAAATATTTTTTTTATTTAAAATGTTTTTATGGGCACATAATAAATAATATGTAAAATTAAAAAGAGATAAAATAAAATGAAACTAAACTGAAAAATACACTAAATAAACCACTCTTACTTAATCTCTTAATCGTTCTTATAGCCTACAGATTTAAGATTAATTCAAAAAATTATGCAGTTTTTTTTAAATAATAAATCCATGTTAAGTTAATGGAGAGAGCATCAATTTCTACTACATCACTAGTGAATTTATTTCACTCACTATGTCTGCAGAAACAATATATTACAAAAATACATGAAATGTTAGTATATTATAAAACATACTTAATTGTCAAAAAAATAACAAAATCGGCCAAGTGCGAGTCGAACTCGCGCACCGAGGGTTCCGTATCGCCATGTCATGGTCAGCGCCACTCACGCCATCTATGTATTAGTTAAAATGCTTCATACTCTTTTCGGTACATGGCGCGCATACACTTTTTAGTTTCTTGTATGGGGACCGCGTGAATTTTTTTACTCTTTCTTATTTTTATTATTTGTTGTTATATGGAACCCTAAAAACGGTATTATATGAATATTCAGATACTTTCAGTATCAAGTTGCCAATGGGTTAATACAATTGAGGTACTAATCGTATCTAGTCAAGTGATGCCATTTCTATTATTTTGAAGTTGTCGGTGCCCACCGGCGCCTGATCCCGCTGTATTTCCACAGAAAACAGAACAACACGAGATAACTTAATACAGCTCAGAGCCTCCCTTTTGTTTCCGCCGCTCGAAAAAAAGCCTCCCGCTCTTCTCCAGACGCGAAATATATTCAAATATTCATGCGCTGAAGATTTCGCGATATGAGGCGGAGGAAACTTTTCATCGCTGCTTTTTTCTTTCTTTCTTTTGATCCTTTTGCGTATTCACAGTCGATTTAGTGGCTACTTCACGCATCCACAGCGGAGGCTGCGGCGGTGGCGGGGCGGCGGGAGCCACGCGGAGCGGCCCACCACCGCAACGCCGCGGACTTACAATGACTCTTGCCTTTGGGTAAAATGAAAAAAAAAAACCGGCCAAGAGCGAGTCGGAATCGCGCACCGAGGTTTTCGCATCACTAACACGCACGCGTGAAAAAAAAAGATTTTTAGGGTTCCGTATCCGTCGTACGGGACCCTATTACTAAGCCTACGCCGTCTGTCTGTCTGTCTGTCCGTCTGTCCGAGGGCTGTATCTCTTAAACCGTAATAGGTAGCCCATTGATATTTTCACAGAATATGTGTTATTATGGCCGATATAACAACAAATAATAAAAATTAGAAAAATTAAAAAAAAATCACAAAAATCAAATACAAGAAACTAAAAAGTGTATGCGCGCTATCTACCGAAAACACTATGAAGCAGCGCGAACCATGACATGGCAATACGGAACCCTCGCTCGGTGCGCGTGTTCGACTCGCACGTAGCCGGTTTTTTTTTTTGTATCGGGACCCCCTTAATTATGCACTTTTTATTTTTTTTATTATTTGTTGTTATATAGTCTAAAACGACCAGATGAAGAATTTTTATATTTATATTTAAATATAAATTCTTCGTATGGTCGTTTTAGACTCTCAGCATCTTGTACTAGTTAGTAGGTATTACATTAGTCCGCGCCAAATTGCATCTGGGGACAGGGGATAAAATATGTGTGATGGATGTTTAGTGTATAATAGTGCGATGTATAAATCCTCGTCCAAGTTTTTTGGAACCTCAGCCATCGTTGGGTTTTTGCTGGTCAATCTTCATAATCCCCGCCCAAGATCACCTTAGGAGAGAGGGTAGATGTGGTATATATATATATATATATATATATATATAATATATATTATACACGGTGTTGCAACCCCAACCATAAAACCCGAAAGGGGGTGATTCTGTACGTGAAATAGAACAACGTTTGTTCTACGACTTTTTTATTTGAAGAAAAAAAAATTTTTTTTTCTCCATACATATTGAGAATAGGTATTTAAAATTTATATGGAAAAAATATTTTGTTTTTTGTTTCAAAATTTTTTTTCTTCACAGAAGTTGTTTAGTTTCACATATAGAATAACCCCCTTATGTCAGTTATAAATATTACGGGGGCAACTGCAACACCGTGAATAGATATATAGCGAAACATTTGCAACGAACGAAAGCATTACAGCAAGTTGACCACTCCACTAAAAAATGCAAGAACTGGCAAAATTATTAAAATTTCGACTAAGTGTAGGTTCATTGGCCAGCATTATTAAACGTCTCGAGCGCAGAGAACTTTCCGCTGGAACTTAACAAAACTTGCGGAAATGAAAGTTTAACTTAAAACAATTACATCTGACTCGGCAGCGTGGCTAGCGAAGATCAGAGAAATAAGGGCTGGATTAGTCGGTAGCTCAATGGTGCGGTCGGTCGACTGTTGTTATGCAACCCTGAGCGCGGTCAGTACTTGGTTGGGTGACCGCTCGACCGTTAGAGGCCGACCATGGTTCGGATTCCACGTAAAACTGTAGGTCCCTTCCCTTCTTACCTTACTAGGTGGTAGGGTTTATCCCGCACGGGATGGTACCACACTGAATGAAACGTCTGTCGAAACGGCTATGTAAATAGGTCGTGTTTTCCGTCCAGTTCAGTGTAGCCGACATGAAATGAAGGGATGCACTGACATGGCACCTAGTTCACCCGGTGTTGTGGACTGACATCACGGATGTTGTAGGTGATGAAGCCAACAGTGTCAGTGTCAATTTTAAACGACGGATTAAACTAATGTTAATTGAAAAGAGTTATTTTGCGTTAACTGACCGTAATTTTATATAAGATTCTGACTACTGTTTTTCCCACTAACAACTTTGACAATTGGATACACTTTGTATCATTAGATTTTTAATATTTTATGACTTATTACATTTCTTTGTAATAAACGTAAACTAATTGTTTTTATTTGACTTGATATATGAAGTATCAAAATTGACGATGGCACTATACACCAGATATAGGTAATGTAAATAGGCAGAGTGATCAGATTCTTGAGTGTTCATGCTTATGCTGTAAATATTAATGTTCTTTTGAGTGGTAATAATTGATAATAAGGGTTAATTATTGATAATAAGGTACTAACAAAACATTGTGACTTGCGAAGTTTGTTTGTCAGTTCTTCTTCGCATTGAATTTAGACCTGGCGGAATTTTCAACATATCCAAGCGTAGGTTACCTACCTATGGATGAAATTATACAATAAACAATAAAAATACGTTTACATAAAAAAAAAATTGTCATCACGAACGCTCTGTATACTAAAGGGAAAACCATACGCGGACGACTTTGACAGCTCATGGTAACTTATTTGACACAAATTGATACCATACACGAACTTCTAGCGCTGTTCGTATCGATGTTATAAATTAGCTTTCGCACACCAAAAATTTTAATAAAAAAGTTATGTAAAAAAAAATCAACACCGCACGCAAACATAAAATTAAAACACTACAACAATCGTTCAAATATTATTGTTAGAGGATGTACTGCATTTTTAACAATATAATATAATAATTTACTTGAGTAATAAATATTATTTAGGTTTGAATTATTCAATGTTCAGTGAAAGTGAATACCACTTTAAATTTCCAACAATAAATAAAATCAATTTTATGCAAGTGCAATTATATTATCATCGTCCATCTAGCCATTTCATTTCTGGTCTATGGCGACTAGCGTCAGAGAGTCGCTTCTTTCGTAAGAATCACTTAATTTAAAAATATATTCAATTAAATTTCTCAACGCTTCTTAATACTTTAAGCAAACTTGAAGATTTTATGGTTTCATTCATATAGAAACTCGCGAATGTAGGTACGTAAATTTTCTTTAGCTCATCTAGCCGACATTGCACGAAGTTTTGACAGAATATAGGAATTCAACCCTTGCCATACTTGTTTGAAAATGTCCAGTGAGAAACTGGACCTATTTATATGCGAGTTTAACCATTGCAGTATAACAAATTCTCTTCATCTACTTCTTTGGAATAATTCTCGAACTCACAGCCGGTCTCCTATCTTGCTCCCGCCTAGGAGCCCCCCCCCAAGGGAACCCTCTTCTTGTGCTCCTAGGCAGGTTAGCGATATTCATACTATGTAAAACGTTGGGAGTGTAGTTCTTTAAGACGAGACGGCAGTTAACTTTCTCTATACAAAATCATCTTTCAGGGTTTATGTTTTTTAACCCCCTAAACCTTATCCCATTTTTACAATTTTTTGTTAGAATTACAATTACTTTTGGAATATATAGTGATGAGATGACTCAAGATTAATGAACTTCATGACATAAAAAAATGACAATTAAATTGTTTTCGGTCGAAATATATTTAGCTCCGGTGTTGTATATTATTATTTCATTTAAAGAACAACGACAAAGACAGAAACGTAAATTGGACTGTCCTTAAGACAAGAAAAAGTTGTAAAAATGGGATAAGGTTTAGGGGGGCTCGAAAACATAAATGCCGAAAGACGATTTTGTATGGAGAAAGTTAACATCCGTCTCGTCTTAAGATATCCCATCTTAAATGTTGTTACAAATTAGAGATTTATTTATGGGGGCTTGCTTCTGAAGAAATTAAATTTTTACTTTTACTAATACATATAATATAAATATAATTTATATAAAATATATTAATATAATAATGCATATTATAATATTACATCCATAGATTACATCGTATTGTATATACGGCTATACATAGCATGAAAATTATGGCGAAATTTATGAGTGGATATTTGAAAGAATTTAACCAGGCAGAAGAAACGTTATAAACAGAGCTCCAAACATATGAAACATCACACGTACAGTACCCCACAGTAAATAATGAATATTTTATTTTTATGGAAACTGACACGGTTGGCTACATCACCTACAACATCCGTGATGTCAGACCATAACACGGGGTGAACTTGGTGCCACGTCAGTGCTTCCCTTCGGTCGTGCCGGCTACACTGAACTGGACGGAAAACACAAACTATTTACATAGCCGTTTCGACCGACCTTTCATTCAGTGCGGTGGTACCAACCCGGGCGGGTTAAACCCTACCACCTAGTAATATAAGAAGGGAGTCTTATCCCTTAGTCGCCTTTTACGACATACACGGGGAGAGATGCAGTGGGGCTATTCTTTTAAAGTACCGGCCCCACACGGTACAGCAATATCGAGCATTAGAGAGACAATTCGGCTGTAGAGCGCTGCCCCTGTCGCACAGAAACGTGCGAGTTCGTGCGACGACGCTTTACGACCGGATTGTCACTTTCTAAAGCTCGGTCTTCATTATTTACTGCCGCGGACTATACGCTAGCTCTTTTTCCCGGGAGAACCCTGGGCGGGAACCAGTCGAGCCACAGTCGAGCTATCGGCACTAAGATGCCGGAAACTCCAAAAAGGATTGATGAAGAAAATTGTTATTTATATTTTGCATCCTTCCTTACCTATAATAAAATCCAACGTCTGCTTTCTGTCTGTCTGTCTGTCTGTCCGCTTATAACTCGAGAACCACTAAACCGATTTTAATAAAACAAATTCTACGGATAGCTTGATTCTTCCCATCAACTATAGGCTACTTACTATCACGCTAAATGGCTTATGAGGCTAGCAGTGAAGTGAAATATGAGAGCGGGCGGAGCCGCGGGCACAGCTTGTATCCTTATATAATTCTTCTGTACGTGTGCCTGTCACCTAACTCCGCCTAAACTGCTGGACCGATTAGGATGAAATTTTGTGTGTATATTTGAATGGCTCCCTGGATGGTTTGAAAATAGAATTGAACCCGGTAGATGGCGTCGTGATAAGTCCACGCGGACGAAGTCGCGGGCACAGCTTGTATTTGTATAAAAAATTTTTTTTTTTATGAAACCCAATCAATCACCTTTGGCAATGCCGAGGGACCAGAGATACGCGAAACCGCCAAATCCACTTCACCTCGCGCTCCACGCTCAGTGAGACACCATACCAGCAGACTGCGGACTATAGAAGAAGACTCACAGGTTGAAAGTATCGGGAAATACACTCCCCGGTGAACAATTCCACATCCTAGCGGTGCGACAGAGGAACGATTTTGCTGATTTGAACGATATGAGCTCTCAAAAGCCTAATGTCAACAACAAAATGTTGTTTAGTTTCAAAATACGAGTAAAGTGGCGGGCGCAGCTGGCACATACGAGTACGAATATGAATTATGAAATTGTATCTACATGGCCGTCTGCAGAACGTAAAATCGTAGATCCATAAAAATTACTGAAACGCTTTCTGAAGAGTTTCTGTTTGCTTTATTTCGCCAGATTTCGTTGGTAACATAATTTATTGATTTGGACGTATTTTAATGACGATTTTATATTAGATTTTTTATTATTATTGATTATATTATTCTTACCTATTAAATATTATTGAATAGTTTTTGTTGTCTAGTTTGTAAAATTGGAAAATTTTTGATTGTGCGTTTGTGACTTGTATATGTAATATATAAATATTTTTCATTTCATTTCATTTCATTTATATTCTATTCTATTCTATTCTATTCTATTCTATTCTATTCTGTTCTGTTCTGTTCTGTTCTGTTCTGTTCTGTTCTGTTCTGTTCTGTTCTGTTCTGTTCTGTTCTGTTCTGTTCTGTTCTGTTCTGTTCTGTTCTGTTCTGTTCTGTTCTGTTCTGTTCTGTTCTGTTCTGTTCTGTTCTGTTCTGTTCTGTTCTGTTCTGTTCTGTTCTGTTCTGTTCTGTTCTGTTCTGTTCTGTTCTGTTCTGTTCTGTTCTGTTCTGTTCTGTTCTGTTCTGTTCTGTTCTGTTCTGTTCTGTTCTGTTCTGTTCTGTTCTGTTCTGTTCTGTTCTGTTCTGTTCTCTTCTATTCTATTCTATTCTATTCTATTCTATTCTATTCTATTCTATTCTGTTCTATTCTATTCTATTCCCAGCAAAAACGATCGAATTTCCATAGGCGTCGCGTCGTAAGTCACTTTATGGCTGGGCGTCACATGTAGCGCTCTCTACCAAATTAAAATGTCTCATTTATCTCATAACCTCACATGTCAGACTATGCCATACCACTTATAACACTTAACCGCTAAACGCGGCCGCGCTGCCACAAAATTGATTCCCGCGAACAGGGCCGACGAAGTGACGTCATTAGTCTACGTAATAGCGCCACGTCAGCTAAGAGCAAAAATGGCGAACCAGCCTCGACGTCCCGGGATCGATGCCTGGAACTCGCTGGGAAATCGTCTAAGAGTTTAAAAGGGCTGCGATAGCGATTTAAGGCACTATTTTATAACGGCCAAGGTGACTAGAGACCCATTAGTTTAGAAAGTGGTGAACCGAGACGAGTCGAAACGAAGGTTTTTTTTTAATGGTAACTGACACGGTTGGCTATATCGCCTACAACATCCGTGATATCAGACGGGGGAACTAGGTGCCATGTCAGTGCTTCCCTTCATTTCATGTCGATGTGAAATTAAACACAGAAACAATTTAAAGTAATTTTTAGCGCTCCGCGATGCTGGCAGAACCCTTATTAAGTCGCTCACGTGTCTGTCCATCCGTCCATCCGTCCGTCCGTCTGTCTGTTAACTAGCTGTCCGAGGTAAAGCTAAAATAAAAATTAAAAACTAAATAATAAAGTGCTAAATGTAATAAGATAAGATTAGGAGAAGATTCAGTGCTAAAGGGCACAAGGTTAGCCACCTCTCACCATAGAATAGAATATACTTCCATACATACATATACAAAATTGTACAAAAGGCGGACTTTGCTAATTACCTAAGGACATTACCTAAGGCAATCTCTGCCAGTCAACCTGACTTACTTATTAACACTTATAAGGGTAGCAAACAGAGAAGAAGAATGACACAAATGTAATACTAACAAAATAATAAAATAAAGTATACGAGACGCCGGGCATAATATAAATGCAGGTAAAATAATAGAACATATTACATAAATAAAATATAGTCATCATGGTGATCGTGGCGTCTCGTATGGAATCCTTTAATCCGAGCGTCTTCAAACCAGGGTTGTTGGTGATGCACATTTTTTTCATATCAGCTGATGCTGATGCTGATCCTGATATTTTGTCATTGACATCAGCTGATGCTGATGCTGATCCTGATATTTTGTCATTGACATCAGCTGATGCTGATGCTGATCCTGATATTTTGTCATTGACATCAGCTGATGCTGATGCTGATCCTGATATTTTGTCATTGACATCAGCTGATGCTGATGCTGATCCTGATATTTTGTCATTGACATCAGCTGATGCTGATGCTGATCCTGATATTTTGTCATTGACATCAGCTGATGCTGATGCTGATCCTGATATTTTGTCATTGACATCAGCTGATGCTGATGCTGATCCTGATATTTTGTCATTGACATCACCTGATGCTGATGCTGATCCTGATATTTTGTCATTGACATCAGCTGATGCTGATGCTGATCCTGATATTTTGTTATTGACATCAGCTGATGCTGATGGTGATCCTGATATTTTGTCATTGACATCAGCGGATGCTGATGCTGATTTTTAATATTAAAAAAAAAAGGGAAAAATACTGAACTATATGAATATTATGAACTTATATCCAAAGCTTTGGCTGGTATTGAAATAAAAGATTATGTTTTAATAATTTTGTGACATTTAATAAAAAAAAAAGAATCAATTTGATACCAGTACTAGTTTAGTAATTATCTTAGCAATTAAATTATTAGTATTGGATGGAACTTTGGAACTATTTGGAACTGTATGTTCTGCTTTTTCGGCTTCAGTTCCACCCCTCCGCGGTCATGTCAATCAGCATTCATCAGTGCGGATGCTGATGCGATACTGATGTTGAAAATGGTGCTGAAGTTCCACGGATGCTGATGTTCGCAACAACCCTGCTTCAAACGTCGTTTAAATAGGCTAGACAGCCCAGCAACAGTCCGCAAATCTGCTGGCATGGTATCTCCTATTCGGTCGCCTACGAAACTCCGGTTACGTAGGCGGCTGAAGGGTCGGTTTCGATGAAGGAATTATTTTTCCTTGCACGTAACCAGTTTCGATGGATGAATTATTCTTCTTTTTACGAAACCACGTTTCTGTACCATGGTTAATTAGAAATAATTTGTTGTTAATTCCCCGTCGGTGTATCACTAAGCGTGGTTTAGCGAGGAGAGGTAAAAGAGGCTCTCTCGAATGCACCACTACTGGTTGCTTTAAAAAAAAAAAAATATTTAATTTGCCGTTGCTCGCTCTCTCCTCAACTCTTCCACTGCATACTCGATTTTTGGAGCACTCTGTCTGTGTTAATATTGCAAACACGCTATGTTGCGTCTTGAGGCTTAGTGGTCAGTGATATGAACACCGTTAGCTTCGGCTTGATCGAGATAAAATAAAAATAAAAATATAAAATTACAAAGCAAACAGTCTTCATTTGTATGTTCGACATTGGCGCAACTAAGGACGCGGCATAGAATTTGTTATAAAAAAAAAACATATTATAGAGATCGGGAGACCTTTTATTAGCAACAAACAAATGAAGCAACGGCTGAGCTCCCAGTGAACACTGGCAAAAGAGAACACAGCAGGGAGAGAGAGAGGGAAAGGTATGATATACGAAATGATAATGCCTTTGTTATTTATGTCTCAATTCTATGGACGGTGTAACGCTAACTTAAACAAGTCGGTTATTAAACTGGAACGTGTTTTTTAATCCTAATAAATAAAGCGAAGTTTCTACTGGCGACCAGCGACCAGCGCGGCGGCCGTGGAACGTATGTCAACATATGAATTTACTTATAACAACTATGAGAGAGGTCTATGTCCAGCAGTGGACCGAGACAGGCTGATGATGATGATGATTATGATAACTCTAAAATTATGTATACATAAGGATGTATATTGGCTGTATGTATTTATGTACAATTTGTCCATATAAGTTATGTATTCATATTATATACTACTGTCCTTTCTTTAGTACTGCATTGTCCGCCCCTTGGCGTTTTCCAGATCCACATCAGAAAGTAAGTTCCGAAGATTGAGGCCGAAGGCCGAGCTGCGTTCAGGCAAACGATATTTTTCTCGAAAAAAGTAAGTAAGTAGCTAATGGCGAGGCCGAATCTACTTCCTACGAATACTACGTTCAGCTAAACGAATTTATCGTTTAGCTGAACTTACTTACTATCATAGAGAAAAAATATCGTTCACCTGAACGCAGTTTGGCCTTCGGCGTCGCCATTACTTACTTACTTTCTTCGAGAAGATTTGTCGTCTTTCTGAACGCAGCTCAGCTTTCGTCATGTCCACACGGACGACGGTCGCGTGAAACAGCTAGATTAATAATAAACAAAATACAGTATTTACAAATACAAAATAGAAAGTAAATAGATTAAGCGCTAGTGCACTTTCGCATAACACGCTTCATTCGTACCGGCTTCCGACTGAATGAAATAGTTGCCCGCGGGGCCCGGCTGGAAAGGGACTTCAGGCTTAGCCGCCCCCGCCGTCGCCGCCGCCGTTGCCAGCTTTCATTGGAATTCCTTAAGAACATCCCCCGCGCGCGGCGAACCGGATAAGGGATGTTGTGTCAACTGGAGCTAGTAATTATTTATCGTAAATTTTCGATGCAATGATTTCATTTTGTTTAAGGTTTTCTGTTTATTGCGCATTCTTAAGACAATAAGACTGAACTCAGGGCCATTTTAGGCCATGCAGGGCCCTTGGACACATTAGGAGCCCTTTTTGAAAGTAAAAAAAAAATTATGTGTCAATGAAAACATCAGAATATGTTAAATTTATTTAAATCTTACATATAATAAACATTTTATAGAATTCATTAAGACATTTTAAGTTATGTATTTTTTTTTAGATTTAGTAAAATTTTGTTTGTTGTTCATTGTTTCAAAAATATTTAAAAATCGCATCGGGTTTTCGATTTAAATATAAATTTAGACATTCTAAAGGCAGTTCTTTGTAAAATAAATATAAAATTGAGCTCTCCTTTTTTTCGGTGTGAACAACTACGTAGCACGTTGGGGCCCTCATCAAGCCGGGGGCCCTGGGGTCGTGCCCCCATGTGCCATTATGGAAAAGACTTCCGTGAGTCTGCACTCGAACTTGTCACAAATTTTTTCTATGCGGGTTGATTACACCCACGAAGAAGAACCGGCAAGGAAAATTCATAGGGTACATAATCATAATTTTTTGAGTAGGAGATAGGAGGAGCTTTTATCATTTTAAAGCACTGATATGGCACCTAGTTCACCCGGTGTTATGGGCTGACATCACGGATGTGTATCATCGGTGATGTAGCCAACCGTGTCAGTTTCAATAAAAAAAATTGGTTGTCTGTAAAGTCGGTTTACGGACGATAGTTTTACGTGATAACGTCATAAAGTGGTAAGAATGTGTACAAGTCGACGCTTGGGCCGATTGTGCCTCTCTATCGCTTGTTACGCGCTCTCGCTTGCACACACAGGCTCAGATGGAACGTGACACTTTTTCGTGCGTGCAACCAATGTTCATCAATTTATAAGACGTGACGATATCACGTCAAAAAATAAAAAAAATTGTATCTGAGTGACAGCGCAGCTTCTGACGTATCATGGTGATCCCCTTAAAACATCCCCCATCTCCCGGCTAAGAGGGCACCATATATCTCGTCGTTTCATCAGTCTAATGGTCGACCCCTTAAACGGTCGACATTTTTTCTCCTAGCGAACTTTATTTGACGTAAAACAGTCGTTGTCGACGAAATCTGGTTCTATTATGTGTCCATTTTTACTGAACCATGTTTCATGGCAGTTTTTATCTGCTTTTCATGACTCCAATTTATGTTTTACATACATCAGGATGTATTTATCTTGTACATAATGCAGACATAATTATTATTGGTTTTTATTTTATATTTTTATTACAGGATTTTTATGGAGTCCTCACGGGTGTAGTTGGTTAAATTTTCACATGTAATTTTTTTTTAATTTGCTTGTTATTTTTTTATTCCTGAAGAAATAAAAAAAAATCAAATTGTCAGATCTTTGTTTGAGGTGCCGCGACTATACCGAAACTCTTTTATGTACAATTTCGATGACAGTTATTTAAAATTAAAATGTTATTTTTTTTTATTTAGTTTTAGCTTTGTATACAAGTATTTTCGTCTTAAGTAAAGGTTCGTCTTAGGTAAATTTAATTATTTTTTTAATCAACTATCTGTCATTATTCATTATCTCTGATGGCCACTTTTACCACCTCAAGTTTATTTTCGTCCGACATTTATAATAATGTAGGTTAGAGTGATAATTTCACATACATTTGTCAGAAGTTAACTGGTAGCTATATTTTATTGGAATTTCGTGAAATCGGCCGCAAGTTATTTTGTAAAAAACTTGTTATGTGCGAAGGTTGTTAATATGCAGAAGGTTCCGTAGTTTTCTTTCTGCTGCGGTTGGTACATTTCGCTCGGTGCGTACCAAACTCCCGTTTCCGAAATAATCCAATAGGGGAAGAAAAGACAAAGGTCAAATGAAGCTTTTGCAGCGGAAGTGTAGTAATGTAAAGCGGTCGGATATTATATTTTTCCTCATTCAAATCACGTTACTGTCTCACCCACGTAGCGGGAACCGAACAGCCGTCATAAAAATTGCTGCTCCGTAAAACCGACAATTTTAAATCACGTTTAGACGGACACCTCGCGCCGGGGGAGTTGAGCGGTTGAGCGTTGTTTTTGTGTTTTTGAGGGGAATTTTTTTTTTCCGCTAATTTGAGAATTTTAGTTAGAAGCTTTTGAGACGAGACGTGGAGGAACGAGGTTTGTTGTTATGAAATTGTTGGGAGGACGGCAGGTTGTCCTTATATCTTAGACGCCACTTACTACACGCACGGAGAACTGCATCTCTCCCCGTGTATGTCGTAAGAGGTGACAAGATCATCAAGCATCAGACATCAAGCCATCCTTCCTTTTCCTTCCTTCCTTCCTACCTTCCTTATTATTTTATTAACCGACTTCCAAAAAAGGAGGAGGTTCTCAATTCGTCTGTATGTTTTTTTTTTTTTTTATTTTTTTTTTTATTTTTTTTATTTTTTTGTATGTTTGTAACACGATTTCTCCGTCAATTGAGGGCCGATTTAGAAAATTCTTTTTTTGTTAGTTAGGTCATACTTCCGAGGTGGTCCCATTTCAATTTTATCGAAATTGGTTCAGTGGTTTTCGAAAAATCAGCATAATACTATGGTGTGTGGTTACCTTCAGCAAAACTTGTGATGTGGTCGTTTTCGGCAATTTTCAGTTTGATAAATTAGTATGGTGTGTGGTTACCTTCAGCAAAACATTTGTGATGTGGACTTATTCAGCAATTTGCAGTCTGACACATATGGCGAATAATTCTGTACCACTTCAATCGATTTCGATTATTCGATTTCGATTATTCTTTTTTATGTAATATTACTAAAAAGAATGAAATAAAAACTGTTTTAAAAAATATTAAACCGATTTCCAAAAAACAAAAAAAAAAAACTAAAAAGTATTAAATACCTAATATTTTGAAATTTTCTCTGTCCTGTTGAAATACATGAATCGATATACTAGTGATACATATTCGGACCCTTGTTTCATGAATATTCTAAATTTGAAATTTTTTTATCTTTTCCGACCGGCGCTTAATTTATTATGGTACCTGGCCAGTACCTACTGTACCGAGTACCATCGAGCTGGTTTGATGATGGAGACAGAAGGTGGCCATAGGAACTCCTAAACTACACATGATAAACCCATCGTGTTTGGGCTCGTTGCATTTGTCTTCACGAGAAATTTACTTTAGACCTAAAAGATTCTCAATTCGACGGTATGTTTTCTTTTTTTGGATGTTTGTTACGCGATTACTCCGTCAATTGTGGGCCGATTTTGAAAATTCTTTTTTTTTTTATTTGAAAGGGGATAACCCTGAGGTTTTTTTGAAGTGAAAACTTCTTTAGCGGCTCTTGGCACTTTTTTAGGTGGGTAAAAATGTATAACTCGCGACATCGCGTCAGCGTCATTTTTAAAATGAAACCTTAAGTCATTGCGTTAAGGGTTAAGTTAGAGTGGCACGGGATCTGCCGGCACTCCCGGAGTGCAACTGTTAAGTAGGGTTCCGTAACACGTTTATGTCTGTCCATTCTACTAAGTTCTGCAAAATGAATGTAGGGTTCCGTAACATATGCATGTCTATCCGTTCTACTAAATTTTACAATTTTCAACCAAGGTCCTCCGACGGTTATTTTATAATAAAAGTAGGCTTCCGTAACACGTTTATGTCTGTCCATTCTACTAAGTTCTGCAACATCACCTACAACGTCCGTGATGTCAGCCCATAACACCAGTGCCATGTCAGTGCTTCCCCCTTTGATCGTCCTGACTACACTGAACTGGTCGGAAAACACAAACTATTTACATAGCCGTTTCGACCGACGTTTAATTCAGTGCGGTGGTACCAACCCGGGAAGGTTAAACCCTACCACCAAGTAAGATTACGAGGGAAGGGACTTACAGTTTTACGAGGAATCCGAACCTTGGTCAGCCTCCAACGGTCAGCGGTCACCCATCTAAGTACTGACCGCACCCAGCGTTGCTTAAAATTCAATAGCGACAGTTGACTGTCTGCACCACTGAGCTATCGAAGCTGACGTGGTCCTATTTTAATTGGGTCAAGATCGGATTGGAAAGCGAGGCGGAATCGCGAGGCCGAAGGCCGAGCGATTCCGCCGAGTACATTAATAGCAAAAAATTACTAAAAAAAACTGTGAAATAAAAAAAAAGTTTTAAAAAACATAAAACCGACTTCCTAAAAAAAGTAAAACTAAAAAACTATTTAAAATAAAAATATAAAAACCGCCTTCAAAAATATATGAAATAAAAACCTAAAAAAAAAAACGAACCCTAGAGTTGAAGGCGGTGCTAAAGCAAGCAAAAATGATGCATGAAAGAAAACATGAGCGGATGATAATATCCTTTGTGATTTGTGTAGCCTTTTTAGCACCGCCTTCAACTCTAGGGTTCGTTTTTTTTTTTAGGTTTTTATTTCATATATTTTTGAAGGCGGTTTTTATATTTTTATTTTAAATAGTTTTTTAGTTTTACTTTTTTTAGGAAGTCGGTTTTATGTTTTTTAAAACTTTTTTTTTATTTATACCTTTAATAAAATCAAACGTCTGCTTTCTGTCTGTCTGTATGTATGTATGTCTGTCTGTCCGCTTATAACTCGAGAATCACTGAACCGATTTTAATTAAAAAAAAATATGTACGGTTAGCTTGATTCTTCCCATCAACTATAGGCTGCTTACTATCACGCTAAATGGCTTATAAGGTTAGCAGTGAAGTGAAATATGAGAGCGGGCGGAGCCGCGGGCGCATCTAGTATGTAAAGTCTACTTGCTGCTTGAATTTTTTTATTGAAAGTGAGACATGTGGCGCTTTCATTCATAAGATATCTAACGACGCCCATGGACGTCCGGTCATGTGCGGGTGTTGAGAATGTTATGCCGGTCAACAGGTGTCTATTCAGGCACGTCTTGAAGGACCAGAGATTGTACATTGGGGGTTAATATATGGGCAGGAAGAGCGTTCCAGAGTTTACCGGTTCTTTAGAGGAAAGATCTGTAGAACCGATTGGTCCAGCGTGTAGATATGCAATCCCTGCCCAGTGCGCGTGGTGCGGTGGTGGAAAGGGGACGGCGCGGCGGCGAGATCGCTTAAAAAAACTACTCCGAGCACTAATACTTGCATTGTCCTAATATTTTTCTAAACGTGGTGGTCGGTGTTGTGCTGTAATTTACTCGAGTTTTTGCTGCCCAACTTCGATTAATCTCACCCTATTGTCGGGATAAAGCTTTGTGTACGAATGCATGTGTATTATGTGCACATATTATGTATTAAGGGCCAGCATACATTCATACAAAGGTGGGTCAGATCAAACAATTTAATATTTTTTTATGTAATCCGGTATAGGTGTCAGAGAGGCCAAAGCAGATGCTGCGACCGGCCAATATCACCTCCGAGAAGGTAGGTGCCATACCGGAGACTTACTTTTGGATTGCTGGCTATACTGAACTAGAGGAGAACACTCTACGGAGATCCGGCCATTGTATATTCATTAGAATGGAATAGAAACTCTTTATTGCACACAAATTGAAGGAAGAACAGTACCCGACAAGAAACAAGAAATACAGGAGTGCGCGAAAGCGCACTTATCACTACAAGTGATTTCTTCCAGTCAACCTTTGGGTGATGAGGAATAAAATACAGTGAAAGAAATTTGGGTAATTCATTTTGTGGTATCAACCCAGTCGGCTACAAATTGGGCCTACCGCCTAGTAAGAGGTGTAAGGGGCAAATGAAGGGACCTGCAGTTTTACACCGATTCCGAACGGTGAAGGGGCAGGTGTAAGTATAAATGAAAAATTTTCCATCAGAAAAACCTTATTGGTACACGCGGGCCGGATTCGAACCTCGGACCTCTCCCAAGAGAAGCCGACGCCTAGACTACTCAACAACCTTGAAATAATATAATAACCTTTAATATAGTATTAAATATTATGTTTGATATTAATATGTATCTCTTCCAGAATTTTCATAGCAATTACGACTTCATTTCAAAATGGCTTCCACCTCCCGTCGAGAGGGCGTTATAGGGAGACAGAGTGGCGTGTCTATGGAACGACGTGCAGTGCTTTGCCCACAATTTCATAGCTATTTACTCTTGTTCATAGTGGCCGCAGAACATAAAATAACGACTAAAGGAGCGCGATCAACTTTGGCGTTACCGCTTGCCACCTGTCACCATAACATTGCTTACCTTAGGCGTTACCTCGTGCCACTTGGCACCTTACCATTGCTTACGTTTGGCGTTACCACCTGCCACTTGGCACCTTACCATTGCTTACGTCTGGCGTTACCACAAGTAAGAGTAGTTCCGCACAGTTCATCTCCGTCATCAGGCGACAGTCTATCAGATATCACGGACACCGTCAAGCTAAAAAAACATAGTTATATGCAATACTGTACTACATAGCGTCACTCCTGTTTTCCAGTGAGGTAGGCAGAGATCAAGGATCTCCAAAAGATGTCCAACCTGACACACAAAAGAGACGCCCAACAAAAGCTGTTGAAAAGTAATTTTCAATGACAAAATTGCCAGTGTTATTTTTACATTTTGACTTTTTCACCTTAACTTAATTTCGGATATCTTACATTAATTATGACTAATTCTGAACTCAATACATTATAAAAAAATAAATTAACGAATCTTCATAATAATAGTCATTCTGTACTTCTCCTCATTTCTTATGTTCTGTCATAGCATAGCGACAGTAACTTTGTCGCAATTAACTGGTTACTAAAGCCCGTCCGTCGGACGCAGACTAACTTGTAAATTGCTCTTCGGACTCCGGGCGCCACTATGAATACATTTGACGCAAACTAGAGAGGGTCGCGGCCGAGCAGTATGGGTATTTCTTGCCTGGTTTGGGAGAGGCAGATGGTTGGAACCGTAGACTGAAAAAAATAATTGATCGAAGGTTGGAACCCGTCACGGCGGCTTGCGCCATTTTATTTCCAGGTTATTTTTTCAAGAACGTAAGATTTTTTTGACCGTGTCTTAAGTGGTGTCAAGGTGACAAGTGGCAGGTGGTAACAACAAACGTAAGCAATGGTAAGGTGCCAAGTGGCAGGTGGTAACATCAGACGTAAGCAATGGTAAGGTGCCAAGTGGCAAGTGGTAACGCCACACGTAAGCAATGGTAAGGTGCCAAGTGACAGGTTGTAACGCCATAGGCATGAAAGGGTAAGGTTCCAAGTGGCTGGTGGTAACGCCAAAGGTAAGTAACGGTGAGGTGCCAAGTGGCAGGCGGTAACGCAAGAGGTAAGAAATGGTGAGGTGCCAAGTGGCAGACGGTAACGCCAGAGGTAAGCAATGGTTAAATTACTAATAGTCTTTGTAATAGACTTCCGTATGGATACGGAACCCTAAAAATGGTTAGTATATTGTTTTATTCGATTTATAGTTTCCTAGTTTTTGACGATTTTATGCAGCAAGACGGAGTAGAAGACCGCTATGTCGTACAAAAATGATTGGTTTTCTTATACGCTGAATTGAACTCAAAATGTTTTGTTAACTATCTTTCTAATGATGAAATCATTTAGATTATTATGTAATTGACTGAGTTTCACACAATATGTAAAAAAAAATAATTGTTATACGACGGAGCGTTCTTGTCATGCCGTTACTGCATAAAATCGTAAAAAAAAATTCCGAAAAAAGATGTATGTAATAACATTTTGGTTTTACTTATGAGCTTAGGAATCGTGTTTTGGTAATATTATGTGGTCGATCTGGGACATTCTGTGTAATGGAATTATATCCTTACCTATAATAAAATCCAACGTCTGCTTTCTGTCTGAGTGTCTGAGTGTCTGAGTGTATGTCTGTCTGTCCGCTTATAACTCGAGAACCACTGAACCGATTTTAATAAAACAAAATTCTACGGATAGCTTGATTCTTCCCATCAACTATAGGCTACTTACTATCACGCTAAATGGCTTATGAGGTTGGCAGTGAAGTCAAATATGAGAGCGGGCGGAGCCGCGGGCACGGCTTGTTTTAAAAATAATACATTTAAATTGATATATGTATACACAAAGAGCAATAGAATTGAAAAGTGTTAGGATGTCATTGATAATAATACATCCGAAACAAACCTTACGTTGTGACTGGTAGCTCCGGAAGTTCTTCAGCGGACGCGCGACGGAAACGTATTTTTTTTTTTTTTGGTTCAACGAAGTTTGACTCTGTACAGTGGATAATAAAAGATTTCCTTCGCCTATTCTACGTGTGCGCAAATTATCGAAATAAGTCCGTGAACGTATTTTTTACCCAGAAAAGTCCGTACAGTATACATACATACCACACGCTGATCTCGAAAATCGGGATAAGCAGAGTAGTCGGTGTTGTGCTGCAAGTACTGTTGTAAATTACCACAAAGTGTACAACGTTGCAAATCACGATTACGGTAATGAAATTTATTTCCGAAAACCTGTTCCTAAATAAAGAAAAAAAATCAATTAAAATTTTGAAAATTTTCATTGAGTTGAAATAATATATTTTTGACCAAGTATTTCAGATTAAAATGTTTCTCAGATAACTTACACACATACAGACTAGACTTGTTATTAGTGTGTCGCTGTCTGCCAACCTGAACACGCTAAATATTTCCGGAACTTCAAAATTAAAGAATTCCTAATAAATAAACCGAAGTTTCTACGGGCGACCGACGACACGCCCCGCGGCGACGCTCGTCAATATATTATGAATTTTCTTAAAACTCGAGAACCGCTTCATCTATTTCCATACGATTTTCAATATTACATTCTGTCACTTCTCAAAGTGGTGTTAGGGTATAATAAGTCATAACGCTACGTCTTTGGCGGCCTGAGCTGTGAGCAAAAAGGTAAAACCCTAAACACGCGAAGCGAAGTCGCGGGCAAAAGCTAGTAGGTACTAAAGGTTAACTTAAACGCAATTTTTAAACAATAAAAAAAATATTTTAGATTTAGTTGTGATTTATTTATTAGTTAGTTTTAATTTTAGATATAAGTTATGTTTAAATTATTAATTATCATAGAAAAACCAATAACTTGTAGTGATTTATAAGCCCGCCTGTAATTTACCTGAGATCTTGCAGTATAACACCGATTATTCAGCTTACCTGATTGTCGAGATACAGCGTTGTGCTATGGATATATCACAGAGCAAGAAGGCTGAGGCTGGGTGAAAACGGCCGGCGATCGCTTCTGTGGTATGTATAAAATGTTTCATAACATTTCTGCTGTCTTGTGTTTACATATTTTCTGTTCATCCATACTTCCATACTAATATTATAAATTCGAAAGTAACTCTGTTGTCTGTCTGTCTGTCTGTCTGTCTGTCTGTCTGTCTGTCTGTCTGTCTGTCTGTTACCTTTTCACGCCTAAACCGCTGAACAGATTTCGATAAAATATTGCACGGAGATGAATTGCATCCCGAGGACGGACATAGGCTACTTTTTGTCTCAAAAAACAACCCTTAAGGGGGTGAAATAGGGGATGAAAGTTTGTATGGGGAACTCAGCATTTCTTAAGTTAGGGATATGACAATTTATATTTGGGCTTTTGGTATGAAATAAAGAAATACGTGTTTCAGCGTTTTTGCTAAATCAACCCTTAAATTAAAATAGGGGTTGATTTCAAAATTAGATTTTAGGATTTTATGAAATTTTGTACGGAGCTGAATTGCATCCTGAGGAATAACATAAGCTACCTTTTGTCTCAAAAAAACAACCCTTAACGGGGTGAAATAGGGGATGAAAGAATGTATAGGGAACCCATCATTTCTCAAGTGAGGGATATTAAAATTCATATTTAGGCTTTTGGTATAAAATAAAGAATTACGTGTTTCAGCGTTTTTGCTAAATCAACCCTTAAATTAAGATAGGGGATGATTTCAAAATTAGGTTTTAGGATTTTAAATGATTTTAAATAATTTTATCCATACTGGGGGTGGTTTTGAAGAGTGGGGTTGAGGTACGGGGGAGGAGTCCGCGGGGAGAGGGGAAGGGAGGATAATTTAATCTCTATCTTCTTTTCTCTATCTCTACTTCTTATAAAAGGAAACGTCTGTTTGCATGTATGTATGTATGTTTGAGGTAAACTCGGAACCACTTAACAGATTTTTATGCGGTTTACACCAATGTAAAGAGTAGTTCTTCAGGCTCACTATAGTAGGCTATATACCATAAAGTTAAATAGCCTTAGGGTTGAGCAGTATCAAAGAAAACGGAATTTAGTGTCGAATGGTCGTAATATATGGCGTTAGCAGTTCTGTTGCGTTGCGTTGGTGTAGTGTAGATAGATGATTTTGGTAGAAGATACGAGTAGAATAAAGAGTAGATATCTATACTTATAAAATTGTTTGTCCTGACTGACTGATCTATTAACGCACAGCCGAAACTACTAAGTCTAGAAAGCTGAAATTTGGAACATAGGTTTATTTCATAACGTAAGAATCCGTTAAGGATTTTTTGGAAATTACAACTTTAAGGGGGGAAATGGGGACGACGACTTTGTATGAAAGTTTTTGTTTTTTTTTATGTAATATTATGGTCTTATGGTCTTCCTGAACGTAGCTCGGCCTTCGGCCTCGCCCTTAATTACTTACATTCTTAGATAAGGTTTATCGCCTTCCTGAACGCAGCTCGGCCTTCGGCCTCGCCCTCAGTTACTTACTGTCTTCGAGAAGGTTCATGGTCTTTCTGAATGCAGCTCGGCCTTCGGCCTCGCCCTTAATTACTTACTTTCTTCGAGAACGTTTATAGTCTTCCTGAACGCCGCTCGGCCTTCGGCCTCGCCCTCAGTTACTTACTTTCTTCGAGAAGGTTTATAGTCTTCCTGAACGCAGCTCGGCCTTCGGCCTCGCCCTTAGTTACATACTTTCTTCGATAAGGTTTATAGTCTTCCTGGACGCAGCTCGGCCTTCGGCCTCGCCCTTAATTACTTACTTTCTTCGAGAAAGTTTATAGTCTTTCTGAACGCAGCTCGGCCTTCGGCCTTGCCCTTAGTTACTTACCTTCTTTGAGAAGGTTTATGGTATTCCTGAACGTAGCTCGGCCTTCGACCTCGCTTTCAGTTACTTATTTTCTTCAAGAAGGTTTATAGTTTTTCTGAACGCAGCTCGGCCTTCGGCCTCGCCCTCAGTTACTTACTGTCTTCGAGAAGGTTCATGGTCTTTCTGAATGCAGCTCGGCCTTCGGCCTCGCCCTTAATTACTTACTTTCTTCGAGAACGTTTATAGTCTTCCTGAACGCCGCTCGGCCTTCGGCCTCGCCCTCAGTTACTTACTTTCTTCGAGAAGGTTTATAGTCTTCCTGAACGCAGCTCGGCCTTCGGCCTCGCCCTTAGTTACATACTTTCTTCGATAAGGTTTATAGTCTTCCTGGACGCAGCTCGGCCTTCGGCCTCGCCCTTAATTACTTACTTTCTTCGAGAAAGTTTATAGTCTTTCTGAACGCAGCTCGGCCTTCGGCCTTGCCCTTAGTTACTTACCTTCTTTGAGAAGGTTTATGGTATTCCTGAACGTAGCTCGGCCTTCGACCTCGCTTTCAGTTACTTATTTTCTTCAAGAAGGTTTATAGTTTTTCTGAACGCAGCTCGGCCTTCGGCCTCGCCCTCAGTTACTTACTGTCTTCGTGAAGGTTCATGGTCTTTCTGAACGCAGCTCGGCCTTCGGCCTCGCCCTTAGTTACTTACTTTCTTCGATAAGGTTTATAGTCTTCCTGAACGCAGCTCGGCCTTCGGCCTCGCCCTCAGTTACTTACTGTCTTCGAGAAGGTTCATGGTCTTCCTGAACGCAGCTCGGCCTTCGGCCTCGCTTTCAGTTACTTACTTTCTTCGTGAAGGTTTATAGTTTTTCTGAACGCAGCTCGGCCTTCGGCCTCGCTCTTAGTTACATACTTTCTTAGATAAGATTTATCGCCTTCCTGAACGCAGCTCGGCCTTCGGCCTCGCCCTCAGTTACTTACTGTCTTCGTGAAGGTTCATGGTCTTTCTGAACACAGCTCGGCCTTCGGCCTCGCCCTTAGTTACTTACTTTCTTCGATAAGGTTTATATTCTTCCTGAACGCAACTCGGCCTTCGGCCTCGCTTTCAGTTACTTACTGTCTTCGTGAAGGTTCATGGTCTTTCTGAACGCAGCTCGGCCTTCGGCCTCGCCCTTAGTTACTTACTTTCTTCGATAAGGTTTATAGTCTTCCTGAACGCAGCTCGGCCTTCGGCCTCGCCCTCAGTTACTTACTTTTTCGAGAAGGTTTATCGTCTTCCTGAACGCAGCTCGGCCTTCGGCCTCGCCCTCAGTTACTTACTTTCTTCGAGAAGGTTTATTTTCTTTCTAGAATACAGTTCAGCCTGAAGCCTCGCCGTTAGTTACTTACTTTATTTGACAAGGTTTATCGTTTACCTTAACGCAGCTTGCCTTCGGCCTCGCCCTTACTCGTACTTACTTTCTTAGATATGGTTTATCGACTTCCTGAACGCAGCTCGGCCTTCGGCCTCGCCCATAGTTACTTACTGTCTTCTTTGAAATACGAATTTCACGCGAGCGGAGCCGCGGGCTCAGCTAGTATTTCTATATTTTTGCGCAATAAACGATTCTCTTCTATATCGGCGGCGGGTGGCCGAGTGGTTTGGGCGTCGGCTTCTCCTGTGAGAGGTCTGAGGTTCGAATCCGGTCGGCATATGTACCAATGAGTTTTTTCTGAAGAAAAAAAATACGTGCATACCTACACCTGCTGCTTCACCGTTCGGAACCGGTGTAAAACTGTAGGTCACTTGCATTGCCCTTACTAGGTGGTAGGCTCAAATTGTAACCGAATATGTCGATACCACCGTACTGGATGTAAGATAGTCGCATAGCAGCCATGGTTGTGTTCTCCTCTAGTCCAGTATAGCCAGCAATTCAAAGGGAAGGCTCCGGTATGGAACCTACCTTCTCGGAGGTGATATTGGCTGGTCGGAGCATGTGCTTTGACCCCTCCGACTTAGCCATCCATACCGGATAACGTAAAAGAAATATATATTTTTTTTTATTTATTAATTTTGTTTATACTTTTGTACACGAATGTACAAGCCCTCTTCTGGGAAGACATCACGTGTATGTGACGACTTCTATAAGGAGTTGTCTTGTTTCGAAATACACTCACCCTGGGGTCACTTGTTTCAATTTTCTTTTTGTTATTCGTCTCCTACATACACCCTCTGAGTTTGTCGAAGTTTTTCCTTCAGGAATAAACTACTGTCTTCGTCCTTTCTGTCGATCGAGGCAGCTATATGTATTATCGCTTCAAATTAATTATTTGATGTTATTGGGACTAAATATTTCAAGTTTTCAAAAGTCCCTTCAATAAAATAGACGACGACCTTTTTTCTGCCTTACATACACAACACATGTTTTATCTCGACAATCGGTATAGAGCAGAGTAATTGTTGATGTGCTGCAAGTACTCTTATAAATTACAACATAACCCCGACCACCAAGTTTGGGAAAGTATTCGGACAAGATAACTATATCAAGCAGCAAGTAAGACACGAAGACTAAACTGCCGCATGACTCGGTGGAAGGACCGTCCCAAGGTGAGAGGTGGCTATCCTATCCTGCCACTCTTTAGCACGGCATCGTCTTCGTGTCCCTTAGTCGCCTTTTACGACATGCACGGGGAGAGATGCCTTATAAATGGAATAGCACCTCGCTCGCTTATAAATGGCATAGCACCTCGCTCGCTTATAAATGGCATAGCACCTCGCTCGCTTATAAATGGAATAGCACCTCGCTCGCTTATAAATGGAATAGCACCTCGCTCGCTTATAAATGGAATAGCACCTCGCTCGCTTATAAATGGCATAGCACCTCGCTCGCTTATAAATGGAATAGCACCTCGCTCGCTTATAAATGGAATAGCACCTCGCTCGCTTATAAATGGCATAGCACCTCGCTCGCTTATAAATGGAATAGCACCTCGCTCGCTTATAGCGTGAATAGCACATCGCTCGCTTATATCCTGAATAGCACCTCGCCCGCTTATAGCTGGAATAACACTTCGCTCGCTTATAGCTGGAATAGCATCTTGCTCGCGATTCCCGAGTTGTGCTGCTATCGGCTATGTCTAATCTCAATCAACATCTGTCATACTTTTGGGCAAAACCGCCCGTGCCCTCTGCTGAGAAAATACTTCTCAACCGATTTACATAGAGTTTTCACCGGCTTTACCGCGAGCGGAGCCGCGGGCACGACTGCCTTTACATAAAACAAAAAATGTTCAAAAGAAACTGTACCTAAAATTTACACGATTTACATACGATAACTACCTAGGTATGCAAAATAACAGAACATAAATTACTAATACCGGTTCAAGAGCGAACATCAACCAACCACTCGCACTTAACTAATTCATCATCTCCAATGCACTAAGCCGACAGCGCACGAGGGCGCACGAGCTATCAACTTGCTGCGCTTATACCGTCCGTTGATATCCGAAGTTTCATTTAAAAAACGTTTTCCCTTGTTGGCTCAAATAAACTGTATACACACACATGCACATAATTATGTCACATAAATGTATTTATTTTTATTTTTATGGAAAATTAACGATAGGCTACATCATCTACAACATACGTGATGTCAGCCCATAACACCGGGTGAGCTAGGTGCCATGTCAGTGGTTCCCTTCATTTCATGTTGGCTTGAACTGGACGGAAAATTCGACCGACGTTTCATTCAGTGCGGTGGTACCAATCCGGGCGGGATAAACCCTAGCAACTAGTAAGGTGAGAAGGGAAGGGACCTGAAGTTTTACGTGAAATCCGAACCACGGTCAGCCTCCAAAGGGACAGTCGACCGACCAAACCACTGAGCTACCGAGGCTGCCAACTTGTCTAGCTACATGTTTTACACTACACTAAACATGTTATAGTTGTTTAGGTAGAAGTAGTTGTTAATGTACTATTAAATGGTTTAAGATGCCATTACTTTCAGTTATCAAACGAATGATAGTTATTTATTCAACTAATTAAATTATTAATTAAAAATATTTCGATGATAAAAATACAACACATTCACGGTTGGCTTCTAAATCCTATATGTTAAACAGAGTACAATTTAGTAACGATCAAGTTGTGAGTCGCCTCTTTGTCTAGGACCATCGAAATTGCAACTACAGCCCCGCAGCGAGAGCTCGCGAGAAGATGCGAAGCAGGAGAGACCTACTCCGTTCGTCTCATGAATAATTTAAGCGCTCGTGTGTACGTGCACACTTGTAATAGCTCCCTATAGGTAAACATGTATGTACAGGAGATGCTCGGTAAGATAATTTTAACACTTTAGTCTGCTAGTGTACTGAAACGCTATCTTGTATGTCGCTGCTGTATAGAAGGCAGATTGATGACATTAAGGCGGTTTATCACAGTCAATATTACAAACTTCAACCAAGTAGCCGCGCCTTCGCATTCTATGAAGTGGAATCAAATGTATATTCTAATAGAATTTGTACTGAAGAAGAGAAGAAAAGAGACAAAAAAGAGAAGAAAGAAGAGAGAAGAAAAAAAAAATTGGTTGTCTGTAAAGTCGGTTTACGGACGATAGTTTTACGTGATGACGTGGAATAATCGTAGTACATAGATCAAAGATCAGTAATTTATATTTCCAGTAGAAAGATTAATCATCTTGTGACTGGCTATCAAAGCTTCTGTTGTCTGATCTTGACAGTTTTACTTCTTAAGACGTTTCCATGGCAACTTTGAATATCAACGTGACACGCTTTCGTGCGTGCAGCCGGTGCTCATCAATTTATAAGACGTGACGTCATCACGTCAATAAGAGATAGAGAAGAGAAAGAAGATAGAGAAAATAAAGAAAAATAGAGAAGAGGAAGAAAAATAGAAAAGAGAAAGAAAGATAGAGAGGAGAAATAAAATAGAGAAGAGAAAAAAGATAGAGAAGAAAAGAAGGTCATCACCTTGTCATTCTGAAGGAAATTATTTTAAGAAAAAATGAACATGCAATGTTATTGTGCTGCTATTACATGTCCACTGGAAGAACAAGCGGCGGGTGGTCGGCGCGATCTTGGCTTGGACTCTTGATCTCAGGTTGCGAGGTTCGTATCCAGCCGACATGCACCAATGAGTTTTTTTCTGTCGGAAAAAAAATCGTGCATATTTATACCTGCTGCTTTACCGTTCGGAACCGGTGGTGGTGTAAAACTGGTAACTCCCTTCCCTTGACCCTTACTAGGTGGTAGGCTCAAATTGTAGTCGACTGGATTGATACCACCGTACTGGGCGTAAGATGGCCGCACAGCAGCCTCGGCTGTGCTTTCGTTTAGTATAGCCAACAATCACAAGGGAAGTCATCGGTATGGCACCACCACGGACGTGATATTGGCTCATCGAAGCATGTGCTCTGGACATTCGCATGGAGGCGTCGCGTAAAAATTTGTTCAAAACATTTCGTAAACTTAGTTACAAGCCCACGTCTTCTTCGTTTTTCGGTTTTAGTCTTTGAGTTTGGTATAGTTCATACATAAATATTGTGTATCTTGCGTTTGGTGTAGTTCATACATAAATATTGGTATAATTAATCAAATATTGTGTATCTTGCGTTTGGTATAGTTCATACATAAATATTGTGTATCTTGCGTTTGGTGTAGTTCATACATAAATATTGTGTATCTTGCGGTTGGTATATTTAATCAAATATTGTGTATCTTGCGTTTGGTATAGTTCATACATAAATATTGTGTATCTTGCGTTTGGTATAGTTCATACATAAATATTGTGTATCTTGCATTTGGTGTAGTTCATACATAAATATTGTGTATCTTGAGGTTGGTATAATTAATCAAATATTGTGTATCTTGCGTTTGGTATAGTTCATACATAAATATTGTGTATCTTGCGTTTGGTATAGTTCATACATAAATATTGTGTATCTTGCGTTTGGTGTAGTTCATACATAAATATTGTGTATCTTGCGTTTGGTGTAGTTCATACATAAATATTGTGTATCTTGCGTTTGGTATAGTTCATACATAAATATTGTGTATCTTGCGTTTGGTATAGTTCATACATAAATATTGTGTATCTTGCGTTTGGTGTAGTTCATACATAAATATTGTGTATCTTGCGTTTGGTGTAGATCATACATAAATATTGTGTATCTTGCGTTTGGTATAGTTCATACATAAATATTGTGTATCTTGCGTTTGGTGTAGTTCATACATAAATATTGTGTATCTTGCGGTTGGTATAATTAATCAAATATTGTGTATCTTGCGTTTGGTATAGTTCATACATAAATATTGTGTATCTTGCGTTTGGTATAGTTCATACATTAATATTGTGTATCTTGCGTTACGTATAGTTCATACATAAATATTGTGTATCTTGCGGTTGGTATAATTAATCAAATATTGTGTATCTTGCGTTTGGTATAGTTCATACATAAATATTGTGTATCTTGCGTTTGGTGTAGTTCATACATAAATATTGTGTATCTTGCGGTTGGTATAGTTCATACATAAATATTGTGTATCTTGCGTTTGGTGTAGTTCATACATAAATATTGTGTATCTTGCGTTTGGTATAGTTCATACATAAATATTGTGTATCTTGCGTTTGGTGTAGTTCATACATAAATATTGTGTATCTTGCGTTTGGTGTAGTTCATACATAAATATTTTGTATCTTGCGTTTGGTGTAGTTCATACATAAATATTGTGTATCTTGCCGTTGGTATAATTATTCAAATATTGTGTATCTTGCGGTTGGTATAATTAATCAAATATTGTGCATCTTGCAGTTGGTATAGTTCATAAACATTGTGTATTAGCTTTTGCCCGCGACTTCGCTCGCGTGAAATCTGTAATTAAAAAGAAGAAAGTAAGTAAGCCCGCTACCGTAGCTTTATTTCGGCGCGCGGAACAATTCGGTTTGTATGAGAGCCATATCTCAGCGTAATCGGAACTGAAATTTATTTAGCCTATCTTGTGTCTCGTATAGGTAAATGTGCTTGTACGAAGTTTCGTCGAGTTCAGATGATCGTTTCAAGAGTTATGGAGGAACATACATACATACATAAAAGATTTTAAAAAATCATAAATCTAGTTTTAGTATCATATATTGAGTCTAAAAACGTAATATCTCATAAAACTAAATAACTTACTCCATGACCATCCCTTACAGATTATTAGTATTGATTGATGATCTTGCAGTTGGTATAGTTCATAATATTGTGTATCTTGCGGTTGGTATCCTTTACCTTTAATAAAATCCATCGTCTGCTTTCTGTCTGTCTGTCTGTCCGCTTAAAACTCGAGAACCACAGAACTGATTTTTATAAAAAAAAAATTCTACGGTTAGCTTGATTCTTCCCATCAACTATAGGCTACTTACTATCACGCTAAATGGCTTAGAGGTTAGCAGAGAAGTCAAATATGAGAGCGGGCAGGGCCGCGTGAACAGCTAGTAGTTCATAATATTGTGTATCCTGCAGCAATTCTGATTAAGCGACGCGACTTTCGTGAGCGCTCACTGATTAAGTACTTCGAGCACGCTCTCTCCGTCTGCTCGTTATTTATTGCGCGTAATTTGCTCAGAGGCCGTTGACAAATGCGCGCACTTTTCTCCGAGCATGTCAGTCCGGCCCTGGCTGCAGTTACTTTTGTTCGCTAGATGCTTACTCACTTGAGACCGAAGTGTTAATTAATATTTTTATTTCGTTGTTTTTTTTTTAAGTGAAAACTTCTTTAGCGGCGCTTGGCACTTTTTTAGATGGGTAAAAAATGTTAAACTCGCGTCAGATCTCGCGTCAGATCCGTAGCCTGATCGAAAAAGCGTAAGATTCGTTGAAATTATGGATGGAAGTTGATTTTTCTGAGAAATAAACTTTTTGATGTAAAATAATTATAATAGTTCTGTAGTGTTAAATTTTTTATGTAATATAAATTGTCATGTTTGTCTACGATAGCGCAATAAATGAATATTGTATTTTACCACATAAATGGTAGTACTTTTATACTGATAAATAAAACAATTCGTGCGAAATTATTCCCCAACCATTCCAAAATATTCAAAAATGCACAACGTTGATGTTTAAGTTTTCACTTCTGCCGGCACTCCCGGAGTGCAACCTCAGGCTTTTTTTTTATGGAAACTGAAACGGTTGGTTACATCACCTAAAACATCCGCGATGTCAGTCCATAGCACCGGGTGAACATTTAAAAGAAAAACAATAAAAAAAAAATACGAACTTCTGCTTATAAAATATAATATTTCAAAACCGAAAAAGAAAATTAAAATTCATAACATAAAAACAGAAAGAGGGTCTGATTGTGTGCGTATGTGTGCGGGTGTGTGTATGTGTGTGAGCCTATATAAATTCTGTTGCAGCTAGTGGTAACTTTATTCAAGCTTCAGTTGTCCCCATCCACATTGTCCGTTCACCTGCCCGTCTCCCTTCCTTTGTCAAGGTGGGTGATGCGCAATCACAGATGAGGGAATTATGGCCAGATTGGCGATCAAGCATCTGCTACGATTACGATACGTTGCGGCGATTTACCGCTCATAGTAGAGGATGTCGACATCGTTGGACGCTCTTACTGGCCGTGTGATGTGATGAGCCGTATGGTTCAACCCGCCCAGTTTGGTACCACCGCACTGAATGAAACGTCGCGGCTATGTAAATAGTTTGTTTTTTCTGTCCAGTTCTGTGTTAGCCGGCACGACCGAAGGGAAGCACTGACACGGCACCTAGTTCAACCGGTGTTATGGGGTGACATCACAGATGTTGTAGGTGATGTAGCCAACCGTGTCAGTATCCATAAAAGATAAAATAAAAAATGTAATCGCTGTGTGGCCACGAAGCACTGTAAGTTAACTTGTAGGAATTTTTGCGACGCGCCGTGTACACAAAGAGCTACTATAGCAAATCTAGCTTCTCTTTCTCCCATCTATGGATGCAACGTTGAGGATGAAAGAGACGGAGATTAGCTGTGTTCATTTTAACTAATTGGAGGCTCAAGTGTACGTTAGCTCGTTATTAAGGGACACCATTTATTTGTAAGAAATTCCGTCCTTTGACTGTTATCTTCCTCCCGCTTCCGCTTTTAAATGAAAGTGTTGATAAAATTATATTATTCACATGTTCTCGGTATACAATTGAAAGCTATGTGTGGAAAATACGTGACTTATTTCTTATGTCGGGCGCTGCGAATAAATGATAAGTGAAAAATTATGTGATAATTATTTTTTCACCAATATTAATGTTTAAATTCTTAAAATAAATATAATATAGGGCTTTATTTTATATAATAAATATTGTATTACACACTTTCGTATTTCTAAAGTTAACGAATCGGGCAAATTAGCTATAGATACGATTTCGTAGTGGCCTCTACGCCGCGTGTTCTAAAGCAGCTACGAAACTTAGCGAGTGCTACAAGTTCGTAGTGACCTCTACACGGCGTGTTCTATAGCAGCTACGAAACTTAGCGAGTGCTACAAGTTCGTACTGGCCTCTACGCGGCGTGTTCTAAAGCAGCTACGAAACTTAGCGAGTGCTACGAGTTCGTAGTGGCCTCTACGCGGTATGTTCTAAAGCAGCTGCGAAACTTAGCGAGTGCTATGAGTTCGCAGTGGCCTCTACGCGGCATTTTCTGAAGAAGCTACGAAACTAAGCGAGTGCTACGAGTTCGTAGTGCCCTCTAGGCGACGTGTTCTAAAGCAGCTATGAAACTTAGCGAGTGCTTCGAGTTCGTAGTGGCCTCTACACGGCGTGTTCTAAAGCAGCTACGAAACTTAGCGAGTGCTACAAGTTCGTAGTGCCCTCTACGCGACGTGTTCTAAAGCAGCTAGAAACTTATCCAGTGCTACAAGTTCGTAGTGGCCTCTACACGGCGTGTTCTAAAGCAGCTACGAAACTTAGCGAGTCTACAAGTTCGTAGTGCTCTCTACGCGGCTTGTTCCTAAGAAGCTACGTAACTTAGCGAGTGCTACGAGTTCGTAGTGGCCTCTACGCGGCATGTTCTAAAGGAGCTACGAAACTTAACGAGTGCTACGAGTTCGTAGTGGCCTCTACGCGGCATGTTCTAAAGAAGCTACGTAACTTAGCGAGTGCTACGAGTTCGTAGTGGCCTCTACGCGGCGTGTTCTAAATGAGCTATGAAACTTAGTGAGTGCTACGAGTTCGTAATGGCCTCTACGCGGCTTGTTCTAAATCTTCTGTGAAACGTATCTGTTTTGCTGAGTGAGAAATGATATTAACTTAGAATTGTAATAAAATATTAAATGTTATATATAAACTTATAAATAAATAATGATAATTTATATATATATATTTTTTTATGGAAACTGACACGGTTGGCTACATCACCTACAACTTCCGTGATGTCAGCCCATAACACCGGATGAACTTGGTGCCACGTCAGTGCTTCCCTTCATTCGTGCCGTATATTTCCTTCCTTCCTTACCTATAAAGTCCAACGTCTGCTTTCTGTCTGAGTGTCTGAGTGTCTGAGTGTATGTCTGTCTGTCCGCTTATAACTCGAGAACCACTGGACCGATTTTAATTAAAAAAATAATCTACGGATAGCTTGATTCTTCCCATCAACTATAGGCTACTTACTATCACGCTAAATGGCTTATAAGGTTAGCAGTGAAGTGAAATATGAGAGCGGGCGGAGCCGCGGGCACAGCTTGTCGTTTATATATTGATTGTAACTTACAAATGTATTTGAACTCTGCGCTTGTATTATAAAAGTAAAGAAGGAAATTATTACATTTACGCAATGTATCAACATGTTCGACTAACCCTTACAAACTTTTTAAAATGTAAACGAAAACGTAATAAAAAAAAAGCATGAACAAATTTGGCCAAAGCAAAAAGCTCTCAACCGCGGCGTCTTGCACCGCTCAGCAGGTTAATCGCTCGAGAAAGCTATTGAGCGCACGACAAAATATTCTGCAGCAAGTAAGCGAGCGAGAGTCAAGCAGCCAAAGGTGAGCGGGGGCATAATATTTTCCGCTTCAAGCGCTCTCCGAGGCTCAGTGGCCCTTGAACATACGTGTATGAACGATGTATTTTACATAATATTTAACTTAGGTAAAAAGGGTTATGAATTATTAGTTAAGTTTTTATTTTTAAAATATATAATATAAAATTATTGCAATAACGTTTGAGTTTGTATCGTTTATAAATAGCTCCTATTTGTAGTTTCTTTATTAGTAAACACTATTAACTTTATTATTAAAATTATCTTAATTTATATTTATTTGCAAAATTTAATGTGAACTCTATATTCTATCAGAGTAATTTAATATTTTGTGCAGAGAATGATAAAACTTTCACGCGAATAGACGCGAAGAGAGCGAAATATACACAATTTTCGCAATATCCTTCGCATCCTACGCGACTTTCTCTCTAAAACGGCCTGTTTGGTACTGATTCATCATATTATCAATACTACTAATACCGATACCGATTCCGATACCGATACCGATACCGATACCGATACCGATACCGATGCCGATGCCGATGCCGATGCCGATACCGATACCGATAACGATACCGATTTTATGTCACTTCCCACACTAAACTAATTTGTCCTGTAGGAAGTAACCTATCAGAAAACATGCAGATTTGACAACTTTACAGGTACCCAACCGGCTTCTTAACACTTACTGCAGAGTACATAATATCTAGTTTTGTGCTCAATGTAGAGTTTGATGCTGATTCGTTCTGTATAATATTTAACCTAAAATATATTTAGACTAGATACTCTGTCTGGTACCAGGTGCGGTATGTAGTTAACTGTTTGCCAGCTACACCTGTGCTGAGGGGTGATCGCCTGGGGTTGGATCGGGAGGTTGTATTAGCGAGGCTTGTTTCAATATTGCAAGTAGCGCCAGTGCACCGCCAGATCAATGCATACACAGCTCGAAGCCCCGACTACCCCTCTGTTACCCCAACACACCTATGCTACCCCTACACTCCTCCGTTAAGCCGAATTTACATTTCGAAATTAGTGTCATGCATGTTAAAATTAGTTTCATCACAGTTTCGTATTACATTAATGTCGTGAAAGCTTCAGTATCATAGTGACCATGACCATACGGGGTACGGAAACCTAAAAATATTTTTGTATTAAGTATGTTTTTAAATTCAGAGCTAATCGTTTCGCTAGAATTAATTGATGAACTGCATATTTTTATAGGCATTACATCGTTGTTGGTTTGCCATTTTCGACGCGTCAAAATAGCACACATCTACTTAGCGCAGGTTCTTTCGCGAAACTAGTTTCACGTCGCGTTTACACGATGAAATTAATTGCGTGACGCTAGTTTGGCAATGAAAATTCGGCTTACCCTAGCACCTTTCGGCTACGACGAAACGCTTTCAGTGTCTCCAGCGTGCGATCTGAATAGATATGCGATCATAGAACTAAATAACTATGAAGAAGGTATATGAACTCACAAAAATGTATCGTGTATCAAAACTCACTCTTGTATTAGAATTTGTTTATAATTGTATTCCAATTAGTAGGTTAGTTTAGACGGAAGTGAATTACTTTTATGTTTGACAAATAATTATGAAACTGTTTACATAAAATGTTATTTAAATGTGTACAATAAAATATTTGAATTTGAATTTGAAATTAATAAAATAATAGCGCTACTTCTACTCAATTTTAGGATTCCATAACCAGCGACGCAGGTAGGGACTGTGAGCCTCTGTAGCTCAGTGGTGCGGTCGGTCGGCTGTCGCTGGTGGTCATAAGCACAACTGGGCGCGGTCAGTCTGCGACGAGTCTTGTGGAGATAGGACGGGTTTTGCAGAGAAATAAGGGATGCTACGAGTATTTACTTCAATAGTATACAATTGTTACAGTTTTGGCTTTCTCGCCGCAGAATCTAGCTTTTGCTGTATTTGAAGGGAGGCCTATCGCAGTCTGTGTCATTGCATTGCCCCCCCCCCCCCCTCCTCCCCCCCCCCCCCCACCCCCCGGTTGACATACGCAGCCGCAAAATGTTGAGGCTTTTCCTGTTTCAGCCGCCCTGTTGCGCGGACAGGGTGTGACATCGAATCGAAACAGCCATTTAAGTGATTGTACAGTAGAAGATATGGAATAATATGCGAGGCCGGCATGACATTCGCAACCCCCGCATACGGCCGAATGTCCATGAGCGTCGCCAGACACCTTAAAAATATAAAAACTAGCTTTTGGCCGAGGCTTCTCTTCACGTGACTTTTTGCTCACAGCTCAGGCCGCCGATGACGTAGCGTGATGCTGTATAGCCTAGAACTATCTTTTTTTTATTTAATCCGGTGTGGGTGGCTGAGTCGAATGGGCCAAAGCACATGCTCCGATCAGCCAATATCACCTCCGAGAAAGTAGGTGCCATACCGGAGACTTCCCTGGATTGCTAGCTATACTGGACTAGAGGAGAACACAACCAAGGCTGCTAGGCGGCCATCTTACATCCAGTATGGGGGTACCAAACCAGTCGGCTACAATTTGAGCCTACCACCTAGTAAGGGACAAGGAAAGGTTTCTACAGTTTTACACCGGTTCCGAACGGTGAAGCAGCAGGTGTAGGTAGGTGAGAGGTGGCAAACCTGTCACCCTTTAGCACTTCATCTCGTCCTTATCCCTTAGTCGCCTTTTACGACAGGCGTGGGGAGAGATGTTAATTATTTTTAGAATATTTAAAAAAATATTAGATGCGTACCTAACTACGCTGTTTTATTTAAGTTGGTGATCCGTATTTCTTCGCGCAAGGTTTTCGTTCATTGCTCATCCCCTTGAAGAAATGTCGAGCGTAATGATAGGATACATAGCTCACAGTCATACCAAGATATGCCAGATTTCATTAGGGAAAATATAGTTTATTTTACTACTGTTCGCAAAAATTATGCGAAAGCGAAAATTTGGAGATAATACGTAACGGTCCGGTGGCGTAGTTGGTTATCGCGTTGGCGGCTGAAGCCGGAGACCCAGGTTCGATTTTTTTTCAATGATTTTCGCTTTGATTTTTTCTAATAAAAATATAAAATATAGTTTATTTATCTTAAAACACAAAACGAAAAATCAGAAAAATTAGAAGACGACATAATTTCAAAGACTTTTTCGGTTCAATTTTTTTATGAAAATGGTTTCTCTTCAAAGACCTCATTAAATTCCTTTGTTCTTTGACCATGTTGGACTAATAACGTGCAAAGTTAGTAGTACATGTTACTTTATTCTTTTGTCTCATCCATTTACCTCCATCCGAGCGCGGACGAGGTCGTAAGACTTAATCTCCCTTGTGGGAAAAATATTTTTTTCTTTCACGTCGGGTGTAAGACCTTTTCGTTTGCCAACAAACAAGCGCACTTGTCCCCTTCTTTCGGCTTTAATGGAAAATCGACGGAGCCAGTTTCTAATAACGATTTAATAAATTATGAATGAATTGTGGGCGTAGCGTTTCGTTCAGGTAAGCCTTTTCACGAACGACTTCATTGTCTTTTATGAATATTAAAGAATAAATAATTTTGTTTGTAGTTTCAGTTCAATTTTAACAATGCGATTGTTATTCTAAGATTCAGATTCAGAGAAGTAGGTCGAAATGTTTAGTTAGGTGACATGTTTCCTTAGAAATTTTGAATGGTAATTATTTTTAGGTTTTTGTAAAAATAGTGTAATAGAGGTAATCTTTTAGTTGGACCAATCAACCAAGTTGGTGATCAAATTTGGGTAACTCTGGTAATGAAATTGACGATGGCACTATCACCAGATGTAGGTAATGGAAATAGGTAAATAGAGTGGCGAAAGTCATTCGTATTCACCTTTATCTTAAAAAATTAAAAAGAATAAATTTCTAAGGCGAACGGCGCGGGCGGCGGCCATGTAACGTACGTAAATATTTATGATTATCCTTATAACTCGAGAACTCCTTTATCGATTTTCATACGGTTTTCATTATTAAATTCTCTCACTTCTCAAGATAGGTTAAATCAATAAATCATAACGCTACGTCATTGGCGGCCTGAGCTGTGAGCAAACTGTCATCTACGAAATGGCACCTATAACTAGTAAATTTTTACATGTTCAAAAATTATAATATTTACTTAATCTTTTTTAAAGAGCGTATTACGACGAAGTATATTATTTATGTACGTATGAAATTAATATTCTTGTATTAATACATTCCACTTGGATTCAATTAAGTTTAATGTAAGGGAAAATGGATAAGTAATTATGAGATAAAATATAATTTATAATAATACGTTGACACACAATAGCTCATCTTGTCGCAGCCTCCGGGCGCCTTTTCACAATAATTTTCAGAAGACTCTCGGCGTCACGCGACCTTCACAAAATTTTCGGCAGTCGCTCGCGTGTCGCACGCGAGCGACTGCTCTTCTTCTAATTTCTTATCTATATTGTATTATTTTTATATCTATTTTATATTATTTTAATATCGAGATGTTAATAGTACAGTACAGTACCGACCCCACACAGTACTGCGTCGGTACTAAATAAGAATAGTCGCACTGCATCTCTCCCCGTGCATGTCGTAAAAGGCGACTAAGGGATAAGGACAAGATGCAGTGCACAACGGCGACAGGGTAGCCAACTCTCACCTTGGCGCGGATCTATTCTCTCCAAGTACGGCCTGGCGTTTTTCAAAAGGGGCGTGTCAGGTCGGCATTCGTAATCCCCGCGTACATCGCGGAATGCCCACGGCCATCGCTAGATACCTCCTTGTAGGTGAAACGATGCCACACGTCGCACTTTCCATAAAAAAGTATTTCTCTCTTTCGAGTTATAAACGAAATTACAGGCGACAAAAGGCGGGGATAGTCAGATAATATAATTATAAATAGTAATTTATAATTAAAGTACCTGAGATTTAAATCTTCCAGAGGCAGTATTCTTACCTAAGTAGGTGGGCTGTTCCGAAAATTGTTAGCCACAGAATAAATACAATTTTTTTCCCTGAAACTATTTTGATTTGACGACTAATTTAAATACAAATCTCCTTGATGAAAATTATTGGCCACCTATGTGTAGTTCTTTTTTTAAATATTTTTAACGGTTATCCGTCACTCATATTTTATTTGCAACAATGGACGTCTCGCGAGAAGCTTTTCGTGTTATGATTTTCTATGATTATAAACTAGGGTTAACCTTCAAGGAATCTCACGAAAATTTACAAGCAGCTTTTGGGGAGTCTGCTCCTGCGTTAGCAACAGTTTCTTATTGGTTTCGTGAATTTAAACGTGGTCGAGAGAACCTAAACGATGACCCCAGACCCGGCCGACCATCAACTGCAGTCACTCATGAAAACGTCATCAGGGTAGAGTGGCTATTGCGGGAGAATAGACACATTACACATCGGGAGATTCAAGCTGAACTGAAGATTGGGTTATTGCGAAGTTTGTCTGCCTCAAGCTTTCGGGGAGTTGAACAGCGAGCGCCCAAGGAGCGGCGTCCGTGGCATTCTTTTTCACCAAGATAACGCGCCCGCTCACACACCGGTAGAAACATGGACTATTTGACAACTTCGGGGGTACAAAGGTTATCCCATCCTCCGTACAGCCCAGATTTAGCTCCATGCGATTTTTTTTTATTTCCCACGGTAAAAAAAATGCTTCGCGGGCGAAAATTCAACACAGCAGACGAGGCCGTCGAAGAATTTCGGCGGTTATTTTTCGACCTCCAAGATACATTTTTTAAATGTTTTGAAAACTGGTTCACCCGAATGCATAAGTGCATAGGGATTGGAGGGAAATATTTTGAAAAGTTGTAAATAATTTTTTTTCATATTCTAATTATTTTTCATTTCACTAAAAATTTTTGGAACAGCCTATGTATTTGCCTAAACGAATCACTGATGGCCAGATAAATCTCTAATGCACAAATTGGAAACTCTCAAAATCTTTCGAAAGTGACGGATCGCTTCAGCGTACCGCGCTCGTCTCTAATGAAATGTAATTTATTTACGCAATCTGATTGGATCTGGATGTCTCGTGACAAATTAGAGGTAAGGAATTCTTCAAAAGTTTCATTTAATCCGTAGCTCCAAAGTTTTCGACTGACAAATGTGACAGGTGCCGGGAGGGAGTCCAATCAGAAAAATTGCAATCGTTCGCTGAGTGGTGCGTAGCCGAGAGCCTTCACCTGAGCAAACTCCGGGGACCGCCTCGTGACGTCGCCACTACTTACTACTAACTAAAGGTTGTCTCAATAAGAGCGCACTATTAAAATTTTGTGGCATTTTTTTTTCTCGTGCAAGTGGCAAATCTTAAATTTGACAGCTGTCACCTATGATTGTTCCGATTATTAAAAATGGAGCGCCACACAAAAGAAGAACGCGTTATCATTGTGAAAATCCATTACAAAAATGGAAACCGAGACCGCTCGAAAACTTCGCGTAATTTTCGCTTCGAGAAAGTGCACCTAATTTGTTAACAATTCGAAGAGTGGTCAAAAATTTGAAGAATTAATCGACCCAAATTCTTCAAATGTTTTGACCAATCTTCGAATTCTTGACAAATTAGGTGCACTTTCTCGAACGAAAATTCCGCGAACTTTGCGAGCGGTCGCAGCGTAACTTTCCCCATTTTTGTAATGGGTTTTCACAATGATAACGCGTTCTTCTTTTGTGTGGCGCTCCATTTTTAATAATCGGAACAAGCATAGGTGACAGCTGTCAAATTTCAGTGTTGCCACGTGCACGAGAAAAAATGCCACAAAATTTTAATAGTGCACTCTTATTGAGACACCTTATACTAACGCATGTTTCACACGAAACGCCAGTACGCAAACACACATACGCATTCCAACAGTCCGAACGAATTACGGTAAAACAAACATGATTTTTGATGGCGAACAAATTTTTAATAAGCTACCAAAAAAAATAATATAAGTAGTTAATGAAAACTTATTAGTTAAGTTGGTGAAAGACACAGAAATTAAGTGTAAAAAATACTTCCTAAATGAATAAAAGTTTTATACTTACCTTCGTAAAAACATTTTATCAATATTTCAATTCTGTGTGTATGTTAATCTGTCCGTCTGTTTACTGAATATTGTTGTTTCATTAATTAGCTTTGCCAATCATACGAAATGTTTAGTTTTTAAATTTAATTTTAAGTATCTGCTTTGTAACAACTTTTAATAATCACTGCAAGCGAATGTGCACCTACACATTCTTTTTAAATAAAGATTCTTTAAACCGAACTTACGATCATAGAGCGTCATGAAATGGTCATAGGGATAAGTTGGAAGACACGATTGGGAACCATTTCATGCTCGATATTCTTTTACCTAACATATTTGGAACATTCACCTGCTATGAGATGGTTCCTGAACCGTACGAAGGTATCGTGGAATATGTTGATGGATACGATTCCGAAGGGGAGCGAGATATTTTGAAAGTATTGCTCTCTAAATCGTCGAACTAAATACTAGAGGCGACAAAGGGCGATAAAACATGTTACCTTTGGTTAACAAGTGTGCGTGCCTTCATATGTAATTGTCATCACGAATACATTCAAAGGATCGTATTAAAATCCATCTTATGGTATAAACGCGCTCACGCTATCGTCTTAAGTACGCAAATACGCGAGTGAGGTCGCGTATTTGCGCACTTAAGACGATAACGTGAGCCACACAAAACAAGTAATAGTAATTGTGATCACAGCTCATAAGGTGATTTGGTTGATGTCATGTCTTTTTGAAATGAAATGAAATTAAATGATTTCTTTTTTCGTCACACAACAACACCTTACATAACAACACAAATGAACACATACATGTGACGAAAAGGGAGCCCACCCAGCTGACTCACTATGAAAGACAGCGAACCTGATTTTCAGGGGCTCCCACTTTCCAATCAAGGACAAGACTAAAAATAAACAAACACCCAACAATGACAATCAGCATATACAAATAATAATAATAACTAACATAGCCTACAATTGTGTGACAAGCGTGCGGGGGTGCGTGTGTGTGTTTCGAGAGTGATTTATGAGAAAGGCCCATCTAGTACTATAGACCAGTGCTCTAAATATTATACGGGATGGAAGTGTACCCGAAACATCAAGGTTCGGTATTGCATTTGGGTCAAGTATTTTTGTACGCTTTGCCTGCAATACAGGCAATATCTTCTGCTAAAAGTTTAAAAGGAAAACAGTGGACGTTCAAGAAATATATTCGATAGAAAAATATTGTCAGCCTCGGTAGCTCAGTGGTGCGGTCGGTGGACTGTCGGTCGGATCACAAGCACATCTGTGGGCGGTCAGTGGATGGATGGGTGACCGCTCGACCGTTGGAGGCTGACCGTGGTTCGGATTCCATATAAAACTGTAGGCCCCTTCCCTTCTTACCTTACTAGGTGGTAGAGTTTAAACCGCCCGGGTTGATACAAACGCACTGAATGAAAGGTCGGTTAAAACGGCTACGTAAACAGTTTGCGTTTTCCGTTCAGTTCAGTGTAGCCGGAACGACCGAAGGGAAGCACTGACATGGCACCAGTTCACCGAGGTGTTATGGGCTGACATCACGGATGTAGTAGGTGATGTAGCCGACCGTGTCAGTTTACATAAAAAAAAATACATTTCCAAAAGACTTTACCTTATTTTATTTTAAAACGGATAACACATACAGGGTGGTTAGTTACTAACAACCCGGTTTTATGTAACAGCTTGGACTCGAGGCGGTGTACATAGGAATATAATGTGCTCATACCTACATACATACATAATGTTCAGTGTACCTACACATAGAGAGCCGAGTACTAGGCTAACATTTTACATAATTTAACAGTTTTGTTCTAATTTTCAGGGCTGTGCTAATTAGCGTATTTATGGTGGGGACACACTGCTGTTTTTATTAATTAAAACATTTTTGTTCTTGTTCTATTGTAAAAACGGTAATCTTGACAATAAATTGTCAAACTTGGTGTGATTATAGTGCAAACTCAAGTTATATACCAAATAATAAAAACGGAGGTACGGAACCCTCGATGCGCGAGTCCGACTCGCACTTGGCCGGTTTCTATATCACCAATAACTAAATTATGTAAGAGAAACTGAATAATTTTGACCATTTACCTAAATGTTTTTGAATTTAATAAAAGTGAAGAAAACTGTTCTCACAAGAAGTAGTAGAACAAAAGTAGTTCAGTTGCATGTGTAGAATAACCCCTTTCAGCCATGTAGGTATAATAACCAGGTCATGACAGAAATGCACTTAGGAAACGAGAAAGAAACTGGTTCGAATTCTCCGCATCTGGCAAACGATCGCAAATTATCACTTAGTCCGCGGGGGGTGCTCGGAGGAGTTGTTTGACGCGATCCCGCCGCAGTCTCCTTTCCACCTCCACACAACCAGCACTGGGCAAGGATTGCATCCCTACACGCGGTACTTACAGCGGGTGCCTACCAATCAGTTTTTTTTATGGAAACTGACACGGTTGGCTACATCACCTACAACATCCGTGATGTCAGTCTATAACACCGGGTGAACTAGGTGACATGTCAGTTAGGGTGGGTCACAAAATTTGTTTTTCTTCAATCGTTTTGTAATAGGGTGGAAAAGTTGTCTATGTAATTAAGTAAAGCTTCAGTGAAATAACACTCAAATATTTCAATTGCTTCAGCCCGCGCATTGCATTTGAAAATCTGTAAAAATCTACAAAATAGTAAAATATGCAACCATTAAATAAATTTTAATTATGGTTTACAAAAACAAATTCTGACTTGAAATGACCTTAGAAACGATGGAATGTACTCTTCTCTCCACTATTACTCTCTGTTCTATTGTGCGGGGGAGGGGATACAGGCTGACCAACTGCAGAACAAACGCACTAATTCATTTAATTAGTGTTGCAAAGTCGCGCTGCCGGTTTTCGCGCCATATCGACGTATTATTGTGTTTGTTATCACTTAATTTCAACTATTCGTGAACATGGAGGAGACAAGGAAATCGCACCAGTGTCCTATATTTGGGACCACACAAGAATTTCGACAAAATGAATTACCGACTTGCGAAGACGTCAAGAAATATTATGAACGGACGAGATCTTGTTTAAAAATCGAGAGATGCAGTAACAAAGAACCGTCCTACCATATTGCAGAGATTGTTTCAGTGGAAGTGGAAAATGTTTGGAAAAAAAGCTTTAATTCCAATTGTGTCTTATAAGCGAGTAATACAGTTCATGAAAAGTTTTCATTCAAAGTGCTGGCTCAAAGAACCTATGGAAATTAATTTCTTGTTCACAATACCTCCCTGACGAACTGAAGACAGTATTAGATCCTGTTATTCGACGTAATTCATACTTCGTACATCCAGAAAATCTGTTGTTGGCAATGCTGACTGACGAAGAAAAACATGTGAGAGAACTGGCTGCCAGAACAATAATAAAAGCATGAAATCAATTGGACACTTAAAAACATCCTCGGTATTTGAGATCCCGTAGATCAATCTTGAAGCTGGGTCATATATTGACCTAATAGACTGCCAGCAGACTCTCTACGACCTACCGATTCTGAAAAATGTTACCCATGAAGACATAACCAAGATCATCGAAACTAAAGGCGACGACAGTCTGAAATTTATGAAGTTACCTTGTCATACACAAGCCGTAGAGCGATCTGTGAAAATTGTGACGGAAGCAGCTGTTTCGTTGTGTGATAAAAAGTCGAGAGAAGGCTTAATACTAGCAAAGATTTCCTCGAGAAAAATAATGAAAAAATTCCAAAGTAAGAAGGATTTTAAAAAGTGATTCAAATGACTTTTATTGAATATCTGTCTTCAATACTGTTTATTTTAAGTTACAGGATTTATGTTTCATGTTTATTTGTAAGTTTTATGTCACTTGTAATACATGGGTCATTGTAATTAATAAATTGTAAAAATTAAATTAAAAATGTATTATTGAAAATTTCTCATTTTTTTGAAGACCATGCGCGTGCTGAAGATGCAGGAAAAGTAATGTTTTTTTTTGCTTAATTTCATTTAACTAGACCAGTTACAACTTTTTAGAATTATTACCATTAAATTAAAAAAAAAAAAATAATTTCCATACAAGAGTGACCAACCCTAATATCAGTGCTTTCCTTCATTTTATGTCGGTTACACTGAACGGGACGGAAAACACGAACTATTTACGTAGCCGTTTCGACCGACATTTCGCTCAGTGCGGTGGTATCAACCCGCCCGGGATAAACCCTACCACCTAGTAAGGTAAGACCACGGTTAGCCTCCAACGGACGAGCGGTCATCCAAGTACTGACCGCGCTCAGCGTTGCGTAACAACAGTTGACCGACCGCAGCACTAAGCTACCGAGGCTAACAAATCTGCAGTTTTGTTCAGCAGCTCAGTTCTGCAAATATTTCCTCTACAGAACCGGTAACTCTGGAACGCTCTCGCTGTCTATATATCCCCCCCCAAGTACCTGTCAGGCTGACGTGGGCTTCCCAACCCCCGCATACGACCAAATGTCGATGGGCGTCGTTAGACACCTTATGGGTGGCTTGGCGCCAAATAAAAAAAACCAGACCTATTGCAAAGTTAAAATACTAATAAGTCATAAAATACAGTCGACTATCGATATTGAAGGTTAAGCAACGCTGAGCGCGGTCAGTGCTTCGATGGGTGACCGCTCGACCGTTGGTGGCTGACCGTGGTTCGGATTCCACGTTAAACTGTAGGTCCCTTCCCTTCTTACCTTACTTGGTGGTAGGGTTCAACCGCCCGGGTTGGTACCACCGCACTGAATGGAACGTCGGTCGAAACGGCTATGTAAATAGTTTGTGTTTTCCGTCCAGTTCAGTGTAGCCGGCACGACCGAAGGGAAGCGCTGACGTGGCACCTAGTTCACCCGGTGTTATGGGCTGACATCACGGATGTTGTAGGTGATGCAGCCAACCGTGTCAGTTTCCATAAAAAAAAAAAACATTAAAATGACGAACGAAGTGTGTACTCGCCTTTCGGCACACACGGCGGATGACTGCGGCGAGATATGATAGAGGCTATGTAATAATGTCCGCTGGCTCGCGGGCCACACAGGCTTTATATATAAGTCTACGGACTACTACATAGCAATGTCCGCGGCTCCGCTCGAGGCAATGGCAGTTTTTTTTAGATTCCGTACCTCAAAGAGTTGAAAACGGAATCCAGTGAGACACGTGCGTGCGTCTGTCTGTCGGTCTGTCATATCTTCTGAACGATGTTCATATCAAGTTAATGTTTGATGCTAAATTAGAGAATATTATCTACACTTCTGCACTAATATCAGGCCTCACGCACTCTATGTACTTGCGCGCGCTAACTACCTACCGCCCGACGGGCCGCTTGCGGTCTATTTCAGTGAAAATTCGTCAGCCGCGCGAAGTATACATAGACGCTCGCCCACGCAACTGCGCGCAGCTGCAAAGCAATAACCACTTTACACTCGATCGTTAAGGTACATTTTCGCACGCAGCGATTGGCGACGTGAAACAGTAGGCTATTATAGCCCGAAGGTAGGAACATTTTCTATGGAGTGATTTATCTGTTACGAAGTAACTATTAAGTAATCTGTGCTAATATTATAAAGATGTAAAGCTTGTAGTTTGGATGTAGGTAATCTCCGAAAATACTTATGCGATTAAAAAAAATATTTGAGAAATTTTTGGATATAGGCTATGCGAGCGAAGCCGCTGGCAAAAGTTACTTTAACATACAGTACATACATAGATACAGAAGGACGTTTCTAAATACATTAGAAATTAAATAGGTTTGATAATTGCCCCTTACGAAATAAATGAAAATGTAAAATTAATTAAATGAAATGAAAATATAACTTTGATATATGTACTTTTATTGAATGAAGAAAAAACACATAACAGTAAAACAAAATAAAACAAACCTAATAAATAATAAAAACTAAATAATTGCATTCTTACTGTAAGTAAAAATGTAATATAACTTATATTAGCATTCTTTACAAACTAACCTTCGGGGTGTAGAAAACTGATAGGGGCGGACAATGCATTACTAAAGAAAGGACAGTAGTACTATATGGTGGGCTCAATTAGATTTGTGGCCGACTGGGTTGTGGTACCCCCTTACTGAGCGTAAGATGGCCGCACATTCTATTTGGGAAGGGCGGTGCTAAGGCGCATGCACCTGTACCGTTTTAAATTAATTTGTATATTTTATAATGTTGTGCTCCTGTTTGTACTTCCAATAAAAAAAAAAATGTAAATAATAAAAATAAAAAACCGGTCAAGTGCGAGTCGAACTCGCGCACCGAGGGTCCCGTATCGCCATGTCACGGCTAGCGCTACTCACGCCATCTAGATGGCGTTTTATGAAATGCTTCATATTAGTTAATGTCATGCTTCATAATCTATTCGGTAGATGGCGCGCGCGCATACACTTTTTGGTTTCTTCTATGGGAACCCCCGTGAATTTTTTACTTTTTCTTATTTTTATTATTTGTTGTTATATCGGCCATAATAACACATTTTTTGTGAAAATTTCAACGGCTACCTATTACGGTTCAAGAGATACAGCCCTCGGACAGACGGACGGACGGACAGACAGACAGTAATAGGGTCCCTAAAACCCCCAGTGTGTGAACAACATTCGGACTTAACGGGCTTCTTTATAATAAGTACAGAAAGGCTACACGATACACGTTACAAGTTACCTTCATATTTGTTGCGGACCAGAAATTGTATTTCCAGTACATCTGATAAACTGTGAGCGAGCGAATTAACATTCGCGGTGAAATAACTCGGGACTGCGTTTAAAATACACTGAGTTAGTTACTAAATTCGAATTATGAAATGCCAAGGTGTTATTTCATAGACGTTAAGGCTAAACGTAAAATTGCGCTCGTTCTGGGAGATGAACCATCCATATTACTCACCTGACATATTCAGTTTAATATAATATGTAAAACGTCAGCTCTCAGGGCAAATCGGTACCTTTAGAAAACATGATTTGATTAACTTCTTTCGATAGAAAAACATTATGAAAATTATTCTGAATTTACTTATCTAAGAACTATCCCGATTAAATCAGATTTCTAATAAAACATAGGCAGACACACAGACAGACAGGCAGACGGAGGCGTCAAATTTATAACCTCTCCGTTTGCGTCGCGTCGTCGGGGGTAAAAAAAATTACGTGCATTTGCAAATGCTGCTTCACTGTTCGGAATGGTTGTAAAACTTTAATTCCCCTCCTTCCCTTACCCATTAATAGGTGGTAGACGAGAAAGAAAGCTGTGCATCCCGGGAAAGGTTATGAACCGACTGCCTTTCGCAGCATGCCCTCCTTGTGACCACTAGTCACTTAACCCTTTATAGGACGGCTAGACAAAGTGGCCAGTTTACTGGCCACTGCCATTAAAGGTCACAATTCATACAACTTTGGTCTACTGTGACCTATCTGCGACGAACAAATTGCAGGCGGCCAGTGAACTGGCCACCCGTAATTTTTCGCCTGATTTTACTTGACGCTTATTTGAATAGATAGAGGACTGACTCGTGGATAGAGGTGTACAGTCCGCTGGCCACTGTATTCTATCGGCGACTGCTTATTACTATATGGATCATAATTAGACCAAACTTGTATGAATTGTGACCTTTAATGGTAGTGGCCAGTAAACTGGCCACTTTGTTCTAGCCGTTCTAAAAGGGTATTAAACCTCCTAGTATCCCCTGGATTCGAACCACAGTCCTCTCACTTGATACAGTCAATCCATAATACGGTCTCCAAATCCGAATGGCGTTGTGGAACACGAGGTAAGGCTGCTACCCCTACGCAGGGACAACTTTATGGAGTAATCTCTTCAATAATAGATGAGGCGACTTGACTTCCGAGAGACCTCTAACACTCTAACTTTGCTGCTACAGTTGGTATATGATATCTTGGAATGACTTCTGGTTGACACGCTGCTATGCAGCGTAGATCACATAGAATATAAATAACTTTTAAATAACATTTGAATATGGAAGAGTAATAGAAACAAGGCTTATTTATTTGTAAAGTGTAGATAAGTATGTATATAATTCAGTAGCTGTCAAATCGAACTGTTCTTGAATTGGCCAATTTTTAATTCAGTTCTGAAATTACTATTATTCAAATGATCCGTGATTTTATATGGGCAGACGGACAAATGCTGCATACCTTTATATATTTTTCGCCTACTTCCAATAATCAAAACGAACTCATGTCGCGAAATTACATTCAAATTTAGAACGTATTATAAAGAACGTTATGACGACAGATGTCTTCTGTTTTTGACAGATGGTCGGCCATCTTGGTTTTCCTTTACGACTCTCTGTTTATTATTTTACCAGTTATGAGGTTATTTAACGCTTACCCTTTGTATGCGAACAGCCATATTATGGCCGCGGGGAGGAATGTCGATAAGTGCGAACAGCCATATTATGGCCGCGAGTCTATGTCATACTAAATAATTTATTGTAACGTGCAACATCCTTCTTAACTCTTCTATCGAATGTCTAGTTATTCGTGAAAGAGTAGGCTACCTAAAAATACACACTGCTATGTGCTTGTCCTGTCAAAATAATTTTTACAAGCGATCTTCAGTCGGTCTCTTCGCGTTCGCGGATGGTGACGTGTGCGCCTCGTGTTTTTAGTCGGTTTTTGTGGATTTTGTGGTGTTTTCTTTGTGAAAAACGATGGAAGGGTAAGTAATCTTCATTTACAATAGTTTCTCGGCGCTGAGGAACGATTTATTCGTAAAGTATCGTAATTTTGGTAACCCCCTAGGCAAAAACCGTTCCGAAAATTCTTGATTTTTTTAAACCAGTTTAATACATACATACATACATACATAGCGTCACGCCTGTTTCCCGGTGGGGTAGGCAGAGACAACGGATCTCCACGTGCCACGATCCTGACACACCTCTGCCGCCTCTTCCACTCCCATAATGTTCTTCATGCATGCTCGTCGGTTACGGGTACTAAGCACTTGCCCCTTTTTGAGCACATGCCCGATCTGGTCCAGGTACGTGCGTCTAGGGCGACCCTTCCCGACTCTTCCACTCACATTTGCTTCATAAATTTCTTTCGTTAGTCTCCTATCATCCATTCTTCCAACATGACCGAACCACCGAAGCATCGAAGCACGAAGTTTAATAATGATAGTATTAAACACATTACCAATGAAATTATAGAAAATTTAATGTACATTTGGAAAATAAAACCTTTTCATATACGTTTAAAAGAAAAAAGTCTAGAAATATCGCCAAAAACGCAGAGCGCACCCGATTTTGGCCAAAATCAATTTGCCCAAAATGGCGTGTCGCACTTATGGGGTGACAGCTAAGCTGGTTGTTCGCACATAAGGGGTTTAGTACATCACAATGTTATTTACGACAAAAATATGCATTCAGAAAAGATAGCATCAGAATATTATGTTATTACTAGCTTTTGCCCGCGACTTCGTCCGCGTGGATTTAAAAAAAGAACAGAATTCGAAATTGAAGTTTTTATGTGACGTTGATAGGCTTTTGTTTTTCTTGTCTTTTATTATTCTCTCTCTCCCGTCCATACTATACTTTATTTGATACTGCTGAGCCCTAAGGCTATTTAGCGTGATGCTATATAGGTAACCTATATGTTATTCTCATGTATAAGCTCATCAAAATCCATATGACTGACTGTAAAGTCTCATCAAAATCCCCTCAGTAGTTTTTGCGTGAAAGAGGAACAAAGATCCATAAATCCATCCTCACAAACTTTCGCGATTATAATTTTAGAGTAGGATTGTTGCAAGAGAAGGCAAATATTCACTCTGTACATACAGTCCACTTCTCCACATAGGTTACAATTTTTTTAAAGACTTAATTAGGTGTGGACATAGCTGAGCCAGAGGGGTTAGAGTACATGCTCCGACCGGCCGGTATCATCTCCGATTGGGTGCCATACCGGAAGCTTCCGTTTGGATTACTGGCTATAATGGACTTCAGGAGAGCCGAGGCTGCTATGCGGCCATCTTTCGCCCACTGTGATGGTACCAACCCAGTCGGCTACATTTGAGCTTACTCCCTAGTAAGAGGGAAGGGGAAGCATCTACAGTTTTACACCGGCTCCCGACGGTTAATAGCTCGTGTAGGTATGCATGTAAATTTTTCCGTCATAAAAAACTCATTAACTCATTCGACGAGCATGCATGAAGAACATTATGAGAGCGGAAGAGGCGGCAGAGGTGTGTCAGGATGAAGTGATACGTGGAGATCCGTTTTCTCTGCTTACCCCCACCCGGAAAACAGACGTGACGCAATGGTATGTACTTGTAGGTATGTAAACAACTCATTTGAGTGCACGTTGACAACGTGGACTCTTGATTGCAAATCCGTGCCGTGCTTGAGTCCGTGCCGAGACCGCGCCCACCACCCGCTTCATTATTTCGACATTTTCTATAGGAAGGAAACTTTTATTCTATGCCATATAGCTAATAGTAGAGTTTTTGAAGTAGACCTCGCCATAGTAAGTTGAGCGTACTCCACTACAAGACAATCGGCACTTGGGCGACTTCGGAATGTCTCAGAATGTAGCACACTACTCGTGCACAGCAGCCAGTGGAGACTTGAGGCTCATTCATGTTCGATAAAGATACGACCTAATAAAATGTATGAATGTTTTATTTAAATTAACTTTAAACGACTTTAGTGAAGGTTATTGCCAGCTCTTCTTCGCTTGTATAATCGAATTGGGTGTGAAAAAAAATGCACTAAGATGCGAATGGCTAAGACACGCGCATCGAGGGTTCCGTACCGTGTTATTATATTTACCAAAAAAAAAAATTTTTTTTTCTTTCATTCGGTCGGCATTTTTATCGCGAGCCCGACTCACAATTGGCTAATTTTTATTATTTCTTGTTTCACTTTAGAGTTTGCACTATAATCATACCAAGTGAGAAGCTTGCATGTATTTTTACCGTTTTTGCGATCAAAAAAAGTTGAAAAAACAAAAACACGTTTCTCCGAACCCGCCTTATATTTTACTTTTTGATATTTCTTTTATTATTTTTTAGGATATGCGCTATAATAACACATAATATTATTTTGTGAATATTTCAACCGGCTACTTATTACGGGTCAAAAGAACAGCAGACGGACGGACAGACTGCGTAGGCTTAGTAATAAGGTAATAAATAAAAATAAAACTTAAAATAAAAAAAATATTAAAAAATATTACGTGTCGAAACGTCTATGACAATTTATTTTGTTCGCATTTTACGTCCAGTTTCATGTAGCCGGCACGACCAAAAGTAAGCACTAAAATGGCACCTAATACAGCATGTCCCAGGAGTTGACATCATGGGTGTAGCAGCTTGGGTGTAGAATGTTATGTAGCCAACCATATCCCTAAAAAATACACGCGAGCGAAGCCGTGGACAAAAGCTAGTAAAGGATAAGCCCGGCAAAATATTATTTTGCGCTGGCAGTTCCGTCCGTACAGGCATCTTCCTATTTTGTATGCAAACAGATCTATGCATGCACGACTTTTTACAGACTCAACCGCTTCGCTTCCGATTGCTCGTATTGTCGTCGATCAGGCGTGATTCCGAGGTCCCCAATTTTTCTCAAGCGTTTTTGATCAAAAGTAAACCCCAAAGGCCCCGAAAGGAATCAGGCTTTAGGTCGGAAACCCTTGGCGCGTGACTGGAAATGGCTTGTTCGTGGTCATTGAAAAAAAAAATTTTTGTTACAGAATCGAGAAATGTAGGTATCTCTAGCACTGCTCCGATTGACTCGTCCTTTATACACATGACTTTAAATTCCATTGTCAGTTGCATTACTTACATACATACACACATAGCGTCACGCCTGTTTCCCGAAGGGGTAGGCAGAGACAACGGATCTTCAAGTGCCACGATCCTGACACACCTCTGTCGCCTCTTCCACTCCCATAATGTTCTTCATGCATGCTCGTTGGTTACGGGTACTACGCACTTGACCCTTTTTGAGCACATGCCCGATCTGGTCCAGGTACGTGCGTCTAGAGACCCTTCCCGACTCTTCCACTCGCTAAATTTCGATAATTTGCTCGATAAATTTCTTTCGTTAGTCTCCTATCATTCATTCTTCCAGCATGACCGAACCTGTTGCATTACCGGTCATTAATTAATTAATTAATTTATGAAATAATACATGATACGCGGGTATACGTGTGCATAAAATGTAAATAAAATTTTAAGCGTAGATATTTATTATTTGATGAAAAAAGAACGCACTCTTCAGTAAGTTAAAGTTAAGAGGTAAGGACCATTTAGTTAAAGTCGAGTAATTTTGTCTTGGTGCATGTCGTGGTTTCACTGATCGAGAAAGATTTGAGCTGTTATAAGATTTCGTATCTTTAGAAATATTGAAGTCTGTATTGAAGCAATCGCCCCTTAGTGTGATACATTGGTCATACGCAAACATTTTATTTTATTTTATGGAAACTGACACGGTTGGCTACATCTCCTACAACATCTGTGATGTCAACTCATAACACCGGGGAGCTAGGTGCCATGTCAGTGCTTCCCTTCGGTCGTGCCGGCTACGCTGAACTGGACGGAAAACAGAAACTATTTACATAGCCGTTTCGACCGACGTTTCATTCAGTGCGGCGGTACCAACCCGGCCGGGTTGAACCCTACCACCTAGTAAGCTAAGAAAGGAAGGGACCTACAGTTTTACGTGGAATCCGAACCACGGTCAGCCTCCAACGGTCGAGCGGTCACCCATCCAAGTTATGACCGCGCTCAGGGTTGCTTAACAACAATCGACCGACCACACCACTGAGCTACCGAGGCTAACAAGCTTGTGTATGGAGTATACGGAGCGCAATGAAAGAGCGCTACACAAAATACAACAACACATCATCATTGCCCCTTGCAAACAAGGTTTACTTCTATTCTTATTATAAAGTTTATTTATTTCTTCCACCATAACAACGTGGCGCATCCGGCAACCATAATTACCTATTACACGCATTCAACGTCAAATTTTATAGCATTTTTGGAGTGCGAGCACAGAGCTCGGTCTCGAGCATATTTTCATATATAAGAGCAAATAAAAAATTCTAATTTACGGCGCAAGTAAACAACGTAATACTCGTTTTAAGAGGCGCCGCGAATAAAAGAGCCTAAAGAATTTTTCAGCAACAACCGTATTAAAATAAAAAAAAAAGCCGCAACACTTTGAAGCGCCTTTCGAAAGGTGAAAAGCAAAAATAGCAATAAAAGGTAGGCGCGTTATTATTCGCCGAGAGGAAAATATTATGTTATCATATAAATAAAGATTTAAAGTGTCGTAAAGAAGATATCGCCGCGCTGAGGATAACTGGCACCTTAAAATGCCTACTTATAATTTATACAGTAACGGTGTCGGTGCACGCCCAGCGCGTGTTCACACGGACAGAAACATCTTTAGGGTAGTCTAGTAAACATTACTTCTGCCTTCTGAGACATCATCTACACTTCTACACTAATGACGTTAGTGTAGAAGTGTAGATTATGCAGCTTTAAGCGACGGGTGGCCGAGTGGTTTGGGCATCGGCTTCTCGTGCGATAGGTCCGCGGTTCGAATCCTGTCGGCGTGTACCAATGAGTTTTTTCTGACGTAATAATTTACGTACATACCTACACCTGCTGCTTCACCGTTCGGAACCGGTGTAAAACTGTAGGTTCCTTCCCTTGCCCCTTACTAGGTGTTAGGCTCAAATTGTAGCTGACTGGGTTGGTACCACCGTACTGGATGTAAGATGGTCGCATAGCAGCCTCGGTTGTGTTCTGCTCTAGTCCAGTATAGCCAGCAATCCAGAGAAGTCTCCATTATGGCACCTACCTTCTCGGAGGTGATATTGGCTGGTCGGAGCATGCGCTTTGGCCCCTCCGACTCAGCCACTCATACCGGATTAAATAAAAAAATCATTATAAAGAGATAAAGTTTGTGAGCTTGTTAGTTTAGTTATAGAAGGAAATCTCCGAAAATACCGATTTTAAACATTCTTTGACCAATATTTAGAATGGACCTTCAGGATGGACATAGCAGATGCGAGCGAAGCTGCGGGCAAAAGCTAGTTATTAATATATGAGCATTATTCCGTTGTGTACAACATTTGAATATTTTCTTTTCTTATAGTCTCCCCAGCCAAATACTTGTTTTTTCAACACTTTATGATTCTTGATACAATTTTACAACAAAATAAAAAATAATCTATATAAATACAAATAAAATGGTATTCGTTGGTAAGCGCATCACTTGAGAACGGCTGGACAGATTTGGCGATTTTTTTTTAATGTTCGAAATAGTCCAAATAAGGTTTTTAGGACGAGAGCAATTTGAAAAATTTACGTGAGCGAAGCGACGGGCTCAGCTGGTGCTGAATAAAAGCAAATAAAATACTTTGAAAGCCCTGTATATATTCAAAGCAGTGATCGTCAACCTTTTGAAAAAGTTTCCACTCCAAGCTTCGCTATCCAAGAACATGAGTTAGATATTCACAAAGCGCTTGAGATTTTTATTCTCTCACCGTTATGCGGGTTTTATGCGCGCCCATTCGAAGGCGACGACGTTACGGCGATGTATGAGTCGTGCCCGCGCTCTTTGCGCGAAATTTAAGTAGTTTTATTGTCTTTCGGAACAAAGTAATGCGTCGGAAGCCCTTCTTTTGGGTTAGAATGAGGGCAAGTTGATATTTTTTCAAGATTTATAAGTGAGTCGTTAAACCTTTTCTTAGGATTCTGTACTTCGAAAAGGAAAAAAAAAAAACAGTTATAACATCACTTTGTTCTCCGTCTGTCCGTCTGTCTGTCTGTCAAGGCCCTTTTTTTCTCAGAAATAGATATGTATAGATATGTATGAAGTTGAAATTAATATCAAATACTAAGGTTAATGGTCCCTTGGAAGTGTTTTTTTTTTTTTTTTTTTTTTTTTATGGAACCTGACACGGTTGGCTACATCACCTACAACATCCGTGATGTCAGCCCATAACACAGGGTGAACTAGGTGCCATGTCAGTGCTTCCCTTCATTTCATGTCGGCTACACTAAACTGGACGGAAAACACGAACTATTTACATAGCCGTTTCGACCGACGTTTCGTTCAGTGCGGTGGTACCAACCCGGCCGGGATAAACCCTACCACCTAGTAAGTGTAAAATAATCAAGCTTCTAAGCCAATGCAATCAAAAGATACGGCCATTTATATCATATATTTTGATACTTGCAAACTAACTAATCATAAACCAATAGGGTACTTCCAGTTCACCTAACTAGAATAATGAAATTTGGGAAGAAGCTGTCAAATGCGAGTCGAAGTCGCACAGAGACGTGCGAGTTCGTGCGACAGGGACGGCGCTCTACAACCTGATTGTCTCTTTCTAAAGCTCGGTGTACATTATTTACTGCCGGGTACCGTACTTAAATGTAAGTATTATTTCTACTTTATTTCACATTATTAAAATTTCATATTAATTTTACATAATATATTATACAAAAAAGTAATAAAAATACAGAAAATTAATATAATAATTAAACACGGTAATACCGACAAGAAAAATTCATATTAATTTTACATATTCATACAAAAGTAATAAAAATACACAAAATTAATACAAAAATAAAAAATAAAAAACGGTAATACCGCCGGCGGCGGGAGACAAGCCTCCAAGCGCGCCGGAGGGTGCAGGCCGTGGCTACGGAGCTCTCCGAGACGACGCGAGGCAAGCTACGAGCGATAGGTGGTGGTACTAGACACGTAGGCCACCACCACCCCCATCTCGGAGAGCTCCGTATCCGCCAGACTGCACGGCGATGTCGCGCAGCTCTTTCACATATTTCGTTCTTCGCGCGCGCATCGCCTCACAGTTGCACTGCACCACCGGTAGCGGGGGCACTAGACAGTAAGTATTATTATTATTAATCATGTCATACTCAATTCTTATACATAAGCCTTTTGCCACTACCTACTATATTTCACTATATTATCGACTCTATCTAAAGATTAACCTGGAAGAAAGCTCTGTAAGGGATACGTCCGCCTTTGCCCTCATGTAAACGTTAAATTGTACTTATATTACAATGTTTTTGGATCAATAAAAAGCGCAACTCAAATTCTCCACAACTACCCCAACTCCGACTCTGTCCCCATAGCAATTATTTAGTCTAACTAAACACTTGTTACCTCCTTGCACGTACCCCCACTTGCCTCCGACAACTGCCCCCCGGCTCTACAAATAATCCATCAGAGGCAGAGCAACAGCCCCCCCCCCCCCCCCAACGCTTCCCTCCCCACCCCACCACCTGCACCCCCGCCGACCTCCCCCCCCCACCTCCTGCACCCCCGCCTGCGCGTCCGCGCCGCTTATTTTGACAGCTATTGTCTTTAGTTTACTTGAAGGCTGCCATCTGGCTGCGACTGCCGTAAATTTCACTCCATTGTCTAGGATCGCTCGATATTTTCTATGCTGGAGCGAAAGGCATTATTTAAGGCGAGTAAAAAGAAAACATCTCCTCTCGGCAGCGCTGTTGTGGAACTGTTCTATGTTGATTGGAAGTTTTTTATCGGGCTAGTAACGCTGGTAATGGGTTTTTGCGGGGCCTTTGGTTTTATTATATGCTGCAGTGAAGGATTTGCTATAGTTATTTTATTTTAAAATTGGGGTTTTGGTACACACTGGCGCCAGTGCCAACCTAGTTGGGTGAGGGTTGGCACGTTGAACAATGTATATAATTTATCGATATATTGTATAATTCATTACTGAAATTTTAGGTATGTTCAATAGAATGTAGCCGGCCAGCTAGATCATAGAAAAAAATAATAATTAAAATCGATAGACAATTGGCGGAGAAATCGAGTAACAAACACACAAAAAAGAAATACAGACGAATTGAGAACCTTCTCTTTTTTTAAGTCGGTTAAAAAGCGCTGTCATGTCAACTAGTTCGGAAAGAACATGATGTAATGACATCACGAGGGTTGCAGGTGGAATAAACCTACCATGTCAGATTCCATAACAAAATATTCCTTCAAAATAAATATTTTCCTCCGTCAGGCCGGCATGCCATTCGCATACACCGCACATGACCGAAAGTCCATGGACGTCGTTAGACACCTTATGGCAGGCCCTTTAAAAAATTAACTGGCAGCTATATTGGAGCTGGACGTGGCGAAAGCGGCCATACGTCAGGTTCTACTAAAATAATAGATGACTGATTATGAACTTATTACTAAAATGACTTTACACCCGCAGCCCAGCTCGAAGACGAAGCCTTCAGCAAACAGTTTCATTTGTTTGCCAGCGGTAGCGGCGGCGGCCGGCGGCGACAGAAAATATTTACCTTCCTCACCTTTCGCAATTACAATATGTATTGAGAGTCCGGTGACACTAGGGCCGGGACGAACATTGCCCTTTTCCAGTGAGATATAATTTTAGATCTCTATAAAGGTGAGACCGCAACACGCGGCGGAGTACGTCGCGGCACAAAATGAAATGCTTACTTACTCCATACAATTTCATACAAAGACCACGCGCCTTGCCGCCGCGCCGCGCCGCTGCGTTGCAGTGCAGTGCCGCATGGTGCGATCCCACCCTTACAAATAATTATTTTTGATAAGAAACTTACACAGAAGCCCAGTTTATTTTAACTGTATTTGTTAAAATATAAGCATGTAAATTTTCTAATTTTGATTAAGTATTCTACTATTTTAATTATATATTCTTTATTAATATAAATTTGACATTAATAAATTAAAATTATTAAATAAGCTTAAACTACCTATCAAATAAAATAAAAAACTATAACTAAAACTACTAAAAACTAAAAACTAACTAAAACATAAAATATAAACATATAACCAATACAAAACTTAATAACCCTCCTCCAGGTGTGACGATGTGGGCACTGTACCGAGGACGCTAGCGGCGTTGCCTCGCTGGATGGCCACACTGATACGCTGCCTCAGGAACTCGAGCGAACGTTGTTCTCCTGAAGCAGCGTACAGGGACATCCCGATGTCTTTCGCGAGCCGCTTTGCCTCCTCAGACCATGCCCCCATCGTCTCCACCGAAAAATTTTAATTTAATATCTTAAATTAACTGTCTAAATATTATATTGTGTTTATCCTTTCCTTCCTTCCTTTTTTTTACCTTTAATAAAATCCAACGTCTGCTTTCTGTCTGTCTGTATGTATGTCTGTCTGTCCGCTTATAACTCGAGAACCACTGAACCGATTTTAATAAAAAAAATTCTACGGATAGCGTGATTCTTCCCATCAACTATAGACTACTTACTATCACGCTAAATGGCTTATGTGGTTAGCAGTAAAGTGAAATATGAGAGCGGGCGGAGCCGCGGGCACAGCTAGTTTCTGTTATATTGTGGTTTTGTTTTGGATCAATACAGTATTTTATTTTATATTTATATTTCAATCAGTAAGTTTGGATGTAGGAGGTAATCTCCGAAAATACTCATCCGATTTGAAAATTTCATTTGACCAAGATTTAGAATGCACCTTCAGGATGGACATAGGCTATGCGATCGAAGCCGCGGGCACAAGCTAGTTAGTAGTAAATGTATACACGGTGTTGCAAACCTAACCGTAAAACCCGAAAGGGGGTGATTCTGTACGTGAAATAGAACAAATTTTGTTCTACGACTTTTTAATTTTAAGAAAAACAATTTTTTTTCTCCATACATTTTGAGAATAGGTATTTCAAATTTGTATGGAAAAAAATATTTTTTTTTGTTTCAAAAAATTGTTTTTCGCCACAGTAGTTGTTTAGTTTCACATATAGAATAACCCCCTTATGTCAGTTAAAAATATTACGGGGGCAACTGTAACACCGTGTATATCCCATCAATTATAGGCTACATTTCATCACGTTAAATGGCTTATGAGGTTAGCAGAGAAGTGAAATATGAGAGCGGGCGGAGCCGCGGGCACAGCTAGTCATTAATAAAATAAATCTTAGGACTATTTTAATATATTTATATACAGAAGATCAGATTATACAATTATGTTAGATATGTACTATTATTCACTCACTATACTTTATTTATTATTTCATTTCATAATAATATAATACAAACACAACAGAAAATATGCTTTAACAATCAAAATAAAATAAATTAAACGAAATTAAAATAATTAAAAATAGGAGTGGATGGATGAGAAGAGCGGAAGACCGCGTGTGGTGGCGTGCCTTGGGAGAGGCCTATGTCCAGCAGTAAACCGATACAGGCTGATGATGATGATGAAATTAATTGTAAATCTTAGTCTGCCTTAATAATAAATCTATAATTAAAATTTTCCAAACCTGCAGTTTGAAAAATTTTAGTTATAATTAGTTTAAATTTAACACTCACACTTTCTTTCAAATTATGTACACATGCACGGCCCTCAGATAGGTACCTAAATGTTATAAGTATATAAAAATACAACATTTATATTCAATACTTTCGGCTGCACCGAGATCACAAACCAATTTGAATAATAATGCCTTGTCGGCAGCTATTGGGCGCTATCGACTGCATGACATAAAACGAGCTAGCACAAAATATGTTAAGTGCCTTCGTCCGGCCTCTTGAACTATAATATAAGCAACAAATTCTCAATACTTTGTAACTCGATTCCTCTCACGGACTGCAAATTTATGCTCAAACATATTGTCGGGGTCCTGCCTTCGTCGCCGTGCCCGGGGGCGGTAGACGGCTGAGTTTTGGGCGCCCCGCCCAGTATCGGGACGGGCGGGCGCCGTCAAATAAAGGCACCACGGGAGTTTCGCCGCCGCCCATCGCTGCATATTCATTACGCGGCAGTGAGCAAACACAACATTTTTCGGCGGTCCGGATATAGAGCCGGTCGGGTTAGCCGGATATGATGTGACGATTGTTTTCTTGCGCATGTAATGTAATACAAAACTGGTGTAGAAATAGTCAAACTGCGACGGCAAACCCATAACACTAGTGCATTCCCAAGTAGCACAAAAAAGCTGTACAGCCGCTGCCTTACGGTTTCCATAAATACTGAAAGCTGTACAAGCTAGCTGTATAACAGAGTCAAAAGAGCTGTTGAAGCTGTTATAACTCTTAAATGGGCACAAATTAAACAGCCTTTAGTTCACATTTTGTTCACATTTCTGCTTAACCGCATCATAGTTAGTATCACGAATAGTGTTACAATGGTATATTTTTTCTCTTTTATGATGCTATTATACAGAATAAAGCGTAATGCACTGCTATAAGATCACGGCTGAACCTTATTAAATGTTTATAAATGCTTGATGTTCACAGTTACACCAAAAGTGATGATTTATACTGCTACTTGTGCTACTTGGGTTGCCACCCAACCCAACAAGGTTCTAAGGTTAACAATATACATTTGTACATTTTTAATTAACTCTATATCTATCTCTATCTCTCATCTCTAATTCTTATAAAAGGGTCCGTCTGTATGTATGTATGTATGAAGTAAACTCCGGCACGACTGAACAGATTTTGATGCGGTTTACACCAATGGAAGGAGTAGTTCTTGAGGCTCTCTATAGGCTATATACTATCACGCTAAATAGGCTTAGGGGTAAGCAGTACTGAGCAGTATCAAAGAAAGTATAGTATGGACGGGAGAGAGAGGGAGAGGTAATATAAGATAAGCGATCGTTTATTATCCGCGAGCGAAGCCGCGGGCAAAAGCTGGTTATTTTATATAAATTAAGCTCTTTTAGTAATACATAAGTGCTGTTTGTGGTATAGGTGTGTGTATGTATATATAAAATAAATGTGGTACAGACTACGACTGAGGTGATTCACCTTGGTAATAATATATTTATAAATATATTATATACCATTTCCATTTTTATTTATAAAGACTAAAGTGATTTTAAGAATTCAATGAAATCTGCTGGCTTTCATCCTACGTAGCTTTCATCGATGTTTTCACAAGAAACGGCAGAATACCCGAAATTTTATCTTTTTCAGTGATATTACCGATGACAACAAATGTTGAGAGTAATTTCGGGTAAGCGGATTGTATCTAGCTTCAAACAATTTATCTACCGTTCTCAATGATATATTTATTATTTCTGTTTTCTATACCTATATCAAACGAATGCTATGTATTTTTGGAGTGATCAATAACTTTCGGAAAAAAATATTCTTTTCTTTCTGTCTGATCTAAGAATCAGGTTTTAAGTGTGTTCTGCCCAAAACTCCGTTCCGTTCCGTTTAGTTCCGTTCCGTTTAGTTCTTTTCCGTTCCGTTCCACTCCATTCCATTGTGTTTCACTCCATTCCACTGCTTTCCATTCCATTCAATTTTGTTGCTACAAAAAAAAATTACAGAAATAAGCTCCATATATATTTTACATGAAGGGGCAAAGGCGGACTTACAACTTACAGGGATTCCTTCCAGTCATCCTTTAGATATTCTTAGAGTCAGTCTGTCAGCGTGTATGCGTGCACTGCTGGACATGCGCCTCTCCATTTCCTCTTTTAGCAGTACGGAGCCACTGTTTTCCGCCGACGTACTTGATGTCATCGTCCCACTTGGCGGATGATCTTCCTACACTGGTGTGTGTGTCAACGGCTACGTCATAAACTGGCCTACTCCTTGGTTCCCGCTTGACGTTGAGTTTAGGGACACGTTGTTACTATATATCTATATTTTACAAAATACACACTTCTAATAATTAAAATAGCCGTCATCAGTGGTTCATCTATACATATAATTAAATAGATCTGACACACTGATGACGACTATGTAAGTAAAGTCACATTATATTAGAAGAAGTGTCTGTTTTGTAAAATATAACCAAATATTGGTATAACAAAAAATATATTATTCACAATAATATATTTTAAAGTTGAAAGAGAAAATAAAATACATTTCATTTAATTTTCATTTCATAAACATCTGCTACGTGTGGTTATTCCAGCACTATACAGATCAACTGGCGACTATATCGGGCATATCTAAATATTCGTTTAACCGCGCGGCCGACACTCGTGATTAGAATATCGGCCCCTAACGGAAGGACTGTTTACCGACAGCCCTGACGCGCCATTGAACAAACGCAGCATTTATGACTAAAAGCCATCCATGGATATCGATAGATTTTGGTGACTATTAATCGAATTTATATTTAGAGAAATCTATATTGACTTTATTTTTCATTATAAAATTTTGCATTAGGCATTTTATTTATTTTTTATTACATATATTCTATTATTTTCTTTTCTTTAAAATATGTGAATTATCATCATCATCATCATCATCAGACAGTACCGGTCCACTGCTGGATATAGGTCTCTCCCAACACACGTGAAGTTCCGCTCTTCTCATCCATCCACCCACTCCCGGCGGTAATCAACATTGCTAAGAAAATTTGCAAGATGAAGTGGCAGTGGGCTGGCCACATCTGTCGCAGACCCGATAACCGCTGGCGTAGACAGGTGCTCGAGTGGAAGCGACGTACAAGCAAACGTAGCGTGGGACGCTCCCGGCCGGATGAATAGACAATCTAAAAATTTGGGAATACAATAAAATAAATAAATGAATAATTATTTTCCCAAAAATTAAATTTAAATAGCTTGCTGAACGATAATAATATGAAACAATCGGACTGGTGAACATTTTAATTTCTAATTATCAATACTAATAATAAATCTGTCTCTGTCACACCAGTGTGAAGGTTAGGAAAATTATTTCCCAACCTTCACATTAGTGTTAAGGATAAGAAGTTGCTTTCCTAACCTTCACACCGTCAAATTTCTTTTCTCACCTTCACACTCACGTCGGACTAACCTTCACACTGTTAAGCCAAACTGAACTGAACAGTGTTTACCTACCTACTTGTAAAAAAAATTTGTTCCAAAAACGAAAACCCGACTACTGAAAAATCACACTCTAAAAAAGTATGAAACAAGAAAATAATTCATAGTGATGTTCAGAGGATAGCCGTGGTCGTATGCCACCTACCCTAAAAAAACAATACATTCTAATTTCTAACAGTAGTAAGCGATCATAAGTTTTAGGGCAAAGTGCCATATGACCACGGCTATCCTCTGGATATCACTATGAATTATTTTCTTGTTTCATACTTTTTTAGACACGAGTCAGTAAGCCTGAATACGCTATACATAGGAGGACAGGGGTAGCCGCGCGTCGGCGCACACGCGCCAGCGCGTCAGTCTAGCGCCGGCGACCGATCTTAGTCTCCGTCCGCCGCTCAGGCGGAGCGAACGTGCGCGTCTGTCACAAAATGCCTCATTGTGCAGTGCTTTGGTGCAAAAAGTCGTCGAAAAATTCAAACTTGAACACAGATGGAGTCACCTTTCACGAGTAAGTACTTTCATTCAATTTGATAGCATTTTTCGCTTGAATTTCAGTAACAAACATCGGCGTAAATATGTATGGAGAGCTCTTTTCTGCTTACCCACCATAGGTCGACTATCGTGTTGGATGCAGTTAGCTCTTGTAATTTTTTTTGTTTATTGATAAATATGTATGTTAAATGTATACAGATATTTCATGCATTCTGCCTTATTGCCAAAGGACATTTCTTCTAGTCAACCTCAGCAGGTTTCCTCGTTCAATATTCGTTTATCGCGCTTTTTTCATTCAACCAGTACCTACCGGTTTTTACTTTTGAGCGACTCTAAAGGAATTAATTTCTTTAGGTCATGCGTCTACCGTGAATTAGTCTTGTTATGCTTAGCATTAACAAAATTAATTCATAATGAATACCCCGTTAGCATTTAGCACTGCTAAGCGCCCTGATGAATAAAAATTAATGCTAAATGCTAAGCAATAATCACATTTAATGTTAGTTAGCATTGCTGTTTCGTTCGTAAAACTTTGTTGGTTCGTTTGTTTTGGAACGCACAAAGCAATGAAGTATGTGCTATTTATCTGTGGTACTGCTAAATGCTAAATGCTATATAGCGCCTGCGCTCCGCTGCTGGCTAGCTAGCTAGCATCTAAATGCGAAATGCGATGCGATCATGCGAGTGAGGGGTCGGAATTATCATCTGTCACGTGATCATTAGTTTTGGTCATATCTACAGAACCACTGGACTTAGACCCATCGTGTTGGTACTCAAACTGAACGTCTCGGTGAGATCTACCCATCTGTCACGTGTTAATTTGTTTTGGTCATATCTCGAGAACCACTGAACTTAGACCCATTGTGTTGGTACTCAAACTGAACGTCTCGATGAGATCTACCCATCTATCACGTGATAATTTGTTTTGGTCATACCTGGAAAACCTCATTTTACCGTAAAAAAATTTAATATCCAGGTGGGTATGGCTGGTTAGTTTGTTAAAAAAGGCAAAGCCTGGAAAACCTCATTTTACCGTAAAAAAATTAAATATCGAGGTGGGTACTCATAAATTTTTTATGGTAGGGTAGATTTTCGCGAATTTTTCGCGAAGTCATATTGCAATATAATTTGTCATATCGTTGGCTAAGTAATTAGCAAATAGATGTTAATAATATAATTTTTTTTTTTTGGTTACAAAACTTTTCGACTTTCTAACATTATTTTTTTAATTTTGGAAAATTCCAATAACAAATACTCCAATAAGATAATACCAATGTACGAGGTCTTACATATCATTGTTTTGGAAATTTTATGTAGATTTATAATAAAGTATCCGAGGTATCTCAGAACTTAGAACTATTACCGTGTTTATGCGAAAATCTGCAAATTCGCAAAATTGTGAAAGGGGCGTTGCCTTTGTTTTGTTTTTGTTGCATTTAAGAGAAAGTTATATTATTCCCTTGATGTAAAGAAGGGTTAAATATTGTTAAATCCGTTTCATCTTTTCATCGCGAATCGACACAATGAGCGACTTATTGTATGAATCCCGTTCAAACGTATGGAAGACTGGCGTCACTTGGCTACCTACTCGCTCGGCCAATCACGGCGTTCCATGCGCCGCTCCCGCCTCAGACTTCACACCCCTTTGGCGGCTACCTCGGTTCTCATACAAACGATGCCGTATTTCGTATCCAGGCTTACTGACTCGTGTTTTTAGAGCGTGATTTTTCAGTAGTCGTGTTTTAATTATTTTTTATTTAAATTTTTTCGAGATAAAGTATTCAAATGATATTGATGACATCCCATAAAACTTCTATTATCTTTTTTTTAGCATCGACATCTGAGCTATAATTTTATTCAAGTGGCCAGAGATATCATAATTTAGTAAAGAGGGTTTTAATTCGCAACGGTGTGAAGGTTAAGAAAGCCACTTCCTATTCTTAATACTAATGTGAACGTTAGGAAGGAAAAATCCTAACGTTCACACTGCTCTTAATCGTGGCACTCACGGTGAGAAGGTTGGGAAATAATTTTCCTAACCTTCACACTGGTGTGACAGCGCAGTGTGAAAGTTAGTCGGTCGCCATTTTATCTGGGTTGGTCATGAAGAAAGTTACTTTGTTTTATGACATATAGCGCTTGTATAATCTATGCATGATTGAAAACTAAATTGACGATTTTTAGAAATCTTTTCTGTATGTATGTAATTACGTTCCTTCATAACTCTTAAACCGATTATCCGAATGCTATGAAACTTAGTACAAGCACATTTAGCTATACGTGACACAGGATAGGCTAAATAAAATTAAGTTCCGATTATATGTGGCTCTCATACAAACCGCATTGTTCCGCGAACCGAAATAAAAGTACGGTAGCGGGCTTACTTACTTTCTTCGTTTTAAATACGAATTTCACACGAGCGAAGCCGCAGGCAAAAGCTGGTGAATAAATAAAATTAACATTAAAAAAACATATAGAAAGTGGATATGAAGAATACAAATTATAAGTTAATCACAAGCAACACAAAAACATACAAAAACCATCCACAAAACCACGAACTTTTTCCCAAAATACGAACCGACACAATAATTAACCCCAAATATAAGCATCGATGTCTGATGATTACCCCCGAAGCATTAACCGTATCAATCAGGGCAAAATATCGGCTGGAATGATCGAAGTTTAGTATCGAATCAGTCGCGCGGAGTTAGCCCGGGGGCGTGTTAATGATTATTTAATTACTGGGTTAATATCCCCGGGCTCCCCCTCAGTAACTCCGCCTGCCCCCGCGAGGTAGTCGCCGTGAACCGTGTGTTTGATTAGCTCAGCGCACTCGCTGGAGGTAAGGATGTGCGCGGATATTTTGTCATGTATCGATAAAATCATTAGCCATGATATTTATATTTTAAGCGGCAGGTGGCCGAGTGGTCTGGGCGTCGTCGGCCTCACTTGCGAGAGGTTCGAGGTTCGAATCCGGTCGGCGTGTACCAATGAGTTTTTTCTGACGGAAAAATTTTATACACCTGCTGCCGCACCGTTCGGAACCGCTGTAACACGGTAGGTCCCTTCCCTTGCCCTTGCTAGGTGGTAGACTTAAATTGTAACCGACTGGGTTGATACCACAGTACCGGATGCAAGATGGTGGCATGGCAGTCTCGGTTGTGTTCTCCTCTAGTCCAGTATAGCCAGAAATAATTTTCCTTTCGGTGAGGCAGTCAGCAAGTTTGGTGCTGGTACGCTTAGACAGAGAGTGATAAAATCGCCACTCGAGTGATTTCGGACTTTTAAAAATAGAATTTTTCTGACTCATTCGTCCGTTTTCGAATGGTCATTGGATAGATACGACGAGATATTTTTTCATTAGTTTAAAAATACTTAACTTTAAGTCATATTTAAACTTAAAACCTACCCAGTTTTAAAATTTAAATCAGTTTCCAATTTAACCTAGAATCACAATCCAATTAGGTACTTCACCAAAACTAACATCAATACTAATAATAAATCTGTAAGGGATGGTCATCGAGTAAGTTACTTTGTTTTATGAGATACTGAGTTTGCAGACTCTATATTGTATGAAGATAATGCTATAATAAATATCAGTTCCGGTTACGATAAGGTAGCGGGCTTACTTACTTTCTTCTTTTTAAATACGAATTTCATGCGAGCGAAACCGCGGGCAAAAGCTGTACAAAATATATTATGTAGGTATTCGGGATCATATATGATGGGGGGGGGGGGGGGGGATACTTAGATTTTTAAAAAGACCTGAGTATCCCTCCCATAAAATCATAAACATGTTGAATGTCTGTCGTTCTCAAAAAAAAAAAATACCCTCGGCATGCTACCTGTTTGCAGGTTTTCTCGTTATGTTTTTCTATATTTATTTGAAGAATTGGAATTTCAAAGTTTAATTCGAAATCCAAAGTCATGTTTCCATTTGAGTTACGAATGTCTGACTCAAACACTTCGCCGTACAATATTTTTTATCGACATAAGTCACCGTTACGTTCCCAACACTGATCTCACCCACGTCTAGTGTGCAAATGTGTGGGTGCACGTACACACTTGATTGACAGATGTGTGTGCGAGTAAAGGTGGCGGCGGCTTCTGAAAATCAAGGTAACTGAGTTAAAACCTTTACTCGCGAAGTAATTGAAGCGAAGGAGCCGAGGTGATATGTTTGCGCGAAGTTGGGACACACTGTACCCTCTCCCCACGCGCAGGTTACTTACTTTGAAAGATAATTGAGGATGTGTGGTAGTGGTTTTTTTTTATGGAGTAATTACTTTCAAATTTTAATTCGATTTCACACAGTTATAATTTGTACACCGACATGCTATTGAATGAATTCTATTTTTAAAATAAATTCATACGAATTATGTTTCATTAGTACACGTTCATTTAATTAAATTAATCACATATTATCTTATAGAATACACATATTCTCGCTCTTACTAGGAACTACAGGAAATTTAATTTTCATAATTTATTCTTGGTATTAGAAGTTATTAAGTTCTTTGGTTGTTATTCTTTGTTCATAGTAATTGAAATTTCTTATGTTAGACACATTACTTTCAAATTTTAATTCGATTTCACACAGCAATAATTTGTACAACGACATGTTATTGAATGAATTCTATTTTTAAAATAAATTCATACGAATTATGTTTCATTAGTACACGTTCATTTAATTAATATTAATCACATATTATCGTATAGAATACACATATTCTCGCTCTTACTAGGAACTACAGGAAATTTAATTTTCATAATTTATTCTTGGTATTAGAAGTTATTAAGTTGTTTGGTTGTTATTCTTTGTTTATAGTAGTTGAAATGTCTTTATGTGTCTAGTTAGTGTGTTCTTTCTGATTTCTGCCTAGGTCCATCTGAAAAACAGCACTATAGGTCGCCTTGTGTAAAACATAAAACATTTCTCAGCATTTGTTCCAGTTATTTTGTTACCCGCGTTAATTCCATGTTAGAATGAGCTCTATTTAAAATCTATTAACATTTAAGGGTCTATTTGATATATATAAATCAAGGATATAGTAGGTGATGTAGCCAACCGTGTCAGTTTCCATAAAATAAAAAGTTGGAATTGCGAATAGTTTTGACGTTAGCGAAGCCGTGAGCACAGTTGCTAGAACTAGGCCATTGTAATTTCACGAATTGGAGCCATTTAAACGTTTCGCATGTACATAATTGAGCTGCGAATTGGAGTATGAACTTAAGGTAACACTACGAGTTTTAGAGTACACCTGAGTGGTCCCCTCCCCAACTTAAGGTTGAAGTTACACACCACCGAGTGTTATAACGTTAAGCCAAGTTTATTATGAAGTTTGTGTGTTGAAACCAACTCGTGATAGTGAGGAGACTTGCGTGCGGATCCTCGGGGAACTAGGGACCCGATACAGTTTCAGCTGTATATGCTGTAGTGTGTACGATGCCATATTATACCATTTACTAGCTTTTGCCCGCGGCTTCGCTCGCGGGAAATTCGTATTTAAAAAGAAGAAACAAAGTAAGCCCGTTACTGCACCTTTACCGGACCAATTCGGTTTGTATGAGAGCCACATTTCGCAGACAAAAGGCGGTCACGCGTTCAAGCGTTCCGACTTCGCGTTCTGCGTTCGAACATGCATTGTATTGTATTGTTATATTGTTTATTGATCATTCATATGGCAGTTAGACTGCGCTCGAACTTGTCACAATTTGTCACACAAGAAACTTCGCAGGGTATTTTTTTTACATATTTTTACAAGTATTTAGTGACTAGCCACATAATAACACCGCCCATGGTCTATCTAAAACACAGCTTGAGAGCAAAACTAACAATTTTGCTGAGAGTTCTGACTACGAAGACTTATTAATTAAGTGAATCAGGTGTAAAGAGCCCTTGTCAAACTTTGATACGTAATTTGTATCAACATAATTATGTTAGTATATTAAACTACAATGTAGTATAATTTTATTGTCAAAATAAAAAATAATAAAAATATGTGAATATTTAAGATACTTGATATGATAGATAAGTTGTCAATGGGTTAATAAAATTGAGGTACTAATGGTACCTAGTCGTTGCTTACGTACCTCGCCGGTGAACGGTCTACGCGGTACTACTACTGTTACCATCACCATCATCTTCCTTCAAACACGTGGACACAGAAACAGTTAGTGAACGCTCGACCGCGTGCGTTCCGGTTTGCCGACGCGGTCAGAATGTGCCGCAATACAATACAAAGAACGCAGAACGCTACCTTTTTAGGGTGGTGGTATGCGCATTAAAAGAAGAAGTACAATGTGTAGTTTTATTTAAATTGGTTACCTATTTTTAGAAGGCTGGGTCTTGGGTTCGGGCGTTCGCAGAATACCCAGATGGTTTGTGATAGGTGGAAGGAACTGGCCTTAGGTGAGCGGTTGCAAGGTTAGGGTGCAACACGCTCCAGATGGTAGGGGGAGCAGAAGCGGCCGCAGGCGGAGGTGCTGTTCGTGCGTCTGCAGACGGAGATGGTGTGCGAGCCAGCAGAGAAGAGTGCGTGCGACGGCCGCGTGCTGGTTGTGGGAAGTAGGCAGCCAGCTCGTCGGACGACGGCCGCGCAGCAGCTGCTGTCTCAAAGCACCGCCGGTAGCAGCGGTAGTTGTAGTGGCCGAAGGGTAGCGTAAAAAATGGAAAATGTAAAAAATTAAGGGGGGTTCCCATACAAGATACGTTTTTTTTTCAATGTTTTTTTTTGTGGTGCGGAAACCTCGGTTCGCGAGTTCGACTCGCACTTGGCCGGTTTTGTATAATAAGGGTTCCTCTACATACAATGCTTATAGATAGGTACATGTTAAACTAGCGTTACATACTATTGTTTCAAACCATTGTGCGGAGTTTAGTTTAGTTTAGTTGAGCCCTGTTTCCAATTTTAGGATTCCCTGTGCTATGGGAAACAGGGTCAACCGTTCAGTTTCGAGAGAGAACCAATCTTAGAGTAAAGTCACAACAACAGTGCGGCATCAAAAACCCAAGCCAAACAACATTTAAAAATTTATAGTAGTTTTTTTTTTCTTTTTTTATGGATACTGACACGGTTGGCTACATCACCTACAACATCAGTGAAGTCAGCCCATAACACCGGGTGAACTTGGTGCCACGTCAGTGCTTCCCTCCGGCTGTGCCGGCTACACTGAACTGGACGGAAAACACAAACTATTTACATAGCCGTTTCGACCGACCTTTCATTCAGTGCGGTGGTACCAACCCGGGTGGGTTAAACCCTACCACCTAGTAATATAAGAAGGGAGTGATATCCCTTAGTCGCCTTTTGCGACATACACGGGGATAGATGCAGTGGGGCTATTCTTTTAAAGTACCGGCCCCACACAGTAGTATCTGAAAGATGACAACAAGAAGGGACATCGGCTCCAAAAGTCCAAAGCAAGAAGTCAATCACAATTTTCCATCCTGTAACTGAGAGAGAAGTGAAAAAAATGGCAAGTCTTGATTGATTGGTGCGCGGTCTGATATAGTAGAGCTGCACGCTCGTGAGAACATGCAATTTGCGAAAAAATAAATGCTTCTATACTTAATATAGATAAAATGTTTGTTGTTTCGTGCATTAAAATCGTTTTTTTTATTTCATCTTTTAGGACCTCCGATAAAATACTTCAAATTAATTATTATTACCGTAGGACTACTACTACTAACTAGCACAGATTTTTTATAAAAAAAATTTATCTTTATTTTTGCTTCGCGCATTCGGGTAAAAAACAAAATTATAAATGAGCTGAATTAAAAAAAAATGCTGATAATGTTTTACGTTATTTTCTTTATCCGTGGGGCATTATTTTATTTGTGTACATTTATGATTTTATTTTAAGGCTTTATCATGCACACTTAATTGTTTTCTGAAAGTCCCTGTACCAAACATGAAATTTAGGCCAGGTTATACCAATAAAATATGTAAATAAATATTGGAGGAAACATCTACATTTGTTAATGAAAGTGTTACTAAAACTAAACATAAAACTAAATTATATTGTATATTAATGGATCTATCAAACAATCCTGTATTTATTACTTGAAGAAATTTATAATTTAATTCATATGTTAGTTTTATATGTTTTGATATAAGTTATTTTTGGTTTTTATGTTATTGTACTTACTTAAAATGTATTTACATTAAATTAATTAAATTACATAACTTTTAATCTTTATTCACAATTTACCATTTCGTTAAATATGCTCACACTAGCCACCAGACTATCGCGGTCCGCCGGTGCACAATCAATTTGATTTTATTCGATCAGCTAAAGCAAAATCTCTTTTAGTGAAGTCTTCAATCACTTTGTGAATTTATTACTCTGCCTTTCCACTCTCGGCATTCGGCTCGGTGCTCGACTTGACTGCTCGAGAGGTGTGTGGTCCTTGTAGACTCGTTAGGTCTTGCTTAGTAAGTGGAAGGTAGTGTGTTCATTTCCCATTGGCGGACACTACACTGCCTAGTCCGCCCTTTTCAATATATGTATCAACCGGTCTACCCTACCATTTGTACCTCAATAATTATATTAACCCATATTGACAACTTGATACTTCAAGTATGATAATATTTCATTATAAATAAACATATATTTATATTAATATTTACAAACAATATTAACTCTTGACTAGGTACCATTAGTACCTCAACTTTATTAACCCATTGACAACTTGATACTTCAAGATACTTATCTGACAATATAATGTAATGAAATGACCCATTGACAATAACAATGAAAAAGAAGAAGCTGTCAAAGTGACAAGTCACTAAATTTTTTTCTCCCAATGAAAAAAATTTAAAACCGAGTTCTGAGGATAAAGAAGCCGAGTTCGCGCGTATGCGCGGCCCCACCACCACCGGCGCAGCACCTCGCATTGTGTGCAACACCATGCGACCACCACCAGCGCCGTCGCTCGGCACCCTCGGAATATGGTGACGACTTGTCAAAGACAGCACGGCAGAAGACAGGGACACGACCGGCGTCCCGCCCCGGGCCAGAGGAGGACGCGGTGAGGGCGCACCGCAGCTTGCGTGGAGTCTGTCGCGCCAGCAGCGCGCCGCCGCCCCGTACGATTACGCCGCCATCCTCGCTTACACCGACGACGACGTTGACGTGTCCCTGTGTCTCGCTCACCTGCCACTTCTTACACGACAGCGCACACCCAACACCAAGGTTCGCCGAACAACATCGCGTTCCCGCCACAAGACCTACGACGGGACGACGATGTCCGCCACATCAACCGGCCTGCTTGGGGCTATCGGGGCTCCGTGCTCTGACTACAGCCCCCGCTGCCGGCGTGGCGGTACGGTGCGCAACGGCGGCGCACGCACGAGGATCAAGATCCATGAAAGGACTGCGTGTCGTCGCCCCGCAGCCGGTGGATACGGAGCTCTCCGAGATTGGGGTGGTGGTGGCCTACGTGTCTAGTACCACCACCTACCGCTCGAAGCTTAGTCTCGCGTCGTCTCGGAGAGCTCCGTAGCCATGACCTGCACCCGCCGCCGGCGTGCTTGGAGGTCCGCCTTCCGCCGCCGCCGGCGAGAATACCGTTTTTTGTTTTTGTCTGTTTGTATTAATTTTGTATAGGTATTTTATTTTATAATTATATAAAATTAATGTAAATATGTAACAAAAAGCGTGCAAATAAAGATACACAATAATTTCAACCTTTTTTTTCGTGCAGTAGTTTAGGAGAAAGAAATGTGTGACACACGACGGGAAGACAGATACGACAGAGATCCTATAAAGGTTCCGTTTTCTTTTCTCTTTTTAGGTAAGAACCTTAAGCTGCACGATGCGAGCACTCCATCCCCATTCTACCTGCATCGTTCCACGCGCAACAGTTTGGGAATGCATCGACACACTGTCTTTTAATCTTTTGTTATTATTTTCTTGTTCAATCTTTTATTTACAGGGTTACCAACATGTGGAATGCACTCCCACCTGCATCCTTTCCTCTAATGTACAGTCTGGGATCCTTCAAACATAATGTGAAGGTGCATCTAGGCGGCCGACATGGTATTCGCAGCCCCCGTAAATATCCGAATGCCCGAATGAACTAGGCGAGAGTGTAAATCTAGCATTATAATGCATCGCTTGATTGATGAGCTTTCGACACGTTGAAAATACTAGAAGACCGCGTTACCTAATCCGGAATTAACCCTAGCGAGGCTTTGTCTTTAGTCTTTGGGATATAACAATATGATTATTTATATTAGTGCAAAAGGTTCCGTTTTATCCCCCCCCCCCCCCCCCCCCCCCCCAAATATAGTCTCAGGTCCTTCAAGAGAGGCGTGAATAGACACCTGTCAGGCCGGCATGGCATTCGAAACCCCCGCGTACGACCGAATGTCTCCATGGGCGTCGTTAGGCACCTTATGGGTGGCTCGGGGCCACATGTCGCGCTTTCTTGATTTATGTAGCTACCTTTTCACTTGGCCAGATACCGTAGATTCAAGTGGTAAACCAGGCGGCAGGAAGAAACTCAACAAAACGCACTCCCTGAGGGAAGACGTGGACCACTAGATATTTCTCCGGCATCCGCATTGTGAATCCAAGCCTCAACGTCTTCTTTCAACTCCTTCACTCAACCAATCGCTCGACCAGCTAGACAATTTTTAGGATTTAGTTTGGTGGATTTCTATGTAAACTCATGGTTGGCTACTTCGACTCTACGGGAAGGTATAAAATTGTTTATTGTATATTGTATAATTTCATCTATAGGTTGGTAAGCTACGCTTGGACATGTCGAAATTCCGCCAGTTCTAAATTCAATGCAAAGAAGAACTGACAAACAAACTTCGCAAGTTACAATGTTTTATTAGTACCTTGGGTCTTTCCTTAAGGGCTTCCTATCTTCAAATTTAAATAAAACAAAATTTGTGTTAGATATCATCAACAATTTTTATTCGTTTGAAAGGCCTATCGATGCCATTATGAGTGGAATATAACATCATTCAAATGTCCGCCCCGGCTTCTCTGAGTGGTGCGCATCCGAAATGTCCAATTTCGTCGTTTTCAAAGAAATATGGACCGACGATGCCGCCAGCCCAAAATCCACACCAAACAGTGACTTTTTCCGGATGCATTGGACGCTCTTGGATCTCATGTGGATTTGTATCGGCCCAAATTCGACAATTTTGTTTGTTCACGTACCCATTCATCCAGAAATGGGCCTCATCGCTGAAGATGATTTTTTCGAATTTTTCGTTGCCCGAACAGAACACCCATTTTGATAAAACAATTTTATCATTTGCACGTGTTGTTGAACGCTATAACCATCCATGGTGATTTGGCAAAACAGACTGAATAAATGACAGCCAATTTGACAGATGTAGCTTCAACAAGATGGCCGCTATCAACTGTCAAAGTGCGGAAGTCCCTATTGAAAGACCCATTATATTATAATAACTTACAATTTAACCCATCTACCGCTCAACAACAGCATAAACCTGAATACTGAAGAATCTGACCACTATGCCTATTTGCATTACCTATATTTAGTGTATGTATAGTGCCATCGTCATTTTGATACTTAAATATAACAAGTCAAATAAACATCATCAGCCTCGGCAGCTCAGTGGTGCGGTCAGTTATTGGATGGGTGACCGCCCGACCGTTGGAGGCTGACCGTGGTTCGGATTCCACGTTAAACTGTAGGTCCCTTCCCTTCTTACCTCACTGGGTGGTAGGGTTTATCCCGGCCGGGTTGGTACCACCGCACTGAGCGAAACGTCGGTCGAAACGGCTATGTAAATAGTTCGTGTTTTTCGTCCAGTTCAGTGTAGCCGGCGCGAAATGAAGGGAAGCACTGACATAGCACCTAGTTCACCCGGTGTTATGGGCTGACATCACGGATGTTGTAGGTGATGTAGCCAACCGTGTCAGTTTCCATAAAAAAAAAAAAACCACAATTAGTAAAAGTTTATTACAAAGAACTGTAATAAGTCACATTAAACATCTAAGGATACAAAGTGTATCCAATTGTCAAAGTTCGTAATGTGAAAAACAGTATTCAGACTCTTAGATACAATTTACGGTCAGTTAACGCATCCTTAACAGTGTAATAAATAACTCTTTTTTCAACTAACATTAGTTTCTTTTAAAATTATTCTCATCTTATTTCTTTATGTTTGAAGACAGTTTATTATAAAATCTTACACTATTACAAATCAACCTTTTTGAAGTTTTAGATAATCTATGTGTTATTAAATTGTACCTACATTATTCTTACACCGTGTATCATAGATGATTTACGGAATTAAGAGTGGAATCATGAATATATTTTCTGGCATAGCATATTATTATGTTCTGGTAAACATATGAACTTGGTAAAGTCATGATTCCTATCTCCCCGAATGCTATCATGCAAGTATCTCTACTTTTCATATTTAAGATGTACGAGTAATGTAGAAATTGGTCCCAGTAAGGTTTTTTTTTTATAGTGAAACTGGCACGTACCGTGCCGTGTGGGGGCAAAAATAGCCCACTGCATCCTCTCCCCGTGCATATCGTAAAAGGCGACTAACGGATAAGGACAAGGTGCCGTGCTAACCACCGAGAAGCCTTTTTATTCCTTATTGTTTTTTTTTTATGGAAACTGACACGGTCGGCTACATCACCTACAACATCCGTGATGTCAGCCCATATCACCGGGTGAACTAGGTGCCACGTCAGTGCCTCCCTTCGGTCGTGCCGGCTACCCTGAACTGGACGGAAAACACAGACTATTTACATAGCCGTTTCGACCGACCTTTCATTCAGTGCGGTGGTACCAACCCGGGTGGTTACCGGGTTAAACCTTATCACCTACTAATATAAGAAGTGAGTCATAGCCCTTAGTCGCCTTTTACGACACATACGGGGAGAGATGCAGTGGGGCTATTCTTTTAAAGTACCGGCCCCTCACGGTACAAATTGCTTATTTGCTGCTTGATAGTTATCTTGTCCGGTAATTTTCCTAAATTTGATGGTCGGTGATGTGCTCTAATTTACCAGAGTCCTATTTTTCAGGGTCCCGTACCTCAAAGGAGGAAAAATGGAACCCTTATAGGATTGTTCCTGTGCCTGACACAGTTTATTTTCTCCAAATATACGGGACGAAAAAAAGTTGCGGCACGCATATAGAGTTTAATGACCCAATGACGGACTTATAGCGTAAATGAACGAACTTCGATTTTGGGGGACGAATTATAAAGCTAAAAGTTCTTACGGAAAACGGACGGCTACACTGAACTGGACGGAATACACGAACTATTTACGAAGACGTTTCGACCTAATCTTCATTCATTGCGGTGATACCAACCGGGGCGGATTAAACCCTAACATGTAAGGTAACAAGGGAATCTACAGTTTTACGTCAAATACGAACCAAGTTCAGCTTTCAACATTAGAACGGCCCTTGCAACACAATACCGATCACTCTGCTTGGGTAAGCACCCCGATTGTATTAAAGGTCTGCACCAATGATATTATATGTTAAAAAGGAGGTAGATAGGTTATACGAGCTCCCAAAGCGGCACATTAAATACAAGACCACAGTCCTGTTTGAAGTTAGTCGCGCACTAACTACGCACGCGTTCAGACGTGCGTCGTCCTTCCTAAGTAGTTGTCAGTTATACCAACCGCCACATAACTTGAATTCCCTCTCCTAATAATTGGAATAAGACTATTCGAGTCGGCGCATCACTTTATTTATAGTTCTTTCTGTCAACGTTTCAAGTTCGTGCCGTGTGTGAGCACCGAATGTCGTATAGATAACGTATCTTTCTTAAAATATCATTGGTCTGCCTGCACACAGAAGATTATAAAATAAGTTTCTTAAATACCAGTATTATGTAGGTACATACTTTGTATTTTACAGTATTTAAGACCTACTGCTATATTACATCTGTATTAGCAATTTGTTGCTGATGTGCAAAAAGTATTACTAAGTATTGCACAAGAAGTAACTCGTACAAAGAGTTTTTACTGAGAAACTGCTCTGCTTCGACGGTTAACTTCAGTTTCAGCTGAAGCTGCAGACCCTCCCCCTTCCCCCCCCCCCCCCCCTTCTCCCCCTCCCCCTCCTTCCAACCGCCTCCAGCAGCTTGTAAACCCCACACGTGACGACTGTGGAGGCACTTTATGCTTTAAATCTAGCACGTTCCTGCCACCTAACGTACGAGCGCGTTAGTCATTGGACTGGGTGATAGATTGCTCTGTGAAATATTATGTGTTACATTGACTTGTTATATTGCATGGTCGTTCGTTCGTTCGTTTGCCTAAGAGCGTCGTCCCTGTCGCACAGAGACGTGCGAGTTCGTGCGACAGGGACGACGCTCTACATAGAATCGGATGGTCTCTTTCTAAAGATCTGACACGCATTATTTTCTGCCGGGAATTTGGTACTTAAATATTTGTGATTTTTTTTATTTTTATTTTACTTAAGTGAAGCTGCAGCTAGTGAAAAGGCTCGGCTCAATGTTGATAGCACTAAACGAAACGTCGGTCGAAACGGCTATGTAAATAGTTCGTGCTTTCCGTCCAGTGCAGTGTAGCCGACATGAAATGAACGGAAGCACTGACACGGCACTTAGTTCACCCGGTGTTATGGGCTGACATCACGGATGTTGTAGGTGATGTAGCCAACCGTGTCAGTTTCCATTAAAAAAAACTCTAATCGTACCCGACAAGTGACACATAGTAAACTTACATAAGAGACTTACACAATAACATAACTACCTAACACATTTCCTATGACAAGTGTGCATATATACTTTATAAATATATATTTTTTATAATTAATTACTTTACAACCTTTTTGTTGCTTCACTAAATTAAACCATCACACCTGGCCACATATACATCACCAGTACCTTACACATCTCATAACTCATATTAATTTACGTTCATCCACTCACAATGCGTCCATAAAACCATCATTTGCTTTTTATTTCTATATAAAAAATAATAAAAAAAGGAAATAAAAAAAAACATTTCTATCAAATCATAATCATATTTACTTATTTCTCACTTGAATGAAGACGCCACTGACGACATCATCGGGGCGAAATATATCCATAAATGTGCTTTTTTATTATTTCTATTACTAAAATAAGTGTGCATATATGTAACACAACTAATAAAATTGCTTCGATACTACTAGAAATTGTGTGTCACATTGTAACAGCGTTCACTCGAACTATATGCAAAGATCCAGCTGCCCCGCTGGCATTTCTCTCAGCCGCTCTCCCCAGGAGCGCACCCGCCAGGTGCCCAAGCCCATGCATTACGCTTCAAGAGGCGATAACATGACGAGTCTCATTAAAATTTAGCTCGACGATGTGGCAAGACTACATATTCTTAGTGCTTATATCCTACTTGCAACACTTTACACTTTAAAGCGACACTTCAAACTTGAAGCGACACGTGTTATCGAACTTCGTCGTATAGATACTAACGCATTTGCCTGTAGCTCCGATAGTTAATTAGAAATGTTATTTCGATTAGTATAGCATGTAGTGTCTATGTTCTATACATGTGTATGTATGTTTATGCTGTTTGAATTTGAGAAGCTGGCGTTCGAAAACGGATTTCTCTCCCAAATATTATTTTTTTACAGGACAATCATAATTTCTTCTACTGCTAATTGGACAAGTCCGTTTTTTTACTGAAAACTTTTAACATTACTTTTATGTAGGATTGAACTGGTTTTGATTTAAAAAATCGGCCAAATGCGAGTCGAACTCGCGCACCGAGGGCTCCTTATCGCTATGTCATGGTTAACGCCACTCACGCTATCTATGGTGTGTTATGAAATGCTTCATATTAGTTAAATTACATAGCATACGACCGAATGTCCATGGGCGTCGTTAGACACCTTATGGGTGGCTCGGCGCCATATGTCGCCCTTTCAATAAAAAAAAAATCATGATTAGTTAAAATGCTTCACACTCTATTCGGTAGATGGCGCGCGCGCATACACATTTTGGTTTCTTCTATGGGAACCCCGTGATTTTTATAATCTTTCTTATTTTTATTATTTGTTGTTATATCGGCCATAACAACACATATTCTGTGAAAATTTCAACGGGCTACCTATTACAGTTCAAGAGATACAGCCCTCAGACAGACAGACAGACAGGCAGACAGACAGACGGCATAGGCTTAGTAATCGTTATGGGTGGACAAGTCCGCTTTGTTCGCCAGCTTCTAATTTTATGTATTGCATAAATAGGTAGGTATGTATGTTACATGTAGGTATATTTCAAAGAGTTTGTAAATACAAACTCTTTGGTATATTTATAAAAATAAAACACGTATTCCTCCTTCCTTTCGCTTGCACTATCCATACTTCTTTCTCTGTATTTTATTCTTCATCACCCAAAGGTCGACTGAAAGAAATATCTTGTAGTCTATATAATTCTATTCTATATCTCTCGAGAGGTTAATTATTTTTAATGTTTGTTTTAGTTTAGGTAATTTTAATTAAAAAAATTTTTTATGTTATACTGTAATTCGAATGTACACTTGTATGTGTATTGTGTAAGTAATTAAGAACAATATATAATTCTATTAAGTCACATTTTATTTTATCAGATCTAAAATTTAAGATGCCATAGCATTGTAGTAATACCTGAGTTTTCTGGATTGGAACGAAAAACAAAATATTCTTTTAGGGAAACTGATACGGTTGGCTACATCACATACAACACCCGCGATGACGGACGGACCCCAACAAACAAATTGGTGCTAACGGCAGGTTATTGGATTAATATAACGCGTCACTACTGTAGAGCTCTTGTCTCACCCTTATAGCACTTACTAACGCTATTGTAAAGTCACTAAAGAACCATAACCTGTATAAGAATGGGCCTCTATTTAACAGCTCTTATATACCTGTCCCAAAACTCAACGTCAAGCGGGAACCAGGGAGTAGGCCAGTTTATGACTACTCAGGGAAAAATAAGAAAAAAAATCGGAGCCATTTGTTTTTTATGATAATACCATTTTTTGAAAAACGTTGAAAATTTACATTTTAGGTACTAGGACTACAAATTTGCAAATATAATTTGTTAAAATGTTTGTATTATTGGAAGCCTAAATAACTCTGCTATTGATAACTATCCCAAATAAAACCAGAATGCCTGTAGTTTTACCAAAAGTTTAAGTTATAACGTGATTATTTTCGTAAAATATTTTTGGAGCAATATTTTAATAATAATAATTTTCTATCTATCTATCTATCTCTAGATAGGTAACAAGAATCGAACATGTCTTGAAGACCATATTATTGGAAATTTTAACTTTTTTCCTTAAGCTCTTTACCATTCTATGTCACGACAACATTAGATATACACAAAGTAAGATTTAAGGCGGCGGATGTACATGCGTGCTTGTACATCCAGCCTGCCGTGATGCCTCCGTCCTCCGTCGACTGTATTATTCACCTTATCTTCGCTCCTGTCGCTCTCCTGTGTTTTATATTTTCTTTGTACGGAAACTTCGTATTCCTACTCAGTTTCAGGCGACTCCTCATCCATCCCTATCGCCCATATACGTATGCGACGCGTTCGTTCCATCGTAAATGCGAGCGTAATCCGTCTCGATTGAGTTCAGTTTGCAACGAAAGGATTAGAGTGGATGCGGCGTTCGGCTTCGAAGATGCGTCGCCGAGCCGGTGGCGTTGAAGCGAAACTTTTATGGCTGAAAATAAAAGTAAAGTGCACAATGATCGCATCTCTGGCGTGATGAATGATGAATGCAACGCGAAGTGTCTCTTGTCTGCCGCTGCTCTGTCGCCCCTCTCCTTCCCGCATCTACCGCGCCACGGCAGTCATACCGGTGCGGTGACGATTCGACTGAGCTGTCAAATGTAGGTGTTAAGGCGCAAATAAGACTCAGAAGGTCAACTTTAAACGAAATTATTGAGCTATACGTAGAGATAAAAAATCTGTAAAAAATATATGTTATGTATTGATCTTTAGTTAACAAAGATAGCGAAAAAAAATATTTTACTACTTTGTAAAGGTGTTAAATAAATCAAATAAGGTGGATTATACATTTATTACTGTTTTAGTATATAACATTATTTACATAACCGTTCCAAAGCCTTCCTTAGACTGCGGATTGGTACTGAAATTCAGAGGGGTAACGCGGCGAGCGTGCTGAGTATACTTCGCGTCGGCAGAGACGGAGCTTATTAATTTTGATTTTAGATAAGATTTAGTTTTAGTGTTCGTAGGTAGTAGCAATGAATAGATTTTTATATTTATCTTTAAACTGTATGTTTGTTTTAAAAAATATTATTATGTCAATGTCACACAAAAACTAGAAAAATAAAATTAATTTGGAACATTATATGTATGCATAAGCATATTGCATATTGCATATTGAAATACAAGTATCGAGAAATGAAACCAACGTCTTGCTACTTAGGTATGTCCACATTACTGCCAAGGCTGAGCTGAAGCGTAACGTATGCTGAGCATTAAAAGAAGTTACTCTCGTCTGACCAGAGCATTTTTGAGGTTGACCATTTCGAAATTTGAAAAGTACTGACAAAAAGCCGGACAATAAAAAAAAGTCCGGACATTTTAGTTAATAAATTAAATATTAAATCCCAAAAAGTTGATTATTTTAAAGATAAAACTAACTAGATGATTTATTTGTATGTAGTTTAATAAAGATTGAAGAAGTATTTAATAATAATTATGTTTTATTTTTAAGAGTTTCATTCAACATTTTTCCAACGAAGCGAAAAATCCGGTCGAATTAAAAAAACCGGACAAAATCCGGATGGAAGGCCGAAAGTCCGGACGAATTGTAACGCTACTCTCGACGTAAATGACGCTCCTGTTATGTAAAAAATGTTTTAGAAAAAGTCAAGGGCATTGAATTTTATTCAACTTTTCACTCTGTAGGGCACATATCGTTATAACAGTTATCATTAATAATTAGGCAAGGTACTTAAGTAATTAAGTTCTTTTAAAGATTTCTTGTTACATTGCTGGAAAATTGTAAATTTCAGCGGATGAATGACTGAAGTAAAATTATTAGATAATAATTTAATGTTTGAAAATTATTTATTTACTGTATATTTACCTACCTATAAATACGACGATCAAAACCGGATGGTTTCTTTCTAAAGGTCGACACGCATGATTTGCTGCCGGGCGCTGTACGCTGTGTGATCGTGACCACTGGCGGCTGGTCCTAAAGTGCGCTCGTGCGCCGCACTACCATACCACGAGAAGTCTTCACTTCACTCAAAATAAATAATATCTTTCAACATACCTACATTAAAACCATAATGATCGTACTCCAAATATTCGACCTTAATTTATAGATCACAAGGCACTTTTTTGCGTTTAAACGCGCGCCCCGTGCGGAATCGAGTAACGCACGCGGGTCTCCCACACTGAATGTATGTGGATCGGCAAAACACCGCTGGCGCGTGAGACAAAAGATACTTCATAGAAACAGTATGGGCCGAAATGGAGTTCTGCGTGCGGCGCACGAGCGCCAAACAAGGACGCTATATCGTGAATAGCCGCGCGTGCGACACGTCGCGAGCGATTCGTTTTGCACGAGTCCGTCTGCCTTGAGTCAGCGCGCTGTCATGTGATGTCACTACCCGTTAGCGCGCGAATATTTAAAATGGGATATGGTTAGGTTTTGTGCTTTCTGTCACGTGATACTGGAATTAAGTGGTGCCGATATTTGCCTAAGCGTTGGTTATAGGTAAGGCTTTACAATCAGGTGATCCCAGGTTCAATTCCTACTTTTCAAATGCTTTTATTTTTATATATTTTTTTGAAGTATTTTTGGGATATTACTACTGTTTTCTTTTTGAAAGCTGCAGTTAGTGTTGTGGTCTATGGGTGTGTTCATAAAGGTACTAAAAATTAGTTAAAAAACTTGTTTGGATTTTTTTCTTGTTTTTTGCAACTCATTGGGTGTCTTGAGAATATTCATTCTAGGTACGTCCATAATAAAACGCAGGCGTTTAAAAAAATCGGAAGTCCCGCCCGATCTTAAAATAAAAAAAATGACGGGAATGTGTTGGGAAATTTGGTACCTATTTAAGTACCTAGGTAGGTACTTAGCGCACTACCGGTTACTGTTGTCACCAGCCGCCACTGATCGTGACACCGATCCGGGTTGGCTCAAACATAACTCGTACGTATTTTCCAAAGGCAGCATGCTGCTCTGAATTTTCCGCGCCGCCGCATCGATCGCGGTCTCATCGATTAGGGCAACACACATTACCTCCAGTCGGTGCAACGGAACGTGACCTGCTAGCGGACACTGCGGGACACCTACGATATCCCGAAGTCATCCACGGAGCGGCTGATGGCCGACGGGTCGCATTATAGTAAGTGAAAGGTTGGCTAACAATAATAATACATTTTTTTTGTTTCAGTCACTAGGAATAATAGGCCCACTGCATCTCTCCTCGTCTATGTCGTAAAAGGCGACTAAGGGATATGACTCCCTTCTTATATTACTAGGTGGTAGGGTTTATTTAACCCGCCCGGGTTTTTACCACCGCACTGAGTCGAAACGGCTATTTAATAGTTTGTGTTTTCCGTCCAGTTCAGTGTAGCCGGCACGACCGAAGGGAAAAACTGACGTGGCACCAAGTTCACCCGGTGTTATGGGCTGACATCACGGATGTTGTAGGTGATGTATCCAACCGTGTCAGTTTCCATAAAAAAAAACTAGGAATAAAGGCTTTTTCTAGTAAGTGAAAGTTTAAAGTAATTTAATTCTCTTTTAATTGGTTATCTATGGCTTCCGACCTATATATTTATATATATTTAAATCGGCTTCCATATAAAGTCGTAGATTTCTTGAGTAGGGTTAAATCAGATTGGTACCACCCTCAGCTGCATCGCCCGCCCGGGCGCATGGGAGAAGATGGCCGTCGTTAGCTGTTATATGGTACCACCCGCACTCTATGAAGGTCGATTGTATCGAATATAAAATTTGTCTTTGCGTTTTCCAACCATTTCCGTGTAACCGACACGAACAGAGAGAAGCACCTACATTGAGCATTTTTCAACCTCGGTAGCTAAGTAGTGCGATCGGTCGACTGCCGCTCGTGATCTTAAGCATACCTGGGCGCGGTCAGAACTTCGATGGATTACCGTTCGACAGTTGGAGGCTGGCCGTGGTTCGGATTCCACCTAAAACTGAATAGGTCCATTCCCTTCTTACCTTATTGGATGGTAGGATTGATCCCGCCCGTGTTAACACCACCGCACTGAATAAAACTTCGGTCGAATTAACTATGTAAATAGTTCGTGTTTTCTATACACTTCAGTGTAGCCGGCACGACTACACGGAATCGTGTTCACCACGGCACGTTATGGACAATGATGTCATAAAACAAATTGATGGACGTTTCGCGACCCACCATGTTTTTTGTTTTTTTTTTATGGAAACTGACACGGTTGGCTACATCACCTACAACATCCGTGATGTCAGCCCATAACACCGGGTGAACTTGGTGCCACATCAGTGATTCCCTTCGGTCGTGCCGGCTACACTGAACTGGACGGAAAACACGAACTATTTACATAGCCGTTTCGACCGGACTTTCATTCAGTGCGGTGGTACCAATCGCGGGTGGGTTAAACCCTACCACCTAGTAAGGTAAGAAGGGAGTCATATCCCTTAGTTGCCTTTTATGACGTACACGGGGAGAGATGCAGTGGGTCTATTATTTTAAAGTACCGGCACCACACGGTACCAATGTATGTTCTCGCGACTCAAATCTGGATCCCGACACTATGTATGGGACTACTGTGTGTATCCCATAGGTTCGGTCGCCGGTAGCTAGTAGGGCGTGAGAGATGACCGGTGGGTGCCGACACGTCCTTGCCTCCACGTCTATTATAATCACCTGGCTCTGTCATTCCTACAGTTTGCCAAAACTTTAAAATGTGTTTTATTTATTAAGTTGTTTGTACCGCGTGGGGCCGGTACTTTAATAGAATAACCCCACTGCATCTCTCCCCGTGTATGTCGTAAAAGGCGACTAAGGGATATGACCCCCTTCTTATATTGATAGGTGGTAGGGTTTAACCCGCCCGGGTTCGTAACACCGCACTGAATGGAAGGTCGGTCGAAACGGCTATGTAAATATTTTGTGTTTTCCGTCCAGTTCAGTTCGGCACGACCGAAGCGAAGCACTGACGTGGCACCAAGTTCACCCGGTGTTATGGGCCTACATCAAGGATGTTGTAGGTGATGTAGCCAACCGTGTCAGTTTCCATAAAACAAAACAGTTTTCCCTGTGATTTCGCTTATGTTAAATGGTGAGCCCTAAATGACGCTAGGCCACAACCTCTTATAAAAGTAAAGAAAGGAAGTAAAGTAAGAAAATATTATAACTCTTCTTGTGGCTTCACCATAGTCGGGTTTTTTTATGTAATCCGGTATGGTTGGCTGAGTCAGAGGGGCCAGAGTACATGTGGCGATCAGCCAATATTATCTCCGCGACTATCATACATAACATACCGGAGACTTTACCTTACTATCAATACTAATAATCAATACTAATATAATGGAATATAGGAGAACACAGCCGAGGATGCTATGCGGCCATCTTATAGCCAGTACGGTGGTACCAACCCAGTCAGCTAACCCGGTATCAATAAATACTATTAACTAATTGTTCAGTTTTCGTATGTGTAGCCTTAAAACTATCCAGTGTACACTGTGGTTAGAATGAAAATAATCTCCACGGGTTAATATTCAATTTAAAATGTTTTAAATTTTTACTTTTTCCGCATCATCATTGTGATCTACCTTCATTCTCTCTCTTCTCGTGCGTGCACAACACCGAGCATACCTACTGTATCCTTCTTGGTGCACAAGCTTCTCGATAATTCTTAATCATAAAAATTCTTCCTGCGCAGTCTTCCTTTCACTGGTGCCCTATAAGGTGTCTAGCTTGGCGATCTCCACGGCGGGGCCCCTAACCGGCGGAAGGACCCAGGTAACGGCGTCAGAGGGCGCCAGTAAGCACCTCCGACTCCACAGCAAGGTAGCCCTTTCCTGTTTGCTTATTTGTAACAAATATCAATTTTTTTAATACAGTCCATTTCCAATTTTCGAACACCAATACTACTAATAATAAATCTGTAAGGGATGGTCATGGAGTAAGTTACTTTGTTTTATGAGATACTGCGTTTGTTTTTTTTTTTTTTTTTTTTATTGATAGCGCGACATGTGGCATCGTTTCACCTACAAGTAGGTGTCTAACGATGCCCATGGACATTCTGTGATGCACGGGGATTGCGAATGCCATGCCGGCCTGACAGGAGCCTTTTCACGCCCCTTTTGAAGAACCCCAGGTTGTACTTGGGAGGAAATAGATGGGCAGGGAGTGCGTTCCACATTTTCCCGGTTCTGTGAATAAAAGATCTACAGAACCGGTTGGTGCGCATCCGCGGTAGGTCGATTGAGTAGGGGTGCATCCCCTGCCCAGTACTCGTGGTGCGGAGGTGGAATGGGGACGGCGGAATCGCGTTAAACAGCTCCTCCGAACACTCCCCATGAAATAGACGATAGAACACACTTAGGGAGCCGACGTCCCTACGGAGTTGCAGTGGTTCTAAGTCGCGGGACACCGCAGGGTCACCCACCAGTCGCACGGCACGACGCTGGATTGAGTCTAGCGGCGCAAGCTGGTATTTAGCTGAGCCGTCCCACAAGTGCGAGCAGTACTCCATGCAGGACCTAACCTGTGTTTTATACAGCGTCAGTTTTTGGCCCGACGTGAAGTACCGCCGCACCTTGTTTAGTACGCCCAGCTTTTTTGAGGCCAGCTTGGCCTTGCCCTCAATGTGGCGCCGGAAGTTCAAGTCGTGCGACAGTTCGACACCGAGGACCCCGAGGTGGTCGCTTAATTTCAGCGACGTGTTTTGGAAGGATCCTTCCTTCCAAAACACGCTGGCGTGAACGCCGTTCTCTTCGCACTGAACGCACACACTTGTGTCTTCGATGCGTTGAACACGACCAAGTTGCTCCGGCCCCATTCGGCAATAGACTGGAGTGTTTGCTCGAGTTCAGACACAAGTGCTAGCCTCTTCTCGTCCACAACTTTCCGTCCGGCTGAAGGGTGACTGGTGTAGGATCCGTGTGCCGTACTGTCGTCTGCATAACAATGTATGTTGCCGAGTGGCAGCATATCATTGATATGCAGAAGAAACAGCGTGGGAGACAACACAGAACCCTGTGGTACACCGGCATTCACTGACATGGCGTCCGACGAGCAGCCGTCCACGAGGACCTGAATGCTACGCCATTGCAGGCTCTATGTATGATACTAAAACTAAATTGACGATTTTTAGTAATATTTTTTATATGTATGCATGTATGTATGTTCCTCCATAACTCTTAAACCAATCATCCGAATTCGATGAAACGTACTACAAGCACATTTTACTATAAGGTACACAGGATAGGCCAAAAAATGCAGTTCCGGTTACGCTAAGATGTGGTTCTCATACAAACCGAATTGTTTCGCGCTCCGAAATAAAGGTACGGTAGCGGGCTTACTTACTTTCTTCTTTTTGAATACGAATTTCGCACGAGCGAAGCCGCGGGCAAAAGATAGTATATAATATACTCAGTAATCTAACACCACGCACAGTTTTTTAATACATATGACTTTGTTTTATGGTTTAATATAAATAAAATAACGATTTTTTGTGAACGCCTCGGGTGGCCCATGCGTACCGTATAAGGTAAAAAAACTCTACTTGTTACTTGATATGTGTATTATTTTTACACACTGATATATAACCGGTAAGTGTATATTAAAATTTAGCTATAAAGTTTATAAAATGTAGACTTTATTTCGACCATAAAAATAAATTAGATATTTTCATCGTTCAATAACCGACACACGCTCATAAACCATTTTATCGCCGTGCAAGTTTACACTGCATGCGAGAAAAGTCGGTTCCACTTTAAACGAGCATGGTTACCCTTAGCCCAGTAAGTGCGTTTACGCCAGTAAAGCGACTTCATCCACACGATTATATCCATTTACTAGCTCCGCCGCCGCCCCGTCGCGGCTTGTCCACGTTATGTCGACAGCGACAAGATCGATAGCGTCAAAGTCGACCTTCGACGTGAGGGTTTGAGTATTTGACATGTACTGTAATCATGATCATAGAATAGAATAGTTGATCTGTTAAAATTATCTTCAAGTTCAGTTCCAGTTCCAGTTTATTTAAAAAATTATAACACCAAAACAGAGACTAGTAAAACAAAAACGATAAGACAAAACATATAAAAACAATTTGCAAAAGGCCTGACTGTACACAGGTTTTGCTATAGTCTTACATTTAAAAAAAAATTACCTCCTAATTTTAAGTACAGTCAACAATAACGACGTGACAAATAGAGTAAATAAAATTAAGCAAAATTATATACAAACAAAAAATTCAAAAAGGTACACAATAAAATGAATCAAAACGTTCTTATTATGGAAATTGGAAAATTTTAATCCAGCAAGGCCACTCTGCCAAAGTTCTAAGTTACTATGACATACAATCGGACAATCAGATTATATTTTAAACACCTTATTACTAAATCTGGTAAATTATTATTTTAAAATGAAATAAAGTTATAGGTTAAATGTTAAAAGATACTCGTAGGCTCTTTACAGATATATTTGTGTAACATAATTTGATTATTTTAACTTTTTTGCTATTACAATCTATGTCTACTTGAATGGCAGTAATAATGTTTGCCTCATTTCTCTTCTCTTAGAGAATTCAAAATACGTTTTAGAACAAACATCAGAATCTATGTATGTGGAAATTTAATACAATTTGTATACTAAAATGTCGCAATTAGTTATGTCTATACGTATGTGGCTCGGCGCCATATTATGCGCATTTTATATAAAAGTCTATGCACCCTACTGTTTTCAAAGTGCTCTTTCGCAAATAGTGCGAAATATGTTCTTTGGCTAGCACAAGCGCCTCAATATTTTTATATACATTAACTATGTTTCGTACGGAACCCACACGGACCCCGTGAACGCTCAAGTTCAACCCTACACACATTAACTGGGCGAAAAAAAGACCTCCAAAAACTTGACGGTCCGACAGCCGGAATTTCGCGAATTTCCGAAATCCGGCCGCCTCATGTCACTAGACGAAGGACCCCACTCAACTCTTCCACTGACATTTCGAGCGCGACGACTTCATAAAGTGGACCGTGGGAATAATGTGGGACTGGGCGAACGAGTTCATGAGTGAAGTTTCGTTGTGGCAAGCTGGCGTGTGGCGCTTTTACTCGCGGCCTGAATCGAACCTTGTACTATCTCGGAGTGGTATAAAGGCTTTCTGTGAATCGAATTGAGAAGTTAAGTACACTGGTGAACTTTTTGTGAAAATAAATGAGAATGAATAAAAACTATACGTCGCAATCTTAACGTGGTTTCGCGAGGAGTGCAGTTTTTTTATGTAGGTAATCCGGTATGAGTGGCTGAGTCGGAGGGGCCAAAGCACATGCTCAGACCAGCCAATATCACCTCCGAGAAGGTAGGTGCTATACTGGAGACTTCCCTGGATTGCTGGCTATACTGGACTAGAGGAGAACACAACCGAGGCTGCTATGCGGCCATCTTACATCCAGTACGGTGGTATCAACCCAGCCGGCTAAAATTTGAGCCTACCACCTAGTAAGGGAAGGGACCCACAGTTTTACACTGGTTCCGAACGGTGAAGCAGCAGGTGTAGGTATGCACATAAATTTTCTCGTTAGAAGAAACTCATTATACATGCCGACCCGATTCGAACCTCGGACCTCTCGCATGAGAAGCCAATACCCAAGCCACTCGGCCATCCGCCGCTTATATTAATGCCTCCGGTGTTATTGCTGTGTTTGATCTTCCGTTGGACTATTGGGCACACCCACCGCAAGTGACTTTTCACAAAAGTCTGTAAAGCCACTTCCTATCAGGCTTATGTGGGATGGTGGATGGTGGTTAAGTATGTGTGATTAGTATATTTTTTTTAAACTAGTATGGATGGAAGCCCGCTTGTGGTGGCGTGCCTTGGGAGAGGCCTATGTCCGGCAGTGGACCGATACAGGCTGATGATGATGATGATGATGATGATGGCTGTGCCGAGGGGTCAAAGGTATCCGAAACAGTCAAATCCATGCTCAGCGAAATAGCATAACAGCAAACTATAGAAGCACTATCCAGCTTGTTGATGCGACGTTTGAAGATTGAAGACTCATGTTGAAAGTATCGGGAAGCACCCCCAATTGTGCAATTGTGAAATAGCACCTATATATGCCATAATAATTATAGTTAAAAGGTTAAATAAAAGTAAATTAATTCATATCTACTTGGACTCAACAAAGCTTTTTATTCATTCTGTGAAAATTTCAACAGGCTAGCTATTATGTGTTATTATATTATAGCGGATATAACAACAAATAGTAAAACATCGGAATATAAAAATTACGGGAGGTCCCTATACTAGAAATCTGTTTTTTTTTTTTTTTTTTTAATACGGAATTCTCGGTACGCGAATCCGACTCGCACTTGCCGTTTTTTTTACCGTGCTTGTTAAACATTATTAAAATGTTGATGACCGTAACCAGAGCCGTAATATTTTTAACAATGTAGTATTTCTAGCAGTAGTAGTAACGAATTCCTATCACCTAACCACGCTTATAGTTGTACCGCCTAATCTGACCAATCGCATTGCCAATATCGAAATATTGCACTGTATATCTCATACAGTCTTTGAATTTTTATTAATAATAATCTGTGGACGGTGTATGGCACAGGCCACATTGCTTGGTGTTTGAAAATATTATAAGAAGATTGTCGTTCGAAACAAATCACTCTTGAACACTTGCTTTTGATTGAAAAAGCATTCGACTCGGTACTCGACGCGATAATAGAACACACGTAGATTTCTTCCTACTTTGTCATTTTAAAGATATAAGATTATAAAGTTTAATTGAATATATGGAAAGTTTCTGGGTCAATTGTCTGTGCATTATTTAGCAGAAGAAGAAGAAGTCAACAGCGAAAACTCCATCGCAATATTCTAACAATAAGTGGCAATATACTCGCATGACCAACTCAACAAGATCTCTCTTATTCTTCCGCGCGACATCCGATGCGGTTCGGCTCACAGCCGCTCCCGCCCCTTCGGCGGAGCGCGACAGCGGTGGTGCTAACCCCAGTTAAAATTAGTAAGCACCATCTGGAGCCAGCCTCGCAGCCTCTCGGCGTATCGTCCGGTTGGTCTGTGTACTAGTTGTACCTACTTTTTGTTTGAGGAATAAGTGAAGTGAAGTTATGAATTCACACGTTACAGGTTGGTTTATGGGAACTGACGCGGTTGGCACAACACCTAGTCTTTAGGTTTCTGTAGCCGTACGGAAGCCTATTACTAAGCATACGCCGTATGTTTTGTCTGTCTGTCTTGACTTTTAAAGGGCTGTATCTTTCGAACCGTAATAGGTAGCCGGTCGAAATTCTCACAGAATATGTGTTATTATGGCGGATATCCTAATAAATAATAAAAAACAAAACAAAACAAAAAATAAGGGCGTATTTTTTTCTTTGCTAGAAACGTGTTTTTTTTTAGTTTTTAGTTTTTACTCTATCTTAAAAACGGTACATACAAGCGGTAAACTTAGAGTGATTAAAGTGCAAACTCAAAAGTAAACAACAAAAGTTAGCACGCTCATGTAAATTATAATTATAGCCGTTATATTTATGCAAAATGTTTTTGAAGTAAAGCTTATCTAGTGCATGCTTTTGGTGCAAAGTATTTCTACGTATCTATGTACAAACACTTTGCCAATTACTACACAAAAATTCCACATTCATACATTATCTATCCACTTAAATGTAGCATTTTAAACTAATTAATTACTTTCATTTTTTTTACATACTTATATACATATCACACACGCTGTATCCCGATAATCGGGGTAAGCAGAGTAAAGTTGTGCTGCAGGTACTCTTGTAAATTACAGCACAACACCGACCACCACGTTTATCAAAATATTCGGACAAGATAACGAAGACCCACCTGCTGCATGAGTTGGTGGAAGGGCCATGCTAAGGTGAGAGGTGGCTAGTCTGTCGCCCTTTAGCACGGCATCTTGTCCTTGTCCCTTAGTCGCCTTTACGACATGCACGACGAGAGATGCAGTGGGGCTATTCCTTTAAGTACCGGCCCCACTCGGTACGGTCACTTTTTTTAATAATCAGTAAAACGAAAACTAGACAATGTTTAAACCAATGAATAAGGGAAACATAAATTAAACGGGAGAACTGCAGCAAACAAGGTGTCGCTAGGTGTCTTTTTTTTTTTGCACGCGGACGAAAGAATAAATGGCGGCGTCTTTTCAAATAAACAGTTTCCGCTCCGGCTTCCGCGCTGGCAACACCAGTTTTATTTACATTCACCGCTCACATGCACGTTGCCCTACGCTGCACAAACAAAACGAATAGATCATTATTTAGGAGGACACCCTGGCTCTAATAATGGTGATTAAATAAGGCAGTTTTAATAGGATGTTCAGTTCGTCATTGGCGTATGCGGAATATTAATAGGATGTTCAGTTCGTCATTGGCGTATCTGGAATATTTAAAAAAATGTAATTTAATGTAGTGGTTTTATTTACAAATAAATTGTTAGGCATTGAAATAATAAATTAAAGCTAATTAAAAATTAAAATAGAAATTTGCAGTAGCAGTAAGTAGGCTATTAAAGCCGAAGGTATGGAACTTTTTCTATGGAGTGATTTATCTGTTACGAAGTAACTATTAAGTTATCTGTGCCGATTCCAAAATAGCCGTTCAAAAAGCAAACTCAACTTCAACTCAATTATGTAACCCACTCTAGTTGTGTCAACAGGAACGTAACGAGGAGAAAAAAACACTAATGGCCTTTGTCTGCTGCGAAATCGGCAAACAAAAGCCAGCGAGCGCTCTCCCTCTACCTCATGAGGGAGAGCGAGTTACAAAATTAGTAAGTACCTATTACCTATTGCCCGCGACTTCGCTCGCGGTATGCTATGTTACGCTTAGGAGTAAGCTTTGTCAGCCTCTGCACCTCAGTTCGCGGTCTTAGGCGCACCTGGGCCGTTGGCGGCTGACCGTGGTTCGGATTACACTTTTTTTTATGGAAACTGACACGGTTGGCCACATCACCTACAACATTAGTGATGTCAGCCCATAACATCGGGTAGTACAACCTAGTAGCGGCACAGATTACTTAATAGTTACTTCGTAACAGATAAATCACTCCATAGAAAAAGTTCCATACCTTCGGCTTTAATAGCCTACTGTTTCACGTCGCCAATCGCTGCGTGCGAAAATGTACCTAAACGATCGTGTGTAAAGTGACTATTGCTTTGCAGCTGCGCGCAGTTGCGTGGGCGAGCGTGTAGGTATGCTTCGCGCGGCTAACGAATTTCCACTGAATTAGACCGCCGCCGGCGGTCCACCGGGCGGTAGGTAGTTAGCGCGCGCAAGTACATAGAGTGCGTGAGGCCTGGTAGCGGTGCGACAAAGGAACTACTTGGAGTGAAAACCCTACGCCGTTTTTACGTTCACCCGTTACACACACATACAGACAGATGTTGCGCTCTTTAATATTAGAGACTAGTAGCCGGGTTGGATGCGTCCCCTTATCTCGCTACTGCATCCCGCTGCAAGGGTTGAACGACACGGTGCGCGCAGCGCACGCATGCGCAGTGCGAAATCTTTCCTTCTGCTCGCGGCGGCTGTCTTCGCAAACTTGAACTTTAATACGCTTACAACACATCTTACTTTATATTTTTCGAACCATTTAGAGACCTACAGCGTCTCGGCGCAGAGATGAAAATCGCTTGGGTGGTAGTGAGGGATGAATTGACATCCCTCTCGCGATTCAACCTCCCAGTACGCTAGTCTCGCTCGGCGCTTTCAGTGAGCGGACGACGGTGGCCCGCGCCGCTGCCGACGACGACGCGACGACGCGAATTCTCCGCCTGAGCGTTCTCGAAAACTTTTTTCAACTTTCCTTGCGGTGCGCGCTAACGTGGTTACGGCGGGAACGAGTGCTAAGTGTGGTCGCCCGGTGTGGAGAATTAGATTTTAGTGGACAAAGTTGTGAAGGATTTGAGGAGCTCGCGCACAAAGAGGTTGGATTTTTAAAATTACCTACATGTTCATTAATCATTTGGAAATGTGTATCAATACATTTTATTGTGCTGCTATTTTTAGAACGTAAAATGATAAAATATTAATCATCAAAATGTTTTGGAACCTTATCGCACTTTACACTTCAAGCACTTGAAAAATGAGAGCTAGCCCGAAAAAAGTGTAAGACTTCGACTGTCACGACACTTTTGCTGTAGTATGTGTGTTTGTGTGTTTACAAGTGTATGTCTATGTATAGGTAGATTACTGCAGTATTAGAGGTGTTAAACATCTTTTTTTATTATTCATTTAATTACTCTCAAACGCTGTTCATTTATTCCATTGTCCCTATTATTTAATACATAATAATATATAGCGAAAGGAACGTTCCAACCGGATATGCCACGACACCATTCGTTGTTTTTTTTTCTACTTATATAAATAGCCGACAGAAGTGGTATTTTAGTAACTGCTGCAATATTCGTTAGCTATATTTAAAGCAGTAAAGATCGTAAAAATAAAATTATTTATAAATAGCAATACTTTATTGAAAGGTACGGAAAGGTCGGAACCGAATACTTATTAAGTGGCTCGGCAGGGACAAGCAGCGTTCAGTGTGTTATTTTTAACATTTTTATTATTAGTTTGAGCTTGAATGTGAAAAATATGCCCTATTTATTATTTATTCACGTTGGTGGGTTAATTTTAGACTTGGAGTTATTCGTTCTCATTGTGTATTTATTTTTATTTATTGTAAGTATTGCATTGTAAATTTGTAGGTTTCAGATTTTTTTTTAGGGTTCCGTATCCGTCGTACGGGACCCTATTACTAAGTCTACCCCCTCTGTCTGTCTGTCCATCTGTCTGTCCGAGGGCTGTATCTCTTGAACCGTAATAGGTAGCCCGATGAAATTTTCACAGAATATGTGTTATTATGGCCGATATAACAACAAATAATAAAAATAAAAAAAATAAAAAAATTCACAGGGGTTCCTATAGAAGAAACTTAAAAATGTATACGCGCCATCTACCTAAAACAGTATGAAGCAATTTAACTAATCATACATTTTTACCCGACTACGGCGAAGCCAAAAAAGGAAGGGTTATGAGTTTGGCGTGTATGTATGTATGTATGTATGTATGTATGTATGTATGTATGTGACTATCTATATTCCACTCTACAGCCTAAAGTACTGGACCGATTTGAATAATTCTTGTGCTATTGGATTCGTCTTATTCACGGGAGTGTCATAGGCTATATAACAATTTTCAAAATTCAAAATGGCGGACGCACGGCGTCAAAATTTCAAATTAGTTTTTCAAAATATATTGAGTGGGGTATCAAATTAAAGATAATTAAATTACGATTCCGAAAATATATACTTTGCTATCTATTAAACCTATGTGTACAGAGAAATAGAGCAAAATGTGTAGCGAATGTATGTATGAATCGCGATTATTCGCGATGAACCGTGGTCGCCCGCGCCCCGCGCCGCGCGCCCCCACCCACGCGCGACGACGACGCGAAGAAGCGACATGGTATTGTTGGTAATATACCTACATACTTACTCACTGATCTACCGCAAATTTTATATAGATATATAATATTATTATTAGATACAGTACCACCACGGTACTATGCTAAAATAAATTGGTATTAAATGTCCATGTAGGTACCTAGTGTAAGCATAATATGTAGTGTAGGTGTACCGTGTGGGGTCGGTACTTAAAAAGAATAGCCCCACTGCATCTCTCCCCGTCGCATGTCGTAAAAGTCGACTAAGGGATCGTCAGCCTCGGCAGCTTAATGGTGCGGTCAGTTATTGGATGGATGACCGCCCGACTGTTGGAGGCTGACCGTGGTTCGGATACCACGTTAAACTGTAGGTCCCTTCCCTTCTTACCTTACTAGGTGGTAGGGTTTATCCCGGCCGGGTTGGTACCACCGCACTGAGCGAAACGTCGGTCGAAACGGCTATGTAAATAGTTCGTGTTTTCCGTCCAGTTCAGTGTAGCCGGCGCGAAATGAAGGGAAGCACTGACATGGCACCTAGTTCACCCGGTGTTATGGGCTGACATCACGGATGTTGTAGGTGATGTAGCCAACCGTGTCAAGTTTCCATAAAAAAAAAAGGTAGGTACATTAATTCAATATTTTCGGATGCAAGTTACCCTTCAGCTAAGCGGGATATTGTGGAAGAGAAGAACCGCCGATTGCGAAAAAGTATTCCCAATTTTCTGGGTGCAGTTTTAGCCCTAGACTCGATTAGTTGCCGGAACCCTACGTCTTTGGAAATGGCGGTGCCCAGGAGGTTCAGGTGCTTCCAGACAGGTATGACGCTGACTTAGAAACTGGCTTGGAAATCAAAAGGACCTTCAAATCGACCTTCGCAGATAATGCGCAGCACTGAGCCTTGCTAACGTTGAAGGCGTGGGCGTAGCATTCAGGGGGCAACATATCATTGTTATACATACGAGAGTACGGAACACGGGTTCTACACCAGTTACCCTTCAACTAGGCGGGATGTGGATGAGAAGAGGCGAAGACTTGTGTCTGAACTTGAGCAAACACTCGGCTCTATTTCCGAATGGGCCGTAGCAAGTTGTTCAAGTTAAATACCTCCAAGATACAAGTTTGCGCGTTCAGTGCGAAGAGAGCGGCGTTCACACCAGCTCCTTCCTACCAAGGCACGTCACTTAAATTTTGCGACCACCTCGGGGTCCTCCGAGTCGAATTTTCGCACGATCTAAACTTCCGGCGTGACATCGAGGGCAAGGCCGTATAAATCGCAGATTCGGTACTGCTCGCACCGCACCTATGGGATGGCTCAGTCAAATACCAGCTGGCGCCTCTGGACTCGATCCAGCGTCGAGCCGTGCGAATAGTAGGTGACTCCCAAATGTCCCGCGATCTAAAACCACTGCAACTCCGTAGGAATACATAGCTAAAACAGAGACTGTTGAAATACAAACAGAGAGAAATATTTCCCCCAAGTACAGTCTCGGGTCCTTCAACCTGGGCACCTGTCAGGCCGGCATGGCATTCGCAGCCTCCGCATGCTACCGAATGTCCATGGGCATCGCTAGACACCTTATGGGTGGCTCGGCGCCACATGTCGCGCTTACTATAAAAATAATATCAGTGAAGCAGGTAAGCCACTAAGGCGAGGCCAAAGCTATAGCTTTGGCCTCGCCTTAGTGGCTTACCTGCTTCGAGTGAGTACATTATTCAACTATGTACAACCTGAAACCTCCCTCGGTCTTCGGCCTTGAACTGATTGGTTTACTTACTTCCCGAATCCGCTTCACCCCAGCCAGATATATTTACTTACATAGACAAAGAAAATCGTGTACTTACACAGCTCAGTCTTCGGTCTTGCTCTGACTGACTTTTCATTTTACTTCAAGACTATACATCGTTCAACTATACATAATTTGTATATATATGTAGGTACTCACTCATGCGCTATTGCAGAAAACTTTAGTTTCAAACGAGGTTTCAAATAGAGATCACGACAAATAAACGGACGGATAGTATCAAGGCGGTACTTATATAAAAGAATAGCCCCACTGTATCTCTCCCCGTGTATGTCGTAAAAGGCGACTAAGGGATATGACTTCCTTCTTATAATACTAGGTGGTAGGGTTTAACCCGCCCGTGTTGGTACCACCGCACCGCACTGAATGAAAGGTCGGTAGAAACGGCTATGTATTTAGTGTAGCCGGTACGACCGAAGGGAAGCACTGACGTGGCACCAAGTTCACCCGGTGTTATGTTATGGGCTGACATCACGGATGTTGTAGCCTGTAGGTGATGTGTCAGATTCCATAAAAAAAATCAATATACGAGTTACATACAACATTTAAAGTATGCAAACAGTTTTTAAAAAAGCCTAAAATAAAAAAATAAGTTATAAAAAACTAAAACCCGACTACGTAAAAGCTAATTATGAAAATCGTTTAAATAAAACAAAAATTGTTATAAAAAACTAAAACCCGTCTACGAAAAAGCAAATTATGAAAATAGTTTAACTAAAAATAACAAAATAATGTTTTTCATATAATTTATCAGATACAGCATTTCTCTTTTTATATTGATTTTACCTTAGCACTAACTCTATAAATTTTGATAAATTTATTATTTTTAACGTTCTAAATATAGAGCCGTGGTCGGGCGTTCTTCGTTCAACAAGACAAGTGAGACCGTCGTTGTGCATTATAGCCGTTGACGTTCGGTATGTACCTATGTATCTACTTATAATAATTTTAGATTGGCTCTGACTGATCTTACAAAAAGATGCCAGTATGACACAATGGCGATGGCCGTCCTAAGTTCCGCGCTCTAATAATGCACGACGAGGGCCTCACTTGTCTTGTTGAACGAAGAACGCCCGACCACGGCTCTATATTTAGAACGTTAAAAATAATAAATTTATAAAAATTTATAGAGTTAGTGCTAAGGTAAAATCAATATAAAAAGAGAAATGCTGTATCTGATAAATTATATGAAAAACATTATTTTGTTATTTTTAGTTAAACTATTTTCATAATTTGCTTTTTCGTAGACGGGTTTTAGTTTTTTATAACAATTTTTGTTTTATTTAAACGATTTTCATAATTAGCTTTTACGTAGTCGGGTTTTAGTTTTTTATAACTTATTTTTTAACTAATATGAAGCATTTCATAAAACACGCCATAGATGACGTGAGTGGCCCTGACCATGACATGGCGATACGGAACCCTCGGTGCGCGAGTACGACTCGCACTTGGACGGTTTTTTATGAAAACCAACATTCGTATCTGTGCCGAGGGCTCTGTGGCAGTCGACAGAGCCAGATGCACCTCTCCTCGCGAAAGCACGCTCAGTTAGGTGCCATGCCAGCAGATTTTCAGACTATTGCTGTGCTGTCTAGTGGTTGATACAACGTTTGAAGACACCCACTTTAAATGATTCGGGAAACACACTCGCCGAAAGACAGTTAATCACACATCGTTAACAAAGGAACTATTTTGAGAATGCAGTATATCCAGTTCTGTCAGACACAGTCGATCGAGTGCCATGGATTAATGTCCGATATTAAGCACACCCGGGCGCGGTCCTAATTTCTGGTGGGCGACCGTTTGATCGTTGAGACGGACCGTGGTTCGTATTCCACATAAAAGTGTATCTCTTCTTTCGCCCTTCCCGTAGCGGTTGCAGCACCACCGAACAGAATGAAAGTTCGACTAAGGTGAAAGTGAACAGTTCGTGTTTCCGTCCCAGTTCAGTGTAGCCGGTACGACCACAGGAAAGTACATGACACGCACTTCACCAAGGCGTTATGGGGTGTATTAGGTGACGTAGCCAACCATGTTATGTCCCATAAATATTTTTTTTTCTCCATGACCACGTATTTCCCCCCAAGTACAGTTTCGGGTCCTTTATGAGAGGCGTGAATGGGCACCTGTCAGGCCGGCATGGCATTCGAAAACCCTGCATGCGACCGAATGTCCATTGGCGTCGCTAGACACCTTATGGGTGGCTCGGCGCCACATGTCGCACATAGTATAAAAAAAGGTAATCTTTTAAATAGCTTATTAAAAGTAATATGTAGGATTGCTCAAACTTATCAGCGAAGAAGAAAACTGCCTCAACTTATTAGTTTAAATTAGTAATGTTCGAACTAAATTACTTTTTAACTCATTCATTATACATAAAAGTGGCAAATTCTCATTTTACCGAAACACAAGGATCAATTATGAGAGAAACTGTCTAATTTAATTTTATTAATGAAATGCACGAGTGGTTTAAAATTACATCATAAAATATTCCGTTTTAAAATAGGGTTCATTTGTTTTAGCGGATCCCGGCGGCGCCTCGAGGGAGGAATAAAATTTAACATTTCATTATGACGTGAAAATATCCGGTACCAACATTTTATTATCACTTTTCAAAGAAATATAGACTATTGAAATATATGTACACTATTGAAATATAGACTATTGAAATATATGTACACTATTGAAATATAGACTATTGAAATATATGTACACTATTGAAATATACACTATTGAAATATTTGGCGCTAGCTACTACTCACTTGTAATATTTAAATAACACAAATGCTTTTTTTTTTTTTTTATTAATTTTTGGCTTGGATGCCAGGTCCTTCAGCCATTTCTTGAATTTTCTTTTCTTTATATATTTTCTACTGTATTTATTATATATTTGTACAGGCTTTTATAGTATTTTTGTTCGTTTAGTAAGTAATTAATTGTAATCTTGTCTTCAGATAAATCCTGCGTGTCTTGTTCTTGTTCTTGTATATCAGCTTGTAATAACCTCTACCCTATACCTATTGTTTTACCTTAGATATTAAAGGCAGAATTATTAAAAAATCAACTCTATAGCTCTAGAACAACTAGAATATAAAGAATCGAAATATGGCCAGCGTATAGCTTTCAAGTGATCTCTAGGTTTGTCAGAAACAGTGTCGCTAATTCGTACACATATTTCCTGTAAAATGGACCCAATTATTACTTCCTTTCCAGAAAGTCGTTGTGTACCGTAATAACTCAGAGTACTAACTCTCATTTCCTAAATCTATTCTAGTAAATTCTAATATCAACATTTAAAACACTTACTAAACTAATTGCTCATTCATCTATAGTCATTAAACCCTTCTGGTTTCCCTCTGTGTTCTATGTGCACGCTTCGACAGCGCGCTCACGCGCCTCGCTTGCGAGCTTGTGAGACCCGCCAAAATTCGAAATGAAAAGTGTTCTGATGTTTGTGTTATTGTTATTATTAAATTATGATCAATGTATTACTTGATAGCTTAATTTTGTTGTGCCATTCAATAGATGAAATCTATTGTTTATATTTTCTTCTATATTTTAGAACTTCAACAATACAAACTTTTATTGAAACCCCCCCTGAAGGGGTTTGTGGAACTGGCTCCACTAAATTCGTATGGACCCTCTGTCCATACGATATTTATCCATCGCCAGTCCCCGTGACTCCCAACGCAGATAAATTTGTACTTAAGTTACAAATTTATTATTTGTTCCTAGGAGTCCCCGTTTTCTAATCTGTACAAAATATACATCTTCAGACAGATCTACCAATTTAATCTCGTAGTGTTATGTTGGAGTTCAAAAGATATTCTTTTGTCCTCCCTAAAGGCAGAAGTGTATGCTTTTAATTGTGAGTGTATAGTGTATGTTATGGTTTACATTTCTGTGGCTATCTATTGATATACCTACAGAAATTGTTTTATTCCAAATGATGCGGTCAGGGGTCCACCTTTCACCGAAATCATTTAGGAATATTTTCTTAAGGGTTTATTAAAATTGTGTGCTGATCATAATCTATATAACCTATACAGGTATATTTAAACCTGATTTACGCAATCTCCCCACGACCTAAAACGTAACTAGCCAGAATGTTGCATGTACATATATATTACAAAATTTACCTTAGAATTTCACTATCCTAATCGGTCTGACACGATTCACTAAAATCACCTTAAATAAAACACCATTACCAATAGAATAGCGTAAAATATTAAATTCAAACGAAACCACAACACCCGCCACTGAATCTATTCGCGAAGTTAACACTTAATAAAAATATACTTTTATGTCAAAATACGGTAAAACCACTGATTTTACATATTTAAAACCGACATATTTTTTAATAATTACGCGTGGTTCAAACACTCTTATATACGTAGAATTTACGAATTTAAAAATCGGGTTTTGTTTCTTTTAATTTTCCCTATATTTTAAAATACCTTCCCAATGTACTAGTCCTCATGGTAGGCCAGTTCGGACATAGTGTCATTGTAAAAGCTCTTTGGAAGTCCTTCCATCACCAGTCAAGATTCCAGAATCCAGACGCCTTCATCCAGAACTCAAAAGGCTCAAAAAGAACATCCAAAATATTTTCCGTAAAACTAGTTGACAACCCCTATATCACCCCCAAAATTACAGAATCCAGACACCTTCATCTGTAACTCCGAAAGCTTTACAGAGATCCCCACACTAATATTCACGAAATTAAACAACCTCTATTCACTGACTTCCCTTATTTGCGTGTAATTTAAGATCAGGTCCCAGTACAATATATGTTAATCCAATTTAAAACCTTCCCAATGTACCAGTCCTCATGGTAGGCCAGTTCGGACATAGTGTCATTGTAAAAGCTATTTGGAAGTCCTTCCATCACCAGTCAAGATTCCAGAATCCAGACGCCTTCATCCAGAACTCAAAAGGCTCAAAAAGAACATCCAAAATATTTTTCGCAAACTAGTTGAAAACCCCTATATCACCCCCAAAATTACAGAATCCAGACACCTTCATCTGTAACTCCGAAAGCTTTACAGAAATTCCCACACTAAAATTTACGAAACAACAAACTCTATTCACCGGTTTCTTTACAAAATCTTTTATGTACTAAGAAAACCTTCCCAATGTACCAGTCCTCATGGTAAGCCAGTTCGGACATAGTGTCATTGTAAAAGCTCTTTGGAAGTCCTTCCATCACCAGTCAAGATTCCAGAATCCAGACGCCTTCATCCAGAACTCAAAAGGCTCAAAAAGAACATCCAAAATATTTTCCGTAAAACTAGTTGACAACCCCTATATCACCCCCAAAATTACAGAATCCAGACACCTTCATCTGCAACTCCGAAAGCTTTACAGAAGTTCCCACACTAAATTTTACGAAATTAAATTAATTATATTCACCGGTTTCTTTACCAAACCATTTACTAAGAAAACCCAATCAAAATACACGCGAGCGAAGCCGAGCGAAAATATTCACTAATAAAACCCAACCGAAAATACACGCGAGCGAAGCCGAGCGAAACTTCGTTTCCCGAATTTATTCGAAAACTCACGCGAGCGGAGCAGTACCAACTTTCGTACCTGGACTCTCGCTAAATACGCACGACCGTCTCCTTCGACTCCCAAAACAGACTGAACTCCCCACGCTCCCCTCCCTCTCCTTTTATAATCTTTCCTCGTGTCACAATCCTGACACGCAGGAACAAATCGAACGGTGGCCTCCTAGTATGGCCATGACACGTTCGTGTCACGGAGCGCGATTTTGTATGGAGATTGAATTTTGATTTTTAGTATGGGCTGGACACGTTTGTGTCACGCAGGAACAAATCGATCGGCTGCCTCGTAGTATGGCCGTGTCACGTTTCTGTCCGGACTCGTAATTTGTATGGAGGATAATTTTATGTTTTTAGTATGAACTGGACACGTTTGTGACACGATATAAATTCGATTTTGGAGGGAAAACAAACCCTCTTCGTACCTTCCACATGGTACCTAAAGCTGTTTCGCTCGTCAGCGATGCGCTTTACCTCTACTTCGGTGGTTTTAACACCACTTCCCCGCACCCATTGTGCATCTCCGCATGCAGAGAACTGTTGCTTTTGTTATATAAATTAATTGATGTTATTACATGTGCTCTATTAATAAGTCGACTTTTAGCGCCATGACGGAGTGTTTTATTTATATATTTTTGTTTAATTTTGTATATATATTAATTTCTGTACATACGTGATACCATATTCCGTGTTTGCTAATGCTAGTCATGTACGGAACCTGGACACGCAGAAACCAATCGAAATCTCCTTACCATAGTCGTGTTTTATTCATGTCAGGACACGAATCCATTCCTTCATACTAACATCGCTTAATGAAAACCCCTCCCGCACCGCTTGACAAATTACCTCAGGTCGCTCCGCCTCGCCCCGCGGCCCACGCGCGCCCGCAGCTCGGTAATACCTCACCCCTTGTCTTGTTTACCTCATACCTCTCTCCGCCCCGCGCGCACGCTCCAACGGATATTTATTTGAATGTTGGCGTCATACTCAATGAAACGTTGTTTTGTTTTATTTTATGTTTTTGTTTAATAACTGGTACTTTGTTTACATACTCTTCCCTTTATAAAAATGTTTAGTGTATTAGTTTGAATCATTAATAAATAATTATTAAAATAATTTTAGACCCTGTGCGATATCTTCACACAGATCACAAAACTTCAAATTCCCATAAACTCCGTCATGTCCAGATTCCAGACACGCAGGAACAAATAGACCAGCGACCTCATAGTATGGCCGTGTCACATTCGTGTCCTGACACGAATTTAGTATGGAAATTAAATTGAATCATTAGTATGGACTCGACACGAATCGGACACGCAGGAACAAATCGAACGGCGCCCTCTTAGTATGGCCGTGACACGTTCTTGACACGCAGGAACAAAACGCTCGGTTGCCTCGTAGTATGGCCGTGACACGTTCGTGTCACAGAGCGAAATTTCGTATGGAGATAGAATTTAATTTTTAGTATGGGCTGGACACGGTTGTGACACGCTCGAACAAATCGAACGGTGGCCTCGTAGTATGGCCGTGTCACATTCGTGTCCTGATACGAATTTAGTATGGAGATTAAATTAGATTATTAGTATGGGCTCGACACGAATTGGACACACAGGAACAAATCGAACCGTAGCTCCACAGTATGGCCATGACACATTCGTGTCCTGACACAAATTTTAGTATGGAGATAAAAATAAATTATTAATATGTGCTTGACACGTTTCTGACACGTAGGAACAAAACGTACGGTGGCCTCGCAGTATGGGCGTGTCACGCTCGTGTCCTGACAATAATTCATTCTTTCATACTATCAACTCGCAGCGAAATAATCACTACTCGCGCTCCTTAACTCGCTACCTCAAGCCGCGCTTCCAACGGCGTGATGATACCACGATCTCCGTCCCCGCGCCCGCAAGACGCGCGTCTTCTTACCTCACCTCTCCGCTGTTTCGTACGCGCCCATGTCTTGTTCCCCTCTCACCGCGTGTCAGGATTACCTCATGCTACCTTCCCCGCCTCGGCGCTCTATAGTGTTTTATATGCGAACCAACTGATGTTATTATATTTCTTGTTTGTCTAATTGCGCGTCGTATTGTAATGGCCGTTCGCGCCATTTTATTTCTTAGTGGAGTGTGCAGTCACGTTTGAATTTATTAGGTGATTAGTTAAATTGTAATATAAATTATTTTGTTAATATTTTAATGAAACGTTTTAATGTTCTATAATTTAGCTTTGAATTACTATTGGCTATATATTTATCTTTTTTTTACCTTGTGTGATTCCATCACAGTCGCCCGCATAGAGGTTCATAACGAAGCAAGGTCAACGGAACCTCATCCCGTGACGCTTGATCTCGTTAAGAAGCTATATACATTATGATCTTGAAAATTACTTCTTCTTTGTTAGGGTTTTATTGTTCCCTTCCAAGAAGTTTGTATATTTAATCATTTATCACTGTTAGGGTTCAAGTTCCCTTCCAGAGACCCCCTTCTTCTATAATTTTTAATTTGTGTGTTTTTTTTTTTTTTTTTTTTTTTTTTTTTTTTTTTTTTTTTCCCCCATCTGTCCACGTGCTTTAGGAAGTTCTTACCCTCCAGCTTAGGATTTATCTCCCTTAGCTTAAAGAGAAAAGATTTTTAGAATGCATACCACAACCTTACCACCTCCGGCTTAGACCATGTTTGCACTCTTTCCCTTATCTTCCATTTGCAGCTCGTGCCAATACTACATTAAACAAATATTTTAGTGTAATTGATTTAGTTTATTATTAATAAATCTAGGAATTTAGGCAAAAGTTATCACCTCAAAGCCTTAGATCCCTATATTCTGCCTCTAACAGATTTCCCAACAGTGCAGGAACCTCTAGTCTCACCCTTTACCGTATGGGCCGAAACAGAACATCACCGCTTACAGTGCAATACACACCTTACCACCTCCGGCTTAGGCTATGCAAGCAGTTCGGCAGGACAGAACTGGTCCGTGAAGAACACATAACACACCTTACCACCTCCGGCTTAGGCTATGCATGTATCCTAGCACAACAAGCTTCCATTAAAGGCAGAGTAGTCGGGATTCATATTTTCAAAAGACTTCGAAATCGACTCATGCATCATTTTGGGTCCTAACTCACCTATTGACGAATAGACGGACTCAGTATGCTTGTAAACGATTCTACTTTAACTCATCCAACATTGCTCCGGTTAATGATTTCAAACCAAATACTACACTCATTCACTGTACATAGACCAGAAAATGTCATCCTGAACTTTCAACGCTCCATTTTTTGTGTGTTCGGAACGCCTTTAGTAGACGATGTCATAATCCCTCCCCAGCGTGAGTCAGACTCAGTAAAATGTAAAGTTCTGCACTTAAGGCATTTTTTACCTCACCTTTCCTAAGTCCCAAATTGTGTGTTCTTCACACTGAATTTAATTTAACATTATTTTCGAAGCAATGTATGGGAAAACCAAACGAAGCCAAAGTATCCTGATTCCTTGTAAAGGTCCCTTCAGGTTAGAGCGCTGCTCTCATTAGAAGGAAATTTCACTACAGAGTACAGACACTATAATACCCGCAGGTCTACTCGCGTATTTTACACAAACATCCAAAACCATCCACTCAAGTCAACAAGTCTATTTTAAATTTTTGTTACTTCTTGTTCAGAAGAAATTTAGTCTAACTCCCCTCACTGAACAGCATTTTATTTATTTATTTTGTCATATTTTATTTTCACGTTTTTTTTTTTTTTTTTTTTTTATATTTACATTAATTCTATATAACTACAAAATAAAACCACCTATACAAAATTTATACAAACAGACAAAACAAAAGACGGTATTCTCGCCGGCGACGGGAGACGAGAATTATTATTATTATTATTATTTATTGTAAGGACCGTAACAGTACATCACCGTTTACAATGCAATACACGCCTTACCACCTCTGGCTTAGGCTATGCAAGCAGTTCGGCAGGACAGAACGGGTCCGTGAAGAACACATAACATGCCTTACCACCTCCGGCTTAGGCTATGCAAGTAGTGCATTATTTTCTTATCTTTTTATTTCATTCATTTATTATTTTTTTTTTTTTTTTTTTTTTAGTTTTATTTTCGCCCGCATGACTTTACTTACTCTGTGAAGTTTAATTTTAATTTTCTAATCCGCATGAATCTATTTATTTTAACAATAATTTAAAGAGCACTACTCTAGTGGTTTATTTACAGTATTTATGAGAATGTAACCCCACAACTATGTCTATCAACAATTCAATACGCTCGCTCCCGACAAAGCATACTTAACATGATAAAGTCACCGATAGATAACGTGATAATAAAATAGAAATTGAAGAAGGTTTTGTATAGTGTAACGATTATGCGTAACAGTAAGTTGTTTCACATAATCAATTTTGACAAAGCGCTTAATAAAATTACATTTTTTTTTTTTTTTTATTTAATTTTTTTTTTTTTTTTAATTTTACTTTATTTTACAAAGTTATTCCATTAAATAAAATTTTCCTCTGGTTTCTATTTTGTCACAATCCTTTTCCATTGTCGGTTTTCTTGTAACCTGTAAAATAACACAAAATGTCAATATTTTATATATTTTACAAAAAAATTTTTTTTTTTTATAAATATATACTAACCTGTTTGTAAATGCTTAAAAGGATTGTTTTCTTTATTTATTTTTTTTTAATAAAAGAAAAATTTTTTTTTTATTATTAAATCATTTTTATTATCCTTCTTCTATAAAATTAAACATGTTTACATACTGTTAAATTACATAAAATGTATCAAAATCATATTATCAATCTTCTTCAATAACATTAAACCTGTTTATAACCTGTTAATTTACATGAAATGCAACAAAAATCATCTTATTAACTTTCTTCTATAAAATTAAACCTGTTTACAACCTGTTAAATTACATGAAATGCAACAAAATCATTTTATTAATCTTCTTTTATAAAATTAAACCTGTTTACAAACTGTTAAATTACATAAAATGCAACAAAAATTAATTTCCTTAAAATTAATCTTATATTAACAATGTGTACTTGTGTTCTTTATTGTAATTTTTTTTATCACAGATGCATCACGCCAGAACTAGCGAGATTTAATTTTAAACCCTATTGAACATGTTAATGTCCTCATATTGTAACAAAGGAATTCAAGCTGGGACGCACAAGAATTAACCTAAAACCCTAACAGAGAACGTTAAGTGACCCCCTCTTTTTATAGGAAATTCACGCTGGGACGCACGTGAATTAACCTAAAACCCTAACAGAGAACGTTAAGTGACCCCCTCTTTTTATAAGGAATTCACGCTGGGACGCACGTGAATTAACCTAAAACCCTAACAGAGAACGTTAAGTGACCCCCTCTTTTATAAGGAATTCACGCTGGGACGTACATGAATTAACCTAAAACCTGTATGAAAGGTAAACACCCTGTATGAATGGAAGACATCCAGTATGAATGGAAAACACCCTGTATGAATAGAAAACATCCTGTATGAATAGATAACACCTTGTATGAATAGATAACACCCTGCATGAATGGAAACACCCAGTATGAATGGAAAACATCCTGTATGAATAGAAAACATCCTGTATGAATAGATAACAACCTGTATGAATGGAAAACATCCTGTATGATTAGAAAACAAAATAATATCTTTACTATGAAATCTGTTTAGATTTAGTTTTTTTTTTTTTTTAAAACTCCAATGTGTTAATTATATGATTAAAATTCTGGTCTATGTAGTCTTCTATAACCGGAATCAAATCTGACTGTGGATTGATGATGGATCCTTCTCTCTCAGGCCCTTCTGATTCTTGATTCTTGCTTCTATGTTTAGACAACCATTCCATTTCCGCCGTCACAAATTGTGTGATTTGCTTAAGTTGTCCTTCATATTCTGATATTAATTTCTCACGTCTGATTTTCCTGGTATTTATCTTTTTCCTATGGTGCGTTATGTCTTTCTCCAACCGTTTCTGCTTTCTGATTAAATCATGTTGAAGTCTGCTCCCTGCTTTTGGCTCCTGTTCCTCCTCTGTTCCTATTGTTTCTTGGTATTCTTCTTCCATTATTGTTAACATTCTTTTTGTTATATCGAGTCTGTAAGTTTTTATTTTTAATAATTGTTCCTCTTTCTCTTCTTCTTCTTGAAACTGCATTAATTCTTTCTTTTTCGACTCTATTTCCTTCTGATTCATCATGTCTTTTTCTGGTCTTCTTAAAACCTGTCAAAAATTATTTTCATCAAAACTTTTTTCTTTTTCTCTGAAAATAGGTGGTCATAAAATATTTTGTTTTGTTTTTGTTTTTTTTTTTTTTTGAAATCCTAATTTTGTATCTATTTTTTTTTTTTAATTTTATTTATTTATTTGTTTTGTTTTGAGTGTTATGTAGTTCATGTATGCTTTCTTATTTTCCACAATTCTCTTTCCAGGCCAGTCTTAAATTTTGTAATTCTTTATGTATCTTCGCCTTCTCTACCCTGTTATTTTGTTCCAAAAGGATCATTCTATTTTTTATTTTCCCTAATCTTCTGTAAATGCTCATGCATTTTCTTAACTTATTTTGTTTCTCAAGATGAAATTTTCTTTCTAATTTCATTTCCTTTTCCAATTGGTCCAACTTCGCTGTGTTTTCCAAAATTTCCTTATTGATGTTGTTGCTAATTTCCTGGTTATTGTAAAGGACTTCTTTCCTTATTGTTTTTATATTTATTTCAATGTTGAGTTGTAGTATTTTATGTCTTTGTGTTATCATTTCTTCAGTTAGTTGTATTATTACTGATTTTATTTGTTCCATCTGTAGTCTTGTTTGAATCCTGAAATTTTCAGTTTTATTTAAAATTTTTCAACAACAATTTTCCTTAACTTTCTTGTTTTTATAATATTTTTCTAAGTGTATGGTATTAAAGTTTCCTCTAATTTTACCGGTGTCTGGGTGTACTAGTGTGTAATTATTTTTATAAGGTGTCGCTGCTATGGTATATGGTCCTTCGTAAATTAGTGAGAATTTTTTCGTGACTTTCTGCTCTGCTGAAGATTTAGGTATTGTTTTTAATTTTACTAATTGTCCTATTTCAAATACCACATTTTGATACTTTTTGTTATATCTTTTAATTCTTGCTACTGCGTTTAATCGAATATTTTCTGCAGCACGAATTCTATCTTCGGTTAATTTATCTTTGTTAATTTTTATAATATTTGGTAGGAATTTCTCTATTGGTGAATGATATGTTTTCCCTGTTAGTAAGTATGTTGGTGCAAAACCTGTACTACAGTGTGTTATTTCATTGTAACAGTCTTCTACTTCCTTCATTATAAAACCCCATTTAGTATGTCTATCACAACAGTATGTTCTAAACAGTCTTCCTAATTCTTTGCATACTCGTTCTACACAATTAGGTCTTGGATTGTAAACAGAAGTGTATGTTAATTTAATTCCTAATTCATTTATCAATCTTTTCCATACTATTGATTTGAATTGTGTACCTTGGTCTGTCATAATGATTTCAGGGAAGATAACTTTCACAAAGTTTTTCAAACATTTCGAAAGAGCCGTGGCGTTAGCTTTCTTTAAAGGATAAATTCTTATAAATTTTGAAAATCCATCCTGAATGATGAATATGTATTGTATTCCCCCTCTGGATCGTGGTAGTGGTCCATATATGTCAGCCAGTACTATTTCTCCTATGTGATTTGTGATTACTGGGCTCAATTTTCCCATAGTTCGTACATTATTAACTTTTGCTAATTGGCAGATATGGCAAGTTTTTAGTACTTCCCTAATTCTTTTTGCCATATTTAGCCAATAATACTTCTTGCTGAGTACTCCTTTAATTTTTAGAGTGCCGAAATGTCCTAGTTCCTCATGATATCTCCAAATGATGTTATCTATTTCCCCCTCGGGTATTGCTATTTTTGGTATATTGTCTGCAGTGCGAAAGTGTAATATATTGTTTATCATTTCGTATGTTTTGATTTTAGGTTTTGAGGGTTTTATTTGGGTTTTTATGGAATCGGCGATTTTCTTCATAGCGAAGTCCGTCTGTTGTAGTTCTTTTAAATCCTTTAGTTTATTCTTCAATTCGTTAACTCCTTTTACTCGAAACGCTGCTAACTCTGGGCATATTTCCTTTAATTCTTGTATTTTCTCTGCTTTATTGGTGTATCTCGATAATACATCTGCGCAAATATTTTCAGTACCTTTTACATATTCTACAATGAAGTTAAATTGGTTTAAATACAATAACCATCTGGTTATTCTACTGTTGTGTAATTTCCAAGTTCTTAGGAAAGTTAGGGATTGATGATCCGTTCTTATGATGATTGATACTCCCCTAAGATATGTTTCATATTTCCGTAAACAATATATTACTGCCCAGAGTTCTCTTTCGCTCACTGTCCATTTCCTTTCGGCTGCTGATAATCCTTTGCTGCAAAACCCTACTACTAAGTGATCTCCTTCATCGTTAATTTGATAAAGACATCCACCAAGAGCATATGCAGAACAATCCGTTTGTAAGTAGAATTGCTTTGTTAAATCAGGATGTGTTAACATAACAGATTTTAAAAATAAACTTTTTACTGTTTCAAATTGAGTTTGTCTGTCGTTTGTCCAATCCCATTTAGTTCCCTTTTTTAGTAATTCACATAATGGTTGTATTGACGTTCCGTAGTCTTTTATAAATTTCCGATAATAATTACATAAACCGAGGAACCCTCTGAGGTGTCTTACTTTCTTTGGAACTGGGAAATCATTTATAGCTTCCACTTTCTCGGGATCCATTTCTATGCCTTTTTGTGAAACTATGTGTCCTAATATTTTGATTTCTTGCTTTAGGAATTGACACTTTTTTAAACGACACGTTAATCCGCCTTCTTCTAATTTATCCAGCACTATGTCTATGTGGTGAATATGTTCTTCCACGGTGCCTTTTGTAAAAATTATTATGTCGTCCAAATAATTTACACAGAAATCTGTTACGTCTTCTCCTAATATTAAGTACATTGCACGGGAAAAAGCTGAAACTGAAGTTTTTAATCCTTGTGGTAATCGCAAATATACATATGATCTATTCAAGAAGGTAAATCCTGTATATTTCACACTGTCAGGGTGTAACGGGATCTGAAAGTAAGCATTGCTTAAATCTATTGTACTTAGGTACTTCACCCCATGAAATTTTTGCAATATTTCAGATATCAATGGTGGTTTTTCTATCTCTCCTTCCAATTTGGTGTTTAGAGTTCTTGCATCTAATAATATTCTTACACTTTGATCTTTTTTTATAGTATAAGTTAACGGACTGGAATAAGGAGTAGCGGATTTCATTAATATACCTTGGTTCACCATTTCAACCAATTTTTCCGCTACTTTTCCTCTATAAGCATGTGGTACAGGGTATGCATATTTCACAAAAGGTATTTCGTCTTTTAATTTTAATTTATGTACATATTTTTGCGTACAGCCTGGAATCTCTGAGAATTGTTTTTCATGTTTTATAAGCACATTCTCAAAATTTTGTTTATCTCGTGTGCTAATAATTTTTATGTTTTCTAAACATTCAAAAATTTCTTGTCTTGTAGTATCCTTTTCTTTAATTGTTATGTTGTTATTTAAATATTCTTCCTTCTTATTTACTTTGGACTCATGTAATGGCACTCTTAAATTTACGGTTCCTTTTAACTCTAATGCTGTTGGTGTCTTGCATATTATCGTTGCATTATTTTCTTCCAAGAAGTTGTATCCGAGTATGATGGGTCTCACCAATTTCTCTACTATCAAACATGGTACGTTTATTATTATTCCCATTATATTTAAAGGTAACAATACCATTTTACACACTCTTGGTGACTTTTGTCCTGTCGCTCCAATGATATGTAATGCTGAAATTGGTAAGATTGGATAAGTTTTCCCGCCTTTTGTCAACTCGTCATAGCTAGTTTTGGATATACAAGTTACTTGACTTCCTGTGTCAATTAAACAATTTATTAATTGACCGTCTATTCTGGCTTGTACCTCCGGTAACTTCGGTAGTATGCTAGTTTCATTGTCTTCTTCGTAATCTTCGTCTTCGAATACAGAAGTAACCTTTAATTCTGAAATAAATTCGTTATCAAAGTTCTTCCTATATATTGCCTTTTCTCTTAACAATACTATACAATTGGTTATTTGGTTGATTAAATTATTACAATTTTCTTTCTTTCTTTTGTTTGATTTGTATCCTATTCCAAAAGAGTTACATTGTGCAACCAAGGTTATCGGGGTTTTCCTACCCTGCTCATTTTTACCCAAACCCCTTCCTGGCATCCAACCCATTTTAATTAATAATTTTGGTGGTAAATTAACATTGACCCTCTTGTTCCTTTTAGGTATCGTCACCAGTCGGGTCGTACTGGTAACTTTATTCAGTTTCCCACATGTCCATTTTCTTCACGCTGTTGCTCATACGTTGGATTATTGTTCGATGATTTCTGCCAACCATACTTTGATTCCCAGGTAGAGATGCTGTTTACTCGAAGTCCTCTTGCAGGTACATTCTTCTTAACATCTTGTCTTGGTATTAATTGTGATGATTCACGAATTCTCTTGTTTTCTTCTATGCTTCCCATGCTCCTGAGAAAGGAGATTGCTTCAGGTGCTGTAGATCCGCCACCAGTCATCCATAGCCGCTGGATATCTGCTGGAAACTGGCACATCAATTCTCGTACACAATGTTCTTCATCCCCTGCATCCTGCATCCTCTTGTACATTGCGAAGTTCTCAATAAAATGTGTCGCCATCTCAGTTTTATTATTCCATGTTGTTTGTAAAATTCCTCTCTTCAATTTCTGTTGTACTGGTTTTCCCCAATATTGTTCAAGAAAATCCCTCTTGAAATCGTCGAGATTCTCCCATCTTTCTTTGTAAATCCTTGCCCAATTTTTCGTTTCTCCTATGAGACAGTCCGCGATCAAGTCTAACTCTCCGCCACGTCCAGGGTTCGTTTTTGCTATGTATCTGTCCAGTTCTTCTATAAATTCCACCGGGTGAATTTTCCCTTCCCCGGAAAATTTTGGCTTGAAAGGTGGTGAGGTCAACGTTAATGGTCTTTGCATCCATGCTGTTTCTGGTTCTTTACGTTGAAGACCAGTTTCCCTTTCGCTGTTAGAAGAACGCTCCAATTCTTCCATTCGCCTAGCTATCGGGGTAATACTATCCTTAATTATTTTAGCGATGGAAGGCCCCATAATTTTCCTCTTTGCTCTTCTGTTAGGTGGTACATTTCCGAATCGCTTATGCACTCTTCCCGTAGCATTTTGTGTACCTCCTTCTTTGCCCTTCTTTGCTGCTCGTGTTCCGTGTGTGTGGTCCATGTAGTATTATTTGTAAATTTATGTCTGAATGTTGTATAATGTCTTGTTTGTGTGAATTCTTCTTAAGTCTGGAAATTTTTAATTTATAATTAATTACTAATTACTTGTTTTCAGAACAAAATAGTAATTTAGCATATAATAATATTATTTGTCTATGCCATTATAAATTTTTAAGTGTAGAATAATGCTTGTGTTGTCTTTATTTTAACTTAGAATTTTTTTTTTTTTAGAATAGAATTTCCTATATGTAGTTTCATTAAAGAAATTTGGGAATCCCTGTTTTCTCTTTCCAATGTGATTACCTTATAATGTTGTTTGTATTATATAAATTGATTAAGTTTTGTTAGTGTTTAGTAATTTATTTTATCAATTTTAACAATTTTACTTTTAAAAAAAATTTTTTTCGTTTTGATATTATTATTATTATTATTTTTTTTTTTTATTACTAGGATTTCATTTCTTATTTATCACGACCTATTTTCAGGAATTCCCCTTTCTCTTATTTCGCTTTGCCGCAAGCAAATATTCTACTTATAGCATAGACAAAGAACGCCAAGCATTGCTTAGAAATCGATGTTTCTCATTTTTTTTTTTTCTAAATCCGAGACAATATCGATCCCCAAACAAACAGTCTAACTTCTTAAAGTTAATCAATAAAGCTACAGTAGCGGGGTGGTTTAATTCTTTTAAAATTATCATATTAAAGTGATTTTATAATATTTTGTGCCAAAACGCAATTTTATACTAACCATTATTCGTATATTCACACATACTTAATATTACTTATTTCAAAACGTCATGCAACATATATTATTATTCAATTGTCACAACTTGTGATTATATTCCTCGTTCAATTGTTGAACTGATTCTTGAATTTGCTTTCAAGAATAAACACATCCGCATCTGAAATTCATTCTGTAAATTTGGATAACAGCATGCATCTGAGTCTCCTCTTCAGACTTAAACCCTAGTTTATCATGCAACGAATGCTTACCTAGTCTAAATTCTATTGGAATTTGGAAAATTTAAAATTAATAATCGACCAATGAATAGCACCAACGTGGCACCACATCCATATTATGCTACGGCCAACACCACGGACTCCGCAACCGATGCAATTAACCGGTCTAATTGCACAACTAACTCTTAAAATTTCCCCTTTTTTTTTTTTTTTTAAGTCTTCCTCCGATTTTTTGTTACTTCAGCAAGTACCCATCCAATGCCTAATCCCCTAAATCACTCAAACCCCGTAATTCCCCTTACAATTCCACTCGCAAACTATTCTGTGAGAAATTATCTTTTAACCCCGATTCAAACTTTTACCAATTCACACTTTCCGTTATGAATTCCTGGAAGTAACGAACTTCAAAGTTTCAGGCACTGATCATCCCCTCACACATTCACTCATCCGAAACCGTTCACTCAGAATGCATACACATTACTTCTCTAGTATGCTCATCCATTGGCAATGCCCAATTACAACATAGGTTATCCAAACAATCTTACACATACAAATATAAGTAAATATCCATAATTTCATTCCAACAATTGTTGCGCAATCATATGCAATGTCCGAGCACATTCGTCGTTTATCCGATAATATATAAGCAGACAGACACCCGATCGTCGACCACGCCCAAGCATAAAATGGGATGCTCCTCCTTCAGTTAAGTGAACCTATAACCCCATAGGTAGGCAGGAGCAGAATAAATTTAAAGTGAAACACCGAGCGAGGTGGGAAACCCCCTGGAAATGCTCACGTCCAGCAGCAGTCCGACACAGACCGTTGCCGATTAATACGAACCAAGGTATTTAGATAAAACCCCCTACAAAATATATAAACACCTTTGCGCCGAAACTTTACGCTGTCACTTTTCCTTTCAAAATACTCATCAATGAGCAAGTTCAAGATCTTTAGTTATGGTAAACCTCAAATAAATAATATAAATTTAAACTAATTCGGATTAATGCAACTCTCATACCCTTAACATTGCCATCCATTAGGCTATACATTCAGCAGCCCGACCGTGGCAACTCCACTCGATCGACGAGCTCGAGCAAAGTGAACGAGTAGGCACAAATGGCACCGTCGCATCCGTCAAATGTACAAGCGAGTGAGTGCACGAAACGGTCTCGCGGTCCACTCGAACTCGAACGTCGCTCCACCACACCCTGACAGTCACTGGCAATGTTGCACGAAATGTGAACCCGGACCCCGAGTCATCTCGACGCATACGCTCACCCAAACACCCGATCGTTCCTGATCATCCCCTGCGACAGTTTAGAAAATCTCAAGGTTGATCACATGCCAAATTAATGATTCCCTTCTTTGAATCTAGTGTAGAGGCATTCAAACATGTATCATTCCATCTACAAGTTGTTCATTCCTTCATTCATTAAGTATTCACTCAAATACTATAGACAAAATACAAGTAGGCACCCACGTACCCATCACTAAAATAAAACAAGAATAAAGTCTGTACCCAGGCACACACACACACACAACACACCACACATACCACACGCCACATCCCGACCATCAACCCGACAACCGGGGCAAGCAGAGCAACCGGTGCCGCGCCACACACACCCAACCACTTCAAGCAGCAAGCAAGCACGAAGACCCACCCCTCCGCACGACTCGGCGGAAGGACCACGACAATGCGACAGGGGCCAGCCCGCCGCCCCTCAGCACGGCATCATGTTCCCCCTCCCCAGCCGCCTCCCCCTCTACACGCACGGGGAGAAACGCAGCGGGGCCACTATCATTAATACCGACCGGCTCACATGCACGGTACCGTAGTTAATGCGCAATAAAGTCTTGTGTTCTAAGTACACGACTCATATCAATTTGACAGTGCCTATCTAAGTATGTACCTACCTATGTAACTAAATTATAGGTGACCGGTAGTGGAGCTATAGTGTATAACCAAGTATGATAATAATAGATAGGTACATACAGGAGTTATTTATTTTAGATAGTTAGGTATCTACAGCTATGTATTACCCGTCGGAATTTCTATATAGGCATTATAGGCTAGGCACCTCCTCTCCTCGAATAAATGCGCTTTCCTCCGCACTTCACCGCGGTCTCACCTCGTTAGTACCGTTATCGGGGTATTTTTGTGGCTAGGTAATATGGCTGGAGGAAGGGCGGAGGGTTGAGGGGAAGAGATTCAAAATGTTTGTCATCATCACTCACACAACTGGCTGACCGACCGACAACCAACATCACGTGTGTTACCACGATGTAATTTTTACCAATACTAAATAGCTACTCTTAAATATCGGGGTGTTCAATTTATACGCGTTTTCAATTTAGTCAATACTCTTTTTCCTCTTTTAATTATCATAAAGATTCTGAAAAATAGTATACATACTATATTGACCGTTTGATACCTAACAAAATGAGCGCTTTGCATTCTAGGTAGCATAATACATTTAGTAAAATTTAATAGTGGCAAGATTGGTGGATCGACACTCGTTCGATAATTTCGTCACCTGTACAACATTCGCATGCGCACTCACCCGTACGCCGGTACCAAAATAATTTGCTTCGTGCGATCGATCGAGTCGAACGCAACCCGAACTCGTCGTGCGAGCGAAACCAGCACGGCAGGGGCCCTGATGTTTACTTTTGTAAAAGGGAGGAAAAGTTTAATTTGAATTTTAAATATAATTATTTTGTTCCAGCGACACCTATCTCACTATGTATAACAATGCCCAACAAAATTTTCTACGTTGTAATGTCAAAACTTCACTAATACACCAATAGATGGCAAGTAAATAGAATACTCCATGTTTCACAAAACTCACTTCTAAACATAATACTAGTATTGTATAAGTATAATTTGCTTCTGCAAAATCATTAAGCATTTTTCATAACTCCTCACTCCCTCCCTGCCTTTTAACCACTTCCTTTCAGATGTCACTATGATGTGAACATTGTGAACTGTGGGTATGTTTATTTCCTAATTTTAAAATTTTCCCTTTTCCCTTCTTTTTTCCCATTTTCCCGGGTTCTTGAGTATTTGAGTACCCTACCAAATCTTTCTCCATTCGGCTTATTTTCTTTCCCCTTTTTTCTCCTTTTCGGATTTACTCCGAATTTCACTCCGTAAGGTTGGTACTTATTTGTTTTAGTACGCAAGTCTGGTCCCCTTACGCTGTGAAAGCAAAACAAACACTGTCATTGGTTCTTATTGTTCGCGATAAGATCCATATTCCTTCAAATATTTTTGAACCGGGCGCCCTGAGTCAGTTAATACACAACCACAGCAACGTTACCATTTATATGGAATTATCCATTTTTAAATGATTTTCAAGATAAAATGTGGAATTAAATATCCGGGCATTTCATACAAGTTTTATCATTTTACAGATTTCCACATAAGAAGATCAGTTTGGAATATGGATTTTCTATAAAGCTTTTCTATAACTTCCACATTTAAATGATTTTCCAATCGCATATTGATTCTCGGAAAGCCTTGAACCGAAACGCCATCACGGTTTTGTATCTTGTGTGAATCTAATGAATGACCGGCTAATGTACGATCTCACGCCATTCTTTCAATATCTAAATCGTATTTAAAATAATATAATAATCTAATTATAATATCTAAGCTATTTGCTCTAATAATTTGGCGGAACAGGTTACACACGAATGCCTACCCCGTTAGTGTCGGCCACACTGAACCGAACCAAACTCGAATCATCCATACAACCGTATCAATCTTCTACTCAAAATGGTGGCACCAACGTGTTCTTCCTGGCAACTTTCACACCCACACCTTTATTCACGTAATTTTCCCAAGCAACCAGCTCACATACAAATTACCCACAAACAGGTAACACCTGCTGTCCACTTCCAGTGGTAATGGACTGAGCACGTCAGGTCAAAATTCCGACTGGACAACAGTGTCTCGCTCCGACATCCGCAGACAGAATACTTAATATAGGAAAACCTCCCTTTTCAGTCAATACGTTGACATAAAGTAATTAGCGGAATTCAATAATCCACATCTTCAGAACTGAATTTCTACATAGAAAATGTTAATACATACGTTTTCTATTAGACCGCCATCACATCCATTCAATTACCCCAATAATGTTAGTGAGACAAGATACGACTATCTTATATTCTAACGCCCAATCACGTTGTACGAATACACAAATACTAATATATTCATGTACTCGCTTTTATAAAATGAACAAACTCCTTCAACTAGACAAATATTTATGCTTCGTTCCCATACACAAAATATATGACTTCAATTAACACGGAATTCATATACCTACATTAGCACAAACATACTTCCTCAAATACATACCATCCAACATTTCCAATCCATAACTAAGTTGATAAAATGGATCTACACCGTTGGATAGTGAAATACGCCTTCAACATCACACCGCAACAAACCGTCAACTAGTAATTCTATTGCGTGTCGCCTCGGACTAGGCGCTTAATAGCCTTCTTGCTTGATTTTCAACAAACACTTATAACTTCATCTTTCTGAATCGTTGTAAAACTGTAGTCCCTTCCATTATCTATGTTAATTGGCACAATTATAATGTTCTAATTAGCTGAAACGTTACATCTAATATCAAACTTCTGCTCTACAGCCAATTATATACATTACTGCTTGACAAATACATACAATCACAAACTGATATATATTTTTTTATTCCAACCCACATTCCAAGCAGTGAAATAAACAGCGTTATACTGCTGACCACACTAACGTATATTCAACTCCACAGATAACCAACACTCCGACATGGCATCCATAAATCCTATCTCCCACACATACCAACATGCTGCATCCAGGCAAGTCAACCTTCACATTGCAACAAGATACAGGGTCCTTTTCCCGCACTACCTAACAGTATAACCGTGCCAAGGTGAGAAGTGGCCAGTCCGTCACTCGCCATCCGCAGAGTTTCGCCTCACTCACAGTCACCCCTTTCTACTAGCATAAAACTACTCTCTCTTCTCAACATATTACTTGATAAAATTTTAATTCTTCAGTAAAAAAATCTCCCGATGCGCCCCAACAAATTCGCAAGAAGCAAAACATCGCAAGTTCGTTTTTTTTTTTTTTTTTTTCCCTACAAAGCGCGATTCGTCATCCGCAAAGTTCCGCCTCACTCACAATCACTCCTATATACTAGCGTAAAACTATACTCTCTTCTTAACATATTACTTGATAAAAGTTTTTTAATTCATCAGTAAAAAAAATCTCCCGATGCGCCCCAACAAATTCGCCTCGCCTGGCGACAATTCCAAATTGTAACCGTCCGGCCTCTCATTTGTTCTTATGAAACTGCAAGTTTCTGACGCTGTAGCCGGCATGTTCATATTATTAATGTTTAAGTGGCACTATAGAACCAGACGTAAAACGAACTCATAGCATCCCAATGCTTTACAATGACACAGCACAACAATAAAACCCTCAATTGCACTCCAGGAGTACTGACAGAAACAAAATCTACATACACTTATTACAGAACTCCACATTCCTTCCGAATTAACTGTCAATTCTAGTAGAACGGACAGACACAACCATTCTACAGAACTCTACATTTACCCTGAAACAAATATCAACTTTAGTAGAACAGGCAGACATACAAGCAGACAGCGTAGGCCCCGCAAAACGATTTCCTCATTCGCTTTTTGTGCACAAACCTGCATCCTACAACTTGTAATATTCTATGCTATGCCGCTTAATACTATATTAACCGAGGCACAACGCCGATCACTCAACCCATACACATCTCAAGACTCAGTGCATGACAAAATAAATTGTATTTTCTGCGCATTGTTTTCCCGACGAGATACTTGACACAACAGAAGAACCGTACTACTGTTAACATCGCTAATGGCCTTCCTATTCTTCAAATACTTCGCTAACCACGCCGCACCTCCAACGGCGTGATGGTGTTGCGAACTCTGTCCCCGCGCCCGCAGGACGCGCGCGCGAGCTACGCCCTGCTCGGTCATCAACTCAACAGAGTCTCCGCATAGTATACTTGAATCATGTTAAAATAGCAACAATCCGTCCAATGAGCGTATGTCCCTGCGTCACAAAATGATCAAAACGGTCTAGTCAACGTGCGTTGACAATCCATCCAGTCAAACCGTACACAACCATTCATACTAGATAAATATGTAATCTTTATCTTCAACAAAACGAAAGACACGTTGTCACAGCTACTCACCACTGAGGTGTAGCACGTCGCAAGTACAGTTGCGACACTTTTCCCAGTAACTACGCACGATAGTACAAAACGCATCCGTCTGTACAACATTCGAGTAAGTCATGACAAAACGAGAGGTGGCTAGTCCGTCGTCTTATCGCACAGCAACACATAAAGTCACGAAGTAATAAATCAATATGTATTGATTTATTCTCAATCAAGTAAAACCATTTCATATACAAACACCCACTGTGGTATGATACTCGCACAGTTTATTATGCACACATTTAAAAATACACAAATTACCCAAAAAATTAACAGTAAAATCTAACATACATTTACCTACTCATCATTCACTATTCATTTCGTTTACCTAAACATGAAAAAAAAATTTTTTCTTTCTCAGCACTGCTATTTCATTTCCTCTGACAATTATATATATACCAATATTCATTCCACTCTTTTACCAATGTACACAAACCAGACAAGCATCAATGCATTAGCAATCTGAGCTAAACCACGCGCTTCTCCATTTTTTTTTGTCTAAACCGAACACCTGCACCGATCACGTGGCTAAATTCTCTAACTTTTGTTAGTCTCGTATATAAATCGTATCTCCCTCTCTCTCATTCATACCCCACTAGAAGAGCAAGTCTAAAATAGCGCTCTAGTCTACTGTCTCGTTCTAACTCTTACTTGCATTGCATACACTTTATACTAGTGGGAAAGAGATAAGTGTCATTCGTACACTTACGCCAAACGAAACTAATGATCAAACACAAACAGTACAACACGTGCACCCATAAATCAATCTTTCTTGACCATGGTTCTCTCCTCATGGGCCTAATCAACACGAAATTTACAAACTTGTGTAGGGTTGCCCAAAAATATTCCACCTTCTTACTTCAAATTTCGTGATTGTAATTTCCACATAATAACAAAGTAATAGAAATCATACATACATACACACATCACACGCTTCCCCCTCCGACAGATCAGGCAAGCAGAGCAATCAGCGCTGCGCCACAAAGACCTTAGTATCTGTTCGTTTTATTCCAAAACAATTCAATACATAATGTGACACATACATAAATAACATCTGCATAATACGACTCCGTGCACCACATATTATTACTTTCAATTTCCTTCTTTTTTTTTTTTTTTTTTTTTTGAACAAGATAATTAAACAAGTCAGATTAAACTTCCCAAACCCTTTAGCACGAATTTCTTTAAACACACAATGCACCCAAACATGCTTCATCTTTAAAACCAGTCCACACTAGTCTTTCAAAAATTTGGTAGCCCTGCGCCCGCAAGTATTCTGTGGCCCTGGCCAAGCGCTCATCAATCAATAATTCTCCAGTTCCACTTTTCCATAGAACAAATAATCATTATGCAAGTGACATTAAAATTTCTTTTTATAATAAATGGCTAATAACCAGACATCGGAATCCGCGGGGCACGAATACGACCTTGTTAGGGATTGACTACGGCGATCAATAAACAATCGACACTATTATCGATACTCATATTTATTTGTTTATTGTATTTTATTCATGTCATATTTCAGACCTGAATACTTATATACCTACAGTACTTATATAAACATGTATACTCTATGTTAACGATTAAGTAAATATAATACATATTTATATAAGGTCTTTCAAAATTAGTTCATAGTACGCTAAGGGGGGTTCTGTATCATATAGGGAGTAAAACCTATATAAAAAATTTTGGACCTTGGGCTTTTTTTAAGTAAAAAATTTTTTTATGTAGGTATATAAATAAAAAGATAGGTGGTTGATTTTTATAACCTAATCGATTCAGTTTCATAACAGTAACAAAAAAGTCTTCATGACCATTATGACGTAACACGTGTAAGTTGGTAAAAAAAATTAAATTCTTTCTATTCCATACTAATAAAACTAAAATTGTGGTTTTTCACAATTTCTAAAAGAAAGAGATATACGTGTTGGAAGACTTTTTTGTTCCTAACACGAAACCGAAACGATTAAGAAATTTTTTTTTTTACATTTAACAATAAAAAAAAAAAAATTTTGTGAAAAAAAAAATTCTTTGTTCTTCAAAAGTGATCTTTTTCCGATACAGAACCCCCCCTTAGCTTATTATGAACTAATTTTGTAAGACCTATTTTTTTGGACCTTGGCCTTTTTTTTATGTAAAATATTTTTTTATGTGTTTAAATAAAAAAATAGGTGGTTGATTTTTTAGCCTAATCGATTCAGTTTCATAACAGTAACAAAAAAGTCTTTATGATGTATATACAAATATCATTATGATGTAACACGTGTAAGTTGGTAAAAAAATCAAATTCTTTCTATTCCATACTAATAAAACTAATATTGTGGTTTGAACAGATTTGTATTGTACCTACAAAGTAAATACAACATTTGTTTATTATATCTTATTTTCTATAGAAATACTCTTAATTTTAATAATCGACATTATTTCATATTATTCTAAAATAACGATCGATTTTCGATATTTGTGGATACATTGTCCCATCACTAAACAACCTTGAATCATTCGTGCCCCGCGGATTCCGATGTATGCTAATAACATACTTATGACGATGTAATTGCGTAGGTCATGTAAATCATTTCACAATTACGTACAACATTTTCCCTCTGAAAAGAAACACTTATTTTGTAATCTCGCCGGATAATGGAATAACTCACATTGTTGCTATGGACCAAACCATAGTTAGATGTCATCTGCTGGAAACTGCTCCGATGTTTACTGGCAGTAGACTGGGCACGCCTAGACTTACATTACGAATCGTAACCATACAATTCGCTCGCAAATTACGTTTTGGCACAAAATAATAAGATTTCTCGTGTCAGACCATTACAAAACGTTTATATATATATATCTACACATTTTAAACTTTCCTAAACCATGGTCACGGGCACACCCGCGATAACTTTCGTACCTGGACCAATAGAATTCCATGGATTTATGATAACACTACTATAACTAAAAAGAACTTATTTTTACATAATTTTTTTTTTATATGCTGGTCACGCGCACTACTGTAATAACCTCTACCCTATACCTATTGTTTTACCTTAGATATTAAAGGCAGAATTATTAAAAAATCAACTCTATAGCTCTAGAACAACTAGAATATAAAGAATCGAAATATGGCCAGCGTATAGCTTTCAAGTGATCTCTAGGTTTGTCAGAAACAGTGTCGCTAATTCGTACACATATTTCCTGTAAAATGGACCCAATTATTACTTCCTTTCCAGAAAGTCGTTGTGTACCGTAATAACTCAGAGTACTAACTCTCATTTCCTAAATCTATTCTAGTAAATTCTAATATCAACATTTAAAACACTTACTAAACTAATTGCTCATTCATCTATAGTCATTAAACCCTTCTGGTTTCCCTCTGTGTTCTATGTGCACGCTTCGACAGCGCGCTCACGCGCCTCGCTTGCGAGCTTGTGAGACCCGCCAAAATTCGAAATGAAAAGTGTTCTGATGTTTGTGTTATTGTTATTATTAAATTATGATCAATGTATTACTTGATAGCTTAATTTTGTTGTGCCATTCAATAGATGAAATCTATTGTTTATATTTTCTTCTATATTTTAGAACTTCAACAATACAAACTTTTATTGAAACCCCCCCTGAAGGGGTTTGTGGAACTGGCTCCACTAAATTCGTATGGACCCTCTGTCCATACGATATTTATCCATCGCCAGTCCCCGTGACTCCCAACGCAGATAAATTTGTACTTAAGTTACAAATTTATTATTTGTTCCTAGGAGTCCCCGTTTTCTAATCTGTACAAAATATACATCTTCAGACAGATCTACCAATTTAATCTCGTAGTGTTATGTTGGAGTTCAAAAGATATTCTTTTGTCCTCCCTAAAGGCAGAAGTGTATGCTTTTAATTGTGAGTGTATAGTGTATGTTATGGTTTACATTTCTGTGGCTATCTATTGATATACCTACAGAAATTGTTTTATTCCAAATGATGCGGTCAGGGGTCCACCTTTCACCGAAATCATTTAGGAATATTTTCTTAAGGGTTTATTAAAATTGTGTGCTGATCATAATCTATATAACCTATACAGGTATATTTAAACCTGATTTACGCAATCTCCCCACGACCTAAAACGTAACTAGCCAGAATGTTGCATGTACATATATATTACAAAATTTACCTTAGAATTTCACTATCCTAATCGGTCTGACACGATTCACTAAAATCACCTTAAATAAAACACCATTACCAATAGAATAGCGTAAAATATTAAATTCAAACGAAACCACAACACCCGCCACTGAATCTATTCGCGAAGTTAACACTTAATAAAAATATACTTTTATGTCAAAATACGGTAAAACCACTGATTTTACATATTTAAAACCGACATATTTTTTAATAATTACGCGTGGTTCAAACACTCTTATATACGTAGAATTTACGAATTTAAAAATCGGGTTTTGTTTCTTTTAATTTTCCCTATATTTTAAAATACCTTCCCAATGTACTAGTCCTCATGGTAGGCCAGTTCGGACATAGTGTCATTGTAAAAGCTCTTTGGAAGTCCTTCCATCACCAGTCAAGATTCCAGAATCCAGACGCCTTCATCCAGAACTCAAAAGGCTCAAAAAGAACATCCAAAATATTTTCCGTAAAACTAGTTGACAACCCCTATATCACCCCCAAAATTACAGAATCCAGACACCTTCATCTGTAACTCCGAAAGCTTTACAGAGATCCCCACACTAATATTCACGAAATTAAACAACCTCTATTCACTGACTTCCCTTATTTGCGTGTAATTTAAGATCAGGTCCCAGTACAATATATGTTAATCCAATTTAAAACCTTCCCAATGTACCAGTCCTCATGGTAGGCCAGTTCGGACATAGTGTCATTGTAAAAGCTATTTGGAAGTCCTTCCATCACCAGTCAAGATTCCAGAATCCAGACGCCTTCATCCAGAACTCAAAAGGCTCAAAAAGAACATCCAAAATATTTTTCGCAAACTAGTTGAAAACCCCTATATCACCCCCAAAATTACAGAATCCAGACACCTTCATCTGTAACTCCGAAAGCTTTACAGAAATTCCCACACTAAAATTTACGAAACAACAAACTCTATTCACCGGTTTCTTTACAAAATCTTTTATGTACTAAGAAAACCTTCCCAATGTACCAGTCCTCATGGTAAGCCAGTTCGGACATAGTGTCATTGTAAAAGCTCTTTGGAAGTCCTTCCATCACCAGTCAAGATTCCAGAATCCAGACGCCTTCATCCAGAACTCAAAAGGCTCAAAAAGAACATCCAAAATATTTTCCGTAAAACTAGTTGACAACCCCTATATCACCCCCAAAATTACAGAATCCAGACACCTTCATCTGCAACTCCGAAAGCTTTACAGAAGTTCCCACACTAAATTTTACGAAATTAAATTAATTATATTCACCGGTTTCTTTACCAAACCATTTACTAAGAAAACCCAATCAAAATACACGCGAGCGAAGCCGAGCGAAAATATTCACTAATAAAACCCAACCGAAAATACACGCGAGCGAAGCCGAGCGAAACTTCGTTTCCCGAATTTATTCGAAAACTCACGCGAGCGGAGCAGTACCAACTTTCGTACCTGGACTCTCGCTAAATACGCACGACCGTCTCCTTCGACTCCCAAAACAGACTGAACTCCCCACGCTCCCCTCCCTCTCCTTTTATAATCTTTCCTCGTGTCACAATCCTGACACGCAGGAACAAATCGAACGGTGGCCTCCTAGTATGGCCATGACACGTTCGTGTCACGGAGCGCGATTTTGTATGGAGATTGAATTTTGATTTTTAGTATGGGCTGGACACGTTTGTGTCACGCAGGAACAAATCGATCGGCTGCCTCGTAGTATGGCCGTGTCACGTTTCTGTCCGGACTCGTAATTTGTATGGAGGATAATTTTATGTTTTTAGTATGAACTGGACACGTTTGTGACACGATATAAATTCGATTTTGGAGGGAAAACAAACCCTCTTCGTACCTTCCACATGGTACCTAAAGCTGTTTCGCTCGTCAGCGATGCGCTTTACCTCTACTTCGGTGGTTTTAACACCACTTCCCCGCACCCATTGTGCATCTCCGCATGCAGAGAACTGTTGCTTTTGTTATATAAATTAATTGATGTTATTACATGTGCTCTATTAATAAGTCGACTTTTAGCGCCATGACGGAGTGTTTTATTTATATATTTTTGTTTAATTTTGTATATATATTAATTTCTGTACATACGTGATACCATATTCCGTGTTTGCTAATGCTAGTCATGTACGGAACCTGGACACGCAGAAACCAATCGAAATCTCCTTACCATAGTCGTGTTTTATTCATGTCAGGACACGAATCCATTCCTTCATACTAACATCGCTTAATGAAAACCCCTCCCGCACCGCTTGACAAATTACCTCAGGTCGCTCCGCCTCGCCCCGCGGCCCACGCGCGCCCGCAGCTCGGTAATACCTCACCCCTTGTCTTGTTTACCTCATACCTCTCTCCGCCCCGCGCGCACGCTCCAACGGATATTTATTTGAATGTTGGCGTCATACTCAATGAAACGTTGTTTTGTTTTATTTTATGTTTTTGTTTAATAACTGGTACTTTGTTTACATACTCTTCCCTTTATAAAAATGTTTAGTGTATTAGTTTGAATCATTAATAAATAATTATTAAAATAATTTTAGACCCTGTGCGATATCTTCACACAGATCACAAAACTTCAAATTCCCATAAACTCCGTCATGTCCAGATTCCAGACACGCAGGAACAAATAGACCAGCGACCTCATAGTATGGCCGTGTCACATTCGTGTCCTGACACGAATTTAGTATGGAAATTAAATTGAATCATTAGTATGGACTCGACACGAATCGGACACGCAGGAACAAATCGAACGGCGCCCTCTTAGTATGGCCGTGACACGTTCTTGACACGCAGGAACAAAACGCTCGGTTGCCTCGTAGTATGGCCGTGACACGTTCGTGTCACAGAGCGAAATTTCGTATGGAGATAGAATTTAATTTTTAGTATGGGCTGGACACGGTTGTGACACGCTCGAACAAATCGAACGGTGGCCTCGTAGTATGGCCGTGTCACATTCGTGTCCTGATACGAATTTAGTATGGAGATTAAATTAGATTATTAGTATGGGCTCGACACGAATTGGACACACAGGAACAAATCGAACCGTAGCTCCACAGTATGGCCATGACACATTCGTGTCCTGACACAAATTTTAGTATGGAGATAAAAATAAATTATTAATATGTGCTTGACACGTTTCTGACACGTAGGAACAAAACGTACGGTGGCCTCGCAGTATGGGCGTGTCACGCTCGTGTCCTGACAATAATTCATTCTTTCATACTATCAACTCGCAGCGAAATAATCACTACTCGCGCTCCTTAACTCGCTACCTCAAGCCGCGCTTCCAACGGCGTGATGATACCACGATCTCCGTCCCCGCGCCCGCAAGACGCGCGTCTTCTTACCTCACCTCTCCGCTGTTTCGTACGCGCCCATGTCTTGTTCCCCTCTCACCGCGTGTCAGGATTACCTCATGCTACCTTCCCCGCCTCGGCGCTCTATAGTGTTTTATATGCGAACCAACTGATGTTATTATATTTCTTGTTTGTCTAATTGCGCGTCGTATTGTAATGGCCGTTCGCGCCATTTTATTTCTTAGTGGAGTGTGCAGTCACGTTTGAATTTATTAGGTGATTAGTTAAATTGTAATATAAATTATTTTGTTAATATTTTAATGAAACGTTTTAATGTTCTATAATTTAGCTTTGAATTACTATTGGCTATATATTTATCTTTTTTTTACCTTGTGTGATTCCATCACAAGCTGCCAGCAATAATCGCTGGACAGCGAACTTCTGGCAACTATACAAGATGTGACAGGTCGGCGTCATGGTGGTTGCAATATTGACATTCGCTGTTTGGCAAAAGGTGGAGTCTGTGAAGATGGGCTGGTGTTTGGTTATGTCCGAATCTCATTCTGTTGATTTGCCATCTCAACCCTGGTACAATAAACACAAGGACTGTAATAACCGTAAATTCACACAAATGCTTGCCATAACAGTGTTGCCATAATGTTTTGAAATTAAATATTTAATAGTAAAGAATATCATATGTAAAGCCTGACCAGGAATATATGAGAGCTGTCAAAATGGAGCCACTTTTTAGATTTATATAGCAACATTTAGTATAGTACGTACAAATTGAATTAGCCGATGTTTTTATTCAAAATGTACTTTTGCACTGAAATACACAATAAGATATACAAAATGTATTTTAATTTAATGCATCTTTTATATATATTTTGATGTCAATGTAATAAGAACTAGCCTTGACATTTACATGTTCACAACATTTTTTCCATGTATCTGCAGATATGTCCTGAAGCAAAGTGTACAAATTATTAAAAAAATTATTAATCGACCTTGCTGAAACACTAAACTTTTTAATAAAAATTCTAGTTCAGAAAAACTTAACCTAAGCTATTTTTATTCGAACGTTTCGTATTTCTGTAAAGTCAAAAAGTGTTTTTTGTTCAGAACGAATAATATTTACGTCCCTCTTTTGTTTGCTATTCTGTAAATAGATGCTTGAGATACACCTTGATAGAACAAAAAATAATTACCTAATTGTACATTACGGCGGCCAATTCATGACAATCTCACTACAATGACATAACGTTTCACCTAAATGACAGTTCAGGAGCAATTTTGACATTGACAACAGATTATCAAGCATCAAACATAATTGTGGCCAGTGTAAGAAATTAGTTCCAACGAAATTCCGCAATATGGCGGCCCCTCATATATTCCTGGTCAGGCTTTAAAATATAATTTCGCTCCTTATCACCCAAGGTTGACGGGAAGAAATCACTTATTTTTAATCCGCCTTTGCGTACTCTTGTAATGCTTGCAGCATTAATATTATATCTAAATATTTAAAAAAATATTAAAATTATTGATTGCAGACATTCATAGACTATATGTATATTTAATGGCAGCAACTGTAATACAAAACTTACACACCTTATCATTGGCTAAATGTGTCACTAAGACTGTTACGTTTCCTTTTACACGTAATCAATATTCGCATGTTATAATTTCTCAAGCAGCAAAAAAAAAAAATACTCTGATATAAAATATTATCCAAATAAATTCATTCGGAAAGAAAGAATGAGCTTGTATGAAATACAGTTCTTCAGAATAGCTTTCGAATGCGTTCCGCGAGCGTTATGTAAAGAAATTATTCCTTTTATGTTTGAGGATTTGTAGAAAGGCGCGTAGTAATATAGCGTTGAAGAGGTCCACACGATGGTATAAAATACAGAGAGCATAATTATCCCCGCCTGGGGGATTATGCTTGTAATATTCGTATGTTTCTTCGGAGGAAAAGTTTTTTCTTTATTTATGTGAATTCTGATTACACCAAGGGCAATATGTCATTCCATGTGATTATTCCTAGGTTTCTTTTGTCCTTATATAATGTTTATTTTTTGTCTTCTTTTCGGGCGGCGTTTTTTTTTTGTCATTTTATGCACGCATACTATTTTGTTATAATGTGTGTTCTCATAAAGGTAAATAGCGATTGTTGAAAACCCAATCATATATCACAAGAAAACTCAGAAATGACATGAACAACCTTATGGGGTGGTTACCCTGTAGTTTACACGAAACCTACCTATAAAACATTGATTAAAATAGAAACTCTTTATTGGACTCAATTTAATTTGCAATACCATGCTAATGGTCCCTATGGACGATTATTTTTAATTATAGTTAGATTTATTTGTATAGTTAACTTAGTTGTTTTGGGTAATTATTTGAAATAAAATATCAACACAGTATAAGTATTCAAAAGTTAAAGAGTACACGAAAATGAATCAAGAAATATAAGAGTCCGTAAAGGGAGACTTATCACTGCAAGTGATTCCTTCCTGCCAACTTAAGAAATTAAAAATGTATAATAATGCAGAGAAAAGGTCACCGGAATTAAAGATACCATGATCAACCTAGGCCACAGATTATCTAGGCTGACAAATTATTACAAAGTACATGAAGGATATAATATATTTTATGATTTTTTAAGTATTTTTAAAATAAATTTGCCATCATCATTCCTTTAATCTTAGATTTATTTATTTCACAAACACAGGATGTTTCAACGGTTATAACATTCATTTCAAGCTGTAATTATAAGTGAATGATTTCAATAGAAAATGCTCGTAGTTCTACTTACATAATATTATGTAATCAGGTAAAACAAACTGTATATTTTTATTTTATAACTTTTTTTTAATATTCTCTTCAGATTAAATCCAAAATTATTATAATAAAGGTTTTCATCTACCTATTGTATAGCTTTTCATTTTCACCGAAAATTTACTGACTAGCTTTTCATGATTTTAATACAGAAAAGCCCAATAATTTCATAAAATTGATAAACGTTGATTATGCACGGTTGCAGAATTTTATCATGAAATCCTTCGTTCCGTCATTCGCGAAATTATGCAAATTTAAATGATATGTGGGCGACGCATCGGCTCGATGTGCTTAAAATAACGAAAGCCATATTTTTAAGAGCAACGGCCTGTATTATTTATGTGAAATTTTTTACGCATACCAAGAACCGTATTGAAAACTAATTTTTTTTATGGAAACTGACACGGTTGGCTACATCACCTACATCCGTAATGTCAGCCCATAACACCGGATGAACTAGGTGCCATGTCAATGCTTCCCTTCATTTCATGTCGGCTACGCTTAACTGGACGGAAAACACGAACTATATACATAGCCGTTTGGCCGGGCGCGATAAACCCTACCACTTAGTAAGGTAAGAAGGGAAGGGACCTACAGTTTTACGTGAAATCCGAACCAAACCATCATCCTCTAACGGACGAGCGGTCACCCATCCAAATACTGACCGCGCTCAGGATTGCTTAACAACAGTCGACCGAACGCACCACTGAGCTCCCGAGGCTGACAAGAAATTTATTTTAACTGGACTGGAATTTAATTTTACAATTTTTTCGTACATACGGAAGCTTTCGTAATACTGGTCTACTTGCTGGAAATGTTCGTTGCGTAGTAGGATATGTTATTCTCAGAGGTGACCTAAATTTTGTATATGGATTTATGGAAACCGAATGCAGCTCAATCCCCACAGATCGGGTGAGTCGTCCTCGATTTCGTACTTTACAAATATACATAAACGAGGCGTGCCATATATTTGACATATTTTATGTTAAAGAGTGTCTCAAAATCGGATATTTTTGAATTTAGAATCATTTTTGTTGTGCCAAATATGGAAAGTATACATTTCATAATTGACATCAGATTTTTTTTTAATATGAATTTGTGAAAATTGACTACCTATAACCCAATTTTTATAACTGTGCACTTGGAGCTGTCAAAGTCGTTAGGTTGGCAGGACTGAATTCACCCCCCGCTTACTTCCTCACCTCTCCGTCTGAGTACACACAGCAAGGGCGTGTACTGAAAGGCGTCGGCAGAGAGGTGAGGAAGTAAGCGGGGGGGGGGGGGGGGGGGGGGTGAATTCAGTCCTGCCAACCTAACGACTTTGACAGCTCGAAGTGCACAGTTATAAAAATTGGGTTATACGTAAGTGCTGCAGATTTTGAAGGCAATAAAATAATAACCTAAATTAACAAACCTACTAGGAAATTTTAACATTCCAAATTTTTGACGCAACTAAACTAATCCAATTTCAAATTTAAAGCCTGTCTTGAGACACCTAGAGACACACATTACTTACTAAAGTTTGATTGCATCTTCGGTGGCGTGAAATCTTGATTAAGATATTAATTCAAGTCGGAACGTGTTCCGATCCGAAGCGTAACGTTTACAGTAAATACGTTTACAGTTCCCGACGGCAAATTATGCGTGTCGAGCTTTAGAAAGAGATAATGTAGAGCGTCGTCCCTGTCGCACAGAGTCGTGCGAGTTCGTGCGACAGAGATAACGAAAAATTTGATGTAAATAAAAAAAATTACACTTGTAAAAATCTATTCCAAGGTGAAAGTGTGTTTATATAATGGGAAATAAATACATGGAATGTAAAATGAAATACAAAGATAATATATTTTATTTATCTAGTGCTGTAATTTTGTTTTAATTTAATTAGGCTGTATAGATAGATCGAATTGATCAAACAAAAAAAAATAACAGAATTAAGCACATTTAGAACATTTACATGAGGTGCAAAGGTGGACTTATCCCTCACAGAGATTACTTTCAGTCAATCGTTGGATGTTTGAGAGTCGATTGTTAAAGTGAAATGGTACATAGTAGCAAAAGAGTTGAGTGTGAGAATTAAAGATAAAATAATTAATTATAAGTTTACTTATTAAGAATACATGCAAGAACATCTACACTAATATTATAAAGAGGTGAAGTTATTAAGTAAGTAGGAGGTAATCTCCGAAAATATTCATTCGATTTTAAAAATTCTTTGACCAATATTTAGAATGGACCTTCAGGATGGACCTATGTCCTTCCTCAAGATCCATTCGCGAGCGAAGCCGCAGGAAAAAGCTAGTGTTAGTATAAAAGCCATTACTTGTGTTAGCGATACGTGCAATAAAAAATTGTAACACATTCCATCTTTCCAAAAACATAGGTCACCATCCGCCTTTCTTCGCAATACATCAAATATTAAACAGACATTTAAGAGCAAGCCGAAAATAGACCGAAAAGATAGAACGCAATTTCACCAAATTATCTTGTCTCGTCTTGTCCCATTGGTCATCTGGCTATAACAAATGTGCCACTCGGCGTTCTATTATTTCCCTAACCGATTACCGCAAAATACGTTAGTGACGGAACAAAGGAAACTCCTTTCCGGTAGCTTAGCGTTTACTTCGCTAACGGAACGTATGTTTTGATTGTCGCTCAATTATCTAATGGCGGTTTATTAATATTGATGGGAATGGCAGTCTTGTGGATTACTACTTTTTTTTTTTATGGAAACTGACACGGTTGGCTACATCACCTACAACGTCCGTGATGTCAGCCCATAACACCGGGTGAACTAGGTGCCATGTCAGTGCTTCCCCCTTTAATCGTGCCGGCTACACTGAACTGGTCGGAAAACACAAACTATTTACATAGCCGTTTAGACCGACGTTTCATTCAGTGCGGTGGTACCAACACGGGCGGGTTAAACCCTACCACCTAGTAATGTAAGGCCCACTTGCACCAACACAAATTTAATATATAAACCAGTTTAACTCGTTAAACTAGCACCCGTTGTATGTGTGAACCGCGTTTAAATCCATAACTCGCTACTTAACTTTAAACTCGTGTTGGTGCAAGACGCGCTTAGAAGGGAGTCATATCCCTTGTTACAATGAAATATTGAGAAATAGTGCAGTGCGAAAGCGCTGTGGTCTGAACTGACAATGATTGAGAAAGGAATGCTACGGTGGTTCGGTCATGTTGGAAGAATAGATGATAGGAGACTAATGAATGAAATTTATGTACCCAATGTTAGTGGAAGAATCGGGAGGGTCGCCTTTAGACGTACGTACCTAGACCAGTACCCTAATCACGAGATTTAACCTACTATGCTACGCTACGCTACGCCGCCGCGCCGCCGTGTTCTCCGCATCATTTTGTATGGAGAAACGAAGTTCTCAAATCTATCACTAGAGGCGCTGCTCCGTTTCTCCATACAAAATGATGCGGAGAACACGGCGTAGCGTAGTATTAAGGTACTGATCGGGCATGCGCTCATAAGGATCAAGTGCGTAGTACCCGTACCCGACGAGCATGCATGAAGAACATTATGAGAGTGTAAGAGGCGGCAGAGGTGTGTCAGGATCGTGGCACGTGGAGATCCGTTGTCTCTGCATACCCCTCTGGGAAACAGGCGTGACGCTATGTATGTGTGTATGTTTGTATAAGTTTGTGCTAAAGTAGCCGGTATCCATAGCTTTTATAAGACATGTTTACACCAATAAATTGTTTTATTATATTTTTGCCCCGCCATAGCGTTTTCCATCGTTTAAAAATTATAATATAGGTAGGTGGTTTTAATAGCATACATACTTTAGGCACCTATTATAAATATTATACTGGGGCATATTTGTTTATTTATTTGTTTTAGAGAAACATATTATAAATATCCAAAAATAATAAATAGATTAACCAATAAAGTTTCTACAATAATTAGACTAAACTGTGGACAATTTTAACAATACTAGTACCTACTAAAATAAAAGAAACTGAATATATAAATAATAATACAGGTAATTAATACAATTTTGAACTCTTAACACAAATTAATTTGTTCACATAAAATTAACATTGTTTCTTTAAAGCTACCTAATTAAGAATATGTTTTTATGTATATCTTAAAATGTGAAAATGACATATGAAGGAAATTCAGCATTTAGTCTTAGGCACGGCAGTACCTATAGTCAAGTTCGAGTTGATTCTACAATCATCATCATCATTCACAGTTCAGAAATCTGCATTCAAGCCGACCATACAGAAATCGGGCCTTTTTTATGGAAACTGACACGGTTCGCTACATCACCTACAACATCCGTGATGTCAGCCCATAACCACCCATAACACCGGGTGAAATTGGTGCAATGTCAGTGCTTCCCTTCATTTCATGTCGGCTAGACTGAACTGAACGGAAAACACGAACTATTTACATAGCCGTTTCGACCGACGACGTTTCGCTCAGTGCGGCCCGGGATAAACCCGACCACATAAAGGTAAAAAGGAAAGGGACCTACAGTTTAACGTGGAATCCGAACCACGGTCAGCCTCCAACGGTCGAGCGGTCAACCATCCAAGTACTGACCGCTCTCAGCGTTGCTTAACAACAGTCTACCGACCGCGCCACTGAGCGACCGAGGCTGGCAATCGGCGGGGCTTCAAGGAAAATCTAGTTCTATCTCTTACGATAATCTGTAATAATCATTGTGTTCCGCGATACTCATAGGAAGGTTGATAGAGCTTCAGTAAGCACGACACAGGCAGCGTAGGCACGCCGCTCACACAAACACGATTCACTCACATTTAAACTTTTATTTCTTCACTTCACCGAGGAGTTGAGAGAATGGAGAGCGAAATAAAAAATGGGCGGATATTTTACAAGCGCCTACTTTATTGCTGCGAGGGGAAGGGCTTGTAAAAAAATTACCTAAGACTTTTTTTTTCGTACTCGCAATGTCCTCTCGAGATCCCGCGGGCGCGGTGCGAAATGATCATTTTTTATTTACCTTATTTCTTGGAGTATGATTTTTATTATATTTTGAACGTCGAGGATGTAATTAGGGCGTCACGCGAGAGCGGCGCATTGGCGCTCGCTATTTTCACGCGGGCTGTTTTTATTTTATTTCGATGTCGGTGCCTTTTTCCTTTTTTTTTATCGCATTACCAATTTGAGGAATGTTGTTATGATTCCTGCGACAGTCCGCGGGGAGAGCGCGAAGCAATTTCTACAGTCCGTATGGTTGACTTGGTGTCGTAATTGGCTTCTTGTAGATGAGCGAACTTAGAGGAGTGAATTTTTTTTTTTAAATAAAATATTCAGCCGACGGTTCAAGTTGGAATAAGGTAAACACTGTTGCACAGACATTGACGATAATATTGTCTGGGGAAAAGTAGAGGGCACTTATATAAATGTTTGTTGTTGTTGTAATATTTCGTTGTGTAGAACTGTAGGTCCCTTCCCTTGTCCCTTACTAGGTGGTAGGCTCAAATTGTAGCCGACTGCGTTGGTACCACCGTACTGGATGTAGGCTGACTGACGGGCTGACTGCAAGCCAGCTGCTGCTGACTGATTGGCTGAATGGATAGCTAGTCTAGTTTAATATCATCTATTCGAGCGAGCGCAAATTGGCAGAAACTCTATCGCCATGTCGAGGATGTCTTGTTCGCCGCATCGTCCACAAAGAAAAGAACACAATATCACCGAGGCGAGTAAGACACAGACTGTCCCCCCCCCCCCTTCCCCCCTCAGGGTAAACTCGCCCCGCCCACCCCTCCGCCGCTCCACTCCCGCACATGTAGCGAGCAAATTGGCGAGCGAACACAACACCGAAATGTCTCACTGCAGCAGCCCACGAGAGCAGGGTGGATATTTCCACGACATTGATAAATATTTGCATGCGTGCATCCTAATAAAAATAATTTATCGATCTTCATACGTTTCTCACTGTCACATTCTGTCACTTCTCAAGATGGTTTTAGGTTATAAATTATAACGCTTACGTCATCGGCGGCCTGAGCTGTGAGCAAAAAAGTCAAAACCCTAAACACGCGAAGCGAAACCGCCGACAACATTTAGTAGACTATAAGTTTATTTTTTTTTTATATTATGTTTGCGTTTACGAAGAAAAATTCGACATAACCAGCGGGGCGGAAATAATCCATGTTTATTCAGGTATAGGGGTATATTCGGGGCAGGGGACGATTTTTTCTCTTTAGATATTCTCGACTTTACATCTACGAGCCCCATGGACTAAACAATATACATACATAAGAGTGCGTACATAAAGTTATTGTGTTTCCCAACGGTTAACCGTAGTGTTACGTTTGCAATGCTCATTGGCTGGGTATCGCTAGGCGCCGCATAGCCAATGAGGGGTGTTGCAACTTCCGTTCGTACTTTCGTGACGTTTCACTTTTTCTGAGTTAGGTCCCCATCCCAAACGTGCGTTAAAAAGCTTCACTTCAAAAATCTTTTTTTAATTTTCATTTTAATTTTTGACATACTCAAACGTTTAGCTCACGCTCTATCCCACCTCGCTTGACGCAAAGTTTAATCAGGCCGGCTTATCTCGATGTATGTTAATAACCTGCGGCCGGTAGGTGGCGCTATGTGTTCTACATCCGTGTCATCTCGCCTGTGTGTTTCCCGCGTCGCTGGTGTGTGACTGCCGACACGGTGGTGGAGGGGCTTGTTTGAATTTTAAATGAAATTCCAGAGAATTTGCAGTTTGGCGCAACTTTGTTGTATGACGGTATAGAGAGATGAGGGCCTCGCTCGACTTATTCACCGTATGGCCGTTACTTTTGCGCGGAGCCAGGCTCATTACCCGAACGATTTATTCTTGTGCTTCCTGGGGCATATATTTGCGGAAATCCGCATTGACGTTTCAGGATAGTCTCAATCGCTAAGACTAGTCTCGAGACATTGATAAAAAACGATCAAGTGCGAGTCGGGCGCGCGCACCGAGGTTTCCGTATAACCGCGTAATTGGCCGGTTTTAGGTTTCCGTATCCCGTACGGAAGCCGATTACTAAGCCAGCCTAGTTTGACACACGTCAAACTTATAACACCCCTCCGTTTTTTCATAGGGGGTTAAAAATGGTCCGATGCTCGGACCATGGAATTATGAAACCGTTGTTCAGACTCGCGCAAATTGTGCGTTGCCGCCTTTCGATTAGTGGAATTATTGCTTTCACTTTGCGACCGCCAGCCGAAGAGGCCAAAGGTTAGAGTTGCTATTTCAGGGTATACCTTTTCAGGGAGGTGATACCTCTCCAGGGAGTTGATGCACCTCTCCAAGGAGTTGACGTCTCTCACTCGATTCGATTTCTCTCTAGGGAGTTGATGCCTCTCCAGGGAGTTGATGTATCTCCGAGGAGTTGATATACCTCTCCAGAGAGTTGATGCACCTCTCCAGGGAGTTGATGCACCTCTCCAGGGAGTTGATGCCACTCCAGAGAAGTGATACCCGCCCAGGGAGCTAAATGTTCTCCAGGGAGTTGACGTCTATCACTGGAGTCGATTCTTCTCTAGGGAGTTGATGTATCTCCAGAGCTATTGGACGCCTCTCACGGGGGTCCATGCCTCTCTACAGAGTTGATGCCTCTCCAAAGAGTTTATGCATCTTCATGGGAGTTGATCTCACTTCCATCCCTTTGAATGCCTTGCTGTCAGCAAATCGGCTGCGTTCCGTAAGCCGATGCGAACGGCGACTGACAGACCGATTGATCGGCCGCCTCACTGCGCGCCAGCGGGCGAATCGGACCGAGCTTTTCCCATTGAATTATTTTGTCGCTTTTGGACGAATTTAACGCACCGTTCGCCTAAATACACGTATGATGATCACTGACGTACCTAGACACGTCCAGTTTTAGAAGCAACTGCTTCTGCACTGCACTGTATGCGGGCCTACCGTGGAGGTGTAGCGCGTCTGGCATGTACGCTGAGTAGGTATAGGCTCGACTTCTTTTTATTTTTATCGAAACTGACACGGTTGGCTACATCACCTACAGCATCCGTGATGTCAGCCCATAACACCGGGTGAGCTAGGTGCCATGTCAGTGCTTCCCTTCGGTCGTTCCGGCTACCTACACTGAACTGGACGGAAAACACAAACTATTTACATAGCCGTCTCGAACGACGTTTCATTCAGTGCGGTGGTACCAACCCGGGCGGGTTGAACCCTACCACCTAGTGAGGTAAGAAGGGAAGGGACCTACAGTTTAACGTGGAATCCGAACCACGGTCAGCCTCCAACGGCCTAGCGGCCAGCCATTCAAGTACTGATCGCGTCCAGCGTTGCTTAACCATCAATAGCGACAGTCGACTGTCAGCACCACTGAGCTATTGAGGCTGGCAAAAGCTAGTATATTAAATTTTATATTATAAAGTCATCTCGTTGCTTTGTTGCTGTGAAATTAGTCTAAAAGCGTCGTAGTAGTAGTACGATTTTATGTCCGACCGGGGTAGTAAATATTTGCGCAGTCTGTAGCGCAATTAATATCACACTGACGAAGTAACAGGACAATCGAATTGATGCGTACCATACTTTCGACGTTTCAAACTTTACTGTTGTTGCCCTAAGCGGAAACGATTTAATCTGTCGTCTCGGGACATATCAAGTTAGTGGTACCGAAGTGTAGCTAAATAATTCTACTTTATACTTTATCTCTTTCAAATAAACACGACTAAGTGAGATAGAAGGAAAACATTATTTTGTTCGGCCCATGCAGCGATTTGGAGCTCGCTGACAACGCGGCGGTCGATATCGACCGCTCCATAGTTGACGGTACATAGTGCTCTAGCGGTCGATATTTTTTTAGTTAGCAATTTTATAGCGTGGTGTAACATTATAATTTTGGTGAGCCGACTCCTTCAAGCACGTGGTATGAAAATTGTGTGTCAATGTCTATGTGCAGGTAGGTTTTTTAATGGCTAGCGTGACGTGGCATCGTTTAACCTACAAGTAGGTGTCTAACGATGCCCATGGACATTCTGTGATGCACGGGGATTGCCAATGCCATGCCGGCCTGACAGGAGTCTTTTCACGCCCCTTTTGAAATAACCCAGGCTATACTTGAGAGGAAATAGATGGGCAGGGAGTGCGTTCCACATTTTTCCGGTTCTGTGAATAAAATACCTGCAGTACCGGTTGGTACCTATAATAAAATAAAGTATTTATTTTTATTTTGCGATTAAGACACTTCTATAAAGTTTAAATTCTAACTATCTCCGTTTTATTTATACTCACCGCATTTAGGCCACTTCTGGGCCCCCAATTTTGCCTGATAATAGCTTGTATATTGGTTGGCTTAACGAATTATATTATTCAAACCAACCTTCACGCGAACGAAGCCGCGAAAAAAGCGAATATCTTATGTTATTCTTTTTTATAGTGTGTGCGTGAGAGTTCATAAGGGTCTCCTTTATCTGCGCGGCTGGCTTTGGAAGTTTATAAAAAAACCAGTCAAGCGCGAGTATTACTCAAGCACGGAAGGTTCCGTAGATCCGCTATACCATACCTGTTGAAAAAATAATATTTTTATTTTATTTTATTTCTTTCGGTAAACTTACAGTGTAAGTAATAAAATAACTTAAATATAAACATACAAATACAATTCACAGGACACCAATAATTATCCGTCTATCTTTTGTCTGTTTTCATAGCAAACTACCTGTGGCGCCATCTATTAATTAGTAGCGTGAATGTGTACTAAATCTATTCTTATCACGTTTCTTGTATCGGGGAATGTTTTACTTTTAGCTTTGTTTTTTATTATTTGTCGGCATATCCGCCATACATAACAACACATATTTTGTGAAATTAAGGATACGGAACCCTAAAAAAGGTTGCCATTCTGCGCACCTGTTCAGTCGGACGCCGCCTGTACGCGTATTTTTCCGCACTTTGATTTCACAAGAAAAGAAAAACAACGGACCGCCTAGCGCCTCAACAAACGGTACCCGGTTGTGCGGAAACAAATATACGGGAAGTAATTCCTAAACATTTATGCCGCTCTGGCCGGTAGTTCGATATATTGTTCCAAAATTGAATTTTAAACGTCGACCGAATCTTATTTTCCGGCCACGTTCCGGGAGCAATCAGGGGGGGGCGGTTCGGTCGCTTTCTTGGGATTTCTTTTCAATAGAGCGGCGGAGTTTATCTTTCGTGTCTCGATGGAGTTGGTGTGAAACGCTCGTTTAACCTTTTTGGAGCGAGCGAGGGCCCGGAGGAGCCGCCGGCGGCAACTTTTGCTCTTTGGCGCTGAATCACGGCTCACCTACACATCGGGTGATCGCAATCGGCAAAACTTTACGTCGTCGCTCGATACAGGCTCACGTTCTAAGATTCTTGTCTACTTCTCTGTTAGTGCACTGAGAGTTCTATCAACTTTAGTAGTACCTATTGAAAATATTTTAATCATACATACATACATCGGTTCTGCAGATCCTTTCTCCACAGAACCGGCAAACTCTGGAACGCTCTACCTGCCCACATATTTCCCCCCAAGTATAGTCTCGGGTCCTTCAAGAGAGGCGTGAATGGGCACCTGTCAGGCCGGCATGGCATTCGCAGCCCCCGCCTGCGTCCGAATGTCCATGGGCGTCGCTAGACACCTTATGGGTGACTCGGCGCCACATGTCGCGCTTAGTATTAAAAAAAAAATACATTCCCTACTAAAAACTACTAAAAACTATTTCCTCTATTAGCCTCCATCCCCCAATATGAACCACGTGTCGAAAGCAATACCTACCCTTGGGAGCGCGCTCGCGGGTCACTTGGTAAATTAAAATTATTTTTCTTCCCCGCTGTTTCTCTCATTATTTTCCAGATTTGTGTTAGTATTTCTGTCAAGGAAAAAGTTCGCTTTGTGTTGAAAATTGAGGTGTATTTTTTTTTTAAGTTTACGGTTTGAACTTTCGAGATTCTGCGAATCGTAATACTAAAACAAAGTAGCGTTTAGAGAAAATAAATAAATTAACTGATTGTCCGAAAAAATTAATAAATGAAGGGTAGTCACAATTTTCTTTTGAAATTAGTACCTACTTAAGTTAGTTTAATAAAGAAATATGGGAAAACTTGTATTTTTTATTTTGCTAAAATGTACAAATTATATTCTTAATCCATTTTACATTTGTTTAAGTACTTGTCCTTTACGTCTCATTGTTACCTAATTAGATATACCTTGTTCAATTCGTAAACTACAGAACTGTATTATTTTGTTTCAGATCTCTTCAAAAACTTATCATCCCGGAAGACCGGAAGACCGGCTAATCGCGCCTGACGAACTTATCATAATCTAGTGATGAACGTTTCAACAAGCTCGTGTCGATGATCCACTAATCTTGTGTTGGATTGAGATGTGAACCGAAACGCGTTTCAAGATGGCGACCAGACGAAGCGGGCCCTACAAGAGCCATTTCTGTATAAGCATAATACAGATCATCACAATTATAAGCCAAGGTATGTGTTACCATCACTATCTATCATCATCCGTCGTCATAAATCATCATCATACATCTTCATCCATCAGCAATCATCATTTATCATCAATTTACATCATTATGCCGTCAATCACCATTCATACATTATACAGTATCATCATTACATTCACATCCTTCCTTCCTTATCCTTACCTTTAATAAAATCCAACGTCTGCTTTCTGCTTTCTGTATGTATGTATGTATGTCTGTCTGTCCGCTTATAACTCAAGAACCACTGAAGCGATTTTAATAAAAAAAATTCTACGGATAGCTTGATTCTTCCCATCAACTATAGGCTACTTTCTATCACGCTAAATGGCTTATGGGGTTAGCAGTGAAGTGAAATATGAGAGCGGGCGGAGCCGCGGGCATTTAACTAATATGAAGCATTTCATAACACGCCATAGATGGCGTGATTGGCACTAACCATGACATGGCGATACGGAACCCTCGGTGCGCGAGTTCGACTCGCACTTGGCCGGGTTCTTTTTAGTTGTAAGAGAATATACATACATAAAGAAGATACCCGTTATATTTAAAAAAATATAACGCAAGGGATTCTTGAACAAAAACAAAAATTACAAAGCAAACTTTAATTAAAGCAGAAACATTACCTTACGGTACAAGCGAGAATGTCAAAAATGTGTTGGACCCTGCCAGCGCGCTCGATGTCCTCAATATTCGAAAGCTTTCACTAGGTTCGCGTTCATTGTTCACACATCGGCCGATAAATCACGGGAGCCAAAAGCCTCCACGCTGTGCGCCAGCAGCTTAAAACACATAAAAATAAATCAAGACAATCGCATTACGGGTCGCTGGCGGTTGCATCACGCACGCGAAGCAAAAACTATGAACTATGCACCGTTTCACCCACAGAACATAAAAAAAACCGGCCAAGTGCGAGTCGAAATCGCGCACCGAGGTTCCTTATCGCCATGTCATGGTTAGCGCCACTCACGCCATCTATGGCGTGTTATGAAATGCTTCATATTATTTAAATGTCATGATTAGTTAAAATGCTTCACGCTCTATTCGGTAGATGGCGCGCGCGCATACACTTTTTTGGTTTCTTCTATGGGAACGCCCGCGAATTTTTTTAGTTTTTATTATTTTTATTCATTGTTTTATTGGCCTAACACATATTCTGTGAAAATTTCAACGGTCTACCTATTACGGTTCAAGAGATACAACCCTCGGACAGACAGACAGACAGACGGACCGACGGACAGGCAGACGGCGTAGGCTTAGTAATAGGGTCCCGTACCGGATACGGAACCCTAAAAATTTAGGAATAGCGCGATTATACGTCGTGCGTACCACAAGTAGGCGTAACTCCGCGCACATGAACCAGTGTCATTCGCCAAAGCCCCACATACGCGCGCCCGTATGGGATTTGTACTGGGCGCGGCGCACGCCGCGAGTCTCGGCACGCGGTGCCGCGCGGGGCTCGTCTAGTGAAAGTGGGGCTGTAGAAACCATCAAGCTGAAGCAATCCAAGCAATCGCGCGTAATTGTGCAATCAGTGCGAAGAGAGAGGCGTTCACAGCAGCTCCTTCCTTCTAAGGCACGTCGCATAAATTAAGCGACCACCTCGGGGTCCTCGGAGGCGAACTGTCGGACGTCCTAAACTTTCGGCGCCATATCGAGGCCAAGCTGGCTTCTAAAAAGCTGGGCGTACGGGTGGGGTATAAGGTGCGACGGTACTTCACGCCGAGGCAAAGGCTGCTTTTGTATAAATCGCGGATCAAGGTCCTGCTTGGTCACACCTGTAGATTGGTTCGCACAAATACCAGCTTGCGCTTCTGGACTCAATCCAGCGTCGAGCCGTGCGACTAATGGGTGACCCCGAAGTGTCCTGCGACCTATGTAGAAGAACTGAAACTCCGCAGATATGTCGGCTCGCGAACTCGCAAATGTTTGTGAATGTGGTTACACTGGCCTTCATACTAATATGTCTACATGCCACTTCTACCCTTGTTTTATGTTCTGTGGTCTCACCTAGTCCAGCCAGCCAGTCCGCCGTGTAAATAAAATACGTATCTAGAGGCGGCATCACCTTGTCAGCCTCGGTAGCTCGGTGGTGCAATACTTCGGCGCCTGATCGCCCAATGTAAGCAACGTTGGGCGCGGTCGGACTTAAAGAGGTGACCGTCCGAACGTTGAGGCTTGCTGTGGTTCGGATTTCACTTAAATCTCCACGAATCATACAATTAGGTATTCAGGTACATTATAAGTAGGTATTATAAACAGAAAAGAACAACCCGGGACCAATGATATGAATGAGATCTGTAAATCAAGTTGATAAATAAAAAATCACATCCATACCGACCGATCCAGGGAAAGGTCCCAAGCGCATTAGCCCTCTGTATGGCCAGGCTAATGCGCTGAGAGATCTATACGTACTTTCCTTTACCTTACTAGGTAGGTTTAACCAGGAGCAGATTAGCAACACTGCACTGTGAATGAAGGTCTGTCGTATTACCGTCCAGAGAGTATTTTTATGTAGGTAATCCGATATGGGTGGCTGAGCCAGAGCACATACTCCGGTGGTCCATGTGGTAATGTGTGTAATGCCTTTTCTGAATGTTTATTTCTATGCTGCGCCACCGAGCGACAGGGCGCAGCCACGCTCGCGCAGCGCACTTTAGCACACATATGTGTCATGGTTATTCGCAAGGGATACAGATGACAGACAGCCATAGCCACGTCAAACGATGATAAAATTATTATAACGAAATTTAAATTACCGTGGTCGATATACATTTTTATTATAAATCAATCGTTTTACGGACGTTACGTTTCGGACCAAACGTATGGCCCATCGTCATGGACCTCTGCGGCCGCCGCGGCCGCCGCGACTAGTGAAAGAGAACACTCTGTTTTTATGATTTAAAAAAACTGCAGTTTAATTGTCGCCGAACTTTGTCTTATTTTGTTTGAAAATTCTGAAAAAAAAATAGCCATATGAGTACACTTATGTAGGTTTGTTCAGTTTTCTCAAAAAGTTTTAGACTTTAAGAAAAAGCTGAATTTCTGAAGAGGCAAAATTGCAATTTTATATCAAATCCAAAAATAATAATTAGGACGGAAGTTTAATATAGAGGGTGAAAACTGGTATTGTACTGATATAAAAAATGCTGAAAAAATATGTCCGAGGGAGACATTATGATGATGACTAGAACATCGATCGCTCGGTATATTGACCGATGTTTTCTGACGCCTCCGCGTCCCACACCGACTCCGCCGCGCGGTCGTCTTTTTATCTATATTTATTACTTACTATCTCTCTTATTATATATTTTATATAAAGTTGTAGCACGGCAGCTGCGCGAATTAGTCCGTCAGAAATGGGACATAGCCATAAAACAGCGATGGGCGACTCTATGGATTCAGCCAATAACCGCACTCTGCGAGACGCCGTGCTAGCATCTGAAAGGTGGACAGAAATGTCGTCTAATTTATTAGCATACCTTTTAGAGACCCCCAGGTTAGAAAGACCCTTCAAAATTTTCGTAGTTCGAAACATTATATCATTAATTCGACGCTGGAATTCATTCACAACACATCCAACCTTTAAATTCGGCGATATTTACATTGTACCAGCAGAGGGCATCACTATTCACACGATTGCAGAGGGCACCACTATTCACACGATTCAGGGGGGATTCACACGATTCGGGGGAGATTTTTCAAAATGAAATTTCTTCAACGGCAAATTTCGAACACTTTCGACCATACCACTAAGTGTATATTTGAGATAGCGTGATGTTACAAAAACATGAATAATATTGCAAAACATCACAGATCATATTGCTCGAAATCCAATGGGGCTAAATCGGTTGAGTATTTGGAATAAATCAAATGAAAGAAAATCGAAGAGACAAATTTTCTTCGACTGCGTTCACTTTCGACCGCACTGGCCAGCTAAAATGAATAATGCCTTACCTCATCCGTTCGTGTGTGCGATGACCATTGGCGTATCTAGGGTTATTTTCCAGGGTGGGCCTGGCCCCTGAAAAGCGATGGCCGATGAAGCCGAAACCCGATGTACCTACGCAACAAAATTATGTAATTTGAACTTGAAGTCGAAGGTCGAAATACGGCTCAACCGTATTTCGACCATTGATTTCGGAAAGTTTCTTTACCTAAATAAAATTAAACAAAACATTTTTCTTAAAGTGTTTATTTTGATTACCTGGATGGAAATGGAATTTTATGTTGATTCCTCAGCTGTAGATTATTTAAGTATTTTTTGTGTGAAATCATTTAAGTGCCCACCCTAGAATTTTGGGTTGGCAACCCAACATCCTGGGGTGGGCACCAGCCACTTCTGGGGTGGGCCGTGCCCACCCGGCCCCCCCTCTATATACGCCAATGGCGATGACTCAAACACCCGCTGTTTTATCTTGCGTCAGGTGTAAACTCCTTATGTTATCTGTTTATTCTCTACATTTTTTTACCCACACCCGTCCACATTTTTTTTATCCCCGAAGAAAAACTAGGGTTATTATAAGTTTGACGCCTGTCTCTCTGTCTGTGTATCTGTGTGTCTGTCTGTGGCATCGTAGTTCCCAAACGGATGGACCGATTTGGATGCCGTTTATAAAAAAGCTTAATTTACAAATAAATTACATAAAAGTTTAATTAAAAATTTTAAAAACCCCGTCTCTTAAAAAGTCTAAAATGATTTTCTTTTACTTACTTAAAGGAGTCGGGTGACCGCTATGCAAATAAAATATAAAAAAATCACTCAAACTCGCGAAGCTTGCCCGTGATGTCGTATGTATTCTCTCGCAGTGCCGATACAAATGCAGTGTCATACGGCTTGCGACTTATACGCCGCACAGCGCGCCGCCCGTAACATTTTCCACCGCGTTCAACATTTTACGTTTCCCTGCTGTTCCAGCGCGCAACGGTGACATTACGGTAACCGCAGAGGCGTGGAAATAACGGTTAGCGACTAGAAATAGCGATCAGATAAAATATGTTATTGTCGTATTTCTTGGAATCGATCGGCCGTCCCCTGGGCGATATCACCATCCACTTTATTGTTTCGTCGACAGAGCGTGTCTGGAATCAAAGCTCGAGAAAAAAATGTCGGTACGAGATGAATGAAATATTATTTTTGATTCTGCGGATACTTCAAAAACTTCAAAAGCGTTTCTGTTCCTGTCTGATATTTAGGACGTTGTTCAAGTATTGGGTATCGGTGTAAGCAGGAGTGGAGCATCGAATCTGCATACCTTGGGAGAGAGTAGAGGGGAGGAGGTGGTTCATTATTTGAACATAATTATTAGTAAAACAAATTAAAAAAACAATTTTTTTACAATGGTTCATGGTTTCGTACCTTAAAAGGAAAAAGGGAACCATTATAAGATCGCTCCGGTGTCCAGCCGTCTGTCACAGAGGTTTTCCTCAAAAACAAAGTAACGTAGAAACTTTAAATTTGGCATAGTGATAGATGTTGATGACACGCACATATATCGCCCCTTAAAAACTAGATAACAATTTATTTTACATTAATATGGGGGGCCAATTTGATACGATTAAAAAAAACATATCGTGTGGGGTATCATTTCGAAGAGCTAACTGTAAGGATTTTTAAATTTTATGTTCAGTGGTATAGCTAAAATGTGAAATCTACTAGGTCTCTAAAGGTTAAATTTTGAATTTTTACAGGGTTAGTAGATATTAAGCCATAGATTACAGGAAAACTGCAGATTTTTTCGACAATGTACGAGTATTATTTGCGGGGATAAAATATATTTTTGTTTTAGTACGGAGCCATAATTTGTGCGAGCCCAACTCGCTCTTGACCGGTTTTTTAGGGTTCCGTATCCGGTACGGGACCTTATTCCTAAGTCTACGCCGTCTGTCTGTCTGCCCGTTCGCCCGTCCGTCTGTCCGAGGGCTGTACTCTTGAACCGCAATAGGTAGCCCGTTGAAATTTTCACAGAAATGTGTTATTATTGCCGATATAACAACAAATAATAAAATTAAGAAAAACAAAAAAAAATTACGGCGTTCCCATAGAAGAAACTAAAATAAAAAAAGTGTATGCGCGCCATCTACCGAAAAGACTATGAGCATTTTAACTAATCATGAATTTGAACTAATATGAACCTTTTTTTTCTTTCAAAAGTAATTTATATATTTTTAAGTTTCACAACTTCCATTAGCATATTACATTGGATGAATGAGTATGCCACACAAATTGGTGTTTTATTAGTAAATGAAAATTAAATTCAGTAGTTATATGTAGAATCATAGTAGTTTCATATCATTCGGCAAAGAATTCGTCCGATTTATACGACCATCTCGTGAATCTGCCAAAAATGTCCCCAGACTAGATACAGCACGGACTAGTGAAAATTCGCACAATTTTTTTCGAATCGACAAATTCAACCCGTTAACCAGCTCACCGGGTAATCCGGGACGGAGGACAGTACGCGGATAGAGTACCGCGTCCAGCACGCAGATTAATTATAAAAAAACAAATGCTGAAAATTTTGGTATAAATTATGGTTCGTAATTTTATGTTCACGAAATAATCTTGAAAACATGAATGAGTTTTTCAAAAATAGCTTTTTAAAAGTGAGCCTGTGAACAAAATGCGTAGGTGGTAACTGGGTTGGACTGCCTTCGGATTTTTTTTAGAACAATGCAATGGTGCATTGTTGCATTCGACAGAGCCAAAAACACCTCTCCTCGTGAAACCACGCTCAGTTAGGTGCCATGCCGACAGATTTGCGGACTGTTGCTAGGCTGTCTAACCTGTTAATACGATGTTTGAAGACACCCAGGTTAAAGGATTCAGGAAACACACGAAGTTTATATGAATTTGCCCTGTTCAATCATCAAATTGCCCTGAAGTCTGACCTTTTGCAAAATTTAAAGATCCGTATATAATATGACCAGTGCGTCCTCCCGGTTATGACCTACGGGTGTGAAACGTATAGACTCTGACGGTCGCTGTTGTCCAAAGGTTGAAAGTTGCCCAGCGAGCAATAGAGCGAGCCATGCTGGCAATATCGCAACGTGATATTGTGCGTAACGACGCGATCCGCCGACGTATCAAAGTAGTCGATATTGGACACCGGGTGGCTAAGCTCAAGTGGCAGTGGGCTGGGTACGTCAGCCCAAGAGACGACGAAGTTTCAGTAAGCGTGTCCTACACTGCTGGCCGTGGACAGAAAACGGAGTGTGGGAGGACCACCCGCCGGGTGGGACGACGACATCAAGTACGTCGGCGGAAAGCAGTGGTTGTGCATCGCTGAAGGCTGGGAGGTCTGTAGCAAATATGCCAGCCTCGATAGCTCAGTGGTGCAGACAATCGACTGTTGCTTATTGATTGGGTATTTGGATGGGTGACCGCTCGACCGTTGGAGGTTGACCGTGGTTCGGATTCCACGTAAAACTGTAGGTCCCTTCCCTTCTTACCTGACTAGGTGGTAGGGTTTACCCCGCCCGGGTTGGTACCACCGCACTGAATGAAACGTCGGCCGGAGCGGCTATGTAAATAATTCGTGTTTTCCGTCCAGTTCAGTGTAGCCTGCACGACCGAAGGGAAGCACTGACATGGCACCTAGTTCACCCGGTGTTATGGGCTATCACGGATGTTGTAGGTGATACAGCCAACCATGTCAGTTTCTATTATATTATTATTACAAATTGTTAAATTTGAGACGCGTATGTCCAGCAGTGCTTGCATACACGCTGACTGACAGTTTGTGATTAACAGTTACTCGGGAGTGCGTACTATGTCAGTGCGCAGGAGCGATGGCGCCCGCCGCAAGCGGATCCGTGACAGATGATGTATTGCGATGCACGAAAATAGTTTTGTATTTTCGAAGATTACGTATGGGAGCCACGATAGAAGCGACAAGGCAATTTATGAACTTCGGCCCGCGATCCGAAAGCGATTTTTTAAAATAAAAGTGGAGGTTTTCGTTCGCTCTGTGGAATAGTATGATTTACTGGCGCAGATATATTTTGCATTTCACTAGTTTGTTATTGCTGTAACGTGTTCAATCGCTAAATGTACCGCATTTGCGCGATTGTTGTATGACTATTGGAAAATTGCCAAAGGGTCTTTCTCTTCTCTACTTTATTCTTTATTCACAATAGACAGTACACTGCACTCGAATTCGTCATATTTTAGCATACATTTAACATTTATGCCAGTTCGATTAACACAGCGAAGAAGAACTGGCAAGAAACTTCGCTGGATACTTTTTAGGGTTCCATATCCGGTACGGGACCCTATTACTAAGCCTCCGCCGTCTGTCTGTCTGTCTGTCCGTCCATCTGTCTGTCCGTCCGTCCGTCTGTCTGTCCGTCTGTCTGTTCGAGGGCTGTATCTCTTGAACCGTAATAGGTAGCCCGTTGAAATTTTAACAAAATATGTGTTATTATGGCCGATATAACAACAATTCATAAAAATAAAAAAAAGTTTAAAAATCACGGGGGTTCCCATAGAAGAAACCAAAAAGTGTATGCGCGCGCGCCATTTACCGAATAGATTATGAAGCACTTTAACTAATCGTGACATTTAACTAATATGAAGCATTTCATAACACGCCATCTAGATGGCGTGAGTGGCGCTAGCCATGACATTGCGATACGGAACCCTCGGTGTGCGAGTTCGACTCGCACTTGGCCGGTTTTTTGTACGTCCACTTAGGCCCACTTGCACCAACACGAATTTAACGATATAAACCAGTTTAACTCGTTAAGCTAGTACCCGTTGACTGTGGGAACCGCGTTTAAATCCATAACTCGCTACTTAACTCTAAATTCGTGTTGGCGCAATTGGGCCTAAGTCCACATTTACAAAAATGTTTGCCACTGCCTACATAGTACGAGGCATCACTATTTCTAAAAAAATATCACAAATAGATACACAATTTTTCTCCGCAAACAGCACCCGTGCTAATGCTAAGGCCCACTTGCACCAACACGAATTTAACGATATAAACCAGTTTAACTCGTTAAGCTAGTACCCGTTGACTGTGGGAACCGCGTTTAAATCCATAACTCGTTACTTAACTCTAAATTCGTGTTGGCGCAATTGGGCCTAACGCTATAAAGTATTATTTCTAATGTACTGTCTAACCAGGGAAACAAAATATGGCCAGACTTCAATGTATGTATAGTTTATGTTTTTTATCTTTTTGTGATTAGGCTGTCTGTTTTCTTACAAATAAATAAATAAATAAATAAATAAATTTTCTTGTTCAACTGCGTATACTCCAGTCTATGAGGTTTGAGGAAAAATAAATTGTACCGTCTGGGGCCGGTAATTGAAAAGAATAGCCCCACTATATCTCTCCCCATGCGTGCTACTAAGGGATAAGAACATTATGCCGTGTTAAAGGGCGAGAGGCTAGCCAGCTCTCACCTTGGAACGGTCCCACCACCGAGTCATGCGTGGTGGGTCTTCTTGCCTTACTTGCTGCTTGGTGGTTATCTTGTCCGAATACTTCGCTAAACGTGGTGGTCGGTGTTGTGCTGTAATTTACAAGAGTACCTGCAGCACAACTCCGATTACTCTGCTTACCCCGTTTGCCAAGATACAGCGTGTTGTATGTATGTATTTTTACTCCAAAACTTTACTTGCAGCTTCCGAAAACTGATAAACAATATGCCGGTTCTAGTGCCTTAACCCTTTACCTCCATCGATGAAATTACGTCCTATCATGCCGCCGGGAATAAAATGAGTTGACTTAGCTAAAGGTACACAGAACACCCTCGTGGGGGCGCTGGAGGGCTGAGGGCCGTTGCCTAAACAACCAAATAAATTAGCTTCGCGAAGCCTTTTGATCCTTAACGCCCTAAAGAGCCTCTTTGTTAAGTCATTGTGTGGAGTGAGAAATACCTAATCGTTTCATTATCGCTCCACTTTTTTTTTGCTTTGCTCGATTCATGTCGCATTAGAGTTTGAGAAGCGTTAAATCTTTTTTGACAAAGCAGTTTTAGGTTTTTGTAGCCCGTACGGAAGTGTATTCTAAGCCTACGGCGTCTGTCTGTCTGTCTGTCTGTCCTACTGCTGTATCTTTGGAACCGTAATAGTTAGCTAATTGAAATTTTTACAATTATGGTGTTATTATAGCGAATATAATTGTAAAATATAACAACAAAATTGAATGTGGTGCGGAAACCTCGGTGCGCGAGTCCGTCTCGAACTTGGCCGTTTTTTATTATTAACATACAATTTAATTTACCACTAATACTTAATTTAATTTATAGTTTTAATGTTATTATGTTTGTTAGAATATTATTTGTATAGGTATGTATTACCATAGCCGACTATCCTCGCTCTCGCTTGCCTACCGATGACAGGAGCGAGAGAGAAACATGAAATCGCTCACCCTTCATCGGGCGACCGTCGCAATCTTCGTGTTTCTCTCTCACTCCTGTCATCGGTAGGCAAGCGAGAGCGAGTAAGCGATAGCAACGTCGCAGTGGGGCTATGACGATGCAGCATGGCTTGGTCTCCGTAGAGGGAGACCAATGATAGTCGGCTATGGTATTACTGATGTTGATGTATTAAATGTTTACAATAAGTAATTAAACAAATTTACCACTGAATGTTTTGTACTGAAATATATTCGTCAGGAGATCATTATCAATTCTCTTGCTCTTAAAATTGAAACTGACAGGATTTTTACCATCGTACTGGATGTAAGATGACCGTATAACAGCCTCGACTGTGTTCTCCACTAGTCCAGTATAGCCAGCAATGTCAAGGGAAGAATTTTTCTGTATTCGGCAGCTTCTTGGAGGGGATATTGGCTGGTCGCAGCGAACCATACCGGATTACATTTAAAAAAACATTTAAATCTTAAGGAACTATCGATAATTTCATAAATTAGAAATGTTTAACTGAAACTATCTGAAACATTTTACACTTTGTAGGGTTTGATTTGACGAATAATTTTTTTTTTTGTATTTTTATAAAGTGTTATTATATGTATGTCAGTCAGTCAGTCAGTCAGCGTGTAAGCGTCCACTGCTGGACATACGCCTCTCCAATTTTCCTCCAGTCCTCCCGGCCTTCAGCGGTACGGAACCACTGCTTTCCGCCGACGTACTTGATGTCGTCGTCCCACCTGGCGGGTGGTCTTCCCACACTCTGTTTTCCTGTCCGCGGCCGCCAGTGTAGGACACGGCTACTCCAACGGTCGTCGTCTCTTCGGCTGACGTGCCCAGCCCATTGCCACTTGAGCTTAGCCACCCGGTATCCAATATCGACTACTTTGGTGCGTCGGCGGATTGCCTCGTTACGCACCATATCACGTAGCGTTATTCCCAGCATGGCTCGCTCCATTGCTCGCTGGGCAACTTTCAACCTTTGGACAACAGCGGCCGTCAGAGTCCACGTTTCACACCCTTACGTCATAATCGGGAGGACACACTGGTCATATATACGGGTTTTTAATGTGTTTTAAGGTTTAATTAAGGTTAATTAAGGTTTTTAATGTGTAATGACTTTTTATTTAACTAGCATGTACTTATGTACATACGTATATTATTAATAAGTATTCTTATTATTATTGTATCTTCAATTCTCACACTCAACTCTTTTTGCTACTACCTATTCCACTATATTAATCGGATCTCAAACATCCAAAGGTTGACTGTAAGAAATCTCTGTAAGTGATAAGTCCGCCTCGGCACTTTATGTAAAATAATGTTCTCTGCACCTAATGTGCTTGTTACTGTGGAATACTTCTTGGAGCAATAAAGCTTTATAATATTCTATTCTATTTTTTTTTCAAAATTATAATAAACTGAGTGCTTGCATGATATAGACTATTTGAGAATGGACTAGATTATAAATAGGCTAACTACTAAATTATCTGCACGTGAAAATATTATCTTGAACTTAAAATCTAAACTCGTAAATTAGCCTGTCTGCACTTCAAGTTAGATTTCAAAGAGATACACTCTTTGAAAGTTAGCTTTCAAAGAGGATTGATTACTAACAATTTGATAGAAGTAGAAGAGGCATCAGTTAGTCGTCAAAAGTTTATAAAGAGATGATTTTATATATTGCGTAATTAAATAACTTGTTATGCGACTTTGAAATTTAAGAAAATGTATAGCGAATAGATATTATTAGGTGGTAGGGTTTATCCCGCCCGGGTTGGTACCACCGCACTGAATGAAAGGTCGGTCGAAACGGCTATGTAAATAGTTTGTGTTTTCCGTCCAGTTCAGTGTAGCCGGCACGACCGAAGGGAAGCACTGACGTGGCACCAAGTTCACCCGGTGTTATGGGCTGACATCACGGATGTTGTAGGTGATGTAGCCAACAGTGTCAGTTTCAAAAAAAAAAAAAATAGATCATTTTTTTCTTTAAATATGTTACTATAATAAAAATACGGTTTAAAAACATACATCCATAGGACGGACGAACAGACAGACAGACAGGTGGCGTAGGTGTGAAGTAAATTGCATGTTCGTGTTTTCCGTCCAGTTTAGTGTAGCCGGCACGACGAAGGACAGCACTGACACGGCACCTAGTTCACCAAGGCGTTATGTGCTGACATAACGGATGTAGTAGGTCATGTAGACAAGCGTGTCAGTTTCCATAAAAAAAAAAATGTTACAATAGCATTTCCATTATTTTTGAACTCTCTGCCTAACATGCAAAGGCGTTTAATCTCCGGACAATGTCGGGACAGTTAATCACACCGTTTTTTATTCGGATCACCTCTCAACACTCGATCTTTAGAGGGCGCTGCAGCGTTTCATTAAACTTGAAATTAGCATAGCCATTCATTCGGCAGCCATGATGGATTGAAGTCGCGCACGCGAAACAACTTTGCTTCGGAAGTACAATGTCATCGGGGCTTTAGCGTCGCGGGGCACAGTCACAGATTACTTAATAGTTACTTCGTAACAGATAAATCACTCCATAGAAAATGTTCCTACCTTCGGGCTTTAATAGCCTACTGCTTCACGTGGCAAATCGCTGCGTGCAAAAATGTACCTTAACGATCGAGTGTAAAGTGGTTATTGCTTTGCAGCTGCGCGCAGTTACGTGGGCGAGCGTCTATGTATACTTCGCGCGGCTGACGAATTTCCACTGAAATAGACCGGCGGCGGCCCGTCGGGCGGTAGGTAGTTAGCGCGCGCAAGTACATAGAGTGCGTGAAACCTGGCACAGTGGTGAACGCCAGACGTCGGGTATCGACAGATAAAATCGGTGTGGTTTTTCGCTAAATATAAGTGAATTGTTACCTGACACACACAACACTGGCGCATGATGGACTGTGACAAATTGGTAACACTTTCGTACGACAAAGCTGAATACTCTAATCTTGACTCTGTTGATTTTTTCCTTGAAAATGGTGTGTAATTAATAAATTCTGTAGCATTTTGTGCTCATTTTAGGAAATTATGAACCCGATTCTACAGGTTTGCACTCGTGCTTCTTGAACTAAAAATTGGAATAAGTACCTAAATACATTAATTTGACGAGAGGATAACGTAAAATAACCACTAAACTTGTTACAGTATTACTACGTAAAATAACTGCTAAACTGGCACAATATTACAATGTAAAATAACTACGAAACTGGCTAAAAATTACTGCGCAAAATAACCACTAAACTGACCATGGCTCTGGCTACATGTTACTACGTAAAGTAACCACTAAACTGGCTACAATATTCGTATGTAAATTTCATTCCACTTTTGCACCTATTTTACAACTTCTTGCGGTTTCATTGAATACATCAGTATTTAGTGTTCTAAATAAATCGATGGAATTTACATTGGACAATATGGATGTAGCGATATGTTCGTATATAACGCCAAATACACAAAAACATTCAAAAAGTGCAGCAAGAAAAGTCCAAAACTAACCAATTGGCACACATTGATAAAATAAAAAAAATACCAACATACAATTTGGTTCCTTACCAAGAATGTGGTTTGTTGGTTTTTTTAATTAATGAGTAAAATTACTATAAAAAAAATACAAAAAAGTATGAATTTAAAAACATCTGAGAATGTGTGTATTATTACAATTTTACAATACCACTGATGCAAAGTCACACAGCACTGAGAAAACTGGCTTGTTGAAATTTTATTATTGTAACCACGACAGGAGATAAGCATAAGAAAGAAAAAAAAACGCCTACACGACATTATCGACGTAATTAACCATACGTACCTTAATGCACCTATCTACCTATCTTTGCTTACGTAAGTACCTATTTTTATTTTAGTTTTCATCAATAGTCTTGAAATTCCCGAATTCTCAAGGTCGTTGGCGTTTGTCACGGCCTTAAGTGCTTGTCAAAGAGTGGACCAGACGTTATAACAACACTGAAAGACGAATAGAAACTTCCAAGAAACGTCCCAAGTATAGGTTAGCACCCAATTAGAATAAATAATTCATTCCAAAACATTCGTCCAATCTTTTATATTCTCGCTGCGCGGCGCTACGTCGACAATTGTTCAGATTTTCCCAAGCCCTTTAGCGAATGAGAAAATTTTGCTCGTTTAAGAAATGGAATCGGCGACACTTCCTATTACCATGCAAATGTGTTTTGTCAACGCCGCGCGAATATGTTTTATTTCGCGCAGTTTTTTTCGGCCCGGTTAATATATGCGAATGGTACCACTGTGCGGAAGAGTTTTGACAACGTCGTCGCGTCGGGTACTCGGTTAGAACGTTAGCATTTTATTTTTTCAAGTGCCGCCGACTCGGCCGGTTCGAGAGAGAATTGCGTTTAATTGCTTTTATAATATTCCAGTTGTTCTCCCCTTTGTCGTTCCTAAAAAATGTTTTAAGTGCGGTCTGCGCTATGCGGTCTTGTTAACTCAAATTGGGTTTAAGGTACGTGAAAATGCAGTTGGCTGTTCCACTTAATTAGGGTTCCGTATCCGTCGTACGGGACCCTATTACTAAGCCTATGCTGTCTGTCTGTCCGTCTGACTGACTGTCTGTCCGTCCGTCTGCCCGAGGGCTGGATCTCTTGAACCGTAATAGGTAGCCCGTTGAATTTTTCACAGAATATGTGTAATTATGGCCAATATAACAACAAATAATAAAAATAAGAAAAAGTGAAAAATTCACGGGGATCCCCACACAAGAAATTAAAAAGTGTATGCATGCCATCTACCGAAAACAGTATGAAGCATTTTAACTAATCATGAATAATAATCTAATAAGAAGCATTTCATAAAACACGCCATAGATGGCGTGAGTGGCGCTGACCATCACATGGCGATACGGAACATTGGCCGGTTTTTTTTTATGCAATCCAACATGGCTATTGGCTAGCTGTCCCAATGGTGCAGTCGATACAGCCAAAACTTCGCGAAACCACGCTCAGTTAGGTGACATGCCAGCAGATTTGCGGACTGTTGCTAGGCTGTCTAGCCTGTTAATACGATGTTTCAAGAAACCCAGGTAAAAAGGATTCGGGAAAAACACTCGCCAGAAGACAGTTGGTGACTCGCCAGAAGACAGAAGACGCTAGCGGTGAGACAAAGAGACGATTTAGAGAACCAATGGTTTCTCAAAAGCCTAATGTCAACAACAAACGGGTGCTGAGTCTCTCTGCGACGAGTAGGTACTGCGGAGATAGGACGGGCGGCAGGCAATAAGGGATGCTAGTTCCTCCGAGCACCGAGCAGCATAAATATTCGAGTTCTTTTTTTTTTTTTGCAAATGGCAACTTTTAATGAATTCTATCCAGGCTTCCGTACCTAAAATGATACAATATGGCACACGTCATGAGGAGACTTTTGTGTTCGTATGTCCGTCTGACTTTCACAGGGTCTTATGGCTTACAGTACCTATAGATAAATGTAATAAAAGCGACGCACGTTTGTTTCAGTCATGACTGAGGAGCCGCGGTTCGCGGAGCCGATTCCAAATGTGACAGTGGCGCTCGGCCGAGACGCCAGCCTACCCTGCGTTGTGGAGCACCTCGGCACTTACAAGGTAAGCCTATCCGTCTTCTCAAAACGTGTCCACGAGGTCTATACAGGGTGTTTCAGGACAGGGTTTCGTAACTTCAGTGTTTGGATTTGATATTTGAAGACGTAAAGCTCTGAAACTTTTCCGCAGATTCGGGTCATTTTATAGTATTTTTTGTTGAAAATCGTTTCATCGTTTCGTTTCGTTTCATCGAGATTTGGTGCACGGTTAACGTCCCTCTTTATTAAATAAAAATAAAATGACTAACTTGCATGCTGAACTGATATAGTTGAACTGCATTTGGCATCAAAAGAAAAGGGGGGCTGGACTGGATGCACTGGATTGCACTGCCTAGAGCCTAGACCTAGACATCACTGTTGTCAAATCTCACTGTCCATCGAGTTATTATTACAATTTTCAATTTTGGAATGAAAAAAAAATATGGAATTTCGATTTCAGTGATAAGGATTTTTTTCTTCTATGAGTACTTTCTATTCCTGAAGTTTCTAAAGTCTATCCTGAAACCCCCTGTAGAAACGAGAATCCTATCTACACGATCGAATTGGTGCGTAACGAGACAATCTGCACAAAAGTAGTCAACATTGATCGTAAACAACCTTTATTCGGGAATATGTCGTTTACGTGAACAGAGCTCGGCCTTCGGTCTTGCCCTTACAAATCCGGATGGGTAGCCCTACCACCTACATACAGGGATGAAACTACAGTTCGGTCGGACGGCCATACAACCAAAGTCTGACCGCGCCCTCATAGAAAATATAATTGCACGAGACCAAAACAGCGGCGACGGAACCCTCGGCACGTTAATATGGTCCACTTGTTTTTTTTTAGTTATTTTGTTTTACGCAGTCAGATTTCTTTTTTAATGAATTTTTTATTGGCCGCCTTTAATGAACTAACTGCAAGTGAATTTGTCAGAAACTGTTGTATATCTGTAATATCTAATATTAAGTATTCATATTATTTGATACCGCTATTAGAATATTTCAAAAAGTCTAATACAATAAAAATAATTTTCAAGAGAACCTACACTATTAGCGCATATTTTATAACTGCACAGTGTGTGTAGTAAATGCAATATTTCGCGTCGCAAAAGTTACGTCAAAGCACCGTACAACAGATTTTTGGCGTGTAAAAATAATATACTTCCCCCGGGGCATCGCATTCAGCAACTAGTATACTACAAAGCTAGGTAGAAAATAGGGTTGTGACACCGGTCTGTCGTTGGCACACGCCCTCCGCAATAAAATCGTAGTTTAACCCCATGTAGAGTTGACTAACAGCCCTAGTGTGTTGTCGGCTGTGATTTGTGCCCGGGGCGGTGTGGAGGCCCGGCGCCGAATGCCTGTTGGATTTTGGGAGCATTTTTGCACAGCTGCTGGAAGTTGGAATGCTTTAAATGAATATAGGTTTTGTTTCCTGGAATTTTTTCTTATAATCGACAAAATTTTTGTGGACTTTTTAATTCATAACTCTTGATGTATTGTATTTATAGTATTGGTGTTCAAAATTGTATTTCTTTTATAAATATAAGCATAAAAATCACACTTAAATCAATTAATCATCAGCCCGTATCGATCCGCTGCTGGACATAAGCCTCTCCTAAGGCGTGCCACCACACGCGATGTTTCCGTTTTTCTCATCGATCCACTCCCGGCTACCTTTTTTAGGCCGTCTGTCTACCTAGCCTCGGGGCGTCCCACGCTGCGTTTTGATTTTACGTGAAAATCAAGCTTAATAATGACAAATTATTAAAGTGAAATAATCAAATGCATCGACCTTTTATATTCTTTTGCATTCATTTTAATAAACTAAAGAATTAAAAACCTACCTAACAATTGCCTAACAAACATTAAAATAACTATCAAAAGGGGCGTTTTCAAATGTTCCTAAAACACTTGCGGCATTACCCCGATGGATGGCAATTTATGGTATTTTTTCTTTTATGTTCTTTCTTTCAATATATTTAAGCCACAGGCAACTGTTTAAAATACACTCAAAGCACTATTTTCTCAGCACGAGAATCCAAGGGAAAACGCTGTCTCAATACTATAAATTAAATAGCGGAGTCATCCCTTCCGGCGTCCAATATTGTTGTGTGGCTCCAGTCTGCCCGTAGAAGATTGTACCTTTATAAATCTCGACAGTAACTCGACTTGCGCGGTTTACGACTACGGGCTCGCATACAATTCGCAAAATAAAACTACTGGCGCTACAGTGGGATTCACACTGGCGGTCGACCTTCGAAAATTCGTAGCCGATACATAAAAAACCCCGCCAAGTGCGAGTCAAACTCGCGCACCGAGGGTTACGTATCGCCATTTCATGGCCAGCGCCACTCACGCCATCTGTGGCGTGTTCATGAAATGCTTCATATTAGTAAAAATTCATGATTAGTTAAAATGCTTCATACTCTTTTCGGTAGATGGCGCGCGCGCAAACACTTTTTAGTTTCCCATTCACGGGGGTTTCCCTCGGGAATTTTTTACATTTTCTTATTTGTTGTTATATCGGCCATTATAACACATATTATTCTGTGAAAATTGTCTGTAGGCAAACATATTAAATCGTTTATTACTGCCAGTATTCATGTGCGTGCTGTGAGATATTTGGAATATGATTCAATTAATTGTAATGTACTTGTAAACCGTACTCGGTCTTACTCCGTCACCCAGCCACGACGCGACGGACGTAGAACTAATAGTTATCTCCCGACTGTCGCCATGTCAGTAGAGTGCTCATCAAGATGGGTCATACAGTCAGTCAGTCAGCGTGTAAGCGTCCACCGCTGGAGATACACCTCTCCAATTTTCCTCCAGTCCTTCCGGCCTTTAGCGATACGGAACCACTGCTTTCCGCCGACGTACTTGATGTCGTCGTCCCACCTGGCAGGTGGTCTTCCCACACTCCGTTTTCCTGTCCACGGCCGCCAGTGAAGGACACGGTTACTCCAACGGTCATCGTCTCTTCGGCTAACGTGCCCAGCCTAGTGCCACTTGAGCTTAATCACCCGGTGCTTAGCCATACGTTTGGCCTGAAACGTCGAGCCACATAGCTAGGAGAACTACCGTAAATAAAGCAGTTACATTTTTTAATATTACACATTATGCATAAGTCAACTTTATGTATAAATCCTTGCACACTTTCAGAATATTCCCGCAATGTTATTTAGTTTTGCAGCGAGTCCAGAATTCCTCTCTGCACTGGTTCGCGAATGTGCGAAGAGCGTGGATTAGACTTCGGGGTGCGACCAACTCTAAAGATATTCTAATTATTTTTCCGTAAGCGCCAAGACGCTCGTACGTGCATATATTTAGAAGGGCGTAGATATTGGTACGTAAGAATTCGTATAATTCTATAATATGTACAGGGTATAAAAACGTCGAGTACATTAAATTTAGGAAATGATTATTGGGATCAGGAGTAACAAATAAGTCAACTAACTTTTTTTCTGAATTCCTTTTAAATAAAAAGTTACAGTATTCATACAAACGAATTGATTATTTTAGTGTAAAAATGATCTAATGACAACAGGGCGGCGCGGAGGGGGGAAGAGCGGATGAGACATGAGCGCCTCGGACGGAGGTGCTGGCGGGAGGGACGGGGGTTAGCTTTGTGAGTGGAGGACTGGAGGTCGGCAGGCGGAGGGTGTGGAGCGGCAACGAAGCGTTAAATTACACTTGACGAAAACATACATTTAAAAAATAGATATCTCGAAAACTAGATACTTTAGGGAAAAAGTTTATTTGCTTTTTTGTCTAGGAAAAACATGACGATTGCACTGGCGAAATTAATGTACTCGCCGTTTTAACACCCTATATATTAGCAGCTATGCCCGCGGCTCAGCACGCGGTATGGTCGACTTAATTTATGGTCGAATTTAAACGCAAATATGATAAGAAAAGATGGCTTCTGTATAACTTCGTTCCTCGTCCTCAGCTTCACTAACGGCGATGCCGAAGGCCGAGCTGTGTTCAGATAAACTATATACATTCATAAAACAGCAACTCATAAGGACGAGGCCGCAGACCGACCTGCGTTTCAGGTAAACAATATATTTCCCCGAACAAAGTCAATAAAGGCGAGGCCAAAGTTCGAGCTGCATTCAGGGTACCAATATACTTTCTAGAAAACAATAATTCACTAAGAGCGAGGGCGAGCTGCGTTCACTTAAACGATATAGGTACTCTCGCGAAGAAAGTAAGTTACTAAGGGTGAGGCCGAAGACCGAGCTGCGTTTTGGTCGGTAAATAATACGCTCTCCCGAAGAACATAAATCATTAAGGGCTAAATTAATGTAAAAAAAATAAAAAATTATGTAAATAATTTATGGTAACTGACACGGTTGGGTGCAATATCCGTGATGTCAGCCCATAACACCGGGTGAACTAGGTGCCACGTCAGTGCTTCCCTTCATTTTCATGTCGGCTACACTGAACTGGACGGAATACAGGAACTATTTACATAGCCGTTTCTACCGACGTTTCATTCAGTGCGGTGGTAATAACCCGGGCGGATTAAACGCTACCACCTAGTAAGGTAAGAAGGGAATGGACCTACAGTTTTACGCGGAATCCGAACCACGATCAGCCTCCAACGGTCGAGCGGATACCCATCCAAGTACTGACCGCGCTCAGGGTTGCCATGTATTCATTCTTATGTACAATGTAATAATGTAATAGTAAAAATACTAAACGAAAAATATTTATTATCTATGAAAGTAAAACCTTAGTTGTTCCTGGAGGCGAAGAATTTCCCGGTTATTAAAATTATTTTTTATTTTCTCTGTCAAACGCAGGATAGCAATTAAAATGTTTAGCTTAATAAATTCTCAACTACATAGACATAAATTGGATGTCCACAGCATGATAGTACATAAGCTTTGATAAATAAAGCGAATAAATACTCTCTTAGGCTAGGCATCGAATTTTCTCACTGAAATAAAAATATAACTCTCATCAATAACATTACCTAGATATTGATATTAAAATATTTGCCCTGAATCAGTATTTTCGAGAAACATTTTAACAATAAAATTTACTCAGTCATCTAAGTAATATTTTTCACATTATCAGCCAAACCATAAACAAATGTAAGTAACTCGTTGGGCCGATACATACACAAAATAGAAATCAGAGATATTAATAGTAAAATTTTGGTCCTGATAACCTGAATCAGTAATTGGAAAAACATTTTACCAACAAAATTGTCTCAATTATTTGTGTAATATTAAAAACATTATAGGCCAAATAAAAATGTAAGTAACTCGTTGGGCCCATATATTATACAAAAAATAGAAATTAGAAATATTTGTCTTTGGCACACAATAATTTATTTTATTTCGAATGTTCGACATATTCAGCATTTTCTCAAGTTGATACCTACCTTCAGTTAATTATTTCTTAATTTCCTTCATCCACCGCTTTGGAATGGAATGGAAGGAAAACTCAGCTTGATGGTCTACTATCTTGCTCCCACCTAGGAGCCCCCCAAGAGATGGAGCAGTATGGCAATCTTCTAAAGTTAAACTGTGTTAAAACGAGTGTAGTTCTTAATTTTATTTTGTCAATAATTTTGATTAAATTAGGGAATGTACATATTTATGGCAGATTGCTTCTGGATAATTTAAATTTTTACTTCTGGTGATACAATTGGGTGACAAATGTATTCAAATGTTTGGCCAACAGTCCTGTACAGCCAACGGATATAATTTTCGCCTTCGTTTTTCGTTTTCTTTAGTTTAATAAAATTTTACAATAACGTTAAAATTAATAAAATAAATCAAAGAAATTACATAAATAAATCAAAGATGTTACAGCCATCCAACGGTGAATTATGTTTTATATTATCACAACAAATTCATATTCAATGTAAGTCTATATTCAATGCTGATTTATATTCAGCATTAGTCACGGCATGTGCATGGTAATGTGCATGCAAACACCATGCACATTACCATGCACATGCCGTGCACCAGCGCACATATTGAGAGAGCCCATATATATTCAGCTATCCTCGGAGACTTTGAAACAATATCTCAACGAGGACTCGGTCTTCCTAAATCTCCGGCCATAGAGCGAAGACACTACAAAACTGGGCGGGCAGGTGTGATGTATTTATGCTATGTGTTAATGTTTATAATGAATGTGTAAACTTAAAATGAATAGATCTCTACTCTGCTCTACTCTACTCTACTCTACTCTACTCTACTCTACTCTACTCTACTCTACTCTACTCTACTCTACTCTACTCTACTCTACTCTACTCTACTCTACTCTACTCTACTCTACTCTACTCTACTCTACTCTACTCTACTCTACTCTACTCTACTCTACTCTACTCTACTCTACTCTACTCTACTCTACTCTACTCTACTCTACTCTACTCTACTCTACTCTACTCTACTCTACTCTACTCTACTCTACTCTACTCTACTCTACTCTACTCTACTCTACTCTACTCTACTCTACTCTACTCTACTCTACTCTACTCTACTCTACTCTACTCTACTCTACTCTACTCTACTCTACTCTACTCTACTCTACATGAATGAGCTGGAATCTGACTGACTGGAAGGAACTGTAATGTTTTATAATATACTTAGCTTATATTTTGAGGGATATTTTGATTTTGTTTCGCAATTTTATATTAAGTACTAGCTGTTGCCCGCGGCTTCGCTCGCGTGAAATTTGTATTTCAAAGAAGAAAATATGTAACTAAGGGCGAAGCCGACGGCCGAGATGGGTTCAGGTAAACGGTAAACCGTCTCGAAGTAAGTGAGTAACTAAAGGTGGGGCCGAAGGCGGAGTTGCATTCACGTAAAAGATATTCTTTCTCAATGAAAGTAACTAAGGGCGAGGCCGAAGGCCGAGCACTTGAGAACTTTGCGAAGAAAGTAAGTAACAAAGAGCGCCGAAGGCCGAGCTGCGTTCAGGAAGACCATAAATCTTCTCGAAGAAAGTAAGTAACTGAGGGCGAGGCCGAAGGCCGAGCTGCGTTCAGGAAGAGTATAAACCTTCTCGAAGAAAGTTAGTAACTGAAGGCGAGGCCGAAGGCCGAGCTGCGTTCAGAAATACTTTAAACCTTATCGAAGAAAGTAAGTAACTAAGGGCGAGGCCGAAGGCCGAGCTGCGTTCAGGAAGAGGATAAACATTTTCGAAGAAAGTAAGTCACAAAGGGCGAGGCCGAAGGCCGAGCTGTGTTTAGGAAGACGATAAACCTTTTCTAAGAAAGTATGTAACAAAGAGCGAGGCCGAAGGCCGAGCTACGTACAGGAAGACCATAAATCTTCTCGAAGAAAGTAAGTAACTGAGGGCGAGGCCGAAGGCCGAGCTGCGTTCAGGAAGATGATAAACCTTCTCAAAGACAGTAAGTAACTAACGGCGAAGCCAAAGGCCGAGCTGCGTTCAAGAAGAGAATAAACCTTCTCGAAGAAAGTAAGTAATTAAGGGCGAGGCCGAAGGCAGAGCTGCGTTCAGGAAGCCCATAAATCTTCTCGAAGAAAGTAAGTAACTATAAGGGCGAGGCCGAAGGCCGAGCTGCGTTCAGGAAGACTATAAACCTTATCGAAGAAAGTAAGTAACTAAGGGCGAGGCCGAAGGCCGAGCTGAGTTCAGGAAGAGGATAAACCTTTTCGAAGAATGTATGTAACAAAGGGGGAGGCCGAAGGCCGAGCTCCGTTTAGGAAGACGATAAACCTTTTCTAAGAAAGTAATTAAGGGCGAGGTCGAAGGCCGAGCTGCGTTCAGGAAGACCATAAATCTTCTCGAAGAAAGTAAGTAACTATAAGGGCGAGGCCGAAGGCCGAGCTTCGTTCAGGAAGTGGATAAACCTTTTCTAAGAAAGAAAGTAACTGAGGGCGACACCGAAGGCCGAGCTGCGTACAGGAAGTTGATAAACCTTCTCAAAGACAGTAAGTAACTATGGGCGAGGCCGAAGGCCGAGCTACGATCAGGAAGAGGATAAACCTTCTCGAAGAAAGTAAGTAACAAAGGGCGAGGCCGAAGGCCGAGCTGCGTTCAGGAAAACGATAAACCTTCTCGATGACAGTAAGTAACTATGGGCGAGGGCGAAGGCTGAGCTGCGTTCAGGAAGAGTATAAACCTTCTCGAAGAAAGTAAGTAACTGAGGGCGAGGCCGAAGGCCGAGCTGCGTTTAGAAAGACTATAAACCTTCTCGAAGAAAGTAAGTAACTGAGGGTGAGGGCGAAGGCCGAGCTGCGTTCAGGATGAGGATAAACCTTTTCGAAGAAAGTAAGTAACAAAGAGCGAGGCCGAAGGCCGAGCTGCGTTTAAGAAGACGACATACCTTTTCTAAGAAAGTAAGTAATTAAGGGCGAGGCCGAAGGCCGAGCTGCGTTTAGGAAGACGATAAACCTTCTCGAAGACAGTAAGTAACTAAGGACGATGCCGAAGGCCAAGCTGCGTTCAGGAAGATGACAAACCTTTTCGAAGAAAGTAAGCAACAAAGGGCGAGGCCGAAGGCCGAGCTGCGTTCAGGAAGACGATAAACATTTTCTAAGAAAGTAAATAATTAAGGGCGAGGCCGAAGGCCGAGCTGCGTTCAGGAAGACGGTAAACCTTTTCAAAGAAAGTAAATAATTAAGAGCGAGGCCGAAGTCTGAGCTACGTTCAGAAAGACCATAAATCTTCTCGAAGAAAGTAAGTGACTGAGGGCGAGACCGAAGGCCCAGCTGCGTTCAGGAAGACAATAAACCTTCTCGGTGAAAGTAAGTATAAACTATGGGTCAGGCCGAAGGCCGAGCTGCGTTCAGGAAGATGATAAACCTTCTCGATGAAAGTAAGAAACTATGGGCGAGGCCGAAGGCCGAGCTGTATAAAAAAAAAAAAAAAATAAGGGCGAGGCCTTTTTCACCCCCCCCCCCCCCCCTCCCTTAAAATGTGAAAATCCAAAACCCTGAAACACTTCATTATTTATTTATGATGAATAGCTATAATTATGATTTTCAAGTTTCTACCTTTAAAAAAACCGATACTCCCATACAACCCTTCGCCCCCGTTCCCCCCCCCCCCCCCCCGTAAAATATGAAAATCCAAAAACCCTAAAACACTTATTTATGATGAATAGCTATAATTATGATTTTCAAGTTGCTACCTTTACAAAACGGATACTCCCATACAATCTTTAACCCCCCGTTTCCTCCCCTTAAAATGTGAAAATCCAAAAACCCTGAAACACGTCATTATTTATTTATGATGAGTAACCATAATCATGATTTTCATGTTCCTACCTTTAAAAAAATCGATAGTCCCATACAATATTTAACCCCCCGTTTCCTCCCCTTAAAATATGAAAATCCAAAAACCCTGAAACACGTCATTATTTATTTATGATGAGTAGCCATAATTATGAATTTCACGTTCCTACCTTTAAAAAAATCGATACCCCCATACAAACTTTAGCGCCCCATTTCCCCCCCTTAAATGTGAAAATCCAAAAACCCTGAAACACGTCGTTATTGATTTATTCTCAGTAGCTGAAATTAAAATTTTCATGTTTGTAACTTCAAAGAACAAAGACTTTCATACAAACTCGTCCCCCCCATTTCCACCCCTTAAAGTTGAAATTTCCAAAAATCCTTTCTTAGCGGATGCTTGCGTTATGAAATAAATCTATGTTCCAAATTTCAGCTTTCTAGACTTAGTAGTTTTGGCTGTGCGTTGATAGATCAGTCAGTCAGGACAAACAATTTTATAAGTTTAGATTATATTTTACATAACTTTCTGTGAATCTTTTTTTTTATGTCTTAATATATTAGTAATCCAGAGTTTACCAATATCAACTCGGTAAATACTCGTTGTACCCACTCGTATATTCTTGACCTCACTTCTTATTAATTAAATATCAGCGTTCATTTTTTTAGTTTTTAATATAAATAAAAAATTATTTCCTTGAATTGTTAAGATTTCAACTAATTAAATTACCGGTTTCTTACAACGTTGATAAAGTTATTCATTTGAGTATACACGTCAACAAACTGTTTGATACTCTTTCGGGAAGTGTATATTGTTTATTTAAATGTTTGCATTCTAAACCATGTGACCAAAATGTTAATACAGCTCTGTAGGTACTCCCCAAGAACTTAATTAAGTCTATGTCCTAAATGCCTCGGCTAAGCTCGGTGCATGTTGTGTATGAGAGAAGATATTCCCTCAGGACCGCTGCTGCATAAATCCAGAGCAATGTTTTACGTTAGTCTACTCCGCAGTGGCTTCATTCCAAGTTATGCATGACGCAAATATCGCATCGGACGAACGCTGTAAGCGAAACTGTGGTTTTACTGGCATAAATAAACACGACGGCAGTTTATACCGGATACCCAGGATCATTAGTGGATAATGAGTTGTGAGTTTCTTTATTTTCGGGTTTGCATCGATGTAACAAAAATAAAACAGTACTACTGTTTTGTGTTACGGGTGACCCTGTATGTATGCGCTGAACTCCTTTTTAGTTTATTCAGAACTTGTTTCCTGCTAAATTTAATCTGAAAGAAGATTTTATTAATTACAGCGTACACGAACATATAAACTTAATATAAAAATAATCTAAAACCTATCTAAAAATAACAAATTGAACTTGAACTTGAACTTGCAGCACCTCCCAGCCAGGAGTTCTCCCACAACGGTGTAAGACCGAAGACACCAGGAGGTGCGTTTATTTTTCAGGATTTTAGGAAGACACGCTCGAGGATGGGTGAGAAAGTGAAATAATCGACCGGCTTATGTTTCAGCCCGAAGCCAATATGGGAGTATAACACTAAATACTACAAAATACTGAGTGTACTTCTAAATGGTCTAAGTGGTACTAATGAATGGGTACTTTTTATTTTACTTTAAAAAAAAATGTGTCAGAAATGTTTTATTCAGGCGCGAAACGTAGTACATTATAAACTTAGAAATATACTGTCTTGGCGGCTGTGGACAGGAATACGCAGTGTGGAATGCCCGGTGTCATCAAATACGTCGTCAACGGAAAACGGTGATTTCATACAGCTGAAGATCGGATTGACTGGAGAGGGCATACACACTGACTGACTGACTGACTGACTGACTTAGGGACATTGGTCGCGAGGTCGCCCAATTACATTACGCCGCCCCGACCCCGTACACAGCGTGTCAAAAATACCAGTACATTATTGGTTATTCAATGTTCATAGATATGATGTTTCGTCGCGCCAAACTTGGAATCGAGCTCTAGTGCGCAGTGTTCAGGCTGGTTTTCTTCGCTAACAAATTACTTCCTGCTACATTTCGCGAGTCTATCGCTATGGCTACTTTCGTGCGCTAACTTTCGGTTGAGAAATTCTGTTGTAGTAGGTAATGTTTCAAATTAGTGGGCTTGCCAGACTGCACTGACGAAAGATCAAGCCGTTGCTAGGTTGCTAGACTCAAGAGTTTATATGGGACGAAAAATGTCTCATAAAATTGGTGAAATTTTACATAGGTATGTTTCATTCATTAGATGAATAGACAGAAAATTCTTTATTGCTCCATAAATACGAGTATAAATAAACTAACACAATGAATCCAGGTATATGAGGTGCAAAGACGGACTTATATATTGTACAGATTTCTTACAGCCAACCTTCAGGTGTGTGAAATGAATGAATGCATGTATGCAATAAGAACTACATAATATATGTTTATGTATTCTTATTTAGTATGTTATTATGCTCTATATTTATGTAATATATTTACTTTATGTAATTTACTTACTGTAACTGTATATTTATATTATGCCTGACGTCTGCTTGTATACTTTTATTAATTAACTTTCGTTAGTATTAAGTTTCTTTCATTTTTCTTCTTTTGTTGCTACCTTTAAATTATGTTTTCAATTAAGAAGGTTGACTGGCAGAGATTGCCATAGGTAATAAGTCCGCCTTTTGTAAATAAAGGATATTCTATTCTATTCTATTCTATAAGATGTGAAACTTTTTAATCAAACTTTAAAAATAGTTTATGCCAAAAGCGGTAAAATATTATTATATTTGTAAGTAATACAACAATATACTGATTAGAAGTATGTCTTAATCTCACAATGTTCATTTTTAATGAAAATTACAAATGTGAATAAAAATTTTTTTTTGAACTTTTATCCTTCTTATAATTGAATTTTTTTCATTTATAATCCATCTTACTTCTTCTTACAAACACATCGTTGACACATCCAAAATACAGCAGATAAGCGCCGTTGACTAGCCTAACTCCCCCCCTAAGGGCGTTGCATTGCATGCGGTCTGACTGAAGGAGATATTATCTCTAGGGAGCGCCTGAATTCACCGGCATATTTATGCATTGCACAGCCGAGGGGAAGATAGCCCGACCGTCATTTCTCAGGGGAGTTCAACCCTAGTTGTGCTTCAGCTGTAATAACATAATTGAATAAATACTTGTGACGACAGTTTGTTCTGCAATAATAAATTGAATAATTAAGTTGATTCTAGTAGGTATTAATTTAGATCACACAATCCACAGAATTAAGCTCTATCACAGAATACATTAATGCAGAAGTGCAGAAGGATCACTCAACAAAGACACATAAATAAATAGCTACTCTTGCTACGACACAGTAAAGTGCAATATCGTTCGCACAGCGCTACTTGCCTAAAATTATATGCACCTACAGCACGCTTCTCTTTATATCGCGTAACTCTATGTATCTCTTCTGAGGCGGCACGTTTCACTGAATTGGCCCGCCAAGCCGGGCCTATCGATGTATTCATACCTACTTCAGCTTCATACCTAAAGTACGGAGCGCGCCTGGTCTGGTTCTATTCAGAAAATGTTTTTTTATTAAAACTGTATATAATACACTCTTATAGGGTGCAAAAGCCGAAATTATAGACGACAATGTGTTCCCAAATAAAACAAACATTAAAAAAACTGTTATAACTTGGTTTCCTTGCAGTGTTTACCTTCAAAAGAGTGTCGGACGTAAACTATTTAAAAAAAAAATTTTGTACACCTGAGATTTGAGTCTAGAACCATAAAATTCGGTACTTAAAGCAATATGCTCTTCTCCACTATGCATCAAAAATGCCGTGACTCTCTTCCTAATGTGAGCCCAGCGAGAACGCACATTTGTATACTCGCGATATTTACGCCATGCTTGGAATCGAGCTGCACGAACTACGGTACGGTCGCAGTGGGTAATCTCTGTGCGCTGGTCATTTGTCTCAATTTAAACTTCCTCCGAGTCGCATGCCGATTGCTTCTATTATAATAGCGCTACCTGAGGGGTTACTGTGTCCCAAATAGCGTTACACTCCTTGCCCCTTATACTAATGAAATGAAATGAAACGAAATGAAACGTAATGCAACGAAATTAAACGAAATCAAATGAAATGAAATGTTATGAAACGAAAATAAATAAAATGTATTGTAATGAAATGAAATGAAAACACATTGATTGCACACAAACACATTTAGAAAAGGTGGATTTAATGCCTCGATGCATTTTCTATCAGTCAAGCCTGGGATTGTGGGTAAGGTTGATGGTTGGTACGTGATTCGTGGTATATTCAAATGGTAGCCCACTGGATTGATACCACCGTACAGGAGATGGCCGCATAGCAACCTCGGCTGTGCTGTTTCGTGGCGCCGATCCACCCGTAGGTGTATAACGACGCTCATGAACATTCGGTCGTACGCGGGTGTTGTGTATGCCATGCCCGCCTAACGGCGCCTATTCACGCCTCTTTAAGGACCCGATACTGTACTTGGGTGTACTCGTACTGCAGTGGCTGTACTCGCAATGTATGTCTAGCCTGCAAGTATAAATATTATTTATTATTTATAATTATGTATTTCGCGACAAAATGGGTCCAACTGAAAATCGGCGCAATACTACGTTGTTTACACGCGCAGTTGGAAAGGGACCCAACTCCGCACACGCGGAGTTGGGCCCAATTTGTCGCCAATATTAGTGAAGTATTGAAATATATTGTAAATTTTAATCGGAAATGGCGACAGAATATAAACGTTTCATTCATTCATTCGATTCGCCTTCATTATCAATATTTCGATACGATTCACTATCAATATTTCTGTTTTTTCACATGTGTAAGTGGTCATGTTTACTTCCCCGCAAAATAAATACAGGTGATATGTTTTCACAGTTTCATAGTTCATTCACAGTAGGCGCTGTATTCTTGGGGATTATATTTTTAATCCTAGGCACTCAACCCCAAGGCTAAAACTCAGTTCATAGCGGAAGTCGGACTTGGGGGTGAGCTATAAACTTTTGATAGATCACATAGACCTTCCTAAATCGCAGTATCGCAGTTATAACGGACCTCAGTGGTCCTAACTCTCAAACTTTAAGTCATAATCATATATTTCTTTTTATGATGTGAAATGAAAAAAAAAATATAAGGTTGGTATTTTAGCCTAGAATACACAAAAATAAAAATATACAAGTTTTAAAGGTTGTCCAAGAAACTCTGCCGCTAAAACTAGCCAGTGAATGTAAAATAAGGGGCAGCAGTTAGACAATAACACGTACAGACTGATAACAGGTCCAATTTAGATTAGGTTCGAATGCATAATCTAAAAAAGTAAGGTAGATAAATTAGGAAAAGGAAAATATAAAATTTCGTAACTATATAAAAAATCCTTACTTCCTCTTAACTTAACTTTAATACGTTAACGTTAACTTCATAACAATTTCGACTGACCTACATTCAGTGTGGTGGAGTTAACTACTCGTATAAGCGATAGTAAGGTAGGGGAAGGCGCCGACAGTTTTATGTGGAATCCAAACCACTGCCAGCCTCATCGGTCCAACGGTGACAGACATGTCACAAATCCAAAGTCAGACGACGCCTAGTGTGCTTAACTTCGACGGTCGAATCCCGATGCATAGCACCACCCAGGCTACCGATGTTTACAATAATGTATGCGGAAGTTAAATGCAATTTCATTCCGTTTCGATCGGTAAGCTATGTTAAATCAACTGTGATACCGCACTCCTTCCTTCATTTATTCCATCGATTCCAGTCGCTTTGACCAATCACGGAGACACACAGGGCTTACAGACTGCACTATTGATGCCCTCGATGTAGGGCAAATAAACCTAGAATCGCCAGCCTTGCTAGCATGGTGGGGCAACGCTTCGGCCTCTGATCACCAAAAGTAAGCACTGTGAGGTCGGCTTTTCGGCTGAGTGACCGTACGGTAAGAGCGTTGTGGCTGGCCGTTGTTCGAGTTCTACGTAGAACAGATTTAGGTTCCTTCTCTTGCGTTCACGTAAGCTATACACGTTTTCGAAGAAAGTAAGTCACCAAGGGCGAGGCCGAAGGCCGAGCTGCGATCACGTAAACCATATCGAAATTTCTGGGCGTCGTCGCCGGCTTCTTTTGCGATAGGTCCGAGGTTCGAATCCGGTCGGCGTGTACCAATAAGTTTTTTCTGATGGAAAAATGTATGTGCATATCTACTGCTTCACCGCTCGGAACCAATGTAAAACGTACCTTATGTACGTACCAGTATTTATTTTATGTATGTATCTATTTATATGTTTGTGTCCATTTATTTAATAGTTTTATTCTTTACACTTTACCTTTGCACTGCATTGTTCGCCCTTCCGCTGCGCTTCCATCCCAAAAGTTAGTTTATAAAGAATACTATATCGTATTAAAATTATGTTTCATGTTTTTATGGTGTACAGTAAAGTATATTTGATTTGATTTCATAATATGATTTGGTTTCCTCACGACGACGCTATCCTAGAAAAATAAACACATACAACAATATTTCATTCATATGAATAAAACCGACGGTTAATTAAACCAATTTTAACAAATTAATGAGTTTGTATCAAAAAGATCAACAATTCCGCGGCGTGCCGCCCGCCGCGAACCCGCACTGGCCAAACAGAAGACCGATCTAACCGCTGCTCGTTTGGCAGCTCATTTTCACAGCGAATGAAAGTCTTACTCGCCTCAAATATTTACGAATTATAATAGGGGTCCTGAAAAGGAATATTTCATTCGGAGGCCGAATATTAATGCCACGTCAACTTACCGTTCAGTTCGCGAACAGTTTGGAAACGCACGTTTTCCAACGTGCGTTTGGCTTTGTATTTTTTTTTATGGCAACTCACGCGGTTGGCTATATCACCTACAACATTCGTGATGTCAGCCCCTATTGTTAATAAGTATTCTTTTTATTATTTTATCTTCAATTGTCACGCTCAACACTTTTGCTACTACCTACTTACATTCCACTATATTATCGAATCTCAAACATCCAAAGGTTGGCTGTAAGAAATCTCTGTAAGGGATAAGTCCGCCTTTGCACCTTATGTAAATTTTCCAATGTATTTGTTACTGTTTAATGTTTACTGGAGCAATAAAGAATTTTCTATCTATCTATCTAACACCGGATGAACTAGGGTCCCATGTCAGTGATTCCCTTCATTTCATGTCGGCTACACTGAACTGGACGGAAAACACGAACTATTTACATAACCGTTTCGACCGACGTATTTTCGTAATTTTGTTTGTATAGGGATTCTATTTACCTATACCTACAGCAATTAATTCAAACGTAAGTAAGGCACGTTTCTTTGTCGTGCCAGTAGATGTGGAACTGTCTTCCGGCGAGCGTTTCCTGAATATTATAACCTGGGGGTTTTCGGGCTGGTTTCAGAGTCATGCAGGCTAACCACATTGCGGAGTACTTGCAGGGCTGCCCGCGCTGGCCGCCCGGGTAACCCTGAAACCAGTCTAAAACGTCATATTAATATCCTAGACAGTGGACTGTCAAAAGCAAAAGTCCGCAAATCTGCTGGCATGGCACCACACTAAGTGTGGTTTCGCAAGTAGATGTGAATTTGTCTCTGTCGGTTGCACTATTTGGTGCCTCGGCAACCCTGTTGGTTTTCTTAAAAAAATATATAAATCTGAAATAATTCTTGGAAGAAATTTTTTTGCTTCGCCCCTTTTCACACTCGACAAAATGTTTTCTCACTTTGACCTGGTAGACCTCGTCATGAGACTCATGTCCCATCGTGTGATTCCTAACCATTTATTATTTATGTAGTTGCGTATATTAAACATTTTAATAAAATTAACGTAAAGAAATCTTCAAAGAGATTCCAACCGAAACGAACAGGGTTTTCACCTGGTAAACTTTCTTTGAAGTGAAGAAACGTCAAGCGGCAAATCGTCCATCGAGAACAGCTCAAGGCGAATTCAGCCTTCAGCCCTGACGCTCCGTAAATCACATTACAAATTCAAATTGTGTTTTGAATTTAGGATTCAAATGTCAATAATGAAATGGGTGGGAAGCTGGCGAGGCGGATTATTATGCAGGTTAACTGCGGGATCCCGTCAATAATTTATGGGATCTCGTGGCGGCATATTTGTCTATGTGATATTGGAGCAGTGGTGAATATACGCCTGTACAGAGAACAAGAGGGCAAAGTGCTTGGGGGCATAGAACGCGCCGAACGATATATGGTGGAATAGTGTTGTGTGTGACGCCAGACACCCTCGAGGGGTGATCTAGTCCTGTGATGTTATCTATTGTGGACAGTTCTAAGGGTCATTTAAAGGGTAAGCTCGCCTTTGTTGTATAGGGTGGTGTGTAAGGCAGTACATGTATATATATGTTTTATTTATATTTGGTAATTTTTTTTTTATTGAAACTGACACGGTTGGCTACATCGCCTACAACATCCGTGATGTCAGCCTATAACACCTTGGTGGACTAGGTGCCATTTCAGTGATTCCCTTCGGTCGTGCCGGCTACACTGAACTAGACGGAAAAGAAGAACTATTCACATAGCCTTTCAAACCGACCTTTCATTCAGTACGGTGGTGGTATCAACCCGGGCGGATTTAACCCTACCACCTATTAAGGTCAGAAGGGAAGGAACGTACAGTTTTACGTGGAATCCGAACCACGGTCATTTTCCTTTTGTGAAACATTTTTGTCCCGAATAAATAATTATTTCTTTATTAATTTAGAAATGTAAAAATGATAATGTTTTGTTTTAAAGTTATATTATATTATAACGTTATTATTTAGACAACTAAGCGGGCCCACGCTTACTCCTTATCTGGACCATGCGCAACCTTGAGGGTACGCGTATCATTTGGGAACCGCTGGCCTATGCCATTTCTCAGTCAGTCAGCGTGTAAGCGTTCACTGCTGGACATACCCCTCTCCAATTTATCTGCAGTCCTCCCGGCATTCAGCGGTGCAGAACCACTACTTTCCGCCGACGTACTTGATGTCGTCGCCCCCCTGAGCGGTCGGTCTTACCACACTCCGTTTTCCTGTCCACGGCCGTCAATGTAGGACACGGTTACTCCAACGGTCGTCGTCTCTTCGGCTGACGTGCCCAGTCCATTTGAGCTTAGTCACCCGTTGTCCAATAACGATGCAATTCCTAAATACTTAGTTAAATAGTTCGTTTCCGCCCAGTTCAATGTAGCCGATATGAAATGAAGGGAAGCACTGATATGGCACCTACATAGTTCACCCGGTTTTATGGGCTGACATCACGGATTTTGTAGGTGATGTAGCCAACCGTGTCAGTTTCCATAAAAAAAAAGTTATAGCAGACGCAACGAAAGCTGGCCACAACACAGCACTCACACAGCTACAAACATCATGTGTACGTAACTGATATGGGTTTTTAAATAACTGTGGTTGTTAGACATTATTTTAAATCCAACAGCTTTACTCACGGTTCCACTCCGAGCTATGTGGCTCGATGTTTCGGGGCAAGCGTATGGCGGACGGAGATTTGACAGTTCTCTTCCAACCGTCGCAAAGTGCTCATGAAGATGGGCCATACGCTTGGCCCGAAACGTCGAACCACATAGCTCGGAGTGGAACCGCGAGTAAAGCTATTCGATTTAAAATAGTGTGTACGTTACGTCCGTGTCGTCTGTGCAAATGCCTGTGCTGTGAGTGATACACTCGAATTGTTTATTAGTGCGACTGTGTGTGTGTGTGTGGGGGGGGGGGGGGGGGGGGCGCGGACTGTACCCGGCCACATAGTGCTTGAAGTTTCTAACAAAATACCACATCCTCAATATCTACATTTCATCCTATACTACACACACATCTCAAGCTTAAAGAAATTCATAAGACAGAAAATTCATTGTCAACATCCAAAGGTTGACTGGGAGAAATCCCTGTAAGGGATAAGTCCACCTTTGCCCCTCATGTAAATTATACTTATCGCTTGTTACTGAAATAAAATTTGGAGCAATATAAAGTATTTCTATGTATATATTCTATCTATCTAACCTTTTCCTTGTTTCCAACGCACGACCAAAGAGAAGCACTGACATGGCAACAAATTCACCAAGTTATTATTGGCCGAAATCGTGTCATTTTCCATAGCGTGCTTTCCTTTGGTCGTACCGGCAAAAACATAGCCGTTTCAAACGAACTTTCATTCAGCCAATGCCTCGTCTAAGTATATATTTACACGCCCAAGCTATTGCAGCTAAAACACACACTGTCCAAAGTTAGCTAAGCGCTCACCTATAAATAACGATCTCCGCTGCGTTAAGCCGCGTTCTCACGAGGCGAGTCAGTGGGTTAAGTTTTAGTTGAACGAGTAAAATCGCAAAGGAATTGCGTTCTCACGCTTGTAACGATAATCGAACCGACCGGATAGTCGTTCCAAGATGGCGCCAGACAAAGTGGTGCGATCGTGTTCGCTTTCTCTCAAGGGGCGATTTCAATCGGTTAACTTACATATTATTCGTTTGCGACCAACTTTTGATCGACCAGTTGGATCACAGAAAGTTGATTCCCTGTCAACTTTTGGTGGAGTCGGTTCAATTAATGACGTGATAGTGCGAGTTGAAAGATGCCCGAACGAGAGAACAGCCTTTCGAGTCGAAATCGAATACGATCGCATGACTTTCTTTCCTCCCAACATCGAATCGAAAGCGGCGGGTGGCCGAATGGTTTGGGCATCGGCTTCTCATGCGGGAGGTCCGAGGTTCGATTCCGTCAGCGTGTACCAATGAGTTTTTTCTGACGAAAAAATTTACGTGCATACTTACACCCGTTGCTTCACCGTTCGGAACCGGTGTAAAACTGTAGGTCCCTTCCCTTGCCCTTACTAGGTAGTAGGCTCAAATTGTATCCGACTGGGTTGGTACCACCGTACTGGATGTAAGATGGCCGCATAGCAACCTCGGTTGTGTTCTCCTCTAGTCCAGTATAGCCAGCAATCCAGGGAAGTCTCCGGTATGGCACCTACCTTCTCGGAGGTGATATTGGCTAGTCAGAGCATGTGCTTTGGCCCCTCTGACTCAGCCACCCATACCGGATTAAATAAAAAAATAATAATAATAATGACTTTTCGGTCCATTCGATTATCCGTTCAAGCGTGAGAACGCAATTCAATTGCGATTTTACTCGTTCAACTAAAAGTTGACCTATTAAATCGTCTCGTGAAAACGCGGCTTTACCGCCGCCCACTTGCCAGCCCACGAAGGCGGGAGCGGGTGGTGGTGGGGCGGGGGTGGGTCGCGCCCCGCCCCCGCACAACACCATACATCACCAGGCCGCCCTATCGCCAGATAACCAACATATCACCGGTGGACCGGGGAAGATTATCGATAGTGAGAGTAGGGACTAGGGACCTTCAATTGCAATGCATTGCAAGTTCATAAGCGGCGGGTGGTCGACGCGATCTTGGCCTCTTGATCTAGGGTACCAGGTTCGAATCCGGACGACTTGCACCAATGATTTATTTTTAATGAAAACATTTATATGCACATACCTACACCTGGCTGCTTCACCGTTCGGAAGTGGTGTAAAACAGTTGCTCTCTGGGTGGTAAGATCAAATTGTAACCAACTGGTCTAGTACCACCGCTAAACGTAAAATGGACGCATAGCTGCCTCGGCTGTGATATTGTCTGATCCAGTATAGCCAGCTACTCCTTTTACATTGTCTATACTATATTTATTTTTCCATTATATTTCAGTGACGAACTTACCAGCGTTTTCCTATTAGCTAAGCACAACAAAACAAAAACATAAACCGCGCCTCAATTATAATTCGAGCAAGAAAAAAAATATCCCAAAGAAGTTCAAACGATCAAACGGTTTTAAAAACAAGGACAATATTTAGCCAACAAAATCAAACGCAAGGTGGTCGGTAGACCGAAGGGCGAAAAAAAATCACAAACGCCCAAACAATTCTCTAATTGATTTGTTCCCTAACAATCTCGATAAAACCGACATCCGACTCGGCCGGGGTCCAAACGACGTCCTACGGACCCTATTGAAATAAAAACGCGACTGTTGTCCCGCTGTTGCCGGTGGGTCCGCCAAGTGCGCACTATGACTTGCTCACTGAGGATTCCGGATTTATATTGAAGTTAAATTTTCAGACGAAGCTACACTGCTGGGTAAATTTCCGAAATTTAAAAGACGCTTAAAGAAGAAAGCTTCGGAAGCTACATACGTCTTTTGTTAGCCCCGCTAGCTCTCTGGTGCGGTCGCTCGACTGTCGGTCGTGATGCATAAGCACACCTAGTCGCGTTCAGCGTTCGTTGGAGACTGACTGTGGTTCGGATGCGACGTAGAACTGTAGGTCCCTTCCCTTCTTACCTTCCTAGTCGGTAGGGTTTAATCCGCCCGGGTTGGTTGAAACTGCACTGGATGAAAGGTCGGTTGAAACGGCTGTGTATTTAGTTCGTGTTTTCCAGCAATTAGCCGGCACGAAGCTTTTTTTAAATTACGAAGTCCCTCATAAAGTCCGTCTCTCTGTGTCTGTATGTATGTAACGGATAAACTCGAAATCAGCTCAACCGATGTACACGCAGTTTTATACAAATGTAAAACCAAAAACCTCATTCAAATCGGCCCATCCGTTTATGAGCTACGATGCTACAGACTGACTCAAACACAGACAGATGGAGGCGTCAAATATCTAACACCCTTCATTTTGCGTCGTGGGTTAAAATATAGTATTCGGTATAGTACCTGGGCGACCGAGCTCCGCTCGGCGTACAACACCATGCTAAATGTTTAAAATATGACGAATCCGAGTTCAGTTACTGTCTATGGACGATGAATAAAGAATAAAGAACAGATGGCACTAAACAGGTAGCAAATAGCACTTTGAAAAAAAATAATATTTTTTTTTTAAAACGAATTTCTCAGAAATGCCTTACAACTACCAAAAACCTCAGTAGATAAACTGGGAAAATAAAACATTATCTTCTTAAATACAAAAGTTCACCCAAATCGTTAGAGCCATTTCCGAGAAACCAATTTTATCTCACTTAAAGAAATTCGGTATATAAGAAAAACAACAATAGCTCACTTAAAGTAATTTCAGTATTTATGAAAAACGCGTTGTCGTCTAGCAGATGCGTAGATATTAACAGTGTAAGCGACGGAACCCTACCTGATTCGCCTCGAATGAAAAGAAAAATATTGGAGTAGGGTCGGACGCAGTCACCTTACAGTAAATATTACGAATGTGCGAATTCAAATTGGATTATGTTGTGTCGCGCTCGCTGCACGTTCCTTCTTGTTTCTGTCGCTTTTTGTGCGTTTCCTCGCGTTTTTGCGAGGGAGGGAGGGAGGGAGGGAGGGGGGGGGGGGGGGGATGGAGGGGGGGAGGAAGTAATAGCGGCGCGGAAAGCGAGTGCGCGATAAATACAATTTATTTTTGGCGATTTCCGAGTTGCTTGTGGCGGGGATCATTCGGAGAGCGGGCAAGAGCGGCCGTTACACAGTCCTATACATACTTCAGCTGGATCAGTGGTGTTCAAGCTACGTCCATTTTTTTACGGAAACTGACTCTGTTGGCTACATCACCTACAGCATCCGTGATGTCAGCCCATAACACCGGGTGAACTAGGTGCCATGTCAGTGTGAAATTCGTATTTAAAAAGAAGAAAGTAAGCAAGCCCGCTATCACATCTTTATTTCGGCGGGCGGAACAATTCGGTTTGTATGAGTGTCACGTCTTAGCGTAACCGGAACTGAATTGTATTTAGCCTATCATGTGGCTCGTATAGTTAAATGTGTTTGTACTAAGTTTCATCGAATTCGTATGATCCCTCTATAAGTTATGAAGGAACATACATAAATAAAGAAAATATTTCTAAAAATAAGGCCTCGTGCTACCGAGGGCCTGCGAACTACCGGTTGGACACCGCTGAGCTACATAAAGGAACCAGTTTTCGAATGGTTTTGGAGAGCAGTTAACGCTTTGTATTAATTATGTTGAAATAGCTTTATTATGATCCAAATAACGAAATTAAACGGATGAACTCATTACTATTTATTTTCATTATTAACAGAGAATTTTGACTTGCTAAGTTTGTCAGTTCTTCTTCGCATTGTTATTGTTTATTAAGCATTCAGTTTTACCACAGATTACTTAATAGTTACTTCGTAACAGATAAATAACTCCATAGAAAAAGTTCCATACCTTCGGCTTTAACAGCCTACTGTTTTACGTCGCCAGTCGCTGCGTGCGAAAATGTACCTAAACAATCGAGTGTAAAGTGATTATTGCCTTGCAGCTGCGCGCAGTTGCGCGGGCGAGCGTGTAGGTATGCTTCGCGCGGCTGACGAATTTCCACTGAATTAGACCGCCGCGCCGGCGCGGCGGCAGCCCGCTGGGCGGTAGGTAGTTAGCGCGCACAAGTACATAGAGTGCGTGAGGCCTGGTTTTACTACTCTCGAACTTGTCACAATTTATCTTTAGGTTTCCGTTCCACTTCGTTGTCCGTCTGTCCGTCCGTCTGTATGTATATCATAGCCCTTTGACGTCTGAACGGTTAGTCTTTACCTTTAAACGGTTACTTTGTAAGAAAATATAGCTATTATTTTTTAAAGAACGTGGAATGATATCACTGACTGATACGGAACCTTCGGCGCTCGAGGGTTCCGTATCAGTCGTTCGATTACACCCAAGAAGAAGAGCCGGCAAAACATCCCAGGTTTTTTTTTTACAAGTTTGTTATTACAATATTAATTGACTATCCACGCATACATAGGTACATACTATAATATCGCATTGAAATAGAACTGGGAGAATTTTAACGTAGTAATTGGTATCCAAGAGTAGGTTATCTACCTATGGATGAAATTATACCTATGTACAATAAGCTACAAGCATTCGTTCTAAATTCGAACCATCGTCTTTTTAGGGTTCCGTGGCGCTGCTGGCGGAGACCCTTACAAAATCGGTTGTATGTCTAACCGTCCGTCCGTCTGTCGGTCACGTTCGAACTATCTTCTTGAAACTTGAAATGTTTATAGATTTCCGGAAGATAACAACATTTTCATGTTTAAGTAATGAATGAATGACAGAAGTCCTCAACTTTAATTAATACTGACCGTAACATTTTTGTTAAAAATAAAATAATATTTTTTTAACAGGTAGGTACTACTCGAGTAACTTCATTGATAAAAAGGTATTTCAAAGCCTAGATTATTATTAAAACATATCTTACATAAAAAAATTGGTAAAAAGTTTTAATAATAAATGTGTACAATTTTCTATGTCAGGTTAACACCAACCCAACACATTATTTCATGTTTAAAACATTCAGATAGATGAATGAAAAGGAAGATATTGCAAATACGAATACACATAATGTGCTTTGAAAGCTCCAAAACAACACAATTATCCCGAAAAAGAAATTTGATCATCCATTCGTATATTTTGAGGTCTGGCGATTATTCTGTGTCAGATACTGAACAAATAAGCTTAAAATATTGAGAGAGGATTCCATTTGATACTCTTTTAATGGAGTGACAGATATACTTTTCACGCTGCCACCCCCGACAGGCTGATAAACATTTTCCGAGGGATTTTCCGAGCATTTATCGATACAGCGGTGTACATACAACAACAAAGACTAGCTGTGACGGCGGCTTCGCTCGCGGTAAAGGTATTGGTCGATTTTTCTGCGACTGCGTTCACTTCCGACCCCTGTGACTGCTCGGCTCATATGAATAATGGCGTGATGCTATAAAGCGTATTAAAACAACTACTTAATAAAATAAATAAAAACCGGCCAACTAAGTGGTGGTAGGAACCCTCGGTGCGCGAGTCCGATTCGCACTTGACCGTTTTTAGGGTTCCGTATCCGTCGCACGGAACATATTACTAAGCTTACGCCGTCTGTCTGTCTGTCTGTCCGTCTGTCCGGGGGCTGTATCTCTTGAACCGTAATAGGTTGAAATTTTCACAGAATATGGTGTTATTTATTATGGCCGATATAACAACAAATAATAAAAATAAAAAAAGTAAAAAAATCACGGGGATCCCTATACAAGAAACTAAAAAGTGTATGCCATCTACTGAAAAGAGTATGAAGCATTTTAACTAATACATAGACGGCGTGAGTGGCGCTGACCATAACATGGCGATACGGAACCCTCGGTGCGCGAGTTCGCCTCGCACTTGGCCGGTTTTTATTTTCTTAATATAGGTTGTAAGTATCTATGCGTCCGTAAGCACTGCTGCCCACAGTACATCCAACTTTAGGTCTAGCGTGCACATCAGCGTACAAAGTACATAGGTAAATATAATTTATACTCAAGTTCAACTTTCAATGTATCGCTCCCTCCATCCAGTGATAGCCGGGGGCGAGCGCAGCGGTTAATTAATTACTCGGAAGACTGAGCGTCTCCCGTTCGATTCCCAGCTGATGCCATTCGACCGAGATAATGCTCCGGCAGCGGGGGAGACAAAGGAAATGAATTAATAAACTTCATTATAGTCAGCTTGCGCTGCACCGGTACCCATCCTGTCTGATAAATTCAACCACGTGCTTGAATAAATCCGTGCTGTATTCAATTTTTCACGATTGGTATATAATTCTGCTTAGATTCCGGGGGAAAATGATAGGATTTTTTACAGTTCCAACCACATGAAACATGACGTTTTTTTCACCTACATTATTCGCCACCATCCCATATTCCAAGGTTGGTTTGTAAAGAAGGCATATGGGAATACGAACGAAGGGAAGCACTGAGGTGTTAGTAGGCAATGTAGCCAACAGTGTCAGTTTCCATAAAATATATGGCAATAAGCTCACCTTTTGTGTCCTAGGTGTTTGTACTTTATTCAATGTATGCAATAATGTGTTGTGTGTGGGGGGGGGGGGGGGGGAGGGGGGGAGGGGTTCCGGCTTACAACAAAGCAAATTTCTCTACTGGAACCCCCTCCCCCCCACCAAAATCCTACGCATGCCTGTGCTAGACAGCCTAGCTAGTTCGAAAATCTGCTGACATGGCATCTCACTGAGCGTGGTTTCGCGAGGAGAGGTGAATTTGGCTCTGTCGACTGCACCTCTGTCTGTCTCTCGGCACAGCCACCTATGCTGACGTAGAACTGGTAAACTCTGGAGCGCTCTCCCTGCCCACATATTTCCACCCAAGTGCAGTCTCTGTTCCTTCAGTGTTGTGAATAGACACCTGTCATGCCGGCATGGCATTCGCAATCCCCACATGAGACCAAATGTCTATGGGCGTCGTTACAAATCTTATAGGTGGCCCGGCGCCACATCGACTTGCTTTTTATAAAAGAAAACGTACAAGGTGACGTGAATCTGTATCATACACTGCTATAAACTCAATTTAGTCTGAACCGATTATAAAAAAAAAGTTTCTCCTCCGCATACAGATGGGGGCGGAATTTTAAAATGTTTTTGTTTGTACAAACAGAAATGTTTTGTGCAGTCGGTCTCATGGCAACAAAACGAGACCCAAATTTTGATTTTATAAATTTTATACACACTTGTACTCAACGATATTTTACGACTTACTAGATACTCCATCAAAGTTCATTCGAATCAATCAATACCTAAAAAAATAGACTCATCACTTATCAGGAGTCTAAATTTAAAAACAAATTTTAAAAAATAAAAAAAATTACTTAATAAAAAAATTTAAGTCTGTATTTTTAATTTATTACACCAGCTATTCATTCAGGCCATATTTCGAGCTGTTTTCCCGTTAAAAGGATAATACGAGATCTCTATTTACAAAATATTTCCCAGAACAATGCGTATCTACTGGCAAAGAATATTTCTTCATGTCCACTACAATAATAATTCCCGAAACCGACAACACTTTCTTAAAACCATCCACTTTGAGTAATTCTATAGTTTCAACCCGCTAGATCCCGTTATTCCCTCAGAACAAACTACTGCAGTGCAGAGTCCCGTTGTATTCTCGACCTCACTGCGTTTGTGATAAGGTATGTTGTTGTCTGGGCAGTTGCGGGAGATAGGATTCCGTTGAAATATAAATAGGATAAAGCGGGGTCCGCTGCTGATCGTCTAGCTGAGCATTCTCCGTGACATGGGTAAAGCCACGTCTCTCATATTGCTGTCTTCCTTTCTAGTCGGCCATTTTGCTTCTTGGCGCAATATCATCTTTTTGTGGACGGCTGACGGACGCCGGACGTCTGCATTGGTAGATATTAAACGTGACGCCGGCGTATCCTCGTGACAGCTGATTTAACTGGGCCGTGGCTACGTTTGTGATGTAATTAACTATTACGTTTATTCTGCGGTGCAGGAGGCAGGCATATTGCAGACTATAATTGCTTACTGTTCAGTTTTCGTATGTGTACCCTAAAAACTATCCAGTGTACCTTGTGGGTAGAATGAAAATAATCACCACAGTTCAATATTTAATTTAAAATAATTTTAATTTTTACTTTTTTCGCATCATCATTGTGATCTACCTTCATTCTGTCTCTTCTCGTTATAATACCGTGCGTGCACAAGCTTCTCGATAATTCTTAATCATAAAAATTCTTCCTGCGCAAAGTCTTCCTTCACTGGTGCCCTATAAGTCTAGCTTGGCGATCTCCACGGCGGGGCCCCTAACCGGCGGAAGGACCCAGGTAACGGCGTCCCAGGGCGCCAGTAAGCACCTCCGACTCCACAGCAAGGTAGCCCTTTCCTGTTTGCTTATTTGTAACAATTATCATTTTTTTTAATACAGTCCATTTCCAATTTTCGAACACTTACAAACAACACAACGGATCAGGACATATCAAGCACCTCTGACAGCGCATGTGACAAACAGACCGATAGACAACTGACTTATTTTATGCGCGTGGCTGGCAACGGAACCTTGAAAAGTTAATCGCAAATGCTGATATTTCTTGACTTATTGCGATCATAGAAATGTAAGTCGAAGAGCACTTTAAACTAATTACATACATACTCGTAGGTACATACATATATAAAACACGCTGTATCTCGACAAACGGGGTAAGCAGAGCAATCAATGTTGTGTTGTAATGACTCGGGTAAATTGCAGCACAACACCGACCGCCACGTTTAGCATTCGTATAAGTATTCGGACAAGATTCAACTATCAAGCAGCAAGTAAGGCACGAAGACCCACCTGCTGCATGACTCGGTGGAAGGACCGTGCCAAGGTGAGAGGCGGGTAACCTTTCGCGCTTTAGCACAGCAGGAGAGTACGGGGCACTTTAAACGAATTGTTTATTTATCATCTCTTGGCAGTACACTGCGCTCAGATTTGTCATATTTACATTGTAACATTCCGCCAGTTCTATTATCACAGCTAAGAAGAACTGACAAGAAACTTCACTGGAATTTTTTTCAATGTGCACTTAATCTACTTTACAAAAATGTTTGCCACTACCCAAACACGCTGTGCTGATTTATGACACCTTCAGCTTATTTAATTTAATTTAATTACTATGATTACTAAGCCATAGATACTAATACATTTATTTCATGTTTTCCGGTCAGTTCAGTGTAGCCGAAAAGACCAAAGAGAGGCACTGAAAAGCCACAAATTCCTACAGGAGCAACGTGTAACAGGCCGATATCGGGCACTTCGTGGCTAGGTACGTAAATGCCCGGGGCGGGTCGCCCTTATAAAATATGTACTTCCGGTATTGACCACACTGCAGATTGGTGCAGAAGCTCTGTGCGGACGGCGCGGTACCGGAGGCAATTCGTTGCAGCATTTTGAGGGTAAGCGTAAATAAATGGCGGTTGTGTGCGGTAGTTTTTATTTGCCACGGCGGATAGTTGCTTTTAGGCCTTTGAAGTAATGGCTGGGTAATGCTCGGTGGCTGGGTAGGTATTTGGACAGTGATGAAAACGGCCAAGTGCGAGTCGAACTCGCGCACCGAGGGTTCCGTATCGCCATGTCATGGTCAGCGTCACTCACGCCATCTATGGCATCTTTATGAAATGCTTCATATTAGTTAAAATTAATGATTAAAATGTTTCATATTCGGTAGATGGCGCGCGCGCATACACTTTTTAGTTTCTTCCATGGGAACACCCGTGATTTTTTTACTTTTTCTTATTTTTATTATTTGTTGTTATATCGGCCATAATAACATTGAAAATTTCAACGGGCTACCTATTACGGTTCAAGAGATACAGCCCTCGGACAGACGGACGGACGGAAAGACAGACAGACAAACGGCGTAGGCTTAGCAATAGGGTCCCGTACCGGATACGGAACCTTAAACATGTTTTAAAACCGTTGACTATCACAGTGGATAATAAACAAAATTTAAAAGGTACATTTTCACAATTTCCAGGGAAGTCTCCGGTATGGCACCTACCTCCTCGGAGGTGATATTGGCTGGTCGGAGCATGTGTTTTGGCCCCTCCGACTCAGCCACCCATACCGGATAACATAAAAAAAAAACCTTTTCATAATAGGTACTCCTATTAGACACAATCTTACTCACTTAGGTCTTTCAGATTAAAGGATGGCATTCGAAGGCGACAGTTTCATACTTGTGTTAAATTCTCACCCATCGGTAACTAACTTTTTTTACCAACATGGGTGGCCGTGCCGAGAGACCAATTGTGCAGTCGACAGAGCCAAAATCACCTCTCCTCGCGAAACCACGCTCGGTGAGGCGCCATGCCAGCAGATTTGCGGACTGTTGCTAGAATGTCTAGCCCGTTAATACGACGTTTGAAGACACCCAGGTTAAAAACTATGCACACTCACGTATCTACATACTAATACATACACCATTACCACATATTTGAATATGTATGCATTTGGGCTATGTGAGTGGACTTGTCTCTAGTCTAATTAATGTATTATCACCATGGTTGCTTTGTGTTTACCACCTACGTACTAATAGTTTGAAAGCTCTATGTTTAATGTATGACTAAGAACTTGTCTGCTACAGCGTCGCACTTCAGTAGTGCCTCCTAATTTGAACGCGTGAGTGCACTCATTCCAATATTGGTTTACAACTGGAATACTGCAAGATTTCCATGGCGCATCCGCGCGTTTGAGTTAATCGCGAGTCGTTCGCTGCGAACCATCACATTTAGAACAAAATTTATTTTCAATAAATTTTAGCGGCGGGTGACCGAGTGGTTTGGGCATCGGTTTCTTATGCGAGAGGTCCGAGTTTCGAATCCGGTCGGTGTGTACCAATGAGTTTTTTCTGACGAAAAAATTTACGTGGATACCTACACCTGCTGCTTCACCGTTCGGAACCGGTGTAAAACTGTAGGTCCCTTCCCTTGTCCCTTACTAGGTGGCAGGCTCAAATTGTAGCCGAGTCGGTACCACCGTACTGGATGTAAGAAGATGGCTGCATAGCAACCTCGGTTGTGTTCTCCTCTAGTCCAGTATAGCCAGCAATCCAGAGAAGTCTCCGGTACGGCACCTACCTTCTCGGAGGTAATATTAGCTGGTCGGAGCATGTGCTTTGGCCCCTCCGACTCACCCACCCATACCGGATTACATAAAAAAAAGTATAATTAAAACTAAATAAAATATATTCAAAATATTTCTTCATACGCCGCATAAGCCTAGAAATTCAAAGGGGGAGCGCTATAAGCGTCCTCGGGGGCTGCCTCAGCTGAACTAGAAGAAATTTTGTATTTATAAGTTTATATTTCGTTTTATTTCTCGTTTTATTTTGTTACATAGCTAGGTTAGTTTTGTTTTATGTTAATTTTAGTTTTAATTTTCTATAAGTTCTTTCTGTTATTTCATTTTTATGTTCTCTTTTAGTTATTTTGAACAAATATCAATAAAATAAAAACAAAATATGTATTGAAAATACTTTAATATATGAAATTTTGTTGTGCTTACATAATATGGTCAGACACATGTTTCAAGTTCTTGTGGTTTTGTTATGTAACGTAACATGGTTGGCAACGTCACCTCACCGCCTAGGTTGATGCGGTGTCCGCCAAATATATGGCATTGCAAACTTTTGTTTCTTAATGTATGATTCGGGTAAAGTACTGCAAGTACCTACTCTTGTAAATTACAGCACAACACCAACCACCACATTTAGCAAGTATTAAGACAAGATAACTATCAAGCAGAAATAATAAGGCACGAAGTTCCATCCGCTGCATTACTCGGTGAAAGGACCTTGCCAACGTGAGGAGGTGGCTACCTTATCGCGCTTTTATCACATGCACTAGGAGAGATGCAGTGGGGCTATTCTTTTTAATGACCGATCACACACGGTATACGTAAGAAAAATCATCGTTGTCATTTAAATTAAAAATGCAATTAGATTTCATGAGGTTTTCTCTTCAAAACCCCACATTAAACTCACACCCTCACGCGCACTGGTACACGCGTACGAAAGTGTACATAGTGCGGGCGGTATTGCCATTGTTACCGGCGTTAAGGTCCTGTCCACCCGTATTCACCCGTACTCTTCTTTCAAGGCGCGCTTTCGCTGGTTGGAGTAGGATGCAACACAATCAATCAATCAAAAATTTGGTTTTTATTCCAAAACTACGGATCGAAACAAAAAAGTAAAAAGCTACGGATTTAGATATATGTACCAATGAGTTTTTTCTGACGAAAAAATTTACGTGCATACCTACACCTGCTGCTTCACCGTTCGGAACCGGTGTAAAACTGTAGGTCCCTTCCCTTGCCCCTTACTAGGTGGTAGGCTCAAATTGTAGCCGACTGGGTTGATACCACCGTACTGGATGTAAGATGGCCGCATAGCAACCTCGGTTGTGTTCTCCTCTAGTCCAGTATAGCCAGCAATCCAGGGAAGTTTCCGGTATGGCACCTACCTTCTCGGAGGTGAAATTGGCTGGTCGGAGCATGCGCTTTGGCTCCTCCGACTCAGCCATCCATGCCGGATTACATAAAAAAAAAAATATATATATTCAACAAATTAAATATATTTTTTCCAAAGCCTTGATTTTGGTCACGTAGCCTTAAATACGTTTTTTTTAACTAAATTCAGATGCATGTTCATGATTTTTTTCCTATCGAGCGAAATTAATCAAATCGTGTTCTCAAAAATCTTTCGATCTGCGCTGATAGATAAACTTTTACATAAATTAAAACTGAATCTGTCAGGTAAGTAATATTCCCGGTACACTTCTTGAAATTCGAGTCAGACGCAGTCTCACATCACCTTAAACAGTTCGCATCTCAAGTAGATGCCGCGCTGCGCGGCGGTGCCATCAAACTTTGAGATTATGGTCCCGGGAAAATGCTCACGCATTAATAGTCGCCCGCTCTTAACACTCTGAGCCGCGCGTCGTCCCCGGTCGCGCCGCCTCTACGTCGACTATGGAAGAGATGACACTGTAAAATTTAATATTTTAAAGAAAAGAGAGTCCCAGAGTCCCAGTCAATAATTTGAGTGACCATTTTTAGCATTACGTAGAGTACGGGACCCTATTACGAAGCCTATGCCGCCGTGTCTGTCCGAATAAATTAGAAATTAAAAAAAAACCCGACCCTTAAAAAGTAAAACATTATTTCCGTTTACTTACATACAGGACTATTGTACCGTATTGATATATTGTACCGTGTGGGGCCGGTACTTTAAAAGAATAGCCCCACTGCATCTCTCCCCGTGTATGTCGTAAAAGGCTACTAAGGGATATTCTCCTGATAATATAAGAGGGGGACTCCCTTCTTATATTACTAGGTGGTAGGGTTTAACCCGCCCGGGTTGGTACCACCGCACTGAATGAAAGGTCGGTCGAAACGGCTATGTAAATAGTTTGTGTTTTCCGTCCAGTTTAGTGTAGCCGGCACGACCAAAGGGAAGCACTGACGTGGCACCAAGTTCACCCGGTGTTATGGGCTGACATCACGGATGTTGTAGATGATGTAAGCCAACCGTGTCAGTTTCCATAAAAAAAAAAAAAAAGGAGTCGAAGGACCGCTAAGTAAATTCCCGCGCAGCATCGATTTGGAGCTACGATGCCACAGACAGACACCCATACACACATACACTAACACGTTAAACTTATAACACTCCTCCGTTTGCGTCGGGGATTAATAAAAAAAAACCGGCCCTCGGTGAGCGAGCCCGATAACCTGTGACTTGGATGGGTGACCGTTCAGGTCACCCATCCAAGTCCTGTCTGACCGCGCCCAGGTATGCCTATGACCATGAACGACAGTCGACCGATAACACCACTGTACTACCGGGCTGGGGATTAGCGCGACTAGAACCGTCAGATGGCGCGGGTGCCACACTGAATAACACGATAAAGGGCAACACATAAATTATATATATTTTTTATAGAAACTGACACGTTTGGCTACATCACCCACTACATCCGTGATGTCAGCCCATAACACCTTGGTGAACTAGGTGCCATGTGAGTGCTTCCCTTCGGCCGTTCGAAGATGGTTCGATCATGTTTTTTTTTAAGTTAAAAAATTTAATATTTTCTTTAGTACTTAAATTAAATAAAGTACCATTATCTACGCCAATAATATTTAATATCAAAATAGACATAACATGCTTGTCCCTCCTAACCACTCAAACCAAGTTTGAACGGTTTCAAATTCTGTGCGGGTAGACAGCAAACGGACGTAGAATTGTGCGCTCTGCCGATTAATTGATTTTAAATTAAAATAAAGTGTTTATTTGAGTTAATTTCTGGATTTTGTTAATGGAAAAACAATAATTTCCACGTAAGACCTGCAGTATTCCCCCTAAGTCTACTCTAGTTGTCAAAACGATACCTGTCGTCTATAGATATTATAATCATAGTCAGTGCTGTGTCGGTCTGTGATTAATTAGTACGTACGTACTTATGTAGTAATCACGTGATGTCTCAACCAATAAAACCCCAAGACGTGCAGCAGCTGTGTGTGAGCATGATGTCTCAGTTTGAGGACAAGCTGAAGGAGGCGCAGGCGGCGGTCGCGGCGGCGCCCGGCGCGCACGGCCGGCCCGCCGCGCCTCGCTCCGGCCCGCCGACCCCGGCGCGAGCAGCCTCTCTGAGTCTAGACGGACTGGCGAACGAGTTCTACGCATTCAAATCTGCAATCCTGTCCATGCTCGCTTCACTTCAGGCGCATCTTCGGGAGGTCGACCGGAGAGTTGATCACCTGGAGGCCATCACCAAGAAGAACACCCTCATGCTACACGGGGTGCCCGAGTCGCCCGGCGAGGACACCAAAGCCGTCGCTGCGACAACAGTTAAGGAGCGCCTGGCACTGACTCTCGAGACGTCGGCAGTGCACAGCAGTTTCCGCCTCGGCAAATCGAAACCTACCGACGGCGGCGGCGACGCGCGGCCACGGCCCATCGTCATCAACTTCGACTCGTCGGAGGCGCGCGGCTCAGTGTGGAGGAGCAAGGCCAAGCTGAAGGGTAGCGGCCTCCTGCTCACCGAGGCCCTTACGCGGAACCGACAGGAGGTGTACGCGAAGGTGCGAGAATCGTTCGACGTCGGCAGCCGCTGGACTAACGAAGGCGTCGTTCATGTGCTGCTGCGAGACGGCGCGAGGAGGAGGATCTACACGCTCGAGGACCTGCAGGAAGCTATTAAGCTAAACTCGTCCACACCGGTTGCGGCCTCACTCCCCAAGCCTACAGGACCCCGCAAGCAACCGCCTCGCTCTGGGAAAGGAGCTCTTTCTCATCGTGCCTAAGTGCTTCGATCATAAAAATATTTTTTCCGTCTGCGCCTAAGTGTCACTATCTATACTTTTGTACTAAGTTGACAGTGCTCCCTAGGTAGGTATATTATGTTCTAGTGTGCGTGTGGTTACTCAGGTAAATAATGCTCAGCCGAGTGCTCAGCAAATAGATACTTATATAAATATTATTTTATGATCTAAAGTCCGAAATCAATATGTAAGCAGATGCATAGCATTACTTAGTAGGTACATGATACGTTATTATGTACGTTTTTTACTCAAAATCATTTCGTATGGTTCATTAATTCATTCAATCATTTCCAACGTATTCCGTAAATTAACTAAAAGTAATAAATATAAGTAACTCCGAAAAATGTATGTTGACTTATCGGTTTATACTGTAAAAATACATAATACATTATTTGTATTAAAATGAAACCATGTTTATCGCAGAAGAGACAAAAATTTTAGGAAACAAACCTATTGTTTAATACCTAGTAGATTCGCGACAGATTGAGATGCATTTACCTACTTCACTTTGTAAAGACGACGATGGCGAGCGCACGGTATGAGTGCATGGGAATTATGATAAGTATTTGCATACCTACCTACCTATTGTGTTATCCATATTGACATGTACATAATGCAATGTTGTGTAATATTGTCTGTCAGTTATTTTATGTGTTATCTATCATGTTATCAACGCAAAGTTGCATCAATTCTATTCTTTATTGCTCTCTCAGACTCTCAACTATGTGCTTATGGATATCTAGGTAGGTACTTCAGTACTTTCTGTCATATAAACCTATGATGAACAGAGACAGAAACATACATACCTACATGGTTGAATGTCTATTTTCATTAACTTTTGTGTGTGTTATCCATATTGACATGTACACGCGACTGCTCTCATTTCTCACACTTTAGGAACCTTGTCAAATTAACATTCACTCATTACCCCTACAAATTATACAAATAATAAAATATTTTATTTTGACAGGGTTCCTGAAGTGTGGGAGGTGGGTGCTGTCGTCTGTACCTAGTGCAATGTTGTGTATTATTGTATGTCAGTTATTTTATGTGTTATTTATTATCATATCAACGCAAAGTTGCATCAATTCTATTTCTTTATTGGTCTCTCAACTATGTGCTTGTGGATATCTAGGAAGGTACTTCAGTACTTTCTGTCATATAAACCTATGAACAGAGATAGAAACATACATACCTACATGGTTGAATGTCTATTTTCATTAACTTTTCATGACAACTAAATGACCTCAATGTAAGCATATTAAAAATACAGCAGGTCTTTACTGAAATCTCATTTTGATTTAAAATCTTGTTTTAAATATTTTTTTTTTTTTCTCTCTCATTTATTTGTTGAGAGGTTTTGTCTCTTTTTTTGTGATTAAATTTTGTTTTTCTTCTATTTTGTTTTGTTGTTTTTTTGTTTTTTGTTTTTTTTTTTATATTTTTCTTTATTAGATTATTTATTTTTTTTCTTTATTTGATTCTTTATTTTTTATTTTTTTTTTTCCTTTTGTTTGACAATGGCAAGTGGTGGTGGGGATTCTGATGAGACATTTTACTCTGCGGCAGGCGATGATTCCTCCGATGAATATCTTTCTGACAGTACGAGTGAGGACGGCGGGTTTATACTGGCTTCTTCGTCTCCGGCTAGTTCAGTTTCTCCCGCAGGTAGACAGGCTGATTTAAACTGTAAACTTAAGCACATTTTATCTCAAAATGACGCAAAGCATTTTCAAGCGGTGCACATCAATGCCCAGAGCCTGGACGCCCACAAGGATGAGTTCCTGGCTTCCTTTATAAATCTCCCAGTGCACGCGATAGCGATTAGCGAAACGTGGCTCAAGCCCTCATTGTCATCAAAGTCTCTCTCGCTGCCGGGATATGCACTAATCAGACACGACAGGCTGAGGTGTCGCGGTGGAGGGGTAGCAGTGTACCTGCGGGAGGATTTTAAGCACAAAATTCTAGCTCTTTCTGACCCTCATTACAAAGGGGCGGAGTATATTGTGATGGAAGCCCAGGTGAATTACGTAAAGATGCTCCTGGTTGTGATTTACTGTCCCCCAAAAACTAATTATTTTGCTGAACTGGAAACCGTCTTATCTACACACGTTACTAATTATGCACACACTGTCCTGCTCGGTGATCTGAACACCTGCCTGGCTAAAGCCGACGCGCGTACGTCCAAACTCCTTAATATTATTGCCTCACTTAATCTCAACCGTCTTGAATTAGGTCCTACTTACCATTTACACACCACACATTCACACCTGGATGTCGCCTTGGTTACATCAAAGGAACACGTCTCTAACTTTGGCCGTCTGGCAGCACCTGCTTTCTCACATCACGATTTGATACATGTTTCGTATAAAATTAAAACTCCTAAGGCGAAGCCTCGAATTGTTTACCGGAGGAACTTTAAAAAGATTGAACCAGAAAAACTGCTTAATGATGCGGCCACAATTGATTGGAACAGTTTACGTAGTATAGACAATATTGATGAGAAGGTCGATGCTTTTAACAGGATGCTGATAGATCTGTTCGATATACACGCTCCCATTAGGTGCATGAGGCTGAGGCAGCTTCCGGCGCCCTGGATTACGGACAAGATACGTAGTGAAATGGCTGCCAGAGATGACGCAAAGGCAAAACACAACAAAAACCCTACCGCTGAACTCTGGGACAGTTACAAGGTACTGCGTAATCGATGTGTTCAGTCTTGTAGAAACGCTAAATGCTCCCATATTTACAAGCATATTTCCGAAAATAATGATGCAAATCTGTGGAGTTTTCTAAGATCTGTGGGTGCTTGTGAAGACAAAAAAGGTGAGCATAAGATAGACTTGGATATAAACGATCTCAATCGTCATTTTGCTACTCCGCCAGCCGCCCTAAGCGAGGCCTCTAGGACTGAAGCCGTCGAGACTATTCACAATGAAGACCTACCCAATATAGAGGCATTTGAGTTTATCCCTGTTTCCTCTAAACAAGTCAAGGACGCCATCTCTGCAGTTAAATCTAAATCGGTTGGAGGAGATGGGGTCAGCATCACAATGCTCATGCTGATTATTAACGTTATACTGCCCATATTAACTCATATATTTAATGCATCCCTGTCCACTGGAACGTTTCCAACAATCTGGAAGAGAGCCCTGATCATACCACTGCCTAAAAATAGCAAGCCTTCAGTGCCCAAAGACTATCGTCCTATCTCCATTCTGCCCGTATTATCCAAGGTGCTAGAGCGTTTGGTACAGACCCAGGTGGCGCAATTTATTACATCAAACAATTTGCATGATCCGCTTCAATCCGGTTTCAAACCAGGACACAGTACGACTTCCGCTTTGCTGAAAATAAGTGATGACGTACGATCTGCCATGAATGATAGAAAGGTTACAGTAATGGTTCTACTCGACTTCAGCAATGCATTTAACACGGTTGACTTTTCTATCCTGCTGGCTCGTCTGCGCTCTCTTAAAATGTGTGATGTCGTATTGTCCTGGTTTTCTACCTACCTTATTGGTCGTAACCAAGCAGTAAAGAATGGCGCTGAACAGTCGATTTGGCATGATCTGACCTCTGGGGTGCCGCAAGGAGGAGTTTTGTCGCCACTACTTTTTTGTATATTTATTAAAACGATTACGACAACTCTGCTCTCTAAGTACCACATGTATGCAGACGACATGCAAATATACATTCACACAAAGCCTGATGCGATTAGTGGCGCCATAGAACAGTTGAACCGAGACTTGCGTTGCATCTGTGATTGGTCTAGGCGGTTTGGTGTGTTGATAAATCCGATAAAGTCACAAGCAATAATTCTAGGCAGTCGAAAGTTAACAAAAAAGATTGACAAATCCACCCTACCATCACTCCTGGTTGACTGCACACCAATTCCCTACTCGAAATCTGTAAAAAACCTGGGTCTCTTCATGGATGAAAATCTTACGTGGCAGGAGCATATTAATAACGTTAGCAAAAAGGTTTACTACAGCTTACACTCGCTACGTAAAATGAAAAGATTCCTACCCAAGCATATCAAAATTCAACTTGCTCAAGCATATATACTCCCCCTTCTTGATTATGCAGACATATGCTATCTAGACCTAAAGAGCGAATTAGTAGATAAATTAGAACGCATGCAGAATGCCTGTATTCGATATATCTTTAATCTGAAAAAATATGACCATGTCTCAGTCTACCGGAAAGAACTCAAGTGGCTTAAAATACGGGATCGACGCAATCTACACATATTAACTTTTCTGTACAAATCTCTAACGAACCCCGTGACACCCACGTACATAAAAAATATGTTCTGTCTTCTGGCCGGCCATGGAGTCCCTCTGAGGTCAACATCAACCAACTTATTATTAATCCCGGAACACAGGTCCGAATTTATGTCTCGCTCTTTCTCTGTTCATGCTCCGCGGCTCTGGAATGCATTGCCTGAGCCCATACGCAGTGCACAGAGTGTGCACATTTTCAAATCACGCCTGAGGGAACATTACCTGTCGCAACAGTGATCTGTCTCTTTCGACCCCATCCACGGTTGCCATCGTTTTATTGATTCATATTGATTCATAATGTGTTTTTATAATTTTTTTTTCTGTAGGTGCGTACAATTTAGCACTTGTTCGCTGCGCCCCATTACAATTAGTGCCCTTAAATCTAATGGGTGAGCTGGAAGAGATTGCCATAGGGCAATAACCTCACCCATTGGATGAAGGAAAGAAACTTAAAGTATGTACTCACCTATAAAAGTTATATAATTAGCTATGTTTTTCTTCAAAATTGTTATTTATTTGTTATTGTTTCTTTAGTTTAGTATCTAGTTTTATTTTTACTCTGTGTTTTGTTATATTGCTTTTGTCTTTTTTTCATCCAATAAACGGTTATATTATTATTATATTATATTAAGTTTATAAGGCTTCAGATGCTGAGTTTAATCTCCTTCTTTATTTATAATGTACTTAACGTTATTAGCGGAAGCGAACTCACTGCTTACCTGGCAGATAAGATTACTTACTGTTTTTTTTTTTTTATGTAATCCGTTATGGGTGTCTGAGTCGGAGGGGCCAAATCACATGCTCTAACCAGCCAATATCACCTCCGAGAAGGTAGGTGCCATACCGGAGACTTCCCTGGATTGCTGGCTATACTGGACTAGAGGAGAACACAACCGAGGTTGCTTGCGGCCATCTTACATCCAGTACGGTGGTACCAACCCAGTCGGCTACAATTTGAGCCTACCACCTAGTAAGGGGCAAGGGAAGGGACCTACAGTTTTACACCGGTTCCGAACGGTGAAGCAGCGGGTGTAGGTATGCACGTAAATTTTTTGCTTACCTGGCAGATTTATTACGATGACACAGTCTGGATATAACTACTCAATTATGATTACTCAGGTTATTTTAAAATAAAATAAAAGACACGTGGGCAATAATAAATGCATAAATATTGTTTTACCTTTTTAGGGTTACGTTGCCAGCGGCGCTGTCGTCACCAAAGTCGTATTGGTATCGGACATTATGCCGGCACTTCACTTGGCTTAGCGTATTCGTGATTGTTGCAAACATTTTAGTTTTATCTCGCTCTAAACAAGCCATTAAAGGGAGACGAAACGGAAATTTTTGCCAAATTTATGTTTATTGATTTTTTTAATCTGTGGTTTATTTATTTTTTATTTTTGTCCGGACGCATCTTTACGGTTTCGTATCCGTCGTACGGGAACCTATTACTAAGACTACGCCGTCTGTCTATCTGTCTGTCCGTCTGTACGAAGGCTGTGTCTCTTGAACCGTAATAGGTAGCCAATTGAAATTTTCACAAAGTATGTGATATTATGGCCGATATAAACATGGCATAATGACAGATATATGACAAATAATAAAAACCGACTTCTTAAAAAAAGTAAAACTAAAAAACTATTTAAAATAAAAATATAAAAACCGCCTTCAAAAATATATGAAATAAAAACCTAAAAAAAAAAACCAACCCTAGAGTTGAAGGCGGTGCTAAAAAGGCTACACAAATCACAAAGGATATTATCATCCACTCATGTTTTCTTTCATGCATCATTTTTGCTTGCTTTACAAATCACAAAGGATATTATCATCCACTCATGTTTTCTTTCATGCATCATTTTTGCTTGCTTTAGCACCGCCTTCAACTCTAGGGTTGGTTTTTTTTTTTAGGTTTTTATTTCATATATTTTTGAAGGCGGTTTTTATATTTTTATTTTAAATAGTTTTTTAGTTTTACTTTTTTTAAGAAGTCGGTTTTATGTTTTTTAAAACTTTTTTTTTATTTCACAGTTTTTTTTAGTAATTTTTTGCTATTAATGTACTCGGCGGAATCGCTCGGCCTTCGGCCTCGCGATTCCGCCTCGCTTTCCAATCCGATCTTGACCCAATTAAAATAGGACCACGTCAGCTTCGATAGCTCAGTGGTGCAGACAGTCAACTGTCGCTATTGAATTTTAAGCAACGCTGGGTGCGGTCAGTACTTAGATGGGTGACCGCTGACCGTTGGAGGCTGACCAAGGTTCGGATTCCTCGTAAAACTGTAAGTCCCTTCCCTCGTAATCTTACTTGGTGGTAGGGTTTAACCTTCCCGGGTTGGTACCACCGCACTGAATTAAACGTCGGTCGAAACGGCTATGTAAATAGTTTGTGTTTTCCGACCAGTTCAGTGTAGTCAGCACGATCAAAGGGGGAAGCACTGACATGGCGCTGGTGTTATGGGCTGACATCACGGACGTTGTAGGTGATGTTGCAGAACTTAGTAGAATGGACAGCCATAAACGTGTTACGGAACCCTACCTAACAGTTGCACACCGGGAGTGCCGGCAGATCCCGTGCCACTCTAACTTAACCCTTAACGCAATGACTTAAGGTTTCATTTTAAAAATGACGCTGACGCGATGTCGCGAGTTATACATTTTTACCCACCTAAAAAAGTGCCAAGAGCCGCTAAAGAAGTTTTCACTTCAAAAACCTCAGGGTTATCCCCTTTCAAATAAAAAAAAAAAAGAATTTTCAAAATCGGCCCACAATTGACGGAGTAATCGCGTAACAAACATCCAAAAAAAAAGAAAACATACCGTCGAATTGACAATCTTTTAGGTCTAAAGTAAATTTCTCGTGAAGACAAATGCAACGAGCCCAAACACGATGGGTTTATCATGTGTAGTTTAGGAGTTCCTATGGCCACCTTCTGTCTCCATCATCAAACCAGCTCGATGGTACTCGGTACAGTAGGTACTGGCCAGGTACCATAATAAATTAAGCGCCGGTCGGAAAAGATAAAAAAATTTCAAATTTAGAATATTCATGAAACAAGGGTCCGAATATGTATCACTAGTATATCGATTCATGTATTTCAACAGGACAGAGAAAATTTCAAAATATTAGGTATTTAATACTTTTTAGTTTTTTTTTTTTTGTTTTTTGGAAATCGGTTTAATATTTTTTAAAACAGTTTTTATTTCATTCTTTTTAGTAATATTACATAAAAAAGAATAATCGAAATCGAATAATCGAAATCGATTGAAGTGGTACAGAATTATTCGCCATATGTGTCAGACTGCAAATTGCTGAATAAGTCCACATCACAAAAGTTTTGCTGAAGGTAACCACACACCATACTAATTTATCAAACTAAAAATTGCCGAATACGACCACATCACAAGTTTTGCTGAAGGTAACCACACACTATAGTATTATGCTGATTTTACGAAAACCACTCAACCAATTTCGATAAAATTTAAATGGGACCACCTCGGAAGTATGACCTAACTAACAAAAAAAGAATTTTCTAAATCGGCCCTCAATTGACGGAGAAATCGCGTAACAAACATACAAAAAAATAAAAAAAAAAAATAAAAAAAAAAATAAAAAAAAACATACAGACGAATTGAGAACCTCCTCCTTTTTTGGAAGTCGGTTAAAAAGAAGAAAAAGTAAAAAATTCACGGGGGTCCCCATACAGGAAACTAAAAAGTATATGCGCGCTATCTACCGAAAACAGTATGAAGCAGCGCTGACCATGACATGGCGATACGGAACCCTCGGGGCGCGAGTTCGACTCGCACTTGGCCGGTTTTTTTTTTCTCTTTATTTTCGGAATTGCATCTGTCTAATGAAGGAATATAAGAGGATACATGCTTAATACTTACTCCTAATATAAAAAAAAAAAAACAATAAAGTTTGGTTGGAAAAATTTGCATTCTCAAATGATTTCACCTTTTTAAGGGTAAGGACAAGACCGTGCTAAAGGGCGTAAGGCTCGCCATCTCTCACCCTGGCGCGGTGCTTCCACCGGGTCATGCAGCAGGTGGGTCTTCGTGCCTTACTGCCGCTTGATAGTTATCTTGTTGGAATACTTTGCAAAACGTGGTGGTCGGGGTTGTGCGGTAAATTACGCTGGCATCCTTGCATCACAAGACCGCTTGTACTTTTATTGGACTCTGCTTGCCCCGGTTATAAGGGATACAGCGTGTGGTATGTATATTGTAGAAAAAAAAAATGTTCCTAATAGATCGGCATTTTGCAATTTTTGCTGCCGCCTAAAATTTATTCTATAAACTGTAAAAACTATTTTGTTTTTATCCACAGTTTATTCGTTAAAATTTAGTTTTTAAATATTTTTTTTTTTTTATGTAATCCGGTATGGGTGGCTGAGTCGGAGGGGCCAAAGCACATGCTCTAACCAGCCAATATCACCTCCGAGAAGGTAGTTGCCATACCGGAGACTTCCCTGGATTGCTGGCTATACTGGACTAGAGGAGAACACAACCGAGGTTGCTTGCGGCCATCTTACATCCAGTACGGTGGTACCAACCCAGTCGGCTAATAAAAAGTTATTTTAAATTATTCTATGTACGTACCTTGTAGGATTTATTTTATGTATGTAACTATGTATATATTTGTGTTAATTTATTTAATAGTTTTATTTTCACGCTTTACTTCTCCACATCCCAAAGGTTAGTTTGTAAAGATTGCTACTTTGCATTAAACTCGCTCGTTGTGTTCCTCTTTATTGTGCACAATAAAATGTATTTTACCTGAATGCACTTGTATTGTAGGTATACATTATAATTTTATTCGCCAGGTCGTCTATACCTACTACCACACGAGTGCCCAAAACAATGGACTTTCTCGCAAGTTCTCTCACACGAGCCCAGCTGCGGCGAAGCTCAAATTCTGCGGCACAATTCCGAAAATTGCCTGCGTTTTGTCCCCGAATCGATGCGGAGGCGTCTCCTTCTATTTTATTCCTGTATTTAAATTTAGATAGACGCGAAGCGACTTCCTTCTTCCTGTGGAACGGTGACTACTACATGCAGAAGGACGGTGTAGCATGGGGTCTTCCGTCGCGCCAGTAGTTGCCAACCTGTTCATGGAGTTCTTCGAGCAGAGGGCACTCTCCACTGCCCCCTTATGACCCCCACAATCTGGCTGCGCTACGTCGACGATGCCTTCACCATCTGAACGCATGGCCGTACGGACCTGCAGAAGTTCCTGGACCATCTTAATAAGGTACATCCATGCATTCGCTTCACAATGGAGATTGAAGACACAGTGGTCTAGCTTTCCTCGATCTGCTAGTGTTGCGCCGTCCGAATGGCTCTCTCGGACATAAGGTTTACCGCAAGCCGACGCACACAAATAGATATCTGCACGCGTCTTCACACCACCATCCAGCTCAGCTAAATTCTGTGGTCAGGTCTTTGTTGTTGCGCGCGGAGCGAATATGCGATGAGGGCAGCAGGAACTACGAGAGGGAACTCGTGAAGAGAGTTTTGGTCCAGAACGGATACAAGGTTGGAGCCATGGCGGGCATATCTTCCAAGCCAAGACCACTCCCAACACAGGAGGCCCAGCGACTAAAGGCGTACCTTCCCTACAAAAAAGGAGTTACAGATCGAATAGGGAGGACACTGAATAAATATAGTATCAGAACAGTGTTCCAACCCCCGAAGAAGGTCGCACAACTCCTACGATCAGCGAGAACGCCTTACATCCTCTACACAGTCGCCAGGCGTCTACCAAATACCGTGTAGCTGTGGGAAATCATACATCGGCCAAACAAAACGCAGCGTCACAGAACGGATTTCCGAACACATCAGAGCAGTCAAGAACATGGACAAAACCAAATCTTCCATAGTTGAGCATGTCGACTCGGGAATGTAGCAAAAGATAAGATTCGTTCAGGTGAAAATTTTGGCCACTGAAAACGACTCTTTCCACGCATCATCCGTGAGTCCATCGAGATCTCGAAGCATGCCAACTTCAACAGAAAAAACTCCTACAGGCTGTCTCCGGCATGGAATCCCGTGCTCGCCCCCCTGAAGAGCGGCAGGTCTGGCAGTGTGCACCAGCAGCAGCAGGAAGACACTGTCAGTACATTCTGCTCCACCGCGGAGGTGCGGAACGCAGCCCAAGCCGAATTAGTGCCTACCCACAGCTGTAACTACAATCTCCGCAGCCGCTCGCGTTTGACAGGCAGTGTTCTGTTAACAGCGGGCCCGACCGCAGCCAGGCAGTCGCCTTGATGATGGACTGCACGCGCCAGTCCGAAACGTCGGCCATAGTGATCGCGAATTTCAACCATCCATGGTAAGCCAAACACCAACCATAATTTCATTTAAAGTTGACCTTTTGTGTCTTATTTACGCCTTAACAGGATTTTTAATGACTTCCACTTAATAAAGCAATTCATGCCCCTTCCACCAACAAGAATTCTTCGGAGAGACCCCCAAAGCGGCGCCGACTTGGTCGACGGTGCTCCCCTCTATATAAATAATTTTACGTTTTTCGCAAAGGGGGTAGCGCTCGCACGGCCTCTGAATGTTTAAACAAGAGCTCGGTCTCTCAATAAATAAAGCTGTTTTATTGGGTCTGCAGTAGATAGCAACCTTGATGGATGCTGAAGCTGTGGGGTTATTGCTCTGAAGTTTCTAACTCACTTGGCTTATGGGTCATAACTTTTTGGGCATGAAACGCTAAGGATTAATCTGCCAAATATGTTTATTTTTATAGGCGCTTTATTTGCGCGATGTTCCTGCCTTCCGTTCAAAAGTGTCGGTCGATTGTTCAAAGTATGTAATTATTATCATAATTTGAGCTATTTCGTTATACATATTTTCAGTCGTAAATTTTTCGATTTTAATAAATGTATCTGTTCTGCAAAACGGCGGTAGGATAGCCACCTCTCGCGTTGGCACGGTCCTGTCAAAATAATTTAGTAGGTATCTGTTATTTATTACCCTACTTGCTGATTGATAGTTTATCTATGTGCTGAACATGGTGATCGGTGCGGCAATTTACAGCACAACACCGATTACTATTCTCGGGATACAGTGTTATGCTGGGCCGAAAAGTTTACTGACTTTGAAAACTACTTATATATATGAAAAATATATAGTTCCCCCAAATTTTCTATTTCAGATTAATCACATATCTCGGGTACAAGGTGTGTGTAGGCAGATAAACTTCCCTCTTTTAATTTTTCCACATAACAGGAGCGGTAAGCCGCTTTACCTATCGGTTTTTGTTCTCCGTCATTTTCGTGGCGCCACTTTTAGACTTAGCGCTTCGCGTTTCGAAAAAAAAACTTTCCCGAGTGATTCACGGTGATTTGTGCTCTGCTCGAGTCGGTATTGGCAAAGGGAGATGTTTTTATGACGGATGCGTGTTTCGTAAGAGGAAAGCTCGGCGGGGGAATTACTCATCTGGGAGACCTTTTGACTCACCCCTTATTTAGGTCACGTAAGGTAAGGAGGAAGCGTTAGATACGGCTGCCGAAATAACACATCTGGCTTATTCATATAAATAAGAATACGGTATAATTTGAACGTTTAAAGTAAGCACAAAAGCAGATAGCCTTTAAGGAAATGTGTTGGAAAGGAATCGTCAAAGAATCGTTCAGCGTTCAGGATGAAACCTGTGCTTATTGTGTTAACCACAGAACGTAAAAAAAACGTGTTAAATTAGTGCGATTACCTATTTGAAGACCAGTGTAACCAAATTCCCACACAATCTTTGTAAATTGAATTTGTGAGTTTTGATGCCACCATGATGTCATAACTATTTTTAAGAAGACCAGCGTGAAGTCATTAAGAAAACCGGCTGTGCCGAAAGACCAAAGGTGCAGTCTACAGAGCCAAATAACATCTCCTCGCGAAACCGCGCTCAGTGAGATACCATGCCAGCAGATTTACGGACTATTTGCTAGGCTGTCTAGTCTGTTAATACGACGTTTGAATACACCCAGGTTAAAGGATTCGGGAAACACACTAGACGGAAGACAGTTCCACACCCTCGCGGTGCGACAAAGAAGCGATCTTAAGAAACAATTATTTACCACCTGTAGAAATTGTCTTTGTTCGGCTACCGTTTTTGCACTGTATTATAAGACAATCCCCAGTGCATCTCTCCCCGCGCATGTCGTTAAATACCGTGTGGGGTCGGTGCTTAAAAATAATAGCCCCACTGCATCTCTCACCGTGCATGTCGTAAAAGGCGAGTATGGGATAAGGACAAGATGCGTTACATAAGGGCGATAGGCTAGTGAGGAGGTTTATCGCATTCATATAATGAAATAGTTTTTAATGTGACCGGTTGAATGTATTCGTGATCAACTATTGTATATTATGAAGGCACACACACGTGATTACTGACAGCAAATTCCATCGCGCTATACCACTTCTATATAGGTCTAGTTCGGTGGTATAAAGGTTACTCGGAGTTTACTCACAGCTTTCTCCATGGCGGCTACATTATTATTGCGATGATCCATGAGCTTCATAAACACTCTTACATACCTTCGATTATCAACATTGAATTATCTTTGTTCCAGGTGGCGTGGATCCACATAGACCGACAGATGATCCTCACCATCCACCGACACGTGATATCGAGGCTGGCTCGCTTCAGCGTCTCCCACGACAACGCCATGACGTGGCTCCTGCACGTGAGCCAAGTGCAGCAGGAGGACCGCGGCTACTACATGTGCCAGGTCAACACCAACCCCATGATCAGCCAGGTCGGCTACCTGCAGGTCGTCGGTGAGTACTTGTATACCTGCACCGTGCGGCGACAACGTGACGCGTCTCCTGCACGTGAGCCGAGTGTAGCAGGAGGACCGCAGCTAGTACATGTGCCAGGTCAACACCAACCCCATGATCAGCCAGGTCGGCTACCTGCAGGTCGTCGGTGAGTACTTGTATACCTGCACCGTGCGGCGACAACGTGACGCGTCTCCTGCACGTGAGCCGAGTGTAGCAGGAGGACCGCAGCTAGTACATGTGCCAGGTCAACACCAACCCCATGATCAGCCAGGTCGGCTACCTGCAGGTCGTCGGTGAGTACTTGTATACCTGCACCGTGCGGCGACAACGTGACGCGTCTCCTGCACGTGAGCCGAGTGTAGCAGGAGGACCGCAGCTAGTACATGTGCCAGGTCAACACCAACCCCATGATCAGCCAGGTCGGCTACCTGCAGGTCGTCGGTGAGTACTTGTATACCTGCACCGTGCGGCGACAACGTGACGCATCTCCTGCACGTGAGCCGAGTGTAGCAGGAGGACCGCAGCTAGTACATGTGCCAGGTCAACACCAACCCCATGATCAGCCAGGTCGGCTACATGCAGGTCGTCGGTGAGTACTTGTATACCTGCACCGTGCGGCGACAACGTGACGCGTCTCCTGCACGTGAGCCGAGTGTAGCAGGAGGACCGCAGCTAGTACATGTGCCAGGTCAACACCAACCCCATGATCAGCCAGGTCGGCTACCTGCAGGTCGTCGGTGAGTACTTGTATACCTGCACCGTGCGGCGACAACGTGACGCGTCTCCTGCACGTGAGCCGAGTGTAGCAGGAGGACCGCAGCTAGTACATGTGCCAGGTCAACACCAACCCCATGATCAGCCAGGTCGGCTACCTGCAGGTCGTCGGTGAGTACTTGTATACCTGCACCGTGCGGCGACAACGTGACGCATCTCCTGCACGTGAGCCGAGTGTAGCAGGAGGACCGCAGCTAGTACATGTGCCAGGTCAACACCAACCCCATGATCAGCCAGGTCGGCTACATGCAGGTCGTCGGTGAGTACTTGTATACCTGCACCGTGCGGCGACAACGTGACGCGTCTCCTGCACGTGAGCCGAGTGTAGCAGGAGGACCGCAGCTAGTACATGTGCCAGGTCAACACCAACCCCATGATCAGCCAGGTCGGCTACCTGCAGGTCGTCGGTGAGTACTTGTATACCTGCACCGTGCGGCGACAACGTGACGCGTCTCCTGCACGTGAGCCGAGTGTAGCAGGAGGACCGCAGCTAGTACATGTCCCAGGTCAACACCAACCCCATGATCAGCCAGGTCGGCTACCTGCAGGTCGTCGGTGAGTACTTGTATACCTGCACCGTGCGGCGACAACGTGACGCGTCTCCTGCACGTGAGCCGAGTGTAGCAGGAGGACCGCAGCTAGTACATGTGCCAGGTCAACACCAACCCCATGATCAGCCAGGTCGGCTACCTGCAGGTCGTCGGTGAGTACTTGTATACCTGCACCGTGCGGCGACAACGTGACGCGTCTCCTGCACGTGAGCCGAGTGTAGCAGGAGGACCGCAGCTAGTACATGTGCCAGGTCAACACCAACCCCATGATCAGCCAGGTCGGCTACCTGCAGGTCGTCGGTGAGTACTTGTATACCTGCACCGTGCGGCGACAACGTGACGCGTCTCCTGCACGTGAGCCGAGTGTAGCAGGAGGACCGCAGCTAGTACATGTCCCAGGTCAACACCAACCCCATGATCAGCCAGGTCGGCTATCTGCAGGTTATCGGTGAGTACCTGTATATCTGCAGCTTGCGGCGACAACGCCGTGATGTGCTACCGAAAATGCAAAATTCGTGATTTGGTGAAATTATATCTAGTGTCCTATCAATACACACAAATTTGAACAGCATAGATTTGATACACTACTAGCTATATCTCATCGTCCTGTATAAAATCCCTATAAGGCTGCGATAGACAGAAAAACCACAGAGACAGCAGGCTAACAGCTAAAAATTGATATACAGGATAAACGAAAAAACGAATGTTATTTTAATTACGTATATGAAACGAGAAACCAAAACGAAGCCACATACTTAAAATTATTAAACAAATAAAACCTAAACATATTATATGTTGCTGATCCTAAAAGAGCTCACAGTTCTTTTAAAATTCACTGCATCTCCCCAACCGGTACTGTAGGCTGTATCGCAAACGCTACTTCATGGCCGTCAAGTTGAAGGGTCCGCTGGACGCGGATCATTAATTACTGTAGCGCACTCCTAAATCTGTGCCATCCACCAACGTCCACGAAACTGGGACACGAGCGTATTATAAAATTATACACAGATGGCGCTAGGGACACCGCTAGGCTCTCCGAAGCCGTGTTGGTTTTGAGGGGAGTTGATGACTTGTATGGGCAGCGAAGGGGTTTTTTTATGTGACTTTCACTTTTTCGTGTTAAACGTTCTATTTGAAATATTTCGAAAAGTTTAAATTGTCAAATTAGGTCCACTGAAAGGTGACTCTGGAACGCTCTCCCTGCCCACATATTTCCCCCCAAGTATAGTCTCGGGTCCTTCAAGAGAAGCGTCAAGGGATACCTGTCAGACCGGCATGGCATTCGTAGCCCCTGCATGTGACTGAATGTCCATGGGCGTCGCTAGACACCTTAAATATGGGTAGCACGGCGCCACATGTCGCGCTTACTATAAAAAAAAATATGCAGGTAGTTATGTACCACTTTTGTTCTAGGCAAACATATTCCTCCCTACATGAAAAGTGAAATTGTATGGCCTCAAAATATAAAATCTATCTCATACATCGCTCCCGAAAGAATATGCCACCGACCAAATCAGCTTATAAGCTTATTTCACAATGATTGACGCTTGCGTTATATGGCGCACCTTATCGTCTTCTCTCATGTTCTCTCAATATCTCTCATGTTTAATCTCGTGTTTAATAATTCTCTCATGTTTTAAGGTGTTACAAAAAGTGATATATATATATATAGCACTGTAATATGTAGGTACTATTTATTCCTGACATATTCCTGGGCTGTGATGTTGAGTAGCTTGGTCAAGTGTTATAGGTATTGTATGCACCCACTGTCTCTCATGATACAGCCGGTTAGGCCAGTTTGGGAGATGGTGTTTGCACACAAAACAGAATAATCATTGCCAATTAGTTTGTTATGAAATAGGGACAATTTCTGATTGTGTAAAGTGTCTCAAAAATAATAATAAATAAAATTTTGAGTTTTTTTTTATGTCCGCAAATACGCGAGTGAGGAGCCTTAACGCATTCATAGCATGATATGGCTTGTAATGAGATCGTCTGAAAGTATTCATATTGACAATTCCATGTGAAGGCACGCACATTTCTTAACAAGTTTCATCGCGTTATGGCGCTTCTAGCATTTAGTTCGGTGAGTACATCGTGTTCACTATTTGTTTTTAGGGTTCCGTATTCGGTACGGGACCCTATTACTAAGCCTACGCCGTCTGTCTGTCTGTCCATCCGTCCATCCATCCGTCTGTCCGAGGGCTGTATCTCTTGAACCGTAATAGGTAGCCCGTTGAAATTTTCACATAATATGTGTTATTATGGCCGATATAACAATAAATAATAAAAATAAGAAAACGTAAAAATTCACTGGGGTTCCCATAGAAGAAACCAAAAATAAAGGCGCGCGCGCCATCTACCGACTATAGAGTGAAGCCTTTTAACTAATCATAACACACCATTAGATGGCGTGAGTGCGCTAACCATGACATGGCGATACGGAACCCTCGGTGCGCGAGCTCGACTCGCACTTGGCCGGTTTTTTTTATTTTTTATGGTAAGCACGACATATGGCGCGCGCCAGATTAACGCAGAGGTGTAGTCCGACGGCGCCCACGGGCATTCGGATATTTACGGGGGCTGCGAATACCATGTCGGCCGGCTAGGTGCAACTTCACATTATCTTTGAAGGATCCCAGACTGCACATTAGAGGAAAGGATGCAGGTGGGAGTGCATTCCACATGTTGGCAACCCTGTAAATAAAGGATTTACAGTATCGATTTGTCCTAAGTGGGGGATATCGACAGTGTGTGGATGCATTCCCAACCTGTTGCGGAACGGTGGTAGAATGGGGATGGAGGGATCGCATCGTGCAGCTCCTTGGAACACTCTCCGTGGTACAAAGCGATAGAACAGCAGATTATCAATGCAGAATCACCCTCTGATGGCAAAAATATACTACTTTCCTAAATTAAAGATTCTTTATACGAAAGTTCCTACGTGGTTGAAATTTCGATAAATCTTGTACTACTGAACTTAAAGGACGAGAGACTGAAATACCAGAGAGTGGTCCAATCTTCCTAAAATCACAAAGTACTTTTCAAACTGAAAATGTCTTTATGTAGTTTCGTTTTACTTTTGGAGAATTCTCAAGAGTAAATTCGAAATTGGAAACGTAACGATGTAAAGATACACTTTCTTCTTTATTTCACACAAATGTTGAAATAGCACAAATACATACGTTACGGAACCCTAAAAACTTTCCAACGTGGACTATCCTTTTCACGATGGGATTCCTATGATAAACAATATGGTTAGCTCAAAATCAGCTAGTAACGAAATTTGCGAGTTCTGGTCGATTATCTCACCGAAATATTTAGCCAAGCTGCCTTTATCCACATTATTTATTAACTGAGTTGTGTCAATTAGGTCCAAATTGACACAAAGTTAGGCAGGCCTTGCCCGGCAGACCGTCGATGACTTTTCGAGTTCGTTCTTACGAAATTGTGAAAGATCGCCGAAACTAACATACATATGACTTCCTAGTGATTACTTTCAGTCAATCTTTTATGTATGTATATTTGTTTATATGTGTATATGCACCATGGATCTGTAAGTTAATAACATATTAATTTTTATGTTAAACAATATTAAAATATTTTTATATTATTATTTGCTTTATTTGACATTTTTACAATTTTATATTAATTAAGCGGGATTAGAGGTTTTATTTGACACATATGTGAATATAAGGTCAAACATAATAAGATTGGCTCCGAAGGACATCGCATCCAATGTCGGTATATTTTTTATAAAAAAAATAAAAAAAACCTTGCAACTGAATTTTGAATAAAATTTAAAGTTAGAATCAAAAGAATAATGTCTTCAAACTTACTATTAGCGGTTAATTGAATTTACCTTCATCCTTCAACCTTCGTCTATCGGTTATCCGAAGGGATGTCTCCGGTATGGCACCTTCACGGTTATTTGGCTGGCCGGAACACGTGCTCTGGCCCCTCTGACTCAGCCGCCCATACCGGATTACTTTAAAAAAACAGTGTATTAATAGAGGGTGCTCTGTTCGCAGTGCCGCCGAACATTCTCGACAACGAGAGCACGCAGTCGGCGGTGGCGGTGCGGGAGAACCAGAACATAAGCCTGGTGTGCAAGGCGGACGGCTTCCCAGCGCCCAAGATCATGTGGCGGAGGGAAGACGGCCAGCCCATCTCTGTCGACAAGAGGAAAAAGGGTGAGTACAGATTTTTTCCATATGTTCTTTTAGGTAACCTTTTAGGTACCCCTTTAGGCACCGTTTTAGGTATCCTTTAAGGTAAAATTTTAGGTGCCATTTTAGGTACCATTTTAGGTACCCTTTTAAGTACAGTCTCCAGTCGTACAGTACAAGTCTGCGTCTCTCTTCTTCCATTCACACTTTCAAAATTCTTTTAAAGAAACACTTTTGTCGTTGAAATTTATCTGATCCAAAACTATGTCTCTCATGTTCAGAGTTAGTAATATATATAATATGTAATAACTAAGTATATTTAGTCTATCTTATGTATATATCTGGTATATAGGTATAGTATTTAAACTATTCATATTTAAGTGTATCTATCTTTTGTATTCCCGTACATCTGTCATATCATAATATTTATAATATCTCTTTCCGCCACTCACCTAGCAGTTATCATACCCCAAAGGTATTCTGTTAGAAAATGCCTAGAGGCATTAAGTGTTACCTTTTGCCCATATTCTATTTGAGTGCAATAAATATATACAATACAATATAAGTACCTTTTTAGGCACCATTTTAGGTAACCTTTTTGGTACCCCGTACGGAAGCCTATTATTAAGCCTAGCCTAGTACAGTATGAAATTTTCAATATATTAAAAATTATTTCAATATATTTTTGTCCCTTCTATTTATAATTTTGTATTTATTTTACTTTATAATTTCAAAGAGTTTTTCAGTTTCATTATAACTGTTTTCCAGCAGTCACTGCCGCGTTTTCCTTTCCCTCTCCCTACAACTCAAAATATTAATATTTGTAACTTTATTAATTTTATTATAGAGAAAAGGGTCCGAGTGTGTCTGTGGCATCGTAGTTCCCAAACGGATGGACCGATTTGGAAGCGGTTTTTTATGAGAAAGCTGGATGAATCTTAATTATAACTTTATTAGTTTTATATAATTGTAACTTTATTAATTTTATTATAGAGAAAAGGGTCCGAGTGTGTCTGTGGCATCGTAGCTCCCAAACGGATGGACAGATTTGGAAGCAGTTTTTTTATGAGAAAGCTGGATGAATCTTAATTCTAACTTTATTAGTTTTATATAATTGTAACTTTATTAATTTTATTATAGAGAAAAGGGTCCGAGAAAACGCATCGTCCTTTGCCCGAACCGTGTTCTGGTTTTAGGCACTGGCACAGTCTCAGCTATTAGAACTACAAAGCTGTTTTCCAAATAGCGGCTATGCTTTATTAGCACTGACTTCCAAATAGCCGCCTTGCCTTATTCGCCTACAAGCGAAATAAAGCACCAATTTAAATTTGGAACACAGATTGCCCTAATTTCAACAATAATAATAACAAGGACACCAACGTAATAGATCTTGCTTGTATGCCGGCACTTTAAAATAAATTGTAATCCATATGGATAGTAATAACAGCATAAGGGGCTTTGCCTGCGCGGGTGTTGGAGGGGGGAGGGAGGACGAGAGGGGGTCGTAACGGCCCGCCCCGGTGATCAACCCTTCCCGGCGCGGCCGACACGCTCACACCCGGGGACTACCTCGTCGTTAGTACAATAATTATGTACGGGCCGATGTGTTAATTTCCTCGCCTTAGAGTAATATGTAGTTTACACATTTTAGGTGTAATTATGAATTCTAAAGCATACACCGGCCGTCTCATCTTAACTGCCTTTGAGAGAACGACTGTCTCGTAAAACTGACTACTCCCAGAGACCTGAAAGGAAATATATACTTTCAATAGTGTAATTCATTCATAAATTGCTGCTTCACCGTTCGGAACCGGTGTGAAACTGTAGGTCCCTTCCCTTGTCCCTTACTAGGTGGTAGGCTCAAATTGTAGCCAACTGGCTTGATACCACCACCGTAGTGGATTTAAGATGGCCGCATAGTAGCCTTAGCTGTGTTCTCCTCTCTACATTGTCGTTTCCTTCGCTACCGCGAACGAAGAAACCGCTACAACAAGCGCAGCAGCGCTAATATGAGAGTAGAACCGCTGTGACGAACGTAGAAAGAACCGCCACGACAAGTGTAGAAACTTTACAATGAACGTACAAACTTTACGACAAGCGTTTAGAACCGCTACAACAACGACGCCACGACACGAGCGTAGAGATGCTACGAAAAGCGTTCTTTGCTTCAGCGATAGAAGGAACCGCCACCACAAGCGTAGCAGGGTTAAGTCGAGCGTAGGACCGCTACAGCGAGCGTAGAACCGCTACGACGAGCGTCGAGCCGCTACGACGATACGTAGAAGCACACTGGTACTACTGTGAGAGTAGAGGCACTGCCATAGCGTAAAATATCTACAAGAGGGCCCTGAATGAGTGAAAAACACAAGTTTGACAAAGAAACATAAATATTGTTTGAACTTTAAAAGTCGTAGAGGTGGCATGTAAATAGTGATATATTCGTATTTTGTTTATTTCTTTAAAATATTTTTGGAGCAATAAAGTATTTTCTAAATATATACCTACAACACGCTGTATCGCGGCAATCATGTTAAACAGAGTAATCGGTGTTGGGCTGTAAAAAATTACAGAACAACATCGACCAACCATGTTCAGCAAAGTATTCGGACGAGATAACTATCGAGCAACAAGTAAGTAAGGCACGAATATCCACCGCTGCACGACTCGCTAGAATTGACGTGCCAATGTGACAAGTGGCTACTCTGTCGCCATTTAGCACGGCATTTCGTCATTGCCTTATTAACCCCCGACGCAAACGGATGTGTGTATGGGTGTGTTTGTCTATGGCATCGTAGCTCCCAAACGGATGGACCGATTTGGAAGCGGTTTTTTTATGAGAAAGCTGGATGAATCGGGATGGTTCTTATCAATGTTTGTAATCAAGTAAATAAGTAATAAAAAAAATTTATTATACTAAAAGTGGACCGATTTGCATGCCTCTTTTAAAAAAAAGCTTGAAAAAAAAGTTTAATTTATCGGTGGCTTTTTTAAACATACTTAAAAAGTCATAAATAATTTCCATTTACTTACTAAATAAAATATAAAAACTCAGAGCTGCGCGGGAATTTACTTATCGGTCCCCCAACTCCTTTAAGTAAGTAAACGGAAATAATTTTTGACTTATTAAGGGTCTGGAGGTTTAAATTGTAATTTAACTTATTTTCTATCTATCTAAAACGTAAAACCACTAAATAAATATTTAAATGTTGCTCGGGTGTTTGTGCCAGCCAAACACAACCTTTCAGCTCTAATTTAGTGATGTATAAATTCTGCAAGCGAAGTCAATATTCGACCAATTACCCTAATCGGATGGCGCTGTATAGTAATAGAGCAAATAAAAACGTATCTGTTTGCGAGCCGCATTTCAAAGTCAACAGGGAGAGATCGATTTTCGTTTGTCCGATCAGGACAACAAAGGTGAAAAAAAAACGAAGCAATTCAAATGGTTCACGAATAATTTAAAAGCTAATGCTTTAGGTCTGTGACGTGTTGTACTGTTATTCCATTTTACTCACTCATTTATTCACCCAGACACTTATGAGGGTCAGACAAATAATTAAATTTTTGGAAAAAAGTTTAAATTACAGTTTATTGTTCCACAAACACATTGTTATAATATTTTCCGTCTACGGTTATAATATGCAAAGATAAAATTATCGCTCTTAAATCGTACTTACGAGATATTTCTTTCAAGGGCCAAGTACCGTGTGGAGCCGGTACTTGAAAAAAATACCCCCACTGCATCTCTCCCGTGCGTGTCGTGAAAAGCGACTAAGGGATAAGGACAAGATGCCGTGCTACAGGGCGACCAGCTAGCCACCTCTCACCTTGACACGGTCCTTTCACCGAGTCGTGCAGCGGGTGGGTATTTTTTTTTTTTTTTTTTATTGATAATGACACGGATGAATCTTGTTCGAATACTTTACGAAACGTGGTGGTCAGTGTTGTGCTGTAATTTATCAGATGTCTTGCAGCACAACACCGACTACTCTGCTTACCCCGATTGTCGGGATACAGCATGTGGTATGTAAGTAGGCACGACATATTTATCGAAGTAGCAGCAAAAATCAATGATGTGGTAATAAAGAGATATTTATTTAACTTAAAAAAAATTAGGAAAATAATAAAATTTAATAAGTATTCCAAAGTTTAATGTGGAAAGTCTAAATATCCGTGATTATATACGAGTGTTTTAGATTACATTTAAGTGGTTTTTTTATTAGGTTCAAATCCATTGTATTTTAGTTTCTCAGTTTAAATTGAGATAATATTGTCTGCTCTGATTACTCTACAATAATCCGATATTCTGCTTCAAAACGTTTGTCCAATTAGCAAGGACCCACAGTATTACGTACCTAAAGTACGTACCTAACGTAAAGTACCTAACGTAATTTCACCAACGGCAGGTAGATACTCCGCTCCTATCGTTCCATTACTTCCAACATCCCCACTTACAGCCACTCGAACAAATTAAATTCCAGACTACCTTTCTAGAACATTTAATCGGACAAACGCTTTTTAATTATAAAAACGTCAATCATTCTTTGCATCCGCACGCGTCATCCCAAAGATCCTTTTCCAATTTTTCAACCCTCGCCACTCCATCCTTGACTCAAATTTTACAACCGGTTGAATAACAATCGCGTACTAATTATTTACCTGTCTCATGCAGAGCCAACCCTGTCCGTGGGGTCCTCTTGTGTCGCGCGCACACTCGCGCGCGACCGACTGTGTGCTCGAGCAGGGCTGCCACTCGAGTTGCGGGATTTGTTTTTAATCGGGTCAAGTTTTTATGCTCGCTGTGATGTAGGTGTTAGGTTTGTGATGGAGATGGTTAGGTATGTCAGATATATCTAAACGTAAGTAAGAGGTATAGAGCGAGACGGAATGTGAACTATTAAATAGAATAGAATAAAATAGGTCATTTATTCAAATGAAGTTTCGCACATACATTAAAATGCATTAACACATAGCAACATACAGTTGTAGAATAGAAAGGGCGTAAAATACGCTTATTATATTCTGAAGCTATGGATTCTTCTAGGTAAGATATTATGGAAACTTCCGGATTCCTTAAGTACACAGTTAAGTACATAAAAATGCGGGTTCATTCGATAGGTTCGGGTTCGAATCCCGGGTTGCATACCCGGGATTCGAAGTATGAATTTTTCATACTTCTTGATGAACTTTCATTCGAACGATGAATTTTTTTTATTTTATCTTCTTAGACTTCCCACTTTCGCGAAGGATAATACAGTAAGGAAAGCTGAACTGAGTCGGAGGGACCAAATCACTTGCTTCGACCAGCCCATATCACCTCCGAGAAGGTTAGTGCCATACCGAAGACTTCCTTGGAGTGCTGGCTATACTGGTCTAGAGGAGAACACAACCGAGGCTGCTATGCGGCCATCTTACATCCAGTACGGTGATATCAACCGTATTATAACCTTATATATAATACTTATATTATATAAGGTACTAACAAAACATTGTGACTTGCGAAGTATGTTTGTCAGTTCTTCTTCGCATTGAATTTAGAACTGGCGGAATTTTCGACATATCCAAGCGTTGGTTACCTACCTATGGATGAAATTATGCAATAAACAATAAACAATATTGGCTATAATTTGAGCCTACCACCTAGTAAGGGGCAAGGGAAGGGACCTACAGTTTTACACCGGTTCCGAACTGGCGAAGCATTAGGTGTAGGTATGCACGTAAATTTTTTCGTCAGAAAAAACTCATTGTTACACGCCGACAGGATTCGAACCTCGGACCTCTTGTATGAGAAGCCGATGCCTAAAGTGTTGTGTCCAAAGTTACCTGAAATTAATTGGGCCGTGTAATAAGTCCATCTTTACCAACGCACAAAAATAATATTAAATAAATAATTTAAAAATCGTTGACGTCCCTATGAACAGTCGTCTGACAACACTGTAGGCTGGCAACAAAGCTCCCAGCACACCAACGACACATGTGCAAATACCCATTTCGCTTACGCAAGCCGTCGCGTCGTCACCCTACAGTAATGCCTCACTAATAAGCCCTTATTATATTCTTACAGTATCCCCATAGTGGCACCCCTTACACACGAACCGAAGTAAATAAATAGAAGGGGGATTTGAAGATTATAATGAAAAGTGTACAAGGACAACATTTGAAACACGTTTTTTTTATATGAACCAGTATACAGAGTGTTTGATGACTATAGGTCATAAAGCAAACCAGGTACTCCTGAGCCTATTTGGAGCAAAAAAGTTAGATGAAATTTTGCTCTACGGTGAACTTTTTTTTCCATACAAAACTAAATAATTATATTTAGTTTTGTATGGAAAAAAATTCACCGTACGTAGAGCAAAATGTCATTCAAATTGTTTGCTCCAAATAGGCTCAGGAGTACCTGGTTTGCTTTATGACCTATAGTCATCAAACATCCTGTATAATGGGTATCTGTGCCGAGGGACCAAATTCTAGTTCAAAAAATTTAGAAAAAGTTTCCTTTTTTATGGAAAGCGCGACATCTGGCATCGTTTCACTAATCCAACTGAACGCTCTCTGTATGTTCCACAGCACACATTTATTTAATCTGGCCTTGAACGTGAAAAGTTTCCCACACGAATGCCTAATACGATATCAAAATATCAAGCACATGTTTGTTATTCTCGCAGCCTTTATTATGCTTCTAAAACCAATATTACATTTATGCAAATGTGCGAGTCGTAGAAATATCATCGCGACTATTATCGTATTAGTTCCGTGTCCTCGCGAAGGCAACACTAATTTGCGCGAGAGAGTTAAAATGTTCGATACTATATTCGTGATATTAATTTGTATCTGCGTTGAAATAACGTCGCAAAGACGTTTGTTTGGATTGCTTTTTAGAGTTTAGTATTTGCAATTAGACCCCGTGGCTTGTGTGTTTTATAGTTTATGGCGTCTTCTACGACTGTTTCTCGAGTAAATACATACATACTTATACATATTTATCGATTTATCACGATATTCGGGGTGAGCAGAGTCGTCGGTGTTGCACTGCAAGAACTCGCGTAAACACAACACCGTCCAATAAGTTTATACCAAAGTATATTATGACAACATAAATGTCAAGCAGAAAGCAAGGCACAAAGATGACTGGGTAGGACCGTGCTAGAGGTGACTATTCTCTCGTCCTTTATAAATGGCAACTTGTCGTTATCCCTTAGTCGCTTTTCAGAACTTGCACAGAGCGAGATGAAGTGGGACATTATTTTCAAGTAACAGGACCCACATGGAACGAATACAAAACATTGTTATAGAACCTCCACAAAATGTCGACGTTCTATCGTCGCGACGATATACATTTTCGCGTCGAAATTTCCGAAAATGTAATCTCGGTCCAAATGAGTTGAAGCCGCACGAACAGTTCGCTCTCGCGGCGGAGCATCCGCGCAAATTATAAATACAGAAAACTCATTTAGTGGTCTGACATCCCGGCCAACCCATTATATTCCGCCGCCGTACGTGGACGGCGCGACTCCAATTAAATTTCGATAATGCCGTTTTCATTTCGGGGCCGCCGCCGCCGCCGCCGTCTCGCTTTACTTACAGCCGTACGGTGGCGTAACAAATGCGGAAATTCGTTTTGAAAAAAAAAAAAAAAAAATTACAGCCGGTTTAAAATAACACACGCCCGAGTTAAAACCACACCGCCCATTTCATGGAATCTGTCTGCTTTCTGTTGGTGTTTCATTTGACGGTTCGAGCGATGAAGAAGGGTGATGAATTGATGATTGTTGGACAAAAATTTTAGCGGAAGAAATAATAAGAGTTATTATAAAGATTTTATGTTTTTTTAAGATTGCGGTAATTTTAACTGAAAAAAATAAACCATACTTTTAATGAGTAAACACTATAAAATATACAATTCAATTATGGTTCTGTACTAAAACAAAAATATGTTTTTCCCTGAAAAGATTACATTGTCGAAAAAATTAAAAGTTTTCCTGTAATCTTGTAATGGATTAATATCTAATAACCCTATGAAAGTCAAAATTTTGGCTTTAGAAACCTAGGAGAAAAGGGGGTGGGGGTAATTTTTTGCACATTTTTAACTATATTATTAAGGCCACTGAACTTAAAATTGTACAAAAAATATTTAGAATCCTTACAGTTAGCTGTTCGTTCGCAGACGTCAGTCGCTGCGCCCTGCGCCGACGTATACATCACCTTTCCCCCAAAACCCAGCAAAGATGATCTTACATATTTTAGAGTATATTAATATATATAACTCTATGTTTTATACTGATCTTCATAACTATAGTATTATCAAACGGTCCTGGCAGTTCGGGCAATAAAGTTTTATGACCTAGGGAAGCGAAACTGCGCGCGGCGCTTCGTCGTTAAAAAGTCACCTTGGTCGATAGAAACGTTAATATTAAAAATCCCAATTCAACTTCTAGTGTCCGATGCCAAATACGAATTTGGTGACGACAGCATAAGATTCAATATGGAATCGTGCAAGTTAACTGAGCGCAGGAGATTGCGTCATACCTACTAGAGCAACGGTTCGAAAATTTAAAGAGAATGCGTCATCGACCCGGTGGCGGAATTGGTAAAGTGCTGGCGGCTCAAGCCAGGAGTTCCAGGTTCGAATCCTGGTCGGGACGTATTATCTTTTATTTTTGACTCTCTTCATTTTCGGCTTTGCATTTATGTAATGAAGAAAGATAGAAAATTATTTATATATTTTTAATTAGAAAAATGCAAAGCGAAAATCATTGGAAAAAATACATCCCGACCAGGATTCGAACCTGGGTGTCTGGCTTGAGCCGCCAACGCGATAATCAACTACGCCACCGGGCCGTTACGTATTATCTCAAAATTTTTGCTCTGTTGCACCTTCATGATGTCGCATAATTTTTCCGAACAGTCAACTTGCACGTGCACGGTTCCATATTGAACCTTATGCTGTCGTCATCAAAGTCGTATTTGGCATCGGACACTATAGTATAAAGCGAGTACGTGCTTAATACTAACATATAAAAAAACCGTTTAATAAACATAGAACATTATTTACGTTTCTTTATTTATCTCAATTAATAATTTAGGTACCAGTGGCGTGGCGTGAACATTTTACTGAGGGAAGCCGGAGGCCAGAGTCAAGATAATACATAATATGAAATTGAATAAATAAAAACCGGCCAAGTGCGAGTCGGACTCGCGCACCGAGGTTTCCGCATCACAAGAAAAATATTGAAAAAAAAAACACGTTTCTTGTATGGGAATCCCCCTTAGTTTTTTATTTTTTCGATTTTTTATTATTTGTTGTTATATTCGCCATAATAACACATATTCTGTGAAAATTTCAACGGGCTACCTATTACGGTTCAAGAGATACAGCCCTCGGACAGACGGACGGACGGACAAACAGACAGACGGCTTAGGCTTAGTAATAGGCTTCCGTATGGGATACGGAAACCTAAAAAATAAAAATCTGTACCACAGTACTCAAAACTTACCAATGCAACCTGGCCGTAAGTAGGTACCTGGTGCATTATCCATTATTGATATACCTACCTACTAGGTATCTATTTGACATACTCAAGCCCTTCCTTGTAGTATTTGTCATTCCAGCCTATTTTAAGCGCTAATACTTCTCGTGGTTCATGTTCTGTGGTCATAAGCAACAACAGAAGCGCACAGCCCTCGGGCGGGACTTGGAAAGTTAGGTCATATTTCGCTCGAGCCAGCCGCCGATAACTCGAGTACTTTTTCCGCATACAATGTATGCAACAGTTCCGCATATAATACATCGGGTGCAACAATATTGCCTCGAACAGAAAGTTGGACGCATCTGTTTGTGTTAGAAATTTCGACGAGCTATATATCTGCAAGTGAACGGAAGACCGCGTGTGGTGGCTTGCCTTGGGAGAGGCCTATGTCCAGCAGTGGACCGATACAGGCTGATGATGATAATGATGATGATATATCTGCATTATATAATTGTTGAGGACTAATTATTATACATACCTACATACCACACGCTGTATCCCGACAATCGGAGTAAGCAGAGTAATCGGTGTTGTGCTGCAAGTACTCTTATAAATTACAGCACAACACTGACCATCACGTTTAGCAATAGTATTAGGACAAGATAACTATCAGGTGTGTACTGTATGGGGCCGGTACTTAAAAAGAATAGCCCCACTGCATTTCTCCCCGTGCATGTCGTAAAAGACGACTAAGAGATAAGGACAAGATGCCGTGCATAAGGGCGACAGGCTAGGCACCTCTCACCTTGGCACGGTCTTTCCACCGAGACATGCAGCAGGTGGGCCTTCGTGCCTTACTTGCTGCCTAATAGTTATCTTGTCCGAATACTTGGCTAAACGTAGTGGTCGGTGTTGTGCTGTAATTTATTAGAGTAGGTACTTGCAGCACAACACCGATTACTCTGCTTACCCCGATTGTCGGGATACGGCGGCGTGTAGAATGTATGTATGTATGTAACTATCAAGCAGCTAGTAAGGCACGAAGACCCAGCTGCTGTATGACTTTGTGGATGGACCTCGCCAGGGTGAAAGGTAGCTAGCCCGTCATCCTTTAGCACGGCATCTTATCCTTACCTAATAAAATATTTTATATCTATGTAAAACGTAAAGAACTAAATAAATTAGTCGCCTTTTACGACATGCACGGAGAGACATGCAGTGGGGCTATTATTTTTAAGTACCGGCCCCACACGGTACCTACTTATATATACTTACACGCTAATTATTATACTGGTGTGTATTTTGTCGTGCTAATTAGGAGTGCTGTTTCCACAGTTTCAATGTAGAAAGAAAGAAAACGGAATGCATAAAATAAGGTTTTTAAATAGTGGGAACGAACAAAGTCTTTTTGTAAAGTCTTTCACCGAGGTTCGGATTCCTCGTAAAACTGTAGGTCCCTTCCCTCCTAATCTTACTTGGTGGTAGGGTTCAACCCGCCCGGGTTGGTACCACCGCACTGAATGAAACGTCGGTTAAAAACGGCTATGTAAATAGTTTGTGTTTTCCGACCAGTTCAGTGTAGCCGGCACGATCAAAGGGGGAAGCACTGACATGGCACCTAGTTCACCCGGTGTTATGGGCTGACATCACGGACGTTTTAGGTGATGTAGCCAACCGTGTCAGTTTCCATAAAAAAAAAAAGTCTTCGAGATAGGTACTGAAGAGGAAGGCCCCTCGAGGCCTATGCGGGCAGTATAGCAGGAAAAGATAAAAGAAAGTGCCACTGCGCACGACTCTCGAAAATCACTCACCGACTATTGAATGCACAGAGCATCAAATACCTACCGCGCGAGGGGCGGGCGCGAGCATTTGTTGCTCTGTGATTGAATGCCAAGAAGAGACAGATGGCATTAAATAAATGAAAACAAAACAAAAAACGACTCTGTAAGGGATGGTCATGGAGTAAGATACTTTGTTTTATGAGATACGGCATTTGTAGACTCTATGTATGATACTAAAACTGAATTAGAAGGGATTTATTTGATATAAAATGAATACAAAATTAAAATGCTAAACAAACTACTTACATAACTATATAAAATATTTCACTGAAATTTTGCCTGGGGATGGAGCTGAGTGTTCCCAGCATACTCGCGGCATTCCCACGCTGGATGGCGATGCTGACCCTCTGTTTGAGATAAACTCCTGAACGAGGGTCGCCCGATATAATTTTTAATTTTGAGCCTAAAGTGTGCACAAGATTTTTTACTTCCTTACTCCAGGGGCCTAAAGTTTCGACGGAGAAAGCCAAAAATTCGTAAGATTTTTTAATTTCTGAATATTTACTGTGTTTGTTCCGCGCGGCAGCCTCCGCGGCGGCACCAGGCATCTTACATGTTTGGCTCAAATATGAAGCTGCCTTGGTGTCGACGCAGGTGGCGTCCCACACGAGAGACCTGCCCTTGGCCCATGGGATCAACGTCATCCCATCTGGGCGCTTACCGTCGTCTCTAAATAAACCGACTGGTTCCAGGATACAAGGAACATCGATGGAACTGAGTGCCCTTTTTATTATGGTATTAAGGGTGGAGTGTCTTGAAATCTCCCAGCACTTTTAGTGCAGCTCAGTCCATGACGTCCCTTCGAGTCGACGGCAGCGCCGCAGGCACAAACATGCGGTTGGCACACGTCGCAACCGAGCCGAAGAGCAACCGAGAGCCTCATGGTTGTATCGTCGAGCAGTGTGCCTGTATGTGGAGATGGAACGACGTTTAGCCACTGACCAGATTCCGGGGTGGATACCGCGCGGATGCGGGCCTGTTCAGTTGGTATTGCGGAGGCTAGGAGCGTATCGTATGACCGCTGAACCAGTAGTGAGTCCCAGACTTTTTGGCATTTTTGCCGCACTGGTGGCTCCTCACTGGGACACAGGGCATTGAAAGCATTAATGGCCTCGTTCAAATGGCATATCTCAGGTGGAACACTGTTTGAGGATAAAATGGTAGTGACCAACTCTGACACGCCATAAGCCGAGGCCAAGAAGGCCGGAATGCCCACATCGGACACACGGCGCACTCCCAGTCCACCAAATTTTATGGGTAAGGAAGCCTGCAACCATTGTGTGTTGTCTAATTTAATATTCAAAATCAATTCCAAAGTAGATTTAATTGAACTGTCAATTTTCATAATTTCATTTGGAAAAAGCCAAACGGGGGTCGTCCTAATAAGATAAACCAATTTTGGAACAGCAAAGCAAAATTTTAAAAGAACATACGCAACGTGGGACTGCAGCGAGGGAAGCAAATCGAACATCCGCTCCATCACTGTAATTTTATCGGCCAAAAATTTTGAAGTAGCTTCAAGTGACTGAATTGACGATTTTTAGAAATGTTTTCTGTATGTACTCGTATGTATGTTCCTCCATCCACTCTTAAACCGATCATCCGAATTCGATGAAACTTAGTACAAGCACATTTAACTATAATATGTGACACAGGATAGGCTAAATAAAATTCTGTTCGTGCTACCCTCAGATGTGGCTCTCATACAAACCGTACTGTTCCGCGCGCCGACATAGAGGTGCGGTAGCTGGTTAACTTTCTTTCTTCTTTTTAAATACGAATTTCACGCGAGCGAAGCCGCAGGCAAAAGCTAGTTCTAAATAATTCAAATCGTTTATTACTTTAAATATATTACATTTTACATACAAATTTAACAATAACATCCACTGTCCACTGCTGGACATAGGCCTCTCGCAAGGCACGCCACCACACGCGGTCTTCCGCCCTTCTCATCCATCCACCCCCGGCTACCTTTTTTATTTACATCGTCTGTCCACCTAGCCAGGCGGCGCGGCGTCTACGCTACGTACACTTGTACGATTCCTCCGAGCGAGCACCCGTCTACCTCACGTCTCCGACAGATGCGCCCAGTCCACTGCCACTTCAAGTTGGAAATTTTCTTAGAAATTTCGATTTCCTCTGTTCTTACTTCTTAATTTATCTGTATTTATTTACGCCACTAGTACGTATGTATGTCAATTTATGCATTTACTTTACGTACCAGTCCGATCAGCGTTCCCCAGTATGCAATAACTTCGTGTTCAAGTTTGCTTTTAACTTTCTAGCATAATGAACATTCAAATTTTGCACAAATGTTTATCGAGGCACAATGTATTCACGAGAATTGAGGAAAATGCACTGAAAATAACGTATTGCACGTAAACTATGTATTAAAAAAAAATATCCCCACTGCATCTCTTCCCGTGCATGTTGCGTGCATAATGCGACTAAGAAATAAGAACAAGGTGCCGGGCATAACGGCGACAGGATAGCCACCTTTCACTTTAGCACGTTACCTCCACCGAGTCATGCAGCAGCTGGGTCTTCGTGCATTACTTGCTGCTTGATAGTTATCTTGTCCGCCTAATACTTTGCTAAATGTGGTGATCGGTGTTGTGCTTTAATTTACAAGAGTGCTTGCAGCACAACACCGACTACTCTGCTTAACCCGATTGTTGGGATACAGCGGTGGTATGTATGTACTAGATAGACACAGACCACTTAACCGAGATATGTGTAGATAGTTAATAACTCTAGATATGAATTCAAAATTTATTTAAACAGGAAGAAAGAAAATGCGTTTATTAATCTACATTTCAAATCACAATACGAAACATAAATAACAACAAAATATTTTGGAGGAAAACAGAGAGCGGCTATGTGAATGGTTTGCGTTTTCAGTCCAGTTAGTTCAGCCGCAACGATCGAAGGGAAGCACGGACCTCACTTATACTTTACAGAAAAACTTAAGTCTTAAAAGTTCTCACGGAAAACGGAATGGTACGGAACCCTCTCCACGCGAGTTCGATTCGCACTTGACCGTTTTTTTTTCTAGAGAACTGGCACGTGTGGCTGTTTCCAACAGTCAGTGGAATAAAGACAGTCTGATACAGTCAATACCACGCTCAGTGAGGCGTACGAAGGTGTACCCTATAGGTATATTCCAGTATGAAGCGAGAGAACCGATACTCACCGCACCATCTTCCACTCAGGCCCGCCGCAGCACCGGTCTATACAGGCTGTTTCCGGATAGGGTTTCGTAACTTCAGGGTTCGAAAGGGATCCATATTTGAAGACGAAAAGCTCTGAAACTTTTTATAGACTTACACTTTTTGGTGAACAATTTTCATCATGATTTGGTGGACGGTTAACGTCCACCTTTATTAAATAAAATTTATACACTACTTTTGCGTCGGGAGTTAAAAAAAAATCCCTAATTCTCGAATAGAAATGGGTGTTTCATATTTAACTAGAAGTAAGTTAAAAGTTCAATAACATCTAAAGAAAAAGGGGACTGGACTAGGTCATTGCACTCCCTAGACCTAGACAGCACTGTTGCCAAATCTCCCCAGACTGACTGTCCATAGAGTTTTTAATACAATTTCCAATTTTATTTGTATGAAAAAAAAGAGTACAGACTTTGGATTTGAGTGATAAGGATTTTTTTTCTTCTAATAACTTTCTATTTTTGAAGTTTCTCGAACCTATCCTGAAACGCCCTGTATAATGTTTTTCTGCTCGGAATAAATTCATGAAATATTAATGCGGAGAAAATTACAGGGAAGCATCCGACCTTTCTTGAGGGGAAGCTCTTCCCGGGCGACTTACGACACCTCTAGGGTATGCAAATTTTCTGTTTCTTTTATTCAAAGTTTGCGAACGAGTATGGCTTATTAAATGCGGCGAAAAGTTGCCGTTGGGCATAACGAGGCCGCCCAGAGTGTAGTCGGTGCTTTGATGACACTGTAGAGTTGATTGGTGTTGAAGTTTGTTGATATTGTTAGTTTTGTCAAATTTTGTTGGTACTGTGTGGGGCCGGAAGTTAAAAATAGCCCCACTGCATCTCTCCCCGTGCATGTCGTAAAAGGCGACTAAGGGATAAGGACAAGATGCTGTGCTAAAATGCGACAGGTTCGCCACCTCTCACCTTGGAACGGTCCTTCCACCGAGTCATGTACCGGGTCATGCTAAACGTGGTGGTTGGTGTTGTGCTGTAATTTACAAGAGTACCTGCAGCACAAGTCCGATTACTCTGCTTATCCCGATTGACGGGATACAGCGTGTCGTATGTATGCAATTTTTTTGAAAAATCTTGCTGTTCGCAGGACGTTTTTTATGCCGAGAGACCAATAGTGCAATCAACGGAGTTAAAAATCACCTCTCCTCGCGAAGCCACACTGAGTTAGGCGCCGAGCAGCAGATTTTCGGAGTGTTGATATGCTTAATACGACATGTAATGCTCGCCGAAAAAAGTTGAAAAATAAAAATTATCATATACAGCTAATATAAAACGAGATAAATACAAAATGATACTAATGCTTTCTCTAGAAGCGAAAATAACAACATGTTGTTTGACTACAGAATTGTTCACTGTTGGAAAATTCTACTTTTTTTCCGTAGTCGGACCACTTCCGCATGGACACGGAACCCTGAAAAAGTGAAAAGAATAGGTATAAAAAAATCCATATAAACAGAATAACTTTATAATAATTATATTTACTACGGATAATTATGTAGGTACTGTGTGAGGCCGGTAATTAAAAAAAAATGGTCGAATTGATAACCTCCTCCTTTTTTTAAGTCGGTAAAAAAGAATAGCCCCACTGCGTCTCTCCCCGTGCATGTCGTAAAAGGCGACTAAGGGATAAGGACGAGATGGCTTGCTAAAGGGCGACAGGCTTGCCACCTTTCACCTTGGCGCGGTCCTGCCACCGAGTTGTGCAGCAGGTGGGTCTTTGTGACTCTATTGCTGCTTGATAGTTATCTTGTCCGATAACAAGATCGGTTAAACGTTATGTCGCGATATACCCGACTAAGGGTTATCACTCCCTTCTTATATTACTAGGTGGTAGGGTTTAACCCGCCCGGGTTGGTACCACCGCACTGAATGAAATGTCGGTCGGTCGGATGTTGTAGGTGATGTCACAGATTACTTAATAGTTCTTCGTAACAGATAAATCACTCCCAAGAAAATGTTCCTACATTCGGGCTTTAATAGCCTACTGCTTCACGTCGCCAATCGCTGCGTGCGAAAATGTACCTTAATGATCGAGTGTAAAGTGGTTATTGCTTTGCAGCTGCGCGCAGTTGCGTGGGTGAGCGTGAGCGTCTATGTATACTTCGCGCGGCTGACGAATTTCCACTGAAATAGACCGCCGGCGGCCCGTCGTCGGGCGGTAGGTAGTTAGCGCGCGCAATTACATAGAGTGCGTGAGGCCTGGTGATGTAGACAACTGTGTCAGTTTCCATAAAAAAAAATAGAACGTGGTGGTCGATGTTGTGTTGCAATTTTCCAGAGTTCTTGCAGCACAACACCGATTACTCTACTTACCCTGATGGTCGGGATACAGCGTGTGTTGTATGTATATGTATGTGTGTATTATTTACAATAAATTGTAGCCTAGTGGTGTTCTAAGCCAATGTATTTTCATACTACAGTATCTAACAGGTATTTCCGCTTGGTTCGCCCTTCCTAAATTAAACCCCACGTCTAATCTCCCCACCTCTAATAAAGCACGAAAGTGCTCTCGCTGTATTCCAGTTGATTCGAGAGCCCACTCTGTCGGCCAATTTAAACATAGGTACCCATCTAGTTTCCATACGTTTCGACCGCGCTCGCAGCATCCAATATTATTCATAGAGTTATTTGTGGTTCATCGACCGGTATATTATGCTAGGAGGCGCCTACTCGTTTTGTAATTATAGCTCGTTGAACGGTAATACGTGAAATTTGATTGGTAATGTATTTTGGAATTAGTATTTGCCAATTTCTAGCGATGTACCCACAGAGCATGAAATACGCGCACCCGCCCCTACTAGAGGCGCCGTGAGCGCGATTTCTCTACAACGGCGTTGAAGCCTGTGGGCGTGGCCTATGACTTACACATGTGTGTTGTGCGTATGCATTTGTTTTGTGCGTGTGCCTAACTTGCTCCTCTTTGTGTGTAGTGTCGATACTAGCACACACACACACATACGAAGCGCTAGCAGCTCAGCGTACGGTTATTGGGTTTCAAATATCATCGCTTAGGGCGCCTCTAGTAGGGGGCGCCCGCGGTAGGTATTTGATGCTCTGTGGATGTACCTAACCACTCAATATTTGTTCATGCTTCAATATATGTGAAATTCAGGCTTTCCAATTTCAGTCGACCAATTTATTGACTACAAATTTTAACTGAGTTTCATTCAGTCATTTAGAGGAATTTCTTTTTTAGCTTAAATTTTTTTTATGTACCGCGTGGGTTCGGTACTTGCAAAAAAAATAGTCCCACTGCATCTATCCCCGTGCATGTCGTTAAAGGCGACTAAGAGGTAAGGATAATATACTGTGCATAAGGGCGACAGGCTAGCCACCTCTCACCTTGGCACGGTCCTTCCACCGAGTCATGTAGCAGGTGAGTATTCGTGCCTTATCTTGTCCTAATACTTTTCTAAATGTGGTGGTCGGTGTTGTGCTGTAAATTACAAGATTACTTGGAGCACAAAACAGACTACTCTGCTTACCCCGATTGTCGCGATAGAGCATGTGGTACGTATGTATGTATGTTAAATATTCAATTTTTTTCTAAAAATTCTGAAGGGAAGCACTGACATGGCATCTAGTTCACCAAGGTGTTATGGGCTTACATCACGGAAATAAAAAAAACTTATTTACTTTATATATTTCAGTAACAAAATTGACGATGGCATTATACACCAGATGTACTCGCGTGTAGGTATGTTGATAGGCAGAGTGGTCAGATTCTTATGTGTTCACGGTTATGCTGTAATTTTTTTTTTTTTATTGATGCTGACACGGTTGGCTTCATCACCTACAACATCCGTGATGTCAGCCCATAACACCGGATGAACTTGGTGCCACGTCAGTGATTCCCTTCGGTCGTGCCGGCTACACTGAACTGGACGGAAAACACAAACTATTTACATAGCCGTTTCGACCGACCTTTCATTCAGTGCGGTGGTACCAACCCGGGCGGGTTGAACCCTACCACCTAGTAATATAAGAAGGGAGTCATATCCCTTAGTCGCCTTTTACGACATACACGGGGAGAGATGCAGTGGGGCTATTCTTTTAAAGTACCGGCCCCACACGGTACACAAAATATAATAATGTTCTCGTGAGCGGTAATATATGTTGATTATTTATAATAGAATTCAAAGAATATAATAATGTTATTCGTCATAATCGGCCGAAGCCGAAGACGACACGACAGTTGGAGTAACCGTGTCCTACACTAACGGCCGTGGACAGCAAAACGGAGTGTGGGAAGAGACACCCAAGTGGGACGACGACAACAAGTGCGTCGGCTGAAAGCAGTGGTTCCGTACCGCTGAAGGCCGGGAGAACTAGAGCAAAATTGGAGAGGCGTATGTCCAGCAGTGGACGCATACACTCTGCCTGACTCACTGACTGACTGACTGACATCATAATATAATAATTTTTTCAACGTCATAGTGTAAGACATCATCACACCTGTTTCCCAATGTGGTAGGCAGAGTTTTTCTAGAGTGAGAGTCAGCAGAATTCGCTCGCACGTGCATGCACACTGAAAGCTCCGTAGTTGGAGCAGTTGAGACCGCACTCTAGAACCGGTAGAGTGCGGGCTGATCTCCTGACCACAGAACACATAATAGTGAGGAGTTTTTTTTTTTTTAATCGAAATTTAAATGAAATTCAAATTAAATTAAATTAAAATTAAATTAAAATTAAATGAAAATATACTTTATTGTTCACCATTATGTAAAAGCGTCACTAAAGGCGAGACAATGACATTTATATTTACAATTCATTGTATGATCAAGCATACGGCAATATTTTTGTTCAGCTTGTCGCTGGCATGGCACCTCGCTGTGTGTGATTTCGCGAGGAGTGACGTTGTTGGCTGTGTCTGATGGTCAAATGGACTCTTGGGTATGTATGACCACTGTGCCAGTTCTTACTTTTCGCCAGGGCATTTCCCTGATCATTTGGAGCAAAATCTTTGGTAAAATTTTTCCTTGAGATGAGTTTTCCTTTTCATACGAAAGTAAACAAAATACTTTTATTATTTATACTTTTAATTAACTGTACTTATATGTAGTATATTATAGTTTATCATAGTTATTTTCCTTATATTATATTTTACATTCACACACTCAAGTCTTATATCTCACACACACCATACGACTATCAAACATCCAAAGGTTGACTGGGAGAAATCCCTGTAAGGGATAAGTCCGCCTTTGCCTCTCATGTAAATTACTTATCGTTTTACTGTAAAGTGTTTTGGATCAATACAGTATTTCTATCTATCTATCTATCTATGTAAACAATACCTACAATATTATTGTAATTAGTTTGTAAAACATAAACAATCGAAACACAAGCGGCGGGTGGCCGAGTAGTTTGGGCATCGGCTTCTCATGCGGGAGGTCCGAGCTTCGAATCCGGTCGGCGTGTACCAATGAGTTTTTTCTGACGAAAAAATTTACGTGCATACCTACACCCGCTGCTTCACCGTTCGGAACCGGTGTAAAACTGTAGGTCCCTTCCCTTGCCCCTTACTAGGTGGTAGGCTCAAATTGTAGTCGACTGGGTTGGTACCACCGTACTGGATGTAAGATGGCCGCAAGCAACCTCGGTTGTGTTCTCCTCTAGTCCAGTATAGCCAGCAATCCAGGGAAGTCTCCGGTATGGCACCTACCTTCTCGGAGGTGATATTGGCTGGTTAGAGCATGTGCTTTGGCCCCTCCGACTCAGCCACCCATACCGGATTACATAAAAAAAAAACAAAAAAAATTATATCTCCATAAGTGTTGGGTTATAAACAAATATTAAAAGTTGATTGCGTCATACCTACTAATAGAAGATGAAACTGTTCAAAATTTAGAGAGAATACGTCATCGATCCGACGGCGAAACGGTAACGCGCTGGCGGTTCAAGCCGGAGTTCCAGGGTCGATTCCTGGTCGGGAGTTCGGGACGTATTTGTTTTCTGCTTCATATTCGGGTTTGCGTCTATGTAAAAAAAAAAAAAATAACAAAAAAAAATTATTTAAAAATATTATTTACCTACATCTGTAAATAGGCTGCAGATCAAGCTGGTGAAAGATCTGCGTACGCTTTTTTTATAAATAAAAAACCGGCCAAGTGCGAGTCGAACTCGCGCACCGAGGGTCCCGTATCGCCATGTCATGGCTAGCGCCACTCACGCCATCTAGATGTCGTGTTATGAAATCCTTCATATTAGTTAAATGTCATTATTAGTTAAAATTCTTCATAATCTATTCGGTAGATGGCGCGCGCGCATAAACTTTTTGCTTTCTTCTATGGGAACCCCGTGAATTTTTTACTTTTTCTTATTTTTATTATTTTTGTTGTTATATCGGCCATAATAACACATATTCTGTGAAAATTTCAACCGACTACCTATTAGGATTCAAGAGATACAGCCCTCGGACAGACAGACCGACGGCCAGACAAACAGGCAGACAGACAGACGGTAATAGGGTCAGTTACCGGATACGGAACCCTAAAAAACCGGTCAAGTGCGAGTCAGACTCGCGCATCGAGGTTTCCGCAGCACAAGAAAAATTTGAAAAAAAACACGTTTCTTGTATGGGAACCCCCTTAATTTTTTACTTTTTCTATTTTTTATAATTTTTTGTAATATCCGCCATAATAACGGGATACCTATTACGGTTCAAGAGATACAGCCCTCGGACAGACATACGGACGGACGGACGGACAGACAGACAGACAGACAGACAGACGGCGTAGGCTTAGAAAAGATGTTGCGTTTTAATTGAATTATACGAGTAGATGAGCAACTATCAAATGCATTTGCGTTCTATCGCGCACATCTCCGTCCGTGCTTCACCTCTCCATTTTACATTTGTGATCTGGAGGAGCGCTTACATTTGAATATTTAAGGATCACGCGTCCTTAGAGAGCGATTATCTCGGAGCGCTGAGCATCGGCCGTCGCGGGGCGACTCGATAGGACTCGCCAAATGATAATTCTGCTGACATGAACCTATTCCCGTCTTATCTAGGCTGCGGCGCTAAAACAGTAAAAAAGAGCGGAAAACGATTGTCTAGTAGTTCAATTTTAGTGCTTATTAACGCGCTGTTTGCTAAATATGCTGTTTCAAAACAGACGTAGAAAATGTGAGTTTAATGCCATAGGGCATTATTCAAACCACTGGGATGTGAAAGAAGGACTTATAGAGGGTTAAGTGTAAGTTAACAGAAAATGTTCTATAGGAATGAAAATTCGGACAAAAGTTATATGAGGAAGTCGCGCAGTCGTTTATGGAATCTAACTTGATTTATTCAGGAAAGTAATACAATTAATTCATAACAAAATAATATACTTAATACAATCACAACAGAAAATACGATATGCTTTAACAATTAAAATACAATCATAAATTAAACTAAAATAACACAATTAAACTTGTTGATTCTATCTGATCTATTTGATAAATTAATTATTAGTCGTTTATGATGTAAGAAATAATATAGCGTAAATGGTGTAATTGATAATAATTTATTGCTTACAGTACGTATTTTTTTTTTTACAGAAACTGACACTGTTGGCTAGATCGACCGAATGTCGATAGGCGTCGTTAGACATCTTAGGTGGCAAGGCACCAAATGTGTCGGGCATCCATAAAAAAAAACCGGGCCCGCTATCTACCAAGAGGAGTAAGTATTTTTTGGTTTCCCCGCAGTCAGATGACAATGAGAATATCACCCTACAGAGCTTTACAATTTTCTACTTACTACTTCGTATCGTTGACGAGGCAATCAAGTGAAAGCCCTTTTTGACTCCAGCACGCTTCCCTATAGGTTCATTATGGACGTTTCCGGCATAAAATGGCATTTTCATCGCGACCGCCTTAGTTGTTATTTGTTACGAAGTTTTCGTGCTTAAAAGTTTTACCCGTGCGCCGCCGACTGTCCTGATGAAAAATGCAAGGAACGGGCCAGCGGCTCGGGCGATGCGGCATGACCAGTGCCTCGATCGTACCTACATACACCGAACTTAACGCTAGAAGCGGCAAAGCGCGATAAAATGTGTTACCTGTCGGTAAATAAAACGTGCGTGCCTTCGCATGCATTTGTCATCATGATCACTTCAAAACGCTCGCATTAGAAGCTATCTCATGATATGAATGCTCTGATGTCCCTCACTCACCTATTTGCGGACATAAGACGATAAGGTAAAAGGCTCCTGTCAGGCCGCCACGGCATTCGCAGTCCCCGTGCATCACAGAATGTCCATGGGCATCGTTAGACACCTACTCGTAGGTGAAACGATGCCACATGTCGCGCTATCCATAAAAAGGTGAGCTATTTATCACAAACATCAGTCATTTTGAAAACAGCTTACAAGCTGTCAGCCTCGATAGCTCAGTGGTGCAGACAGTCAACTGTCGCTAAAAAAACTGTCGTAAAACTGTAGGTCCCTTCCCTCCTAATCTTACTTGGTGGTAGGGTTTAACCCGCCCGGGTTGGTACCACCGCACTAAATGAAACGTCGGTTGAAAGGACTATGTAAAATAGTTTGTGTTTTCCGACCAGTTCAGTGTAGCCGGCAGGATCAAAGGGGGAAGCACTGACATGGCACCTAGTTCACCCGGTGTTATGGGCGGACATCACGGACGTTGTAGGTGATGTAGCCAACCGTGTCAGTTCCCATAAAAAAAAAGCTCCTTTGGTCGATGACATGTTTTTTCGCAAATGATGTATGAGAAAAACTCATCAAGTACTTTATAGTTCTTACATATACATTTTTGGAACAGCTCCTTGACTAGAATTTAATAGAATGAAATTTACAAAGAGTTTGTATTACGTCGCTGCGCTCCAGCGACGTAATACAAACTCTTTGGAAATTTATTTCTCATTTTTATTTTCTCTTACATCATGCTGAAACAGGAACATAAAGGAATTAAAAATTTGAAAAACTCCGACCCTTAAAAATAAAAAAATAATTTCCGTTTACTTAAAGGAGTCGGCGGACCGCTAAGTAAATTCCCGCGCAGCTCTGAGTTATTATATTTTATTAACTTAGCGGTCCCCCGACTCCTATCAGTAAGTAAACGCAAATTATTTTTGACTTTTTAAGGGTCGGACGGTGGAGGGTTTTTTAAATTTGTAATTTAACTTTCATTTCAAGCTTTAAAAAAAAACCGCATCCAAATCGGTCCATCCGTTTGGGAGCTACGATGCCACAGACAGACACACCCTACACACCCTCGTTAAACTTATAACACGCCTCTTTTTGCGTCGGGGTTAAAAAGGAACAGGCTCATTGCGTGCGTAGCTCATTCGGTGAGAGAACCACGGCGATCATTATCTGCTGCTCCCAACATTACTTATGAGCGTAATAATTTTTAAGACCACCACTTTTAAGTAAGTTTTTTGATACGCAGTTTTTTCGGGATTGAGTAGGATGCGTAAGCGAAAATAGGGGTTTGATTGTTTTATTTTAAAACTGCGAACTGAAACAAAAAACTGAAAAGCTATTGATCGATATAGTAAAGTCTTTGTAAGTAAATTCATAGTCTTTTTCATTTTTTTTTCTATAGAGCGAAATTAATCAAATGGTATTTTCAAAAATCTATCGATCCGCCCTGGTAGATGAAGTTTTACAATTAACTCGTATATTAAAACTGAATATGACAGGTGAGTAATATTAATGGCACATATCTCAGAATGAGCGCAATTTTGACTCGTATCTTTCTGCTTTCGTATAGATTTTCGGTGGATTGTTTCCGTACCTTGCGGGACACTATTATTAAGCCTACGCCGTCTGTCGGTCCATCCTTCCGTCCGTCTGATGTACGTTTAAAGGGTTGTATCTTTTAGAAACCGCAATATATGACCAGTTGAAATTTTCACAGAATAATAATATATTATTATGGCGGCTATCCTAACAAATAATAATAAAAAAGTTAAAGAATGAGGGGGTCCCCATACAAGAAATTTGTCTTTTTTTAGTTTTTTTTTGCTCTATCGTAAAAATAGTCATACATACAGGCGTCAAACTTAGATAGGTGTGATTATAGCGCAAACTCTTAAATAAAACAACTAATAATAAAAACCGTGTGGTGCCGGTACTTAAAAAGAATAGCCCCACTGCATCTCTCCCCGTGCATGTCGTAAAAGGCGACTAAGGGATAAGGACAAGATGTCGTGCTAAAGGGCGACGGGCTCGCCACCTCTCACCTTGGCACGGTACTTCCACCGAGTCATGCAGCAGGTGGGTCTTCGTGCCTTACTTGCTGCTTGATCGATTTAATCTTGTTCGAATACTTTGCGAAACGTGGTGGTCGGTGTTGTGCTGTAATTTACTAGAGTACTTGCAGCACAACACCGATTACTCTGCTTACCCCGATTGTCGGGATTCAGCGTGTGTGATATGTATGTATGTATAATAAAAAAGAAACGGCCAATTGCGTAGTGATACGAAACCCTCGGTGCGCCGAGTCCGACTCGCACTTGGCCGGTTTTTACTCACCCAGTCGTGTGACTTCCCCTGCCTTCCCGAGGTGGCGACAAAGTGAGCCCGCCCGCCGCAATCGGGTTATACTCGGACTATTCTCTTTTATTGCACTTTTGTACTTTAACTAAGCCGCTTGTTCCCAGTTTACTTAATGCCGGCTTTTATATAATTTGTCGACACTTACATTTTACTTTAAAAGTTGGCAATGTCGCGTTGTAACGGTTATTCGAATTGAGGTCTTGAGGTTTGGCGAAACAGTGCAGCTCGCAAGTTTTAATAGAGTCGAAGAAATCTTCTTGTTATCTTGCGAAAGCGGATACATGTAGTTATATCGATTCACGGGCGTGCCCAGGATTTTAGTGGGGAAGGATAAATCTTAAAACCCTCGCCCCCTTCCCCCGGGTTTAAGATTTTAGTAAAGGAAATTCTAATACTTTCTAATACTGGAACGAGGCTAGAAAATTCTCTAACCCTCGCCCCCTCCCCCCGGGTTTAAGATTTTAGTAAAGGAAATTCTAATACTTTCTAATACTGGAACGAGGCTAGAAAATTCTCTAGGTGTTCGAACTATTGCATACCTATCTATTATCAAAACAAACGTGCAGCTCGCACAACAAAATTTTATGGCTTAGTGAAGGGAGATTCCCTTTACTAAGCCATAAAACTTTATTATGCGAACTGCACGTTTGTTTTGATTTGAGAATAGTTAGTGTACAAGTAATGTATATATATATCGATTTATCAAACCATATATTGTTACCCACTTGCATATGCATATTCAATATCGCTATTTATTTATCCATATTTAAGGAGGCCGTATATAAGACTAAATTATCTAATAGCATAGATGCTATAAAAGATTCTAATTGTTAAAATTGCGAATTTTATTAATTTTGTTAATTCCTAAAAGAAAATCTAGGAAACACAGGCCCATATTTTTGCATGCACTCAATGTAATACCTTCCTTTGTCGCACCGCTAGGGTTTGGAACTGTCTTCCGGCGAATCTACATATTTTAAAATGCATTACAATTTATATGTGATGTAGTCCACATTGTCAGTTTCAATACTTTCAATAAAAAATAAATAACAGGTATTTGAATTATTGAAAAGGTTGAAATATATTTATCAGATGTTGGAGGATATACCTACGAGTATAATACTAATGGTTACGTAAATCATCTACCTGTCCTTCAGGACTTTCGATCCCGTTAAATCGAGCGGACAATTTAAGTAAAATTATGTGCATGAAATAAAAATTTCCATATATTTTTTGAGCTGAAAAGAATATTTTTCGTGGAAAGTGGTTGGTGAGGAGTTTGTGTAGTAAGGAAAACGCAATTTATCATTTCATTTATTAACTTTAGTAATATGTGTAACTAACTTTAGTACATTTACCGGCGGCAAATAATGCGTGTCGAGCTCTAGAAAGAGACAATCGGGTTTTAGAGCGTCGTCCCTGTCGCACAGAGACGTGCGAGTTAGTGCGACAGAGACGACGCTCTACAAGCAGAGACAATCTGCTTGCTGAAGCTAAACACGCATTATTTGCTGCCGGTAACTGTACGGTAGACAGACGGACAGCTGGCACCTTTAAATACAGTTTATGTAAACTGACACGGTTAGCTACTTCACCTACAACATCCTTGATGTCAGCCCATAACACCTTGGTGAACTAGGTGCCATGTCAGTGCTTCTCTTCGGTCGTGTCGGCTACACTGAACTGGATGAAAATACGAACTATTTACATAGCCGTTTCGAACGATCTTTCATTCAGTGTGATGGGACCAACCCGGGCGTGTTGAACCCTACCACCTAGTAAGGTATGAAGGGAAGGGACCTACAGTTTTACGTGTAATCCGAACCACGGTCAGCCTCCAACGGTCAAACGGTCACCCATCGAAGTTCTGACCGCGACCAGGCGTGCTTATGATCGCGAACGACATTCGACCGACCGCACCACTGAGCTATCGCAGTTAGTTAAGGCAGTTAACGCAGTTTCATATTGAGTAAGTCGCTGGCGTCAGAGCTGGCTATATGGCAGATATGACTATGTAAATGTTACTGACGTAAGTCATGCTTCGGTGTATACATGTGCAGGAAGTCAGTAGTCACGGGGGATTGCGACTGTTGATGCGGGGGATTGCGACTGTTGACGCGGGGGATTGCGACTGTTGACGCGGGGGATCGCGACTGTTGACGCGGGGGATTGCGACTGTGACGTGGCGGCTGGCGGCCGGCTGGCGGAAGACGGCCACCAATCGCTGTTCTGTGCCTTTCACCAATGTTATTCAATTTCCCGCTTCAGATTTTGTTGACATCGGCTAATTAAGTCGTGTTGAATGTTGATACTTCACTTTACCGTCTGATGTTTCAAAATAAAGTCAACGAAACAAATCTACTGGAATCCATTGTGCCCGTATAATTTGGTCCCATCCTTCTGTACCGAAATCCGTATACCTCGTAAGGAGCGACTGATCCTTCGATTCACAATAAGCCATTGCAGATAAGAAAAGGTCCTGTCCAAGGAACAAAGAAATATAAGATGGCATGGTTATATGATTGAGGGACCACCTTCGTATGGAAGGTCGTATGAGTGAGTGAGTACCTTCGTATGGAAGGACATATGAGTGAGAGAGCACCTTCTTCGTATGGAAGCTCATGATGAGTGAGGCAGCTTCTTCGTATGGAACGTCATGAGTGTGTGAGCACCTTCGTATGGAAGGTTATATGAGTGAGAGAGCTTCTTCGTATAGAAGGTCATATGAGTGAGGAAGCACCTTCTTCGTATGGAATATATATGACCAGTGTGTCCTCCCGGTTATGACGTACGGGTGTGAAACGTGGACTCTGACGGTCGCTGTTGTCCAAAGGTTGAAAGTTGCCCAGCGAGCAATGGAGCGAGCCATGCTGGGAACATCGCTACGTGATATGGTGCGCAATGAGGCAATCCGCCGACGCACCAAAGTAGTCGATAATAGACACCGGGTGGCAAAGCTCAAGTGGCAGTGGGCTGGGCACGTTAGCCGAAGAGACGATGACCGTTGGAGTAACCGTGTCCTACACTGGCGGCCGTGGACAGGAAAACGGAGTGTGGGAAGACCACCCGCCAGGTGGGACGACGACATCAAGTACGTCGGCGGAAAGCAGTGGTTCCGTATCGCTGAAGGCCGGGAGGACTGGAGGAAAATTGGAGAGGCGTATGTCCAGCAGTGGACGCTTACACGCTGACTGACTGACTGACTGACATGAGTGAGGGAGCACCTTCTTCGTATGGAAGCTCATGAGTGAGGCAGCTTCTTCGTATGGAACGTCATTCATGAGTGAGTGAGCACCTTCGTATGGAAGGTTATATGAGTGAGGGAGCTTCTTCGTATAGAAGGTCCTACGAGTGAGTGAGCACCTTCTTCGTATGGAAGCTCATGAGTGAGGCAGCTTCTTCGTATGGAACGTCATGAGTGAGTGAGCACCTTCGTATGGAAGGTTATATGAGTGAGGGAGCTTCTTCGTATAGAAGGTCCTATGAGTGAGTGAGCACCTTCTTCGTATGGAAGCTCATGAGTGAGGCAGCTTCTTCGTATGGAACGTCATATGAGTGAGTGAGCACCTTCGTATGGAAGGTTAGATGAGTGAGGGAGTTTCTTCGTATGGAAGGTCATATGAGTGGGTGGGAGCTTACCGTATCATTTTATGTAGTACGTGCATAGAATAAAATGATACATTGTCACGGTCTTTGCTTGGACTCGTGATCTCAAGGTTCGGGGTTCGATTCCGGCCAACACCTGCTGCTTCAACGTTCGAATGCACTGTAAAATTGTAGGTCACTTCCATCGCTCCTTACTAGGTGGTAGGCTCAAATTGTAGCTGACTGGATTGATACCATCGTATTGAATGTGTAAGATGGCCGCATATCATAGGAGCCCCGTGGATGGATGCCATATAAATCAACGGTCACAGGTATGCTCTGGCCCAGCGAAATAAATTCTGACTCAGATACCCATACCGGATTACATAAATAAATGCATGTATGTTCTATTGTTTGTTCCATAGGGAGTGCTCGGAGGAGCTGTTGTATCACCTAGTATAAGGCAATGGAAGGGACCTATTGTTTTACACAGTTTTATTGGACCCTTCTGTTAGAGCGCGCACGATTCGTTGTTCTGCTGTTGTATCCGAATGATATTCGCGCGTTTCCCTTCCATCTAAAACTTTACGACTGCGCAATTGATATCAATTTAGATACGTCCTGCTATGGAAAGATCTAGATTTATTATTCAGAAAAAAATACACAATTTCAAAGCGATTTCTTTGGATCGAACCCTTATTATCCTACCGCAAGACAGATATGGAATGCCAATATAAGCGTCGAACTTGGGTAAAATTTTATAGGATTCTGTAGCAAAATATCATACAAATATAATTTTCTGATTAAATTCATTGTCCGTCCATCCATTCAAGTGGCGGAATACAATGAGCACTGCCCATAAAGACCACTTGGGTTCCCTACTTGGGTGATCAAATTTTAGGAAAAGAGCTATAAATTTTTTTTTAAATACATCCATACATACTTACCATAACGCCATAACCTGACAATCGGGGTAATCAATCGGTGTTGTGCTGCAATAAGTCAGGTATATTACAGCACAACACCGACCACCACGCTTACCAGAGTGTCACCCTGGCTCCGCATGCTCTATTATTATACTATAATAATTTCAACTATACCCACAATATTTCATTGGTCATTTCTGTTTCCCGAATATCAAGTATGCGACCCTATAGGCCCATCATCATCACAAAACTATCCGACTATCGAACGCTTTCCAAAACTGTCTCCAAGTCACATAACGAACACGCACGAACACAGGGTATGTTCGTGTGTGTCACACCCTCACTTTCTAACACACATTGCGAGAGACCCCTCACTCACACCCTCACTCTTTAACACATTCCGAAGGACACAAAAACTTGTCGTGCTCTCAAACGGCATACACTTACAATAGGTGTTATTCAAAGAACTAAAAGTAATTGAAGAGGCATCATGGTAATACCCGGTATGGGGGTGGCTGAGTCAGAGGGGCTGGAACGCATGCTCCGACAAGCCCATATTACCTCCGAGGAGTACAGGAGAACACAGCCGAGGCTGCTATGCGGCCATCTTACATCCAGTACGGTGGTATCATCCCAGTCGGCTACAGTTAGAGTCTACCACCTAGTAAGGGGCAAGGGAAAGGGACCTAAAGTTTAACACAGGTTCCGAACGGCGAAGCAGCAGGTGTACGTAGTCATGTAATTTTTTACGTCAGAAAAAACGTATTCGTGCTTGTCGGCCGTATACGAACCTCGGACCCAGATACCAAGAGACCAAGCCAAGTCCCGCGCGTCTTTATCAGGACGCGTGTTAAGAGCCATCCGGTGCGAACTGCATGATAACTAGCTGTACCCGCAGTGTTGAGGTGAGGCCGCACTGCGCGGTGGCGGAGCGAACCCGCACGATGCGGCGGCACAGCACAAAATTATCCGTACGAATTATTTCTCTTCTAAGGCAAAAAGTTCGCCCTCAACACACATTAGGTGGCATAAAGTGTCATAAGAATTAATTACTTGCCGCGCCGCGCCGCGCAGCGCGCTGCCGCATACAGTTTCTTACAAAGAATATTCACCTATAAAGTTCGGCCCCACTATAGGTGGAACTGCAAGAAATTTATATGAAGAAAGTGGCGCGGTGTGCCATGTGTACAAGACGGCATATAACTTGAACCAGCAGGTCTATTCTTGTAAATTCTGACAGCGGAATCAGCGCTGTTGTGGCGCTGAGAGCCACTTACCAAAGCGGCTCTCAGCGCCACATCAGCGCTGATTCCACTGTCAGAATTTACAAGAATAGACCTGCAGTGCAGTAGCCGATTTGAGGGTCTCTTTGGTGGAGGGCGCGGGATGCGACGGCGGGGAGAGCGCCTGCAGACCGCGTGATTGGTTGGCCAGTCGCCCGCCGCCCTCCTCACCGCGCACGCGCACCGTTCGCTCCCAAATAAATTTGCGTACCTGCGTAAACTGGTCCAAGCTATATGCCGAATGAAAATTTCAGCCCTTAGTCGTAGGCTTCAACCGTCGTATTAACAAACTGGATAGCGTTTCTATGGTCTGCAAATCTGCCAGTATGGTGTCTCACTGAGCGCGGTTTCGCAAGGTGAGGTGGATTTTTTTAATGTTAACCAACATGGGTGGCTGTACTGAGGGACCAATGGTACAGGCCACAGAACCAAAAACACCTCTCCTCGCGAAACCACGCTCAGTGATGCGCCGTGCCTGCATAATTGCGGACTATTGCCAGACTGTCTAGCTAGACCATTGATACGACTTTTGAAGACAGCCAGGTGAAAGGATTCGGGAAACACACTCGCCTGGTGTCTCCCACGTGTCATCCAGACTCTAGCGGTGCAACAAATAAATGATTTTGAGAACCGATGGGTTCTAAAAAGCCCAATGTCAACAACATGTGAGAAGGTATGTTTTATATTTTTTATGACGTTATCGTCTTATAAATTGATGAACACCGGCTGCACGCACGAAAAAGTGTCACGTTCCATCTGAGCATTTATGTGCAAGCGAGAGCGCGTAACAAGCGATAGAGAGGCACAATCGGCCCAAGCGGCAGTGTTGCCAAACGTACGGTAATTGCCGTATCGTACGGTAATCGAGGCTAGAAATCGACAAATGTACGGCGTACGGCAGCGATAGGGGTGCCGTACGAAAAAATACAGTAATTCTTATAGCTGTGTTTCTTTATGACGTTATCGTGACGTTAGCTGTGTTCCAGAGGACATAGAATTAGTCATGTTTGCTGATGATATATCTGTTGTCTTGAAAGATTTATGTATGGAGGAACTACGGAAGTCATTTGTAATAGTAATAAATTTACTACAGTCATGGTTTCAATCTAATAATTTACTATTGAATGTAAATAAGACTAATGTAATGCACTTCGCATTGGGTACTCGGAAACGCATACAAGATGACATTGTGAACACTGTAAATGAATTATCCCTCAAAATAGCTAATGAAATTACATTTCTGGGCTTAATATTTGATAATGGCTTAACCTGGAAGGCTCATATAGATAAACTAGCAGGCAAACTAAGCTCAGCCTGCTACGCTATAAAAAAAATTAAAGAGCTCTGCGGCATTCAAGCCGCAAAGACTGTATACTATGCCTACTTTGACAATCTTATGTCATATGGTTTAATGTTTTGGGGAAATGCAGCGGAATCAAACCGAATATTTGTATTACAGAAAAGAGCCCTACGGTGTATACTAGGAATGAAACCTAGAGACACTTGTCGTTATGCATTTAATGAAATAGGAATAATGACTTTACCTGGTGCCTACATCTTTCAAAACATTTGTTATGCAAGAAACCATCTATTAGTCTCCACTTTTAACTCGGACAATCACAACTATAATACTAGACATAAGGATAACCTACTGGGAATAAAACATAGGTTGTCTAAAATGTCAAAAAGTTTTATATGTAATAGTGTTAGACTTTATAACAAAATACCACAGGAAATAAGGAATCTAGGTGAAAATTCTTTCAAAATAACCCTGAAAAAAATATTAACCAAAAAAAGCTATTACAGTATTAAAGATGCCTTAACTGACGAATTTTGTGATTCTGACATAATAAATTAAGTACAAAAGTATGACATAACGTAATGTTCTCTACTAACTCTAAGACAATGGGTACTTGTGTATCTATTTTTTTTTTTTTTTTTTACCCTCGACATTTTATACTACATTGTAGTATGTTACTTGCTTACTAACAAAATCAAATAATGACTTGATAAAATTTCTTATCAAATTTGACGATGGCACTATACACCGGACTTTTTACATAATACTTATATACTTTAGAAGTTGTCAGAATCACATGATAAATAAATATAATTAATGATGCCATATGAATGTAATTAATTAATTATGTGATAACGACATGTGGTGGTTTGTGACAGAAACCAGTAGTCCATACAATTTCATAGTAAAAATGTTTTCACTTTGTCATGAATTGCTGCATGTCACAAATCAGCACATGCGTGTCTAGGCAGTGGCAAACATTTTTGTATAGACTAAGTGGACATTGAAAAATTTCCAGTGAAGTTTCTTGTCAGTTCTTCTTCGCTGTGATAATCGAACTGGCGGAATGTTACAATGTAAATATGACAAATCTGAGCGCAGTGTACTGCCAATAGATGCTAAATAAACAATAAACAATAAACAATATCACGTAAAATTATCGTCCGTAAACCGACTTTACAGACAACAAATTTTTTATATATCTGGATGTAAGATGGCCGCATAGCAGCCTCGGTTGTGTTCTCCTCTAGTCCAGTATAGCCAGCAATCCAGGGAAGTCTCCGGTATGGCAGCTACGTTCTCGGAGGTGATATTGGCTGGTCGGAGCATGCGCTTTAGCCCCTCCAACTCAGCCACCCATACCGGATTACATAAAAAAAAAACAAACAAAAGGGCGCTCAGTTTCTCTGCGGCGAATTCTTCGAAGTTAAGTGGGATGGCAAGGAAAAAGGGAAGCAAGTTCCTCCAAGGAGCTTCAATGATAGTACCTGTAGAACAGACTGAGTGACCCTACAAATTGTTTGTGACTCAGAGACTCCAGGGATTGGCTGTTCCGGGTACCTCTGGTCCCTCGGATGGCACGGCAACATCCATCTAAGTATCGGAGATACGTCAAATTACATTGATGCAATTTCTCCGACCGTCTGGGCGAAAAATATGAGCTACTTTTTCATAGCCGTTTCGACCGACCTTCGGACGGAGATTGGACGATAGCTGTTCTATGCGTTTGAATTGTTCGGTGTTAATACTCCGCAGTTTTCGCGCGATAACATATTCCTTTGTGTCTCTAATCGCCTCGGCCTCAGACCTCACACACAAACCCGCGCGACGTTTTATGCTCTTAATTAGTCTTCGGAGCGGTTGTGGTAGAAATTAGAAATACTCGAATGATCCGTTATTCGGTTAGCTTTGTAAAGGGAGAATAGCGGAACTTTGCGTTTTAAAATTCATAAGAAGGATGTCATATGAATTTACATCAAGGTTAACGGTACCGTATGAGGCCGGTACTTTAAAAAAATAGCCCCACTACATCTCTCCCCGTACATGTCGTAAAAGGCGACTGTGCGTGATAACGACAATATGCCGTGCTAAAGGGCGACAGGCTAGCTAACTCTCACCTTGGAACGGTCCTTCCAACGAGTCATGGATCTCCTTGCCTTACTTGCTTCTATTGATAGTTATCTTGTCGGAATACTTTGCTAAACGTGGTGGTCGGTGTTGTGCTGTAATTTAGAAGAGTATCAGCTGCACAACTCCGATTACTCTGCTTACCTCGATTGTCGGGATGCAGCGTGCGGTATGTTAACAAAATGTTTCAAATAATAATAAATATCCTTGGATTCGCTAGGAACAAATTGTGTCCCGCGAATTCTACGGTGTACATTTGTTAGAGGGCATCTTGGAATATGCCGCGGGTATATGCATATGTCCACACTAGTAGACACCGTCTGGACGGAAAATACGATTTATCAGGACGTAGCTCGGCCTTCTGCCTCGCCTTAGTTACTTACTTTCTTCAAGAAGGTTTAGCTTCTTCCTGAACGCAGCTCAACGATGTGCATTCTTGAATTTAATTTTTAACCGACTTCACTTCTTATGTTTTGTGTATGAAAATAGTGAATGAGTAATGCAAAATATTCATAAATGTTTAATATTATGTACTCGTATGTAGTGAGTATTAGTAAGTATTATTAATCTAAAAATATATTATATGTGTAATGACCATAAGCAACTTTTCCCACAGGAAGCTATCACATTCCCACGGCAAACTCGAAAGACGCCGAGCGAAGCTCGGTCGCCCAGGTACTGTACATTAATCAGTGGTACTGTTGTACAACACCATCAACTGAATGACAAGAGAGAGAAAATGGGAGTTAAGATATTAAGCATTTAATCATTCGTATGGTAGGTAGTACATGGTAGTGCACTACGCTTGAATTTTTACAATTTTATTTTTACAATCCTATATAGAGACATTCTTTTTGAGACCATTTGATAAGTTTTTTTGCCAACTGTACGTACATACACGTTTCTTCACTCGTAGCATGTCTCACTTTCCGAGACACAATTACGTCTTCCCCCCCCCCCCCCCCCATCACCCTCCTCCAGGAAATTCGTTTGCTAAGAGTCGCCGACAACCCCCCTCCCGGAGTTCGACAGCGAGTACGTACAAAATGGTGTATTTTAGCTTCAAAGTGAAAAGTTTGGTTCATACTTAAAATATATTCAATTCGAGGTTTTTGTAAGCGATACGAAACGTTATTATCACTTTCAACAATTGTGAAGTTATATTAATTTTACCTCTCGGCCATCCATATGGTTGAAGTTGGCTTCATTTTTGGTCTTGCGTGTAATATGCTACACGGAGCGAAATAGCTCATTCGGTGTTTTAGAGGCTTGTTTTTGGGGATTATGGTGCCGGTTTCCCCATGTTTTTTTTTTATTGAAAGCGCGACATTTGGTGCCGATGTACCCCTAAGGTGTCTAACGACGCCCATGGACGTATGCGGGGGTTGCGAATGCCATGCTGGTCTGACAGGTGCTTATTCACGGTCCTCTTGAAGGACCCGAGACTGTACTTGTGGGGAAAGATATGGGCATATAAATTGATTAAGTCTCGACTTACATATAAGTAAACATAAATTTGACGAGACGGCGCGCATCAGTAGGTACCGTTTTGCGGTTTATAAGTATTTTTAGGTTCCGTAACTCAAAAGAGGAAAAAACTGAACTCTTATAGGATCGCTCTCATGTCTGTCTGTTCGTCTGTCACAGCTTATTTTCTCCGAAGCTACTGGACGAAAAAAGGTCGAAATTGTACATATTATATAGAGTTTGATGACCCAAACACGGACTTTGTAGCGTACCTACGAAATGAACGAATTTCGTTTTTGGGGGACAAATTAGAAAGCTATTTTATTTTTCAAGTGCATCATGTGACGTATCAATCAATGGAAAGGGCTCGTTTTAAGAAATACAAATATATATTTTTTTATAATTTTGAAATGAATAGTTTAAAAGATATAAAATAAAATCGAGCATTTTAAAAAACCAAACTACTGAGTATAACATTTTGTAAAAATGGATAATATTGGGGTTCAGAGCTGACAGAAAAACCTATCGAAAATCCTAAGTCTTAAATTTCTCACGGAAAACGAAATGGTACGGAACCTTCTCTATGCGAGTTTCACTCGCACTTGACAGTTTTTTTTAATCCGGTAATGGGTGTCCAATCCAATCAGTACTTGAGTCCAAACCAGTCGGTTACAATTTTATTCGAGCCTACAACCTAGTAAGGGGCAAGGGAAGGGACTTACATTTTTACACCGGTTCCGAACGGTGAAGCAGCAGGTGTATGTATGCGTCTAAATTTTTCTTTAAAAAAAGCTCATTCGTGTATGTCAGCCGGAATCGAACCTCGGACGCTCAGATCAAAAGTCCAAGCCAAGACCGTGCCGACCATCCGGTTAGATAGGAGTTCTTATTCTGACTCCAAACAATTATATTATTTTCTATTTCGATCGAAAGACCTACAACTGACGGAATGCCTCATATAGGACGGTACTCAAAAATAAATCTATTAGGTAGTTGGCTTCCAAAGTGCAAAACGAAAGTGCAGCATGTTGAGTTTCTCGCAACATGTAAATAGTTCCTGTTTTCCGTCCAGTTCAGTGTAGCCGACATGAAATGAAGGGAAGCACTGACATGGCACCTAGTTCACCCGGTGTTATGGGCTGACATCACGGATGTTGTAGGTGATGTAGCCAACCGTGTCAGTTTCCATAAAAAAAAATACATTTCAGCTCCTATTTTAGTGGGGAGTATTTCTTGCAAAGGCATTTCCGAATATAAAATGTGTTATAAAAAAATAGCGTTCATATTTCATTTTCGATTTCATCTTCGTTTCTTTGAAGTAAGTAATTTGTTTTTATGGAATCTGACATGGTTGGCCATACCACCTACTGAACCCGTATTGTTATGGCTTTACGGCTGATTACACGCACACAAATATACAGGGTGACCGATAATTAAAAGTATTACTTCTAAAGTTTGATAGTAAGGGTTGTAAGCAATAAATTAAACCATTAAGCATTATGTAAGTCTTCTTAAAAGTTTCTAATATTTTTTATTTTAAAGTTTTTGCAGAAAAAATAAAAGAGCCACAAAAATTTAAAAAAAGTAGTATTTTTTGGCACCTATTTTATTTGTTTTATAGCTGTGATATTCCATTTTAAAGTTAAACATCAGAAATGAATAAATTTTTGAAGCGAAGATTTCTAACGCACCTTTGGGATGAGGACCTAACTCAGAAAAAGCGATACGTCACGAAAGTACGAACGGAAGTTGCAACGCTCGTCATTGGCTTTGCAGCACGTTTTGTTGCCCCTGAGCGCCATCTATAAGAGTCTTGTGAAGTGGAACCATTGTATTCGTTGTTATCTATGTTGTAAAAGAATAAGTTGAAAGGAATATCGCATAGAAGACGCTATTTCGGTTAAAATTAAATGATTTTAATTAATAAAGCGTAAGAAGCTTTGCTTCTGTCGTATGTTCCACGACACCTCACCATTTGCTTATATCATTTTAAAGTAATTTTTTTTTCACAAAAATATTATATATCAGAAACTATTGACATTTGCACAATTTCATACATCACGGCTTAGAAGGAATACGCCGAGTTACCGGTCGCCCTGTATCAAACGTTTAAACAGCCGAGTGGGTATTAATTTTAAACCTCAGTAATAATATTTCAAATGTAATAACAACATTGTTGGAAGGCATGAATATTCAAAGGAGCTCTTGTTTATCTCTGCTAAGAGTTTGTAAAGTGTTTACTTTATATTTGTAATTTCGAATTTAGTTCGCGGTGATTATGTGTATATCGCAGCGATGTGTGTTGGTCTCATTGAGTGTACCAACCAAAACATAGTCGCTTGTACGTAAATAATTATATTTCACATAAATGTACCGTGGGGCCGGTACTCAAAAATAATATTTCTACCAGTGAGCTACTAAGAATTCTACTAGAGTATTTACTCGGGCAACGGGCATCGCTCCACCGAGTTGAGACCAAATTGGCCAGTTGAGACCAGTCGATCGCGAGCGGCCGAACTCGTTGCACGCGCCACCGCCACCTCCGCCTGCCTCGCGTCAGCCATTATGCCCGGTTGTGGATTCCGATATTGCAAAAATCATACCACAGATATTGGAAAAACTGATGGCGTCCAATGCATGTCTTGGGTTTGCCTTGGCTGGCTCCCCTCTACCGTTCGGCTCTGCGCTCCGCCGCCCCGATACCTTACCTCATACCTCAGCTGTTGGGATACAATTTTATTTGTATCTGTCTTCGTAATGATGCTTCTCGTAGAATACATATTAACTCACTGATCCCCACTGCATCACTTACCCTGCATGTCGTAAAAGGCGACTAAAGGATATGGACGACATGCCGTTCTAAAGGGCGACAGGGTAGCCACCTCTCACCTTGGTGCGATCATTCCATCGAGTCATGCTCCCGGTGGATTTTGTGCCTCAATTGCCGCTTGATAGTTATCTTGTCGGAATCCTTTGCTGGAAGCGGTGGTCGATGTTGTGCTGTATATTTTACCAGAGACCTTGCAGCACAACACCGATTATTCTGCTTACCCAGATTGTCGGGATACAGCGTGCGGTATTTATGTACATATGTATGTCGTTAGGTGTACGCAGTATATTATTATGAAATAGAAAACCCTTTTGTTGTTAAAATTGGGCTTTCGAGGACCCATCGTTTCTCAAAATAGTTCCTCTGTCTGTTGTTCCCACGAGTCAGTAAGCCTGGAGGCGCTATACATAGGAGGACAGGGGTAGCCGCGCGTCGGCGCACACGCGCCAGCGCGTCAGTCTAGCGCCGGCGACCGATCTTAGTCTCCGTCCGCCGCTCAGGTGGAGCGAATGTGCGCGTCTGTCACAAAATGCCTCATTGTGCAGTGCTTTGGTGCAAAAAGTCGTCGAAAAATTCAAACTTGAACACAGATGGAGTCACCTTTCACGAGTAAGTACTTTCATTCAATTTGATAGCATTTTTCGCTTGAATTTCAGTAACAAACATCGGCGTAAATATGTATGGAGAGCTCTTTTCTGCTTACCCACCATAGGTCGACTATCGTGTTGGATGCAGTTAGCTCCTGTAATTTTTTTTGTTTATTGATAAATATGTATGTTAAATGTATACAGATATTTCATGCATTCTGCCTTATTGCCAAAGGACATTTCTTCTAGTCAACCTCAGCAGGTTTCCTCGTTCAATATTCGTTTATCGCGCTTTTTTCATTCAACCAGTACCTACCGGTTTTTACTTTTGAGCGACTTTAAGGAGAAAGGAATTAATTTCTTTAGGTCATGCGTCTACCGGGAATTAGTCTTGTTATGCTTAGCATTAACAAAATTAATTCATAATGAATACCCCGTTAGCATTTAGCACTGCTAAGCGCCCTGATGAATAAAAATTAATGCTAAATGCTAAGCAATAATCACATTTAATTTTAATTAGCATTGCTGTTTCGTTCGTAAAACTTTGTTGGTTCGTTTGTTTTGGAACGCACAAAGCAATGAAGTATGTGCTATTTATCTGTGGTACTGCTAAATGCTAAATGCTATATAGCGCCTGCGCTCCGCTGCTAGCTAGCTAGCTAGCATCTAAATGCGAAATGCGATGCGATCATGCGAGTGAGGGGTCGGAATTATCATCTGTCACGTGATCATTAGTTTTGGTCATATCTACAGAACCACTGGACTTAGACCCATCGTGTTGGTACTCAATCTGAACGTCTCGATGAGATCTATCCATCTGTCACATTAACTATTGTTTTGGTCATAACTCGAGAACCACTGGTGCTAGACCCATCGTGTTGGTACTCAAACTTCAGGTCTCGGTGAGATCTATCCATCTGTCACATGAACTTTTGTTTTGGTCATAACTGGAGAACCACTGGTGCTAGATCCATCGTGTTGGTACTCAAACTTTAGGTCTCGGTGAGATCTATCCATCTGTCACATGAACTTTTGTTTTGGTCATAACTCGAGAACCACTGGTGCTAGACCCATCGTGTTGGTACTCAAACTTCAGGTCTCGGTGAGATCTATCCATCTGTCACATGAACTTTTGTTTTGGTCATAACTCGAGAACCACTGGTGCTAGATCCATCGTGTTGGTACTCAAACTTTAGGTCTCGGTGAGATCTATCCATCTGTTGCGCGACCATCTCTCGAGACACATGTTAGTTCTTTAGTTCTTTAGTTCAACAATAACAATGTAAATGTCAACAATGTAAACAGTAACAATGTAAATGTCGTAAATTGTGCTTTTAAATTTAATTCAATTGTTCAAAAGTTACCAAATGAAAATTTTAATATAGATACCGATCTATAAATTAATAATTAAGTAAATTATTGTTCTGTTTCAAATATATGTTTCTATTACAGACTACACAGCCTTTCATTTGTTATTTTATTAACCCTTATATAACGAATTCACACCGTCAAACTGACAGAGAGACGCATGGTACATTTTATAAGGCTCTAGCTGCATGGCTGGTTAGTTTGTTAAAAAAGGCAAAGCCTGGAAAACCTCATTTTACCCTAAAAAAATTAAATATCCAGGTGGGTATGGCTGGTTAGTTTGTTAAAAAAGGCAAAGCCTGGAAAACCTCATTTTACCGTAAAAAAATTAAATATCGAGGTGGGTACTCATAAATTTTTTATGGTAGGGTAGATTTTCGCGAATTTTTCGCGAAGTCATATTGCAATATAATTTGTCATATCGTTGGCTAAGTAATTAGCAAATAGTTGTTAATAATATAATAATTTTTTTTTTGGTTACAAAACTTTTCGACTTTCTAACATTATTTTTTTAATTTTGGAAAATTCCAATAACTAATACTCCAATAAGATAATACCAATGTACGAGGTCTTACATATCATTGTTTTGGAAAGTTGATGTAGATTTATAATAAAGTATCCGAGGTATCTCAGAACTTAGAACTATTATCGTGTTTATGCGAAAATCTGCAAATTCGCAAAATTGTGAAAGGGGCGTTGCCTTTGTTCATTTAAGAGAAAGTTATATTATTCCCTTGATGTAAAGAAGGGTTAAATATTGTTAAATCCGTTTCATCTTTTCATCGCGAATCGACACAATGAGCGACTTATTGTATGAATCCCGTTCAAACGTATGGAAGACTGGCGTCACGTGGCTACCTACTCGCTCGGCCAATCACGGCGTTCCATGCGCCGCTCCCGCCTCAGACTTCACACCCCTTTGGCGGCTACCTCGGTTCTCATACAAACGATGCCGTATTTCGTATCCAGGCTTACTGACTCGTGGTTGTTCCTCTCTGGACTGCGGAATTGTTTACCGCTGAGTGTGTTCCCCGATATTTTCAACCTGGGAGTCTTCAAATATATTAACAACTAGCTTTTGCCCGCGGCTTCGCTTTCATGAAATCGTAGAAGATTGGTTTGTAAAGATCGCCAGTTGGCATAATTTTACTGCTTACCCTCCCTTTCCTCTCCAATCTTCACACCAGAAGAAAAAACTATGAGTCGAAAAAAGTTCGTTTCTGAGTCACCACGTTTAGAGCTTGGTAGCTATTATTTTCTTGAAGAAAAGTGTCGCAATAGCGAATGTGCCACGCCAGGGCTTCAAGAATCACGCCAAGTGTTCAATCGAGTGCAAACCAGAGGACTCGTCTCGGTGTAACCCCCACGTCTAGGCCTGGACACCACAGCTGCGTGGGCACCGCCGATCGAGGAGTTCGAGCGCTCACCCGACCCCGCAACACAAGCAGGTTATAAGGGATCCAGGGCTCTCTTGCCCACACTCACACAATCAGCCAGGAACATGTGCGTCCCTTACTTTACCTACCGAAGATAAAGTAAGTAAGCCCGCTACCGTATCTTTATTTAGGCGCGTGGAACAATTCGGTTTGTATGAGAGCCACATCTTAGCGTAACCGGAACTGAATTTAATCGAATTCGGATAATCGGTTTAAGAGTTATGGAGAAACATACATACATACAGAAATAATTTCAAAAAATCGTCAATTTAGTTTTAATATCATACATAGAGTCTACAAACGCAGTATCTCATAAAACAGAGTAACTACTCCATGACCATCCCTTACAGATTTATTGTTATTGATTATTGATTATTGATGTGGATAGCGCTTGCATAGTCCACAAATCCACTGTTATGGTGTCTCGCTGACCGTGGCTTCGCGAGGTGACGTGGATTTGACGGTTTTGGGTAACTCTGGTAGTCTACTCCCTCGGCACAGCCGCGCATCCTGGGTTTCATAATCAAACAATTATAATATGAATAAAGTAGATTATACTTACTCAGTTTTCTGTGGTTATGGTAAAGTAATATTAAGGGTCATTTATGAGAAATAGTTCGTGATCCGCCAGTTCAGTGTAACTAATACAATGAAACTGCATTGCTGACACCGCACCTAGTTCCGACAAGAAGAACGTGCGATTGGAATTGCTTCGAGAAGCTGTTTAACGCGATCCCGCTGTACCCTTTCCACCTACGCACCACACGCACAGGCCATGGATTGCATCCCTACACGCTGGACTTTCAGCGGATGGCGCACCAATCGGTTCTGCAGATCTTTCCTCTGCAGAACCAGTAAAATCTGGAACACTCTGCCTACTCGTATATTTACCCCAAGTACAAGTCTCGGGTCCTTCAAGAGGAGCGTGAAGAGGCACCTGACAGGCCGGCATGGCATTCGCAACCCCGCATACGACCGAATGTCCATGGATGTCGTTAGTCACGTTGTGGGTGACTCTGCACCAATGTCGCGCTTTCAATTAAAAAAATGGCTTATAATATTACGAGATACTGTATCCAAACGTGTCAGCTTTCGTAAAAGTGCTACCTCCACGGGCGAATGCGTCGATACATTTTTCCCTGTGAAACACTCCTCTACTTGTCAGAGCCTCGCCGCTACGGGCCATTCTTTGTAATGGTTCATATTCTTGGTTCGTTAGCCAAGGATGTTGCCCACGCCACGCTCAAAGAACGCTCTATTACTCTCCCTCCCTCTCCCTCTCTTCCATCACCCTCTCTCCCTCTCTCCGAACGTCTAAACCGTTCTCCTCTACTGCCAAGAAACGCAAAGGGATTGAAAACTTTTCAGTTTTCTAAGAGGAAGCGATGTAGTTTAGTTTTATGCTTTGGGGATATTGGTACTCGTACATCGTAAAAGGGTGACGAGGAAAAATATATGTGTACTATACAAACGTTTGTTTAGGTGTATTAAATGTATATATTTTTATGTGTTAACTATATGTATAAGTAAGTATATTAATATTATTTATAATATGTTAGTTAATTTCGCATAATTAATCAACCTTACCCACAATCCCAAGCATGACTGGTAGAAAATTCATTTAAGAATTAAGTTCACATTTTGTAAGCTTTTTTGTGTGTAATAAAATAAAGTATATTTTTATTTAATTTTCATCTCATTTCATTTTATTTTATTTCATATTTTAATTCCATTGCATGTTAAAGTTATAGAAGTAGGTAGTCAATGAGTAAGGAATTAGGACGATTCTATCACGAATGAACGGACGAACTGACGGACAGAGACCTGATCGATTTATTTTTGATTTTTAGCGATCCTGCCAGCATCGCTGATACGGAAGCCTAAAAACCAACCTATCTTTCCAACAAGCATTGATTTCACCGGCCAACGTAAGCCCCTATCGTAACCCCCAATTTGTATCTAAAATATATTCTCGCGCTATATAAAAATAAAAATAGACCCACAAAGAAAGCAGTGGAGCAAAAATCCTTTCAGATTTTCCACACAATTTTCCAACGACGACAATACTACCTCCGCGGACTCCGCGTGGTAGTTGGCGTGTGACGGGGAAGTAGGCATAGATAGAACATCGAATTGTCTATCTACTTGTCTGTATGACTTGTCTGTCAGTACTTTTTTAAAGCGAAGCTTTTTAACGCACGTTTGGGATGGGGACCTAACTCAGAAAAAGTGAAACGTCACGAAAGTACGAAAGTAAGTTGCAACGCTCCTCACTGGCTGGGCAGCGCGTATTGTTTGCGCTGAGCGCCATCTATGAGAGTCTTTTGAAGTCGAACCATTGTATTGATTGATATCTAGGTTGTGAATGAATAAGTTGAAAGGAATTAATAATTTGATTTTATATACAAAAAGTAAAAAGTTTCGCTTCTATCGTATGTAACAAGACACCTCACCTTTTTTTAGGTTTCCGTACCCCGTACGGAAGCCTATTACTAAGCCTACAAAGTGTGTCTGTCTGTATGTCTGTCTGTCCGTCCGTCCGTCCGAAGGCGGTCTATGTAACCGTAAGAGCTAGCCGGTTGAAATTTTCACAGAATATGGGTTATTTTGGCGGATAAACAAATTAATAAAAAAAAATTGGCAAGAAAAAAATTTTAAAATGAAAAAGTTCAAAATTAAAGGGGGTCTCCATACAAGACACGTGTTTTTTCAACGTTTTCTTTTTGTGGTGTGGAAACTTCGGTGCGCGAGTCCGACTCGCCCTTGGCGGATTTTTATTTTATTTTAACTACGAAATGCGGCGCAGTGCCACCAATAAGGTATCTAACGCCGCCCATGGACGCGGGGCCTGTACGGCAACGAGCTCCATAGACATTCAGATTAGAAAGTGAAGGAGTCAGTATAAAAACCAGAAGTGTTACTCATAATGCCCATTCCACAGGTAAATTTATCTAAACTCCATGAGAGTAGTATTCTGAGTGTGGCGCCCCGTCTCTGTGCTCACACTTCCGGTGAAGCGGGGAATATGCCTTCCGACTTCACGCTGCTGTAAATATAGACGGGTGTGGCCGACTTCCAGGGCAGGGGCGTATTTCAGCGTGAACATGCCGTTTTTTTTATTTTTTTTTATTGAAACTAACACGGTTGGCTACATCACCTACAACATCCGTGATGTCAGCCCATAACACCGGGTGAACTTGGTGCCACGTCAGTGCTTCCCTTCGGTCGTGCCGGCTACACTGAACTGGACGGAAAACACAAACTATTTACATAGCCGTTTCGACCGACCTTTCATTCAGTGCGGTGGTACCAACCCGGGTGGGTTAAACCCTACCACCTAGTAATATAAGAAGGGAGTCATATCCCTTAGTCGCCTTTTACGACATGCACGGGGAGAGATGCAGTGGGGCTATTCTTTTAAAGTACCGGCCCCACACGGTACACGCCGTGTACGCCGTGTGGGCGAAGTGAAATAGATTTTTTTTTAAATTTGTTTTGTATAGAAAATGAATTTATTATATTTTTATATTATAAGAAAATATACATATCACTTTTTAGTGCTTCTATTATTTATTGAAAAAGAAAACATGTTTTTTTTATACACATTTTATATATTTCGGCGAAAGCCGAAATATATAAAATATATTTCGTATTTGTATAGAAACTAACACGTTTTGCTACATCCATAGAAATAGCTACATCACATAGTACATCCGTGATTGCTAGCCCAAAACACCTTTGTGAACTAGGTGTCATGTCAGTGCTTCCCTTCGATCGCTCCGGCTACAATGAACTCGACGGAAAAAACGAACTATTTATGTAGACGTTTTGACCAACTTTTTAGTCAGTGCGGTGGTATCAACCCGGGCTTGTTAAATCCTACCACCTAGTAAGGTAAAAAGGGAAGGGACCTAGTTTTACGTGGCATCCGACCACGGTCAGCCTCCAACGGTCGAATGGTCACCCGTCCAAATACTGATCGCGCCCAGGTGTGTTTATGATCACGAACGACAGTCGACCGAGCGCACCACTGAGCTACCGTTGCTGACAAAAGACCGAGGTTTCAGTTTTTTTTAGTAACTAGCTTTTGCCCGCGGCTTCGCTTGCGTGAAATTCGTATTTAAAAAGAATAAATTTAACCTTAAAAAGAATAAAAAACCTTACATTATACTACCTTTATTTCGGCGCGCGGAACAATTCGGTTTGTATGAGAGCCACGTCATCTTAGCGTAGCTGGAACTGAATTTTATTTAGCCTATCCTGTATTTCATATATTATCTAAATGTGCGTGTACCTACTACGTTTGATTGAATTCGGGTGACCGGATTAATAGTTATGGAGGAACATACATACATACAGAAAAGATTTCTAAAAATCCTCAATTTACTTTTAGTATCATACACAGAGTCTACAGACGCAGTATCTCATAAAATAAAGTAACTTACTCCATGACAATCCCTTACAAATTTTATTATTAGTATGTATTGATGATAAGAGAATTTGCCACCTATTTCTACTAATTATTGATACACCTACATACTCGTAGCCTTAACTTTGTCGATCTCGTAGGGGCAGCGTTTAACCGAACTACGCCTCTGAAATTGAGGAGCCAAGTCTGGAATCAGCCCGGCGGCGGGCCCCGCGCCTCTGATGCGATGCATTTTTGATGCTTATCTTTTGTTCCTATATTCCGCCTCGAGGCCCTGACGCCGTCTGATGGATTTCCCTCGCTCCTTTCAAGCTAATATTGAATTTCGACGTATTTTGCGCGACGATGCAGGCAAATGAACGACACGCATCTCTCCCCGTGTATGTCGTAAAAGGCGACTAAGGGATATGACTCCCTTCTTATATCACTAGGTGGTAGGGTTTAACCCGCCCGGGTGGTACCACCGCACTGAATGAAAGGTCGGTCGAAACGGCTGTGAAAATAGTTTGTGTTTTCCGTCCAGTTCAGTGTAGCCGGCACGACCGAAGGGAAGCACTGACGTGGCACCAAGTTCACCCGGTGTTATGGGCTGACATCACGGATGTTGTAGGTGATGTAGCCAAACGTGTCAGTTTCAATAAAAAAAAAACGCGCTTATAGTAGACTTTTTTTGTATGAAAATTTAAAATTGACACGGTTGGCTACATGACTCGAAATATCCGTCCGCGATGTCAGCCGATAACACCTTGGTGACATAGGTGTCATGAAAGTGCTTCCCTTTCATTGTGTCGGCTACACTGAAGTATACCAGGGTCTTATAAGACGAAAACTACTCAATCGATATCGCGTGGCGTTTTCACTTACGTATTCAGGCACAATCAATCCAATATAATTTATTTTTTTTTGTTTTTTTTGTTTTGTTTCCAAATATTTCGTGTTTCGTTTCCTATAAGGTGAAAAAAAATCATTAATTTAGCCAATGATTTAGCTTCATTATTTTACGAAATATTTGAGTTTATGTCAAGGTCGGCGCTCGATGTTGAGGCCGAGCCGCGCATATGTTAATATGTTTTACTGACATACAGACGGATGGCGTAGGTTTAGTAATTAGGTGCCCGTGCTGGTACGGAAACAATTATACACGGTGTTGCAACCCCAACCGTAAAACCCGAAAGGGGGTGATTCTGTACGTGAAATAGAACAACTTTTGTTCTACGACTTTTTTATTTGAAGAAAAAAAAAATTTTTTTCCATACATTTTGGGAATACGTATTTAAAATTTGTATGGAAAAAAAATTTTTTTTTCTTTCAAAAGATTTTTTTTTTCTTCACAGAAGTTGTTTAGTTTCACATATAGAATAACCCCCTTATGTCAGTTAAAAATATTACGGGGGCAACTGCAACACCGTGTATAAAAAAAAGTAGCACAATAAATATCTTTAATTATTGCTACTTATACACAATATGGACAAAACTAAATATTATTATAACTGGCCATACTGAATATGCATTTGTGTCAACAAAATATTGTTAATTGTGTGTTCTTTATGCCGAAATAAATTTATTTAACTGAATCTGTCGCAAAGTCCACATCAGGAAGAAAGACAAAGTGCCTCCCCTCGTTCAACGTTCGCTCCGCATAGCTGTCCGTAAGGAGATCGCTCTGGGCCGAGAATGCCTAAACTTGCTCGCTCAGTAGGTACGCACGAAATACCTTTATAAATGTAAAAGAACCCTCCCCGGACGAGTGTGACTTGAAGATAAATTGTAATCGGAACTCGAGTCCGGATCACTCTTCTGGAATTGATAATGAGACGCGCGTGAGGCTGGCCGCTGCACCATCGGAAACATTGATTAAACACGTTTATACCAGATCAGGTATACCCGTAAACATCATAACTACCTGGGCGACCGAGTTTCGTTCGGCGTCTAATTTTTAGTTATTGTGTGCAAACGGATTTTGTCTTGGATGACAACTTTTTTTTTTTTTTTTTTTTTATTGAAACTGACACGGTTGGCTACATCACCTACAACATCCGTGATGTCAGCCCATAACACCGGGTGAACTTGGTGCCACGTCAGTGCTTCCCTTCGGTCGTGTCGGCTACACTGAACTGGACGGAAAACAAACTATTTACATAGCCGTTTCGACCGACCTTTCATTCAGTGCGGTGCTACCAACCCGGGTGGGTTAAACCCTACCACCTAGTAATATAAGAAGGGAGTCATATCCCTTAGTCGCCTTTTACGACATGCACGGGGAGAGATTGTTGTAATAATAAACGTTTTTAAAGGAAATGAAAAATAATCTTTAATTCTTTAGTCATGTTTGACATCATATGAAAATAATAATCTAATGCTGCTATGGCAACGCTCAGTGCATGACATCTCAAACATAGAATATGTAGCATTTCTCCACCCTTTAAATAATAGCTTCTTCGATCAGACGGTTGGGTCGTCTTCGGAGTCTGTCACTGCGCCGAGGTTGAGGAAGTTCGTTGACATCGATTTCTGCATGAGCTTCAGCTAGTCCGGCTGGCGCTTCAGGCGATCCAGCCAATGAAGTAGTTTCAGGTTGTACTGCAGGAGGAATGACAACATCAATATTTGTATTTTCCGGCAGGAGAATGTCATCATCATCTTCAATAGGTTCAACTCGATGGCGTATGTGGTCAGCGTGACGTCTTTTCTCTAACCCTTCAGGTGTTCGTATTACATATGAGTACCTGTTGGTGCGTTGTAGGACTGTCGCAGGTTGCCAGGTTTTTTCTAGATGTGTTCGAACGTATACTGCATCATCCTTATTGAAGACTGGAACCTTCTTTTCGTTTTCGATGTTTGCTTTTACCTGTTTGTATTGTAAACTCCTTTTTGCATTAGGTCGTGCATTGTCTAGTTCAGTGGGTAATTGATGCCCAAACATCATTTGTGCTGGAGATTTTCCAATTGTTGTATGAGGGGTGTTTCGGTAGTTAAATAAGAAGTTGAGAAGTTTTTCTTTCTGTGTTAGGTTATCGTTCGAGCTGGCAGACATTCTTGATTTGAAAGTTTTTACCACACGTTCTGCCAATCCATTAGTACGTGGATGATATGGTGAGGAGGTGATGGGCTTTATTCCTCGATCTTGGCAGAAGTTTTTAAATTCTTGTGATGTAAACTGACTTCCATTGTCTGACACAATAATTCGTGGAATTCCAAAAGTTGCAAAGATGTCTTGTAAACTGTCGCATAATGTAGCTGTTGTGATCTTCTTTAGCGGTTTCACTTCGATCCATTTTGATAGAGCATCAGCCAGTACTAGCCAGTAACTTCCTTCGTATGGGCCTGCAAAGTCGAGGTGTAATCTCTCCCATACAGTGTCAGGAATTGACCATGAGTAGATCGGCAACTCAGGAATATGATTTCGATGTTCTTGGCACTTCTGGCATTTTTTTATGTAATTGTCTATATCTTCGTCGATTGTTGGCCACCATACATAGAAGCGTGATAAGGCTCTCATTGAAGATATTCCAGGATGTCCCCGGTGTAGATGTTTGAGTGCAGCATTTTGTAGTTTAGCTGGAATTACTATTCTTCCTTGCCACATTATGATGTGATTTTCGACAGATAATTCGTTACGTTTTCTAAAATAGGCTTTCATATCTGTTTGTTGTTCATACCTGTGCCATCCAATGTTTATGTACGTCGTTACGTTTCTTAGGATAGGATCTTGCTTTGTTTTTTGTTTTATGTTGTCTTCTGTTAATGATAAGTCATTTATCTTGATATGTTGTTCATTGTCGCTGATTTTATATATACGTCTTTCTGGCGTTGAAAGTGTCTCCTTTGAGTTTGGCATTCTTGATAGGCAGTCGGCAACTATATTGTTTTCGCCTTTCCGGTATGCTATGTCATAGTCGTACGATCCTATGAGGAGTGCCCACCTTGTTAGGCGGTTGTTGACCAATTTTGGTAGATTTCGATTCGTTCCGAGTAAGTGTGTCAAAGGTTTGTGATCCGTTAATAAGGTGAACTTTGTACCTCGTAAGTATTGGTCGAACTTTTTGATGGCAAAGAAAATTGCGAGGGCTTCTCGATCGATAACAGAGTATTTCGTTTCTGCTGCTTTGAGTTTGCGTGATTCAAAGGCAATAGGATTCTCCATGTTGTTATCTTTATGAAAAAGCACTGCTCCAACTCCTTTTTCTGACGCGTCGCATGCCAAGTACAGTGGTTTGGATTCAGAAAATGGTACCAGTGGTTCAGTTTTTGTTAAGTGACGTTTAGCTTTTTCGAAGATCTTCTGCTCGTGGTCACCCCATCTCCATCTGCTGTTCTTTTTTGTGAGTTCGTGTAGGTCAGCACATATGCTATGTAAGTGTGGAACAAACCTTTCATAAAAATTTATAAGTCCTAGGAAAGACTTCAGTTCCTTAACGTTGGTGGGGGATTCAGCGTTCTTGATGGCGTCAATTTTGGATTTACTGGGATGTGTCCCATTTTTATTTATGACATGTCCAAGGTAGTCGATGGAGGGTTGTAAAAATGTGCATTTCTTTAAGTTTGCTTTAAATCCAGCTTGTTCTAGCTTTGTTAGGACATCATTCAGTGTTGATAAATGATCTTGATCGTTAGGACCGGTTATGGCAATGTCATCAAAATAAACAGCTACATTGGGGATGTTTTCTAGGACTTTTTCAAGGGATCGCTGAAAAATTCCAGGTGCTGTAGAGATTCCAAATGGCATTCGGTTATACTTAAAATACCCTTTGTGTGTTGAGATGATTAAGTACTTTTGGGAATCCTCTGCAATTTCAAATTGTAGGTAAGCATCCTTTAAATCAATCTTCGTAAATTTCTCTCCATTAGCCAGTTGTCGCCTTAATTGATCAAAAAGAGGTACAGGGTGATTTTCTTTTGTGAGCGCTGGGTTTATCGTGGTACGATAGTCGCCACAGATTCTTATTTGGCCATTTGGTTTTAGAACATTGACTGTGGGTGTTGCCCATTCGATGGGTGTTTCGTTTGGGTCGATCTCTGTGATGATTCCTTCCCTTACCAGTCGTTCCAGTTCGAATTCGACGTTTTTTTGTATTCCAAATTTTATGGGTCTTGCCGGTATGTGAACTGGTTTCGTGTTTGTTTTTATGTGGATATTGACTTTGAAATTATTTACTTTTCCCAGCGTATTGTCAAATAGTGTTTTGTGCTGATCAAGCACTGTTTTCAGTGTCAGCTCGTTTGTTGTGGATATCGAATATACATATTTAGGAAATTGCATTCCGAATGCGTTGCACCAATCTAATCCAAACAGCATTGGTTCCGCCTTGGTGATGACTACGACTGGTAGTGTTTTGATATTCCCATTTAGATTTACGTCGACGAATGCTAGGCCTTTGGATTTCAGTTTGTGATCCATGTACGCTTTCAGTCCCGGAGCTTTCGTTAGTTGTGGTGACCCGACTTTCTTCCAGAATTTAGTGCTTATTATGGAATAGTCTGAACCTGGGTCCCAATCCATGGTCAATGTGTGACCTTCGATCTTTACATCAATGCGCTTACCTCTGTATCCCAAGCTTTTGATTATATTGACCATGTGGTCCTCGTTATCGCTGTCGTCGGATGAATTTTCAGTGTTGTTGTCAGTGAAGTCAGATTCTTGTTTGATTTTCTGAAGTTTTCTACTTCGTTTTAGCGTGTTTTGTTTTCGTGGTGATGTCAAGTAAGCTCTACCACTTTTAATGCAACAACTCTCATAGTGCCCCTCGTTGCTGCATGCATTGCATGTGTGATTTCGTGCTTTACATTCGTTATTGTTATGACGATCTTTCCCACCGCAACGTAGACACTGATTTGTTTGCAGTTTTCGAGGTTCACATCGGGCGGTACCCTGGTCTGTGTCATATTTGTTTATTGTTGATTTTCGTGAAATATTTTTTTGTTTGTATATTCCTTTCACCCGTTCTTGGCTTGTTCCTGGTGTGTCGTTTTCTGCCAGTTCTCTTGATTGAGCTGTTGCGAAAATTTGTGTAAAAGTTGTTTCTTTGAAAGTTCCGTCGTTCCTTGTCTCTAAAAGGTCTGGCCATTTTTGTTTCAGTTCGATTTCCAGCTGTGTGTGTTGAAGGCCTGTTGCAAAGCGGTCCCGGAGTTGTCTGTCAAGGAATTCGCCTTCATACCCGCAGTCGCGACTTATTTCTTTTAGTTTATTTGCATAGTGTTCCATTGTTTCGCTGGTTTCCCTGGTGCAGTTCCAGAATTCTGTGAGGGCCTTAAATCGTGTTCGTTTTGTACGGTGAAAGTTGAGAAACTTTGTTTTAACATTTTCGTAGGATTGACTATCGAATGAAGGATGTGCGTTTTCAAAGGATATTTTGAGTTCTTGGTATGTTTCTGGTAATAGGCAAGAGAACAGGAGTTCTTTTCGTGTGTCAGGGTCTTCTACATTCCATATACGACATTTCGCTTCAAAATAGTCCGTGAACGTTTCAGGGTTAGTTGACCTTTGGTCATATGTTTCGCATTTAAAACTTTTGATTAAATTTAGTTTGGTGGTGGTACTAGCCTGTTCGGCAGGAGTGTTGCTCCTCGAGGTAGTTTCTTGTTGAATGGTTAATGCTTGTAGGAGTTGTGTTATCTGTTGTTGCTGTATTTGCAAAAATTGTGCAAATTGTTCCGCGTCCATTCTTTATACTCGTCGCCACAAAATGTTGTAATAATAAACGTTTTTAAAGGAAATGAAAAATAATCTTTAATTCTTTAGTCATGTTTGACATCATATGAAAATAATAATCTAATGCTGCTATGGCAACGCTCAGTGCATGACATCTCAAACATAGAATATGTAGCAGAGATGCAGTGGGGCTATTCTTTTAAAGTACCGGCCCCACACGGTACGAAACAACTACCTAAAACAACTTGTAAAGTAAAATATTACATATCTAAATACAACATTTCATCTAAATTCTAAGTTCTAGCAGGTTCTGAAACTATCCTACTAATCCCTATGGGCCACCTCAATGTACTAGGTACGCAATTGACCTTATTAAAGCGCATGCCCTATTTGTGTATAGGTGCGTCAAGTTTTTTTTTTAGTTTTTTTTATTGACAGCGCGACATATGGCGCCGAGCCACCCATAAGGTGTCTAACGACGCCCATGGACATTCGGTCGTATGCGGGGGTTGCGAATGCCATGCCGGCCTGACAGGTGCCCATTCACGCCCCTCTTGAAGGACCCGAGACTGTACTTGGGGGGAAATATATGGGCAGGGAGAGCGTTCCAGAGTTTACCTGTTCTGTAGAGGAAAGATCTGCAGAATCGATTGGTACGCATCCGCGGTAAGTCCAGCGTGTAGAGATGCAATCCCTGCCCAGTGCGACCCTTCCCATCCCTTCCAATCACTCCCACCAGTCTCCTTTCAGCCATTAGTCTCCCATCGTCCATACATATAGTAGATCAGTAGTAAAATATAATATCGGACTAGGCTACATCACCTACAACATCCGTGATGTCAGCCCATGACACCTTGGTGAATTAGGTACTCGATAAGTGCTCTATCGCAGTGGTTCCCAAAGTAGTCTGGATCGCGACCCATCTAAGAAATTCTCATTTCTTGACCCACCCCTTACCTAACATGAAGAAAAGCAGCGTTATATTACTGCTGCAGCACTTTTTCGTTAATAGATATTGTAACTATGTGAAGGACTGTTCAGTCAGTCAGTCAGTGTGTAAGCGTCCACTGCTGAAAATACAAATTTTCCTTCAGCCCTCCCAGCTTTCAGAGGTACGGAACCACCGCTTTCGCCGACTTACTTGATGTCGTCGTCCCACCTGGAAGGACTGTTCAATTAAGAAACAAATAAAAACACAATTAAGAAACAAATAAAAACACAATTAAGAAACAAATAAAAACATCATGTTGTAATTTCAATTTTTAATTAATTACTAAATATACGATGCCAAGCGGTTGGGCGGGACCCACCAGTGGGGCGCGACCCATACTTTGGGAAAGGCCGCTCTATCGAGTATCCGAAGAAGATGGTCCGGCCGGTCGAATTCTCAACACGAACAAGTCGAAAGAAGTCAGACTCCAAGAGGCTGCAGGAGAGAGATTACCGACTGTCAGGGAAACGTATTGAATTTTTCAATGAAACTTTCATTATCGGCCGCGAGGCCGCGCGCAATCACAAGGATATTAATATCCTCATTCATCCTCGAGCATAATGGGCCTTTGTCGAAAAGTTTAGACGGTATCGATATTGAAATCGGCTAATTTGCCGCCACTTCAGTAAGCTTTCGAAAAATATGTTAGACGCTAAAATCTGAAGATATTCGAACTAAACGAAATGTCTGCTTGTGAAGTAGTTATTGATTGATTATTGTCTATCACACTTTCCCTTGGCGCCTATTTATTTAGGGTCATATTTAAGACTGAGTCATTGTCTTAACGAAGACACGACAGCTGATGTTTAGAAAGTCGCTGGGCTTTTGAGGAGCCATCATTCCTCAAAATGGTTCCTGTATCGCACTGCTAGGGTATGGAATTGACAACTTACTCTTGGTAATACCGGCTCACTCAAGTTAGTACTAAATGGACTCTTTTACAGTAATAAAAACAGCTCGCCTCTTTTACGCTCCACTACGTCTATCACTGTACTATAATGAATGTATTTAAGATAAATTTGAAGAATCTTTTCTTATCTTTACTTAAGTAAATACATTTATATTACATACATATCTTAACTCCCCTCTTCTCTCTGCCAGCGAATATGCATTACGATACTTTCAACATGGGAGTCTTCAAAAATATTAACAAGCTGGATAGCGCTTCTATAGTCCGCAAATCTACTGGTATGGTGTCTCACTGATCGTAGTGTCGAGAGGAGAGGTGGATCAGACTGTTTCGGGTACCTCTGGATCAGAGACCAATTTTGGTTTTCCGAAAAACTTGAATTGTCTTTCAGCCATTTCGACCAATCGTAGCTGAGTGCGGCTATATCAAAAGTGTCTACTTGTTCCAGTGACGGTGTACGAGGGAGAGCAACTCAGTCTCACGCGCATCAGTCGAACAGAGATGGGCGCTTACCTCTGCATCGCCACCAACGCTGTTCCGCCCTCTGTCTCCAAGAGGATCATCGTGGACGTGGAATGTGAGTAACTTCTTCCATTCTTTTGGTCCTCGAAGGGTAAGGAAATTGATATCCAAATCGATTCACATTAATCAATTCACTATAATAATTTGTAGGATTTTTTTTTCTTAAGTATACATAAAGTACGACCAATTACATGTTCCAATGTTTTGTTTTTAACCGACTTCAAAAAAGGAGGAGGTTCTCAATTCGACTGTATTTTTTTTTATGTGTGCGCTGGATATACACTCGACTAGGTGTCTAAAGTCTGTTCATTTTGCGAAGTCACTTGCGAAAATAGTGCATGCTGTCCTTGTGTATCAAATTCGAATTTGCCCTTTTTCAATGCCTTACAACAAACCAAGAACATTCTTGCAACAAACAATAGCTCAGAAGCGAAACGCAAAAACCCGCTTCTTGGAGCGGCGCCTTCGACGTTATACTTTTGGGAGACTGCATACAATACCACAGAATAGAAAAGAGTACTCGCGTGCATAGCTATGTTGATAACAGACTCACTGCCCATGCCAAGGAAACTAACCTGTGTGAGTAGAGAAGACAACTAGAGAAATAGATTTTCTCAAGTAACTTCGCAAAATGAACCGACTTTATGGATGTGTATTGTGTCGTGTGGTGTAATAGGGTGTGTGCGTGTATGTGAATGTGTGTGTGTTTGTGCTTGTGTCAAAACTTCTTTCACTGACAATCATGATTTTAAAGCAATTGCAACAATACAAAATGTGTTAAAGCTTACGAAGCACGTCAAGGTTGTGATCGTACAAAAATAGAATGTCGGCAAATGTAGATCGACGCCTGTAAAGACCCCCTCCCTCCCCCTCCGCTTGGTCTGTCCGTCATGGGCTCTTGGAGCTGTCACTCGTGATCACTGCGGAAGAGGGTCTACCTACACCTAGCGCTCGTCGCAGCGCTGTGAACTGTGAAAGAGAACGGAGCTGTTCTGAAAACGCGACACATTTGTTCATACTTACTTATATAACTACATACATACATTACCTGGCAGTAAATAATGAACATCGAGCGTTAGAAAGAGACAATCCGGTTGTAGAGCGCCGTCCCTGTCGCACGAACTCGCACGTCTCTGTGCGACAGGGACGACGCTCTACAACCGGATTTTCTCTTTTTAAAGTTCGATGTTCATTAATTTACTGCCGGGTACAGTACATACATCCATACATACATACATACACATACACATACATACATACGTACATGCATGCACACACACATACATACATACACTGTGAAAATGTGATGCTTCCTTCAAATGAAAGTTAAATCAAGGCAGTCAGTCGGCGTTAATGTGTCCACTGCTGGACATATGCCTCCCCAATATTTCTCCAGTCCTCACGGTCGTCAGCGATACGACACTACTGATTGCCACCGACGACGTACAGTTCGTACAGTTCTCTCAATACTTAAATGCCGCTCGACCTACGTGCGCAGTCAACGAATTTTTGCTCATCACTAGGTAGATCATAGAGTAGATAATCGCGAACCCAAGATGCGAGCGACATTAAAGTCTACCCTATATTCTATGAATTATGACCTAAAATTCGTTGACTACGCAGGTAGGTCGAGTGGCATTAAAGTTTTGAGAGAACTATACTTTATGTACTCGTATGTCGCCCCTCCTGGCGGGCGGTCTTTCCACACTCCGTTCCCCTGTCCACGGCCGCCAGTGTAGGATCCGTTCAGTCCAAAGGTCGTTGTCTGGTCGGCTGACGTGCCCAGTCCACTGCCATATGAGCTTAGCCACCCGGTGTTTAATATATACAATCTGAAAGTAGAATAAAAATGGAACATAATTTTATTGCATTGAAGCAGCCAATCAAAAACAAAACAAAACAATGGCTTGCATAATTGGTCAAGTAATTGTTTCAAGGACGGTTGCTTTCTGGAATACCCCTTTTCCTGTACGGCCGAAGCTTAATAGCAGCTTCTAAACGCGAAAACATTTCTCTATATTTCACATTCGGAAAGATTATGTCCGAAGGTTTTATTTTAGGTTTTTCTTTTTATTCACATTCGGAAAGCTATGTATGTTTACATAAATGTGTCGGTTGAAATGACATGGAATATCCTCAAGATAAATCATAATATGTAGGTACGTCAAGTCTGTAGATTAAAAATAAATCTGTAAGTTCTATAAATATTTTGTTTCACTCTTTTTTTTTAAAGTAATTTATACAATACAGCTATTTATGGAAGAAATACCTATATACAGCGGTGAAGGACGGGCAGCGGTGGCGCACGTATAAGAAATGAGTACGGAACGCCGCCGGTCATGTGAATAACGTTCACACTTATTATACCAATAGCTACGGCAAATTCGAATTGAATTTTATACAATATTTCGGTGTATTGTTCAAGCAAAATTAAAATTTAGAAAAATTACAATAATTCCATCTTGTTATATTTACCAATATAAGGCATATTTCGGTTATATTCCAAAATCAAAACGTATGTATGTGTATATTCTTTCTTGAACACCAATTTATAAAAATTAGGTACAACAGGCGAGCTTAATGCCGCGAGGCATTCTATTCTAACTAACCTTTGGGATGTGGGAGTACAGGCGAACAAGAATAGTTTGTGGTAATGTGTTAGACTGTAAAGAAATATGTATATGATAAACTACATATGAATACTACATAAATACTTTAATAAGCATATATGATGTATATAATAAACTTACATATTATGTACATTAATCGGTGGTACCGTTGTGCAACACAATCAACTGAATGACAGGAGAGTAAGAGAAGGGGAGTAAACATATGAATGTAATATAAAATTGCATTTACTTCGGTAAGGAAAGGAGAAGTTTGTTTAAATTTATCTTAAATACATTCATAGACGTACAGGAGCGTAAATGCACGGGCAGATTATTCCAGAGGCGAGCTGTTTGTACTGTGAAAGAGTCCGTGTAGAACGTGCTTGAGTGAGCCGGTATTGCCAAGAGTAAGTTGTCAGCAGATCTTAAAGCCAGACCGTGAGAAGAAAGAAATTCAAATCGTTCACTCAAATATTTGGGAGCAGCAGGATCATTAAGTGTGCGGAAGAGAAGAGAGAGGGCGTGAGAGTTCCTGCGACCACGAACATCGAGCCACTGAAGGCGAGCTCGATATTCAAATAAATATGGTCATACTTGCGCAATCCGAAAATATAGCGAATGCACAAGTTGAGAATACGGTCGAGTTTATTGAGAAGATCCTCATTTATCGTGCTTACAATAAAAAAAATATTAAAACAAAAATGCATGTGTAAGTAGTAAAGCGAATAAAACGTGCCTTACTTGCTGCTTGATAGTTATCTTGTCCGAATACTTTGCTAAACGTGGTGGTCGATGTTGTGTTACAATTTTCGAGAGTTCTTGCTGCACAACACCGATTACTCTGCTTACCCTGATTGTCGGTATACAGCGTGTGTGGTATGTATTTTTTTATGGAAATTGAAACGGTTGGCTACATCACCTACAACATCCGTGATGTCAGCCCATAACACCGGGTGAACTAGGTGCCATGTCAGTGCTTCCCTTCGATCGTGCCGGCTACACTGAACTGGACGAAAAACACAAACTATTTACATAGCCGTTTCGACCGACGTTTCATTCAGTGCGGTGGTATCAACCCGGGCGGGATAAACCCTACCACCGAGTAAGGTAAGAAAGGAAGGGACCTACCATTTTTACGTGGAATCCGAACCACGGTCGAGCGGTCACCCTTCCAAGTACTGAATCAATAGCGACAGTCGACTATCTGCACCACTGAGCTATCGAGGCTGACATGTACATATGTATGTACACATGTAATTATTGTAATAGGTATGATTAATTTTAATTATTAAACAATTAAAATTTGGGCAAAAGTTTAAATACCTACGCGAAACTTTTCGGGATAGTTTTTACCCGACTACGGCGAAGCCAAAAAAGGAAGGGTTATGAGTTTGGCGTGTATGTATGTATGTATGTATGTATGTATGTATGTGACTATCTATATTCCACTCTACAGCCTAAAGTACTGGACCGATTTGAATAATTCTTGTGCTATTGGATTCGTCTTATTCACGGGAGTGTCATAGGCTATATAACAATTTTCAAAATTCAAAATGGCGGACGCACGGCGTCAAAATTTCAAATTAGTTTTTCAAAATATATTGAGAGGGGTATCAAATTAAAGATAATTAAATTACGATTCCGAAAATATATACTTTGCTATCTATTAAACCTATGTGTACAGAGAAATAGAGCAAAATGTGTAGCGAATGTATGTATGAATCGCGATTATTCGCGATGAACCGTGGTCGCCCGCGCCCCGCGCCGCGCGCCCCCACCCACGCGCGACGACGACGCGAAGAAGCGACATGGTATTGTTGGTAATATACCTACATACTTACTCACTGATCTACCGCAAATTTTATATAGATATATAATATTATTATTAGATACAGTACCACCACGGTACTATGCTAAAATAAATTGGTATTAAATGTCCATGTAGGTACCTAGTGTAAGCATAATATGTAGTGTAGGTGTACCGTGTGGGGTCGGTACTTAAAAAGAATAGCCCCACTGCATCTCTCCCCGTCGCATGTCGTAAAAGTCGACTAAGGGATCGTCAGCCTCGGCAGCTTAATGGTGCGGTCAGTTATTGGATGGATGACCGCCCGACTGTTGGAGGCTGACCGTGGTTCGGATACCACGTTAAACTGTAGGTCCCTTCCCTTCTTACCTTACTAGGTGGTAGGGTTTATCCCGGCCGGGTTGGTACCACCGCACTGAGCGAAACGTCGGTCGAAACGGCTATGTAAATAGTTCGTGTTTTCCGTCCAGTTCAGTGTAGCCGGCGCGAAATGAAGGGAAGCACTGACATGGCACCTAGTTCACCCGGTGTTATGGGCTGACATCACGGATGTTGTAGGTGATGTAGCCAACCGTGTCAAGTTTCCATAAAAAAAAAAGGTAGGTACATTAATTCAATATTTTCGGATGCAAGTTACCCTTCAGCTAAGCGGGATATTGTGGAAGAGAAGAACCGCCGATTGCGAAAAAGTATTCCCAATTTTCTGGGTGCAGTTTTAGCCCTAGACTCGATTAGTTGCCGGAACCCTACGTCTTTGGAAATGGCGGTGCCCAGGAGGTTCAGGTGCTTCCAGACAGGTATGACGCTGACTTAGAAACTGTCTTGGAAATCAAAAGGACCTTCAAATCGACCTTCGCAGATAATGCGCAGCACTGAGCCTTGCTAACGTTGAAGGCGTGGGCGTAGCATTCAGGGGGCAACATATCATTGTTATACATACGAGAGTACGGAACACGGGTTCTACACCAGTTACCCTTCAACTAGGCGGGATGTGGATGAGAAGAGGCGAAGACTTGTGTCTGAACTTGAGCAAACACTCGGCTCTATTTCCGAATGGGCCGTAGCAAGTTGTTCAAGTTAAATACCTCCAAGATACAAGTTTGCGCGTTCAGTGCGAAGAGAGCGGCGTTCACACCAGCTCCTTCCTACCAAGGCACGTCACTTAAATTTTGCGACCACCTCGGGGTCCTCCGAGTCGAATTTTCGCACGATCTAAACTTCCGGCGTGACATCGAGGGCAAGGCCGTATAAATCGCAGATTCGGTACTGCTCGCACCGCACCTATGGGATGGCTCAGTCAAATACCAGCTGGCGCCTCTGGACTCGATCCAGCGTCGAGCCGTGCGAATAGTAGGTGACTCCCAAATGTCCCGCGATCTAAAACCACTGCAACTCCGTAGGAATACATAGCTAAAACAGAGACTGTTGAAATACAAACAGAGAGAAATATTTCCCCCAAGTACAGTCTCGGGTCCTTCAACCTGGGCACCTGTCAGGCCGGCATGGCATTCGCAGCCTCCGCATGCTACCGAATGTCCATGGGCATCGCTAGACACCTTATGGGTGGCTCGGCGCCACATGTCGCGCTTACTATAAAAATAATATCAGTGAAGCAGGTAAGCCACTAAGGCGAGGCCAAAGCTATAGCTTTGGCCTCGCCTTAGTGGCTTACCTGCTTCGAGTGAGTACATTATTCAACTATGTACAACCTGAAACCTCCCTCGGTCTTCGGCCTTGAACTGATTGGTTTACTTACTTCCCGAATCCGCTTCACCCCAGCCAGATATATTTACTTACATAGACAAAGAAAATCGTGTACTTACACAGCTCAGTCTTCGGTCTTGCTCTGACTGACTTTTCATTTTACTTCAAGACTATACATCGTTCAACTATACATAATTTGTATATATATGTAGGTACTCACTCATGCGCTATTGCAGAAAACTTTAGTTTCAAACGAGGTTTCAAATAGAGATCACGACAAATAAACGGACGGATAGTATCAAGGCGGTACTTATATAAAAGAATAGCCCCACTGTATCTCTCCCCGTGTATGTCGTAAAAGGCGACTAAGGGATATGACTTCCTTCTTATAATACTAGGTGGTAGGGTTTAACCCGCCCGTGTTGGTACCACCGCACCGCACTGAATGAAAGGTCGGTAGAAACGGCTATGTATTTAGTGTAGCCGGTACGACCGAAGGGAAGCACTGACGTGGCACCAAGTTCACCCGGTGTTATGTTATGGGCTGACATCACGGATGTTGTAGCCTGTAGGTGATGTGTCAGATTCCATAAAAAAAATCAATATACGAGTTACATACAACATTTAAAGTATGCAAACAGTTTTTAAAAAAGCCTAAAATAAAAAAATAAGTTATAAAAAACTAAAACCCGACTACGTAAAAGCTAATTATGAAAATCGTTTAAATAAAACAAAAATTGTTATAAAAAACTAAAACCCGTCTACGAAAAAGCAAATTATGAAAATAGTTTAACTAAAAATAACAAAATAATGTTTTTCATATAATTTATCAGATACAGCATTTCTCTTTTTATATTGATTTTACCTTAGCACTAACTCTATAAATTTTGATAAATTTATTATTTTTAACGTTCTAAATATAGAGCCGTGGTCGGGCGTTCTTCGTTCAACAAGACAAGTGAGACCGTCGTTGTGCATTATAGCCGTTGACGTTCGGTATGTACCTATGTATCTACTTATAATAATTTTAGATTGGCTCTGACTGATCTTACAAAAAGATGCCAGTATGACACAATGGCGATGGCCGTCCTAAGTTCCGCGCTCTAATAATGCACGACGAGGGCCTCACTTGTCTTGTTGAACGAAGAACGCCCGACCACGGCTCTATATTTAGAACGTTAAAAATAATAAATTTATCAAAATTTATAGAGTTAGTGCTAAGGTAAAATCAATATAAAAAGAGAAATGCTGTATCTGATAAATTATATGAAAAACATTATTTTGTTATTTTTAGTTAAACTATTTTCATAATTTGCTTTTTCGTAGACGGGTTTTAGTTTTTTATAACAATTTTTGTTTTATTTAAACGATTTTCATAATTAGCTTTTACGTAGTCGGGTTTTAGTTTTTTATAACTTATTTTTGTCGAATACTTTTGTCATTATCAGGGGAAATACGGAAGGGGTCAGGAGAGGCAGGTTCGTGAACACGGATTTCGCTTGTAAAATGTCCCAGCCGCCGCCGGCAGGTGGCAAGAGGGGGTAGGAGAGGGGGGAAGGATGGCGGCGGGAAATTAGGGGGGAATGGAGAACAAAGAAGGAAGAAGGGGGAAATTAGAGGGCGCGAGGGGGAGAGTGTACTTCCAGTCTTCTCGGGTCCTTCAACCTGGGCACCTGTCAGGCCGGCATGGCATTCGCAGCCTCCGCATGCTACCGAATGTCCATGGGCATCGCTAGACACCTTATGGGTGGCTCGGCGCCACATGTCGCGCTTACTATAAAAATAATATCAGTGAAGCAGGTAAGCCACTAAGGCGAGGCCAAAGCTATAGCTTTGGCCTCGCCTTAGTGGCTTACCTGCTTCGAGTGAGTACATTATTCAACTATGTACAACCTGAAACCTCCCTCGGTCTTCGGCCTTGAACTGATTGGTTTACTTACTTCCCGAATCCGCTTCACCCCAGCCAGATATATTTACTTACATAGACAAAGAAAATCGTGTACTTACACAGCTCAGTCTTCGGTCTTGCTCTGACTGACTTTTCATTTTACTTCAAGACTATACATCGTTCAACTATACATAATTTGTATATATATGTAGGTACTCACTCATGCGCTATTGCAGAAAACTTTAGTTTCAAACGAGGTTTCAAATAGAGATCACGACAAATAAACGGACGGATAGTATCAAGGCGGTACTTATATAAAAGAATAGCCCCACTGTATCTCTCCCCGTGTATGTCGTAAAAGGCGACTAAGGGATATGACTTCCTTCTTATAATACTAGGTGGTAGGGTTTAACCCGCCCGTGTTGGTACCACCGCACCGCACTGAATGAAAGGTCGGTAGAAACGGCTATGTATTTAGTGTAGCCGGTACGACCGAAGGGAAGCACTGACGTGGCACCAAGTTCACCCGGTGTTATGTTATGGGCTGACATCACGGATGTTGTAGCCTGTAGGTGATGTGTCAGATTCCATAAAAAAAATCAATATACGAGTTACATACAACATTTAAAGTATGCAAACAGTTTTTAAAAAAGCCTAAAATAAAAAAATAAGTTATAAAAAACTAAAACCCGACTACGTAAAAGCTAATTATGAAAATCGTTTAAATAAAACAAAAATTGTTATAAAAAACTAAAACCCGTCTACGAAAAAGCAAATTATGAAAATAGTTTAACTAAAAATAACAAAATAATGTTTTTCATATAATTTATCAGATACAGCATTTCTCTTTTTATATTGATTTTACCTTAGCACTAACTCTATAAATTTTGATAAATTTATTATTTTTAACGTTCTAAATATAGAGCCGTGGTCGGGCGTTCTTCGTTCAACAAGACAAGTGAGACCGTCGTTGTGCATTATAGCCGTTGACGTTCGGTATGTACCTATGTATCTACTTATAATAATTTTAGATTGGCTCTGACTGATCTTACAAAAAGATGCCAGTATGACACAATGGCGATGGCCGTCCTAAGTTCCGCGCTCTAATAATGCACGACGAGGGCCTCACTTGTCTTGTTGAACGAAGAACGCCCGACCACGGCTCTATATTTAGAACGTTAAAAATAATAAATTTATCAAAATTTATAGAGTTAGTGCTAAGGTAAAATCAATATAAAAAGAGAAATGCTGTATCTGATAAATTATATGAAAAACATTATTTTGTTATTTTTAGTTAAACTATTTTCATAATTTGCTTTTTCGTAGACGGGTTTTAGTTTTTTATAACAATTTTTGTTTTATTTAAACGATTTTCATAATTAGCTTTTACGTAGTCGGGTTTTAGTTTTTTATAACTTATTTTTGTCGAATACTTTTGTCATTATCAGGGGAAATACGGAAGGGGTCAGGAGAGGCAGGTTCGTGAACACGGATTTCGCTTGTAAAATGTCCCAGCCGCCGCCGGCAGGTGGCAAGAGGGGGTAGGAGAGGGGGGAAGGATGGCGGCGGGAAATTAGGGGGGAATGGAGAACAAAGAAGGAAGAAGGGGGAAATTAGAGGGCGCGAGGGGGAGAGTGTACTTCCAGTCTTGGTAACTTTTAACTTTAATTGCTGAGATCGTTTAGCTTATTGATTAGTTTAGTTATAGTGATTTATTTAATTTTAATTTAATAAAATTTTAATTGTAGTGGGAAAATTGCTAGTCACGTATAACCGGCGAAGTGCTTTTAGGGTTCCGTATCCGGTGCGGGAACTTATTACTAAACCTACGCCGTCTGTCTGTCTGCCCGTCCGTCCGTCTGTCTGTCCGAGGGCTGTATCTCTTGAACTGTAATAGGTAGCCCGTTGAAATTTTCACAAAATATGTGTTATTATGGCCGATTTAACAACAAATAATCACGGGGGTTCCCATAGAAGAAACCAAAAAGTGTATGCGCACGCGCCATCTACCGAATAGAGGGTGAAGCATATTAACTAATATATGACATTTCGTCGCTCCAGTTCGGGAGTTGTCTAAGTCACATTTTTAGCGAAAATGAGCTTTGAATGCAGGTTGATTCAGCAGATTTTTTTGCATGGCACTTTTCAGCATCATCCCGGACGGGATAAACCCTACCACCTACCTAGTAAGGTAAAAGGGAAGGGAACTACAGGTTTACGTGGAATCCGAACCACGGTCAGCCGCCAACGGCCGAGCGGTCACACGTCCAAGTACTGACCGCGCCCAGGTGTGCTTAACAACAGTCGACCGACCGCACCACTGAGCTACCGAGGCTAAAAATTTAATGCGACAATTTCATTTACTGCCATGTTACCAACCCATATAACACAGTATGTATACAAAGTGAGGGCGCCATTTGCCTACAGCTAATAAAAGGTAACAATACGTGATCAATTGATGAGCGGCGATATACTCACACAACCGTCAGGCCGACGACCCCACCCCGGCCTTACCCGGCTCTCCGCTGATCCCGCGACACACACTGAGTAGCGAAGCATAGAGGCAGCAAATCTCTCTGTTACAGGTAGATCACCCTAAGTTGAGTCAGGCAGGACTATGGCCGAAGGATTAGTTTTGTCTCTACCTACCTGTCAGACAATTCATAGCCTAAAACTGTGCTAAACCGGTGGGTTTAGAAGCATGCAATTTTGCTTAGGAGTTTCTTATGTAACATAAGTGATCAATACGAAAGAATTTTTGAAAATTCATCCTCTTAGGGCGTAAAATATAGGACGAAATTTTATATGGAAAGCGCGTCATTTTTGAAGTTTTGTTGTGTACCGAATTCAGGTATTCTGAAATATAGTGTGGTGACTGGCGACACCTAGCCACAACTGAATAAAGATCGATAATAATCTACAACGCTTCGCGACGTAGAACCAACAGAACGATTCACTATCACAACAAGAGATGGCGAAGAGCCGAAAATACGAATCACATAACACACTCTCGAATCACATAGCTCACTTGGCAGAACAACCGGGAACGCAGAACGTGAAATGAAGGGATGAAATGAAGGGAAGCATTGAAATGGCACCTAGTTTACCCGATGTTATGGGCTGACATCGCGGATGTTGTAGGCGATGTAGCCAACCGTGTCAGTTTCCATAAAAAAAACATCAGTGACGTACGCACTGACGTACGAACAGAGGTTACGACACTCCTTCACATTTTACCTCTACTTCATGGCTGTCAGAAGTGACAGGTTGAGGACAGAGATTAATGAAAATTGGTGTTTAGACTTTAGCCCTCCGAGGGAGGAAGGGAGGTAGAGAGAGAGATGCCGCTAGCGAAGCCACGGGCAAAGTGCTAGCATCTATCAGACTGTTAGGGATTCAGAAAACACTCGTCAAAGGAAGGATTTTGAGAAACTATTATATTTTTATATCATAATAGTTTCAATAGCCAATAGTGTGGAAAAGCGGATGAAACTAACTTAAAATTTAATATCTTGTTTTTAAACCATTGTTTCATTTGCTTCATTTTGTTTGACTATTTATTTTAATTTAATTTATTTAGCTTTACTCTTTTCTGGGTCTACCTTCCTTTCAATTTTATTTCCTCGTAAAATATGGTTACGCTTATTTTTGTATTGTTTATTCATTTCAATTCATCATTTGCTTTTAACAATATAAAATTAACAAAAAACTCAATAAACCAGCGCTTCCTCTATTCATCATTTCTCGTGTAGCTGTTACCCAATTTTCCGTCTATTATCCGCTCCCCTGCGTACCTCGCTCACTTTCGGCTGAAGCTTCTATCGCAGTGACGAACGGGAGTCCTATTCCCAATCGTGATGTACGCTGATCGAGTAGACTAAAGAACGTGAGGATCGAAGAATGTGTGGTTTCTAGTTTGGTTGATTTTTTATTTGTATTTCTTTATGAAAGTATCTTAAGTCAACGTTTTTGGGTCATCTGTTTCGAACATATGCCACAGGACGATCGTATGGGCCTTCAGTGGTACGGAACCACTTCTTTGCGCCGATGTCCTTGATTTCGTCGTCCAACCTGGCAGATGGTTCTCCTTTTTTCCGTTCACGCCCGCCAGTGTATGTTTACTCCAACGGTCATGCCTTTTAACCCAGTTGTTTGAATCATCAATTGAAAATCAATTTGAAACAATCTTAGTTTTCTGAAAATGTGGTAAATTTGTGTCCTCTATAAAGGACGTTATTAATGAGTCCGGCTATTGGGATTTTTTTACTGAAAAACCTGAAACTTAAAGTGGAAAATAGGTGTTTTACCATGAAATAAAGGAATGAGATACTTTATTTAGAGACTAAAATATGACCTGTACTTCAAACCTACATGTACAAAGTAACTTTGCTGTATTGTGGTATAAGACACATCTTGTCTTATTTTATTGATATACTACCGACATAGTGACAACAATCATCAATCAATCAATCACAATACAATTGTGGTACTTATGGATTTACTCGTATGTCTGGCCAATGCCTCTGGCCACATCAGGAGCTTCAATAGTAGATATGAGTTTTATGACTGTGATCTTTTCCATCGTACAGACCGAAAAAAACCCGACCTGAAAATATAAACAACCAATAATTTTATTAGTATGGGTCGTTACTACCGTCCTTTTAAAAGAACATCAAGTTTGATATCGAAATAATATAAATATAATTTATGGCAAGTTTATTCTTACTTGGCTTCTGAAATGTACGTAAATATTTCTATTATATTTAATTCAAAATACTTTTCGATCCGATCACCAGACAGAATAGTACCTCGGATGACGAGTTAGTAATAGCAATGTTTTATATTGAGTTCCGAAGTTCGCATTGGTCGACTCCTAACTTCATTGATGTTGACTTTTATTCGATCCGATCTTTGGAAAGATTGTTTTACTACGGAATTATTTAATAAGTTTTGATTACTTTGAAGAAGTGCTCTTTTATGGATTATTGAATAAATAAGGCCAGGTGGTTTAATTTTACTATGTAGTTTTGAGAGAAATGTTAAAGTTATTTGAAGAGCGTCGTACTTCGTGACATTTTCCCCTTCAAAAGTCATTTATTAATTTCAAAAGCAGATTTTACATGCGAATAGTTTGTAATATTACTTGCGGCAGGTGATAGTTTTTGATGCCTATAAGTTTCAAAGCACTAATAATTAATTAATTCTTAAAATTTACTACTCAATTTTCTTTTGTGTACAATAATTAATACAGTTTTCTTCTACGGTTAGCTCGATTCTTCCCATCAATTATAGGATCTTTTCATCACGTTAAATGGCTTATGAGGTTAGCAGAGAAGTCAAATATGAGAGCGGGCGGAGCCGCGGTCAGGTATAAACTCATTAAACAATTTTGATTTCGAAAATAAATAATGTGTCAACATTGATGCACACTTTTAAAACTAAACTTTAAATAAATAATTTGACATACAAAAATAAAATAAAATAAATAAGATAATATAAGATTACGTGTCGTAACTTTTGGGCTGTTTATATAAAAATTTATAATTATGTAATTTAATTATCAAACTGTTATGGTTGCTGATTTTACCTTCAGAGCCCTTCTAGAATTCTCCACTTAACATTAAGTACAAGATGACTCAACCAACACAGGCAATATTCATCTCTGCTCGCACTTAAGTCGCAACTGAAATATTTAAAAACGTGTCACTGCCGCATATGACAAACCGAGATTACTGTAACGCCCTCAGAGCTCCTCTTATTCAGAGGTCCTTTTAATAATATAACACGCGCAGGAAACTTCGCCTGCCCGCGTGGTCCTCGTGTGGGGCCAATTTAAATATGTCGCGTAATTTCGTTGTTGTCAAGGAAACACATACATGGAACAGGTATACATTTTTGTGACCGCGCTCAGGGTTGCTTAACAACAGTCGACCGACCGCACCACTGAGCTACCGAGGCTAACAAAAACAAAAGACCAAATCGATCCTCTCGAGCCAAAATTCACCAACTAACAAAAATCGAATACTGAGATATTAAAGGTTTTAAGTTTTTATACTTTTTTAACTTTTATAATTCAAAAACTAAAAGAGTTAATGAAGTCATTCCACTTTTGTTGTATTCGTAATTTTGTATGCAAAAACTGACCAAGTACATTGGTGAGTTTTTCCTTAAGAGAAATTACGATACATCGCAACTTGGTTATTTTTAATTTTTTTATTTATCTTTGAAAACGTTGAGATATAAATTTTGATTTTCTTAGACAGAGCTACAAATTTCAAGTTTGCCTGTACAAAAAACACAATTTTGATAAAAACTGCATTTGGTGAGTTTTGGCTCCAGGGAGTCGAAATACATGGCGGCACGGAACTTTCAGTGCACGAGTCCGACTCGCACTTGGCCGGGTTTAATCAATCATAAATCTGTCATAAAATCTAATAAATCTCTGTCACACATACATACATACAATACGAAAACACTTTCTACTCACATAATATCTTCTGTCTGGCTGTTGCAATGATATTATAAGTTAAAAGGAGGTAGATAGGTTATCTGAGCTCCCAAGTGGCACATTAAATACAATACCACAGTCCTGTCTGAAGTTAGTCGCCCACCAACTACGCACGCGTTCGGATCGCTAACCACGAGCCGCTAACACATCGAAAATGGCTTCGTGTGTAATGAGATTCTGCACTAATTCTAATAATTGGAATAAGACTATTCGAGTCGGCGCATCACTTATGTTCTTCCTCTCGAACGTGCCATGTGTGAGCACTGAATGTCATATAGATAACCTATCTTTCCTAAAATATCATTGGGCTGTTGTGTGAAATGTGAGTGCTTGCCGACCATTGGTAACAATGTAGAATGCGCCGAATGCATGACAGTATCCTTTCTGGCTATATAATCTGATGGTCCTCGTATATCACACGGTCCGGACAACTTGAGCTGCATGCGGATTGCGTTCGGAACGTGTAAAAGCGACCTTTTTGGTCCAAAACACACGATGGAGTTCGCGGTAGGTACCGAATGTTAGATTAAGCTTGGGAAAATGTTTTGTTACCCCTTGTGTATGTAATTTTAGTACACAGGTTTAGAAGGTTTACCTTAGCCTACGCAAGCGGAAAGTCGTCCGTTCGATGCTTTTAAGGGTTCGGTATCCGGTACGGGAACCTATTACTAAGCCTCTGCCGTCTGTCTGTCTGTCTGTCTGTCCGTCCGTAGGTAGCCCGTTGAAATTTTCACAGAATAATATGTGTTATTATGGCCGACATAACAACAAATAATAAATATAAGAAAAAGTAAAAATTCACGGGGGTTCCCATAGAAGAAACCAAAAAGTGTATGCGCGCGCGCCATCTACCGAATAGAGTATGTAGCATTTTAACTAATCATGAATTTGAACTAATATGAAGCATTTAATAACACGCCATACATGGCGTGAGTGGCGCTAACCATGACATGGCGATACGGAACCCTCGGTGCGCGAGTTCGACTCACACTTGGCCAGTTATTACTTTACTTACTTTACTTACTAAATGTTTACATCCGAAAAAAACTCATTAACCACATAAAACGTGTTGCATTGTGTTGTAGTTTGCACACGAAATGCACGAAAATATTAATACAATAATAAGTCAATATTGAACATCGGGTGGCTTAGCTTAAGTCGTGTCAGTGGGCTGGGCACGTCAGCTGAAGAGACGACGACGGCATAGTCGCCGTCGAGGGTGTTAGGTTCGTACTACGTGAAAATATATTGTCTCTGCTCATCCCTACTTTATTGCACAAAAGAAGCGACAACAGGCGGACTTAAAGTCAAAAGGCATTATCTACCAGTCATGCCATGGATTGTGGGTAGTGTAGATGGGTAGTGCGAAATTAAACGAAAAAGAGTTAAAAAAAAATAAAAACAAAATATATTTACACATTTAACATTACAATTAAATACATGACTACACTGAAGGAAAGAACGGTCGAAACGACTATGTCAATAGTTCGTGTTTCCCGCCCAGTTCAGTGCAGCCGCCACGACCAAAGGGAAGCACTGACATGGCACTCAGTTCACAAAGGTGTTATGGGCTGACCGCGGATGTTGTTGGTGATGTAGCCAACAGTGTCAGTTTCCACAAAAAAAATAACATTTCACACATTCTTACAGGTTCAAAGATACGTACAACCTTGTATATTAAATGTATATTCGGAATTTGAAATAGCAGCAGCTTCGCTATTTGCACCCAAAATCCGTTTAACTTCGATATCAACGCTCGCTGGCTATTTATCCAAATAACTAGCAATCCAAGAAGCGACTGCGACAGAGCGACCGCGCAATGTGTGGCTGTGTTTACCCAGCGATCCCCGTTGACGCGACATCTCGCGCGGATGTTACCGTAGAGCACGCAGCGATGAGAAGTGCTATATGTAGATAGACCTGTGTTTGAGACTCAGCTCGCGTTTGATCTAAAAGGTAAAATTTTTGCCAGATTTTCGATTTTTGTTCCATACTACTAAGTCCCTTTATCAGATAGCGTGAGTATACAAAGAAAAAGAAAGAAAGAAAACGTTCGTTCAGCGCAAAACTAAATTACAATTATTAACTTTTAAATAGCATAATTGGTTTTAGCCGAAGAGGAGCAGACAGCACGATGCAAATTAGCCATACAGCGGCAATTACCCACTTTCATGCGAGTAATTGTGGCCTAAAAGACCAACGCCCGGCAGACTGCTTAAACGATTTGTTATATATTTTATTTATCAATTATTTATATAGAAAACGCTACATGTGGCGCCCAGGCGCCCATAATGTGTGTAACGACGTCCATGGTCATTCGGTCGTATGCGGCGGTCGCCAATTCCATGTCGACATGACTGATGCCTATGTTGAAGGACTCGGGACTTCCAGAATCCAGAGCTTACCCGTTCTGTCATGTTCTGTAGAGGAAAGTAATATGTTCAGTTCAGTCGTTCTCGAGTTATAAGCGAACATACAAACGACATCTATACATTCTTACCATTGATTTAATAACCCTATGATTCATACATAGACGACATACGTTCCATTCTATGAAGGAAGTTAGGTCAGATTTTTTTGGACCACTAAAAATATAAAAGTGGTTTCCAATTCGTCAAAAAGTGCGAACGTTGCTTACACACAGAGGGTTCCACATCCGAGTCTGCGCGGCTATCACGTGGTCGCACCTTGTCTCGCGGGCAAGTCAAATGCGCAAAACAGCAATAAATTGACACTTCTAAACCTTGCCGGCAGAGCGGCCAACTAAACTCCAGCGTTTGATTTAAATAAGCGCTTGGATAAACTGCAGCAGTGAAGATTAACAGCCGGCGCCGCATTAAGCCGCTAACCAAATAAACTTCTCCTTGCCCAGCCAGTCGTGGATGCAACTTGCAAGGCGATGGTATCGGGCATATTTTACGTAATGCTGATTAGCTTGTTTAGATTTGTGATTTAGTTTCCGCATGACTTGGCTATTAGATTTGTTTATTTGGTTCTCTGTATGCATATTTATGGTGTCTAAGTCTTGAGATATAGATACCTAATGAATTAGGTACTAAATTCCCAGCAAACATTTTTCCCAAAAATCTGAATCAGAGAATTTACCAAATTAGATAGAAATTGTGTCAAATACATGTTAGTTTGTGTAATTGTTTTTTTATTGATTTATTGTATTTTTTATGCATACTATTTTAAAAATATTAGCATTCTGCACTCCTTCTCTATATAAACTATAAGTGTGCGAAATTTTATACTTCTCCGTCTGCGCAATTTTCGTAAAAATAGGGGTACAAAGTTTTTGCTTCATGTATTAATAAATAGATTCTGGTTTGGATTCACGGTGCATATTGTAGCGAATATTTTTCCAACATGCCGCACTGTTGTGTTTCATTATCTCGCTGCGATCACCAATTAATTTCATCTGCCGCTTCTCACGCTCACGTTTCGAGGCATTTTCTATTTCTCCGTGACGTTTGCCGAAGCTATTTTCAACAGAATCGCTCCGAGCCATAGCCCCCGTCTGGAGTCTTTAAATTAAATTTCCATACTTGGCTGAATAATTATGAGGGCGTCGTTGTAGCAAGTAGTAAGACGGTGTAGAGCGAGAGGTGGGTGATATTAGTTTTACGCCATTAAATAATCTTTACGTAGTCATTTCTAAGGTGCGGCGGGTGGCCGAGTGGTTTGGGTATCGGCTTCTCATGCGAGAGGTCCGAGCCACGAATCTGGCGGCGTGTACCAATGGGTTTTTTTATGACGAAAACATTAAGTGCAGGAACCTACACCTGTTGCTTCACCGTTCGGAACCGGTGTAAAACTGTAGGGCTCTTCCCTTGCCCCTTACTAGGTGGTAGGCTCAAATGGTAGCCGACTGGGTTGGTACCACCGTACTGGATGTAAGATGACCGCATAGCAGCCTCGGCTGTGTTCTCCTCTAGTCCAGTATAGCCAGCAATCCAGCCAGCATACCCTATGGGCTGGTAGGAATATGCGCTTTGTCCCATCCGACTTAGCGACCCATACCCGGATTACATAAAAAAAAAATTAAAAAATAATTGTTTCTAAACTTTGTTACAACATCTGGTAACCTTAGTAAAAATTAATAGCAACGAGTGTTACTTACTCGCCAAATATGTGTAACATTTATTTCACACCGTGTTTTTATAAGCACGGTTGACAGCTGTTGACATGGGCCAACTGTAGGCCGCACTAAAGAATCATAATATACTTTACTCACAAAATTACGTCACTTCCTTAACGCATTTCCGCTTCATTCACTCAAAATTCAATTCAAAATTACCACCCATACCATAGCTGAAATGTTACATATAAAAAGCTGAAAGAAAATTCACAGATCTCATGCATTACATGAGGGATTTTAGGGCGTATCAAATATAACAAATATGTCAATTTTGAAATATTGACAAAAATGGTCAACACTTATAAAAAAATAAAATTACAAAATTAAAATTCTTAATTTTCAAGTATATGCATACACGAAAAGCATTTTAACTCCTCACACTGCAAGATAAAAACGACTTGTAACTCGCGTAACGGAAAATAAAAAAAAAATCATAACCCTCAAATTTTTCACTTTTGTCAATAAACAAAAAAAAATTCCTTGATATTGAATCAATCTACAATATAAAAATATAAAAGTTTAAATTTATATTTAGAAATATGTTTAAAAGTGGCCGCAATTTGAAGCGGTTTTTTGCAATTTTCTCAAAAACTCTCAATTTTTTTTTCTTTTCACCACCGTGTAGCCCTCGTCGATACGCGTCATTTTACACCCTAAATATTCACTTAATCTTAAAACTCACGACACAAGGGCGAATTCGCACTCTCGCTGGAAATCGAGGACTATACTGAAGCGATCGAAAAGACATTTTCAATGTAAAAAAATTTAAATAAAATCTATAAATGTCACCGAAATTGACTCAATGACATGACGTAAATGTAGTGGCTGCCAGCTCACGGCCGCGGACCGGCGCGGCGGAGGCTGTTTGCGCAGTGTGATTGAGTGATAATATTTGTTCTCAGCACACACGCGATAGTTGATTAGTTTCATTTTTCAATTTCAATTGAGGCTTCCCCGGATAGCTAACCTGATTGCTTCTGAAGCGAATCCCGCCTTCTCCGGGGCCCCGGTCTAGTTACTGCACCTGTCTGTTTCTCGGTATTGAAACTGGCTCTGGGAGTGAGTTTTCTTCTTCTATTATAATTTTTGTTTCCCGGATAATGGAATTACACACTTGACCGGCGGCAGCGCCCTGGATATTCCTTGAGGCAGATATTTTAACTGATATCTAGTTGTAATGGAAGCTAATGTTTCTTTATGGAAACTGACGCAGTTGGTTACATCATCTACTACATCCGTGATGTCAGCTCATAACACCTTGGTGATATAGGTGCCTCGTTAGTGCTTCCCTTCGGTAGTTCCGGCTACACTGAACTGGATGGAAAACACTAGCTATTTACATAGCTGTTTCAACCGACCATTCATTCAGTGCGATGGTATCAACCCGGGCGGGTTAAACCCTACAACCTACAGTTTTACGAAGAATCTGAACCACGGTCAGCCTCCAACGGTCGAGCGGTCACCCGTCACGACCGACGACAGTCGACCGATCGCACCACTGATTTTGTTTTTTCATTCAATTGATGAATCTACGCTTAATTTTTTTTTTGCCACCTTGTCATGGAATTTTGCTGAGCGTGTTTTCGAGTAGTGGTGTTAATGGCTATGTCGGATTGTTCCATGGACTGTTGGACACAGCCACCATGCCGACTGCTAGTTCAAATTATTCAGATTAATAATTACCATCTGCGGCCGGTAGTTTAAAAGAATAGCCCCACTGCATCTCTCCGAGTGCATGTCGTAAAAGCTGACTAAGGGATAAGGACAAGGTGCCATGCTAAAGGGCAACAGGCTAGCCATCTTGGCTCGGTCCTTTCACCGAGTCATGCAGCAGGCGCGCTTAGTGCCTTAATTGCTGCTTGATTGTTTTATCTTGTCTTTATGCATTGCTAAATGTGGTGGTCGGTGTTGTGCTGTAATTTACAAGAGTACCTACTTGCAGCACAACACCGATTACTCTGCTTACCCCGATTGTCGTTCAGCGTGTGGTACGTACGTATCGTTTATTTTCTCATTCACATAAGAGAAACAGAAAAAGTAGCAATATAGAATTAAGGAGGAAAAAAAACCGGCCAAGTGCGAGTCGAACTCGCGCATCGAGGGTTCCGTATCGCCATGTCATGGTCAGCGCCACTGACGCCATCTATGGCGTGTTTATGAAATGCTTCATATTAGTTAAAATTCATGATTAGTTAAAATGCTTCTTAGTCTTTTCGGTAGATGGCGCGCATACACTTCCCCCATGAATTCAATACTTTTGCTTATTTTTTTTTTTTGTTATTTGTTGTTATGTCGGCCATAATAAATAACACATATTCTGTGAAAATTTCAACGGACTACCTATTACGATTCAAGAGATACCGCCCTCGGACAGACAGACGGACGGACAATCAGGTAGACTAATTAATCTAGAAATTGAAGAAATTTTTGTTAGTAAAAATTTATAAATACAAGTAGGTATGTACCTACTGACTGCTAAATTAATTGTTTTCGTTCCAATTAATTTCACTCTCATATATCGGACTCAGCCTTAATTAAGGGCTCAAAGCTGCGGTCAGTTTAGACACGAACGCGGCGAGTATTAGTATTTGTAGGCTGTTATTATAATTTCGAATTTGCTACCTTCTGCCTGTGGCTTCACTCCGTTTGGGCTTAAAACACGCATTTGTAATTGAAGATTCAACTTATATGTTCCCTTCGCAAAATGCGATAACCGGCCAAGTGCGAGTCGAACTCGCGCACCGAGGGTTGCGTATCGCCATGTCAAGGTCAGCGCCATTCACGCCATCTATGGCGTGTTTGTTTATGAAATGCTTCATATTAGTTAAAATTAATGATTAGTTCAAATGCTTCATACTCTATTCGGTAGATGGCGCGCGCGCATACACTTTTTAGTTTCTTCTATAGGAACCCCCGCGATTTTTTTAATTTTTCTTATTTTTATTATTTGTTGGTACATATCGGCCATAATAACACATATTCTGTGAAAATTTTAACGGGCTAGCTATTACGGTTCCAGAGATACAGCCCTCGGAAGACAGACAGACGGCGTAGTAGGTTTAGTAAAAGGGTCCCTAAAAAAAGGAACCCTTATGGGATCACTCTGGTGTTTGGGTGTGGGTCTGTCCGCCTGTCGGTTTTATTTTGTTTATTTATAACAACATTCCGTAATATCACATACGACTACTACTGTAGTCCGCAACAAATCATCCACGTATGTAAGGTTTTTCCATACTAACTGCAAATATTTTGGGAGGGACATATACACATCATAATAAACACGTTAAACAAAAATACATACATACATACATAACTCACGCTTTTGACAAACACGCTTTAAACAAAGATATATAAATATATTTTTAGCAATTGTTGTAGGGAAATTTTTAGAAATGTTCTAACGATGAAAACGTGCCACTTGGTATCTAAACAGTTGATAATTTGAGCCGCCCCGTGCGCTCAAGGTCATCGACTCTCCTTTAGCGAACGGGGCGCGCGGAATGACTTGCTCGAACGGTTTAGGTGCTACTTACATGTTGTGACAGGTGGACGGACGGACGGGCGCACGGACGGACGCACGGAAGAACAGACACCTGCCCGATTTTATAAGAGTCCCTGCCAGCGTCGCTGGCTACGGAACCCTAAAATGAAAATCAATCATTATTTAATATAGAAAAAAAAATTCCGCTTAAAGCTATAAGAAACTTAACACATAAGATAAAGATGACGCTCATGGACTTATGTAATGTTGAATGTGGAAGCTGTGAATGCCAGGCCCCTTTGACTGAGCGTGTACTTGGGGAACATAAAAACATGGAGAAGGTTAGGTTTACGGGTTATTAGATGTTGTCTGACCTTGTCATATGTTCATGTTTTAAACACTTAATGTGAGCTACCTCTGAACCTGAATTTTTGCAAGAGCATGTTTATGCCCCCACCAACACCCCGATTTGGTGATTAGGCATATTTTCAACAATATGAACAAATAAATTCTATAAATAATAATCATCATCATCATCAGCCTGTATCGGTGCACTGCTGGACATAGGCCTCTCCCAAGGCACGCCACCACATGCGGTCTTCTTTATAAATAATACTTCCTAATATTTTCATAATCCCTAAACAACGACTTTCTAGAAAATCAAATTGAAAGAATAGTTTTAATTTTAATAATAATAAAAAAAATAAAGCACCGTGATTCCCACGAGCGAGCGCACTGGCCTAAATCCACCGGAAGGCCGGACGCCGAGCCCGGAGAAGACGAGAGAGTTTTTAGCCGAAGCTCCTTTAAATGCGGCTATTTGTTCATGATCCCGGCACGTCCCAATCGAAAAATAATCCCCGCTCAAACAGTAGGTGATTGGGTTAGGAATATTCAGTTAAAGACACAAGTTGTGTGCCCTTTCCGACCGCGACGGCGAGGGGAGGGGGCTTGTTGGAGACTTAAAGGGGTCCATACGATATGTTGACAGAGCTGGTGACTTAGATGGCGATAATGACTAACAAGGAGATGACAATGAAATATCTTTATACATTTGCACTATTTTGTTTTTCTTCGTATTTCGTATTGTGAAAGACAGTGTACCTACGGCAATGAATTTATCTACCTATTGGTTCGAATTACTTCATAATATTAAAATTATTGATTGGCTTCATAATTTTTTTTAAGTTTAGTTTTAGTGTATTATAGTTTTAAAATTGTCATTTCGTATTTCTGTTTCTTTGTTACCGGAACATATTGTAAGTGATGTTTCATATAATAAATATTATATAAACATATGTAAGTAACCTAAACATATTATTATATGTAAATGCCAATTATTAATTTTGATTTAAGACAAAATAATTTATTAAATTTCAATATTGTTTTGCTAAGCAAGCAATTGCAAGCATTATGTACCACCGCACTGAATGAAAGGTCGGTCGAAACGGATGTAAATAGTTTGTGTTTTCCATCCAGTTCAGTGTAGCCGGCACGACCGAAGGAAAGCACTGATGTGGCACCAAGTTCACCCAGTGTTATGGGCTGACATCACGGATTTTGTAGGTGATGTAGCCAACAACCGTGTCAGTTTCCATAAAATAAAAAAAAAGCAATTTCATCAATTGTAATAAATAGCTACTCACATCTAAACCATTTTAAACCTATCGAAAATTATTTCACTGGAAACAATAATTTACAGGCTCAATTCATTCACTTCGTACCTAATGACAGCTGTCAAGTGTCCCTCTGCTCTCTAAATATAGACATAGTAAACAATAGTCGTATTGTTTTGTAACGAATCAGTCAAGCTAATTTTGGTAAAGCATTGAACGAATTAATTCTTTGTTCTTCCCAATATCCCGAACACAATGGGGCTAGAATAATGACACTAGCTATTTTCTTTATTTTATTGGTATATTATATTATTATAAGTAAGTAGTACACACCAATTTTGTACAGTTAAAGCACTGAAAAAGAATCTTCAACCCCTAAAGCACAGACGCATCGTTGGATTATTGAGCATATTTTATCGGTACTACTATGGTCGCTAATCTGACGAACTTGCTTCCCTCATCCCTCCTCCTCCTGTTCGCCATACTCTCGCGGAACACCCCTTTGCACAGTGTCAAATATGACCATAAAATCGGACACGTCCTTTTTATTCCAGAAATTTGTAGATTTAGTTATTTAAAATGCTAGAGTAAAACTCCCCCGCCTCTGCGACTTTTAGTTTAGGACCCATTGTGGGTCTAGAATAATGACACTAGCTATTTTCTTTATTTTATTTGTATTTTTATAAAGCGCAGTCGACAGAGGCCAAATTCTACGCGAAACCACGCTCAGTGAGATGCCGTGACAGCAGATTTGCGGACTGTTGCTGTGCTATCTAGCCTATTCTACGCGAAACCACGCTCAGTGAGATGCCATGACAGCAGATTTGCGGACTGTTGCTGTGCTATCTAGCCTATTCTACGCGAAACCACGCTCAGTGAGATGCCATGACAGCAGATTTGCGGACTGTTGCTGTGCTATCTAGCCTATTCTACGCGAAACCACGCTCAGTGAGATGCCATGACAGCAGATTTGCGGACTGTTGCTGTGCTATCTAGCCTATTCTACGCGAAACCACGCTCAGTGAGATGCCATGACAGCAGATTTGCGGACTGTTGCTGTGCTATCTAGCCTATTCTACGCGAAACCACGCTCAGTGAGATGCCATGACAGCAGATTTGCGGACTGTTGCTGTGCTATCTAGCCTATTCTACGCGAAACCACGCTCAGTGAGATGCCATGACAGCAGATTTGCGGACTGTTGCTGTGCTATCTAGCCTATTCTACGCGAAACCACGCTCAGTGAGATGCCATGACAGCAGATTTGCGGACTGTTGCTGTGCTATCTAGCCTATTCTACGCGAAACCACGCTCAGTGAGATGCCATGACAGCAGATTTGCGGACTGTTGCTGTGCTATCTAGCCTATTCTACGCGAAACCACGCTCAGTGAGATGCCATGCCAGCAGATTTGCGGACTGTTGCTGTACTATCTAGCCTATTGATACGTTCTCGGGAGATATGCTCGCCGGAAGACAGTTCCACACCCAAGCGGTGTGTGAAAGGAACGATTATGAGAAACGCGTACTGGGCAGGGGATGCACCCCTATTCTATCGACCTAACACGGTTCTGTAGGTCTTTTATTCACAGAACCGGGAAATTGTGGAACGCCTCCCTGCCCATCTATTTCCTACCAAGTACAGCCTGGGGTTTTACAAAAGGGGCGTGAAAAGGCTCCTGTCAGGCCGGCATGACATATCTATGCAAGCCCGTGCATCACAGAATGTCCATGGACATCGTTAGACACCTACTTGTAGGTGAAACGATGCCACATGTCGCGCTATCCATAAAAAAAAACTGTTTGTTCCCTAAAAATAAAATAATAAAATATCAACAACAAAAGCAACGATAATAATTTGTACCTTATTTTATTGTAAAATGGTGTACAATAAAAAATAACTACAAATACAAACACAAACAATCAACCAACAACAAACAATTTTGCAATGTTGCAACAAAAAATAATTAATACATTATAGGAAATTATAATATTATTATAAGTAAGTAGTACACACCAATTTTGTACAGTTAAAGCACTGAAAAAGAATCTTCAACCCCTAAAGCACAGACGCATCGTTGGATTATTGAGCATATTTTATCGGTACTACTATGGTCGCTAACCTGACGAACTTGCTTCCCTCATCCCTCCTCCTCCTGTTCGCCATACTCTCGCGGAACACCCCTTTGTAGTCGACAAAAGAGATCTTCGAACTGCACGATTCTCTAATCATTCTTGTGCCGCACTGCAAAAGTGTGGAACGATATTCCGGGGAATATCTTTCCCTATTCCTACAATCCACGGATCTTCAAATCGCAGGTTAATAGCCATTCCCATGCGACGTTAGTCCGTCTTCAAGCCGGACTGGCACGTCGATGGGCGTGAAATTGAGGCTGCGCCTAAGGCTTCGACCTCGGAACAGACAACCAGTTCGGCAGCAATAAAAAAATGCATAAATATGACGCATGAAGATATAAAATTAAATTTAATATTTATTAACCTTTGTCTACTTGTTAAATGTATTCGTCCTAAATCAAATTGCGATTAACATTATACTTGTTTGGTGTATTTTATCTTTATATTTTCCCACTATTATATTTTTATATTTAAGGTTTCCATCAAACGAAATCTGCTTTTCCCTTAGATGGAAAAACTTCTCCTATAACAATCGGTATATACCTAGCATCATAGTCGAACATTAATTAAGGTTGACCAGCCTGGATATCTACGTAGGTATGTAGAGCCGATATTGTCTTAAAACAATGTAGACTGAAACATCAGAGCATTACAAGAAAATTAACCTGCAGGCATGTTTATGTGTAGAATGCGCTCCACCTGCAGCTGCTAGTTAGATTATTGTTTCCCTTGAAGTGAAGAGAAATTTTTCACATTGTTCTGTCATCAACCTAAAAAAAATTACTTTTTTAAGTGATGATTGTTCATAAACCTACCCACACATGTAAGTACAATTCTAATGAAAATAATCAGAATTAGCAATTACTTTATGTAATTTTTAAAGTACACTAAATAGTGTGTTTTGAATTTTTCGTATACCTTACTTCTTTGGCTCATCCTACTGACTAATATTACTGACGTGACGGCCGGCAAACTTGTAGTAGACAGTTAAAATACTTTATTGTTCCAAATATAGAGCAAGATTAAAGCAATCTTGGATGTGTCTCCATGTTTCGCGTGTCGTAGGAATTTTTTTTCATAGGGATTAAAAATGGCGGGCGCCAGGTGCTACATATTGTCAAGTTTTGAATCTTTTTTTTTCTTCGTCAAACCTCATCGTGTATCGTTATCGAGAGCTTGTGCCGGACACGACACATCGGTCCGATGCGACGCGGTTACCGCACCCCGCGCCCCTCTGGCGCGGCGTGCGTCCGCGCTCGCCTCGGCCCGCCGCCCTGGCAGTCGATCACACCACGGAGTCAAGTATAGTCGCTTTGAGTCAATAATAATTCTCAGTCGTTTTATTACACGTTTATACACAGCTATCGTAGTGTTTCATTTGGACCTTAAACACTAACACCCTACATAGGACACTCGCATATAGTAGCTAAAGTGCCACAACTGTTTAATTTGTAAGATTAGACACAAATATCGCAAGATCGTACGTAGTTATAACTATAACTTATAATAACGCACGTTTCATCAAATGCATTCTTGTTCAAACAATAAACCTCGTTCGTACACACGGGCGTAAAGCACTTATGCTGAGAGATGTAAAGAATTTTACGACAACGGAAGGTTACGCACAAAACTCCATGCCCAACGCTTGTAGTTTTGCCTGATCGCAATGTCGATTTTTCATAATACACTTACTCATTACTTTTATTTAATTAATAATCGTAGTATGCATGCATCTTAACGTAATCAGTAAATTATAGAAGAAATGTATTATATTTTACACAATTATTTTCATACAGCGGTATGGTTTATTGATTTTATGTAAATTTACACCTCATTCTGTGTTAGTTAGTACTTCGAATTAGTTAAAAGTTAGTGTAGAAATTTTAATGGTACGTGTTCTCAAATCTATGCCTATGCCTATCTACGATTGTGTTATGTAATAGGTATTAAGCTTAGTCATACTTGTGTGTGAAATTATTGGCGGTCTCTCTCTTTGCAAAACAAAAGGACTCTCGCCTCAGCGGTTTTTACGACCGCATTGGTGAGCACAATCATCTAGGGTCATTGTTAGGATAGTTTTATTGCACCTCTTCAAATTTTTCAAGTGTCTCTTTTGTACGCCATCATTTCTGTGGTTCCTGGCACCCTGTATGTTATTGAAATGTTTTTATCTTTCTCATCGTGTTTATATCTCGTCTTTAAAATGTTTTCTATATTTGTAGTAAGTGGAGGCAGTCGTATAAAAGCAGATAACTGTCACAAGTAATGAACGATTCGTAATTAAAGGTAATTTTGGTAATTAGAAGCAGATAACTGTCACAAGCAATGAACGATTCGTAATTAAAGGTAATTTTTGGTAATGTTGTAATGACAAAAAATTTTTCATAAAGGGGGAAATTGATGTGCCGGACACGACACATCGGTCCGATGCGACGCGGTTACCGCACCCCGCGCCCCTCTGGCGCGGCGTGCGTCCGCGCTCGCCTCGGCCCGCCGCCCTGGCAGTCGATCACACCACGGAGTCAAGTATAGTCGCTTTGAGTCAATAATAATTCTCAGTCGTTTTATTACACGTTTATACACAGCTATCGTAGTGTTTCATTTGGACCTTAAACACTAACACCCTACATAGGACACTCGCATATAGTAGCTAAAGTGCCACAAGCTTAATTAAGTAACAAGGAATTAACTTAAGGAGCAGTAGTTTCTACTGAATTTTTACTGTAGTCAGGAGTATGGAAGAATTCTAATAGCTATACAGGGAGTCCGATTACAAGATTTTCTGCTGCTCTTGTTTTATTTACTTGAAATGTTGCATAAGGTTTTTTTTTTTAATTATTTTTAGGGCTTTTAACAATGATTTGTTAATATCAGCCCCATAGCACTCATCTTCCCTATCACTTAGGGCCCAGAGTCCCTAAGGGATAGAGAACGCTCAATGAAATCCAACACAATTACTAAATCTCTCTCACTTAGGCTCACCAACAGTTTATGTGTACTAAAAAACAAATTGATTCTATCCACGCTAAGTGACGTCTAGCAATTCCCTCCGTAATTCCTCGTTCATGAAGTTCCGACTTAGCGACTTGGTACTAACAATTCTGATCGACGATCTATAAAGAAATAGAAAAGGATGTCCCGTTGCCATATTGGATCGACGAAATCGGCTAATAAAGCCTTAACCCTCAAATCTCGACCGTGGGTCCGACCCGGCCCATCCGCGCCGCTCCGCAGCCGGGCCAGACCGCAATAGGTTTCTCCAATTCCGAAAATTATTATCAATTCAAATACGCCCGTCGCAAATCCGACCCGAGCCGCCTCTGTTTGCGGGCCCCTGCGATCTTGGACGCCATGACACGGACCTAAATTATTCACAATCCTAGCGATTAACACTCTCAGATTAAATTCGCGGTTCGCCGGCTGTTAGACATTGAAACTGAGACCCGGCGGCGGCGGTGCGGGGCGGGGCGTCCTATCGTAATGTATTGTTGGGATTAGCAAATGTTATTTGCCGCGTGAACATCGATTTATCGTAGTGTTTTGTTTACTACCTATTTAGGTTTATGCGAAGTATGCGACATGCCTTAACTACAGTTGTTAAATCCTACGAACTAAAGTTCGGCCGCTGATCGAATGCGTTCCTGACGGCTGTCAGTTGTTCATGACTAGGTGATGGGCAATACGTTTTTAGGTTTCCGTATCCCGTACGGAAGCCTATTACTAAGACTACGCCTTCTGTCTGTCTGGCTGTCTGTCCTACTGATGTATCTTTGGAACCGTAATAGCTAGCCGGTTAAAATTTTCACAGAATATGTGTTATTATGGCGGATGTAACAACAAAGAATAAAAATAGAAATGGTAAAAAATTAAGGGCGTTTTTTTTGTGGTGCGCTAACCTCGGTGCGCGAATCCGACTCGCACTTGGCCGGTTTTATTACTCACTCCTGCAACTGCACGTTCGAAGGTAATTATGAACAATGTTTATACGGTTTCGTACTGGTGTGGCAAGCTTGTCGTTCTTTTTAAGCAATTCAGACTGGCATCACTGTCACCAACGACCGACGTAAAGAACGCATTCTCTCAGCGGCCGGACTTTTAGTAAGATAAAATACCATGACATACCAACAATTGAATTAATTGTACATATACGTATGTATGTATATACAAACCACAAGCTGTATCCAGACAGACGAGGTAAGCAGAGTAATCAGTGTTGTGCTGAAAGCATGCGGTAAATTACAGCACAACACCGACCACCACGTTTAGCAAAATATTCCGACAAGATAAATATCAAGCAGCAATTAAGCACGAAACCCACCTCATGCATGTTTAGGTGGACCGTGCCAAGGTGAGAGAAAGCTATCCTATCGCCCTTTAGCACGGCATCTTGTCCTTTATCCCTTAGTCGCCTTTTAGGGCATGCTCGGGGAGAGATGCAGTGAGGCTATTCTGTTTATGTACATTAATACCGGGCCCACACGGTACGAATTAATTGTACACATTGTTAATCAACGGATGAAACATCAGCTTCAATTTCTTTGTAATAAATCAATTGTGTCCTTTCCTTACCCATTGCTCGGTGGTAGGCTCAAATCTTAGCCGAATGGGTTGGTACCACCGTACTGGGCGTAAGATGGTCGCATATCAGCCTCGGCTAATGTTCTTCTCTAGTCCAGTATAGCCAGCAATCCAGGGAAGTCTCCGGTATATCACCTACCTTCTCGGAGGTGATAATATTGAGTGGTCGGAGCGTGTACTCTGACCCCTCTGACTCAGCACCCATATCGGATTACATAAAAAATAACAATAATAAATAACAATGGTAAAAGAACGATTTTCGAGACCTCGTAAAATCCTGATCGACCCACATAACGTTTGAGACCGCAGCAATCCCGTGACCGCTCGCATAAACATATCGAATTTATTTTCCGTTATTTAAATATTTACCCGAGTCACCACTCCGGGGTTCATTCATACACTTTTCAGACCATTTGACTCTCGAGTTCATAAATTTGCTACTGCGTCCCCTGGCTGTAGTTGATTGAAGAATTATTGTGCACCATAGGGTGCGGTCCGTAAGGTTGATATTGCAGTGATGTCACTGCGAAAACTTTTACAGACGGAGTAGAACATTTCGGTGCAATATTTTTACTGGTTCCCTGATTTATTATTCACATGAAATGTTCGCTCTTAATGCACTTGGCTGTTCGCTCTCTGGTGTTCAAACTGCAGGACTTTCGTAACCCCCACAGTAGCCTCACGCCATCCATACTGTAATCAGGGGATATTGCGCGAACAAGCTTATCCTTATCCTTACCTATAATAAAATCCAACGTCTGCTTTCTGTCTGAGTGTCTGAGTGTCTGTCTGTCCGCTTATAACTGGAGAACCACTGAACCGATTTTAATAAAAAAAAATCTACGGATAGCTTGATTCTTCCCATCAACTATAGGCTACTTACTATCACGCTAAATGGCTTACGAGATTAGCAGTGAAGTGAAATATGAGAGCGGGCGGAGCCGCGGGCACAGCTTGTATTATATAAGTTACAAGCTGTGCCCGCGGCTCCGCCCGCTCTCATATTTCACTTCACTGCTAACCTCATAAGCTATTTAGCCTATAGTTGATAGGAAGAATCAAGCTATCCGTAGAATTTTGTTTTATTAAAATCGGTTCAGTGGTTCTCGAGTTATAAGCGGACAGGCAGACACTCAGACGGACAGAAAGCAGACGTTGGATTTTATTATAGGTAAGGAAGGATGTTATATAATAAGCTTTGACAACTTGAGTAAACGGGAGCCAGCGATCGGGGCGACCACCTGTCACAAAATGTAAATAAATATCGAAATCCGAATATGGGAAAAAGTTTCAGAGCTTTTAGTTTTCAATTTACAATTCCGCCTTTATAGGACCCCTTTCGAACCCTGAAGTTACGAAACCCTATCCTGAAACATCCTGTATATATTATAACTCTGTGGGAAGATCCATGTTTAATGCACGCCTGGATCTCCAACCTGAGAACTCTCACGTGTTATCCATGCTGAAGAGTTCTCACCTAAACATAATCGCAATATTGTCTAAGTAATCGTTCCGCCCCCACCCCGCGCCGCCCCGCGACGCCGCAATAAGTAAAAGCGGTCAAAATAGCATTACAATTTATTTAAATTTATTCGAAGTGTTTCAGAAAAATTTACTGCCGCCCCGCGCATCGCGAGCGTTTTATGTCTCCGAAAAAAACCATTAAATTTTTATTGTGCGTAATAAAATTCCAACACTCTATGACACTCGAGATTATGGAGTACGAATAATATCTTTATCTGAAAATTCCTGAAGTAATAACCGAGGAGAGTGTGAAAAATAAGGCCCTTTTACGAGGCTCTTACGTCGCGCCGCTCAGATTGGTTGCATATGCAATTTAAAATTTATGGAGTGATCATTCTGGAATTTGGCTAGATGACGGAACAGGGAAATTGGAGTCGCAAAGTGTTTAACATCGCTCGTATAGAGACGGCGTATACTTCGGGCATAGTTCAGCTCCTCCGATGCTATTTTAATCTGTCGTCTCGGGACATATCAAGTTAGTGGTACCGATGTGTAGCTAAATAATTCTACTTTATACTTTACTCTTTCAAATAAACACGGCTAAATGAGATAGAAGGAAACAATTCTTTTGTTTGGCCCATGCAGCGGTTTGGAGCTCGCTGACAACGCGGCGGTCGATATCGACCGCTCCATAGTTGACGGTACATATGCTCTAGCGGTCGATATCGAGCGCTCCACATTCAACGAGTTCATAAAACGCATGCGATGCATCTCTCTAAGAATCGTAAAAAATTCATATCGTGTTGCCGCTGGAGCAGTGTATCGATTTAAGATCTTTGCTTACGATGACGCTTGGCCCGGGTCGCCTCTCACCCTCAAATATGGTTGAAGGAGGCGATGGATGGACCTGGCGTGATGCTCGTGAACGGGTGCTGTTTGTGGAAACTCTCCACTGGAGAGCCGTACTGTGTACGCAGTAGCAGTTTTGTAAATGTAGAATAAGTGAACGTAAAAAAAATCCCCCGAAGTTTCTTGCCAGTTTTTCTTCCCTATGATCATCGAACTGGCTAAATGTTTAATGTAAAAATATGACGAATCCGAGTGCAGTGTACTACTATGGATGATGAATAAAGAAGAAGTGCTAATAATTGGTATTTCCGTCATTTTCATGAAATAAGGTCAGATAGTAATAGCTGTTTTCCTTCATACTACGATCACTCCGCTAAAAGGTTTTTTTTCTTTTTTTTTATGGAAACTGACACGGTTGGCTACATCACCTACAACGTCCGTGATGTCAGCCCATAACACCGGGTGAACTAGGTGCTATGTTAGTGCTTCCCCCTTTGATCGTGCCGGCTACACTGAACTGGTCGGAAAACACAAACTATTTACATAGCCGTTTCGACCGACGTTTCATTCAGTGCGGTGGTACCAACCCGGGCGGGTTAAACCCTACCACCAAGTAAGATTAGGAGGGAAGGGACCTACAGTTTTACGAGGAATCCGAACCTCGGTCAGCCTCCAACGGTCAGCGGTCACCAATCCAAGTACTGACCGTACCCAGCGTTGCTTAACATTCAATAGCGACAGTTGGCTGTCTGCACCACTGAGCTATCGAGGCTGACAAAAATAAAGGTTCATTATTTCACGATTTAAAATTAATAAAACAGACAAACGGCGGCGTAGGCTTAGTAATAGGCTTCCGTATGTTACGGAAACCTAAAAATGATACAGCATACAGAGCATGTACTTTTTGTCATTGTGCCTAACTAATCTTATTAACATTGTATTTAGTGTTGACCTAGGTCCAATAAATGTGTTCGAATTGTCCTTTCCTGCAGTTTCGCCGATGATCTGGGTGCCCAATCAGCTGGTCGGTGCGCCGGCCGGTACAGACGTCACCGTGGACTGCCACACGGAGGCGCACCCGCGGGCCATCAGCTACTGGGTCTACGACAACGTCATGGTGCTGCCCACTAAGAAGTATGCCATTGTCACGCAGGAGAACTCGTACAGGTACCGCATTGTACTATATTATTTCTTTATTAAAACATTTTCTTTTTATTACAATTTTAATTTTTTTTTTATAAACTAAAATTTAAATCTAAAATTGGTATACTTACAACAAAAAAAATACACAAATAAAATAAAATAAATAAAATAAAAAAATAAATAAAATACATATAATTATACATTTATTTACAAAAATTTTACATATAGGTATGCTTAAAATATACAAATCTTATATTGTATTGTATTGTATTGTTGTATTGTTTATTGATCATTCATATGGCAGTTAGACTGCTCTCGAACTTGTCACAATTTGTTCTATCCCGTTCGATTACACCCACGAAGAAGAACCGACAAGAAACTTCGCAGGGTATTTTTTAAACATATTTTTACAAGAATTTAGTGACTAGCCACATAATAACACCGCCCATAGTCTATCTAAAACACAGCTTGAGAGCAAGATTAACAATTTTTCTGAGATTTCTGACTACAAAGACTTATTCATTAAGTGAATCAGGTGTAAAGAGCCTTTGTCAAACTTTGATACGTAATTTGTATCAACATAACTATATTAAACTACAATGTAGTATAATAAAATTGTATTGTCAAAAATAAAAAATAAAAATATATGAATATTTAAGATACTATAAAATACTATCTAAAATTACTATAAAACAAATGGAGTTTCCACCACCGAACCCAGGCTACCGATGGATGCGTAACACCACGGGATTCCGCGTTGAGCTTAAAAAAAGGCAGTATTTTTTTTTCTAATACTCGTATGTTTCGACGTTATTACCTATAAGGTCATTTTCCGATGTTGGACATGGTTTTGGCGACGCTTTCCTAACGCATGAAACCTCGATTATCCTGAAATAATACGAGTACTAGGAAAAAATGCTACTGAGTTTTTTTAAGCTTATTAAATTAGTAATCCTCTGATGGTAAGCAATACGGTCGAAATGGGACATTCTGTATATTAAGGTCGTACTCGTGAATATTTAATCTTACTGTCTTGCCATTTCTATTATTAAATTTGTTTATGGATAGCGCGACATGTGGCATCACAGAGCATCAAATACATACCGCGCGCGCCCCCTACTAGAGGTGCCCTAAGCGATAATATTTGAAACCCAAAAACTAGACGCAGTGCTGCTAGCGCTTCGTATGTGTGCGTGTGTGCTAGTATCGACACTACACACAGAGATGAGCAAGTTAGGCACACGCACAAAACAAATGCACACGCACAACACACATATGTAAGTCATAGGCCACGCCGACAGGCTTCAACGGTGTTGTAGGGAAATCGCGCTCAGGGCGCCTCTAGGAGGGGCGGGCGCGCGCATTTGATGCTCTGTGTGTGGCATCCTTTCACCTACAAGTAGGTGTCTAACGATGCCCCTGGATCGACATTCTGTGATGCACGGGGATTGCGAATGGCATGCCGGCCTGACAGGAGACTTTTTACGCCCCTTTTGGAAAATCCCAGATTGTACTTTAGAGGAAATAGATATCGTTCATGTTGTTTTTTTTTTTCAAACATCGCAGGCAATTGCGACACTTATACGAGTAACACACAATTGTTTTATTAATGTTCTACCATAGATAAATAGTGCTACGGTCAATCTATGGTTCCACCCAAACAGATATTTTGTTTATGGAAACTGACACGGTTGGCTAAATCACCTACTATATCCGTAATGTCAGCCCATAACACCTTGCTGAACGAAGTCCCATGTCATTGCTACCCTCCGGTCGTGCCGGCTACACTGAACTGGTAGGAAAACACGAACCGTCCTTTCATTCAGTGCTGTGGTACCCACTCGGAAGGGTTAAACTGCCACCTAGTAATTTAAGAAGGGAAGGGATCTACATACAGTTTTACGTGGAATCCGAACCACGGTCAGCCTCCTGCATCTGAGAATGCTAGTATTACCAGTGCGTAATAAAACCAGGGCGACACTCGGCGCCGAAGATTTCTCGAGGAAAAACAAATGTCCATACATTTCATCGTAATCTCGATGTATTTTTAGCGGACAAAGAAAAACGTTATCACCTCACCGAAAGACTGACGGTCCCCATCACCGACAGCTACGGAAGAAGGTGCCGCAATAAAATCAATATTTTTTCCCCCCGCCCTCTCAACGCTCATATTTCTGCGTAAAAGCATTCTCTAAATATGTTATCTCCGAATCTGTCCCCGCAAAAACTTGGACGCACGGAAGGCACCCGCCTCCGCCCCGGCCTCCCATCTCTTATCCTGTCTGAACGCATCCTCGTCAGTGGTCCCCGTGGCGCCCACCAATTTCTTATATTATTTATCGGAGCAAACGCGCCTAGAACAACGTCCGGACCAAGTGATAGATGTCAAGCCGGGGCCGATCTTCCGCTCGGATAAAAACGGTAATATCTTAGCTATCAATAAATATCAATATGTGAGATGATAAATTTTGACGCGGGACCCGCGCGCCGCGCGATAAAGTGATCCGGAATGAGAAAGGTGCGGGGCTATATCCGACGATTAGGTGAACGCCTGTGCCGCCGCCCTGCTATTACACTACACCTAAGCACCTACCCTAGGTAAACTAATATTGATAAAGGTGAAATCGATAGCAATTTTACTATACAGTGTTCGCAGATGGCTTTGTAGCTGATATTGGCCTTGTAACAACACAAAATTACATATGAAACAGTTTACATACATAAAATTACTAATTGTTTAATTTTTACTTTCCTGTAATGTAGGTACTATAAAATACAGGCAATTTTGTTTCATAGTTTTTGTAAATCCTTCCTTACCCAGGGTGGCCAAAAAGTCATGGATCAAACGAAGTCAGGGGATAGCTGGGGTCAATTGCGGCAAACAATTGTTCTACAGGGGGCATCTATGGTCAACGCCTGAGAAGTTATGATTTATTTGGTGTTTTTAAAGAAAATATAATTTCTCTACCAATAGTTTTGAAAAATTAGGAATTGTGACACCCTGTATAATTTTTTTTATTTTCATCTCATTGCTAACAAACAAATATTGCATTAAACATGCCTTTTGTGATTGTGAATGATGTGTGTTTAAAAAAAAACACAAACTTAAAAAAATTTCTTTTTCACCATGGAAACATTTGTATTACATTTGACCGCACTATGAAAAAAAAATGTTCTACCGAAAAGTCACCCTCTATTAGAAAAAGTAGCGCAATTAATAAGGATTCTAAAAAGGTATAACACATGACTATTTGCAACTCGCATAACTTCCTAGAGCGATCATTCGTAGTAACGGTTGAATTTACCCAAACCAGTAATTATTATTGTATGGTGGCAATAAATATCTCAAATCGTTTGAAGCTCTTGAAAAATAACTAGAATCACAAAGAGACACTCACTACCTCTCTCTGTCTTGTTGTCAAGGGTCTAGTTGCAATGCGCGTGTCTTTCTTTTTTTTTTTTTATTGAAATTGACACGGTTGGCTACATCACCTACAACATCCGTGATGTCAGCCCATAATACCGGATGAACTTGGTGCCACGTCAGTGCTTCCCTTCGGTCGTGCCGGCTACACTAAACTGGACGGAAAACACAAACTATTTACATAGCCTTTTCGACCGACCTTTCATTCAGTGCGTTGGTACCATTCCGGGCGGGTAAACCCTACCACCTAGTAATATAAGAAGGGAGTCATATCCCTTAGTCGCCTTTTACGACATACACGGGGAGAGATGCGGTGGGGCTATTCTTTTAAAGTACCGGCCCCACACGGTACGGTGTCTCCTGGAGAAAGCCATGCAATAATTACTGGTTTGGGTAAATTCGACCGTTACTACGAATGATCGCTCTAGGAAGTTATGCGAGTTGCAAATAGTCATGTGTTATACCTTTTTAGAATCCTTATTAATTGCGCTACTTTCTCTAATAGAGGGTGACTTTTCGGTAGAACATTTTTTTTTCACAGTGCGGTCCAATGTAATACAAATGTTTCCATGGTGAAAAAGAAAATTTCTTAAATTTGTGTTTTATTTTAAACACACATCATTCACAATCACAAAAGGCATGTATAATGCAATGTTTGTTTGTTAGCAATGAGATGAAAATAAAAAAAATTATACAGGATGTCACAATTCTTAATTTTTTAAAACTATTGGTAGAAAAATTACATTTTCTTTAAAAACACCAAATAAATCATAACTTCTCAGGCGTTGACCATAGATGCCCCCTCTGGAACAATTTTTTGCCGCAATTGACCCCAGCTATCCCCTTACTTCGTGTGATCCGTGACTTTTTGGCCACCCTGATAATAAAATCCAACGTCTGCTTTCTGTCTGTCTGAGTGTCTGTCTGTCCGCTTATAACTCGAGAACCACTGAACCGATTTTAATAAAACAAAATTCTACGGATAGCTTGATTCTTCCCATCAACTATAGGCTACTTACTATCACACTAAATAGCTTATGAGGTTAGCAGTGAGGTGAAATATGAGAGCGGGCGGAGCCGCGGGCACAGCTTGTACCTGTAATAAAATCCAACGTCTGCTTTCTGTTTGTCTGAGTGTATGTCTGTCCGCTTATAACTCGAGAACCGATGAACCGATTTTAATAAAACAAAATTCTACGGATAGCTTGATTCTTGGCATCAACTATAGGCTACTTACTATCACGCTAAATGGCTTATGAGGTTAGCAGTGAAGTGAAATATGAGAGCGGGCGGAGCCGCGGGCACAGCTTGTTCTATATACAGGGTGATTCAGGATAGGCACGAGAAACTTCAGGGTTCAAAAGATGGCCATATTTGTAGACGAAAAGCTCTGTAACTTTTTTCCAGATTCGGTCATTTTATAGTACTTTTTGGTGAAAATAGTTTTATCATTATTTGATGGACGGTTAACGTTTTATCACAGCGAGCTCAGCGGAGCTCAGTGAGTCGTGCGGAACGACGACGAAGCACTACGCACAAATGTCCATTCTGCATACATTTTTACGTTGCCAATTTTCTTAAGACTCACTGTCCATCTACAATTTCCAAGTTTTGTATGAAAAAAAAAACAACAGAATTTCGATTTGAGTGATAAGGATTTTTTTCTTCTAATAATGAGTACTTTCTATTCCTGAAGTTTCTCTTGCCTATCCTGAATCACCCTGTATAAAATGTTATTTTATGGTACCTGTTAGTTTTGAAATGAAGTAATTTTATTTCTACTGTTATAATAATCATATTTTATCAAAATAATGAGAGCAGTTTCGTCCTAAGAATTTAAATAAAGCTATAGTTTATTGCACACAAAGGTGGACAATAAGTGAACTTAATGCCTTTAATGCTTACAAGCATAAAAAAATCTGCGGGTGGCCGAGTGGTTTGAGCATCGGCTTCTCATGCGAGAGGTCCGAGGTTCGAATCCGGTCGGCGTGTACCAATGAGTTTCGAAAAAAATTATGTGACCTGCTGCTTCACCGCGCGGAACCGGTGTAAAACTGTAGGTCCCTTCCCTTACCCCTTAATAGGTGGTAGGCTCAAATTGTAGCCGACTGGGTTACCACCGTACTGGTTGTAAAATGGCCACATAGCAGCCTCGGTTGTGTTCTCCTCTAGTCTAGTATAGCCAGCAATCAATGGAAGTCTCCGGTATGGCACCTATCTTCTCGGAGGTGATATTGGCTGGTCGGAGCATGTGCTTTGGCCCCTCCGACTCAGCCACCCATACCGGATTACATAAAAAACAAGCTGTGCCCGCGGCTCCGCCCGCTCTCATATTTCACTTCACTGCTAACCTCATAAGTCATTTAGCGTGATAGTAAGTAGCCTATAGTTGATGGGAAGAATCAAGCTATCCGTAGAATTTGGTTTTATTAAAATCGGTTCAGTGGTTCTCGAGTTATAAGCGGACAGACAGACATACACTCAGACACTCAGACACTCAGACACTCAGACACTCAGACACTAAGACAGAAAGCAGACGTTGGATTTTATTATAGGTAAGGAAGCAATTTCTACCAGTAATGCCTTATTGTGGATAAGGTTGATGGTTAGTGTCAAATGAACTAAGATTGAAGTAATAATAATATAGGAGAGAATAATAAAATAATTCCTACAAAAAATTATCAATATTTCCTTAAACAAAATTTACTACATTGTCCGGGCACATCCGTGTAATTTCATTTCGCCAAATTCTTTTCATAAAATACAGCAAAACGTACATAAGAAAACTTTAGGAAGTTTTGTACAAGGTTCCCCCTGTCCCGATCCTATGAATCTTACTGATTCATTCTTCGCTAACTTTTCTTAATATCGCCTACACACGACTAGGAGCAGGTCTGACCCGCGCAACTCGCGTACTCCCTGGAGGCCAGACCGCCCAGATGGATATTAAAAACCCTCCATGATTAATAGTTCTGCGCGTTTTTCTCCTTACTTCGCCGGGGGATCAATGCGAAAGATTTACTTTTTCGCGTATTAACGAATTTTTTTTTTCGAATCGTCCACAAGAAAAAAGTCAGTAAAATTTTTAAAGAAATAGGATTTTGATCTAACTATTGACTCTGGCATTAGATCCATTTTAGTGTAAATAAAGCACAGGTATGGCAACTAATTGCTATAGAAATAGTTTAACAACAATATTTTTATAGAATTACATTTATCCGCTGGAGCTTTACAAAATTATGTGCGATTGTGAAAGTGCATTGCCGAAAACCATATGTACAGTTGCTTTCACGACTCATGAGCGCACTTTTCATTGGTCGGTTTGACGGGATGTGACGCCGACGACGGCGGCGCGGCGGCGCCGACGCTTCACGCGATTGGTTCGTCAATCAGCGTCAGTCGATGCTAATCGCCTATTGCGCTAACACGCGTCGTTCGACTACTAATACACTTGCGTGCAATGTTAGTCAACTATCCATCTGTAATATTGATTGTTTTTTTTTTTTTTTGAGAAAGGAAACTTTATTCATTTATATTGAATAATTTTTTTACGTTGGATCGCGTCGGTTTTGAAGATGTCGGTGCAAGGCCAATTTCTTTATTCTTTTCGTTGTGCCTCTCTATTTTATAACGAAAAACATATGTTTTTATATTACATACATATATCCATACCACACGCTGGTTAAGCAACCCTGAGTGCGGTTAGTACTTGGATGGGTGACCGCTCGACCGTTGGAGGCTAACCGTGGTTCGCATTCTACGTAAAACTGTAGTTCCCTTCCCTTCTTATCTTACTAGGTGGTACGGTTTATCTCGGCCGGGTTGGTACCACCGCACTGAACGAAACGTCTCGGTCGAAACGGCTATGTAAATAGTTCGTATTTTCCGTCCATTTCAGTGCAGCCGACATGAAATAAAGGGAAGCACTGACATGGCACCTAGTTCACCCTGTGTTATGGGCTGACACCACGGATGTTGTAGGTGATGTAGCCAACCGTGTCAGTTTCCATAAAAAAAATTGATGAAATACCATTCTTCCTGTTGAACTTACGCACTAATCCCGCCGGGCTCATATCAAATAGATTTTCTGATAAAGAATGATGCTTAAGTGTTTTCTTCTGATGGAGCTGTCGAACGCGTCTGTAAAAGTTAGTGCTTTCGATCGGAGCGTTTCTCGATAGCTTGGGGATGTGGGGCGGAGTGCGAGGGGACGAGGGGTGAGGGGAGCTCGATATAACAAGTGATTTACTTTTGCTGAGAATTTGTGAACAACTTGTGGAAATTATATTAATCTTTATTCTTTTTGTATTTAATAGTAAAATGTTCATGCTCCGACCAGTCAATAGAGCGACCGTTGGAGGCTGACCGTGGTTCGAATTCCACGTAATACTGTTAGGTCCCTTCCAGTGGCGGCTGGTGACTTCAGTGACCGGTAGAGTGCGCTAAGTACCTACCTCCCAACACATTCCCGATGTTATTTTATATCGCGACTTCCGAATTTTTAAACGCCTGCGTTGTATTATGTACGTACCTAGTATGAATATTCTCAAGACACTCAATGAGTTGCAAAAAACAAGAAAATAAATCCAAACAAGTTTTTTAACTCATTTATAATACCTTTATGAACACATCCATAGACACTGCTGCAGCTTTCAAAAAGAAAACAATAGCCATGTCCCAAAAATACTTAAAAAATGTATAAAAAAAAACATTTGAAAAGTTGGAATTGAACCCATCCCGGGTTCAATTCCAACTTTGGTAACTTTCCAACACCTGATCGTAAAGTCTTACCTTTAACCAACACTCTTAGGCAAATATCGGCAGCACCACTTAATTCACATTATCACGTGACAGAAAGCACAAAACCTAAACATATCCCATTTTAAATATTCGCGCGCTAACGGGTATGTGACATCACATGAGAGCGCGCTGACTCTAGGTAGACGGACTCGTGCAAAAGAAATCGCTCGCGACGTGTCGCACGCGCGGCTATTCACGATATAGCGTCCTTGTTTGGCGCTCGTGCGCCGTACGCAGAACTCCATTTCGGCCCATACTGTTTCTATGAAGTATCTTTTGTCTCACGCGCCAGCGGTGTTTTGCCGATCCCCATACATTCAGATGGGAGACCCGCGTGCGTTTTTAGATTCCGCACGGGGCGCGGGTTTACTCGCAAAAACGTGCCTTGTGATCTATAAAATAAGGTCGAATTCACATTCGTATTTATTTGGAGTACGATCTTTATGGTTTTAATGTAGCTATGTTTTATTGTAAGATATTATTTATTTTGAGTGAAGTGAAGACTTCTCGTGCTATGGTAGTGCGGCGCACGGGCGCACTTTAGGACCGGCCGCCAGTGGTCCCTTCCCTTCTTACCTTACTAGGTGGTAGAGCTTTTAACCCGCCCGGGTTGGTATCACCGCACTGAATGAAATGTCAGTTGAAACGGCTATGTATAAAATAGTTCGTATTTTCGATCCAGTTCAGTGTAACCGGCACGACCGAAGGGAAGCACTGACATGGCACCTAGATCACCAAGGTGTTATTGTTTATTGTTTATTGTTTATTTAGCATCTATTGGCAGTACACTGCGCTCAGATTTGTCATATTTACATTGTAACATTCCGCCAGTTCGATTATCACAGCGAAGAAGAACTGACAAGAAACTTCACTGGAGATTTTTTCAATGTCCACTTAGTCTATACAAAAATGTTTGCCACTGCCTAGACACGCATCTGCTGATTTGTGACATGCAGCAATTCATGACAAAGTGAAAACATTTTTACTATGAAATTGTATGGGCTACTGGTTTCTGTCACAAACCACCACATGTCGTTATCGCATAACTAATTAATTACATTCATATCGCATCATTAATTATATTTATTTATCATGTGATTCTGACAACTTCTGAAGTATATAGGTATTATGTAAAAAGTCCGGTGTATAGTGCCATCGTCAAATTTGATAAGAAATTTTATCAAGTCATTATTTGATTTTGTTAGTAAGCAAGTAACATACTACAATGTAGTATAAAATGTCGAGGGTAAAAAAAAAATAGATACACAAGTACCCATTGTCTTAGAGTTAGTAGAGAACATTACGTTATGTCATACTTTTGTACTTAATTTATTATGTGTCAGAATCACAAAATTCGTCAGTTAAGGCATCTTTAATACTGTAATAGCTTTTTTTGGTTAATATTTTTTTCAGGGTTATTTTGAAAGAATTTTCACCTAGATTCCTTATTTCCTGTGGTATTTTGTTATAAAATCTAACACTATTACATATAAAACTTTTTGACATTATTATATATATATTGTTATGGGCTGACATGACGGATGTATTAGGTAATAGTAGTAGGTGCCTTACCGGAAACTTTCCTTTGGATTTCTAGCTAATTAATTAATTATACCATAGTTAATTTTACTTCTCTTCGAACAAATTATCACCAATATAATTTAGATTACTGAGTTACTTCTAAATATTCTGAACAGCACATTACTTGGCAAAAGCACATTTATTTCTTATTTATGTTATTTTAAGCTTCCCAAAGGGGAAATGAATATATTTCCAAGCTATTCCGGGAATTAGAAAAAATTGCAGACTAAAAGGTTGCTCTTTTTCTCCGCTCAATTCTTACGATTTATTACTGAGCCCAAGTTACCTTAAATGCTCGGACACAATACGTAGAAAACATCTCAATGTATAAAAATAATAATTAAAATTGGAAATTATGGAGGATAAATATTTTCAGCTATGTACTCCAGGTGGGCGATTCAAACCTGGGATTTTTCTATAGATAAATATATTGATGTATTACCAGTGTGTCAATAAAGTGTTATTTATTTTTATGTATCTATACTACGATTTAATAATTTTCTGCGACGTGAAAAGGTGAAATTTTTTTTTTATGGAAATGACACGGCTACCCTGAACTGGACGGAAAACACAAACTATTTACATAGCCGTTTCGACCGACGTTTCATTCAGTGCGGTGGTACCAACCCGGGCGGGTTGAACTCTACCACCTAGTAAGGTAAGAAGGGAAGGGACCTACAGTTTTACGTGGAATCCGAACCACGGTCAGCCTCCAACGGTCGAGCGGTCACCCATCCAAAAACTGACAGCGCCCAGCGTTGCCTATCCATCAATAGCGACAGTCAACTGTCTGCACCATTGAGCTACCGAGGCTAACAGATATAAATTTAATCCTGCTAATCTCTTACATATATGTACTGAACGATGCATCACAATAGTTAATATCACAGAGTAAGGAACTGGGGTTTGGTGAAGACGACCTCGTGTTCCTGCGCTCTCTCCCTTCCTTTCCTTTCTGTCTTGTGCGGGGACACCAATGAGTATTCTGTGGCAGGGATGAGGGGGGAAAGGACATTGATCAAATACGTTTCCGTTTGTGTCATTATTATGTCACACTAGAAATAATCTTAATTTTTTTTTATTTTTATTATAATAAGACTTTTCTTGGAAAAGCTGCAGCATAAAAAGTAAATCATTGTCACAGTGATAAAAGGTGTCATATGAATCATTTATAGCCCAAAAAATTACAAGTTTATCATTTATAACCTCAAATCTTTAAATAAAATAATGCCTACCCAGGAAACACCACCCGGTCGCAACGAAGTCACTGGTTTGAGAAGAAGTCGTAGTGTGGTAATTGTTCCAACACATTGGCGACAAAAATTTTGGTCACAAGTTTTCCGGAACAACGACCGAAAGGCTACAGAACTATTGCTACCAAAATTTTTGGTAGCAAATATTCCCGAACGGCGACCGAACGGCGCCCGAACTATTGCTACCTTAATTTTGGTAGCAAATGTTCCCGAACGACGACCGAACCGTGCTTCATCGTCTGTGACTAAAATTTCGGTCGCCAATGTGACCGAACGGCGACTAAAATGTTCCTACACATTGGTAATAGACAAATCCGTCCAGAACATTACCGTGCTTTTCAAATAGTCTTCGTTCGTCAGTACTGAGCAAGAATGGAGCAGAAACCTAAAAAAAATCAATATTCGAGTACATTTAACAGAAAACTGAATAATATAGAGTTAGTGATACAGGCAATTGAGTTGAAGGCGGTACAAACCTTAATATAAAATTATGCTGCAAGATTGTACTGCAATATGTTTGGTGCCGACTCAAAATTAGTTACGTACATTAATTTAGGATCTAGTTTAGTTATTAAGACTCATCATCATCATCATCATCAGCCTGTGTCGGTTCACTGCTGGACATAGGCCTCACCCAAGGGAGGCCACCAAACGCGGTCTTCCACTCTTCTCATTCATCCCCCCCCCCCCCCCCCCCCGGCTACCTTTTTATTAAGACTAAAAAGGTTTATTTTATTTTTCGCTTTTTAGTTCATTTTCTCGTCAGTAAATTTTTTTGTTAAAAAGTTTTATTTTGCGTGCCGTATGGTTTATACGACTACGAACAAAGATTACCTTTATTCATGTCCAGAAATTCAATTCAGGAATTGCTCCTAACCAACCCCTCGTTTGTGAAACTGATGAACCAAAAGCATACACGATAAATGATATTAAGACGAGACGGAAGTTAACTTTCTCCATACAAAATTGTCTTTCGGGGTTTATGTTTTTTACCCCCCTAAGTAATAAGGACAGTCGAATCTACGTTCCTGTCTTTTTATTTTTGAAGTGAAAACTTCTTTAGCGGCGCTTGGCACTTTTTTTGGATGGGTAAAAAATGTTAAACTCGCGTCAGATCTGATTCGCGTCAGATCCGTAGCCTGTTATTTAAAATGTAATCTTAAGTCATAAGTATGTATATAAGTATGTATGTATATTATATTGATATAGGTATATTATAGTATGTATATTTCTTATTGTATATGTAATTATGTATATGCAAGGATTTATAGTGATTGTATGTATCTTTGTACAATTTGCATATGTGTGTATTTATATTTCATACAACTGTTTCCTGTTTAGTACTGCATTGTCCGCCCCTACGTGTTTTCCACATCCCAAAGTTTAGTTCGTAAAGAATGCCGCAAGGCATTAAACTCGCCTTTTGTAACCTTTTTATACGGTGTACAATAAATTATATTTTCATTTTTCATTTCATTTCAAGTCATTGCATTAAGGGTTAAGTTACTAAGTCTCTCAGTGACAGTAAAGCCGAAAGCGAATCAAGGGAATCCGATATTCGTTTGGTCATTTATGTGATTTCGTGGTTCAATGGTGAGAGTGTAGGATTTGTACTTTTTGACCATGGTTTCGAATCCCAAAAAAAATTTTTTTTTTCTTTTGTTTTCTTTTTTAAGCAATGTTACGGTGTTCAATTTTTTTTTAGGGTGTTTAGTTTTTTTTATAACCACCTAAGAATTATTTTCGGAAATACAAAAAGTTTTCACTTCTGCCGGCACTCCCGGAGTGCAACTGAGGTATTTTTTTAATATCTAAAGTGATGAGAAGTGATGTCTCAATAAAGCTCAATGAACTTCATGACAAAAAAATAAACAATTAAATTTGTTTCGGTCGAAATAAAATTGTTTAGCTCCGGTGTTTTATATTTCATATAAACAAAAACGACAACGGCAGGAACGGAGAACGTATCAGTTACAAGGTGGTAGGGTTTATCCCGACCAGGTTGGTACCACCGCACTGAGCGAAACGTCGGTGGAAACGGCTATGTAAATAGTCGTGTTTTCTGTCCAGTTCAGTGTAGCCGACATGAAATGAAGGGAAGCATTGACATGGCACCTAGTTCACCCGGTGTTATGACATCACGGATCATCACGGATGTTGTAGGTGATGTAGCCTACCTACAACACACTACACCTACAACCTCCGTGATGTAAGCCCATAACACCGGTTGAACTTGGTGCCACGTCAGTGCTTCCCTTCGATCGTGCCGGCTACACTGAACTGGACGGAAAACACAAACTATTTACATAGCCGTTTCGACCGACCTTTCATTCAGTGCGGTATTTTACTAGCATGTAATTATATGTATTGTTAATAAGTATTCTTATTATTATTTTATCTTCAATTGTCACCTCTTTTGCTACTACCTACCTACATTCCACTATATTATCGAATCTCAAACATCCAAAGGTTGACTGTAAGAAATCTCTGTAAGCGATAAGTCCGCCTTTGCGCCTTATGTAAATTTTCCAATGTATTTTTATTGTCTAATGTTTACTGGAGCAATAAAGAATTTTCTATCTATCTATCTATTTTATTTCTTGAATATACATATATATAAATCCGTAGTTCGAAGTGACTCTAAAGAAGATTTCGAACATTTTGTGGGCCAATGTAGAATTCACCCGTTCCCCCATTCGCTCGGAACAGCTGTAACAGCGTTGGAATTCATTTCCCGCGTTATTACAATGGAATACGGCATTTTAAAATATTGCAGTTTGAGAAGGGCTGCAAGAAAAAAATTCAATATTATTTCGGTAACATTTTGAACGTAAAGTGGTCGCACCGCGGTTTGCTTGCGCCATATTGGAACAAAATTGAGCTATAACGTACAAGATGTTATTGCCTACGAATATCAGCAAAAATTACAAAATCTTCGATTTTATTTGGTACACGAGAGCAAGAAAAGTACTTCAAGCCCTTTGGAAGTCTTCTTTAAGAACATTTCACAATTTTCATGTACTGTCTAAGTATCATGCACTTTGTAATTTTGCTGTATTGGAAGGGCGCTTTAAAAATATATATTTACTTTTAAAATTCAATCGTAAAAATTGACTTCGCAGGGAAATTTTACCCGCGAACAGTCGAATATCCACGATGACGAAATGCCTAATTCATTTACGAACAGTTGCGAACAGCTGGGTAATAAAAAGGCGACAATGATTATCGAACGCTCTTGATTCTACGTTTGTTTTTGTCTCTCATTTGCAAAGACGTTTGTCTAATCGTTTGTCTCACGTTCATTCGGGATAATTCGGAAATAATGTCACAAACTAGTCGCAAATGTGTGGTAACGTCGATTGCTTTTTGTGGTAACAAAAAGTTACCTAATGAAGCGATTTCTTCCCCACTTTTGGTAACTGCGACCGTGCGGTGTGCACTCTGCGATCAAAATTTTTTTAAGTGTGCACACAATTCTTTGTTGCGGTTCTAGAACGGCGACCAAATTGTGACCGAATGTGTTTCCTGGGTAATTCCCAGTATTAAATTATATTTTGATCTTGAGTAGAAGGCGGTACAAAAGCACAAAAGGGTCCATCTATAAACTTTTTATTTCACTCTTTTTAGTAATATCACATAATATTAAAATCGGTTGACGGGAAGTGGGTGATTGAAAAATTCCTTAGTGTGAAAGTGTAAATGGGAAGTACTGGCATGGCACCTAGTTCATCCGGTGTTATGGGCTGACCTCACGGATGTTGTAGGTGATGTAGCCAACCTTGTCAGTTTCCATAAAAAAAATAAAAAAAAACAAAAAAAAACATAGGTACATCTAGACGAATTTGAGAACCTCCTCCTTTTTTTTTGGAAGTCGGTTGTAAATCCGTTTGATACGATCTGTCCGTTACGTGCGATGCGGACGCTAACCTTTAACCCTTAATTTATCTTATGGGTCCAATAGACCCACATCAAAAATTATTTAGCTTGCCATTTTGCGCTGCGCGAATTTTAGTGGCTGCCCCCCACAATACCTTCCTCCAGGTGTCCTGGAAGTGGTGGCGAGCGGGCGTGCGCGTGCGTCTCTCCGTTCGGTAGATATCGATAGCGTATGGCCCATTCTTGACCCATATAGATCTTGAACGAATTTTACCCAAAGAAGATTTTCTTATTATTGTTTTAATTTTATGTTGGTCGTAGTGTTGTAAAGGCAGAAAAATACCGAAAAATACATTTTGAATAAAACGAAAAACACGGGGTTTTTCCGTTTCTTTCATGTATGATACCAATACTGGATGAAATTTTCGCCGCGATGAAAGCTCCGCCCCCTTTCCTGATCTAATTTCTCGAATGTTGATATTTTTTCGCCTGAATCTTATTACTAGACGAAATATAAGACACTTTTATTCTTACACATTTTTCAATAAAATGGATATTTCCGGAGAAAAAAAAAAATCTAAAATTATTTTTTCCAAAATGTTCTCGATTGCTGATGTTTTTTTGGCGGATTCTTATTTCTAAACGAAATATAAGACACTTTTATTCATACACGTTTTTCACTTAAGTCGATATTTCCGGAGAGAAAAATAAAACAACTTATTTTTTCATATTTTCTCGAATGTTGATGAATTCGTTTCGCCTGAATTTTATTTATAGACGAAATACGAATCTGTAGTGAACATTTCAAAAAGTGGCCGCCATTTTGAACTTTTTAGTTACTGGACCGATTGCTTTCAAAATTCGATATCTGGGTGTCTGTGTGGGCTCTGAATACGAAACTGTAGTCAAAATTTAAAACAAGTGGCCGCCATTTTGAACTTTTTAGTTACTGGACTGATTGCTTTCAAAATCGATATCTGGGTGTCTGTGTGGGTTTTGAATACGAATCTTTAGTCAAAATTTAAAAGAAGAAGACGCCATTTTGAACTTTTTAGTTACTGAACCGATTGCTTTCAAAATCTATATCTGGGTGTCTGTGTGGGCTCTGAATATGAATTTGTAGTCAAAACTAAAAGGTTCAAAATGGCGGCCACTTTTTTAAAATTTTGACAACAGATTCGTATTCAGAGCCCACAGAAACACCCTAATATAGATTTTGAAAGCGATCTGTCTAGTAACTAAAAAGTTAAAAATGGCGGCCACTTTTTATAAATGTTGACTACAGATTCGTATTCAGGGTCCACACATACACCCAGATATCGATTTTGAAAGCAATCGGTCCAGTAACTAAAAAGTTCAAAATGGCGGCCACTTGTTTTAAATTTTGACTACCGATTCGTATTCAGAGCCCACACAGACACCCAGATGGCGATTTTGAAAGCAATTGGTCCAGTAACTAAAAAGTTCAAAATGGAGGCCACTTTTTTTAAATGATTCTGAAAATAATTTTAATGATTGAAACTAAAGATTTGTATTTCATCTAGAAATAAGATTCAGGCGAAAAAACATCAACATTCGAGAACATATGAAAAAATTTGTTGTTTTATTTTTCTCTCCGGAAATATCGACTTAAAGGAATGACGTGTAAGAATAAAAGTGTCTTATATTTCGTTTAGAAATAAGAATCCGTCAAAAAAACATTAGCAATCGAGAACATTTTGAAAAAAAAATATTTTAGATTTTTTTTTTCTCCGGAAATATAGATTTTTTTCAAAAACGTGTAAGAATAAAAGTGTCTTATATTTCGTCTAGAAATAAGATTGAGGCGAAAAAATATCAACATTCGAGAAATTTAATCAGGAAAGGGAGCGGAGCTTTCCATACAAATTCCATCCTGGATACTTCAGAATCGCGGCGAGCAATAAATCGAGAACCAATGATGGTACGACAACAAATTAGGTCTTGTTTTGTTAGCAGTTTGATACACTCTTAGATTATTTTATCACATCTTCCCCGGTTTTCCTGTAAATTGAGTAGAAATAAAAATTTATGAAAAAAATTATATCTCCATAAGCGGCCACTCTAGAGAAAATCATCTAAGAACAAAAGAAGCTTGTATTTGGTCAATAAATACGATCCCGAAGAAAAATCCAGTCCCGGAAATTTCCCAGGAAATTTTCAGAATTCCCATACAAAGTGGTGGTTTTAACAACTCCATATTATATCCTCTCGCCAACTTTACCTACTTTGGTACCAAATCACTCTACCTAATTCCGATCCCTGATAATAACACATACCTATTATGTGAAAATTTTCACGGGGTACCTACCTATTACGGTTCAAGAGATACAGCCCTCGGACAGACGGACAGACAGACAGACAGACAGACGGCGTAGGCTTAGTAATAGGGTACCGTACGACAGATACGGAACCCTATAAAACACAAATTAAAACAAAGACTCCCTTGCCCCTTACTAGGTGGTAGGCTCAAATTGTAGCCGACTGGGTTGGTACCACTGTACTGAATGTAAGATGGCCGCATACTAGGCTCGGTTGTGTTCTCCTCTATAGCGAGCAATCCAGGGAAGTCTCCGATATGGCACCTACCTTCTCGGAGGTGATATTGGTTGGATCATGCGCTCTGACCCCTCTGACTCAGCCAGCCATACCGGATTACATAAAAAAAGAGTTATTATGAGTACCTACATAATTTGGAAATGATAAGCTTCTGTGCGATGGAGCTATTTGCGACTCTTATTTCTTTTCCTGTTGAATCTTTCCGTGTTTTTTACGGTGTTCCTGTTCAATACGAACTTTGGTCACTCACTTTTTGGTTTCAAGCAAAGAACAGGAATAAAACGCGAAGAGCAAGTAGGTATCTCATATGAAAATACTTTTCGAATCTTTCCGTGTTTTACGGTACCTAAGTCAAATAAATCCGTATCAAAGTGCAAAAAACGGCATCTTTACAACTCTAGTTGGTCGTCCTCTTTTTAGATCTTAGAGGCACGTACGATATTAAAGTGGTTTTTTTTTTGTTAATTTTTATTCTTGAAAAAGAGGCTATTCAGAAGATGAATTTTCACATTTTTTTGTTGTGACCCAAATAGAGTTGTGCCTGTTATAATTTATTCTTGGTAAATGATTACATTTCATAAAGCGAAACCTTATTATAATTACTACGTTAAAAATAAAAAAAGAATATTGTAGTTTTTATTTTACAGTCATTTGAAAATGTATGGATCCAATGGACCCATATAGATAAAATGTGTGATTTTAAGTCACGGCATAAATTAAGGGTTAAAGGACAATTTTTGGTTGCCAGGGCGCACATGAAGCTGACCGTGCGAAACCTTCAAGGCGGAGACTTCGGCAACTACCGCTGCATCTCTAAGAACTCACTCGGCGAAACAGAGGGCTCCATTAGACTGTACGGTAAGATTCCATTGTAATTTTCCTTTCACTTCATTACACTTCCCCTTTCATTCACCATTTTTTTCGCGATTGAGTGCGCTCAGCCGCCGAACAAACCGATTGGTAATGGCAGATACAAATATTCGCTACGCCAAAAGTGATAAATAAATATTTAGAAAAATATAATGAAATTAAATGATAAAAATATATTTGTTGTTGTGTAAGATACTGTAGGTAAGTAGTATACAACTTAGAATTAGCACTTCTTACGCGCTACTACTAAAATTAAGTAATAAAACAAAAATAAGACATAAAAAAAACACGTTTTGTAAAAATTATATTTAAAAATGTATACAGGTTAAACTTTACATACATATGGTCTTCCGGTGAGTGTGTTCCCCACCACCTATAACCTGGGAATCTTCAAAAGGCGTGTCAATAAATTAGACGACAACCTTTTTGTCCGCCTCATATCCGGCATGGCGCCTCTCTGAGCGTGGTCTCGCGAGGAATGGTGTTATTGGCTGTGTCTGATCTTCCGTTGAAGTATTGGGCACAAACACCCGCGCCGGCTGTCTATAAAAAAATATATATATATATTGTGATTATGTCATGTCAGCCTCGATAGCTCAGTGGTGCAGACAGTCAACTGTCGCTATTGAATGTTAAGCAACGCTGGGTGCGGTCAGTACTTGGATGGGTGACCGCTGACCGTTGGAGGCTGACCGAGGTTCGGATTCCTCGTAAAACTGTAGGTCCCTTCCCTCCTAATATTACTTGGTGGTAGGGTTTAACCCGCCCGGGTTGGTACCACCGCACTGAATGAAACGTCGGTTAAAACGGCTATGTAAATAGTTTGTGTTTTCCGACCAGTTCAGTGTAGCCGGCACGATCAAAGGGGGAAGCACTGACATGGCACCTAGTTCACCCGGTGTTATGGGCTGACATCACGGACGTTGTAGGTGATGTAGCCAACCGTGTCAGTTTCCATAAAAAAAAAAAAAAAAAAAAAATGTCACACTATAAAGTAGTGTTAATATTGCATGTAATTATATTGCATGTAATACTTTATTGTTCCAAAAACATTTTACATAAACAAGCACGAATATAGCAATTTTCCTGCGGTGCAAAGGCAGATTTGTCCGTCGCAGAGATTTTTCCCAGTCAACCTTTGGATGATTTGGAGTATTCAGTGAAATGTAACAAATCAAATTGAAACTAGATACCTACTAAAACTATTTTAACGATTTATTAAATATTTTGTGCGTACCCAATAAATAAAATACATAATTAAATTACATAGTTGTGCAAACACAAGATTGTAGATTATTATTACAGCGGAATTAAACATTCATAAAAAAAAACTTATAGAAAATTATTTTGATGAAATTGTTTTATTTTAATAACATGACAAGAACATTACCCATATATTTAAACTTTGCATTTTACTAAAAGAAAGTATTGGAAACATCTTTTCATATAAATATGTATGGCGACTTGATCAAAATCCGATCCATTACTTCAGTACCTCCCCTCGGCTAATGTATCACCTAAGATACTGTGTCAAGATGTCAAATAATTACATAAAAATATACTCGTAGAACTGTTTATTGTATTGAACAAAATTTTCTTAGTCCTCAAAATAATTCACAATTATGCACACAATTTACCTACGACGGAGAGCCCTTGGTGGGTGAACTGGGTGCCATATCAGTGCTACCCTTTGGTCGCTCCTGCCGAACTTAACTGGACGGAAAGCGCAAAACTATTTTCATAGCCGTTACGGCCGACATCATTCAGTGCGGTGTCGCCTTTGAAGTTTTATTAAATCAATGGGTGGTGCCAATCAGGCCTCGTTAAACGCTACCACCTAATAGTAATACGTGGAATACGAACCACTGCTAGCCTCAATGGTATCACGGTCACGTGAATTTTTTAGGGGGGAATAGGGACTACTCCCTATTCCCCCCTAAAAAAGGACGTATTTTCATCCCACTTCATCCCACACCGTACCACTACGTCACGTCCCACTCCATTACACTCCGTTCCTTTCCGTTCCATACCGTAACATTCCGTTCCATTCCGTTCCATTCCGTTCCATTCCGTTCCATTCCGTTCCATTCCGTTCCATTCCGTTCCATTCCGTTCCATTCCGTTCCATTCCGTTCCATTCCGTTCCGTTCCGTTCCGTTCCATTCCATTATGTTCCTATTCTATTGTTTCTACTCCTTTGTTTATCGAGGTACCATGTCAGGGTGTCAATAAAGCGTTGCGCCTGTTGCAGAGATCCCGATGCCGTCGACATCACCGAAGGCGACAGAAATGAAGAGTAATAACAACGAAGGTGAGCAAAGAGATGAATTATCTTCGGTTATCGCTTCCTCGAACCCTCTCCTCTAGTGCTACGCTCTCTGTTAAATGTATCGACTATCGATATTCAGTTAGCATCGATAAAAAAAATTTGCATCAGTAATTTTAAGGATATTTTTATTAGATTTAGCTTGTTAAAAAATTGAATGTTTAATTTTCTTTTACATTTCTAGTAAAACAAACAAGTTATGTTTACCCATCTAGTTTGAATTTAATAACAGCTGATCTTTACTCACATAGTTTAAAAGTTATTTGCACTTATGTAGAGTAAAATAATGTCAGTGTGTAGGTCAATTTATATCGGATTGCCTATCATTTTATTACATTCTGTAATTCCATCACATTGGTCGTTTACCTATTTATGTTAATTTTGATCTTTGTAGTTTCTTTCTCTTGGCTGGTTTTACGCCTTCTAATCGAATTTAACGCTATCTGTCAAAATCAAATATAAGAAAATTTTACTATTTTTATAATTCTTAATGTTATAAAAATCAATTCATACAGAATACTCGCACCTTCTTCCCTTTACATATAGTAGCGGCGGGTTACTTTGGCTTATTTTTTTTTACAATTTTAGAATTTGATCTGTAGTTTGTTTCGGTATTGTCATTTTAGTATTCTTATATTTTATATACAAGCTCAAAGATGTAGCTAATGATATGCAAAGTGTATTTTAGAAATATGCTAAGCATAACTTATATTTTTTTTTTGTAAAGTTTGGGCCAAAGTTGTTATTAGGAAAGGGTTACTTAATCTCATGAAAATGTATCGCTGAAAAGTCGAATTTAGAGCTATCAGTGGCTCCGTATACCGGTAAGTTATATAGTAATATAAGAAGGGAGTCATATCCCTTAGTCGCCTTTTACGACATACACGGGGAGAGATGCAGTGGATCTATTCTTTTTAAGTACCGGCCCCACACGGTACAACGCCCTTACCTATTCAACGTTCTTGCATACATACATACATACGCAGACATTCCCTTTTATAATAAGTAGAGAGTAGAGATGTAATTCCTCCATAATTCTAAGTCCAAGTTAAAAAGTGTATCAACTCCATTACGCCCTATATTTCCCCTTGTCCATTTCGTCACATTAATTCGGCGCTACGGTGAACCCAGCCCGGATTGGTACCACCACACTAAAAGGTATGTGTAAATGTTTCGTGTTTTCGATAAAATATCGATCATAGCTATGTAAGTACATGGATTATTTAGATAGACTGACGGACGTTTGAATGGTTATTATACAACCACATTAAACACACGGTTTTACAACAGGGGGGTTGAAAGTTCATCAATAACACATTAACCTACATTTTTAGGTTTCCGTACCCCGTACGGAAGCCACGTAGGCTGTGCTTGCTTCATTTCTTGTATGATTGTGGAATTTGTGGACTCTATGTATGATACCAAATCGAAATTTCTGATATTTAGAAATATTTTCTGTGTGTATGTATGTTCCTCCATAACTCTTAAACCGATCATCCGAATTCGATTGTACTTATACTTGGCTATCTCTAAGGGTTCCAACGGACGAATTTACGGACGGACGGACGGAAGGACGGAAGAACGAACAGACGGACAGACAGACAGATATACGTTGTAGGCTCGGAAACCTAAAAAATGATAATAGTCATTTGAGATTTTCACTCCTTCGACAGAATGGCACCATGGAACCGGTGTAATCTGTAGGAACTCTTGTAAATGCTACGACTTTTCCAGTTAAAATACTTCAAAGGATTCGCGAGTGAACTGCAATTGCTTTGTGCAGGTGAATCTCAAAGGGACTAACGGACGCAGGGATGCAACATATTGCAACATCGATAATGTGGATGGGGAATTGTCGATATTTTTAAAATATCTCTCTCTTTGAGATTGATACGAAGACGCATTTGTTAATATTGCTAGATATTTTAGATACTTTTTTTATGGAAACTGACAAGCTTGGCTACATCACCTACAACATCCGTGATGTCAGCCCGTAACACCGGGTGAACTAGGTGCCATGTCAATGCTTCCCTTCATTTCATATCGGCTACACTGAACTGGACGGAAAACCGTTTTGTCAGCCTCGGTAGCTCAGTGGTGCGGTCGGTCGACTGTTGTTAAGCAACCCTGAGCGCGGTCAGTTCTTGGACGGGTGACCGCTCGACCGTTGGAGGCTGACCGTGGTTCGGATTCCACGTTAACAGTAAGTCCCTTCCCTTCTTACCTTACTGGGTGGTAGGGTATATCCCGGCCGTGTTGGTACCACCGAACTGAGCGAAACATCGGTCGAAACGGATATGTAAATAGTTCGTGTTTTCCGTCCAGTTCAGTCTAGCCGACATAAAATGAAGGGAAGCACTGACATGGTGCCTAGTTCACCTGGTGTTATGGGCTGACATCACGGATGTTGTAGGTGATGAAGCCAACCGTGTCAGTTTCCATAAAAAAAATTAAAAAAAAAACACGAACTATTTACGTAGCCGTTTCGACCGACGTTTCACTCAGTGCGGTTGTACCAACCTGGGCGGGATAAACTCTACCACATAGTACGGTAATAAATAAGGGAAGGAACCTACAGTTTTACGTAGAATCCGAACCACGTTTAGCTTCCAAACGGTTGAGCGGTCACCCGTCCAAGAACTGACCGCGCTCAGGGTTGCTTAACAACAGTCGACCGACCGCACTACTGAGCTACCTGTCATATAAATAATTGACTTGTGTACAAAATTTGTGAGTTGTGTGCACTGGCGGCTGGTCCTAAAGTGCGCTCGTGCGCCGCACTACCATACCACGAGAAGTCTTCACTTCACTCAAAATAAATAATATATTGCAACATACCTACATTAAAACCATAATGATCGTACTCCAAATAAATACGCATGTGAATTCGACCTTATTTTATAGATCACAAGGCACTTTTTTGCGTTTAAACGCGCGCCCCGTGCGGAATCGAGTAACGCACGCGAGTCTCCCATCTGAATGTATGGGGATCGGCAAAACACTGCTGGCGCGTGAGACAAAAGATAATTCATAGAAATAGTATGGGCCGAAATGGAGTTCTGCGTGCGGCGCACGAGCGCCAAACAAGGACGCTATATCGTGAATAGCCGCGCGTGCGACACGTCGCGAGCGATTCCTTTTGCACGAGTCCGTCTACCTAGAGTCAGCGCGCTGTCATTGTGATGTCACATACCCGTTAGCGCACGAATATTTAAAATGGGATATGGTGAGGTTTTGTGCTTTCTGTCACGTGATACTGTGAATTAAGTGGTGCCGATATTTGTCTAAGCGTTGGTTAAAGGTAAGGCTTTACAATCAGGTGATCCCGGGTTCAATTCCTACTTTTCAAATACTTTTATTTTTATATATTTTTTTGAAGTATTTTTGGGACATTACTACTGTTTTCTTTTTGAACGCTGCAGTTAGTGTTGTGGTCTATGGGTGTGTTCATAAAGAGACTAAAAATGAGTTAAAAACTTGTTTTAATTTTTTTTCTTGTTTTTTGCAACTCATTGAGTGTTTTGAGAATATTCATACTAGGTACGTCCAAAATAAAACGCAGCTGCGTTTAAAAGATTCGGAAGTCCCGATCTTAAAATACATGACGGGAATGTGTTGGGAAATTTGGTATTTAAGTACCTAGGTAGGTACTTAGCGCACTACCGGTCACTGTTGTCACCAGCCGCCACTGTGTGTGTGTGTTTTTTTTTGCTTACACTGGCGCCCGCCGTGTATCTAAACAAGATATCTAAAGGTAGTCCAAAATTCCCCTTACAACACGAAACTTCCCTGCATCTAAGAAGGACCGATTGCTCGTCCCAAAAAAAAATCGGTCAAATGCGGCGAGCAGTTGCCGGCTCAGCACTCGTATACCTTATTCAAATGTGAGGCCAGGTGTACTGTAACCAAAAGACCGCTGTCTTATTGGGTAGTGCGAAGAAGTCAAAACGATAGACGTGTTAAGTAGACAATTTTTTTTTTTATGGAAATTGACACGGTTGGCTACATCACCTACAACATCCGTGATGTCAGCCCACAACACCGGGTGGGGTCAAATAGGTGCCATGTAGTGCTTCCCTTCTTTTCATGTCGGCTGCACTGAACTGGACAGAAAACACGAACTATTTACATAGCCGTTTCGGCCGAAGTTTCGCTCAGGTCGGTGGTAGCAATAGCAACCCGGCCGGGATAAACTTTACCACCTAGTGAGTTTTATCGCTAATAATATTTATTTATTTAGACCAATAACCAGTAAACCTTAGAGGATATCCTAACTAGTTTAGTAGTCTAAGGCCCACTTGCACCAACACGAGTTTAAAGTTAAGTAGCGAGTTATGGATTTAAACGCGGCTCCCACAGTCAACGGGTGCTAGCTTAAACTGGTTTAGCGAGTTAAACTGGTTTATATATTAAATTTGTGTTGGTGCAAGTGGGCCTAAATCAACTTACACATGTATTTTATTAAGATAACTTACAACTAGCCTCTTCAATTTACCTACATTAGAAACATCAAACTCAGGCTCTTTATTTATTAATTTTTTTATAGACTGCCGGCGCGGATGTCTGTACCCAATACTTCAACGGAAGATCAGAAACAGTAAATAACACCACTCCTCGCGAAACCACGCTCAGAGAGGCGCCATGCCGGCTACGAGGCGGACAAAAAGGTCGTCGTCTAATTTATTGACAATCCTTTTGAAGATCCCCAGGTTATAGGTGGTACACTTGGGGCTGTACAACCTTTACACACTTACCGAAAGACCGTTACATATTTTCCCCGTATTTATTTAGCTCGTTCTGCATATGAACAGCTCTGTTAGATTTGATCTTGCCTTGTAGGAGCTGGTTGAAGAATGTGCGTCTTGGCCCTCTGATAGTTATTCGGAACATATAAATTAATCAACCGTAGGGAAACCGTGTTACTGATTTTCCCAATTATAGTTGTTGAGAAAGAATTGTGGCCTCTTGGAACAAACTGACTCAGGACCACCCGCCAGGTGAGACGACGACAGAGGGGTATAGAATCAAAGACAGCTCTATCAACTTTTGCAAATTTTTGGTAAATAAAAAAAATATTTTTTCAGGTCCAGTTTATTCTAAATGGTCCGTTACTTCGTTAGGATTAATGGAGCTATCCTATTGGGCAGTTTTGCTTAGTGCTAGTTTTGAAACTAAACGTATGGATAGTGCTGTTTTTGATTGTTACTGTTAATTTCTGAACTATGTTTTTAATGGAAAGAGCTGCTTTTGAAGCAGTTTTTTATGACAATTCAATAGCCAAATTGTGTGAAGAAAAATTGTGCATTCATATGTCGTTTCGCCAAAAAGTTGTAAAGAGCTACCTTCTGATTGCATCAGAATCATCTGATGCAATCAGTGGTTCAGTACCGCTGCTGGAGGACCGGAGAACAATTTGAGAGGCCTGGCCTGAATCCTTTTACTATGCCTGAATGACCGATTCTCGAATATGATTGATGGATATACATAGTTTATTGCTCCAAAAACATTTTAAATTTTCTATAAAAAAACATCGCATACTTAACTTTACAGTCGTCCAGCAGCAGTACGGAACCACTGATTGCCTCTATCGTCGGCTCACCTGGCGGGTGTTCATGAGTCAGTTTTTTCCAAGAGGCCACAACTCTTTCTCAACAACTATAAATGAGAAAATCAGTAACCCGGTTTTCCTACTTTGTCTCAGTCTTAGGTAATTGCACCAATCGAATCTCAATACACGTGTGTGCACAAGTATAACAGAAATAAAATAGATAAATGCTGTGTCACACCATTCATAATGACTTTTCACATGCTCAAGATGATGCCGTTTCTACATTTTTTGAGTTCTATGTGGTGGCTTCGCGAAAATGTCTACGAAGCTCGAGTCAGTAGCCGAGATGGGAAGCGCACTATAGATCTGTGCCTTATTTCAGAGACAAAACTACTTATAAAGGAAATTCGGGAATTTCCGATGTGTAACCTGTTGTGAAAGCAAGAGAAGAGCACAATTTACATAATGTATTTTGTTTGAACTCAACTCACTCACTACCGACTCGCTATGTTCCGTTTCCGTTGCCTGTATCGGGAAAACAAAAAGAGCATAATATTATACAGGAGTTTTCGCTATTGATTGCTCAGTCCTTGCTCATTTTACTTCTTCTACTCAATAAAGCACGAGAACTGACCCAGAAACTTTCCATATATTCAACTCCATATATTTAAAAATTACAAAGTCAGAATTTTACATTCAGAATTTCAATCAAAAGCAAGTGTTCAAAAGTGATTTATTTCGAACAACAATCTTCTTATAGTATTTTCAAACACCAAGCAATGTGGCCTGTGCCATACACCTTCCACAGATTATTAATAATAACTCAAAGACAGTATCCTTATCCTTATTCCTTATTTACTTTTCCTTCCTTCCTTCCTTATCCTTTCCTTTCCTTCCTTACCTATAATAAAATCCAACGTCTGCTTTCTGTCTGAGTGTCTCGAGTGTCTGAGTGTATGTCTGTCTGTCCGCTTATAACTCGAGAACCACTGAACCGATTTTAATAAAACAAAATTCTACGGATAGCTTGATTCTTCCCATCAACTATAGGCTACTTACTATCACGCCAAATGGCTTATAAGGTTAGCAGTGAAGTGAAATATGAGAGCGGGCGGAGCCGCGGGCACAGCTTGTAAAACATACAGTACAATATGTATATTGTATATAGTTACCTAAACGTTTATATTCCTAGGTAAAACATTAAAATAAAAATATTTTATAACCCAACTGCGAAAAAGCGGTCAAGCGAGTCGAACTCGCGTGGAGAGGGTTCCGTACCTATATATACCATTTTATGGTAATTTGTATTCCATAAAACGAGCCATTTTCAACGATATGCCACATGACATGATGCACTTAAATTGATTTTTATTTACTTTATAATTTGTCCCCCAAAATTTACCCTTAAAATCGAAATTCGTTCACTTACGCTATACGTCCGTGAATGAGTCATCAAACTCTTTATATGTACTGAATTTCCACTTTTTTGGTCCAGTAGATTCGGAGAAAATAGGCTGTGACAGACGAACAGACAGACAGACAGAGTGTGATCCGGTTCCGTTTTTTTTCCTCGATGCTGTAGTTGGGCTATCTATCTATAGCATTTTCGATCAACTTCCCTTAGTTTTATTTATAGTCAGGTTTCATAAATTGTTTTGTTGTTATTTTTTTATTTTATTAATTTCAGCTCTAAGTAATACATTATGCGTGGTATAATTTTGAAATCGCCCTATTAAGCTCTTGACTACGATACCCACTCGATGGAGTTTGAAGAAATCCATTTTCAACTTATATAAACGGCGTCCTGGACAAACCCAACGATGCCTCATATACTCGTATTTAAATAGGTTGGCTCTGTGAAACCATACTGTCGCCAGCCTCGGTACCTCAGTGGTCCGGTCGGTCTACTGTCGGTCGTGATCATAAGTACCCCGGGCGTGGTCAGTAGTTGGATAGATGACCGCTCGACCGTTGGACGCTTCGTTGGTAAAACTGTAGGTCCCTTCCCTTCTTATCTTACTAGGTGGTAGAGTTTAACCCGCTCGGCCACTCGGAAAGCTCGGTTGAAACGGCTATGTGTTTCCATAAAAACAAAACAAAAATGACGTCGTCTGGATGAGACCTGTGTCCAAAACAGTGGACAGCATGTAGAAGAAGACGGAATAGAAAATCTCCCTTAATTGAATGTCCCATGCAACCTCGTCGGAGTAAACAGCTGCGAGCTTACGAAAAACGAAGATTTACGCCGGGGCCCGCCTCACTCAGGCAAATTAATTTATATGATAAATTATTTGCTTAGAAGATTCGAGTAAGTATCACATTCAACTAACTCCAGCGGCAACTAACTTTTACCACTGGGCGTGACGCGCACATACCTCCGAACTTACGTACTTAGCCGATTGCCTAGATAACGCGCATTTCCACATTAAAACGTCTACTTTTGTCGAGTTGCGGCCCTATGTCGCGGTTGTTTGGATCGATTTTGCGTTGTTGCGATGTGGGTAGGTGGAGAAAATGTTTGTATTTGAGATGACACGTGTAGAGCGGAGGGGGCGAGGAAGGGAGGAGGGGGGAGGGGGGAGGGGGGCCAGCGGCGCAGGGATGACCGACTGTCGACCTACGTCATTCGGGATTTTATATGAAGTTGCTTCAGCAAGGGCTTACGCGGATAAGACCCGTGAATTTACCTGCCAGCGAGCGGTATTACAGCTATGTTCCGCTCTTATTTATGTTGTTTTTTTTTTGTCATAATATACTCGTAGTTACATTTATATTCGTACACTAGATTTTTCCTGCGGCTTCGCTCGCGTGAAATTCGTATTTAAAAAGAAGAAAGAAGAAGATTTTGGCGCGCGGAACAATTCGGTTTGTATGAGAGCCACATCTCAGCGTAACCGGAACTGAATTTTCTTTAGCCTATCCTGTGTTCCGTATAATCAAATGTGACTAAGTTTAATCGAATTCGGATGATTGGTCACACAAAAGATTTCTAAAAATCGTCAATTTCGTTTTGGTTTTATACATAGAGTCTACAAACGCAATATCTCATCAAACAAAGTATGTAATTTACTCCATGACCATCCCTTACAGATTTATTATTAGTATTGATATAATATTTAGCGATATTATGGTTGAGGCGAAAACTGCCGGTTTATGTTTTTTAACTAAGTTTGTTTAGCTCCTTCAGGCAGAAAGTTTTTTATAATTTGTTTTTATATAACATACGCTGTATCCCGACAATCGGGCTAAGCAGAGTAATTGTACTGTAAGGACTCTTGTAAATTACAGCACAACACCGACCACCACATTTAGCAAAATATTATGACAAGATAACAATCAAGCAGCAAGTAAGGCACGAAGACCCACCTGCTACATGACTCGGTGGAAGGACTGTGCCAGAAGGTGAGAGGTGGCTATCCTGTCCCCCTTATGCACGACATCTTGTCCTTATCTCTTAGTCGTATTTTACGACATGCGCGGGAGAGATGCAGTGGGGGTATTCTTTTTAAGTGCCAACATAGTGTCAACCAATGAAAGACCCCACACGAACGGTGCACGGTAAAATGTTTTGTCTTGTATTAATTGCTCGTCTTTCATTCTTTTTATTATTACTCAATTTTACTAACAATATTTTACCTGATACCCTTTTCATTATATTGTGCCTCAACCTTATATCCAAATCTATACAAGTCAGTCAGTCAGCGTGTATGCGTTCACTGCTGGACATACGCCTCTCCAATTTTCCTCTAGCCCTCCCGGCCGACAGCGGTACGGAAACAACGCTTTTCGCCAACGAACTTGATGTCGTCGTCACACCTTGCGGGTATGGTTTTCCCACACTCCGTTTTCCTGTCCGCGGCCGCCTGTGGTAGAAGACGGTTACTCCAGTCTATAGCCTCATTAAACCTTAAATCGTTACGAGAAATGAACTTGAGCTCGATAAATATATTTAAACTATTTTTTTTTTCTTATGGGAAGCACGACATGGCGCGCGCCAGACTAACGCCGCAGAGGTGTAGTCCGGCGGCGCCCACGGGCATTCGGATATTTACGGGGGCTACCATAATACCATGTCGGCCGGCTAGGTGCACCTTCACATTATGTTTGAAGGACCCCCGACTGTACATTAGAGGAAAGGTGGGAGTGCATTCCACATGTTGGCAACCCTATAAATAAATGTTGTTTTCTTTTCAAAGATAGCTTTTATCTTTATAAACGAAATGAGTTCTCCCGCGAACACGGAATAAAATAAAATCAATGTGTATGTATATCCACAGCCCTTACATGCCGTACTGAATGTGTATCTCTCTATTTCGCTGTAGAGATCTGAACATCTCGTCGACCGGCGACCCGTGGACAGACAGACTGTGTGGGCGACCCAAAATTGTCTCGTCTAACCGTCGACATCTTTATTAGTGACAATGTAAATACGTACAAATGTAGTAGACATTTTTTTTTTCGAAGGAATTTCTTATTGAACTAAATAAAAAAATGTTGTTTTTGCGAACATGAATTGTATTTCTACGTAGAAATTGTAATAATAATGTTAGTATCTTCTCTACGCGTCACTCGCGTAGATACAGTTTGGTTTCAATTAAATGTGATAATAATTATTTTAATACACTTTACGCCACTTAATGCGTGGTAAGGGCGGGCTTATTTCCTTATGAAATTTCCTCCAGTCAACCCAGTGGACCTACATTTTCACTTGTTTTTTTCAATGAATTTTTACATTTTTAAATGTATGTTTCTATTCGTTAAATAATAAACATTTTATAATTTAATAATGGCGACTCGCACGCATTCTGAAAATATTACAAGCAATTTATGATTGTAACTTGTGTAGGAGATTTGTTTACTAGAGGATTTTGCTGTTAAAAATATTCACTTTATAAAATTAAATAGAGACAAATTACTTTGTTGTCACATTTTTTCGCATTTACCTACTTGAAAATCTTCGTAATTTAAAACAGCAATTAAATGCACTTTGCGCTCGTAACTAACACTCATTTCAGCTGCTTTACACACAGAAATAGTATTAGAGCAGAAAATATATATATAAAAAAAAGAATGGACACGCTGCAAATAGTGCCACCGGACGAAGTAGAATAATTTTTAGGGTTCTGTATCCGTCGTACGGGACCCTATTACTAAGCCTACACGGTCTGTCTGTCTGTCTGTCTGTCCGTCCGTCTGTCCGAGGGCTGTATCTCTTGAACCGTAACAGGTAGCCCGTTGAAATTTTCACAGAATTATGTGTTATTGTGGCCGATATAACAACAAATAATAAAAATATGAAAAAGTAAAAAATATGGCGTGAGTGGCGCATGACATGGCGATACGGAACCCTCAGTGCGCGAGTTCGACTCGCACTTAGTCGGTTTTTTTTTCAAAAAAATCGGTCCGTTTTGTTGGTGTTTGGCTTACCATGGTTGGAATCCGCGGTCACTATGGCTGACGTTTCGGACTCGCGCGTGCAGTCCATCTTCAGGGCGAGTGCCTGGCTGCACGAAGATGGACTGCACGCTCCAGTCCGAAACACGCGGCCATAGTGACCGCGAATTCGACCCCGGCGTGTGGGGCCGGTACTTTAAAAGAATAGCCCCACTGCATCTCTCCCCGTGTACGTCGTAAAAGGCGACTAAGGCATATGACTCCCTTCTTATATTACTAAGGTGGTAGGGCTTAACCCGCCCGGGTTGATACCACCGCACTGAATGAAAGATCGGTCGAAACGGCTATGTAAATAGTTTGTGTTTTCCGTCCAGTTCAGTATAGCCGGCACGACCGAAGGGAAGCACTGACGTGGCACCAAGTTCACCGGGTGTTATGGGCTGACATCACGGATGTTGTAGGTGATGTAAGCCAACCATGTCAGTTTCCATTTAAAAAAAAAAAAAAAAATTCCAACCATGGTAAGCCAAACACCAACAGGTAGACTAAAAGTATTTATCGGTCTTTTTTTTTTATGGAAACTGACACGGTTGACTACATCACCTACAACGTCCGTGATGTCAGCCCCACCAAGTTCACCCGGTGTTATAACTTGGTGCCGTGTCAGTGCTTCCCCCTTGATCGTGCCGGCTACACTGAACTGGTCGGAAAACACAAACGGAAAACACGGTCTGTTTTGTTTGTTGAAAATGTTTATTGAAAATAATAGGTATAGTTCATTGATACTCCCCCTATAAAATCAATGGTATAGTTCCAAGTATAAAAATATCCGTCTATCTTATGTCTGTCTGAAATGCAATTTGCATTCAGTGTGTGTGTGGCGCCCTGTTTTATTTAGTAGCGTGAATATGTACTAATCGACTCTTAGTACGTTTATTGTATGGGGAACCCCTGAATTTTTTACAATTTTATTTTGCATTATTTGTTGGCATATCCGCAATAAAAAAAGTATTTTGTGATACTTTCAACGGGCTACCTATCACGGTTCAAAAGATACAGCCCTCGGACGGACGGACGGACGGACAGTCGGACAGACGACTTAGTAATAAGCTTCCGTGTGGATACGGAACCCTGAAAGTGCAGAAGGGAAGTAAATATACCCACGGTATAATAGTGAAAGGTATTCAACTACCAACAGCGTTTTATTAGATTTTTAAGTTTAAAATCGAATAACAATTTTCGCTCCTCCTGTCTTTCTTACATCGTCAATTAAGACAATTGTTTTCTAATTCAGTGTTCCGAATTACATACATATATACCACATGCTATATCCCGACAATCTTGATAAGCAGAGTAACCGGGTAAATTACAGCACAACACCGGTTGTAAATTACAGCACAACACCGACCACCAAGTTTGTACCATGCAATGTAATATTACAAGATAACTCTATCAAGCAGCAAGTAATGCACGAAGACCCACCTGCTGCATGACTCGGTGGAAGAGCCGTTTCAAAGTGAGAAGTGGCTACCCTGTCACCCTTTAGCACGGCACCTTGTTCTTAACCCTTAGTCACCTTATACGACATGCAACGGGGAGAGATGCAGTGGGGCTATTGTTTTTAAACACCCGCCACAAACAGTACCGAATTAGTTTTTCAAATCGGAATACTTTTCTATTTCCAAAAATATTTCGGCCACTTGTTGTCTCCTACTCGCTCTAGTGCAATTAGCTCTCACCTGTCCAAATCTACCGTGGCGCCATCTCTCCGCCGATCTAATGAATGACGCCATTTGAGCGCGCATCGCTCAGCAATACGGACGCGGTGCAAATATTACTGCCGTTTAAGTCACCGGGGATTTACTGGGCGCAGCTCTGCAGAACGCCTCGAATTTAATTTTAAAATGCACTAAATTTGAACGGGCTCGTGCGTCGCCGCCTCGCTTTGTTCTTTATCGTTACCCGTTCTCCCCGCTGCTTTTAACTGACTGCAAATCAAGAGGAGGTCCCTCTCGGTTCGATATGTGTGTATATATGTTTATATGCTCATGTTTTCCAGTGAATAAGTTTTATATGGATGGCGCTGCTTTGGATCTTATTTGAATCTGCTAAAATGGATCAATTGGAATAAAATGGCTAAAATAAGCTAAGATTACGTAATTATATCACTGCAATCAATAGTTTAATAATGATTGTTGTTTATTTTTTATTGTATAATTTCATCCATAGTTCTAAATTCAATGCGAAGAAGAAATTAATAAACAAACTTCGCAAGTCACAATGTTTTGTTATTACCTTATAAGTATTATATTATAGTAATTTATGATTATTATGTAAAGGTAGAACATCCCAGCGAATTTCTTAACAAATAAATAATTATGTCTGGAAGTTCGTAACTTTGAATGAATTTTTTTTTCGTTCAAATTTGAACGAAATGCAGATGCCAATGAAATTTTTTTTAATCTAAAACTAATTTTTCAATCATATGAAAACATTTACATAGAAGAAAATGAACTACATAATTCCCGCCTGTGCTCGCTTTAAAGTAAGGTTTCCATTACAAACGCAATTTTCATACGAAATTCACCTACCAATAACCCCACCATTGGCAAGTCCAATTGCCGTCGTAGTATCCGGTCAAAGTATGTTGAACGAATAAATCCCTGCATCGCTCTGCAATGGTGATATAACTGCAGCTCCTACGAAGGTATCTCACATCCATCTCCTTTATAGCTTGAGTAATGTAAGTTTAAATTACACGCCATTCATTACCCGAGGAGGCTGTGTCGGCCCGGAGGGGGAGGGGGAGTAGGTTATAGGTGAAGACAGAACCGTGTTACACCTAGGAAGCAGGGATGTTGCCACTAACTAAGCACGGGCCTAACGTCTTGGTATCTCTATCTCGCCGAATCAATTTCACGCCAAACCTAGCTTAGTGTCCGACCGTGTTGCTCTCTTGCTCTACAGCAAACAGCTACTCTTGCCAACAAACTGTCGCGCAGTTTGGCATAATGGCAAAAAACTGTCACGAAGTTTGGCAGAACTGTGTACATAATGTTTTATATTCATTTTTTTTTAAAAGCAAATAAAAAAAGTCGGCTAATGCGAGTTGGGCTCGCTCACCGAGGGTTCCGTATCATCAGCATCACTCAATATATTTGTATTATGTAGGTATGTACAAAAACAATTGTTTTGGAAAATCACGAAGGCCTAAATAAACACTACAGCAATGGTTTGACTGTGCGGCATTCGTGAAGTTATACAAAAATATATTTCTTATATTATGACTATGACATAACGACATAATATCTAAAATTTTCGGATTTTTTCTTTACTTGTGATGTGAGACCATGCTTCTTGCCAAATTTCATTACTCCAGGTCAACGTAAGTACCCTATAGGTTTTGATTTCATTTGAATGAGTTTGCAAGTATTAAAATTTGCCATAAATAGCCGTATGTTTTGATTATATTGATTTAGAAGCTTTCATTTTATATAACTCGAAGGGATCGCAGACGTTAGTATTCCATATTAATTTCAATTTGATATCTTGACTCGTTACTGAGAAAAAGGGTCTTGACTTGCCACACAAAACAATCAAATTTTTTTTAATATCATGACTACAAGTTTACAATTTTAGGATTTTTTCCTTTACGTGTGCTATGAGACCTTGCTTATTACCAAATTTTATGATTCTAGGTTGACGGGAAATACCCTATAGGTTTTGATTTGTTTGGAGTGAGTTTGCGAGTATGAAATCTGACATAGATGGCCGTATCTTTTGATTGCGTTGATTTAGAAGCTTGCATTTTCTATACCGTAAAGAGATCGTAGCTCTTAGTATTTAGTATTAATTTCAATTTGTTATCTTGGTCCGTTCCTGAGAAAGGGGGTCCTTGACATACAAAACAATATTTTTTTTTTAATGTCAATAACTACAATTTTACAATTTTCGGATTTTTTCCTTTACTTGTGCTGTAAGACCTTGCTTCTTACCAAATTTTATGATTCTAGGTTGACGGGAAATACCCTATAGGTTTTGATTTGTTTGGAGTGAGTTTGCGAGTATGAAATCTGACATAGATGGCCGTATCTTTTGATTGCGTTGATTTAGAAGCTTGCATTTTCTATACCGTAAAGAGATCGTAGCTCTTAGTATTTCGTATTAATTTCAATTTGTTATCTTGATCCGTTCCTGATAAAAAGGGACCTTGACATAGAAAACAAACAAACAATTTTTTTAATGTCACATAACTATAAATTTACAATTTTAGATTTTTTCCTTTACTTGTGCTGTAAGACCTTGCTTCTTACCAAATTTCATGATTCTAGGTTAACGGGAAGTACTCTATAGGTTTTGATTTGATTTGCCGGTAGCAAAATATGTGACTTAAATGGGTGTATCTAGTGATTCCGTTGACCTAGAAGCTTGCATTTTCTACACCTCAAAGGTTTCGTAGACCTTAGTATTTGATATTAATTTCAACTTGATACGTCTACTCGTTCCTGAGAAAAAAGGTCTTGACAGACAGACAGACAGACGGACAACAAAGTGATCCTATAAGGGTTCCGTTTTTTCCTCCTTTGAGGTACGGAACCCTAAAAAAACAGTTAAAAAAGAACTATGCTCATTTTTAGGGTTCCGTATCCGTCGTACGGTGCCCTATTACTAAGCCTACGCCTTCTGTCTGTATATCTGTCTGTCCGTCCGTCTGGCCGAGGGCTGTATCTCTTGAACCGTAATAGCCCAACTAACATTATGGTGTTAAGACAGGCGTTATAAGAGCTGTTTAATAGAGGCCCATTCTTATACAGGTTAAGGTTCTTTAGTGACTTTACAATAGCGTTAGTAAGTGCTATAAGGGTGGGACAAGAGCTCTACAGTAGTGACGCGTTATATTAATTCAATATACGACTTTAAGATCTAAAACAACCTGCCGTTAGCACCAATTTTGTTTGTTGGGCGGTAGCCCGTTGAAATTTTCACAGAACGATCCCAAACGATAACACACATGGAGACATTACGAGTTTGACATCATATTATTACGTTCCCTCAAATTTAACGGAATTTAAAAATGTCGTGGAAAGCGGAAACACGGCGCCGAGGGATATTTTGAAGCTCATCTAAGTAAGACTTCTGACATGCCTAAGAATATATGAAAAATCATAAAAACAAAAAACATTTCAAGAGTTTCCTCTGGTCTTTGGACAGTTAGCCCATAAACGCCCGCGTTCCTCACATTCTGGAAGTGGTTAAACTCTACCATTTAAATTTTAATGTGCACTGCGAGCGACCCTTTCCCAACATTTCTTCGTCGCGACCTCAATTCACTTCCTAAAAAGCTTTTAGAGCGTCACCGGGCGAGAATTACTGCATAATATATTGGTTACTTAACGTGCCACCACCTTCGAATGAGGGAAGTCTGCGGGGTGCAGGTGGTCAGTATTGGCGATAAACTGTGCATATACCGTGCGAACTTCCTATCAATAGACTCCATATTCCTTGTTCCAAGTGTTAACTTCCATGCGCCATTATGGTTTTTGGGTTCCATACCTCAAAACAGAAAACAGGGACTTTATAGGATTACTCTTGTGTCTGTTTGTCTGTCTGTCTGTCCGCCTGTCGTATTTTCTCCAAATCTACTGGACGAAAAAAGTTGAAATTTGATACATGTATAGAGGTTGATGATTCCTTCACCCGTGAAGAAAGTACAGCGAAAATGAAAGAATTTCGATTTAGTGGGTCAATTTTGGGGGACAAATTAGAATTTTTTTATTATTTTACTGTTACGTTTGGTGGTACCAACCAATTTGAGCCTACTGCCTACTATAAATGTTCATAATTAAGTCAGGTTCACTGGCACATATTGCCTTAGGTAATAAGTCCGCCTTTTGCACATTTTGTATTGGAAAGCAATAATGTATATTCAATTATGTTCTATTCCATTCCATTCCATTCAATTCTATCCTATTCTATTCTATTCTAGGTAAGGAGCAAATGATGGGACGTACAGTTTCAGTTTTACACCGGTTCTAAATTTTATACTTGAAACGAAGCCTCGTCTCGTCCTATCAATAGAGTAAGCTCTCAATACCAGGTACTGGTATATGTGCACGTACAACCTAAAGTGCGTATTATGCAAGCAAACACGCTCGTAGGTAGGTATTGCTAATTTGTTTGCAGACTAAACACGAGAGGCCTATGTAAATGCGTCGGGTGGTCGACGCGGTCTTGGCTAATAAAATACCCTTGACCTCAAGGTCCGAGGTTCGAAACCGGCCGACATGCACCAATGAGTTTTTTTATTCGATGGAAACAATTGCGAGCATACCTACACCCTGCTTCTTCATCTTTAGAAACCGATGTAAAACTGTAGGTCCCCTCCCTTTCTCTCTTTATGGTGTCGGCTACACTGAACCGGATGAAAAACGCAAGTTATGACAAGGAATCTATAGTTTTTCAAAATCCAACCCTAAAGAAATAAGTTTTTGAAATTGCCCATGAATTTGCTATGTAAATAGTCCGCCATTTCCGTCCAGTTCAGTGTAGACACGACCGAAGGGAAGCACTGATATGGCATCTAGTTCGCCAATGTGTTATTGGCAGACATCACGGATGTTGTAGGTAGGTAATGGTAATGTAGTCAAACGTGTCAGTTTCCATAAAAAAATAAGACGACAGGTGTCGTGGGACACCCGGTTGGAACGAAGTTCCTCTCGCTATATATTATGTATTAAATAACAGGCCCAATGAAATTAATTAACAACGTTTGAGAGTAATTAAATTATAAATAAAAATAATAATGACGTCTATACTGCAGTAATATATATAGTATATAAAAGTATATAATATATACATATAGTATATAATATATATATAGTATATAATAGTATATACTATACTGCAGTATATGTGTGACAGGTATAATAAAAAATTAAACTTGTCTGACATGTTCCACAAGTCGACGCTAGCCTACAAATTTAATGTCCGTAAGATGCTGGAAAACAGTGAAAACTAGATGTAAGTATATAGTTACATTACATACCACGAAACACGCTCTCTCGCTACAGTATTGCAGTATAGTACATGTTTGTTTGTTTATCAAAATTTAAAATTGTATCCTTTTGTTTCTTTTTTTTTATTGTATTAGTTGATTAGTCATTTTATTCACAAACTGTGTTTTGGAGGATTGTGTAGCGGAGGCAGGTCATAAATCACATTGTGTACTATTTTTTATATTAACTTTTTCCTGTCTCTGTATAAATCCCTGTTTAATAAAATAAAATAAAATAAAAATATACCTATACATAGACATACGCTTGTAAACACAAAAACACACATACATATCACAGCAAAAGTGTCGTGAAGGTCGAAGTATTACATTTTTTTAACCGACTTCAAAAAAGGAGGAGGTTCTATGTTCGGCTGTATGTATTTTTTTTTTATGTATGTTCAGCAATATCTTCCCCAATTGTGAACCGATTTCGATGATTCTTTTTGTGTTCGGTTCAGTCTAGCTCCAAGGTGGTCCAATATTTTTTTGGTCACGATCGGATTGGAAAGCGAGACGGAATCGCGAGGCCGAAGGCCGAGCGATTCCGCCGAGTACATTAATAGCAAATAAAAATTACTAAAAAAACTGTGAAATAAAAAACTATTTAAAAAAATATAAAAACCGTCTTCAAAAATTTATGAAATAAAAAAATAAAAATCGAACCCTAGAGTTGAAGGCGGTCGGTTATTTTTGCCGACCGCCTTCAACTCTAGGGTTCGATTTTTATTTTTTTATTTCATAAATTTTTGAAGACGGTTTTTATATATATATATATATTTTTTTATGTAATCCGGTATGGGTGGCTGAGTCGGAGGGGCCAAAGCACATGCTCTAACCAGCCAATATCACCTCCGAGAAGGTAGGTGCCATACCGGAGACTTCCCTGGATTGCTGGCTATACTGGACTAGAGGAGAACACAACCGAGGTTGCTTGCGGCCATCTTACATCCAGTACGGTGGTACCAACCCAGTCGACTACAATTTGAGCCTAGTAAGGGGCAAGGGAAGGGACCTACAGTTTTACACCGGTTCCGAACGGTGAAGCAGCGGGTGTAGGTATGCACGTAAATTTTTTCGTCAGAAAAAACTCATTGGTACACGCCGACCGGATTCGAACCTCGGACCTCCCGCATGAGAAGCCGATGCCCAAACCACTCGGCCACCCGCCGCTTTATATTTTTTTAAATAGTTTTTTTTCGGCCCAGCTCTCATTCGTCAAGTGTCTGGAGTGGAACATGAAAAAAAACACTCAATCAGTTTCAAACTCTACGTATTTATTGTGCCTTCCATCCAATTTGATGAAAAACGTTCAAGAGCTAGCGCTGAGTGAGTGAGGTGTCACAGACATATTGTCTTTATTCTCATAGTGATATGATAACACTTTCGACAGTCACATGTGCGATGAGTAATTTTACCTGTCATTCGGCGTGAGTGGCAGCTTCTGAGAAGTTTATTTTTTTCTACTCCTAACGTTTTAGAAGGTATATAAAACGGTGCGACACCTGAAAGACATTGCCGGCTCCTTTCGTGCACACTTCGGCAGACTTCGGCTCGTAGGAAAGTGGTGTAAGTGATGTTTTGGTGGTTTAAAAATAAACAACCAGGCTTAATATAAAGAAGATGCGTCGCGTAGCTAACCTAACCTAACCTAAGCTAACCTAACCTAACCTAACCTAACCCAACCTAACCTAACCTAACCTAATGTTGAGGCGGCGCATTTCGTTTTTGTTACGAGTTTTTGAGCCGAGTGTTCACGAAAGGAGCCGCCAATGTCTTTCGGGTGTCGCAGTCTATATAATATAAAACGTTAGGAGTATAAAAGAGGTGAAAAATAAAATATATGGAATGGAGTGACTCGTGCTCGTTCGTCTGTCTGTCCGTCTGTCATAGGGTCATAACTTCTAAACGGTTGATCGGCTCAAGGTGAAATCTGGCACGAAGTTAGATAATAATATTTTGCATAAAGCCTAGAAGACATTTTCAAAAATTTATAAAATATTGCGCCATTTCGTCGAATGTGACATTGAAAAATAACAAATATGTTTGATTTTATGGCGTCGCTGTCGCAAGTTTTGTTCGAACCTGAATTAACCGGATCGGCTTAAAAAATTCCCAATTTTTTTTAAAGTAAAAAATCTTAGAAAATCTTGCAAAAATAGCAATAATTCGACGTAGGTACTACACAATTAATGTCTTTGGTACTACAGGACGAAGAAGAAAGTACTACAGGACGAAGAAGAGAGATCGTCAACAGGGGGAATTAGTTTCTCCGTGGTAGGTAGGTACAGAACCTCGATGTGTGAGTCAAACTCGCACTTAACAGTTTTTTTAAATCTACCTCAAATTATAATTTTATATTTCACTGTCTGAATGTATGAAGGTTTAAATTAATAATGTAAATGTAAACTTTAGTACAGTTTGGTTAAAAAGCTGCCATTTCAAACTGAGCTTCTGCAAAATTAATGTAAGTAAAACAGTAAACTTGTGAGATGTTCAAGTCTCTGAAAATAGTAAAGTAAGTACATACCCGTTTTGCATAGTTAACCTTTAGAGATTTCAGATTAGGCATAATATCATGTTAAGTATTGACAATGCCAATAGGTATTCGAGTGATGCTAATTAATACGTTTTTATACGTTTCACTTCAATATTTCTATACCTATTTAATTTCGGGTACGAGTATCGAGAATCCAAATTTATTAATTCAAAATCTCATGTATCTAAAATATATTATATAAGGTGTTTCGTTAGTCATGTCATTAACTTCGGGAGGGTTACACACGCACCCAAAAAAACACTTTACGCAAAAAAAAAACATATGTTTATAGGATCATTTTTTCTCCTAACAAAAAAATAAAATCAAATAAGTAGCTGTAAAAACCAATCATAGTGACCTTGTGACTTACTTACAACAAACAGCCGTTCTGCGTTTGAACATAGTACGGTCATTGACCCCGTACAATGCAAGTTACCTACTGTTGCACACAGGTTAATGTTTAGGCAGCAAACATGTTTTGTTAAATTTCTCGAAAAGTAATGCTAAAAACATTTTTTTTTTGCATAACGTGTTTATTTGCGTGTGTATGTAACCGACCCGAAATTTTATTTATTTTATTTTATTTATTTATTTTATTTTATTTATTTTAAACTATTATTTTTTTTTAATGATAAGTATGCAAACAAAAAATTAAAATCTCTCTTTTCTTCTGCATTTTATCTTTTTAAGCTTTTGTCGGTTGCTATTTTGTCTGTGATGAGATTATTAGTATTACAAGTTATTTTCAAGTCGCGCGGATTGCATTATTTTATTTGATTTTAAAAAAACCGCCCAATTGCGACACGGAACTGAGGGTTTCGTACGACCACGTAATTTGCCGATTTTTATTATATTTTGTACGGAACCGTAAAAACAAGACAGTTTTCCTTACGGCCCATTAAGATGTTTCATTTCCGAATTCCGACCCACCTCCGCAGAGGGCAACTCAATATAATACACAAGCAGGTAATTCGGTCGATCCAGGCCGTTTGACCTAGGTCATAGATTCTCTGCATTGTCTTAGCGGATCTGCGACGCCCGCGCGAGCTTATCTTTGCGTAACAAAGGAGATGAACTTTCGTAGAGCTGCGAACTACATAGCGCGTAAGTGCGTACATACGTGTTTTGCATATACTCAGCGCGATAATTATTGTAGTCTAAGTGCGGGGTGGCTTGCAGGTACCCATAGTACCACCGCACTGTATGAAACGTCGGTCTAAACGGCTATGTAAATAGTTTGTGTTTTCCGACCAGTTCAGTGTAGCCGCCACGATCAAAGGGGGAAGCACTGACATGGCACCTAGTTCACCCGGTGTTATGGGCTGAAATCACGGACGTTGTAGGTGATGTAGCCAACCGTGCCAGTTTCCATAAAAAAAAAATGTGTCCCGCTAGGCAGGGATGTGATTTAAATTTTTTTTTTATGGAAGCTGACACGGTTTGCTACATCACCTACAACATCCGTGATTTCAGCCCATAACACCGGGTGAACTAGGCGCCATGTCAGTGCTTCCCTTAATTTCATGTCGGCCACACTGAAATGGACGGAAAACGCGAACTATTTACATAGCCGTTTCGACAGACGACGTATCGTTCAGTGCGGTGGTACGAACCCGGCCGGAATAAACCCTACCACCTAGTATGGTAAGAAGCGAAGGGATATACAGTTTTACGTGGTATCCGAACCACGGTCAGCCTCCAACGGTCGAGCGGTCACCCATGCAAGTACTGACCGCGCTAAGGGTTGCTTAATAAATAACAGTGATGTTATTAAGCAAGCTGTAATCTATCTATCTTAGTACTTTGTTATCTTAGTAAGTACTTGCACTATTGTAGAGAAAATTATTATGTTTTGTATCTTATGTTATTTGTTTATTAAAATAAACTCGTAAGTATATACTGTTTTGTTCTGAAAAAAACTTATGAAACGGAACTTTTGAAAACGCTCCTTTTGGTAGTTATATAAATGTCTGTTAGGTAGGTTTGAATTATTTAATTATTTGTATTTTTTTTTTATGTAATCCGTTATGGGTGGCTGAGTCGGAGGGGCCAAAGCACATGCTCTAACCAGCCAATATCACCTCCGAGAAGGTAGGTGCCATACCGGAGACTTCCCTGGATTGCTGGCTATACTGGACTAGAGGAGAACACAACCGAGGTTGCTTGCGGCCATCTTACATCCAGTACGGTGGTACCAACCCAGTCGGCTACAATTTGAGCCTACCACCTAGTAAGGGGCAAGGGAAGGGACCTACAGTTTTACACCGGTTCCGAACGGTGAAGCAGCGGGTGTAGGTATGCACGTAATTTTTTTCGTCGGAAAAAACTCATTGGTACACGCCGACCGGATTCGAACATCGGACCTCCCGCATGAGAAGCCGATGCCCAAACCACTCGGCCAGCCGCCGCTTTATTTATTTGTATTACTTACTTATATTTTTCTTCAATAAAGAAGAATGTTTCTCGTATATACGGGTGTTGTAACGGCTATTATATTAATTTCGCCAGCGCAATTCTCTTTTTTTTCCGAGAGAAAAAAGTATTTATACATACATACTTTCTTCGTGTGGGGTCGGTACTTAAAAAGAATATCCCCACTGCATCTCTCCCCGTGCATGTCGTAAAAGGCGACTAAGGGATAAGGACAAGATGCCGTGCTAAAGGGCGACGGGCTCGCCACCTCTCACCTTGGCACGGTACTTCCACCGAGTCATGCAGCAGGTGGGTCTTCGTGCTTTACTTGCTGCTTGATCGATTGAATCTTGTTCGAATACTTTGCGAAACGTGGTGGTCGGTGTTGTGCTGTAATTTACCCAGAGTTCTTGCAGCACAACACCAATTACTCTGCTTACCCCGAGTGTCGGGATTCAGCGTGTGTGATATGTATGTATGTACTTTCTTGTCCTAATGTCTGCAATGCTCTTGCTTCGATTTCTCTTCACTTGCTCTCATCACGCTAAGGTTGACTGGAAGAAATCACGTATAGTAATAAGTCCGCCTTTGCGAGCTGTTGTTTTTTTTTTCTTTGTCTGTGTTTTATCATGAATTTATTATTGATTAGTGTGCAACAGATAATGTCTATTTCAATGTATTTCAATGATGAAACCCACGAATGCATTCGGTTGGCTCATGGGCTATTAGTCTAGCCTAGGGTGGAAATAGTGCATTGAACTACCTACAAAATGCCAACAAAAGCACACCAACGTATGCCCCGCTGCGCTGGCCCCGCTTATCTTTATGTAATAAATAGAGGGGGTTGCACATTCTATTGTTGTGTTATCACAAAGTACCACGAATTATGTTCCAACTAGGAAACTTTGTACACAGACTTGTTGGATTTTTTTAAGTTTCTTTTAATAGTCTTACCTACTGCAATAAAGTCAACCTTGTGGCAACGTGTTGAGCAAGTAATAAAAAAGCGGTCAAGATCGAGTCAGGCTCGCACAAATTATGGTTCCGTACTAAAACGTAAAAATTTGTTTTTTTTCCCGAAAATATTACATTATCGAAAATTGAAGTTTTCGTGCAATCTATGGCGTAATATACAGTGTTCGGCACATCGACCGACATTTTTTTTTGTTGGTAAATGGGGTCATTTGCAACGTTTTGACCCATGATACCTTTTGTAAGATGTCACGTGGTATCGAGGTACGATTTTTTTTCTTTATTTTTGAAAACTACCAAAATCCTAGCTTTAAACCCTTGTAACTTTTTTGTTTAAGATTGTATCAGCACGAAATAAATTTTATTGAATTTTCGATGTATCCTTCTTCTAGAAAAAATATTTGATTAAGTTAATACCATGAAAAGGTCTTATCCTCCCAAAGTCCCGAGAACGAGTAAAAATATGACAGAATCTTAATTTCCTTATTCATTTAAAAAAAACTGGCAGCAATTGAGAGCTTAATTTTCTTTTAAAATGCTCGCTAGTTTACGCACTTTTCAACGGTATACCACATGTCATACAAATAATTCACTATTTTCAATTCCTCAGATTATTTTTAATGACTAACACCTCTGCTATCCTAACTCAGGCAAGATCCCTCAGATAGGTGATTATATCTATAGATTACTGTAGATGAGGTTAATAGCTGCGTACGATGAATGCGTAGTACCTACACGTTGTACATTATCGTGGTCACAGCAGTGTATTCAATTAATTGTCATGTCAGTCACCAGTGACTTCATGCAAGGACCGAATCGTAGGCATTTCTATGTACGAGTATAACTACCTACTATACCGTCTCGTCTAGTAGATATGTATGTACAGGACGTTCCATTAACTAATGGAGAACGAAATAGAGCAATTACGGGGACGTAATTCGCTATATTACCAATAATCAAATTTTTCATCGTGAGAGTAAAAGTAACCGGAAACACGAAAAGCATTAAACATATGATTGAGAAGGGTACATTATAATTTCGATATCGAACGGAAATAAAAAAAATCTAGTAAGTAAAATCGTTAGGCTTTTTATTTATTTTCATAAAATATAAAAAAGTAATACTAATAACTAAAGAATTAAAAGCTTAGGTAGGTTCAAACAAGCATTAAAATAACTATCAAAAGGGGCGTTTTTAAATGTTCCTAGAACACTTACGGCATTACCCCGCTGGATGGCAAGGCTTACCCATTGAACGAAGTAGGCCCTTGATTGCGGGACGCCGCCAGTTGCGTCCACCAGCAGAGGGCCAAGATCTTCAAGAAGCTTGGCTTCACTGCTCCACGGATCGAGTGTCTCAACCGGAAACGCAACAAATTCGAAATCTTGAGTTATATTTCTATATTTGTTGCGTTTGAGGCTCTCCGCTCCGGCCGAGGCCGCGCCAGTCGCCCTTGAAGAGGCCCGAACGTGACATGTAGCCAATGTGTCGACACAAGTGGCGTCCCACATCAAAGACCTACCCTTAGCCCATGGCACTAGGGTGATACCATCGGTAAGTAAAAATCGGTCTTCTCTTCCTGTCGTGGCTACAGGACCTTAAACAACTTTCTTTTCCGTTTTGATAAAATAGAATAGAAATTAAATATCCTTTATTGCACTTAAATATAAATTTTACAAAAGGCGGACTTATTACCTATGACAATCTCTGCCAGTCAACCTGCATTCATTGAAAACTTATTACATGGTAGCAACAAAAGAAGAAGAATGAAAGAAAGTTAATTAATAAAAGTAAACAAGCAGACGCCAGGCACAATATATACAGTTACCATAATATAATATATTACACAAATATAGGACATATTAACATACTAAATAAGAATACATAGACGCATAATTTTATTATACATAATATATGTATTATGTACTAACATTAGATACTCGATAAATAAATTACATAAACTACTTAAATACTCGTGTCTATAAATAATAAATAAAGTCACCTTATTCCTTGGAGATATTAAGACGCTGTCCAGATTGATGGACTCGTAATGTACCTAACTCTTATGCGAGGTTTACACTCAGCCCTACAGAGCAGGGAAGTGAGCAGGGCAGTATGCAGCGCGAGAATGTAAACACGATACTCGCGCTGATACTCGTCATGCCGCTCGCGCTGCCGATGCTCCCGAAATTGTCGGTTTTTCGTGCGGGAGTCAAAGGACTTGCAGCATCGACGCGAGTATCGTGTTCACATTCAGCCCTCTCGCTCACTTGCCCCCGCGCCGCCGTTCGTCGAGCTTGTATTGTCTGGGTTCGAAAAACACTCATTATTATTGTATTTAATTATATTTATTTTATTAGATTGATAGAAATTATTTATTGCTACAAAACATTTTTACATAAGCAAGAAGTTCGCCGCAAGAACTTCGTCCGCCATGACGAGTGAACATGGGCAATAATCGCGGCAGCGGCAGGAGCAGTATCATGGGCTGAGTGTAAACACGATACTCGCGTCGATGCTGCCGCAGAAGTATTTTTGGCAATAATCGCGGCAGCGGGAGGAGCAGTATCAAGGGCTGAGTGTAAACCTCGCATAAATATTTTACCCATGTGGTGTCAAAGGAAATTCAAAATCGATTTATATAACGATAATTTGTGGGGACATAACTTTTAAAATACCCACTGTATCTCTCCCCGTACATGCAGTAGAAGGCCATGAAATACCACACATTTTGCAAGAAAGATAAAATGTAATTCCATCCGTAATGTCCAAAATATTATCTCCGGAAGCTGGCCGCCCAGTTCCGCTCGGCTCTCCCCCGGTACCAGCGAGCGCTCGACAGATGTCCCAATGATTAATTCATGTCTAAATTGGTCCAGACTCGGCGGCAGTCTCCGGTGCAGCGAGATGTGATAACGCTTCGGAGGTATTCAAGGAGACCTCATTAGAAATTGTCATCTTGCCGCAAATCGTCGGTTTCCGCGACAAGGCGGTGTTATAGCTGAATACAATTTCTTCCAGCGAACTTTGTACCTTGCTGTGTGTTCAAGGATAACATCAACAGGGGCTCGGTCATATACAAAATAATTTACAAATTCTGAACCGAATATAAAACTGTCGTGTGGAATATGACAGATGGTAACACTTTCTTTCGACAAATTTAAATACCCTAACGCTGCTTCTATTTATTTTTAGGGTTGCGTGCCTCAAAAGAGGAAAAAAAACGGAACCCTTATAGGATCACTCTCGTGTCTGTCTGTCACAGTTTTCTCCAAATCTACGGGACGAAAAAAGTTTTAATTTGGTACATAATATATAGAGCTTGATGGATGACCCAATCACGGACATACATATAGGTGAATGAACGAAAACGGAAAATTAGGAAGTTAAAATTTTTTTTAAGTATATTCTGCAATGTATCAATGGAAAGGGCTCGTTATAAGTAATAAAATTTATTTTTTATAATTTTAAAATGCATAGTTTAAAAGCTTTTAAAGAAATAATACGAAAATCGATCATTCCCTCCCCTAACCTTATCCCCCTTTCACTTATATCCGAAACTACTGCATCTAAATTAAAAAAAAAATTGGTAATGTAGGGCCTCTCGACCAGGGCTACAAGATTGTGAAAAAAAGGTATAAACATTTTTTTTAGAAAATCGCAAAAAACCGCTTAAAAGAGCCGTTTAAACCCCCGAAGGTTTAAAAAAGTAACTTTTAGACATATTTCTAAATATATATTTTAAACTTTTCTATTTTTATATTGTAGATTGACTCAATATCTGGGGATGTTTTTTGATTGTTTGAAAAAAGTGAAAAATTTGGGAGTTATGGTTTTTTTTATTTTCCGTTACGCGAGTTACGAGTCGTCTTTATCTTGCAGTGTGAGTAGTTAAAATGGTTTTCTTGGATACTTGACAATGAAGAATTTTTATTTTTTATTTTTTTATTTGACAATTATTGTCTGTTTTTCAAAATTTACATATATCAGTATGTAAAAGCAAATAAATTATAATCTTTTTAAATATGAATACATGTTAGTATTTATAGGAGTAGGAGTAATTATAGGTATAGTGAACAGGTGCGCGCTGTTAGAATCTGGAGTGCGTTCGCTCGTTGAGTTCGTCGCTTCACGCCACACCAGGACGCTTTTTCACGCTCACAGTCGGAGATGTGCTACACGCTTATATTTGAATACGCCCTAAAAGTAATTTTCAATGTACCCAAAAGTTATGTAATGCAGGAGATCTGTGAATTGTTTAATTACTTTACGTACAATAAAGTCCTATCATCCAATCATCTCCTATCCTAAAAAAATAACTTTAAATAATTAAATAATTAAGGTTTCTCGCCAGTTCTTCTCCGCGCGACACATTAGTTGAATGAACCTGACTGTGGACAATTCAACGTATTTATACAGAATTGTTATCTATAAATCGACGAATAAATTGCGAACACAACAGCAAACAATCGATTCTCGTCGCTACAAATCTAAACAAAAATAAACGCAGCCCGCTATTGGATTCTATCTATAAAGGACATTTTTGAACTGAATACGCGAGACACCGTCTAAAACGGTTGAAAAATCAATACTATACGAAATTCAGAGGTTCAATTCTGTGACACACTCTTTCAGTCTAATTTACATTAGTAGAGTAACCGATGGGGCCGTTACTTGAAAATAATAGCGCCGCTGTATCTCTCCCCGTGCATGTCGTGAAAGGCGATCTAGGGCTAAGGACAAGATACCGTTCTAAAGGGCGACAGGCTAGCCACCTCTCACATTGGTGCGGTCCTTCGACCGAGTCATGCAGCAGGTGGGTCTTAATGCCTTTTTTTGTGCTTCATAGTTATCTTATCCTGATACCTTGCTTAAAGTGGTGGTCGGTGTTGTGCTGCAATTTACCAGAGTTCTTGCAGCACAAAACCGATTACTCTGCTTACCCCGATTGTCGGGATACAGCTGGAGGTATGTGTGTAGGTAGTAACCGGTGAGTTACTCGGGCAAGTATTAAAAGCCTTTCACTCTACCAATGTGGGTGGACGCAATCGGTATGGTAGAGTAGATAGGTATGTAGAACTAGAATTTCGATAGACTAGAGTAGTTTGCACGGGGAGAACCGATGATAGTTATTCGGACATATTTCCTGCCAAGTACAGCCTGGAGTTTTTCAAAAGGGGCGGTAAAAGCTCCTGTCAGTGCGCGATGACATTCGCAATCCCCCTGCATCACAGAGTGTCCATGGGCATCGTTAGTCACCTACTCGTAAGTGAAACTACGCCATGTCGCGCTTTGGCGAAAAAAAAGATAGATATTTGCTCCAATGAATATTTAACAGTCATTTTCATTACAACATTTACATGAGGGGCAAAGGCGGACTTATCCCTTACATCGATTTCTTCCAGTCAACCTTTGGTTGTTTGTATTATTTTAATGAACATAATAGTATTGTTAAGCATAATAATCTAAATAATATTTTTTTTTGCTACAATATATATTTAACAATATTGTTATGAAGCACATTGCACCGTATTTCTGACGGAGCTAGGATCTATGCCAGTACCTGTAGAATTAATCCTCGTATGACGGAGTAAGATTTGGAATATTTGCTTATTATGTGAGTTTTTTTTATTTACTCCTTTTCTTACTCCTTTACTTACGAGTACTCCGATAAATTGGACCACGTTTATCAAGTATTAGGACAAAATAACTTTCAAGCATCTAGTAAGTTAGTTAAGCACAAAAGCACAATAACCCACCTGGCTGCACGACTCGATGAAAGGACCGTGCGAAGATGAGAGATGGCTAACCTGTCGCCCTTTAGCACGGTATCTCGTCCTTATCTCTTAGTCGTCTTTTACGACATGCACGCGTGGGGCCTCCCCCCACGCGTGCATGTCGTAAAAGAGGGGGGGGGGGGGGGGGGGTGGGGGGGGGGGAGATGGGGGAGATACAGTGGGAATATTATTTTTAGCTACCGGCCCCACACGATACATCATTTTCTAATGTTGATTTAAAACTGTACTATGAAATTAATGTGACACGGTCAGCAGCACAGATCACCGCTCGCGGCTCGCCTTGGACGACCATCACTTCGGCGGCACCTTAATACGCACTCGAAACTATTCGCACTTTTATAGTAAATGAGTATTTAATTTAAAACAGCATTTAAATAATTTTTTACAGAGTTTAATATCTGTTTAAATCACAGTGTAGCTTTCGCGTGCTACGAAGTCATGCGGAATCTAAAGTGGAATAGACGATTATGTTGAAAACAAATACCGAAACTGTTGAAAACAGCTACGGTTGTTTTATCTCACGAACGTTTTTTTTAGTTGTGTGTGTGTAGATGCACATGCACGTATTGTTTTTGTGTGCGTAAGCTCGAGAGCACTCAGTTCAGTATCGTCCGAGCTGCGCGGCACACACAAGCGCGCGTCACACACTAAGTATGGCTCGCCCGCCTTTGTGAGTTAAAAATTATGTACCTGATCTGTTGAAAACAGCTACCAGATCTGTTGAAAACGAATCTAATAGCCGTTTTCAACAGAATCGTCTATTCCTCTCTCGATTCCACGTGGTACTGTTTCGGTCGATAGTTTACCACTAATCATGTTCAAAATTTATTTCTATCGTGTTTAAAAGCACGATTAAAACATCTGTTTAAAAAAATTGTTTTGCCAACCCTGCGTGTGGCGTTGTTGCAGTGGCGCGCGTGCGGGCGAACAACACACGCGCGGCGGCCGGGCGCGAGCGCGAGCGCGAGCGCGAACGCGAGCGGGAAGTAGACGAGGCGAGCGGCGAGCGGAGGCGGGTACTGCAGGCGGCGCAGCATGAGACCGAGCGCGACCAGCCCACGCACGTGTACACAGTGCGCAGGGACCGCGACCGTACTGAACAATCAGGTACAACGCGCGCCAACCCCTGTATCTCGAAACAAACTCACCCCTTACTAGGTGTTTTTTTATAGACAGCCGGCGCGGGTGTCTGTGCCAATACTTCAACGGAAGATCAGACACAGCCAATAACACCATTTCTCGCGAAACCACGCTCAAAGAGGCGCCATGCCGGCTATGAGGCGGACAAAAAGGTGGTCGCCTAATTTATTGACACGTCTTTTGAAGATTCCCAGGTCATAGGTGGTGGGGAACACACTCACCGGAGACCGTGAGGTTCCGTTAGGTTCACCATTTCACCATAGGTCCACGCGTAACAGACAGGGAATGTATCCCTATACTGTAGAGCTGCCTAAATTGCGGACTAAGGGCTCCAGTATTTCTTTATCTTCCGCACTGCGAAACTCTGGAATGCACTTGCTCCTGATGTGTTTCCTTCAGTGTATGACTTAGGATCTTTCAAGAGAAGCGTAAAAAGGCACCCGTCACGCCGGCACGGCATTCGCAGCCCCCGTTCTAAACCGAATGCTTTTGGGCGTCGTCGGCTCAACAATTCATGCTGACGGCGTCAAGTGTCTCGCGCCATAATCGGCACGATCAAAGGGGGAAGCACTGACATGGCACCTAGTTCACCCGGTGTTATGGGCTGACATCACGGACGTTGTAGGTGATGTAGCCAACCGTGTCAGTTTCCATAAAAAAAAAGGTGTCTAACGGTCGAATGCGGGGATTGCGAATGCCATGCCAGCCGGACAGGTGCCCATTCACGCTCACTTGAAGGACCCGAGACTGTACTTGGGGAGAAATATGTGGGGAGAGCTTTCCAGAGTTTTACCACATTGCAATCAAGGTCGTTTTCTTAAAACATTACTCTTTAATCAAACCATTGTTACGCGGTTAAATATTTTCTTTTCCCAATAGTCGTTCTGACCTCACCGCGTCTCTTTCGAACGATTCTCCGCCTGAAGTACATTCCCATGTCTCTGCTAGGCCTCTATAAAATATTCGTACCGGTTCTAGATATTCTCGAGCAGACCGCGATGCGCGCCCCGGTGCGATGACAGAGTCGTATCTAAGTGCAATGCATTTTCAGTTATTTTTTAAGCTCAACGTTGGGGAAGTGTGAGAGTTAGGGCCCCTTCCCTTAGCCTTGTTGTCACTGCGACCTAAGAAGATCTATTGTGATCTCACAAAAGTTTTGAGCTCACCCGCAAGTCCGATTTCCGCTATAAGCCGAGTTATATTCTTAGGGTTGAGTTCCTGTATTTGGCATGGGTTAAGCCTCCCTCCAAACTATAGTGACAGAACCGACAATCCACGATCCTAAAAAAAAATTCACGCTTTCTGCTAGCACCTTTGTATTTTTTGAGTTTGAGCCGTCCCCAATGTCTAAGTCTGGATCCGCCACTGGTTGTATTGCACATGCAGAGAGTTAAACGCTGCCTTCCGAATCACACCTCCTTTCTTATTCCGACGTGTTTGATTATCTAATAATCTCCGATAATTTCCACATACTTAAAACATAGATTTTTAATACATAACAATAGTTTGGGGGGGTACGTGGTGTAACACTCGTGCGGCTTCGTCGAACTCCGCGCGGCCCCGCTTAAATGCGATTCTGTCTGTAGAAATGGGTAGAACGCATGACTGATGCTCGGATTACGCTTCCTTCGGTATAAATGTTCCGACCCGACTACGCACTCTTTACCCTCATAAATATTTTACACGGAGAGCGATTTAACAATTTATGCCGGCTCCGCGGATTCGCGGTAGTGATGCTCGCGATGCCAATCTTTTAGACACCCTATACATATTATGCACGCTGCTGTGGACCTGGCACCATAGAAATGGATGCCTTGCTGGGCTTCGATCTGGCTTCTCCCGAAGTAACCTAATGGAAATCGTGAAAGTTGAAAACACTCAGAAGAATCTAGTGAGAGAACAATGACAATGTTACCCGCGCTGACGTGGCACCAAGTCGCCGGTCGACCTTCACGTAAATCATCTTAGAGATGATCACATAATATATAGGTACTTCTGAATTCACTGAACTAGGAATACACAGAGCTACGAGATGAGCGTCATCATCAAATGCCAATTGAAGTCTTTGGCAACTTTCTTATGACTTAGGTCACATCGAAAATAAGTAATAAAAAATCATGACGCGAATATTTTCTACCCAAGTCTAATTGATTTGATGAAATCCACATCCTTTTAAGCTAACATACAAACATTACATACTTTGTATATTACATACACAGTTATACTGTATACGGAAGACGTTTGATTTTATAATATGTTGGGAAGCAATGAGGAATTTAGGGCCGCTGATAGGAAAAATCCGACCAAGTGCGAGTCGAATTCGCGCACCGAGGGTCGCTTATCGCCATGTCATGGATAGCGCCTCTCACGCCATCTATGGCGTGTTATGAAATGATTCAAGGTCATGATTAGTTAAAATTCTTCATACTCTATTCGGTAGATGGCGCGCGCGCATACACTTTTTGGTTTATTCTATGGGAACCCCCGTGACTTTTTTTCTTTTTCTTATTTTTATAATTTGTTGTTATATCGGCCATAATAACACATATTCTGTGAAAATTTCAACGGGCTACCTATTATGGTGATACAGCCCTCGGACAGACAGACGGACGGACGGACAGGGAATGACAGACAGACAGACAGACGGCGTAGGCTTAGTAATAGGGTCCCGTGCCGGATACGGAACCCTAAAAATGAAGATAGAACTTTGAAAAATCACAATTAGGTAGGTACAAGTTACTTTCACGAGTCATGAGCACATTTTTCATTGGTCTGTTTACGGGATGTGACGTCGACGGCGCCGACTCTTCACGCGATTGGTTCGTCAGTCAGCGTCAGTCGATGTTCGTCGTTTATTGGGCTCACACGCGTCGTTCGACTACTATACACTTGCGTGCCATGTTAGTCCACCGTCCATCTGTGCTCATGACTCATGATGACGGCCACCAGGATCCATAGACCCCGTATTAGCGACCCTTGTGCGGGATCGCAGAGGCGTTCAGTCGTCCAAGGTGTCGGAGTTGGGTACTAGTATCCGTGACGCTTCCCACACGGTGGCTACCACAGATCAGAGAAGTTTGGCTACCCTTAAAACTAGCAGTTGGCTACCCTATCCCGCAACTGGGCGGTGTAACGCGCGTCACTGTTAGAAAATAATGTGTGGTAGAGAACTTGTTCTCGACGATTACTCATTAAACGTTGCAAGTCTAACATGAGTACTAAGACGGGGCTCTAGGCCTTCTCTTAGCTCACGCTGCTGACCCCACTCAGGTCGGTGGGTCAAATGAGATATTATCCTAAACGCTGGGTTGAGTATCTCCGGGGTTCCGTTAAAAGCCCCAGAATGTTTCGTGCTTCTGCACGGAACACTGGTGTTGGTCTCGCATGGGTTGTGGTTTAGCGTTGATTCCCTGGTACGGAAATAAGTAGCGAACGCTGCGAGTGGTGAGCCACTTAGAGCTCCGTAACCAATGTGGAGAATAGATCGGCATGTCGGTGCAACACACACTTAAATGTGGATGTGGGTTGGACTTCTCACGAGCTAATGACGCTATAAGTCATTCGAGAACGGTGGATCCCCGGTACACATTAGGTGGTGGTCATATGCACTTCCACGCATATAAATAGCTGGTGAAAACAAAAGCTGCGGCTAGTACAAAGTGCTGAGGCCCTGGGCACAGGCTGTGGTTGGATAGGCAACGGACCTCAGTGCAGTGAAGACTTCACCCCCGGCTCTCGACTTCGGTCGGGGGTTCCTTCGGGTGGACGGGTGGTGGCTCGGATCGGCTGGGAAAGGTCACAGTCTGTGTTTCCCATGGGATTTTTTTCGGAAGACGGTACAGCTATGGGGCCTCGATCTGGCATACATGATCACTGTACTCGCAAGAGTGCAGGGATAGACGTCTGGGTTTTATAGCCGGAAGGTTGGTATTTCCGGACGTGTATAAACAAAACGTAGGCGAAAGCGAATATATATAAAATGATAGTATCGACTTGTGCTCATGACTAGTGATGCAAAGGCCGTCAATTACCGACGTTGACCAACGGAAAACTTCCAAAAAATGGAAAACGTCCGTCAATGACCGGTCATTGACGGCTCTTATGCGACGCCGCAAGCTCGGCACGACGACGCCGCGCGACGCCTTCCACAAGGAGTGAGCCAGGCGTTCTTGACGCGCCGCGCGTGTGCAGAAGGGTGGATCTTCTTTTAAATTTTTATTAGTTTTTCTTGATATAATGTAGGTACCTACCTAGGTGATTAAATAAAAAACTATAAAAGAAATCGTAATATTCTATGTTGAAAAAAATAGAGCGGGCTACACTCCAATAACTTATATATATATATATAATCAATCATACCTACCCTACCTACCTCGGACTTTTTCCAGCGCTAACAGGGTAAGTAGCACTAAATCACTAACAACATACCTATAACACGGAAATTCACTCGTGGGCATGCATGAGTGCGGTGCGAATAGTCTACCCTACACGTATTTCTATAAGGAAATATTAATTAAATTTATTATAAAACTACCTAACCAACCCAACCCGAAAGGACTTGCAATGGAATACTCTAGACTCTAGATTGACAATTGAACAGAGTAGCGGCGTAAACTTTGTACCTATCTCCTTTTATTTAGTGTAGGTAGGTTGATTATTTGAATCGTAGTTGTAGGTAACCAACGTTTGTAGGTAGGTACCTAGTACCTACTATATTGCGCTGCACAACACACATCGCGCGTGCGTGTGTGTGCAACGTGCGACCTTGAACGACGACGAAAATGTCGATGTTTACCTACTTATTTACGCACTGTATTGCACGCAACGCATGCAAGCAACACATGAGCTAAGTAGGTAGGCAGCTGCGCGGCGCACAGACATCAAAGGGCCGTCGCTTTGATGTCTGTGCTGCACGGCCGCGCGCGCGACGCGCTATCACGCCACGCAGTACGCTGTCTCTCTTTTACCTGTAATAATTGCAAACGAGTGAAACAAATGAATATAGTTAGGGTTAAAAGCAAATCGTTGGCGATGGCGACAAATTGTTTAAAAAATGAACTATATTATTGTAAATGGACGGAAGGAGCGGCGCGGCGCGGAGATGGGCGCGGGGGAGCGGAGGCGGCGCGCGGCAGATTCGCGCGCAGCTCCCGCGCCGCCTCCCCCCCCCCCCCCCCCCCCCCGCGCCCACCTCTGCGCCGCGCCGCCGCGCAGCTCCGTCCTTATTAATTTTATAATTATTTTCTTGGAAACCATTACGAATAGATGCATAGTTTCTTGGCAAAAGTTGTTTATAATACTGGGAAAATTTATTTTCTCGTTTTATCTTAAAGTTAAAACAGAAACAAACAAAAAATTTCACATAGTAAAAGTAGGTATGTAACGTTATTTTAAAAACACTATATTAAAAGTTTGATAATTAATTCGTTTTTAACACTAATAGATCAATACACAATTAAACACCTTTTTATCTATTTCCCTTTGATTTTTACAGATTATTTAGGGCAACCTACTTTATTAGCAAACGTAAAAGTAGGTATGTAACGTTATTTTAAAAACACTCCATATTAAAAGTTTGCTAATTAATTAGTTTTTTTAATTAATTCACGTATTCTGTTAGTTCGAAAAAATGCCTGCTTTTTGCCTCCAAAAGCAGGCATTTTTTCGAACTAACAGAATACACACACACAACTAACAAGTCGCTGGCTGACTAACACGTGGTGCAAATGGTGCAATGCAAATGCTAAGCGTGCGTGCGCAGCAAACGGCTACTTAAGTCCGACCGAGTGAGTGCGAGCGACGTCACGTCTCACGTGTCGACGCGAAACGGCAACGTCGTCGTCGCGAGCGTGCGGCGGCGGCGCGCGCGGTCGATCGACAACGCCGAGGAAACATTCCACTGGCATGTTCTGCTGGCATAATACCTACCAGTGGACAGAGAAGGCAAGTAGAAAGCTATCTTGCTGGACTGCTATCAAAATATTGTTTATTGCTTCGTCGATCTTATTTATTACGCTTACAATATTTAGAATGTTTTTTAGTTTTAAGCATTGATGTCTAATTTTATAGATCGAACGTCGCGCGATTTAACCTGTACTACGTTTCGTCTTACCAAGTATGCGTGCATTCACACACAGTATTGTGATACTCACACAAGCACACACTTACATCATATAGTCGTTTCATGTCCGTAAACGGCGGGCATCGGAGCGCGCCGCGCCTCCTGCCACGAGATACTTTCGTGTTTGCATTTTACACACCGCCATGCTGTCACGTGACGCGATCCCTACGACGTTACTGTCGCGTTCTCACTTGCCTGCAGATGATAAGAGTGAGCGAGAAAGTTGTCATCGCTCGCCCATCGGCGCGATTGTCGTATTTCCGCTCGCTCTTATGATCAGTAGGCAGGTGGGAACGAGAACGTGATAGCTACGTCACACAAGTCAGCATGGCTTCTTAACACGTCATAACATGCTCAGGCGAAACAAACAACAACGTTTGTCACTGTTACTCTTGCATAAAACACAGCTTTACTCTTTCTCGTTCGCTCTTTATATTAATTCCGTATACAAAAATCTGTTTAACATAAAATTTGAGAAAAAAACCAGCAAAATAAATACTTACTGATGGAAGGAGACGCCATTCTTTACGTAATTTCGATCTGAGCTGTTACAATACTTGTAACAGCAACCGGCATGCTGAACACACGCACTTTTGCGCCACAGACTCGGTACAGTAAGACTTACGCTCAACACGCGCTGCACACGCCGTATGAAGCGGCTGTCCGTGAAATCTGCAATTTATGCAGTTCTCGTCGAGAACAAATTTGTTCGGGAGTAATGTATGGGATGGGCATATCTCTAAATATACATCAATGGTTTTAAGTACATTCGTTACTCACCAATACTTATCTGCTTATGAAATTTCCATTGCGGTAGTGAAATGAAGAAAAAATGATGTTCAAATGTGATATGATATGATAGGAAAAATTCAAAATGTTGCTGGCCGCATTGTATGCAAGTATCAAACAAGATAATGTAACATGCATGCTGCACGTAACTTGCACACTTGCTTGCATGTCAACTTGTCCGTCTGAACGGTTCGCGTCATGGACGCCGCTCGCTCGCTCAAACGAACACGAAAACGGAATGAGAGTTGGTCATCCATGGAGTTGCTAGATACAATTTAAAATAAAAATTTTGCTCCAAGGTACCTACGAGTAGTTTTGTTTTTCTGATTTCAAATAGTTTTCATTTAATAATTATTTATTATATGCTATGAGGATTTTTTAATCACCTGTCTTATCCAGTATATTGTATACTATTAGTGTAGGTTCTTAGTTAAAAGGTTAATTAATTTTATTAGGTGGGCATTTTATAATACTGCAAAGTATATATTTACACTTCCTAACATTAACTTTAAAAAATAGTTATAAGTCTTGTTTAATTAAAGTTTTATTTTATAACACTACCTATTTGTATTTCTTAAGTAATTTTATATTCACATTAATCTATGTTGAGTATAATAATGAAATGATACAACTGCATACAGCACACTTATTTTATATTTTTAAACGCGCGCTAAAATATTGCGACTCCACAACGTATTTTGTTCTCAGAAGTTGTCGATGGACGTTGCCCGAGCAGCAGTGCGGCAACGTTTCAATTTCGGCGTCGGTAGCGGACAACGTCTTGATGACAACGGTCAACGTCGCTCGACGACGCCGAGGCGACGACTTTTTAGGACGTTGACGGTCATTGACCGCTCTTTTAGTGGTCATTGACGGGACTTTTTGGTCATTGACGGCATTGATGTCTAATTTTATAGATCGAACGTCGCGCGATTTAACCTGTACTACGTTTCGTCTTAACAAGTGTGCGTGCATTCACACACAGTATTGTGATACTCACACAAGCACACACTTACATCATATAGTCGTTTCATGTCCGTAAACGGCGGGCATCGGAGCGCGCCGCGCCTCCTGCCACGAGATACTTTCGTGTTTGCATTTTACACACCGCCATGCTGTCACGTGACGCGATCCCTACGACGTTACTGTCGCGTTCTCACTTGCCTACAGATGATAAGAGTGAGCGAGAAAGTTGTCATCGCTCGCCCATCGGCGCGATTGTCGTATTTCCGCTCACTCTTATGATCAGTAGGCAAGTGGGAACGAGAACGCGATAGCTACGTCACACAAGTCAGCATGGCTTCTTAACACGTCATAACATGCTCAGGCGAAACAAACAACAACGTTTGTCACTGTTACTCTTGCATAAAACACAGCTTTACTCTTTCTCGTTCGCTCTTTATATTAATACGTATACAAAAATCTGTTTAACATAAAATTTGAGAAAAAAACCAGCAAAATAAATACTTACTGATGGAAGGAGACGCCATTCTTTACGTAATTTCGATCTGAGCTGTTACAATACTTGTAACAGCAACCGGGCATGCTGAACACACGCACTTTTGCGCCACAGACTCGGTACAGTAAGACTTACGCTCAACACGCGCTGCACACGCCGTATGAAGCGGCTGTCCGTGAAATCTGCAATTTATGCAGTTCTCGTCGAGAACAAATTTTTTCGGGAGTAATGTATGGGATGGGCATATCTCTAAATATACATCAATGATTGACGGTCAATTTACAACACTACTCATGACTCGTGAAGGCAACTGTAATAATGATTATAGCCAAGTTCCTTAAAATAAATTATTCAACATTCCGAAAGTTGCACCGCAAACTAAGATATCGGAGCCATTAAAGTGTCAAGACTACTTAGACGAAGCAGACGCCGAATCGCGAAGCTCTGCCTTTGTCAAGAGACCATTTTTAGGGTTCCGTACCCACACGGAAGCCTATTACTAAGCCTACGCCGTCTGTCTGTCTGTCTGTCCGACCGTTCGTCCGTCCGAGTGCTGTATATTTTAAACCGTATTAGGTAGCCCGTTGTTTCCACAGAATATGTGTTACTATGGCGGATGTTCCAACAATAATAATAAAAAACAAAAACAAAAAGTAAAAAAGTCAGCCTCGGTAACTCAGTGGCGCGGTCAGTACAGTTATAGTTTGATGGGTGACCGCTCGACCGTGGGAGGCTGACCGTGGTTCTGATTCCACGTAAAACTGTAAGTCCCCCTGTACCTTCCCTTCTTACTTTAGTGGTAGGTTTTAATCCCGCCCGGGTTGGTACCACCGCACTGAATGAAACGTCGATAGAAACGGCTATGTAAATAGTTCGTGTTTTCAGTCCAGTTTAGTGTAGCCGACATGAAATGAAGGGAAGCACTGACATGGCACCTAGCTCATCCGGTGTTATGGGCTGACATCACGGATGTTGTAGGTGATGTAGCGAACCGCATCAGTTTCCATAAAAAAAAATGAAGTGGAGTCCCCATAAAATAAACGTACTACGAATCGATTATACACGCTACCTGAATAATAGATGGCGACCCAGGCTTTTATATTTTGCATTGTAGAAAGACAAAATAGCGGATCTACGGAACCCTCCGTGCGCGGTCAAACTCGCACTTGACCGATTTTTAAAACCGCCAGCGCGAATATCGCTTAATAACTTGGAAACTTCGGAACAACACACGGGGAAAGTTCGCTTGTAAACTGTAATCCGCGTTACGTTGTGTTAAACGAAAAACTTTGCGAATGCATCGTGCCCCTGAGAAAACGTTGTAATAAGTCATCATTAAGGGTTTACCTCTTACTCTCATACACAATGTTTTGTGGAATGTAAAAGGGACCAACTGCCAACGTTGCCGGGCAATTTTACCTGCGGGAAAGTGTTTAGTTAGCCCCTTTTAATAAGTCCGCTAAGTTTATTAGAGAACTCGCTTGAAATTCGTTTTCTGATGCAATCTGTACGACTGCATAGAAAACGAATTTCAATTCAGTTCAACTCCGTAAGTCTGCGGAAAGTCATGAAGACAAGATAATTTTTAAATTGTATTTTGGGTTCTAAGCAAAATTTCTTTTTTCCTATTTGCACCGCACTTTTAGCAGCCATCGTAATAAAAATAAACAATTTTACAATCGACATAGAAGTTTAGTGGCGATTTTTTTTTTGAGGCGCACTCCGCTTTCTTTTATTTTATTAAGCATCGACGCAAAAAAGAGGGTGTTCTAAGTTTGACGTGTATGTGTATGTGTATATGAGAATAAAAAAATTAATTACCTTAAAAGTGGGCCAATTTGAATGCGTTTCCTTTAAAGCTTGAAATAAAAGTTTAATTTCAAATTAAAAAACCCGCGACCCTTAAAAAGTCAAAAATAATTTCCGTTTACTTACTTAAAGAAGTCGGGGGACCGCTAAGTAAATACAAATATAAAACTCCTTTAAGTAAGTAAACGGAAATTATTTTTGATTTCTTAAGGGTCGGGGTTTTTTAAATTTATAATGTAGATTTTCTTGGACCTTTGTCAGATTAAACGTAAAGATTCGGATGTGCTATTGGTTGGTCGGAGTATGTGTTTTGGCCCCTCTGATCCAGCCACCCATATACTCGGATTGCATAAAGAAACGCGGGCGAAGACTCGATCCAAAGTTAGTTCTCAATAAGATAGAAACAATTTAGTTTTACTATGCAGCTCAGGGTGTTCGCTGCACACCCGGCTATTGTACCTACAGTTGCCGTGTTTGCAAAACTGCCGATGCAAAATAAAAATGCCAGTCACGAAATATTATCTTAAAGGATGAAGTTTTGTGCTAGCAGTGAGGAAAGTTGGCACTCTTGTTAGTCGTAGGACTCGCCTACGAAAGGAGAGTTTTGGTGGCAATTTCGAGAGCGCGCGAGTCGCTAGCCTATCGTTTGACGGAATTCAAGAGGATTTTTCGAGTTTACGAAGCCAATTACTGGGTTAGCGAAAACGAGAGAGAACGACTAGTCGCCGGCGATAAACACGGAATAGCTAATGCCAACGAAAACGGAGAGAAGATCTGGACTAAAAATTAAAGCCTGAAATGTAATGAAAATGAAAATTGTGGTTCTGACTTAATTAAATAAACACTACCGCTAACTTACCAGTTACTTTGTGTTTCGTTGCTAGTTTATTACGTGGCGTCGTTCTTTCAAAAGTTTCCTTTGAGTATTTTAGGTTTTATAAAGGCCGTCCTAATGTTCTAAGGGCGTCCTTGATGTTGTTATCGTAATAAATTTAATATTTTTTTTAAGTGCAACTTGTTTACCTTCAGTTCTCTCCACTTGGTGAAATAATATATTTTGTAAATCCATAAAGTATTAATAGAATTTTCAGGTAGCTTCAAGTATTTTTGTGGTAACAATAATTATAAAATCTTCAGAGAATTTTAGCCATTAATTGATTTCGAAAGAAAAACTTATGCTCCAACAACATCGCGTTTAATGTCAAATTAACAAAAAACTATTTAAAAAGATATAAAAACCGCCTTCAAAAATGTATGAAATAAAAAAAAATCGAACCCTAGAGTTGAAGGCGGTCCTAAAGAAGGTTACACAAATCACAAAGAATATCATCCACTCATGTTTTCTTTCATGCATCATTTTTGCTTGCTTTAGCACCGCCTTCAACTTTGGTTCGTTTTTTTTTTATTTCATACATTTTTGAAGGCGGTTTTTATATTTTTTTAAATAGTTTTTTATTTCACAGTTTTTTTAGTAATTTTTGCTATTAATGTACTCGGCGGAATCGCTTCCCAATCCGATCTTGACCAAATTGAAATGGGACCACACGGGAAGCACCAGCTTTCAAATAAAAAAAAGAATCATCAAAATCGGTTCACCCAATTGAAAGTTCTGAGGTAACAAACATAAAAAAAAATACCTCCTCCTTTTTTTGAAGTCGGTTAAAAACCTGTATAAATAAAAAAGCGAACCTTTGCAATTAGCGGTTTCGACAAAAACGTCAAAGACTCCGCCCCCGTAAGTAATTTTCCGCGAATTATTCAAATCAAATTCATTCATTCTAAATTCGAACGCGGCAGTGGGTATAGAGCATTTATTTTTGAGTCGTATTTTCCGTCGAGTAATTTTACTACGGGCATGCCAACTGCGTCTATCTCTTTGGCTTTCATCGTGCATCGTGCTCCCCTCTTTCCCCTCGCCCTCTCCCCCCAAGACGCGCAGCTAACTCGCTGCAAAGGCAAGCGCTGTAGTCTAAAGGAAAATGCATCAATTATGCAAACACTTTCTGGCGTCTCTGTATAAGACAGAGCGAATGTAACATGAGTTTATGGAAATGGAATTTCGCGTTCGGATCTCGACGCGCGGGTTGTGCCGCGATGCCGCTCAAATTGTGACTGTCTCCCACACCCGTGCGAACAAGTTGCAATTTGTTTTGACGAGCGTGGCTCGCCTGCTCAATTCATGGAACGGTTTTTTGGTGTTTTTTTTTTATGGAAACTGACACGGTTGGCTACATCAACTACAACGTCCGTGATGTCAGCCCATGGTTGCCGTGGTTGTCACTATTTTACGCCTCAATACATAAACAAACCCTATTGGATGATTGATTGACTTTAACACTCTTTTCTATTCTGTGCTTTAACTAACTGCCGACGAGGGTGTCTGAGAGACACCGTAGAGTATTAATTCGCTATATTTTTATTTATTTTTTCTTTGTATAACTTTGTTCCTCTCAGTACCTCGTCAGCCTCGGTAGCTCAGTGGTGCGGTCGGTCGACTGTTGGAGGCTGACCGTGGTTCGGATTACACGTAAAACTGTAGGGAAGGGCCCTTATTACCCTACTAGGTGGTAGGGTTTATCCCGGGTTGATACTACTGCACTGAATGAAACTTCGATCGAAACGGTTATGTAATTAGTTCGTGTTTTTCATTCCAGTTCAGTGTAGCCGACATGAAATTGAAGGGAAGCAATGACATGGCACCTAGTTCACCCGGTGTTATGGGCTGACATCACGTATGTTGTAGGTGATGTAACCAACCGTGTCAGTTTCCATAAAAAAATCACAGATCTCATGCATTACATGACCTTCGGATACAGATTGAAAATGACTTTTAGGGCGTATTCAAATATAAGAAAAATGACAAACATTTTAAAAAATAAAATAAAAACATTTTTATTCTTAATTTTCAAGTACATGCAAAGATAAAGACGACTCGTAACTCGCTTAGCGGAAAATAAAAAAAAAATCATAACTCCCAAATTTTTTCTTCCCTTTGGATTGCTGGCTATACTGAACTAGAGGACACAACCGAGGCTGCTATGTGGCCATCTTACATCCAGTACGGTGGTATCAACCCAGTCGGCTACAATTTGAGCCTACCACCTAGTAAGGGGCAAGGGAAGGATGTTTTACACCGGTTCCGAACGGTGAAGCAGCGGGTGTAGGTATGCACGTATTTTTTTTCCCTACAAGTGTCTACAAACGCACGCTAGTATTCAATGTATCAACAATAATTTAAATAACCATTTTGTCCACAGGAGCCAAGCGGTCCCGGGAGTGTTGGCGAACACCGTGGCTCATCCTAGCGGCAGTCGTGCACACGAAGTTTCTGGTCTAATCACTACCAACCCTAGTCATTATACGTGTAGAAATAATACGCCAAATTATCCTGTTCACATAGCTGCCCATCCATCTCCTTAGCACATTCGATATACGAATATGCTTGTAACAGGCAAAATATCAAAAAGCACATTCGATATACGAATATGCTTGTAACAGGCAAAATATCAAAAAGCACATTCGATATACGAATATGCTTGTAACAGGCAAAATATCAAAAAGCACATTCGATATACGAATATGCTTGTAACAGGCAAAATATCAAAAAGCACATTCGATATACGAATAATTCACGGTTGTCAGGCAAAAAATCAAAAGAATACAACTTTTAATACCTACCTACATTGCATACCATTTACTTTTTCCCGAAGTCTCGAACAATTATCTCCAAAATATGCACACAATTTGCATAACACGTATGTAGATAAAAATACGTGAGCCCACAAGGTATGAATTCATCTATAGCATTTTCAGTTAAAGGGTTGAAATTCTGTAGGGTTTAAGTGCCAAAACTATTAAACCGAGATATACACATAGACCCTATTGATCGATATTGATTATAATGGCTATTAACTTTTAACCCTTCAATTGATTATTTGTTTATGTTTATTTTTAATGTGTTCTTCATTGGGTTAATTTCATACTAAGTTAGAAATGTATTAATTTATTTTCAAAAATATCTTATGTTGATTAATTACATATCCTTATCCTTATGATTTAATGGATCTTCTAACATGTTCGCCTTTCCATTTGTTTCTTATTTTTACTACACGAATTTATTTGAGCAAATCAATGATACACGTCTGCAGAGATGGTCGAACGCTATTGGTCTATGCCGGTCCAACTACTTACACTCTACAAAGCACAAGTATTTGTATTGTATTGTATTGTTTATTGATCATTCATATGGCAGTTAGACTGCGCTCGAACTAGTCACAATTTGTTTTATCCGGTTCGATTACACCCACGAAGACCGGTGATGGAATATTGCAGTCCCCTTTCAGCCTTGGATTCTATACAGCGACGAGCTATTCGCCTCATTGGTGACTCTGTACTCACAAAGGACTTTCAACGTCTAAATCACAGACGTATCGTTGGTTCATTGAGTCTGTTTTATCGGTACTACTAAATATGACCGCTGCCCTGACGAACTTGCTTCCCTTATCCCTCCTCCTCCTGTTCGCCTTCGCCAAACCCGCCATACTCTCGCGGAACACCCCTTTGTAGGACAGAAGAGTTCTTCGAACTGCACGATTCTCTAAATCGTTCTTGTGCCGCACGCAAAGGTGTGGAACGGGCTCCCAGGGAATATCTTTCCCCACTTCTGCAATCTATGGATCTTCAAATCGCGGGTTAATAGCCTTTCCCCAGCAACATTAGTCCACCTCCAAGCCGGCCTGGCACCTCCAAGCCGGTGAAATTGGCTGCCCCTGAGGCTTCGACCTCGGGCAGAGCCACCCAGTTCGGAAGCAATAAAAAAAAATGCCAACTTGGTAAAGCCGTGTTCATGCCGAGCCGCGACTAGTCGCTCCCGGCTGCCAAGCTCATTCGTGTCCCAAACCTCCGCGCAGACGGACTTGTCGGCCAATTGCGGCAATTCTTATAATTTATTGTTTTTTACTATTTTAGATAATAAGTTAATTTGTGGTTTTAGATTTACTGTGACTATTTATTATTGAAATAAGTTTTTAAATAAAACACATACTTCCATTCCATCTTTCTTACATTATAATCGAATTGTGTGGTCATAGATTCTGAAAAGGCTAAACATGTTATAACGATGTAACATTTTGTAACGATTAAAACATTTTAAAAAATCTATTAAAAATTTAAGACTGTAAAAATAAGTTAAACAAGTTGATTTTTCACGATTAATTTTAATTTTACTTTATCCAGAAAGAGTGAGTCCTTATCATATCAATTACATAAATATGCGACTGCCCCCCTCTTAGAATATTCTAGAACATATCTTCCCAATATACTTATCAAAATATGTCAATAAGACCTCCTTAACTTCCAAAGAAATATTTTAATTTGTATATTTACAGCGTATTTCTTTTTCTATACCCAATATTTGCGTATATTATACATAGGTATAACCCTAATCTTCCTAAATCATGTAATTACGAGTATAATAATAAATTATTTCTAACTGTATTTTAATGCTTGGGCACTGGTAATAAAGACCGTTGCAGACTATGAATTTATGGATGCCTGAATTTGTTAGATGCCATGTCAAGGTTATGCCTCGCATTAGAACTGTGCGCATTGGTCCGTAAAGCACAATATATGCATACTTAGGTTTTGGGGCATGGTGGTGACATGTACGTGACACACGTCACGACGTGTGTGTTGCATGCTCAATATTAATGACTAATATTGAGCATGCAATGCAACGCAGGCATAGTATGCAACGAACTTTACATGTGCAAAACACGTGCAAATTCTATCAGTCATCTTAAGAAAAATATGAAAAGAATATACGAAATGTACTAGATTCCTCATAACATCGAATATTAGATATCGATGTATCTTTTGTAACAAATCAAATAGGTTTTAACTTGTAATTAGTTAGGTAAAATAAAATCGGATCATGTTTAATGTAAATGTGCAATTAGCTTGTTATTTTCGTTAAGAATTAAGAAAGTTATACATGTAAATAACATATCATCGTATCGCTATTATATGAATCGATAAGTAACAGAAGTATAGAACTTTTAAGACAAAATATAATGTGTATATTGAAATCTCTTTGACCACATTCGGACTACATGAATTTTTCAACATATCGAACGCTCATAAAGATATGTGTATTCAGATTCCAAATTGATAAACTGATTTTAATTTTAACGGTTAATTTTTATTCGAAAACACATTTTGAATTACCTTTCAATGTGATTTTTTTTTTTACTGCCATGTAGTTTTATTATTGTTTTATTTGTTGTGCTAATTAATACATTTCTCTATTTCGTGGCATTGTTCTCTCTTCACAAATAGAGTTAAATTCGTTATTGCATACCTACCTAATAAAAGGTCTAAACTTTATAACTTGATTGTGCCAAATCAAACAGCAGAGGTGCCTAAATAAGAATTCACGAAACATTATATAACTTAGAAATGAATAGGTATTTAACTTTTCCAACGCGTACTGCAACATTCTTGCAGAAGCGTAAAGAACGTGAACATGTATCACGCTTGAAACACACGCCAATGTAAATACAAGCAACGTCTTATCTTATCTTCGAAGAAAAAAATATTTATAGAGCGACGGTTCAATTCCAAGTATCAAGTTTACAATCCTTCAGCGCCTACAGCAGCTGTGCTAGACTGACACAATCTAAAGTCTTAATCGAACGCAAACCTATTCTTTTAAGGCGCCTAGTAACGCCAAATGTGGATTTATGAAGAAGTAGCCCGTGATAACTAGACCAATCTCAAGGCTAAAAACTACTGCAAAATATAGAACAATAATTCTTTGTCGATCGATCACACGTTTTTGGTTGTAAAATTTTATCATTTTCCATACAAACTATACTGTAACCAAATGTCGATTTTCTCTTCCGCATGAACTTTGAAGACTTTATCTTGGAAACTAAAGAGAATTTGAATGGAATGTTATAGGAAAATGAGGCCATTTGTTAGATCTATCGATCACACGCTTTTCAAAGTTCCAATGCGATGTGGGTGGCAATTTAAGAAAAAAACCCTTATGAAAACTACTACGCGCCACTCCGTTGGCGTTACTAGGCGCCCGGCCCGGCTCACGAAACGCAAGACCCGTCCGCCCGAGCGGAGCCACGCAACGCGCCGCTTTTCGTTCATTCTCATAATAAATTGGAGGCTTGCCACGTGGAGCGTGTGGCGGCGGCGCTTGCGCACAAGCCTCACCGATGATGGCGCGCGTTCTTTTGATCTTTGTAAAAAATACCGGTCCAGTACGAGTCGGCCTCGCGCACCGAGGTTTCCGCACCACAAAAAAAAAGTCCCCCCTTCATTTTTACCTTTTTATTTATTTTTTTGTTATTTGTTGTTATATCCGCCAAAATAACACATACACTATGAAAATTTCAACCGGCTAGCTATTACTTTTCCAAAGATACAGCCATCGGAAGGACGGACGGACAGACAGACGGAGAGTCAGACGTTGTAGGCTTAGTAATAGGCTTCCGTACGCTGTACGGAAACCTAAAAACGGCAACCCATGGATCGTGCTTTGCCGAATCTGTCCCGAGCCAGGCTGTTTAAACGGCGCATGCGCGACGCGGACGCGGAGCTTATCGTGCCGAGCCCCGCGCTAGACTATGGGCTGTTATAAAAGCTACAATTCTATGTAGGCCTGTAATTTTCAACATGCCTACATAGGCGATTTATTCTTTGTAATATTAGGTTGGGTTAGATTAGGCTATTATTATATGAAATTAAAATATTATTTGTTCTTATTAAAATATGATTTAATGAACAGCACAAAAATTTGACAAAAAGTGGACTAAACGCATAAAGTCGTTCTCTACAAGTTTGCGGAATTTTGGTATTTCGGGTAAGAAATAATGAAATGTTTAAAATAATAGGTTTATTATACCTAAGCTGACCTAAATCAGCCTAAAGCTTTGTAAAGCGTCTAAGAGTATAAATTGACCTAGTTACATACAACGTTCCTTTTGAAATTGACCGCTAATCCTTCTACATTGTTCTAAGCGATCGCGAGGTGCGACTATGAAAGAGCTAATTCCTATGAGTTAGAAAAAGACAAACGTAACAGCAGATGCAGTCGCGATCGTTAGGTTAGGTACAATGTAGTCGGACCCTGTTAAGATAAGTTTTCGTTTACTATTGTACATACATGTTGTACACGCAAAATTTGTAAATAAAATTAATTAGATAACATTATATTGTGCTTCATTTATAACCTACAAACCTTTTCATATCTTTTTTATATATTGCTTTTCATGAAACATCAGTAATATTAATATTTATTTTTTATTGAAAGCGCGACATATACACATATACGCCCAAAGACAATCGGTCGTATGCAGGGGTTGCGAATGGCATGCCGGCCTGACAGGTGCCCATTCACGCCATTGAAGGACCCGAGACTGTACTCGGGGGGAAATATATGAAAATTATTAACGCTTTCTTCAATCAAAATTACTCGGCACGACCGAGGGGAAGCACTGACGTGGCACCAAGCTCATCCGGTGTTATGGGCTGACATCACGGATGTTGTAGGTGATGTAGCCAACCGTGTCAGTTTCCATAAAAAAAAAACAACTCATGATATCAATTTTATGGCCGATTCCATCACCTCCAGTTGGGTCTCTACTCTCATCTAATAATAATTATCTGTCGATTAGAGTGGCATTTCACATACAGTTGACAGTGAGTTAACAGGTAGCTACATTTTAGCCGATGATGGTGAAATCGGGGGTAAGTCACAACCATGAATGGACTAACGAGAACCATGAATGGACTAATGGAGCTTCAGTCTACGTTAAAACCGAAAAAAAGTTTTCGCCGAGATATCTCTCAGAATATTCGGAGTGGATCCGAGAATACCGCTGGCCATAAGTAGAGTTAGATTTACAATGTAGGCATTTTTTGTAGTTTCCAGGAAACACTTTATTTTATAGTAGCTTTTGCCAACGGCTTCACTCGCCCAGCCTCCATTGTCCATCCTCAATGTCCATTGTTCATCATGAAGGTCCATTCTAAATATTGGTCAAAGAATTTTTAAAATGGGATGAGTATTTTCGGAGATTACCTCCTACTTCCAAACTTACAAACTATACCTCTTTATAATATTAGTGTAGATAATATTTATAATGAAATGTTATCTAAAATCACAACAATTTGCCTATAAATTAAATCACTAAATTAAAAACTGAATGTAATAAATACTAAACGATAAAATTTTCCATCAAAACTATCTGTACACATTAATTTAAAAGTTTCCATCACACTCGATGCATCACACCCACGTGGCGTGTGCAATGCGTTGCAACTCATTTACACTAAACTAATATAAATTAAAACTAAAAAAAATAAAATAAAATTACATTTAATTAAATTAACAGAAATGTAAGTTGATTTCTGTTAATTTAATTAAATGTAATTTTATTTTATTTTTTTTAGTTTTAATTTATATTAGTTTAGTGTAAATGAGTTATAGCGTGTTCTTTAAGACGAAATAAATAAATGTACATAATTTAATATGGTATGTATTGTACATTATGTATAAATCATTTATAATATGTTCTTAGTTTGTATTTTGGAAAGGTTTCGCATTTTCACAAAATAATAATTTACAATACGATTTCGAATTCGTAGCCTTTAATGTATACAGGATGTATTTCAATGGACTGCGTTTCTTTCAGGGGGTTGTTCTGTATCCTAAACTGAGTAACTTTTGTTCTACAGCTTTTGGAAATTGGACAAAAAAAAATCACTTTCTCCATACATTTAAGGGCAGACCTAACCTCCAAAGGAAAGTAATTTCTTTTTTGGAAATTCCAAAAGTTGTATAACAAAAGTGGCTCAGTTTAAGATACAGAACAACCGCCTAAAAGGAACGCAGTCAATTAAAATACACCCTGTATAACTCTGGGGGTATAATAACAAAATTACAAAATATTTACTGAAATTGCTGAGCGAAGCATCTCAGAAAGGACGTGCTCAGACATTTTTAAACAGAGGGTTGCAAATTCACAATAGCCATTCAGCGGGAAAACGATGCCCAGTATCTCGTTGGAGTAATTTTTGTATTTACTTTAGTTATGTATCTGTGTATTTATGTGTTTACGTATTTATGTATCGCGTATGGGGGGTATCGCTGTTCGCGTCCGTGACACCTTAAGGTCCTTAAGTCACACGTGCCTCCTGGGTGGTGCTAAATGAACAGCAAAAGCGTGTGGGAGATCTTCGGATCGCCTGGGTTCGCCACCACACCCCGGGAACAATTACACCGCCATAACAGTTCTCTGCGTTCCGGTGTACATCCCGGGGACCCAGTAGCAGGAGGGGCTGGCTGTGACGAGGAGTGGGCCAGTGGCTCTAAAGCCGAATCACTGCCCAGGGGTAGTGCATCGACACGATGGCCAGGGAGACCCGGTGAAACGGCTGTCCCGCTGGCCGCCCGCCGGGTAGTATAGGGGCCCAATCGCACCTAACCAGTGCGAGAGGCTGCCCTGGTCAACCGGTGCATAATCTCGGAGTGGCCCGTCGTGCCGGTTGGTGACCGGTTGTAGGGGTCCCGGCGGCCACTTCCGAGGGGGACCGGGGGCCCTTCCGTCTATCGTGTCGGCACTCCACTATCCTGAGCAGATAGTGATGAAGCCACGATCCACGCTTTGCCCGTAAATCGTCGCAGCCGCCTTTCAATGCTTTCTCCCCCCCCCCCCCCCCCCCCCCCTTCAATAATGGCAGCACAAAATAAAAGGAAAAACTTATGCTCAGCGGTGCACAACCCCACACATTTTAGCGTGGACGTAACAAATGTGCGGGGATTGCACTCCAATTTGGATGCCGTCCACCACCATTGGAGACAGCAAAGCCGGCTATGTTATTCCTGACGGAGACGCAAATATCTCGCCCAGCCGACACGTCGTACTTGCACTACCCCGGGTACACCCTGGAAGAAGCCTTCCGTTCCCGTGCCGGGGTATGCTTGTTTGCTAGGGCGGATATTTGCTGTCGTCGCCTGCGCTGTCAAGAAGACCTCGCGTTTTCAGTACTCTGGGTCCACGTGGATCTGGGGTCGGAATCGCGCGTGTACGCCTGCGTCTACAGGTCGCACTCAGGTGATGCGGAGACAGCCCGCCTATTTGAGTACCTGAGTAGAGCGGCAGACGAAGTCCAAGAGCGGTTCCCTACAGCGGATATGGTACTCGTTGGAGACTTTAATGCCCACCACGAGGTGTGGCTTGGCTCCAACAGAACCGATTTCGCGGGGAGAGCCGCTTACGACTTCGCCCTGACGTATGATCTGTCTCAACTGGTAGATCAACCTACCAGAATACCAGATATAGACGGTCATACACCCTCTTTGCTGGATCTTCTGCTGACGTCTAATCCTGCTGGGTATAAGGTAACAGTGAGCGCTCCTCTTGGCTCCTCCGACCATTGCCTAGTGGGATCTACAGTGCCTTCGTCGCCCCCTCAGACACGTACTGAGGGAGCACGTCGAATTTGGCACTACGCGTCGGCAGATTGGGATAGAATGCGAGAGCATTTTGCATCCTTCCCTTGGAGAGAGCTATGCTTCAATTCGGACGATCCGTCGGAATGCGCCAATACCGTAGCCGAGGTGATTTTGGGTGGAATGGAAATGTTTATTCCCAATGCCACCCTTCGCCTCGGAGGTAAGAGCCAACTTTGGTACAGCCGGGAGTGTGCCGATGCTGCCGCGGCTAAAGCTGCGGCATATCGAGCATGGTCACGTGCTCGTACCAGACGAGATCCAAATATCTCCGAATTGAAGAAGAACTACAACCGCCTCTCCAGATCCTGCAAGAGGGCTATCGCCAGGGCTAACTTCGAGCATATCGGCAGAATTGGCGATAGGCTGAACCGGCACCCAACTGGGAGCCGTGAGTTCTGGTCTCTCGCCAAATCTGTCGAGTCGAATTTCTGCCGCTCCTCACTTCCACCTCTGCAGCGCACTGGAGGATCACTCGCTCACTCCGCAAAAGATAAAGCCGACCTCCTGGTATCTCTTTTTGCGGGGAATTCCCACCTGGATGATGGGGGAGCTTCTCCTCCATCCATACCTAGGTGTGAGAACTCCATGCCAGAAGTACAGTTCCGACAGAGAACTGTGCGGAAGGAGCTTCTTGCCCTAGACCCCAGGAAAGCGAGTGGGCCGGACAGAGTGCCTGCATTGGTGTTGAAGAGGTGTGCTCCCGAGCTGGCTCCAGTACTGACGCGCCTCTTTCGCCTCTCGTACACAACTGGCCGCGTGCCGGCAGCTTGGAAATCAGCTTTCGTTCAGCCTGTCCCAAAAAAGGGCGATCGCTCTGACCCGTCAAACTACCGACCTATAGCAATCACCTCCCTCCTCTGCAAGGTGATGGAGCGCGTTATCAATACGCAGCTCATGACGTACCTAGAGACAAATAATCTCATCAGCGATCGGCAATACGGCTTCCGGCCAAACCGATCAGCTGGTGATCTCCTAGCGTACGTCACTCACCTTTGGGGGAAAGCGCTTGAAGGGTACGGTGAATCCTTGGCAATTGGACTCGATATTGCCAAGGCATTTGACCGGGTCTGGCATAAAGCGCTTCTGGGCAAGCTGCCGGCGTACGGAATCCCCTCTGGCCTTTGTGACTGGGTCACCGACTTCCTACATGGGCGTAGCATTCAGGTCCTCGTGGACGGCTGCTCGTCGGACGCCATGCCAGTGAATGCCGGTGTACCGCAGGGTTCTGTGTTGTCTCCCACGCTGTTTCTTCTGCATATCAATGATATGCTGTCACTTGGCAACATACATTGTTATGCAGACGACAGTACGGCACACGGATTCTACACCAGTCACCCTTCAGCCGGACGGAACGTTGTGGACGAGAAGAGGCTAGCACTTGTGTCTGAACTCGAGCAAACCCTCCGGTATATTGCCGAATGGGGCCGGAGCAACTTGGTCGTGTTCCACGCATCGAAGACACAAGAACACAAAACACAAAAAACATCGAAGACAAAACACGTCGCTGAAATTAAGCGACCACCTCGGGGTCCTCGGTGTCGAACTGTCGCTCGACTTGAACTTCCGGCGCCATATTGAGGGCAAAGCCAAGCTGGCCTCAAAAAAGCTGGGCGTACTGAACAAGGTGCGACGGTACTTCACGCCGGGTCAAAAACTGACGTTGTACAAAACACAGGTTAGGTCCTGCTTGGAGTACTGCTCGCACTTGTGGGATGGCTCAGCTAAATACCAGCTTGCGCCGCTAGACTCAATCCAGCGTCGTGCCGTGCGACTGGTGGGTGACCCCGTGGTGTCCCGCGACTTAGAACCACTGCAACTCCGTAGGGACGTCGGCTCCCTGAGTGTGTTCTATCGTTTATTTCATGGGGAGTGTTCGGAGGAGCTGTTTAACGCGATTCCGTCGTCCCCATTCCACCTCCGCACTACGCGTACTGGGCAGGGGATGCACCCCTATTCAATCGACCTACCACGCATGCGCACCAACCGGTTCTGTAGGTCTTTTATTCACAGAACCGGGAAAATGTGGAACGCACTCCCTGCCCATCTATTTCCTCCCAAGTACAGTCTGGGGTTTTTCAAAAGGGGCGTGAAAAGGCTCCTGTCAGGCCGGCATGACATTCGCAATCCCCGTGCATCACAGAATGTCCATGGGCATCGTTAGACACCTACTTGTAGGTGTAACGATGCCACATGTCGCGCTATCGAAAAAAAAAAAAATTTATTTATATATGTATGTATTTATGTATTTATGTGTTTATGTATTTTTTTATTCATAAGACATCATACAAAAAAGAAACGCACAGTGGAGCAGAGTAGTGGACTGATACCCAGTTGGGTTTTTGGATCCGTGGCTAGCAGAACTAGGCGTGGTCGCCGGTATCTCGGCTAGACCCGAGCATTGATGTCGTACACACTTTTGAAATATGCTTTAATTTTATTACTTAGTACTCGTAAACGTCTGTCGTAAACTTCAAAATATAGATATGAAATAGCAAAACTCAACGCCCTTCTTACAAAAGCAAGGAGAAACGTTTAATTTCGCCAAAGCTTGCGTTCTCCTAGTCAGTTTAGAGGCGAGTGAAAAGCAATGAGGCAACTCGTTTCCTTGGTGACGTCAGCAATTTTTCGTGAGGAAATATTAAATTTTTAATTTGTAACACACCGCTACTATCATAAATCTGGGGAGGCGACGCCGACGGCATCTGACATCCACTTGGGCTGGCGGGATTCACACGACACAGCGACTCATACGTAACACTAGTAGTGCGTTTACGCTGAGCGTCTTGATCCAACTTTACCGGTAGCTAAGATTGTGTATGTAACAAATTTGTATGTTTGTTGTTTTTTTTCCTATCTTATACATATATGTATATGTGGCTTTGGCTGTTATGGTTACATAATAATATAAAAATATTGCATGCATATTGTATAGACACTTTAGCATTGTTTTAATTAAACGTACATACATACATACATACATAACACACGCTGTATCCCGACAATCAGGGTAAGCAGAGTAATCGGTGTTGTGTTGTAAGGACTCTGGCAAATTACAGCACAACACCGACCACCACGTTTAGTTGTCTTGTCCGTATACTACGGACAAGACAACTATCAAGCAGCAAGTAAGGCACGAAGAACCCACCTGCTGCATGACTAGGTGGAAGGACTGCGCCAAGGTGAGAAGTGGCTATCCTGTCGCCCTTTAGCGCAGTATCTTGTCCTTATCCCTTAGTCGCCTCTTACGACATGCACGGGGAGAGATGCAGTGGGGCTATTCTTTTTAAGTACCGGCCCCACACATTTCCAGTTTCCAATTAAACGTTTCAGTGGCTTTCGGCTTTAATAGCCGACATGAAGTAAAGGGAAGCGCTGACATGGCACCTAGTTCACCCGGTGTTATGGGTAGACATCACGGATGTTGTAGGTTATGTAGCCAACCGTGTCAGTTTCCATAAAAAAAAATCAGTTCGAACAGTTTAAAAATGTTTTCGAATATTTCGAATGCAAAAAAACACATTGTGCATATCTATTAATAAAAAAACTAATAATTACAAAAACAGTCTTTCGTAACCAAATAGTTAAAATTTAACGAATTTACTTAGGCACATAAACATAATAATATGTTTGTAATTGTGTAATTAATTAGACAAGACACATACATGTAAAAAATGGTTTTCTGCATAATTAGAATTCGCTATTTATGGAACACGTCACCTCTTAAGCAACCTACCTAATGAATAGACGACAAAAATAAATTAAAAAAAATGTTCATTAAAATTCTTACATAATTCTTACAATATTACTCACCTGACATATTCTGTTATGTATAATATAATATTTAATACTTTATCTATCAGGGCAGAACGCTAGCTTTTAGAAATTACGATTTAATTAACTTTGGTTCTATAGAAAAAAAAATTGTGAAATTGCTCCTTTTACTTCTAAAAATGTATTGGACGTAACGTGACTTTCACGTCATCAAGGTTTTGGAAAACATCGAATTAGTTGAATATCGACGTTGATAGCTTTCAAATTTTTTGTTTAAATTTGTAATTTTTCATAAAAAATCTAAACCCATTTTTTTCGATGCAATGCAGAAACGGTGTAAAGAACGCTATTTTGCTCGCACCCATGGAATTTGCACCGTTCTTGCTTACCTTGTATAGGGCTTTAAGAAAGACTACAATATTATCTAGATTGAGTAAATTCGATCAATGATGAGTAACCCCAACCATTATATAAGGAATATCTGCCTTGCTCAGGTATATCTTTATGTTAGCGTTGATAAGGCGAATTTTCAACTTTATACGTGTCCTTATTACTCAGTAAATAAACTTAATTTTTAGGGATTTTCCAGTTTTTCTATTTATGTCTGTACGACTGCCCAAAGTTTATCAAAAAAGTGTACACTTACACATTTCACTAACGCCTTCATTGTGGTTTATACCTTTTTTTTTGTACCAATATAAAATGCCTTGCATGTCTGCATGTCTGTAACGAGTAACCTTGAAAATGGTTGTTGTTTATTGATTATTAATGATTCATATGACAGTAAAACTGCACTAGAACTTGTCACAATTTGTTATATCCGGTTCGATTGATTACACCACCACGAAGAAGAACCGGTAAGAAACGTTTTAGTATTAAGTATTTTTTTGATTTTTCATACGTCTATACATAATTAAATCTTAAATGCAAAAAAGTCTGTACATTGAACATCGATGACATTGAATATATTATTATTCGGAAAATACCCAACCAGGATGTCTTAAATTAGTATTATAGCCACATAATAACAACGCCCACAGTTTATCGAAAACACAGCTTGAGAGCAAGATTAACAATTTTACTTAGAGTTCTGACTTCAAAGATTTATTTATTAAGTACCTATATCATATTTAAATCTGTTGAATCGATTTACGTGCAATTTTCGGAATGGTTACTCGGCTACTTATTTATGGTCTTTTTTTAGTAGGTAACGATACGCTAAGTAAGGGATGTATGTATATGTATCAGATACTGATCACGTTCCCATACCATTTCTTTTAAGATATAAACGTGATCAATATCTGATACACATACACCCCTTAGCGTATCGTTACCTACTAAAGAAAGACCTTACATAATCAAGTGCAATATTTTCCACCGAAATATTGGTCAATCGATCGACCCAACGAAAATTGACGGACGATCATTGACGGACTCATGAATCACACCATTCGGTTCGGTTCAGTTCAGTTATCACCTCTTTGAGGTACGGAACCTAATACGGAACCAAATATAGTCCGACATGGGTCTCTGAGTCGGAGGGGCCAAAGCACATGCTCCGACCAGCCAATATCACCTACTAAAAGGAAGGTGCCATACCGGAGACATCCCTGAATGGAACCGAGGCTGCTATGCGGTCATCTTACATCCATTACGGTGGTACCAACCCAGTTGGCTACAATTTTAGCCTACCGCCTAGTTAGGGGCAAGGAAAGGGATCTACAGTTTTACACCGGTTCCGAACGGTGAAGCAGCGGGTGTAGGTATGCACGTAAATTTTTTTCGTCAGAAAAAAACTCATTAGTACCTACACGCCGACCGGATTCGAACGTCGGACGTCTCGCATGAGAAGCCGATGCCCAAACCACTCGGCTGACCGAACCGCCGAATCATTTCTCTCTCAAACTTTGTCTTGCTACTATATAAGGTCTTTCATTAGTAGGTAACGATACGCTAAGGGGTGTATGTGTATCAGATACTGATCACGTTCCCATACCAATTTTTTTTTACGATATAAAAAACCTACTCACTCCTCAAATTTAATACGTGAAGTGCGCGTATTTCACCTTAATAAGTATGTTTTTATATCGTAAAAAAAATTGGTATGGGAACGTGATCAGTATCTGATACACATACACCCTCGTATCGTTACCTTCTATTGAAATACCTTATATTTTCTTTCAGACCACCACCACCGCACCGGTTAAAATATGCAAATATTTATACATAGCCAGGGGTTGAGAAGCCAAGTCAGGCGAATAGTGAGACATGGCGGGTCGGGCGGGATGCGCAAAAACATATATTGGAAAAGTTGGCAAATGATAAAATTTAACACTCACCTTGATGGCGGGCTCGGTCTGTGGGAGCGAAGTGATACTTCTTTTATTGATTTCAGATGGTTTTGAATTGAAGAAATGTATGCGTGAAAGATACATGTGAAATGTCTCTGGAATTTCGTATACACGTTATGGACGAGTTTTGGTTTGGTTTTATGTAAACCAACATGGGTGGCTGTGCCGAGAGAGAAATAGTGCAGTCGACAGAGTCAAAATCACCTCCTCTCGAAAGCACGCTCAGTTAGGTGCCATGCCAGTAGATTTGGGGACTGTTGCTAGGCTGTCTAGCCTGTTAATACGACGTTTGAAGACACCCAGGCATATATGGGTGTCTTCAAACGTCGTATTACTCGTACTACATATAGTACGAGCTAGAACGATAAAAAAAGCTTTTTTATCGTTCTAGAGTACGAGCATGTATTATACTCGTATGCACATTCTGTTGAATTTATATATATATATATATGTATGGTATGCTTGAAAAAAAATACAACATTCGTCTATTCCCACAAGCTGATAATACAAGATAAAATACGTATGTATGTATGTATGTAAAAAGATAAATTGATAAATTATTAGGTTCATTCCTGGTTAGTAACCATTATAAAAGAATCAATCATCTTAAAAGATCTTGAATGCTATTAGAAAACGAAGTGTGTCATACATAATATGGTAACAAATTAAAACATACTCGTAGGTACATAGGTTTTTGCTGACTAGATGAATTTACTACTTAATTCCAAATAATATGTCGGAGGTATGTGGAACTAAACAGAATGTATGAATACGAGTATTATCACAAAGTAAGGAACACATGCTGGGTTGGTCAGGGCGACGGCCGCGGATCGTTGATCTGTGGATGTTAACTGTACAACTCTAGAGATCTAAAAAGATAAATAAAAGCTACTCTAACCAAGATAAATAAAAAATACTATAAAAAAGATACTATAAAAATAATAATAAATATAAGATACTCTCAAAAAGATAAATAAGAGATACGCTCAAAAATTCGTAGGTAGCCCCCGCATGCGACCGAATGTCCATGGGCGTCGCTAGACACTTTATGGGTGGCTCGGCGCCACATGTCGCGCTTACTATAAAAAAAAGATAAATAAAAAATACTCTGAAAAGGTAAATATAACATACTATAAAAAATAAATAAAAGATACTCTCATAAAGATAACTAAGAGATACTCTCAAAAAGATAAATAAAAAACCGGCCAAGTGTGAGTCGAACTCGCGCACCGAGGGTTCCGTATCGCCATGACATGGTTAGCGCCACTCACGCCATCTATGGCGTGTTATGAAATGCTTCATATTAGTTAAAGGTCATGATTAGTAAAAATGCTTCACACTCTATTCGGTAGATGGCGCGCGCGCATACACTTTTTGGTTTCTTCTATGGGATCCCCTGTGATTTTTTTACTTTTTCTTATTTTTATTATTTGTTGTTATATCGGCCATAATAAATAACACATATTCTGTGAAAATTTCAACGGGCTACCTAATTACGGCTCAAGAGATACAGCCCTCGGACAGACAGACGGACGGACGGACGGACAGACGAACAGACATACAGACGGTGTAGGCTTAGTAATAGGGTCCCATACCGGATACGGAACCCTAAAAATACTCAGTTCCGTCGAAAACCAAATTTTCCTCCTCTTGATATTTCTTCACCTTTAAGAGTGGTTAATTTTTCCAAGAAAAACAGCGCAAATAGGCTGACGTCAAAATAAAGACATTCCACTTATATGCCGCTCCCGCCGCCGCGGCCCCGCCCCGCCTCCGCCGCCCGCGCATTAACGACGTACAAAGTGTCGCTGTCAGCTAGCAGACAGTGGGGATCCGGACGATTAGTCGAGCTTGAGGGAATATTTTAATATTATTTTCTTCATTTTACATTTTTATACAAATTCATATTAATATTACACATATTATACTATAAAAAGTAATAAAAATACACAAAATTAAAACAAACATGAAATAAAAACGGCGGGCGGCGGGAGACAAGCCTCCAAACACGCCGGCGGGTGCAGGCCGTGGCTACGGAGCTATCCGAGACGACGCAAGACAAGCTACGAGCGATAGGTGGTGGTACTAGACTCGTAGGCCACCACCACCCCAATCTCGGAGATATCCGTATCCGCCGGGCTGCGGGGCGATGTCACGCAGCTCTTCGATGCTTCTTCGGCTTCCAGTTCGGCGGGCATCCAGTTCGGCTTGAAGTCGTAATTATATCACTGGGGCTGGGGCTTTTAACCGGCGATTTGAAGATATTACAGAAGAAAATGTAAAAAGCTCACTTTTTGATGATCAGGAGAAAAAGAGGCAATAAAACAAATTACAGTTGGGTTATCAAAGCATACTACTTTTATTTATTTTCCTCTTTGATTGGCAATTAACATTAATTCTTGTTAGGTTTCATGAAAAAAAAGATTCAATATGGAATCGTGTAAGTTGACTGAATGCAGTATATTGCGTTATACCAACTAAGTAATAGAAGATGCAGCTATTCAAACATTTAGAGGGAATACGTCATCGACCCGATGGCGGAATTGCTAAAGTGCTGGCGGCTCGAGCCGGAGTTCCAGGTTCGAATCCTATTCGGGACGTTTTTTTTTTCTCTTCATTTTCAGCTTTGCACTGTCTATTGAAGATAAAATAAATAAATAAAATTACTCGAAAAGTCGATCTATCGCGCGCACTCCAGACAGGAAATATCTTCGTCCCGGTGAGACGGTGCCACGTGAGCCGCGACAACGTGCCCGCAATACCAAGCGCGGTCTTCCTTGCTGCCTCCTAAACTTACATCCTAGACCTAGGCTTCTCCGCGATTGCTTCTGGTAAGTAAAATTTAATTAAGTATGCATAGAAAGGCGTTGATAGCATTGAGTTGGGAATAAATACATGTTCAGTTTCTCATTTTAAGACACCCTGGTTGGTTTTTTTTTTTCGAATATATTCAATGTAGGTACATACTTTTTTGCATTTAAGATTTAATTATATGTATAGATAAAAATTATCTTTTCGATATGACCTTAAAAATATAGTTCCCACTTTCAAATGAGCCTGTAATTCTTAATACATTTCACAACTATATAAATTTTGTTTAAAAGTTCCCAATTTTATTCGTTCAAACTTGCGAATGCAATGTATTTTTAACCCCGAGGAAAAACGAGGGGTGTTATTTTAAGTTTAACGCGTGTGAGGGTGTGTGTATGGGTGTATGGGTGTGTCTGTGGCATCGTAGCTCCCAAACGGATGGACCGATTTGGATGCGTTTTTTTTATTAGAAAGTTGTTAATCGGGGTGGTTCTTAGCTATGTTTATAATCTAAATAATTATTATCTTAAAAATAGGACCGATTTGCATGCAGTTTTTTTTTTTAAAAAGCTTGAAATAAAAATAACATTACAAATTTTAAAAACCCCGACCCTTAAAAAGTCAAAAATTATTTCCGTTTACTTACTTAAACGAATTGGGGGACCGCTAAGTAAATAAAACATAAAAACTCAGAGCTGCGCGGGAATTTACTTAGCGGTCCTCCGACTCCTTTAAGTAAGTAAACGGAAATTAATTTTGAATTTTTAAGGGTCGGGGGTTTTTCATTTGTAATTATGCTGTTAATTTTACTTGATTGAGGGAAGGGACCTACAGTTTTACGTGGAATCCAAACCACGGTCAGCCACCAACGGTCGAGCGGTCACCCATCCAAGTACTGACTGGCACAGCGTTGCTTAACAATCAATAGCGACAGTCGACTGTCTGCACCACTGAGCTATCGAGGTTGCCTAATCCCGATTGTCGGGATACAGCGTGTGGTATATCAAATCAAAATCAAATAAAAAACGTTTATTGCACATAATTGTTGTACAGAAGGTAGCACTTAATGCCTATGGCATTTTCCACCAGCCTACCCTTATTTACATATAGAACCAGGGTAGGTGCAACAAGACAAGTTAAACAAAACAAAGTCTTATAAAATAGACAATAGAAGGACAAATAGTATATATCTATATATATAATGCATATAATACACATATATTATTCATAATAAATAATAAACATATATAAACATATACAAAATAAAACTCAGACATTACACAACACATTATGAATTTGCTCAGAAACTAGGGATACGGAAGTAGGAGATGAGATTTAGGAATTGAGGAGATAGTCTTTCAAGAGCACTCTGAACGTGTGGATCGATGCACACTGTCGTAAACGAAGAGGAAGTTCGTTCCACATGCGTGCAGCGTGCACTGTGAAAGAATCAGTATAAAATACCGAGGAGTGGGACGGGATAGCAAGGACAAGGGTGTCAGAGGATCTTAATGGTACACCATGGGAGGACAGCATTTGGAAACGGTCGGATAGGTATTTAGGAGCAGCAGGGTCATTCAGTGCTCTAGTATATAAGTATGTGCATCTACAGGAAACACATCCTCATGCCATAAATGTGTACCTTAATTTTTTGTCAAAACCACCTCGTCGTGCTTCACTGATGAGAGCAGTGTGCGAGCCCCAGAAGCCGTTGGAGGCGCCCTGCGTGTCCCCGCGGGCTCCACTGCGCGAGCCAGTTTACGTGACGTCAATACTAAGCCTTTACCGAAGAGTTACAATGTTGGAGGAATAGAGGGAATGCTATCTGATAAATGTGTCCAGGACTTTGAAGGACTCTCTTGCGGACAGGTAGAAGGCGTACTTAGACATAGGACAGAGAACTACAAATAGGTGAAAAATAAAAACATTGGTCCTATCTTTCAGATAGGTCTGCTTTTTTATAACTTTCTTGACTACAATCGAAAAGTCTCCCTGCCTATATATACCCCTGTCCATATGCCCCCAAGTACAGTCTCGAGTCTTTCAAGAGGTGCATGAATAGGCGACTGTCAGACCGGCATAGCATTCGGAAACCCCGCCTACGATCGAACACCCATGGACGTCGTTAGACACCTTATGGGTGGACATTTTTACACCTGAACCATTTACACTAAGAATTTGGTAGTCAGATCTCTCAGTAAAGTTGTTAATATTGCCCTCAAACTGCATTTTTATTATATCGATTGTCACTAAAATCAATGTATTTAATATCAATATTTATGAAAGAAACCCTGCGAAGCTTCTTGTAGGCTTCTTGGTTAGTGTAATTGAACTGGATGCCAAAAAACTATTTGTGACAAGTCTGAGAGAAGGTTTACTTTTTTGAGAGAAATTTTATGTTAAGTAAGATGTGAGTTTTTGAGGTCCGAGGCTTGAACACGAAGATAGCACTCGTCGCAGAGACCCTGAACACGCGTTCGTTGTTGACATTGGCCTTTGAGGACCCATCATTTATCAAAATCGTTCCTTGTGGGTGCGGTAAGTGTATTTGCCGATACTTTCAAACTTAGTCCGGTGGTCTTCAAACGCCGTATAACAAGCTGGATAACGCTTGTAGGCCGCAAATCCACTCTTGCTGAGCGTGGTTTCGGCAGGTGAGGTGGATGTGGCTGTTTCGGGCATCTCTGATCCCTCGACACAGCCAACCATACTGGATTTCATAACATTAAAAAAAAAAATCGGGCAAGTGCGACTTTCACTCGCGCACGGAGGGTTCCGTAGATCCGCTATACCATACCTGTAAAAATACAATACCTGCCAAAAAACATATTCGTCTATATACTTAATATGGAAAAAATAAAAAAAATACAAATAAAATTATGTTGTATGTCCATAATTCAAAATATAAATATATGTGACGCCATCTATTATTCAGTAGCATGTATATGTACTAATCGATTATTAGCACGTTTCTTGCATGGGGACTCAAATTTTTTACTTTTTGTTTTTTTTTTAATTATTTGTTGCTAAATCCGCCATACCTATTAAGGTTCAAACGATACAGCCCTAGGACGGACGGACAGACAGACAGACAGTTGTTCGGGCTTCAGTTCGCCGCTCATACACTTGCACTCTACTGGTACTATTGTAGCTCCCTGTACTGCCGGCGCCAGGGGCGGGCGCGCACGGACGGCGACACGGCTCCACTATATTGTAAACTGGCTCGAGTAACGGGAGTCCTGGTGCGGAATTTGGGGACGTGGGAGAGTTTTTAATGATAATAATCTGTTTAATTTCATCTTTGCCGAGCAATAACGGTATAATCTCGCTGTTACGGCGTTCTCTTTTTCTGAGATTACGCTCATAAGCTTGGATTCGTGCGGTAAGTCGCAAGAATGTAATAAAGTTTGTCACGAAGGCGAATGTTCAGCGACTGTGGGCTCTGTCCGTGTTTATGTCGGCCACAGGGTTCGATTTTTCCAGACTTTGATCACTTCTGAGGCTCGATTATGAGCCCCAAGTCCGAGTTTTCACCTTGCTGCCTAGCAGTGGAAATTCGATCTCGAGTTTCGATCGGAATCGATCTATGTCTTTCTCTGTCGGTTGCCTTAGAAAAGGTGAGATGCCATCAATTATTTTGAAATATTTTTCTCCCTCTTTTTAAACTTTGTCGTATAGGTAACGTTATTTGTAGTTGAAAGTCGCACTGTTTAGTTCCGTGGATGTCTCTCGCCACGATGGGGTAGACGTGAAAAAGAAAATGCATCCCCACTTTACGTGTAGGGGGGGACCCTAAAAAAAAATATTTCAAAATTTTTATTTTACCACTTTGTCGGTGTTATTAATATCTATGCCCATACCAACTTATAACTTTCTAGTACTAAGGGTCTCTGAGCTAAGCCGCGGACAGACAGACGGACGGACAGACGGACGGACAGACGGACAGACGGACGGACATGGCGAAACTATAAGGGTTCCTTGTTGACTACGGAACCCTAAAAATGAGGACCATCTTATTGACATTTCGTTACGTACAACTGCTGCAGTTCCTGACAACAAATAATGCGTGTCGAGCTTTAGAAAGAGATAATTCGATTTTAGAGCGTCGTCCCTGTCGCACAGAGACGTGCGAATTCGTGCGACAGGGACAACGCTCTACAATCGGATTGTCTATTTCTAAAGCTCGACACGCATTCGTATCTACCCCTGTAACATATAATATAATTGACCAGCATAATATGTTTTACACTTGCGTATACCAGACGGCATATAACTTGGACCAGTTTGCGCAGGTACGGAAGTGTTTGGAGCGAAAGGCGCGCGCGCGCGCGGTGCGGAGGGCGGCGGGCGACTGACCAACCAATCACACGGTTAGCAGGCGCTCTCCCCACCGTCGCATCCCGCGCCCTCCACCAAATATACCCTCAAATCGGCTAAACTGTACTGGTCCAAGTTATATGCCGTTTGGTATGTGCCCTATGTGCCCTGTCACGTTCTCTCGTGACTAAGTTCACGGTGTTACCGTTCACCTTACACTGTGGGCTAGAACGATAAAAAAGGTACGGACGCCGGACTGTCAAATGCTTGTATGAGAACTAGCGTCGCCGAGTTGCGGGGAGCGGAATGTACTTACCGATGATAAGATATTCCACTATTGTGCACACTAAACTTGGCTGTAGTATTTTTACACGTAAACACAGAGCATGCGGGCATTTTAAAGAGGTTTTTGCGAACGCAGCCAATGACAGACTGACGGGCCAGCGCGCGACCGTCCAATGAAACAAGTATGCTTTTACTTATATCGTGTTACGCTGGCGAGGATAGGGTTCGGGGTCCATACCTTTTTTATCGTTCTAGACTGTGGGTACCTACGTAGATGCATCACGCACCTCGCAGTATCGGGGACCAACTACAACAACAAACAATTCCATCAAAAAAACAACAGCGAGGCGCTTCAAAGAGAAGCGAGTAAACTTCGCTAACTACTCGCATTTATTTCTTTTCTTTTCGGAAGAGGTAAAAAAAAACAACGCGCCGGAGTAACAGATGTTAGTAATTTTCGTCGGTCGGGACGGAGCGGGGCTCTGAATGCGAATGTGCGCGGAAATATGTCATCTCCCTGATTAATTCCCCATTCGCTCGCGATTTTGTTCCGCATTTTGATTGTAAATTTCGACGGGGTTTTTTTAACACGAATACCCTTATACCTACTTTCGGCTGCGTTCGTATTATGAGCAGAACACAAGATGATTCAGGGCAGCCACGTAGTACATTCGTTTTTATTCAAAAGAAGAATCCAGGAAAACGATTAGAAATACGAACGCAAGATCGATTATGTCAGATGCCTCGTTTCATAAAGCAAATTTATTTAATGGAAGTATGGTGAGTGCAAGATAAATTTTTGTAATATTAGACCGAAATTCAACATAAGTTAATAATAATTCGTAAATTTAAATTGCATCTATATAACGAAACTAAAACTAAGACTCGTATTATTAATTTTAAATTTGGAATTTCTACCGCGACAAAGATTTTCTAAAGCATTTTAAATTTAGAACGGCGGCGGCGGGATAACGCCAAGGTGACAGCATAGGCAACAATTTATTACAAAAGAATTTTCGGAATTGGTTTCAAATGTTTGCCTAGCTTATACGAGTAGCACTTTAGTCCTAACCGTATACTCTCTCAAAACTCGCTAACTTTACCGTAAGTTTTACATTCGACTTTGCGTGCTTTTTTTTCGTAACAGTTTTGGATAGAGCCAAAGTATTGACATGAATGGTATCTATGGAAGAATTATATTCGATATTGTACAATTCCTTAACTATGAAACTTCACTTCACCGGCTTCATGTAAATAACCATATAATTTTTACCAAAAAATCAAGGTACCGAACCCTTATGGGAAAGTCAAAAAGAACTATTTAATTACCATTTTCTTGTCAACGGCCAAATTGTAAAACATTTCACATTATTTGTCAGCCTCGGTAGCTCAGTGGTTCGAATTGGATGGGTGACCACTCGACCGTTGGAGGCTGACCGTGGTTCGGATTCCACGTTAAACTGTAGGTCCCTTCCCATCTTACATTACTAGGTGGTAGGGTTTATCCCGCCCGGGTTGGTACCAACGCACTGAATGAAACGTCGTCGGTCGAAACGGCTATGTAAAATAGTTCTTGTTTTCCGTCCATTTCAGTGTTGCCGACATGAAATGAAAGGAAGCACTGACATGCCACCTAGTCACCCGGTGTTATGAACTGACATCACTGATGTTTGTAGGTGATGCAAGCAACCGAGTCAGTTTCCATAAATAAAAATAAAGTATACATAAATTGTCTGGAAGCGCCGGAGAGCTAGGTGGCCAACAGCTAGTCCCCTCCTCGATTGACACCTTCCCCTACTTCCAGTGGGCCCGGATGTTCCAGGTGAAGCCGCTGCAAGCTACGCTCCACATCTTCGTCTATAAACAAACATGTATACATAATGTTGTTAATGCAAATCGAGTTCTCAGTTCAAACGACGGAAAGAAGATTATTGGCAGAACGGCAGTACATTCGATTTCAATGCGTTAGTAAGTTTTCCGCTAAATATGGTCACGAAAATGATTAGTATTGCAACGTATTAGAACCTACCCATGTATGACATTTTCCATAGTGTAGATATTTTTAAAAACCAAATTAGGTAGCTTTACGAAACAATTTTTAACTTTATGCAACCAAATTAATTGGTGAACTAACTAGGTATTCAAAATAAAATTGTATTAATTACCTTTCTCTCTGTATTTATTATATATATTTCATTATTAGAAGAATATCCTCACTGCATCATCACGACATCAAGTACGTCGGTGGAAAGCAGTGGTTCCGTACCGCTGAAGGCCGGGAGGAGTGGAGGAAAATTGGAGCGGCGTATGTCCAGCAGTGGACGCATACACGCTGACTGACTGACTGACTCACTGCATCTCTCCCCGTGCATGTCCTAAAAGACGACTAAGGGATAAGGGCAAGGGCGACAGGCAAGCCACCTCTCACTTTGGCACGATCCTTTCACCGAGTCATGCAGCATGTGCAGGGTCTTCGTGCCTTACTTGCTGCTTGATAGTTATCTTGTCCTAATACAGTGCTAAATGTGGTGGTCGGTGTTGTGCTGTAATTTACAAGATTACTTGCAGCACAACACCGATTACTCTGCTTACCCCGATCGTCGGGATACAGCGTGTTGGTATGTATGTATGTATTTCACTATTTTTATTTGAAAATTTATGCGTTTATAACTTTACGATCGATGTATTAATCAGTTTAGTTCTTTTACCGACGCTTTTGACGTATCGGTCCACTGCTGGACATAGGTCTCTCCCAAGGCACGCCAACCCACGTGGTCTACCGCTCTTCGCATTCATCCACTCCCGGCTACCCTTTTTAGGTCATCTGTCTACCTAGCCGGGGGTGTCCCACGCTACGTTTGCTCGTACATGACCTCCGTTCGAAAACCCGTCTACCCCAGCGGTTGTCGGGTCTGCCACTTCAGCTTGCAAATTTTCTTAGCAGTGTCGACTACCTTAGTTCTTTACAAGTTTAGTTTATTTCAAATAAAATATTTAAAAATAATTAAATTTAAAAATTTTAGGTCTAACTAAAAATAACTAAAACTATAAAAATAAATCTAACTATAAATAAAAATAGTCGTCCATAGGGACCTTAAGCATGGTCCCCATGACTGAAGAAGCGTTCCCCCTCTGGATCACCAGGCTGATCCGCTGCTTGCAATGTGCTCGGGCACGGCGGCGGCGGTCTCCAGACGCGTCAATGAGTAGTTTTCTCAAATTCTTGGAAAAACTGATCGCGTCCGTGCTCCATACCCCAAGAGTCTCTACAGAAAAGGCCATAAACTCGTAGTTGTTCTTGAGTTGGTTGTATTTGGCATGTTTAACCGATAATTAATTCTTTGTATTTATTCTTATCGATTCTAATGATCAAACAAATGCGGAGCACTGCTCTTTTCATAGCTGAGCGATTATAAATTTTTGAACCAGGCTCAGCGTCAGGGTCCGCGTTTCAACTCCATACGTCATCACTGGCAGAACGCACTGATGACTAATGACCTTCGTCTTTAATGACTGTGGGATAGAGGACTAGAACATATAACGGATTTTCCCAAATGTCGCCCAGCCTAACTGAATCCTTCTGTCGGCCTCCTTGTCGAAGTTGTGCTAGATTAACTGACATTACGATAAACTATTTATTAATTTAATATATCTGTACTTATGTTTCTCTAAAATAAATAAAAATTGGTAAGTTATCTGAGAATTGAACCTACGACTTTCAAAGTGGCAAGGAAAGTCACTCGATTCTCTTTAAATTATTCTCAATTGAACCAATTAACATTCACTGCTAATCAATCGAATTGCCCTTGCTAAAATACCAAATGACCTACTTTCGCTAGATGGAATAAATTTACTGAGTGTACATATAAAAATAATTCAATTAACAGTCACTTCGCTTTGTGTAATCAATGCTCGCACTCTTGCTCTTAAGACGACATAATCAAATTGCTTTCTTAGTCATTCATTCCCTTTGCATTTTTAAATGGTAATTATGTACGCAGAGGAGAACTTAGCGATTAAGTTCATATTTTTCATAAATTATTGATACTCTTCAAAATGTTCTTTAGTTGTCATTTGTTGTTGAAAAAATAAATTAAAAGGTGTCAGGGTACCTTGAGAGGTCGGTAAAGAATAGCCCCACTGCATCTCTCCTCGTGCATGTCGTAAAAGACGACTAAGGGATAAGGGCAAGATGCCGTGCCTAAGGGCGACATGTTAGCCACCTACACGTGGATATGTGATTTGTATGGGGCGATTGTCAATTTTACGTAAGAATTTGACTGATAAAAACAGCACGCCCTGGGTATGGGCATGGGAATTTGGGACTTCGTTATCCTCTTAAACAGGATTCGATCTGAAGCGCCTCGTCCCGGGGGCCACCTGAGCGCTTAAGGTCTCCGCACCGTAGTTTGGTTTATCTTTACGACATCGCATTAGTATAATAACAGTAGTTTCATAGTGGCGGGGTTCGAGCGGGATCTCAGGCGCATTCGCGAGATACGTGAGCGCGGATGCTACATTCAGTGGATAAGATTGCAGGTAGTCAAGCTTATGAACAACAAAGGGACATACTTGATTAAGGATTCGATTTACAATTTGTAAAAGTACAAAACAATGGTTATTTTTTGTATAATTTCAAAACCTCGCCTTTCAGTGTGTGCCATCAGCAAAACTCACACAAGTCGAAAGAATAATGTCATGATTTATAGCCTAAACCAGCTTGAAAAGTGACAGAAAGTAAACGTAAAAACCTTATGTAAATCGATAAAGTCATTCTCGAGCTATAAGGATATTCATATATTCTACCAATCGGCGCTGCAGGTCCTTTCCCCACAGAACCGGTAAATTCTGGAACGCTCTCCCTGCCCGCATACTTCCCCCCAAGTACGTATGGGTCCGTCAAGAGAGGCGTGAATAGGCACCTGTCAGGCCGACATGGCATTCGCAATCCCCGCATGCGATGCGACCGAATACCGAATGTCGTTTCGTTAGCCCGTGACGTAGGGTTATGACGTAGTGAGTAGTGACAGAATGTAACAGTGAAAACCGTATGTAAATCGATAAAGTGGTTCTCGAGTTATGAGGGTATTCATATAGTGACGTTCGTTACACGGTCGATCTCCGGTCGCCGGTTAACCGTAGAAACTTCGCTATCAATCAATATCAATCAATACTAATAATAAATCTTTAAGGGATGGTTATGGAGTAAGTAACTTTGTTTTATGAGATATTGCGTTTGTGGACTCTATGTATGATACTAAACTAAATTGAGGATTTTTATAAATCTTTTCTGTGTGTAATATATGTATGTTCCTCCATAACTCTTAAGCCGATCATCCGAATTGGATTAAACTTAGTAGAAGCACATTTAACTTTATGGAACACAGGATAGGCTAAATAAAATTCACTTCCGGTTACGCTAAGATGTGGCTCTCACACAAACTGCATTGTTCCGCGCGCCGAAATTTTTCTTTTTAAATATGAATTTCACGCGAGCGAAGCTGCGGGCAAAAGCTAGTATTTACTATATTATAGTATTGATGATGATGATATTCTATGAAAAGAAAATGACACATGTTCAAAACATTTTGCTTGCAAAACTCCACAAGGCTAAATCTTCGTTTTCCCGGTTTTATTCTCGGGGTTAGTGTAGTCCATAGGCATGTTGGTCCCAGCGCAGGATACTCGCGGCTAAACTGTAGCCGCGAGTGCCATTTCAAGTTTGCACATAAATAAGATTAAGGTCTCTCCACACCCCGCCACAGTTCATACACTTGATGAGTTCGCAGACTCTTTTGTTCGCGGGACTTCAGCGGTGCGGTGTGCGGGTGAACGGCATATGCGTATAGATAGATGTACTACCAATGTGTTTGTGAGTGTGGTTAATGTGTGTGTGTGTACGACCAATGTGTATTAGTGTAGCCATATGTGAGTTAGTGTACGACCAATATGTGTAGGTGTACGCCAAATATATTTTAGTTTAGGTCTATCTACCCAATATGTGTCTGAGCAACAGTGTATAGCCGTGCGTTATGCCTGATGCAAATGAGAGTTTGAAAAAGTTTGAACTTATGCCTGGATAAATTCGGTACCATTTACATCTTTCCCGCCAAATATGCAAGCCTACTACATTTCGTTTACCATTGCGTTTTTCGTGAGAACTTTAGGACTTACGATTTTCGATTAGGTTTTCCTGTAAACTATAAGAGAGGCCCTATATTTACATTTCATTTTTCAAAATTATCAGTCTCAAAAGTTTTCGGGAGGCTCGATTTTCGTATATTTTCTTTAATATATTTTTAACATGCATTTTAAAATTACTAAGCCTACGCCGTCTGTCTGTCTGTATGTATGTATGTTTGTCTGTCTGTCCGTCTGTCTGTCCGAGGGCTGTATCTCTTGAACCGTAATAGGTATAGCCCGTTGAATTTTTCACAGAATATGTGTTATTATGGCCAATATAACAACAAACAATAAAAATAAGAAAAAGCAAACATTCACGGGGTCCCCATAGAAGAAACTAAAAAATCTACTGAAAACAGTATAAAGCAGCGCTGACCATGTCATGGCGATACGGAACCCCCGGTTTTCGAGTTCGACTCGCACTTGGCCGGATTTTTAACTTTCTAAATTGTCGCCCAAAATCTAAATTCATATTTCCGTGATTAGGTTTATCAAACTCTATATATGTACCTAATGTCACGGTTTTTGGTCCAGTAGATTCGGAGAAAATAAAATGTCACATGTCGATGGTCACAAGCGGACAGACAGGCACGAGAGTGTATAAAAGGGTTCCATTTTTTCCTCTTTTAACGTAATGAACCCTAAAAAGGTACCGAACTAGTAAATGGTTTCGGTACCGAAATATTGAGATGTCGGTAATCAGAGCCACTCACGTCGCCACTGAGTGGCCCCGTGTGCAAGCAGCCTTATGTTCTCGCGTGGCTGATGGAACTTCCGTGTGTATGTTTTCCCAAAGTTCGGGCTTTTCGGTCTACATAAATTAGTGGTAAAATATTTCGACGTATGCATATTTTCTGTAATAATATTATGCATTTGCGCGCACAATTTCTGATCGCTTTTGTGAACTTGTATTTCAGGAACTTCGACTAAACATTAATAGAGGCATGGACTCACACAAAATAAATTATAAATTCTGACACACCCCCTTCATACCAGCCACAAACATAACTGACGTATGGAGTATGAACAATTTGTTAACATTTTCGCATGAAAAAAGTTTGATAACCTAACCCCGGCTCTGTTTATTTTTCCCTCGATGGTAATTAATTGAACAATAGTGAGGCGCAGAAGGCGAACTTGTCTATACATATAATAAAATCGTAGTGGTAAGAAAGTCTGTACATTGAATGTATTCGAAAAAAAACTAACCAGGGTGGCTTAAAATGAGATACTGAACATGTTAGAACAGTTTTTAAAATTTTTGTTTGTTTGTTTGTTTGTCTGTACGCGCATCACGCAAAAACCACTGAACGGAATTAGACGAAACTTTGTATAGTGGCAGTTTATATGCCGGGTTAACATAATACGTAAAAAAAAATTACAAAAAAAAAAAAAAATTACAATAATAAACATTATTGCGCGTTTAAAATCACGTAGTCCAAAGTGCATAATTATATCTTGAGAACTGTCAGCAAATACAATTTGAATAAAATATTCATTCGAAATTTAAAAATAAGTAGATACAACGAAAATGACAGTTCTTCTTTTTTATAACTTGAACACAATAGTCTATACATATCTATTCTTTCTATACATATCATAAAATCGTAAATGCAAAAATGTCTATTTGTACGCGCATCTCGCAAAAACCACTGAACGGAATTTGACGAAACTTTTTATAGTGACAGTGTATATCCCGGATGAACATAATAATTAAAAAATATAATAAAAATCACGTAATCCAAAGTAAAGGTAAAAAACTATTTTAAATGTCATGTTGACAACGGAGAACTGTCATCTCGACGTGAGCTGGCCGGTGACAAATTGTTTGATAAATAAAAATAATAATTGAAAGTCGAAGTTATGTCGCTGTCATTGGTGCAATAAAATTTATATATCTGTTGCCCGCGGCTTCGCTCGCGTGAAATTCGTATTTTAAAAAAAGAAAGTAAGTAACTAAAGGCGGGCCCGAAGGCTGATCTGCGCTCACGTAAACGATATTCTTTCTCGATGAAAGTAACTAAGGGGAGGCGGAAGGCGGAGCTGAGTTCAGGAAGAAGAAAAACATTCTTGAAGAAAGTAAGTAACTAAGGGCGAGGCCGAAGGCCGAGCTCTATTCTGGAAGACCATAAACCTTCTCGAAGAAAGTAAGTAACTATGGGCGAGGCCGCAGGCCGAGCTGCGTTCAGGAAGAAGCTAAACCATCTTGAAGAAAGTAAGTAACTAAGGCGAGGCCGAAGGCCGAGCTACGTTCGGATAATTGAAAAACCATCTCGAAGAAAGCAAGTAACTAAGGGCGAGGCCGAAGGCCGAGCTGCGTTCAGGAAGAAGCTAAACCATCTTGAAGAAAGTAAGCAACTAAGGCGAGGCCGAAGGCTGAGCTACGTTCTGACAAATGATAAACCATCTCAAAGAAAGCAAGTAACTAAGGGCGAGGCCGAAGGCCGAGCTGCGTTCAGGAAGAAGCTAAACCATCTCGAATGAAGTTAATTAATATTAAGATTGAGTTAATTTATTTTAAATTTTATTATAAAGTCCACGCTTCTAACGGCAAATATACCGTGCATCCTAGAACCTCGCGGTTATTCCCGGCTGGATGGAAAGAGGCCCGATGCTATCACTTTAGTGCCATGGACTAAGGGTAGTTCTTTGATGTGGGACGCCACTTTTGTTCTCACATTGGCTCCAAGTCACGTTAGGACATCTTCAAGAGCGGCTGGCGCGGCCGAGGCTGGGGCGGAGAGCCTCAAACGCAGCAAATATAGAAATATAATTCAAGATTTCGAATTTGTTGCGTTTGCGGTTGAAACCCTCGGTCCGTGGAGCAGTGAAGCCAAAAGAGGCTTGAGCTGGTTGACGCAACTGGTGTCCCGTCATCAAGGGCTTCATTCAAAAGGTTAGCCTTGCCATCCAGCGGGGTAATGCCGCAAGTGCTCTAAGAACATTTGAAAATGCCCGTTTTGATAGTTATTTTAATGTTTGTTAGGTAGGTTTAATTCTTTAGTTATTAATATTACTTTTTTATTTTTATGAAATAAATAAATTGAGTAAACGATATTATATTCTATCGAAGAAAGGAAGTCTTTAAGGGCGAGGCCCGAAGGCGGAAGAGGGTTTTTGGTTTACCTGAACGCAGCTCGGCCTTCGGCCTCGCACTGAGTTCCTTCCTTTCTTCCAGAAGGTTTATCGTCTTCCTGAACGCAGCTCGGCCTTCGGCCTCGCCCTTACTTACTTCCTTTATTTGAGAAAGATTTATCGTTTACCTGAAAGCAGCTCGGCCTTCGGCCTCGCCCTTAGTTAGTTACTTTCTTTAAGAAGGTTTATCGATTACCTGAACGCAGCTCGGCCTTCGGCCTCGCCCTTAGTTACTTGCATTCTTCTTTGGAATACGAATTTCACGCGAGCGGAGCCGCGGGCTCAGCTAGTTTTAGAATAAAATTGCACGCAGTCTACCTTGTACATATTACATCAGCATTTTTAGTGTGTCAGTTTTCTCATGGCGTTTTTCACAGATAACCGAAGATTTCTCAAAGTTGTTTTTAGGGTTCCGTATCCATGTGGAAGCCTATTACTAGGCCTAGGCCGTCTGTCTGTCTGTCAGTCAGTCTGCCCGTCTGAGGTCTGTGTCTTTTGAACCGTTATTAGATGGCCGGTTGAAATTTTCACAGACCATTGTGTTATTATGGCGGATATGCAAAGAAATAATAAAAAAAAATAGGTAAAAAAACTTTTAAGTTAAACGGTTTTATTAAAAAAAACTAGAAAAAAACAGCTGTACAAGAAACTAGACAATAATAAGGACACAAGCCTGGGCCTTCTTAAGATATTACGTCTGGGTAAGAAATCGTGCAATACTAGCGTGCTGTCTTCTCATGTCGGATGCCAAAGGGCACATTGTGTCGCTGCGTCAGCGGATTAAGTAATAAATTGAGACTTTTAACAGACTAATATAAAAACGTGGGGCGCATGTTATTTATTACGCATATTATACGCCCCACGTTTTTATATTAGTCTGTTAAAAGTCTCAATTTATTACTTAATCCGCTGACGCAGCGACACAATGTGCCCTTTGGCATCCGCAATGAGAAGACAGCACGCTAGTATTGCACGATTTCTTACCCAGACGTAATATCTTAAGAAGGCCCAGGCTTGTGTCCTTATTATTGTCTAGTTTTTTGTACAGCTGTTTTTTTCTAGTTTTTTTTAATAAAACCGTTTAACTTAAAAGTTTTTTTACCTATTTTTTTATTTACTCGTTTTTAGTTTGATTTTTGGCTCGTATCATTCATTACGCAAACTCGTCATCCTTTCCAACTCTCTCATTGGATCTTTGTTACTCGGTTTCTTACCTGTAAATTTCTCACAATCAAGCTCCTCAATACATAGCCCTTCTAAAGACTTTACGCGACTCAATGCAACATACGCTTGACCCTCCTCAAATAGTCTGGAGGCCAAATACACGACAGCATGGTCAACAGTACTGCCCTGCATTTTATGGACAGTGGAGGCCCATGACAAAATTATCGGTAACATCCGTCTCTCAGCTGTTCCATAATTAAACTTTGCTGGAAACTGTATGGCTTTAGGATGGATAAGGTGTCCGCCGTCCCTTTCAAAATCAATTTGAACAGATGGTATGTCTGTTTCATACATTTGCGTTCGACAAGTATGGGACGCTCGTCCAAACAAACCAAATGAGCCCAAACTCGAGGGGGTTACTAGTAACGGTTGAAGAGTTCCACTGTACACCTCCTGACTCCATCATCAGACCCTCGTCACCAAGTGTGTTGGTAGAAGTATGCGACACTCGTCCAAGCCAACCATATGAGCCCAAACTCGACGGGGTTACTAGTAATGGTTGAAGAGTTCCACTGTACACCTCCTGACTCCATCATCAGACCCTCGTCACCAAGTGTATTGGTAGAAGTATGGGAAACTCGTTCAAACAAACTAAATGAGCCCAAACTCGAGGGGGTTACTAGTAAAGGTTGAAGAGTTCCACTGTACACCTCCTGACTCCATCATCAGACCCTCGTCACCAAGTGTATTGGTAGAAGTATGGGACACTCGTCCAAACCAACTAAATGAGCCCAAACTCGAGGGGGTTACTAGTAACGGTTGAAGAGTTCCACTGTACACCTCCTGACTCCATCATCAGACCCTCGTCACCAAGTGCATTGGTAAAAGTATGGGACACTCATTCAAACCAACCAAATGAGCCCAAACTCGAGGGGGTTACTAGTAACGGTTGAAGAGTTCCACTGTACACCTCCTGACTCCATCATCAGACCCTCGTCACCAAGTGTATTGGTAGAAGTATGGGACACTCGTCCAAACCAACCAAATGAGCCCAAACTCGAGGGGGTTACTATTAACGGTTCAAGAGTTCCACTGTACACCTCCTGACTCCATCATCAGACCCTTGTCACTAAGTGTATTGGTAGAAGTATGGAACACTCGTTCAAACTAACCAAATGAGCCCAAACTCGAGGGGGCTACTAGTAACGGTTGAAGAGTTCCACTGTCCACCTCCTGACTCCATCATCAGACTCTCGTCACCAAGTATATTGGTAGAAGTATAGGACACTCGTCCAAACAAACCATTGAGCCCAAACTCGAGGGGGTTGCTAGTAACGGTTGAAGAGTTCCACTGTACACCTCCTGACTCCATCATCAGACCCTCGTCACCAAGTGTATTGGTAGAAGTATGGGACACTCGTCCAAACCAAGCAAATGAGCCCAAACTCGAGGGGGTTACTAGTAACAGTTGAAGAGTTCCACTGTACACCTCCAGACTCCATCATCAGACCCTCGTCACCAAGTGTATTGGTAGAAGTATGGAACACTCGTTCAAACTAACCAAATGAGCCCAAACTCGAGGGGGTTACTAGTAACGGTTGACGAGTTCCACTGTCCACCTCCTGACTCCATCATCAGACCCTCGTCACCAAGTGTATTGGTAGAAGTATAGGACACTCGTCCAAACAAACCATTGAGCCCAAACTCGAGGGGGTTACTAGTAACGGTTGAAGAGTTCCACTGTACACCTCCTGACTCCATCATCAGACCCTCGTCACCAAGTGTATTGGTAGAAGTATGGGACACTCGTCCAAACCAAGCAAATGAGCCCAAACTCGAGGGGGTTACTAGTAACAGTTTAAGAGTTCCACTGTACACCTCCTGACTCCATCATCAGACCCTCGTCACCAAGTGTATTGGTAGAACTATGGGAAACTCGTCCAAACCAACCAAATGAGCCCAAACTCGAGGGGGTTACTAGTAACGGTTGAAGAGTTCCACTGTCCACCTCCTGACTCCATCATCAGACCCTCGTTACCAAGTTGAAATTATCATAATATTGTATTGTCACGAGAACTCAATGTGTGTGCAAAGTTTCATAAAAATCGGTTCAGTAGAAGTAGTTGAAAAAGTTGTCGCAAGATTTGAAACAAAGATAGTAACAAACAAACAAATATACGGAGTCAAGCTAAATAAAACCGTTTAAAAACCGGCCAAGTGCGAGTCGAACTTGCGCACCGAGGGTTCCTTATCGCCATGTCATGGTTAGCGCCACTCACGCCATCTAAGGCGTGTTATGAAATGCTTCATATTAGTTAAATGGCATGATTAGTTAAAATACTTCACGCTCTATTCGGTAGATGGCGCGCGCATACACTTTTTGGTTTTCTATGGGGACGCCCGTGAATTTTTTACTTTTTCTTATTTTTTATATTTGTTGTTATATCGGCCATAATAACACATATTCTGTTAAAATTTCAACGGGCTACCTATTACGGTTCAATAGATACAGCCTTCGAATTGACAGACGGATGGATGGTCAGAGAGACAGACAGACGGTGTAGGCTTAGTAATAGGGTCCCGTACCGGATACGGAACCCTAAAAAAGCGAAAAGTAAAAAATTCACGGCATAATAATATTATTATGCCGAAGAGCGCGATCTACCGAATTATCCAAGCATTAACTACAAAAGTATGAACGGTCACCGATAGATGGCGTGATACACGAGATAAGTGCGAGTGCCACCACGTGATTGTTGCGCGCACACGTGCAAGAAGGAACACAAGGCTACGGAATCATCTCTTTGTAGACAACAACGTTATCACTTAAACCTAACCTGGTTTTGACATTGAAAATGTTTATTGGATCGGTTTCTCGCCGGACACTAAACGCCTATAACTCTGCAAGTTCTACGGCTACGTGGGCGAACTAGGACTGGATCGACTCAGAATTTATCGAGACGAATTATGGTTTTTGAATTTTGGAAATAGGCCGAAACCTTTTTTTGGAAAATCGAAAAAAAGTCCAAGAATCGGGGAAATTTTGGTGCCGAGTTTCCGTATTTTTTTTCGAAAACTAAAAGAGCTAGGGGGCAAATCAAAAAAATCCCTCGGGGCTTTGAACAAGGCTACCTGTGGATATTTTTAGTTTCGCCGTAGGGCGTATGGTTTAGGCGCAGCAGAAGCCCGAAAGTTTGAAAATTTTTGAAATTTTGTCATCGGCTCGGTCTTCATTCGCAGCGCACGCGCACCTCAGTATAATCAGTAATATAATCACTTCGCCGGGGAAATTTTGTTATTTACCTTGTCTCTAAAACGTATGAGTAAATGAGCTAAATTTTTTATATTACATTTTCAATGCCCTTTGATTATCGCGATTCACGTGAAATCTGTGGATATTTTTTTAAACCTGACCTGATTATCTTCATATCCACTGCACCCGTGATTTCAGCTAATTGATTCCCTTCGTGCCGGCTACACTGAACTGAGTTCCGAATTAAAAGTGTATGTGCTCTTTACGAAATGTTCCCCAAACTCCTAACCTCCATAAATCGCGAGGCAGGAGCGCGTCATCCACTTCGCGCCACAATTTAAACTTGCGCCGAAAAGTAAAACATACTTCGTTGATTAATCAAACTCATGGTCCGGGTCCTGGTAATAAGTACGAAGAAACGGGATTGCATATACAGGGTGTCCCCGGACAGGTGTAGTTCCTTTAAGGAGGCTATTCTACGCTATGTAACAAAAGCACTGGTGAAAGAATTTTTGAAATATGTGCTTTCATTAAAATTTTAGGATTTCCTAACAAACTAAATGCATATTACAATGTGTGGGCGCCTTTAGACCGCGCGACTGTGAAACGCCGGGCGGAATGACGCGAGTCGGGGCGCGAGCGGTACGCGGGCGGGGCGGGCTATCTTTTTGCTTTCACTCACGTCGCGTCCCGTCCGTATTCCCGCTGTCCTCTGCCCCGCGCCACGCGCGCGCATTGTATCTCCGCAACAGGCGTACCTAGAACCCTACTTCTCTTACTAATTATGTTTGTTACAAAGCGTAGAATAGCCTCCTTAAAGGAACCACACCAGTCCGGGGACACCCTGTATATGTTTACCTTGTTTCTAACATTTGGTCCTGCATCAGACAAAAACAAAACAAATTAAAATTCGTTCATTTCTTACTAGCCTTTGCCCGTGGCTTCGCTCGCGTGAAATTCGTATCTAAAAAGAATAAATAAGCACGCTACCGTAGCTTATAAAGGTAACGCAGGAACGCAGCTAGGTCTTCTTTCTTTCTTTCTTCACAAAATGACAGCCGTTTCGACCGACCATTCATTCAGTGCGGTGGTGGTGCCAACCTGGGCGGGTTAAACCCTACCACCTAGTAATATAAGAAGGGAGTCATATCACTTAGTCGCCTTTTACAACATACACGGGGAGAGATGCAGTGGGGCTATTCTTTTAAAGTACCGGCCCCACACGGTACTATACCTACGTATATAGGGTTAAAATGACTCCTCGACTGTTGATGACGTTTCTAGATACTTATTCGCCCGGACCGGATGTGAGTTTTCGCGCCAACACGTCGGGAAGCGGCTCAATACGGAGCGGCGGCGGGGGCGGCGGGAGCGTCGAGCGGGTCGCCGCGTCCGCCGGGCGCCGCCGGAGGGGGCGGCGAGGGCGGTGGGGGCGGCGGGAAGTTACCCTCGACAGAGGGGTGATGAGATATGAAGGAATATAAGTGATATTCCAAGATGGTAGGGTTTATCCCGGTCGGGTTGGTACCACCGCACTGAGCGAAACGTCGGTCGTAACTATGTAAATAGTTCGTGTTTTCCGTCCAGTTCAGTGTAGCTGACATGAAATGAAGGGAAGCACTGACATGGCATCTGTTCACCCGGTGTTATGAGCTGACATCACGGATGTTGTAGGTGATACGAAAAAAATACGAAAATCATTTTCTTCCAAGTCCTATTCGATAATTGAATTGATCAAATGTTTTTTTTTATTCTCAACTAGCTGAGCCCGCGGCTCCGCTCGCGTGAAATTCGTATTCCAAAGAAGAATGTAAGTAAGTAAGGGCGAGGCCGAAGGCCGAGCTGCGTTCAGGTAATCGATAAACCTTCTTAAAGAAAGTAACTAACTAAGGGCGAGGCCGAAGGCCGAGCTGCTTTCAGGTAAACGATAAACTTTTCTCAAATAAAGGAAGCAAGTAAGTTCGAGGCCGAAGGGCGAGCTGCGTTCAGGAAGACGATAAACCTTCTGAAAGAAAGGAAGGAACTAAGTGCGAGGCCGAAGGCCGAGCTGCGTTCAGGTAAACCAAAAACCCTCTTCCGCCTTCGGGCCTCGCCCTTAAAGACTTCCTTTCTTCGATAGAATATAATATCGTTTACTCAATCTATTTATTTCATAAAAATAAAAAAGTAATATTAATAACTAAAGAATTAAACCTACCTAACAAACATTAAAATAACTATCAAAACGGGCATTTTCAAATGTTCTTAGAGCACTTGCGGCATTACCCCGCTGGATGGCAAGGCTTACCCTTTGAATGAAGTACTTAAGCCCTTGATGGCGGGACACCAGTTGCGTCAACCAGCTCAAGCCTCTTTTGGCTTCACTGCTCCACGGACCGAGGGTTTCAACCGCAAACGCAACAAATTCGAAATCTTGAATTATATTTCTATATTTGCTGCGTTTGAGGCTCTCCGCCCCAGCCTCGGCCGCGCCAGCCGCTCTTGAAGATGTCCTAACGTGACTTGGAGCCAATGTGAGAACAAAAGTGGCGTCCCACATCAAAGAACTACCCTTAGTCCATGGCACTAAGGTGATAGCATCGGGCCTCTTGCCATCCAGCCGGGAATAACCGCGAGGTTCTAGGATGCACGGTATATTTGCCGTTAGAAGCGTGGACTTTATAATAAAATTTCAATTAAATTAACTCAATCTTAATATTAATTAACTTTATTCGAGATGGTTTAGCTTCATCCTGAACGCAGCTCGGCCTTCGGCCTCGCCCTTAGTTACTTGCTTTCTTCGAGATGGTTTATCATTTGTCAGAACGTAGCTCGGCCTTCGGCCTCGCCTTAGTTGCTTACTTTCTTCAAGATGGTTTAGCTTCTTCCTGAACGCAGCTCGTCCTTCGGCCTCGCCCTTAGTTACTTGCTTTCTTCGAGATGGTTTTTCAATTATCCGAACGTGGCTCGGCCTTTGGCCTCGCCTTAGTTACTTACTTTCTTCAAGATGGTTTAGCTTCTTCCTGAACGCAGCTCGGCCTGCGGCCTCGCCCATAGTTACATACTTTCTTCGAGAAGGTTTATGGTCTTCCAGAATAGAGCTCGACCTTCGGCCTCGCCCTTAGTTACTTACTTTCTTCAAGAATGTTTTTCTTCTTCCTGAACTCAGCTCCGCCTTCCGCCTCGCCCTTAGTTACTTTCATCGAGAAAGAATATCGTTTACGTGAGCGCAGATCCGCCTTCGGGCCCGCCTTTAGTTACTTACTTTCTTTTTTTTAAATACGAATTTCACGCGAGCGAAGCCGCGGGCAACAGATATATATATAATTTTATTGCACCAATGACAGCGACATAACTTCGACTTTCAATTTATTATTTTTATTTATCAAACAATTTGTCACCGGCCAGCTCACGTCGAGATGACAGTTCTCCGTCGTCAACATGACATTTAAAATTGTTTTTTACCTTTACTTTGGATTACGTGATTTTTATTATATTTTTTAATTATTATGTTCATCCGGGATATCTATCACTACTGTCACTATAAAAAGTTTCGTCAAATTCCGTTCAGTGGTTTTTGCGAGATGCGCGTACAAATAGACATTTTTGCATTTACGATTTTATGATATGTGTAGAAAGAATAGATATGTATAGTCTATTGTGCACAGATAAATAAAATAAATTGTGTTCAAGTTATAAAAAAGAAGAACTGTCATTTTCGTTGTATCTACTTATTTTTAAATTTCGAATGATTATTTTATTCAAATTGTATTTGCTGCCAGTTCTCAAGATATAATTATGTACTTTGGACTACGTGATTTTAAACGCGCAATAATGTTTATAATTGTTAACCCGGCATATAAACTGCCACTATACAAAGTTTCGTCTAATTCCGTTCAGTGGTTTTTGCGTGATGCGCGTACAGACAAACAAACAAACAAACAAAAATTTTAAAAACTGTTCTAACATGTTCAGTATCTCATTTTAAGCCACCCTGGTTAGTTTTTTTCCGAATACATTCAATGTACAGACTTTCTTACCTCTACGATTTTATTATATGTATAGATACTATATAGTCAACTCTTCATAAATCTATAGGTGCATTGCACAAAATTGAACAAATTCAAGCGTAGTGTACTACCATACGAATGATGAAGAAGAAAAAATCAATATTATTGTATAAATAACTAAAATAAATATAAATGTAACTATACATTAATATAAAATAACATTAATTTTAAACTAAACAAATGATAATTTCCGTTAACATAGGACGTCGCGTGCTTGTCACGTAATTTTAATACACAAATATTTTTCACTAATATAGGATCTTAATATTGTGAAAAGTCCGATCCTGTTCCTCCGGCCTCACAACCCTCACTACACTTGCACGGTCACACAAACACTTGATATTAATTTCCCAAAAGAGCGATAAATTTTGGACGACCGAGGTGAGCGAAGTGGCGGGAACGGCGGCGCGTCAGTCACACTGCACGATGTCTTAACTGAAACAGCCTCACTTAAGGGGTGGAAGTTTGGATGAACTGAACTCAAGTTAGGCTAAACTGCGTGGTGCTGTAAAGATAAGTTGTTCAGTTTTCTGGATAGAATATATTGAATTACCTAAGCATTACTTACATAAGTTTCTTACATAAGACATTCTTATTCATACAAATGTTTAGTTTAATATTTTATACACAATAAATTTAAAAATACACATAATATTATACATTTATGTACTTACATATATTTCGACTTATAAGCCGTCGTCAGAGAACAAATAATTAAATTTGAGTAAACCAAGAAATCGAACGTTACAAACAACTACGATTGTTTATAAACGATAATTCGCGCTTAATATTATGTATATACGTGTCTATGCAATGCGATCATTGTAAATGTTATAGTTTAACTGAAATGATCACAGGAAAAATATTTCTGTCACAATAGAATATCTAAATTTTTTCAGATCCATTTGGTCATTAATCATTATCTACTGAATGGTTTGTTCCAGAATTTATCGGCTTAAATTATAATATGTTTAAAATATTTAGCAAAACAGAGAGCTAATAAGGTTCATAATAATAGTACACTTTATGCCACTTCATTCGTGGCAAGGGCACACTTCATTCGTGGCAAGGGCGCACTTGTTCCTATGCAATTTGCTCCAGTCAATCCTAATCAAAATCAGTTAATCAACTAAAACAACCTACTGTTTTGTTCGATGATTGCCTCACAATCTTTAAACAGTCAACGTTGGCTTTCAATGTTTTAGTTTCGTAAGTTTCTCTGTTTGTTCCTAAATGAGCCACCATTATTTTTGTGTTCACGTTACGTTAAATTCACTCACTTTATTTCCATACGCTCACGTTAAATTTAGGAATACAACTTTTATATTTAAAACTAAAATGTGCTATCAATGAGCAGCGGATCTCAATTAACATTTCCGTAGAAATGTTTCTTTAAATCTCTTTCATTTTGAGTTTATCACTTATTCTTTAGAGTGATGATAACGGACCTTTCCAGGTTAAGTCATAAACCTTAATCTTAATTAATCTTAAGTTTAATTAAATTAATTTTAATTCATGCATAAAAATTGGTTGTCTGTAAAGTCGGTTTACGGACGATAGTTTTACGTGATGACGTCATAAAGTATATAAAGTGCGAAGTCAGATACAAAATCAGTTTATAATACTTTATCGTGCTTAAAAGTTTAATTCTTAAATCGCAAATGTGAGTACTTTAAAAACTAATATTTTTTTTTATATTAATTCGTCTCCTCCCGAAACAGGCAAAACTCATTAGAGTATACAGCCATTTCTGTTGTAGCTTTTAACGTCTGTTGCATAAATTCTCGCACCGCGAGAACCACATATATATTTTTAATTACAACGACTACGCGACGTACTTCCGCCTTCCACCATCTTTTTTTTGTAAAAAAAACTTTATAAACTAATAATATTAAGAAGAAAAGCTGTCAGACTGACAGGAGGTAAAAAAATTTTCTGAAAATTTGAAAAAATTAAAATTTTATAAAACCAGTTACCCGACAGCCTCGGCAGTGGATTACCGGCGACACCGCCTCAGCGCCTCACCACCCCGCTGTGTCAGAGGAGGGACAAGTGGCGTCGCGCGTCCCAGTCAACACGCCTCGCCCTCCTCGCGGTGTGGCCGGATCCAGAGATAAGACCTGCTGCTTCTTTCGCAACCAGCGCACCCAATCCACCACGGTTCGCTGATCCATCGCCCGCGTCTGCCGGTAAGGATGACGAACCAGGGACACGCCCCGCTACACCAGCTACGACGGGGCGAAGTCCGCCGCCACCGGTTAGCTTGGGGTTATCGCGCCGTGCGCAACAGCGACGCACGCAAAAGGGCCAACAAAGATAGAAGAGCTGTGTGACATCGCCCCGCAGTCCGACGGATACGGAGCTCTCCGGGATGGGGGTGGTGGTGGCCTACGTGTCTAGTACCACCACCTATCGCTCGTAGCTTGTCTCGCGTCGTCCTGGAGAGCTCCGTAGCCACGGCCTGCACCCACTGGCGTGCTTGGAGGCCTGCCTCCCGCCGTCGGCGGATATTTACCGTTTTTATTTAGATTTTTATTAATTTTGTGTATTTTTATAAGTTTTTGTAGAATATAAAATATGTTAAATTAATTTAAGTACATGATAAAAATGTGAAAATAAAGATTAATTATCAATATAATTTTGTGTGTATTTTTATAAGAAGTCAAAGACATTAAACCCACCCTCTTCCATATAGACCGGACAACAAGAACAAAATCGTAATCTACTACTTAGAACTCTAAATATTTTACTTCATGTTTTTGCTATTCAAAGCTAGATGGCGTATTATAACCTTGAGCTCAAAATGTTTATATGAAAATATCCCCATTGTCCTCTCTATAACCTGGTTTACCGCTGAAGTGCTAGATGTCGCTCCATGAAATCTTCACCAACTGTTCCCAAATTCGATTCATAAGTACACGACAGATTAGCCGTGTGGTTTAAGACGTCTGGTCGGTCACAATATATTGGTGGCAGGGACCGCGGGTTCGAGGCTCGCAAAAGACAAATATATTTTGTATTTCCTACTACTGTATATGTCTCTCTATCGCGCTCTCGCTTGCACACACAGGTTTAGATGGAACGTGACACTTCTTCGTGCGTGCATCCGGTGTTCATCAATTTATGAGACGTGACGTCATCACGTCAAAAACAGAAAAATATGTATCAAAATAGATCTGGTTATTGAATTTTTAAGGGGGCGAAGATATTACACACGTCGAAAGTAAGTTTTATAAAATGTATAGATTAGTTTCAGTTACGTACTTCTCATTAGGTAGCGCCACCGAGTGGTACTAGCTCACCGCTTCTCGGCTTGTACTTCACATAAACACAGCGACCGTGAAACTTCATCACAGGAGCGGGCGGGCGGCGGCGGCATCGGCGGGGGCGCGGGGGCGGTGGTGGCACGGGGGCGGCGCGGCGGCAGCGCGGCGGCCGGCGGCGGCGTGACGCTACGACTAGCGATATTACCTACAGTCTTATGACTGCTTGAAGCTGTCTTCTCGCATTCAAAGGAATAACTAAACCCAGCATTCAAAATTAGTTATGTTCATGTTTCATTTAAACACACAATGACGAGAATCATGACTTGGGCTTAAGAACAAAAGAGAGATCATTCTTATCTTTTAAATGTATCCAAAATTCCAAATGTGACATGTCGACTTTATGTTTCCGTATTAAGGCGCAAATAAGACTCAAAATGTCAACTTTAAACGAAATTGTTGAGCTATTGGTAAAGATAAAAAATCTGTAAAAAATATATGTTATGTATTGATCTTTAATTAACAAACCTAGCGAAAAATAATATATTTTACTACTTTAGAAAGGCGTTAAATAAATCTCAAAAAAAAAAAATTACGAAAAGTACGAAAATTGTACTGTCAAGTTAAATTCTCTTGAGAAGCATAAATTGTTTCAATACAAGACCCTCATAGAAATAATATCGACAATATTTTTCCCTACAATCTTAGCGAAAAAAAAATTTTTTTTTCCATGGTGTAGACAGACGACTGACTACACCTCGCTGAGTAAGGGCGCGCGGTGTGTAGTCAGCGTACAGCAGATTAGACCGACCAATCAGAGCGTGGCGTCTCGTCTCAATGGGCACTGTGTAGTGCGCGACAACTTACTTTGCTTACGCGCCTACTGGGTTTGTTCCAATTGCGGTGGTACGGGTGACGCTGGCTTTCCTCGAACTTAGTTGGTCTCGAGTCTCGAGGGCTTCTTTGTGTATGTATGTATGCCGACTGCGGTAGTTATTCTAGGCAGATATTCATTCAGTGTCCTTCGGGCTCTGTCGCTTTGAAATAAGTTAAAATATTAATATGGAGTCACGAATCGTTTTCATCATAAAGAGAGCGTCTCGTCTTTTTGATGTGATTCTTCTTGTTCTTTAGTGAATTATGTTGGTTTACTGCAGAACATGTACCAGGTACCTATCTACTGTACTTTTTTATGGTTCTGTATGTGTATGGCGGATATGCAAACAAATATAAAAAAAAGTAAAGAATTAAGGGGGGTCCCCATACAAGAAACGTACTAAGAATGGATTAGTACATATTCACGCTACTGAAAAATATATGGCGTCACAGGTATTTTTGCATTATAGAAAGATAAAATATAGACGAATGTGGTTTATTAACAGGTATGGTATAGCGGATCTACGGAACCCTCCATGCGCGGGTTAAAACTCGAACTTGGCCGATTTTTTCATTTAGAGTTCGTAAGCACTTCCTCAATGAAAGGGAAATTTGCATTCTCAAAAAGATTCTTCAGGGACTCTTACACGACGAAAATAAAATTGCCCCTGTAGTTACCCCTTATTGGTTGCATATTTACTTACGCCTACATTTTGTCTATGGGATTTGGCATTTTCACAGGTGGAATTTTACCAATGAAATGCACGAGTAACTCATTTCTAGTAGGTTACACTTACATCACCAAATTATTGTTGAGAGCTGAGTAGTAGGGACGAAAGTGAATAAATCAGCTTATAATTGTGACTTTAATCCGGATGGAGTCACGGCCACAGAGATATACGAAGCAAATCCATAAAGGCTAAAATCACACACGCAGCAAATACCACAACCAAATGACATTGCCAATAAACAACAAGTGCCAGTATAATAGGGCTGTGGCCGACATTGATATCCGCAGTTCATCCGCGGGCCATCCGCACTTATGAGGATAGACAATGAACAATGAGGTACAAGAGACTACAGTACCCGGCAGTAAATAATGAACATTCCGTTTTAGAAAGAGACAATCCGGTTGTTTATCGTCGTCCCTGCCGCACGAACTCGCACGTCCCTGTGCGACAGGGACGACGCTCTACAACCTGATTCTTTCTAAAGCTCGACGTTCATTTATTTACGTCGAGGTATTGTACTTATCTTGCCGACGTTTCGACTCTCGTTAAAGAATATTACAGAACTTGATTTTATTTATTTGGTTTTAGTTCGCAATTGTTCATGATGCTAGTAGATCGGTTTTTATTTCTATAATTCTTGTAAATTAATTACCTCGGTAAGAATAACTTCAATTTGATTATGATCTTTAGTATCAACAAAGACTAAAATAATAATAAAAACATCTATCTTGTATGTCAAACAAAGGCCAATTCACAAACACAATCTTTAATTTATCCAAAGATGTTGGCACTGAATTATATATTTTTCACTCCAACGCACACAATACTTTGTCCTGAAACATAAATACATTTTAATGAAACTGTGCTATATTCATAGAATAGGACGGAGCCTTTATGACTTCCTATAATACAATTAAATGTAGACTCCTGACCGTTTCAATGTGGCAAGTGCAGACATTTCAAAGAAAACCTACAATGTCGGAAGCGTATTGTGTCGTAATAAAGTCTCCCGTAGTAATAAAATGACCGTTTGTACCGGATTATACTTGTAAATATGTATGAAATACGTATAATTATTATTTGATGAACTGGAAATACTATTTCATGTTATTTTTACTTTCGACAATAACTCCAATTTCCGAAACAGAGAAAAGCATTATATAATAATTATATTCTATATTATAAGAAAATTAATTATGACATTAAAATTGACTACAGGCAAAACCGTAAATTAAATTATACCTATAGAATCTTTTAAATTAATAGATACGACTGATTGGTTGACACTATACATTGGTTGGTATAATTTAAATTGGGACTATACCCATGATGTCAGCCAACCCATAACACCTTGGTTAACTGGGTGCTATATCAGTCAGTGCTTTCCCTTTGGTCGTACCGACTACAATGAACTAGGCCGAAAACATGAACATTTACATATTTTGCATATTGCGCTATGACCAACCTTTCATTCAGTGCGGTAGTGGTAGCAATTCGAACGGGTTGAACCCTACCACCTAGCAGTAAGGTAAGGGAATGATCGTACAGTTTTAAGTGGAATCCGAGCCATGGCCACTGGCCAGCCCCAACGATCAAACCTTGACCATTCAAGTTTTAACCGCGCCCGGTTCATTCATGATTGGACGTCGGAGTAGCACCATCAAGCCTGACTGAATGTACATGGCAATCCCGTATTCTGGGTATTTAAATCGTTGCCGTGTGGGGCGGGTATTTGTAAAGAATAGCCCCCAATGCATCTCTCCCCGTGCCTGTCGCAAAAGGCGACTAAGGGATATGACTCCCTTCTATATTACTAGGTGGTACGGTTTAACCCGCCCGGGTTGGTACCACCGCACTGAATGAAAGGTCGGTTGAAACGGCTATGTAAATAGTTTGTGTTTTCCGTCCAGTTCAGTGTAGCCTTAGGTTTCCCGGTGGGGTAGGCGGAGACAACAGATTCCAAGTGGCACGATCTTGACACACCTCTGCCGCCTATTCCACTCTCATAATGTTCTTCATGCATGCTCGTCGGTTACGGGTATTGCGCACTTGACCCTTTTTGAGCACATGCCCGATCTGGTCCAGGTACGAGCGTGTAGGGCGACCCTTCCCGACTCTTCCACTCACATTTGCTTCGTGTAGCTAAACGTGTTGTGCTGCAATTTACCAGAGCTCTTGAAGCACAACACCCATTACTCTGCTTACCTCAATTGTCGGGATACATCGTGTGGTATGTAGGTTAAATCGTTGCCGGTATCCGCATCCGCATTATTCACCCGGCGCATCACTAAACACCACGTCGGGCGCTCTCGGGCTAATCGCCGGCACTAAAACACTCAATCTTGAGTCCCCTCGAGGCAGCCAGCTCTCCTCGCTCGGGCTGGGGGGGACCCACACGGGCCCGCAAGACCCCGCGCCCGTGTCCCCCTCGCTAGACCCATCGAACCCGATTACGCTGAGGCGCCACTTCGCGACGTTATAAGAAATACTCATCAACGCGAGAGCTAACTCTTGAGATCGTTACGCTAACGGTTTTGTTGGTATGGGCGCGAGTTGGATTTGTTTATAGGAAGCGTTTTGACATTGAAAATGTCTTTTCGATCGCTTCCGTATAGTCCCCGATTTCGAGCGAGAGAGCGAATTCGACCTGGTGTCGTGAGTTTTAAGGCTACGTGAATATTTAGGGTGCCGAATGACTGAAATAATGAAAAAAATTATTCAAAAAAAGGTTTGAGAGTTTTTGAGAAAATCGCAATAAAACGCTTAAAATAGCCGTTTTAGGGGGTTTTAAAAGGACACTTTTAAACATATTTCTGAATATTTATTTCAAACTTTTATATTTTTATATTTTAGATTGACTCAAGATCTGAGGATACTTTTTTGATTTTTATGAAAAAAGTTAAAAATTTAGGAGCACCACCGTCTGCGCCCCCGCCGCCATCCTCACTCACCGCATGTCTTTCGTTCCCACCTGCGGAACATTAGATCATTTTTACACGAAATTAATCCATTAGTTTGTATGAAAACTGTAACTTTTTATTTAAAGGGAATTCAGAAAAAAGTTATTGACTTTTTTGTTACTATAGATCCCAATAATCATTTCCTAAATTTAATGTAGTGGCCGTTACAACAGCCTTTAGATAATGAAAACTTTGTTAGCAGCGTTTCAATCATATACGCATGTAATAGGCCTACAGAAGGCACAGCCTGAGTAGTAGGGTAAAATGTTTCGATAAAGCAATATTCTAATGTTTGTTAATTTTATATAGGTATAAATGTTATTTATCCATCGTATCAGTTATCACTAACTAGCTTTCGCCCGCGGCTTCGCTCGCGTGAAATTCATATTTAAAAAAGAAGAAAGTAAGGTAAGCCCGCTACCGTACCTTTCGGGTGTCGCGCGGAACAATTCGGTTTGTATGAGAGCCACATCTTAGCGTAACTGGAACTGAATTTTATTTAGCCTATCCTGTGTCTCGTATAGGAAAATGTGCTTGTATGTACTAAGTTTCATCGAATTCGGATGATCGGTTTAAGAGTTAAAGAACATACATACAATATACATACATACAGAAAATATTTCTAAAAATAGTCAATTTATGTAGTTTTAGGATCATACATGGAGTCTACAAACGCAGTATCTCATTTTATTTTATTTTTTTATGGAAACAAAGTAACAATCATAAAACAAAGTAACTTACTCCATGACCATCCCTTACAGATTTGTTATTAGTATTGATTGATGAGATGAGATAATTTTATTTCTCTTTACTTAAGATTGTAGAGGTAAACGTGGCGCCCATGCGCACTGCGCACCCCTTCTCTTGTGACCGTGTACTCCTGGGGGTACGCGTAGCACTATTTGGGAATCGATGCAGTAGACCTATGGCTAAATATGAATTTTTTTTGTTTTTTTATGTAATCCGGTTTGGGTGGCTGAGTCGGAGGGGCCAAAGCACATGCTCCGACCAGCCAATATCACCTCCGAGAAGTTAGGTGGCATACCGGGGACTTCCCTGGATTGCTGGCTATACTGGACTATATGAGAACACAACCGAGGCTGCTATGCGGCCATCTTACATCCAGTACGGTGGTACCAACCGAGTCGGCTACAATTTGAGCCTACCACCTAGTAAGGGGCAAGGGAAGGGACCTACAGTTTTACACCGGTTCCGAACGATGAAGCAGCAGGTGTAGGTATACATTAAAAATTTTTCGTCAGAAAAAACTCATTGGTACACGCCGACCGGATTTGAACCTCGGACCTCTCGCATGAGAAGCCGATGCCCAAACCACTCGGCCACCCGCCGCCTGGGTGGTGGGTGGCCGAGTGGATAATTTTGGGTTAATAGAGGACGAAAGCTATAACACTGTATTGTGGTAACGCTGTACATTATGACAAGAAAAGACAAACGCTCATTACAACTGTGAGTCACAGCTGTGACTGTAGGGTGGGGGGTTAAAATTCCGGCAAAATGTCCGTCTAACTTGGTCTAGATAACGCTGTAACTTAAAGCAAGTTAATGATAACTTTCGATTAAGAAAAGGATGGATTTGAAAGTCATAGCAAATTATCTTATTCATAATAATTAGGAAGGCCACCAGCCGCCGCAATTAAAATTATTTTAATTGCGGCGGCTGGTGGCTGAGTGGTCTGGGAGTCGGCAGAGGTCCGAGGTTCGAATCCAACCGGCGTGTACCAATGAGTTTTCTGATTTGAATAAATGTACGTACCTATTGCTCGATGTTTCGAGATCCATGCAGAAGTATAGGTCCAGCGGAGTGACTGGAAGAAATGACCTAAGGCCATAAGCCTGCCCTTGGCATGCATAGTGTGGATAGTGGCATAAAGTGTATTATTACGATTAATCTATGCAGTAAAAAATCATCCAATTTATTTTACGAATACTGACACGACTGGCTACATCACCTACAACATCCGTGATGTCACGTACGCCTTTACGTACTTGACGCCTTGGTGAACTAGATGCCATGTTAGTGTTTCCCATTTGTCAAGTCGGCTACAGTGTTCTGTGTGGAAACTACGAATTATTTCCATATTCGTTTCGACCGATCTCCATTAAGTGCGATAGTACCAACCCGACCGTCTTAAACCCTATCACTTATTAAGGTAAGTAGGGAAGGGACCTACAGTTTTACGTGGAATCCGAACCACGGTCAGCCTCCAACGGTCAAACGGCCACCCATACAAGTTCTGACCGTAACAGGTGTGCTTAAGATCACGAACGCCAGACATGGCACCTAGTACACCGACGTGTTACGGGATGACATCACGAATGTTGTACATAAGTTATCTTGCCAACCGTGTCGCTACAGAAACACAAAATTGAGTCAATAGAAACCTTTTAAAAATTACCATGATCCTCTTACCATGACTCCCTTCTTATATTACTAGGTGATAGCACTGAATGAAAGGTCGGTCGAAACGGCTATGTAAATGGTTTGTGTTTTCCGTCCAGTTCAGTGTAGCCGGCACGACCGAAGGGAAGCACTAACGTGGCACCAATTTCACTCGGTGTTATGGGCTGACATCACGCATGTTGTAGGTGATGTAGCCAACCGTGTCAGTTTCTATAAAAAAAAAACATTCTTTAAAAAGTCTCAAAAACTGTTTAAACTATTTGAAAAGTTCTTCAATAACTTTCGTATCTCTGTCATAATCTTGGCTCACTTTCAATAATAAGACGGGTGAAAGACCCTTTTCAAGCCGACGCTCATGATGACAAATTGGAAAATTCCCCGAAAATTTGTCTCTCGCTCGCCTCATCCGGCCTACTCGTTCTGGGTATGCCAGGTCAGGCATGTACAGTCCAAAGTCCGAACTCCGCCCGGGCTAGTTCACATTTCTCCGTTATAACTTGCAGCTGAGATAAACCCACTGTTTGCAGTCGCCTGCTATAAGCTGATAACTCAATGTGGTTTTGTCAGTAACTTTCCGGGTCCATTTTGGTGAGTTTCGTGGCGGTACAGACATAAATAACTAGATAGATGGAGAGATAGAGAGAGAGAAAGAGAGAGAGAGAGAGAGAGAGAGAGAGAGAGAGAGAGAGAGAGAGAGAGAGAGAGAGAGAGAGAGAGAGAGAGAGAGAGAGGGGGAGAGAGAGAGAGAGGGAGAGAGAGAGAGAGAGAGAGAGAGAGAGAGAGAGAGAGAGAGAGAGAGAGAGAGTAAATCGTGTCAGTTTCCATTAAAAAAAACAAAACCAAAAAAAACCAAGAGCTGGGCGGCCATCACTGGCACCATACAACATTTCCATGCAGACATATCCCTTTCAGAAATTTCCTCTAGTCGACTTTTGAATGTTTGAAAGTCGATTAATATAGTACAATATAATTTTGTGCAGAACAATAATTAAAGTGTAATTTTCATAAAAAAATAAAAATTGTATTTCAGCACAATAAACTAAAAATTAAACAGAAAAGATAAGTGTTTGCTTTGCCGCGCTATTTCTCTGAATAATATAAGAACAATAATAATCACACAGCGACCATACAAAGCGTACAAGTGGCGGCGGGTGGCGGAGTGGTCTGGGCGTCGCTTTCTCTTGCGAGAGGTCCGAGCTTCGAATCCGATCGGCATATTGTATCAATAAGTTTTTTTTTATTAAAAAAAAATTACGTGCATACCTTCACCCGTTGCTTCATATTTCGGATTCCATGTAAAAATGTAGTTCCACCGGATGGGTTGACTGGAAGTAATTGCCTCAGGCAATAAGCCCGCCCCTGCCACGCATTAAGTGGCATAAATTGAATTATTATTACAAGTAACTATATAAGACATGCATATGTAACCCGGCAACCGGGTGCTGGAATAACATCCCACCCTCAAATTAGACAACTTAAAAAAATGCGAACCTTCAAAACACATTATAAAAATACCTACCTATTACAATTACAGAAGACCATCAACCACTAAATCTATTAATTTTATTATCAAATTCAATAAATACTCACACCTACTACCTTCACACAACAGCATTATTACACTATTCATTCATATTTTTAACACATCGCCTGTCTTTTCTTCTTTCCTACCTACCTTTCACTTACATTATTGTCACTTTTTAACCGACTTCAAAAAAGGAGGAGGTTCTATGTTCGGCTGTATGTATTTTTTTATTTTTATGTATGTTCAGCAATATCTTCCCCAATTGTGAACCGATTTCGATGATTCTTTTTGTGTTCGGTTCAGTCTAGCTCCAAGGTGGTCCCATTTTTTTTTGGTCAAGATCGGATTGGAAAGCGAGGCGGAATCGCGAGGCCAAAGGCCGAGCGATGAAGGCCGAGCGATTCCGCCGAGTACATTAATAGCAAATAAAAATTACTAAAAAAACTGTGAAATAAAAAACTATTTAAAAAAATATAAAAACCGCCTTCAAAAATGTATGAAATAAAAAAATAAAAATCGAACCCTAGAGTTGAAGGCGGTGTTGCTAAAGCAAGCAAAAATAACCGACCGCCTTCAACTCTAGGGTTCGATTTTTATTTTTTTATTTCATACATTTTTGAAGGCGGTTTTTATATTTTTTTAAATAGTTTTAGTTTTTAGTTAGGTACCTACAAGGTTAGGCTTAAAATCAGCGGCACTGAAATGCCAGTGCCACATGCTGCGCCTACACCTTTTTTTCAATTCACGAGTTATAAAATCAACGACGACATCTGTATATTGTATAAAGACTGTATATTATGTTATTAATAAGTTCATCCCGTGTTATGGGCTGACATCACAGACGTTGTAGGTGATGTAGCCAACCGTGTCAGTTTCCATAAAAAAAAAATTGAATTTAATGTACTTACACACATTTCAACATCGAAGTAACGAGTACCTTGCGTCGATCCTAATATCCGTTTTCCCGCACCTTTAGCAGCCGCGCCGCGCCGCCTCCGCCGCGGCCATATTTGGGACTGTTTTACCAGCTACGAAAATAGCGAGCAAAGTGGCCATTTTTAAAAATAAGCTCTCAAGGAACGCGCACTCAAGTCGCCCGGCGGAGGCTGGACGGAGGCTTCGCGGGAAAAATCTAAAAGTCTTGAGACGGAGTGCCCGTTACTGTAGCGCGGGAGCGAGTGGTGTGTATAACTACGTCACTGCCTAATTTAGACAAAATCCCTACCTATTATGAAAATTAGTAATTAGAGGGACTGTGTAATTTTTTTTTATGGAAACTGACATGGTTGGCTACATCACCTACAACATCCGTGATGTCAGCCTATAACACCGGGTGAACTTGGTGCCATGTCAGTGCTTCCCTTCGGTCGTGCCGGCTACACTCAACTGGACGGAAAACACAAACTATTTTCATAGCCGTTTCGATCGACCTTTCATTCAGTGCGGTGGTACCAACCCGGGCGGGTTAAACCCTACCATCTAGTAATATAAGAAGGGAGTCATATCCCTTAGTCGCCTTTTACGACATACACGGGGAGAGATGCAGTGGGGCTATTCTTTTAAAGTACCGGCCCCACACGGTACAAGTCAGTTTAAGGGTCCAAGTGCGTAGTACCCGTAATCTACGAACATGTATGAAGAAGTTGATGAGAGTGAAAGAGGCGACAGAGGTGTGTATGAATATGCGGCAGTTTTTTACTATGAATCACGTCATCAAAATTACCTTGGAACTTGAATGTTTTTATAACTTTTTTGGTCGGTGTTGTGCTATAATTTACAAGAGTACTTGCAGCACAACACCGACTATTCTGCTTAGCCCGATTGTCGGGATACAGCGTGTGGTAAGTACGTATGTATTTTTAGCACTCGTTGAATTTTGTTTTGTTATAGGTGTTCTTCTAGCACATTCGGAAATTCAATAATTCTACGCTACGCGTTGTTCTCCGCATCATTTTGTATGGAGAAACGAAGTTCGCAAATCTATCACTAGAAGCGCTGCTCCGTTACGCGGTGAAGGTTAAATCTCGTGATAAGGGTACAGTACAAATGACATTGTTGAGTAGGCGCTCGCTCGTGTTCTAGTGCATCTAACAGGCGTATTGTTGTCTAAGATTTATGTGAAGGAAAAGTTCTGCTGGCTCACGCTGTAGGTAGGTAAACATGTTGACTGGAAGCGCGATTAATTCTTCATCCTTTCTGGTGCAATATGCTGCGCTTTCGAGCTGGTTCTTTTGTGATAGCTATTTGTAATTTACAACGGTTTTCAGGAGACAATGCGAGGACTTTAGCAGGCGACTTAGTTATTTGTTTTTATGGAACCGGACACGGTTGGCTACATCACACTACACCCGTTATATCAGCGCATAACACCTTGGTTAACTAGGTGCCATGTCAATGTTTTACTTTGGTTGTGCCGGCTATACTGAACTGGTCGGAAAACACGAACTATTTGCATAGCTGCTACGAACGATCTGTCATTTAGTGCAGTGGTATCAATCCGGACGGGTTAAATCCTACCTCACCTATTAAGATATGGGAAGGGTCTGCAAATTCCAACCACGGTCAGCCTCAACAGTGAAATAGTCATCAATCCAAGTTCTGACGCCATCCGGGTGTGATTAATTTTAGGATCGAACGTCGATCCATAGCACCACCCAGCTATCGAGGCTGACATTGTAATTGTTTAACATTGAAGTGTAATTCAATATAGACAAATATGATCGAATCATAAGTGAAGCGAGTACTCTTTCCTGCAGTACAAAAATCAATTTAACGTATAATGTTATATCTTCCAGGCAACCTTGTATCTACAGTATATTTTTTTGTGGTAGTGAATTCGAAAAATTTAAGAGGATCATATTTTTTTGTTTTGCTTTAAAAAATTTAAAGAGCAATGTCGTTTATTTGAGCACTAGATCACCCCTTAAAATTTTCCGAGTAATCGCTGAACCATTCTGTATACATACCTATATATATAATATGTGAAGGTATATACTATATGCCTTCACAAAACAGAACATGCTTAACACCCACACACACGCACACGCTCACATGCGCATAAACATACAAATACACACACATGTGCACAGAGTTATTAGCTATCTACTTAAAAGTAAGTTAGTAGGCATAACATATTTATAGCTTATTATTTATTAAACAGTTAAAATCTATAATTGGCTTTTATTATATTCTAGGTTATACACTAAATGTAATCACCTATTGTAAAACTGCTGTTGATTTCCAAAATAAACGAAAATAAAATATTTAATTTTGATCTCACTAGCTGAAGAAAACGTGCCACCAAGAATTAAATAATAAAATCAAAAGTAAAAAAAAAATTGGTTTTCCTATTATACACGGTGTTAACTTTAATGGGCGACATTCCCGAAAGGGGGTTATTCTGGGTCACATACTGATGCCGAAAAAGGGGGTAAGGTTTTTTTTTGAGCTTTGGTTTTAAAATTTTCAATTTCTATATTTGGTATAAAAACATGGTATTTCGTAATAGGAATCGCACTGCTTTACCAAAAAAATCGAAAGTTGGGTAATTTTTCAAATAAACCAAAAAATTCACATTCATATCGACACGATACAACAGCTAGCGCGCGACACGTTGTCAGTCAGCTGGGTACACAGTTACACACGGTCGCAGGCGCGCGGAGGCGCTCGCTACACCATTCCAAAGATAAATTGTCGTTGAGGTAAAATTATTAATAAAATATGCAATTTTTTTTTAACTATTTTACATTTTATTTTTAAGTACCACAAAATAATCAGTATACGAAATGGTTTATTATTCAGTAATAAAATTGAAATGTCGCGCAAAAAGTTAACACCGTGTATACCTAGGTATTATTGACTATTATTGTCGCCCTATCGGAATCCCGGACTCCAAGGAATCATCGCCCTGTCGGATCACAAAGGGAACGGAATAATTCTATCTCGTAGCGAAAAATCCAATTATGTTTCACCTGCTCGGCTTCATCGCCACGAGCTCCAATTAAAATCCTCTCCTTAATAAATTCATGATTCCGCAAAACGACACTAGTGGAAAATTTTTATGATTTCAAAGGCGAGAGCTGCTAAAATGTATTATTTAAGGTACAGATACACATGCTTGCGGACCGCATGAGACGGTGCTTAAAAAGAATAGCCCCACTGCATCTCTCCCCGTGGATTGCCCCATGATGAAGTCGTGACACAGTGTGGGTGCTATGGCCGCAAGGCTGGTGCGCTCGGGTCAGTGGCGGGTGAATCAGTGCATCTCTCCCCGTGCATGTCGTAAAAGGCGATTGCGGGATAAGGACAAGATGCCACGCTAAAAGGCGACAGTCTGCTACTGCTACCACACGCTGTATCTCGATAATCGGTGTACGCAGAGTAATCGGTGTTGCGCTGCAAGTACTCTTGCAAATAACAGCAAAACACCGACCGCCACGTTTTGCAATGTATTAGGACAAGATAAAAATATCAAGCAGCAAGTAAGGTACGGAGACCCACCTGATGCATGACTCGGTGGAATAGTATCGCGCCAAGGTGAGAGGTGGCTAACCTGTCGCCCTTTAGCACGGCACCTTGTCCTTATCCCTTAGTCGTCTTTTACGACATACACGGGGAGAGATGCAGTGGGGCTATTCTTTTTAAGTACCGGCCCCACAACCAGATTGTCTCTTTCTAAAGCCCGATGTTCATCACTTACTGCCGGGTACTGTACATAGTTTATTTGCCTAAAAGTAAAATTAATAAGATTTATCCTCGCCGCACAAATAATCGCTTTTCTTTCAATCCTCACAAAAATATTTTTCCAAAAGCGTCGTCGTCCCGTCCGCTCGCTCTGTACGTGAACACTCTGAACACATCTCCCGGCGACAATTCCCGTTATTTTTCTTACGAGACGGTCGTTAGAGGACGCGAATAGAAAAAGTTTTGCTCATTTGCAATATGAAACTTGCGGACGGTTCAGCTGACACAATCCCATTACGTCTGTGTCGGCGGGGCTCCTGCTGTTGTTTTTTCGCCTCTTTTCTTCGGCTGTTGTTATAACTTTAATTGAATCTAAATCGACTTGCATCGCGTACTTTTTGCGATCTCTCGCTCGGACGTCGTGGCGCTCGCGAATTGTGTTTATTAGTTTTAACTAAGAACATTTAAATTTTTTTTTCGTTTATTTTAAGACATACCTAGATAATAAACCTAAAAGATAAACCAAGACCGTTTTAAATTTTTTTTTCCTTTATTTTAAAACATAGATGTTTTAACCAAGAGCGTCCTTGAATTTTTTTTGTTTATTTTAAAACATAGATGTTTTAACCAAGAGCGTTATTGAATGTTTTTTTCGTTTATTTTAAAACATAGATGTTTTAACCAAGAACGTTCTTGAATTTTTTTTTCGTTTATTTTAAAACATAGATGTTTTAACCAAGAGCGTTATTGAATGTTTTTTTCGTTTATTTTAAAACATAGATGTTTTAACCAAGAGCGTTCTTGAATTATTATTTTTTCGTTTATTTTAAAACATTAATGTTTTAATCAAGAGCGTTCTTGAATTGTATTTTTGTTTATTTTAAAACATAGATTTTTTTATGGAAACTGACACGGTTGGCTACATCACCTACAACATCCGTGATGTCAGCCCATAACGCCGGGCGAACTTGGTGCCACGTCAGTGCTTCTATTCGGTCGTGCCGGCTACACTGAACTGAATAGATCTTTTAACCAAGAACGTTCTTGAATTTTTTTTAGTTTATTTTAAAACTGATTTTCATGGTACATAGGTTTTATATTTATGTGGTGACCGAACCGGTAAACCGACCGGTGATCTCAATAACCGCTTAAGATATACACTTCAAAGTTATTTAGAATAGAATAGAATAGAAAATTCTTTATTGCTCCACAAATATTTCACAAGAATAATACAATGAATACAGTTACATGAGGTGCAAAGGCGGACTTATCCCTTAAAGAGATTTCTTACAGCCAACCTTTAGGTGTGTGAAATGTGTAAAAAATGGAATGTAGGTAGTAGCAAAGATAAGATGTGACAATTTTTTATTTAAAAATACATATAAGGATTTATGAAAGCCTGAAAAATATAATTATATTTATATAAGTAATACTACGTTATTTACTTGCAGTAAGGACTAAACGAACTACTTTTTAATTAATTTAGATTTATTGACATTACGTTCCAGAGTTATGACCTCGGACAGCGCGTGTGACAAACGTACGAACGAACGGACGGACGCACGGACGAACGTCTAACCGATTTTATAAGAGTCCCCTACGGAACCCTAAAAAGGTGTTTCACGTCAAGGGGTATTGAATACATTGCCTATCGCCAACGAAGCGTGGCTTTATGCACTAGGCCACAAGCCGATCAAGTCAGAAAGGTTTTCTGAAATTCTTGCGATATTCACTGCGAATTAATTCGCGGAAGCGGTAGTTTGCAGCAAACGTGCCCGGAATTTAAACATTCAAAATAATTGTCGCTCTCTTGTTCTATTCGTTTCAACTTCAAATTTTCCGTACAACAAGGAAATGAGAAGCTGTCGTTGTTGTATGCAAAATGTGAAACTAATTCGTTTTAACACGATAAACTTAATTAAAATAGGTAACATTATCAGGTTCTAAAAAAAAGATAAACTTTATCTTCTCTGTTCTATATTTTCTCTAGGTACAGCACAACACCGGACACCACGTTTAGCAAAGTATTCGTACAAGATAACTATCAAGCAGCAACTAAGGCACAAAGACTCACCCTCTGCATGACTCGGTGGAAGGATATGAATATCCTTATAACTCGAGAACCACTTCATCGATTTACATACGGTTTTTAACCCCCGACGAAAAAAGAGCGGTGTTATAAGTTCAACATGGGTGTGTATGTGTGTATGGGTGTGTCTGTCTGTGGCATCGTAGCTCACAAACGGATGGACCGATTTGGATACGGTTTAATTTTTTTTTTTTTTTTATGGAACCTGACACGGTTGGCTACATCACCTACAACGTCCGTGATGTCAGCCCATAACACCGGGTGAACTAGGTGCTATGTCAGTGCTTCCCCCTTTGATCGTGCCGGCTACACTAAACTGGTCGGAAAACACAAACTATTTACACAGCCGTTTTGACCGACGTTTCATTCATATTTACAAAGAGTTTGTATTACGTCGCTGCGCAGCGACGTAATACAAACTCTTTGCATATTTATTAGAAAACAGGTTTAATCGTCATGGTTGTTAGCTATATTTACAATCAAGTAATTAAGTAATGAAAACATTAATTATCTTAAAAAGTGGGCCGATTTGCATGCTGTTTTTTTTAAGACTTGAGATAAAAGTTAAATTAGAAATTAAAAAAACCCCCAACCCTTAAAACGTCAAAAATAATTTCCGTTTACTTAAAGGAGTCATGGGAAACCGATAAGTAAATAAAATATAAAAATTCAGAGCAGCGCGGGAATTTACTTAGCGATCCCCCGACTCCTTTAAGTAAGTAAACAGAAATTATTTTTGACGTTTTAAGGGTTGGGTTTTTTAAAATTTGTAGTTTAACTTTTATCTTCACTGTTACATTCTGTCACTACTCCACATGGTTTTAGGCTTTATAAATCATAACGCTACGTCATCGGCGGCCTGGGCTGTGAGCAAAAGGTAACGCGAAGCGAAGCCGCGGTCAAAATCCATTTGACTATAAAGTGATTGCACAACATGGGCACCAGGCATCTCTTTAGAAAGTGGGAAATAGGGTCACCAAACTATCGGCAGTACGTCGGACGACATGACCTGAACTTTGCCAATTTACCTGTCCCCTACTTCCCTCTTACCCCGCGCTACTCTGCCCCGCTCCGCCCCTTGACGTGCGGGTCAATTCACTATCAGATGAATCGTACATCGTATTAATTTTAGATCGACCAAACCCCGTTTTCAACACATTCGGCTGCGATACCGTGTGTAAGTTACAATTTTGAAGATTCGATTATTTATAAAAAAATATATTTTTATTTTACTTTTACAAATTATTAATTGGTACAATATAAGAGGTAAACACGCAGGCACGATGTGCACTTACGCGGTACAATAGCAGTATCAGAGTGCTCGCCCTTAGTGGTGCGGCCTTTATATATCATAATCTAATGACATTGTTTGTTAATAAACAATTAGATAACAATTAGATATTACTTATACTAATGGTACAAAAGGTTGCTTAATAACTAGGTATTTGGGGACCTTAACTCCCCTCCCTTTGAACTGAGAATAATCCTGTGGGGATTGTTCGAAGAGGAACGGAAGCCGGATCTTCTCCTTCAGTCGTTGTCGTAGTAGACGCTCTTGATTTAATCTTGTAGATGTAGTAGGCTGCTGCTGCCACCGTGATCAGTCCTAGGGTGACGAGGGCGTTCACCCAGAAGGGTTCATGACGTAATGGAGGTTCTGCGGTGAGCTGCTCCATTTGATCTAACTAGTCTTATTTGGTCTGCATTGTCGAAGCGCAGTAATGGTCGTGGCACCTGTTTCACTACAATGTCTCTGTATTCGGGGACTTGATACGTCTCTTTGTTTAACACATTTGATATTAGCACATTGTTATTGACAGTAACTTTGCACCTTGTGCTTGACACTATTACACTGTTTTGTATTATTTCTGTCTTACGCTGGCCTTCACAGTCCGACACTAACTTAGTGGGGTCCTGGCTGAAGATCGACTGGATGCTCGATGAGATGACGTCGATGTGCAGAGAGGGGCATTGCACCGGTACTATGGTACAAGCTGCTGGAGATTCCATGGTGAGGACTGCCTGCTCACAGGGGGTCAGGTCCAGGATTCCCTTGCGGCATACGTAGAAGTCGCTGTAGTCGTCGCACACGTCAACCACGCCAAGCTGTTCTTTGTGTCGCAGTACTCGTCTAGGACGGGATGCGGGAAAGGTACAGGAAGTAATATTTTTCAGGATTACGGGTGTAATGGAGACGTACTCATAAACCTCTTCCTCTACCAAGGGTAAATTTACAACAAATTGAAGGACGTTATTCAGTTGAAAGTATTCTACCTTAATGATTTTTTTGCAATACTTTAATATTGGGCGAAATGAGTTGGCCTGACGGGATGAATTTTAGTGCGTCTCCTTTCGCTCTTTATTTATTCTTTCTATTACACCTCTTTTTCGCTTTTCCATATGCTCAAAGATTTTCTGCTGAATCTGGGGAAGGAGCTCCCTCTGTCTTGCTACAAATTCGGAAATTATTATTTGCTCCTTATTTATATTAACATCGCTATTTCTACCGAAATGAACTTCAAAGGGTTTGTATTGTGTAGTCGAGTGGATGGTGTTATTGTAGGCAAGTACGGCTAACGCTACGAGGCTTTTTATTTCGGTTTCGCCAAAACTAGATATATTTACTCGTATCCCTTCTAATAGAGTCGAGTGAAACCGTTCGATGTCTGAGTTGGAGTTATGGTGATAAGGAGTCGTTATATGAAGTCCTACGTTATACATAGTGAGCAGGTCCTTTACTGTTTCGTTGTGAATATTAAAATCTCCGTCTGAAACTATTATCCTGGGTACGCTGGTCTCGCTAAAAATAGTCAGAAGCGCTTCGCAAATGTTTGTGGCATTTTCTCTTACTAGGGGCTTACAGATAGCGTATTTTGAAAATTTATCGACTGCCGTGAGGTATTTTTGTCGTTTGACCTCGAACACGTCGATATGCCAGATTTCCATCGGCTTTACGGGAGTAGCAGTTATTTCCATAGGGGTATTTATAGGGTGCCTGTCATATTTTGATTTGTTACAAGTGGTACACTGACCTATATAAGTTTTTACATCTTTTTTCATATTTAACCAATAATATTTTCGCTTAATTTCTAAGATAGTAGCGTCAATACCTTTATGATTGTTATTGTCCGTGTGGGTTGTCCTAATGACCTCTAATTGTTTTTCTTTGTCATCTATTTCTTCCAGCATTTTTGTGTACCTAATTAGTGTTAGTGAGGACTTATCTATGACTCGTCGGTATATTTCGGATATTTCTAAAAATAGTAGTTCGTCCTTGCATATCAGTGCATATTTGTTTTTGTCTAGATAACGCTTTACTAGGTCAAGAAATTGTGTCTCTATGTCACTGATTGTCAAGAAGAAATGGTGGTCAGTCCCTTTGCGTTCGTGAGCTGTTTGGTCGGATGTATGCAAAAATAATCTATTCATGCGCGGACTGGGGTGCTCTGACCTTGACACAATGCCTGCGTCGCTACCTTCTACGTTTGAGTGCATGGATTGGTTTTCACTATCTTCGGTTGAGTCCGTGGATGACCCGTTTTCCGCTACCATTGATTGACCTTCATTTATATTTAATTCAATTCTAGATAATGCGTCAGCTACGTAATTAGCTGCGCCTTTTTTGTGTACTATCTCGTAGTCGTATTCCTGTAATTTTAACCTCCAACGAGTTAATTTTGCGTTGGCATCTTTTAGGCGACAGAGCCAGACTAGTGGTTGGTGATCTGTTTCGATTTTGAAATGCCTGCCGTAGATGTACGGGCGAAATTGTTGTAAGGCCCATAGCACACACAACAATTCCTTTTCCGTAGTGTTGTACCTAGATTCTGTCTCTGATAGAGTGCGTGAGATGTAGGCTACTGGGTGGCCTTCCTGGCTTAGGACAGCGCCTAGGGCTTTATCGCTTGCGTCGGTCGTGACCGTAAATGTTTGATCGAAGTCCGGGTACCTAAGCAGAGGCGGATTACTGAGTAACCGCTTGCATTCCTCGAATGCTTCTATAAATTCTTCGGTGTGGATTATGGTGGCGCCTTTCTTTGTGCAGCTCGTTAGTGGTTTAACTATAGAACTTAGGTTAGGAATGAATTTTCGGTAGTAACTGACCATACCGAGAAACGAACGAATTTCTTTTAAATTCTTTGGAATTGGGTACTTTTGAATAGCTGCAACTTTTTTAGAATCGGGCTTTAGGCCGTGTTCGGTGAGTATGTGTCCTAAGAACTGTACTTCTTGTTTCAGAAATTCGCACTTTTCAAATGAGAGGTAGAGATTTGCTTTTAAGAGGGCGTTCAGTACAGTACGTAGTCGCTGGAAATGCTCTGATCGAGTTTTAGAAAAGATTATGATGTCATCCAGGTAGATTAAACAGATCTTGCCAATGTAAGGGCGAAGTACATTATTCATCATTCTTTGGAAGGTACTAGGGGCATTTTTGAGTCCAAAGGGCATTCGCAAAAATTCGTAATGTCCATCGGGAGTCACGAAGGCGGTACACTCTACGCTGTCGGGATGCATGGCCACCTGGTGGTAGCCACTGGTTAAATCCAAAGTGGAGAAGTATTTATTACCGTTTAATTGCGCAAATATATCTTCGATATTAGGCAGTGGATATTTGTCTGACCGTGACTTAGAGTTCAGCTTCCTGTAGTCGATGACCAGGCGGTACTTAGTCTCGCCATTTTTACCTATTTTCTTGACTAAATGAACGGGACTGGACCAAGGCGAGTCACTTGGTCGGATAATTCCTTTTTGGAGCATGTCGTTAACCTGTCGTCTAACTTCTTCGCGTTCGACGTGGGCCAATGGTCGCGCGCGTTGGTAGGTAGGCTCATTATCTAGGAGCTTAATTACATGTGTAATTTCAGATGTGTGCGTCAGCGAAATATCGTTTCTAAACAGGTCGTTAAATTCGGTCATTACGTTCTCTAATGTGTCTGGCTCGGTGTAGTTGAGAAATATCGTTCTGCCTGGGGTTCTTAATTGATTTCGCGATACTATTATGTCCGCTTGCATTTGCTTAATCATGTCCATACCAACAAGGACGTTGTACTTTTTGCTAAATTCTAATATGTGAAACGTCATTGTGTCCATATTGCAGTCTCCGAATATTTGTTTCCAGAAGGGAGTAATTACTTGGCCTTTGTGTTCAGTCAATTTATGGGCTGTTTGTACCGAGAATGGTTTATCTATGTACAAACAGTCCGAGAACAGTCGGTTGTACACCTCGGGGCTTATGAATGAATATGTAGAGCCAGAATCTATTAGAATAGTGAGATTTAATCGTGGGTGTTTTATGTAAGGGAGTTTGATAGCGCTAACATTATGAAGCTCTATTAGGTCGCGTGGTCGTCGGTCGGTTCGTCGCGAAAATCCTGTTCGAACTCGGCGACATCCTCGGGCAGTTCGCCATCGAATTCGCCATAGCAGTCGAAGCTTGGCTGGGGCCCCTGCTCTTCGTCGTAGGATTCTGGGGTCTGGTTGTAGAGCTCATTCACCACTACACCTGGTCCTACCTGTATATCAGGACCCTGTGAAGGGCGTGCGTGCTGGTTGTTAGGTCGCACTGATCGCATCGATACGTCGCGGTTTCCGTCGTGGAAAGGTGGCCCGCGCGGGTGGCCGGATTGAGCGTTCCGTGCCCAGTGTTGACGCATGAGTGTCCTGTCCGTAGGGGGGTAGTTATGTCTTTGCGGCTGAGGTGGCGTTTGCGGTTGATGCGCCTGGGACCTCCAGTTGGTTTGGTAATTGTGCTGGTACGGACGCTGCGGCGGCGCATAGGGAGGCACATAGGGCCTCGAAGCCTGTGCTGGAGCGTGAGTGCGCGTGGGCACTTGGTGTCGTTTCGGAAGGGGGTCTATCATACCGTTTGCCTCGAAGAGTCGAACTTTTTGGCAAAGTTCTCTGTAGTTGTACTCTGACAGTCTGATCTGTGTGTCCATAGAGAAGAGCTTGAGGAGCTTACTCTTCGCGGTACTCTCGAAGGGAAACATTTGTGTGTCTGTGTAGGCGCCTCCTAGCTGTTCGTTCAGCCTCATTTTTATCCTAAATAATATTTTATCTAAATCTAAAATCATGCTACTAACGCTAGTTTTTCTGACGTAGTTCGAAATTTCTGCGTACAATATTTCGATGCTCTTGCCATCGCCGAAACTGCGTCGCAAGATACCCTTAACTAAATTCCAGTTGTAATCGTGACTTTCTAAAGCTATTACAGCCTGCGCGTCACCCCGGAGGCGGCTTAGCACCTGGGAGACCGCTTGTGGCGTTTCGCCTAACCTATTTATGAAGCCCTGAGCCGATAGGAGGAACGTGTACAGGTCCTCAGGGTTGCCATCAAAAAGAGGGATGGCATCGAGGCACATCCTTAAATTCTCAGCGTGTACGGGAATATTTTCTGCAATTCCGTTTAGAGCCATTTTTTCTAGCTAAATATTTAACGTTAAAATCTCTATATTTCCTACGAAAATAGATTTATTCTCAAATCCTATGGAATGAGGTTTACGAGTGTCTAGGATCCTTGGATAGGGATAGACAAGTACGTGCAAACACTTACAGCAGCAGCAGTAGCACGGCGGTCTTCATCAGCAACGAATTTGTTGTGGTGTGGGGTTGTCCTTCTGCGACTTAAGAGCCTAGGCTGCACCTCCCCTGGAGTCCTCCGATGGAGTGGAACCCTGACCTGGTTCCGGCGGACGATGTAGCCGAAGGTGCCCCACGTTGGGCGCCAGTTACAATTTTGAAGATTCGATTATTTATAAAAAAATATATTTTTATTTTACTTTTACAAATTATTAATTGGTACAATATAAGAGGTAAACACGCAGGCACGATGTGCACTTACGCGGTACAATAGCAGTATCAGAGTGCTCGCCCTTAGTGGTGCGGCCTTTATATATCATAATCTAATGACATTGTTTGTTAATAAACAATTAGATAACAATTAGATATTACTTATACTAATGGTACAAAAGGTTGCTTAATAACTAGGTATTTGGGGACCTTAACTGTGTATCGTGTGGACCAATGAGTATTCTTTCTGATTTGAAAGAGTTGAAAGGTACGTGCATACGTTGACCTAATGCTCCATGGTTCGTGTTGCGTACTGCCAGTCCGACAATGAAAATCCCATCCAAAATCTCACCTTATATTGCCCTCTTTCCTGCTTCCATCAGACCAGCAGCATCGGTTAAGATTTGAATATCATTAATTCAAATCTTAAAGAGTCGTTCTACTACGTGCCTACTTCATTCAAAGGGTAAGCCTTGCCATCCAGCGGGGTAATGCAGCAAGTGTTCTAGGAACATTTGAAAATGCCCCTTTTGATAGTTATTTTAATGTTTGTTAGGTAGGTTTATTTCTTTAGTTATTAGTATTACTTTTTTGTTATCTATTAAATAAACTTATTAAGAGTCGTTGAACGCGCTCAAAACCCACCCCCTCCCTCTACGGTGCTATCGCCGTGCGCGAATCTGATTGGACAGCAAATCGATTGAACACCTACGTCATCGATAGTGTGATCTGTTTTACGAGTATACCCACCGATACTTACTTACTATTTAACTAACAAGAAATAAGCGCGAGCAGGCAGCTCGCGCTCCGTTATAAAAGAACCGTGTTCCCGTGGTCCCTGTTCTACGGCCTGGAACAGCTCCCTCGCATCTGCTTCTTATACTAGCCATGCTAGATATCCGTGGTGCTGGAGAGTCGCTGATGGTGGAAGGATTGACGCCGTGCTGTCTGATCCAGATCCATCCTTTAATAATTCCAGGTCAGTGCGCAGCATTAATTTCCCGCGATTCCATGTAAAATGAAATGAATGATGACAAACATTGGCTCCGTCACTAGATGTTAATCTGTCTCGAAGGAGCCGTTTCATAGACAGTGACATTATAAATGTTTGTAAAAATTTTGGTCTACAGGGTTGACTGTAGGAAATGGCCTAAGGCAGTAAGCCCGCCCTTGTCCCGCATTAAGTGGCATAAAGACAAGTAATTATTATTATTTCTTTATTGACACAATATTTATTTATACATCAATTTTAAATTTTTATAAACAAAAACAAATGGAGTTTCCACCACCGGCGGGCGGCGGCGCGGGGCGAACCCAGGCTACCGATGGTCGGGTCGGGACCCAGGGAGAGAAACCTCCGGGCGATGCGCGCAGTATCGAGCAGAGCTACCTTCTGGATCTTAGTACTGTCTGACCCAGAAGAAGTAGAGTTGTTGTATGTGCCTAAAGAAGTCTTTAGACAAAGTAAGGGTAAGCCTATAAGCCATATGAGCCGCGGGTAATTTGAAAAAAGAACTCATTACTTTCAACTTAATGAGTTTTAAGTTTTCTCCTCAGGTGTAACGCGATAAGTTCTACTTAGCTCCTTCTACTAACCTTAGTACAAGAGTCAAGTTCCCGAACTTCGTTAAGGGGAATCCGGGAGCAAAAGTTGCCGCCTCCGAACGGAGTGGGCGGGTGGCACCACCTTGGCAGTGAGAACACGAAGAGAGGACATAGAATAAACTTAAAATAAACAAGTGGCACGGTTCCGCTTCTTTCCGGCATATAGAAGAGCCACATTCTCGATCATGAGATATTTTACCCGACTGTGCGAAGCAATAAGGAGGGATATGCTTTTGGAGTATATATATGTAAGTGTGTATGTATGTATGTAACTACGTATGTACGTATGTATGTATGCACTGGCGGCTGGTCCTAAAGTGCGCTCGTGCGCCGCACTACCATAGAGAAGTCTTCACTTCACTCAAAACAAATAATATCTTACAACATACCTACATTAAAACCATAACGACCGTACTCCAAATAAATACGAATTTGAATTCGACCTTATTTTATAGATCACAAGGCCCTTTTTTGCGAGTAAACGCGCGCCCCGTGCGGAATCGAAAACTCATCGGCAAACACCGCTGGCGCGTGAGACAAAAGCACAGGACAAAAGATACTTCATAGAAACAGTATGGGCCGAAATCAGTGATATGGCCGAAATTGAGTTCTGCGTGCGGCGCACGAGCGCCAAACAAGGACGCTATATCGTGAATAGCCGCGCGTGCGACACGTCGCGAGCGATTCGTTTTGCTTTGTACGAGTCCGTCTACCTAGAGTCAGCGCGCTGTCATGTGATGTCACATACCCGTTAGCGCGCGAATATTTAAAATGGAATATGGTTAGGTTTTGTGCTTTCTGTCACGTGATACTGTGAATTAAGGTGCCGATATTTGCCTAAGCGTTGGTTAAAGGTAAGGCTTTACAATCAGGTGATCCGGGTTCAATTCCTACTTTCAAATGCTTTTATTTTTATATATTTTTTTGAAGTATTTTCGGGATATTACTACTGTTTTCTTTTTGAAAGCTGCATTAGTGTTGTGGTCTATGGGTGTGTTCATAAAGGTACTAAAAATGAGTTAAAAAACTTGTTTGGATTTTTTTCTTGTTTTTTTGCAACTCATTGAGTGCCTTCAGAATATTCATACTAGGTACGTACATAATAAAACGCAGGCGTTTAAAAAATTCGGAAGTCGCGATCTTAAAATAACATGACGGGAATGTGTTGGGAAATTTGGTATTTAAGTAGGTAGGTACTTAGCGCACTACCGGTCACTGAAGTCACCTGCCGCCACTGTATGTATGTATGTATTAATGTATGTATGTATGTGTGTATGTGTCTTCGTTCCTTACATATATTTATCTTGTCCTAATGCTTTGCTGTTAAATACGGTAAATCACACGTGCTCTTGCAGCACAACACAGATTACTCAGATTATCCTGGCTGCCGGGATACAGCGGGATGATGCGGTATAATGTATGTAAGTAATGGCGCACTTCTTTGTTCCCATTCGCACGTCGCGTCAGTGTTCTGTGGCAAGAATTGTCATCCTTGCACGACCGGGAAACAATACGTCGCTTATTCATTGTCGTACTTTGAGGACTTACTAATACTTACTGGACGAAGCTGTTTTCAACGGACTCAGCGTTATCTGTAAAATAAATGAGTGTTCATTATTTGTGTGTTATTATGAGGCATTTACACTAGTGCATTTTCGTCGTTAATACTTACTGGACGAAACTGTTTTCAACGGACTCAGCGCGTTATCTGTAAAATCGGAGTGTTCCTTATGTGTGCGTTATAATGAGGAATTTACACTACAGCATTTTCAGTAATAATACTTACTGGTCGAAACTGTTTTCAACGGACTCAGGGTTATCTGTAAAATAAATGAGTGTTCATTATTTGTGTGTTATGGGGGATTTACACTGGTGCATTTTATCGACCATGTAAACGCCAAATCGACTGGCCACAAGGTGATGGAATTCACCCGCGCCGAAGTTGAATAGCAGTCGAGTTTTCCGGTGCGGCACCCGCGGTGGCGGCGTGACGCGCCGCATGAGGCCGGTGACCAAAATCGACCGTGTAAACGTCCAACGTTAACTGTGCGCTGAGAGCTCCGAGTTCGTACGTCTGCTCTCGTCGTCGCCTTTTGGAACGCAGCGAGCGATTTTTATCGGCCGTCCAAACCATGGGTGGCCAACCCGAGGCCCGCGGGCCGCATGCGGCCCGATTCTTCTCGCTTGATCTTATTGTTTATTATATAATTACATCCATAGGTAGGTAACCTACGCCTGGACATGTCGAAAATTCCGCCAGTTCTAAATTCAATGCAAAGAAGAACTGACAAACAAATTTCGCAAGTCACAATGTTTTGTTAGTACCTTATAAGCATTATATTATAGTAACTTACAAATAATTAACCCATACTACCGCTCACAAGAGCATTAATACTTACAGCATAAACATGAATACTGAAGAATTTGACCACTCTGCCTATTTCTTCGATCATAAAAGGCATATTTACGGCGTCAGTATCCGTGTTCAGACTGGATAGTTAGATTGATCTGAACACAAACACAAAAAGGTGTCTAGTCGATCTGACCTCGAACACTATCATAAAATATTTATTTTCTTTATTCGTGGTAAAATAAAATGAAATGAAAAAAAATATTAAAGACAAAGAATTAAAAATTAGTGACAGCCCTCCGTGCCGGATTTCTTTTTATTGAAAAACTTACACTAACAGTACAGCCTATTATAAATTTAATGGTATAATATCCTCATTAATACTTCCTAACCACTTGACTGAATCCGTTGCTCGAGAGTGTCGCGTCGTGGGTGGAAGAGGCATCGTGCACCGTAATTAAATTTAAAATTTTAAAATATTAGCAAAAACGTGATCTCAAACGTGATCGGTTTATAAGAACATAATTTCAACAAATTTCGAAATGCTTCCAACGAAGTTAATCGTTATTTTAATTTCAAACTTGCGACATCGTTGAACCGGAATTACCATACAAAAATTAATTAAAATTTGCAAGTCTCTCCCCACTCCCCAGTAAGCCCGTCTTTGATTCTTACCTCGAAGAAGTCGTATCAAATACTGCGCGTAGAGAGAGGGGCTGATAGTTTAAAATCTAAATATGATTTTGATGACCATCGTCTTAATAGGTAATTCCTCAAGTTGTGTCTCACGGAAATAATTGACTAAGCCGACATAAATCACCGCATTCGTAGGACAATTTTCGTCTAACTCAACGAATTTCAATAAAACGGCTTAGACGTGTCAGCGAACTGTTGAATTAAAATGTATTTTTCAGCAATTTGTAAAAGGCAAAGCTAGTCGTAAGCGAAACGACGCGAGACATCTCGCTCCACTACAGCGAGCGAGTACAGAGCCCCTCCCCCCCCCCCCCCCCCCCCCCCCCCCCCCCCCGCCCCCCGCCGGCGGCTCGAGGTGTGCGTCAAATTATCCGCTTGTTCCGCGACATCACGCCTCAGGGCTGCCAAAAAGAATTTGTTTTTTTTTATTCTTTATAGTTTCCTATAAGTAGGGGTTTCGAGTAAAATTTGTATGTGTAATTATAGCTTAGGGGTTTTTTTTTATTTAAAAGGAGAATACTTTTTTGTTTCTGATATAAAATTGTTTTGTTTATTATTTAGGTATGGTCTATTGGACCTTCTTATGGCAGTAAAATTGCACTTGAACTTGTCACAATTTGTCCTATCCATATCAAAACGACTTAACTAACACTCAATGTTTGGCTAAAAATATATTTTTTTAATAACTTCGTCTGAATCACGAGTCAGTAAGCCTCGTGGTCTGAATATACTAATCTATCTTTCGGTTTCCGTAAAATATGTTAAATCTATCTTAAAGTTAGTTTGGATCCGATTTTTTTTTTCAAGCTTTTATTTAACTTTTTAAATTATTTAACTTGGTCTATTACGAATGTGTATAATGTTTTGCATACTCGTTTTGAATCATTTATGTCATCGCAAGTATTTATATCTATAAGTTTACCTAAAATCAAACCGTAGAAGGAACTTCACTTAGTTTCTAAATATTTAACCCTAAACGTAAAGCGATTTTCTAACCCAGTGAAGCCGACTACGTTGAGAAGAAAGCGTCTCAACCGCGGCGGGAAAGTTCGCGCCAACCCTGATAATCCCCGTTCCCCGCACGCCTCCCCGTGCGCCGCTCCGCACCGCAGCCTGGCAATAACTTTACCTCGCGGTTTCTCTTATCAAAGTTGCCTTGTTTCGCTGACGCACGCCGCGCCGCCCCCACACGATGCTTCAAATTCGAAAAACAAGGCCATCTTTACACTCGCATTCAGCGTCATAACTGGAATGGCATCTAGCTGAACCGCTTACGTACGATAACTGCACTGTCGCCTGTGTTCGGAACGCATAATTCCAAACTCTACTACGGGAGTTCGCGAAAGCCATTTTTATTTTATTCGAAGATTTTTTTTTCCGATATTTTGACCGATGTCCGTTCTGTACAATAAACAAAGAACATTGAAACAGTGACGAGCTTTTTATCTTAGAGGCAGATTGAAGTGTTTCTATTTCCGAAAAAGATTTTCTTGATTTTACTGAAAATTTCTCCTTACATTATTATTTTGTAAATACACCGCACACTAATTAAAGTGACTCAGTACGTGATTTAGAAACCAATTCTTTAATTAGGTGAATACATAATATTATTTCCATCAAAATATCCCATGTTATCACGTACTATATTAGTGCTTCTTTAGATACGCGCGACGTTGCCAATTCTCGACAGATAACAGATAATTGGGGTCACTGACATCGGTAAGTAGGCACTGGGTTAGTAGCGACGCTACTCGCGATCCGCCGCGCGCGTACGAAGTGTGCAAGGTTACGCCACAGTGCCGCGTCGGTCTGTCTTTCTCGCTCTCCTACAAGTGTAATTACAAAATTACCACGTATAGCGAAAATTATTCCTTGCTTATTTCTAACGGTGTTTTTTAAACATTCGCTTAATAATCATACATTGCGTCTAGTAACGCCACATTTGGATTTTTGAAGAAGTAGTCCGTGATAACTAGACCAATCTAAAGGCTAAAAACTACTGCTAACAAAATATAGAACAATTCTTTGTCGATCGATCACACGTTTTTGGTTGTAAAATTTTATCATTTTTTATACAAACTATACGGTAACCAAATGTCAATTTTTTCTTCCGAGTGAACTTGAAGACTTGATCTTAAAAACTAAAGAGCATTTGAATGGAATTTTATAGCAAAATGACTCCATTTGTTATATCTATCGATCACACGCTTTTCAAAATTCTAATGCGAAGGATCGCAATTTATGAAAAAAAAAAACCTTACGAAAACTATTACGTGCTACGCCGTTGGCGTTACTAGGCGCCTTAATAAGCATAGTTTAGCTCAACACATAAATATGCAAAAACCTTGAATTTACCTATGTCCATGTATTTGCCATTCCGGACCAGCGTGCGTCCACCGCTCGTCTGTTCAGGAACAAGCGCTTGTTCGAGCTTTTTGAAACATTTTCAAATCAGAAGACGTTCTTTGTACTCATAATAAAGGACTTTTATGTTATTTCCATCGGTACAGCGGCTGCGCCAGTTTTCCACTAATTAACTAGCCGTTTCCATTTTGTAACTTATTTACAAAGAACTAGCATCATAATTTATTCTGGTAAGATTTCAAAAAAAGATAAAAATGTTTTATTGCTATTTGCATATCTACTATTTAATTCGTTCCAAATACAATACGTAGGAGGTACCAATTACTCGTAGCATACTTAAGGGTCAGAGCGCATGCTCCGAACGGACAATATCACCTACGGCACGACCGAAGGGAGGCACTGCCATGGCAACTAGTTCACTAAGGTTTCAAGTTTGTCAGCCCCGGTAGCTCAGTGGTGCGGTTGGTCGACTGTTACCAACCCTGGCCGCGGTCAGTACTTAAATGGGTGACCGCTCGACCGTTGGAGGCTGACCGTGGTTCGGATTCCACATTAAACTGTAGGTCCCTTCCCTTCTTACCTTACTAGGTGGTAGGGTTTATCCCGGCCGGGTTGGTACCACTGCACTGAACGAAACGTCGTCGGTCGAAACGCCTATTTAAATAGTTCGTGTTTTCCGTCCAGTTCAGTGTAGCCGACATGAAATGAAGGTAAGCACTGACATGGCACCTAGTTCACCCGGTGTTATGGGCTGATATCACGGATGTAGTAGGTGATGTAGCCAACCGTGTCAGTTTCCATAAAACAAAAACCTACGAAATGGTGCCATACTACAGACTCGCCTTGGAATTGCTCGCTACTCGACTAGATCCAGACCTCAGAGACCATAGACGACAGCTGAGGCTGCTATGGGGCCGTGGTTCCGCGTAGTAAGGAGCAAGGGAAGGGACGTACAGTTTTACACCGGTTATAGGTACGTAAATGTTCCCGTTAGAAAATACTAATTGGTTAATATCGGCCGGAATCAAATGTCAGTTTTTTTTTTTATGTAATCCTGTATGGGTGGCTGAGTCGGAGGGGCCAAAGCACATGCTCTAACCAGCAAATATCACCTCCGAGAAGGTAGGTGCCATACCGGAGACTTCCCTGGATTGCTGGCTATACTGGACTAGAGGAGACTACCACCTAGTAAGGGGCAAGGGAAGGAACCTACAGTTTTACACCGGTTCCGAACGATGAAGCAGCGGGTGTAGGTATGCACGTAAATTTTTTCGTCAGAAAAAACTCATTGGTACACGCCGACCGGATTCGAACCTCGGACCTCCCGCATGAGAAGCCGATGCCCAAACCACTCGGCCACCCGCCGCTTGTCTTGTCGCAGATCTTGAGATCAAAAGTCCAAGCCAAAACCGTGCCGACCACCCACCGCTAACTATATTATTAGTGACCGCAAAATTTTGAGTATTTAGGTAAATAGAATGGAATAGAATAGTCATTTATTCAACCGATACATACATTATCATAATATACACAAGAACGTTAGAGGTAAGGAGGGACCTCGGACCTTCTTCGCGCTAGCGTGACACGATATTAGTAAAAACGTACCAATAACATTCGTTACCACCCAATCAGAGCGCGATACCACCCGATACCACCCAATCTTAACTTAGGTGCGTAATACCATAGGTATTACAATCCTAAGGCTGACGAGAGCGGAAGACTCGCCAAGACGTTTGGCCAACGTGGCGTTTTATGGCCAAAACCTCCAATGAAAAGTCCTACAGTACCTCGGCCCCTAGTTCCCAGCGGCCCCGCTATTCCGGATCATCGTGGTGGCGGTCCAGGTTCCGGCGGGGCGAGGGGTGCTAAGAATCCCTGGGTTAGATCTGGCTGCCACACCCAACTACACTTGGCTACCCATAACATACGGACTTTGAGAACGCAAGAGAAACTGGTCGAGCTGGAACAGGAGCTGGCTCATATAAAATGGGACATCCTGGGTCTTTGCGAGGTCAGAAGAAAGGGCGAAGAAACTGAAGTGCTACGTTCCGGCAACCTATTCTACTTCAGAGGAAATCCCCAAAAATCGGAAGGTGGAGTGGGATTTATGGTGAGGCGCAGCCTCGTGAACAGCATCATCGAAATCGACAGCGTGTCGGACAGAGTGGCCTACATCATCATCAGACTGAACAAGCGGTATCAGCTGAAGGTGGTGCAGGTATACGCTCCCACGAGTTCACACGCTGACGACGAGGTGGAGCAGTTTTACGAGGATGTATCCAAAGCCTTAGAAACCAACAAATCTCACTTCCAGTACGTGATGGGAGATTTTAATGCCAAACTGGGCAAGCCTCTGAAGGGAGACAGAGCAGTAGGTCCGTACGGTATCGGTGTCAGGAATCGACGCGGCCAGATGTTGGTCAATTATCTCGAAGCTAACCAGCTCCACGCCATGAATACCTTTTTCCTGAAAAAGGAAAAAAGGAAATGGACGTGGGCCAGCCCTGACGGTTGCACGAGGAACGAGATCGACTTCATACTGGCGGACAGTAAATCGTCGTGTATAGACGTTACTGTCCTTAACCGCTTCGATACTGGCAGCGATCACCGACTAGTGCGAGGTACGCTGAAGCTAAACCTCAAGATGGAACGGCGCAAACTCATCCACAAACCGTTGGCCAAGCTAAACATACCGGACGAGACGCTCGAAAATTTCGAAGCCAAACTCGCGGATGCTTTTAGCTTATCGCCACGAGATGAGGATGCCGACATCGACAAGGTGTATACGGGCTTCGTATCCGCACTAACGGACACTGCAGAGCAGCACTTCAGCAAAAGTCGACAGGCACCCCGTAGCAAGCTATCCGCAGAGACGTTGAGGCTCCTGGAAACACGACGGAATATGAAACCGGAGACCCGGAGTAGTGTCGTGCACAGGAACCTCAACAAGACCATAAGCAAGTCCATTCGCCGTGATATTCGCCGAGAGAACATGAAGATGGTTGAGCGCGTTATAGAGGAAAATCGAGGCAGCAAAGTCTTTGCCCGTGCCTTCTCTACCGGCGCTAACCAAATCTCGAAACTCGAGCGGGCGAATGGGGTTGTCACCGCAAGAAAGCCGGATATTCTTGAGGCGGTGGAGGAATTTTATGGCCAATTGTACTCCGCAGCAATCCCTGCCCCAAGTCCAAGCAAACCAGTCGACTCTGATAGGCGTGCGCCGCTCACTAGACACTACACGGAGGATCTACCCGATATTAGTGTCTATGAGATAAAGGCTGCCTTGAAAGGACTCAAAAAACACAAGGCTCCAGGTGAAGACGGGATAACGACAGAGCTGCTGAACGCAGGCGGACGACCGATCCTGAAGGAACTGCAAAAACTGTTCAATGCAGTTCTTGAAGGCGGTGTAGTTCCGGCCGCATGGCGAAATAGTGTCGTTGTCTTGTTTCACAAGAAGGGGGATAGGGCGAAGTTGAAAAACTATCGACCTATCTCACTTCTTAGCCACGTGTACAAGGTCTTTTCAAGAGTCATCACGAGTCGGCTGACACAGAGGTTGGACCAGTACCAGCCTCGTGAGCAAGCTGGATTTAGGAAAGGATACGGCACCATGGACCACATATTTACTGTGAAACAAGTGGTGCAAAAATGCGAGGAGTACAACAAGCCGCTCTTCCTAGCCTTCGTCGACTATGAGAAGGCGTTCGACTCAGTTGAAAAATGGGCTGTCGAAAACTCCCTCCTCAGGTGCAGAATCGACCACCGCTACATCGAGGTGCTCCGAAATCTGTATCGGTCCGCGACGATGACTGTGAGGCTTCACGAGAATACCCAACCTATCCTCCTTGGTAAAGGCGTAAGGCAGGGGGATGTGATCTCACCCAAGCTCTTCACAAACGCATTGGAAGATGTGTTCAAGATGCTTGAGTGGGACAACATGGGTATAAACGTGAATGGAGATCTTCTCAGTCATCTGCGTTTCGCCGATGACATTGTTCTTCTGTCAAATTCCCGAGATCAGCTTCAGATCATGCTGGAAGACCTTTATACAGCGTCGATGAAGGTTGGTCTGAAGATGAACCGGGACAAAACCAAGGTCATGGCGACCGAGGTTATGACGGGAGAACAAATTGTTATTGGCGGAGAAGTGATCGAACAGGTTGAAGAGTACGTATACCTCGGTCAAATTCTGCGGCTTGGTAGACAAGGTCTGCTTAAGGAGGTGGAGAGACGAATTCAACTGGGTTGGGCTGCCTTTGGAAAACTAAAATTCGTCCTGAAGTCTGACCTTCCGCAGAATTTAAAGACCCGTATATATGACCAGTGTGTCCTCCCGGTTATGACGTACGGGTGTGAAACGTGGACTCTGACGGTCGCTGTTGTCCAAAGGTTGAAAGTTGCCCAGCGAGCAATGGAGCGAGCCATGCTGGGAATATCGCTACGTGATATGGTGCGTAACGAGGCAATCCGCCGACGCACCAAAGTAGTCGATATTGGACACCGGGTGGCTAAGCTCAAGTGGCAGTGGGCTGGGCACGTTAGCCGAAGGGACGATGACCGATGGAGTAACCGTGTCCTACACTGGCGGCCGTGGACAGGAAAACGGAGTGTGGGAAGACCACCCGCCAGGTGGGACGACGACATCAAGCACGCCGGCGGAAATCAGTGGTTCCGTATCGCTGAAGGCCGGGAGGACTGGAGGAAAATTGGAGAGGCGTATGTCCAGCAGTGGACGCTTACACGCTGACTGACTGACTGACTGACTGACCGTGTGGGGTCGGTACTTAAAAAGAATAGCCCCACTGCATCTCTCCCCGTCGCATGTCGTAAAAGTCGACTAAGGGATAAGAAAATTCGTCAGCCTCGGTAGCTCAGTGGCGCGGTTGGTTAGTCAACTGTTATTATTATTAAGCAACGCTGAGCGCGGTCAGTGATTGGATGGGTGACCGCTCGACCGTTGGAGGCTGACCGTGGTTCGGATTCCACGATAAACTGTAGGTCCCTTCCCTTCTTACCTTACTAGGTGGTAGGGTTTATCCCGGCCGGCCGGTTGGTACCACCGCACTGAACGAAGCGTCGGTCGAAACGGCTATGTAAATAGTTCGTGTTTTCCGTCCAGTTTAGTGTAGCCGACATGAAATGAAGGGAAGCACTGACATGGCACCTAGTTCACCCCGTGTTATGGGCTGACATCACGGATGTAGTAGGTGATGTAGCCAACCGTGTCAGTTTCCATAAAACAAAAACCTACGAAATGGTGCCATTCTACAGACTCGCCTTGGAATTGCTCGCTACTCGACTAGGTCCAGACCTCAGAGACCATAGACGACAGCTGAGGCTGCTATGGGGCCGTGGTTCCGCGTAGTAAGGAGCAAGGGAAGGGACCTACAGTTTTACACCGGTTCCGAACGTAGGTACGTAAATGTTCCCGTTAGAAAATACTAATTGGTTAATATCGGCCGGAATCAAATCTCAGATCTTGAGATCAAAAGTCCAAGCCAAAACCGTGCCGACCACCCACCGCTAACTATATTATTAGTGACCGCAAAATTTTGAGTATTTAAATAGAATGGAATAGAATAGTCATTTATTCAACCGATACATACATTATCATCATACACAAGAACGTTAGAGGTAGGGAGGGACCTCGGACCTTCTTCGCGCCAGCGTGACACGATATTAGTAAAAACGTACCAATAACATTCGTTTCCACCCAATCAGAGCGCGATACCACCCGATACCACCCAATCAGAGCGCGCGCCGTCCCGACCGCTGCCCGCGGAGCTCGGCGACGCTGGTTTTCCTATAAACATTGGACAGTCCGATGTCCAACCTCTTCTAACACTCTTGATCATACATTATCCCACACATAGCAACATACAGTTGTACAATAGAAAGGGCGTAGGCGCAGCATATGGCCACTTGCGAGTACCTTATGGGCCCCTGTTTTTAGCCTAGCCTGCACTTATAATAAAAATAAACCTAAAGGATCTTTATACTTTAGCTCACTCTTCACCCATACTATACTTAAAGCTCTACCTCAAATAGAATATGCATCAAGTAAAGCTGCTCTGTGACTATACACATTTTCCATTAAGTCAATAACATTTTCCCAATGAACGACTAAAACGCCGATTCCTCCGGGACTGCGCGAAGGGCGGTATTGTCGGGAAAACGCTCGGTAAAGGCTGTAAGTGGCTGGTAATGCGGACATCGAGTGGCGGATCCGCCCACTCCGCCGCGCCGGGGGGCAACTTGGAGATTTCTAATTGCGATTGTGTCGCTCTCAAAACTACGCCGACCTGTTGCGCGTCCGCCAGAGAATACACGCTCACGCATTTACAGAAACTGCACCGATCAAATTATAAACTTTTAACAAACATATCTGCCTATTGTATCACTATTCACGTGGGGTAAGCTGGCCTGCAGATGAGCAATGCGTGCTGGTAGCTGTACTGCCTCAAGTACGGATTCCAGCCTGTCAGACTGATGCCAGTCGACATGACCTTCAGCACCACTGCCTCCTACCACCTGCTGGCAGCTCTTCATCCGACATGAACAACGGCACCACTTCCATCTACTTCCTGTTGACAGCTCTTCCATTCGGAACAACTCATCAATGACAAAGTGGTCATCGCCAACATCCTCGCGCACGTTCACGATCCTTGCGGTTATTATATTATTCAATTATCATATCATAACGTAGTTTAATTTGTCACTTCGTTACAAACTTAGCCTGAACTTAAATCTCTTCAAGGATAAACCGTTTTTGCATGACATGCAAAAACGGTTTATCCTTGAAGAGATTTAAATTAAGACTATTACGTACCCGTATATGGCCAGTCCTTCACCCGGTTATGATGTACGGGTGTGAAACGTGGACACTGACTCTGTTTTGTTGGGCTCTGTTGTCCAAAGGTTGACGGGAATATCACTAAGTGATATTATGGTGCGTAACGAGCGAATCCGCCGACGCACCAAAATAGTCGATATTGGACAAAGGGTGACTAAGCTCAAGTGGCGGTGGGCTGACCATGTGAGTAGAAGAGAAGACGACCATAAGGTGTCTAACGACGCTTATGGACATTCGGTCGTATGAGGGGGTTTCGAATTCCATGCCGGCCTGACAGGCCCATTCACGCCCCTCTTGCGGTTTACAATTATTTTACAATTACAATTGTACACAGCATCGGATGGCTGCGGTAAATAGGTATAACGATCGAATGTTATGGTCGGTAAAAATCTAAGTCATATACTTGTTTTTTGTTAAATTATAATATTATTTCAATAAACAGCAAATATGGGCCCTCGTGCTAGGTGAACAGACGACCTCACAACCGGCCAAGTGCGAGTCGGACTCGCACACCGAGGTTTCCGCACCACAAACAAAAAACGTTGAAAAAACACGTTTCTTGTGGGGGACACCCATTAATTTTCAACCTTTTATTATTATTACTAGCTGAGCCCGCGGCTCCGCTCGCGTGAAATTCGTATTCCAAAGAAGAATGTAAGTAACTAAGGGTGAGGCCGAAGGCCGAGCTGCGTTCAGGTAATCGATAAACCTTCTTAAAGAAAGTAACTAACTAAGGGCGAGGCCGAAGGCCGAGCTGCTTTCAGGTAAACGATAAATCTTTCTCAAATAAAGGAAGTAAGTAAGGGCGAGGCCGAAGGCCGAGCTGCGTTCAGGAAGACGATAAACCTTCTGGAAGAAAGGAAGGAACTAAGTGCGAGGCCGAATGCCGAGCTCCGTTCAGGTAAACCAAAAACCCTCTTCCGCCTTCGGGCCTCGCCCTTAAAGACTTCCTTTCTTCGATAGAATATAATATCGTTTACTCAATCTATTTATTTCATAAAAATACAAAAGTAATATTAATAACTAAAGAATTAAACCTACCTAACAAACATTAAAATAACTATCAAAACGGGCATTTTCAAATGTTCTTAGAGCACTTGCGGCATTACCCCGCTGGATGGCAAGGCTTACCCTTTGAATCAAGTACATAAGCCCTTGATGACGGGACACCAGTTGCGTCAACCAGCTCAAGCCTCTTTTGGCTTCACTGCTCCACGGACCGAGGGTTTCAACCGCAAACGCAACAGATTCGAAATCTTGAATTATATTTCTATATTTGCTGCGTTTGAGGCTCTCCGCCCCAGCCTCGGCCGCGCCAGCCGCTCTTGAAGATGTCCTAACGTGACTTGGAGCCAATGAGAACAAAAGTGGCGTCCCACATCAAAGAACTACCCTTAGTCCATGGCACTAAGGTGATAGCATCGGGCCTCTTTCCATCCAGCCGGGAATAACCGCGAGGTTCTAGGATGTACGGTATATTTGCCGTTAGAAGCGTGGACTTTATAATAAAATTTAAATTAAATTAACTCAATTTTAATATTAATTAACTTTATTCGAGATGGTTTAGCTTCTTCCTGAACGCAGCTCGGCCTTCGGCCTCGCCCTTAGTTGCTTGCTTTCTTCGAGATGGTTTATCATTTGTCAGAACGTAGCTCGGCCTTCGGCCTCGCCTTAGTTGCTTACTTTCTTCAAGATGGTTTAGCTTCTTCCTGAACGCAGCTCGGCCTTCGGCCTCGCCCTTAGTTACTTGCTTTCTTCGAGATGGTTTTTCAATTATCCGAACGTAGCTCGGCCTTCGGCCTCGCCTTAGTTACTTACTTTCTTCAAGATGGTTTAGCTTCTTCCTGAACGCAGCTCGGCCTGCGGCCTCGCCCATAGTTACTTACTTTCTTCGAGAAGGTTTATGGTCTTCCAGAATAGAGCTCGGCCTTCGGCCTCGCCCTTAGTTACTTACTTTCTTCAAAAATGTTTTTCTTCTTCCTGAACTCAGCTCCGCCTTCCGCCTCGCCCTTAGTTACTTTCATCGAGAAAGAATATCGTTTACGTGAGCGCAGATCCGCCTTCGGGCCCGCCTTTAGTTACTTACTTTCTTTTTTTTAAATACGAATTTCACGCGAGCGAAGCCGCGGGCAACAGATATATAAATTTTATTGCACCAATGACAGCGACATAACTTCGACTTTCAATTATTATTTTTATTTATCAAACAATTTGTCACCGGCCAGCTCACGTCGAGATGACAGTTCTCCGTTGTCAACATGACATTTAAAATAGTTTTTTACCTTTACTTTGGATTAGGTGATTTTTATTATATTTTTTAATTATTATGTTCATCCGGGATATACACTGTCACTATAAAAAGTTTTGTCAAATTCCGTTCAGTGGTTTTTGCGAGATGCGCGTACAAATAGACATTTTTGCATTTACGATTTTATGATATGTATAGAAAGAATAGATATGTATAGACTATTGTGTTCAAGTTATAAAAAAGAAGAACTGTCATTTTCGTTGTATCTACTTATTTTTAAATTTCGAATGAATATTTTATTCAAATTGTATTTGCTGACAGTTCTCAAGATATAATTATGCACTTTGGACTACGTGATTTTAAACGCGCAATAATGTTTATAATTGTTAATTTTATTTTTATTTTTGTTATTTTTTTTTACGTATTATGTTAACCCGGCATATAAACTGCCACTATACAAAGTTTCGTCTAATTCCGTTCAGTGGTTTTTGCGTGATGCGCGTACAGACAAACAAACAAACAAACAAAAATTTTAAAAACTGTTCTAACATGTTCAGTATCTCATTTTAAGCCACCCTGGTTAGTTTTTTTCCGAATACATTCAATGTACAGACTTTCTTACCTCTACGATTTTATTATATGTATAGATTATTATTTGTTATATCCACCAAAATTACACACATTCTGTAAAATTTTCAACCGGCTAGCTATTACAGTTCCAAAGATACAGCCATCGGACGGACGGACGGACAGACAGACAGACGTTGTAAACTTAGCAATAGGCTTTCGTACGGTGTACGGAAACCTGAAAAAGGAGTCGCGAGTGGATGGATGAGAATCTTTTATTTATTTTTATTTGTTTATATTAAACACCAACAGAGTACACACAGCATTAAAACATAGCAGACTCATGAGTCATGACACAAATAGTACATAGTAATATGTGCACCCCAATGACAGGTGAGCACAGCAAGCTTAATACGGATATAAAAACTAATATTTATATAAAAGTAAAATACAGAAACAAAGACTTAAATCAGAATAAAACAACGACAACAACTACATCTTCAATACAAAACTAAAAGGTTAAAAAAAACAAATACAAATAGAACACAAAAAACTGAGTTAAAGAAAATAGGTACAATTATTTTAACTAAAGAAAAAAAAACATGTATACTATAATATGTATGTAGAAAGAGCTGAGCTAATGAGAAGAGCTGAAGACCGCGTGTGGTGATGTGTCTTGCGAGAGGACTATATCCAGCACTGGACCGATACGGCCTAATGAACATATAATGAAAAAATATGAGCAGATTCACGGAGCGCAAGTAAGTAGGTAAAATTGTATTTTATCAATAAATTCCTCGTGAAGTATCTACTTAAACTAACCCGTCCAGCACTTCCTTGCCAGTAACTTTGCCTCCTTGAGAAAATTGAGATTAATGTTCACGTGGGCCAAGTCGTTAATGCGCGGGGGGTAGTGGGGTGGGGAGGTATTGGTAAAGTGGTAGGAGAGCGAATATAGAGGGGGTGGATCTAAAGGGGGCGCAATGGATGAAGCTTGGGCGGTTAGAGGGGGGTGGGTTAATTTATTGGACACTAATCGCTACGTTATCGGCTCTGGGAGACGCTAAGGACAGATTAGGAGATGATTCAAGTGGCTTTATTGTGATTTGTGGCTGCTGTGATGTTTTTGTGCTATCTGACGGACAAATCAATGATGAAGACATGTAATATTATAGTGCCACCAGGAAGTTATGTTGCGTGGGAAATATGCGAAACTGTCTGCATTCCTAATGAAGGGACGTGAACTTTCGGTCGAAAGTTTGTCGATATCGACAAACTGTCGATCGAAAGTTCACGTCCCTTCTTAGGAATGCAGACAGTTGCGCATATTTCCCACGCATCATATAACTTCCTGATGGCACTATAGTTTTTAATCTTTTTATTTCATATCATTTTATAAGTAAATATTAAAAATATGCACGGTGCTTGAGGTTGATTCTACACAAACTGAACAAACTTTTGTTTTTCGACTTTTATTTTGATAACTTTTTATCGTTTATTTCAGTTTACATTTTTGGCACCTTTGTAAGGTGCCAATGTAGGAAATATTATGTTTTTATTTTTTATATTATGTTAGTACTAAGCATGTAGGTACTCGATTTTTATATTTCTTGATTAGAAAAATGCAAAGCCGCAAAATGAAGCGAAAAAATAAGTCCCGACCAGGATTCGAACCTGGAACTCCGGCTTGAGCCGCCATGCGCGAGCGCGTTGCCAATTCCGCCACCGGGTCGTTGGCGTAATATGTCAAAATTTTTCGAACCGTTGCCACAGATTACTCAATAGTTACTTCGTAACAGATAAATCACTCCATAGAAAAAGTTCCATACGTTCGGCTTTAGTAGCCTACTGTTTCACGTCGCCAATCGCTGCGTGCGAAAATGTACCTAAACGATCGAGTGTAAAGTGATTATTGCTTTGCCGCTGCGCGCAGCTGCGTGGGTGCGCATGTAGGTATGCTTCGCGCGGCTGACGAATTTCCACTGAATTAGACCGCCCCGGCGACGGTCCACCGGGCGGTAGGTAGTTAGCGCGCGCAAGTACATAGAGTGCGTGAGACCTGCCGTTGCTTGCATTTCTCTAGTAGGTATGTTCAGTCAACTTGCACGATTCAATATTCAATCTTATGCTGTCGTCACCAAAGTCGTATTTGGCATCGGACACTAGAAATTGACTTGGAATTTTTAATATTATGTTTTAATTTTTTGTTAGAAGTTAACGTAGGATATGTTTGACGTTTCCAAAAAAATTATTACATCTAACAAAATGTTCTGTATCACATTTTTTTATTGAAGGATCGACATGTCCCCGAGCTACCTGTAAGATGTATAACGACGCCCATGGACATTCGGTCGTGTACGGAGGTTGCAGGCAAACGGCCTGACAGGTACCTATATTCACTCCCCTCTTGAAGGGCCCGAGACTGTACTTGTGGAGAAATAAATAGGCGCAGAATCAGTTTTCGGTGAAATCTAAAAAATACCATCTAAATTGTAACACATTACCAAATATTCCTACTTTATTAAACATACATTTTCGCGCAATAGACGAGCTGTCATCGTTATGGTTTAAAACGTCAACTTCATTCACAACAAGCGTTTGCCCTCGGCTCCGATCGGAGTATTTCCGCTACGGTGCGACCCGCTGATGAGATGGAGTACCTAATTATAGATAGATAGAAAATTCTTTATTGCTCCAGTAAACACTGAACAGTAACAAATACATTAGAAAATTTACATAAGGTGCAAAGGCGGACTTATCCCTTACAGAGATTTCTTACAGCCAACCGTTGGATGTTGTTTGAGATTCGATAATATAGTGGAATGTAAGTAGGTAGTAGCAAAAGAGTTGAGCGTGAGAATTGAAGATAAAATAATAATAAGAATACTTATTAACAATACATATAAGTACATGCTAGTAAAATATAAGCCATACATACATATAAATTACTAAATATATAGAATATTATACAAATAAATATACATACATACATACTTGTCCATCCAGGTATGAAACAAAAGTTGTTTTTTTGTTTTTTAGGTTTTTACTTCACATTGACGGAGGTAATACAGTTAATACGTAATACAGAGGTAATGGTTAGTATACTATACACAAAAGTCGTTTATAATATCGATAAGTAAAGCAAGTAAAACTGAGCGTCCGGCGTGCGACATGTCGCGTTTTCCATTAAAAAAAGTATTAAATATACTTAATGTTTTTGCATCCGAGGAAAATTATGGCAAGCCTACCAGTCACACGACTATATTGTTTATTGAAAATTCATATGGCAGTTAGACTGCACTCGAACTTGTCACAATTTACTCTATCCGGTTCGATTACACCCACGAAGAAGAACCGGTAAGAAACTTCGAGAGGATTTATTTTTCCATACATATTATTACAAGTATTTTAGTGACTAGCCACATACGAGTAATAACATCGCCCACAGTCTATCGAAAACACTTTCATTCATTTCATTATATTACATTTCGTAAATACTTTCATCCATTTAATTACCCGAAAAAAGAATGGGAAGCTGTTTGGCTTCCCATTCGAGAGGTCGAAGGTTCAAATTCCAGAAGTGGGCCTAATTGGTGGTTTTGAAGAACTTATCTACGTGCATAATATTATATCGATTACTACGGCACGAAAAAAGGAAAGTAAAATTCCAAAATCACAAAATCCGTGATATCAGCCAATAACACCGGGTGAACTAGGTGCCACGTCAGTGCTTCCCTTCGGTCGTGCCGGCTACACTAAACTGGACGGAAAACACAAAGTATTTACATAGCCGTTTCGGCCGATGTTTCATTCAGTGCGGTGGTACCAACCCGGGCGGGTTAAACCCTACCACCTAGTTATATAAGAAGGGAGTCATATCCCTTAGTCGCCTTTTACGACATACACGGGATAGATGCAGTGGGGCTATTCTTTTAAAGTACCGGCCCCACACGGTACAGTACAAAAAACGGTTGTTGTAGGTGATGAAGTAAACCGTGTCAGTTTCCATAAAAAAAATCGGCCAAGCGCGAGTTGGACTCGAGCACCGAGGTTTCAGAACCACAAAAAAAACTTTGAAAAAAACACGTTACTTGTGTGAAGTGGTACTATTATTATTATTTTTTTTTATTAAATGTTGTTATATGCGCCATGATGAATAACTCATACATATTTTGTGAAAATTTCAACCGGCTACCTATAACTGTTCAAAAGACCGACCGAAGCCTTTAAAGGTTGAATAGACGGACGGAGAGACGTCGCAGGCTTAATAATAGGGTTCCGCAAGGAATTATAAAAAAGGCCGCATGGTTTATTTCCTCTAACAATTCCCACATAATGATTTGTAATTTGAATTTGTCAGAGGAGGGGCTGTTTCGAAGCGAAATGTTCACACATTTCAATGCGTACGAATTCACACTGCCGCCTATCTGCACAGATAGCACGATAACTTTATTCCGGGGTCCAGGCGAGACATTTATGCAAATGTCCTGGTTTATAGTTAAGCATAGGTATTAGGTACAGACGCAATGGAGCGAATCTTTACTGTATAATGAGCGAGCGGGCCATACTTGCCTACTAACCTGTGTGGCACGGATGTAGCGGAGGAGAGCCTTTACTGTAGCGGCGTTCAGGGGGGCTACCGGCGGCGGCGTTAACTCGCACACAAATATTCGGAGATCTCAACCGATTGAAAGCCGTGTCGGCTGTGTTACCGAACATATTCAGATTGGTGAAAATCTGCGAGTATTTTTGTGAGTAAACCGTTAATGTGCGAGCCTGGCTGGTGGGTAGGGATGTGGAAATTGAAAAAAATATTGTTAACAACGTTTATTTGATACATATATTTATTCGGGGCATTGCCTAAAGTTGGTGCCTTTTGTTATCATAGTTTTTTTTTCGCGCGGTCATCAATCAAACTTTGTTATTTTAGTTCAGAATAATGTTACAAGTCCGAACGAAGTTATAAGGGTCAGAAGTTCGAATAATATTATGTTTCTATGCATTTTCATCAGGTTTAGTTTGTATAACTAACCTATAATATAACCACCTCCGTACAACGCGCACTGGGCAGGAATTGCATCCCTATACGCTGGACTTACCGCGGATGCGTACAAATCGGTTCTGCAGATTTCGCTTTCTCCACAGAACCGGCAAACTCTGGAACGCTCTACCTGCCCACATATTTCCCCCCAAGTATAGTCTCGGGTCCTTCAAGAGAGGCGTGAATGGGCACCTGTCAGGCCGGCATGGCATTCGCAGCCCCCGCCTGCGTCCGAATGTCCATGGGCGTCGCTAGACACCTTATGGGTGACTCGGCGCCACATGTCGCGCTTAGTATAAAAAAAAAAAAAACTTCGTTCGGACTGAGTTTAGGCATACACACGTCATAACAAGTTTTGTTTGTAACATTATTCTGAACTAAAGTAACAAAGTTTGGTTGATGGCCGCCCGAAAAAAAAGGCACCACCTTCCATACAAAATGTGGCATTGGCCTTTAGTGCATGAATAAATACACAGACAAGAAAATAATTTTTAGTGATAAAATTGGGAGAATTATTTCTACGGGAGATTTCCGCAGATAGCCGTGCCAGTTCCTACATCAACCAAAAAATGGGCTTTCCCATTGTGAGGTGTAACTCGGCCAGTGTCATGGGCACCTTTCCTACAGCGACTGTGATGGACGAGATTTTTACTCGCACTCATGTGGTGTCCTCGGGATTTCCCTTAAAAGTTTTTATTTATTTAGATTATTATAATTTATGAAAATAAATTAAGTACTTCATAAAAATTACAACATTAAGCAACAACAATATAATATAAATGCATATTTCCATTTTACCCCAGTATACGTGTATACTAAATTCACTGCTACAAAGGCTCTCCCCAGATCTAAAGGTGAGAGCGCAAAGCCGCGAGGCTTTGCACACTCCCTTTGCCCAAATAAATTGCTCATTGCGTATTCATAGCTTGTCCTTACGAGATACAAATATATTAGTAATGACGCTAATTTTAATATGCCATATTGCGTGCGATATTCTCGGGGACTCGTGCTACCGCGCTACGCAATTTCGGGCGAGATTTTCGCACGCGCGAAAACAGGCATTTCGGAACGTATTACAAGCACCGAACGAAATGCTAGAAGAGGCAAAGCGCAATGAAACATGTTACCTGGCGGTAAACAAGTGTCAATACCTTCAAATGCAAATTATAATCACTAATATTACAAGCATCGAATGAAATGCTAGAAGAGGTAAAGTGCAATGAAACATGTTACCTGTCGGTAAACAAGTGTCAATACCTTCAAATGCATAAATTATAATCACTAATATTACAAACATCGAACGAAATGCTAGAAGAGGTAAAGCGCAATGAAACATGTTACCTGTCGGTAAACAAGTGTCAATACCTTCAAATGCAAATTATAATCACTAATATTACAAGCATCGAATGAAATGCTAGAAGAGGTAAAGCGCAATGAAACATGTTACCTGTCGGTAAACAAGTGTCAATACCTTCAAATGCAAATTATAATCACTAATATTACAAGCATCGAACGAAATGCTAGAAGAGGTAAAGCGCAATTAAACATGTTACCTGTCGGTACAGTCTGGTCGGTGATGGTGGCAGGGACCGCGGGTTCGAGGCTCGCAAAAGACGGACAAATATATTTTGTATTTCCTACTATTGTATATGCCTCTCTATCGCGCTCTCGCTTGCACACACAGGTCTCTATCGCGCTCTCGCTTGCACACACAGGTTTAGATGGAACGTGACACTTCTTCGTGCGTGCAGCCGGTGTTCATCAATTTATAAGACGTGACGTCATCACGTTAAAAAAATAATAAAATTGTTAAATTAGCTTATAAGCTGATTTGGTCGGTGACAAGTTCTTTCGGGAGCGATGTATTATGAGAAGGGCTCATCTGTAAGTACATATAAGTGATTACAAGATTGTGAGAGCTAACGCCGCCTTCCAGTCTCTTGATTGACGTCCATGTGATATGTGTGATATATTCCCACCAAAATGACGCAGAATAAAGCAAATTTTTGTACACCTCGAAAGCTCGGTCGATGTGCGATCGTGAAATTAAGCATATACGGGCACGATCAGGAATAGAACTGGGGACAGGTCGACCGTTGAGGCTGACCGTGGTTCGGATTCCAAGTAAAACTGTGTCCCTTCTTAGTCCGCAATTGTGCTGATACGGCATCTCATCATGAGCGGAAGTTAAAACATATATATTTTGGCTCTGTCGACTGCATTGTTCGTCCTGCCTGCGGCAGAGCCACTCGGGTTCGTTTACATAAAGAAAGACTATTTCCTTCTTGCACGCATAGTGAGCAAGCGCAGCGATTATGCGGTCGCACCGTGTCTTGCGCACGGTGGCGTCCGCTAGAATGCAATTTTCTCAATAACTTCTAAATAACTAGGTACTAATGCAAATAGTTCGTATTTTTCGTTTCAGTGTAGCCCGGCACGACCCAAGGGAAGCACTGACAATGGCGCCTAGTTCACCAAGGTGTCATGGGCTGACATCACGGATGTAGTAGAGTAGGTGATGTAGCAAGCCGTCTCAGTTTCCATAAAAAAAACTTTCAAAATAATGTTCATGCCGCAAGGACTAAATGGTATACTTATTTTTTTTTTTTTTAGATTCACGCTCCGGAGTTATTCTCTAGAACGCGTCAATAAAATATATTTACATACGAGGGTGGTCCCAGAAGTACCCGGCCTAACAAAGAAAACGAAACAAATTTTGGAAAAACTACCTTTATTTCTCAACGTAGTCTCCTTTTAGCTCGATACACTTTTCCCAGCGATGTTCAATAGCTTCGATACCATGTTTATAGCGAGAACCGTCGAGCTCCTCAAAGTAGCCCTCAACTGCCGACTCTACCTCTTTATTGTTTGTAAATCTTTTACCCCCGAGCCATTTTTTCAAGTTTCAAGGGCTCAGGTGTGAAATGATGAACCCATGGTCTCGTCCATTGTTACGAATCGGCGCAAAAATTCGACTTTATTATTGTAAAACACTCGATTGAAACATCCTCACGAAGTTGTTTTTGTTCCATTGTGAGTAAACGCGGCACCCATCTTGCGCACAGCTTTCTCATGTCCAAATTTTCAGTCAATATGCGATATACAGCACTTTTTGAAATGCCTACCATATCTGCTAACTCGCGCACTTTCAACCGGCGGTCATCCAATACTATTTTATCGATTTTCTTCACCATTTCTGGCGTGGTCACTTCGTTTGGCCGACCACTGCGATGTTCGTCTTGGCAGATCGTACGACCTCGTTTGAACTATGCCACCCAATATTTTACTGTTGTAAACGATGGAGCAGACTTCCCCAGAGTTGAATACAGCTCATCTTTGATATTAGTTGAAGTCAGACCTTTCAGAAGAAAATATTGAATCAAATAACGGTGACCAATTTTATTCATTTCTAAAACTTCCCTCAGAGCGTGCACTATTGATGGCCGACAAACAAAAACAAAAGCACGTAGCGTGTTCTTTTTTTAAATTTAAATTTAATTCGAATAGTACTTTCAAATGCAGTAAGTTTTTTCAAACAACAACTGCCATCTATACGTCAGGGCGGGTACTTCTGGGACCACCCGGGTAATGTTATGTTTTGAAATGACAATATTTGTCGAGTGTCAAACTGTAGGTCCCTTCCCTTGCCCCTTTCTAAGTGGTGAAGATGGCCCCATAGCAACCTCGGTTGTGATCTCGTTTAGTCCAGTATAGCCAGCAATCCAGGGAAGTCTCCGGTATGGCATATACCTTCTCGGAGGTGATATTGGCTGGACGGTGCATGTGATTTGGTCCACTCCGACTCAGCCACCCATACCGGATTACATAAAAAAACATATGAAATATTGTAAGAACTAAAGATGTACATCTGAAAAGATTAATTCTCGTACATCGATTACATTATTAATTTAAATTTAAATTATTAAAAATTGCACCTAGCTAGCACAAAGGTGTTCAAGACTGACATAACGGGTGAAGTTGGTGATGTAACCAACCATATCAGTTTTTATACAAAAATTTTAATGATTAAAAATTGCACCTAGCGAGCACCAAGGTGTTCAAGACTGACATAGCGGGTGAAGTTGGTGATGTAACCAACCATATCAGATTCCATACATAAATAACCATAATATTCTAACGGACTACAAAAATGGTAACAGAGTCGGGGCCGTGCCGGCGGCGGCACGTCGGCACGTCATCAAAACGAAGTTGAATAAATTATAAAAGACGCCCGCGACGATTTTTCAACCCTTCTTCCAGAGGACGCGCGTCGGCAGAATCTTAATTAGGCCCTTTTTCGAACACACTTCCAGCTTTTTGAGATGCCGGAACGCAGACTCTGTCCTTATATTTATTTACTAGCTGAGCCCGCGGCTCCGCTCGCGTGAAATTCGTATTCCAAAGAAGAATGCAAGTAACTAAGGGCGAGGCCGAAGGCCGAGCTGCGTTCAGGTAATCGATAAACCTTCTTAAAGAAAGTAACTAACTAAGGGCGAGGCCGAAGGCCGAGCTGCTTTCAGGTAAACGATAAATCTTTCTCAAATAAAGGAAGTAAGTAAGGGCGAGGCCGAAGGCCGAGCTGCGTTCAGGAAGACGATAAACCTTCTGGAAGAAAGGAAGGAACTCAGTGCGAGGCCGAAGGCCGAGCTGCGTTCAGGTAAACCAAAAACCCTCTTCCGCCTTCGGGCCTCGCCCTTAAAGACTTCCTTTCTTCGATAGAATATAATATCGTTTACTCAATTTATTTATTTCATAAAAATAAAAAAGTAATATTAATAACTAAAGAATTAAACCTACCTAACAAACATTAAAATAACTATCAAAACGGGCATTTTCAAATGTTCTTAGAGCACTTGCGGCATTACCCCGCTGGATGGCAAGGCTAACCTTTTGAATGAAGCCCTTGATGACGGGACACCAGTTGCGTCAACCAGCTCAAGCCTCTTTTGGCTTCACTGCTCCACGGACCGAGGGTTTCAACCGCAAACGCAACAAATTCGAAATCTTGAATTATATTTCTATATTTGCTGCGTTTGAGGCTCTCCGCCCCAGCCTCGGCCGCGCCAGCCGCTCTTGAAGATGTCCTAACGTGACTTGGAGCCAATGTGAGAACAAAAGTGGCGTCCCACATCAAAGAACTACCCTTAGTCCATGGCACTAAAGTGATAGCATCGGGCCTCTTTCCATCCAGCCGGGAATAACCGCGAGGTTCTAGGATGCACGGTATATTTGCCGTTAGAAGCGTGGACTTTATAATAAAATTTAAAATAAATTAACTCAATCTTAATATTAATTAACTTCATTCGAGATGGTTTAGCTTCTTCCTGAACGCAGCTCGGCCTTCGGCCTCGCCCTTAGTTACTTGCTTTCTTTGAGATGGTTTATCATTTGTCAGAACGTAGCTCAGCCTTCGGCCTCGCCTTAGTTGCTTACTTTCTTCAAGATGGTTTAGCTTCTTCCTGAACGCAGCTCGGCCTTCGGCCTCGCCCTTAGTTACTTGCTTTCTTCGAGATGGTTTTTCAATTATCCGAACGTAGCTCGGCCTTCGGCCTCGCCTTAGTTACTTACTTTCTTCAAGATGGTTTAGCTTCTTCCTGAACGCAGCTCGGCCTGCGGCCTCGCCCATAGTTACTTACTTTCTTCGAGAAGGTTTATGGTCTTCCAGAATAGAGCTCGGCCTTGGGCCTCGCCCTTAGTTACTTACTTTCTTCAAGAATGTTTTTCTTCTTCCTGAACTCAGCTCCGCCTTCCGCCTCCCCTTAGTTACTTTCATCGAGAAAGAATATCGTTTACGTGAGCGCAGATCAGCCTTCGGGCCCGCCTTTAGTTACTTACTTTCTTTTTTTAAAATACGAATTTCACGCGAGCGAAGCCGCGGGCAACAGATATATAAATTTTATTGCACCAATGACAGCGACATAACTTCGACTTTCAATTATTATTTTTATTTATCAAACAATTTGTCACCGGCCAGCTCACGTCGAGATGACAGTTCTCCGTTGTCAACATGACATTTAAAATAGTTTTTTACCTTTACTTTGGATTACGTGATTTTTATTATATTTTTTAATTATTATGTTCATCCGGGATATACACTGTCACTATAAAAAGTTTCGTCAAATTCCGTTCAGTGGTTTTTGCGAGATGCGCGTACAAATAGACATTTTTGCATTTACGATTTTATGATATGTATAGAAAGAATAGATATGTATAGACTATTGTGTTCAAGTTATAAAAAAGAAGAACTGTCATTTTCGTTGTATCTACTTATTTTTAAATTTCGAATGAATATTTTATTCAAATTGTATTTGCTGACAGTTCTCAAGATATAATTATGCACTTTGGACTCAATGACGTTTCAACATAAAATCTCTTTGATTGGACTACGTGATTTTAAACGCGCAATAATGTTTATATTTGTAATTTTTTTTTTTTTTTTGTAATTTTTTTTTACGTATTATGTTAACCCGGCATATAAACTGCCACTATACAAAGTTTCGTCTAATTCCGTTCAGTGGTTTTTGCGTGATGCGCGTACAGACAAACAAACAAACAAACAAAAATTTTAAAAACTGTTCTAACATGTTCAGTATCTCATTTTAAGCCACCCTGGTTAGTTTTTTTTCGAATACATTCAATGTACAGACTTTCTTACCACTACGATTTTATTATATGTATAGATTTATTATATTTTTTAATTATTATGTTCATCCGGGATATACACTGTCACTATAAAAAGTTTCGTCAAATTCCGTTCAGTGGTTTTTGCGAGATGCGCGTACAAATAGACATTTTTGCATTTACGATTTTATGATATGTATAGAAAGAATAGATATGTATAGACTATTGTGTTCAAGTTATAAAAAAGAAGAACTGTCATTTTCGTTGTATCTACTTATTTTTAAATTTCGAATGAATATTTTATTCAAATTGTATTTGCTGACAGTTCTCAAGATATAATTATGCACTTTGGACTCAATGACGTATCAACATAAAATCTCTTTGTTTGGACTACGTGATTTTAAACGCGCAATAATGTTTATAATTGTAATTTTTTTTTTTTTTTTGTAATTTTTTTTTACGTATTATGTTAACCCGGCATATAAACTGCCACTATACAAAGTTTCGTCTAATTCCGTTCAGTGGTTTTTGCGTGATGCGCGTACAGACAAACAAACAAACAAACAAAAATTTTAAAAACTGTTCTAACATGTTCAGTATCTCATTTTTACCCGACTACGGCGAAGCCAAAAAAGGAAGGGTTATGAGTTTGGCGTGTATGTATGTATGTATGTATGTATGTATGTATGTGACTATCTATATTCCACTCTACAGCCTAAAGTACTGGACCGATTTGAATAATTCTTGTGCTATTGGATTCGTCTTATTCACGGGAGTGTCATAGGCTATATAACAATTTTCAAAATTCAAAATGGCGGACGCACGGCGTCAAAATTTCAAATTAGTTTTTCAAAATATATTGAGTGGGGTATCAAATTAAAGATAATTAAATTACGATTCCGAAAATATATACTTTGCTATCTATTAAACCTATGTGTACAGAGAAATAGAGCAAAATGTGTAGCGAATGTATGTATGAATCGCGATTATTCGCGATGAACCGTGGTCGCCCGCGCCCCGCGCCGCGCGCCCCCACCCACGCGCGACGACGACGCGAAGAAGCGACATGGTATTGTTGGTAATATACCTACATACTTACTCACTGATCTACCGCAAATTTTATATAGATATATAATATTATTATTAGATACAGTACCACCACGGTACTATGCTAAAATAAATTGGTATTAAATGTCCATGTAGGTACCTAGTGTAAGCATAATATGTAGTGTAGGTGTACCGTGTGGGGTCGGTACTTAAAAAGAATAGCCCCACTGCATCTCTCCCCGTCGCATGTCGTAAAAGTCGACTAAGGGATCGTCAGCCTCGGCAGCTTAATGGTGCGGTCAGTTATTGGATGGATGACCGCCCGACTGTTGGAGGCTGACCGTGGTTCGGATACCACGTTAAACTGTAGGTCCCTTCCCTTCTTACCTTACTAGGTGGTAGGGTTTATCCCGGCCGGGTTGGTACCACCGCACTGAGCGAAACGTCGGTCGAAACGGCTATGTAAATAGTTCGTGTTTTCCGTCCAGTTCAGTGTAGCCGGCGCGAAATGAAGGGAAGCACTGACATGGCACCTAGTTCACCCGGTGTTATGGGCTGACATCACGGATGTTGTAGGTGATGTAGCCAACCGTGTCAAGTTTCCATAAAAAAAAAAGGTAGGTACATTAATTCAATATTTTCGGATGCAAGTTACCCTTCAGCTAAGCGGGATATTGTGGAAGAGAAGAACCGCCGATTGCGAAAAAGTATTCCCAATTTTCTGGGTGCAGTTTTAGCCCTAGACTCGATTAGTTGCCGGAACCCTACGTCTTTGGAAATGGCGGTGCCCAGGAGGTTCAGGTGCTTCCAGACAGGTATGACGCTGACTTAGAAACTGGCTTGGAAATCAAAAGGACCTTCAAATCGACCTTCGCAGATAATGCGCAGCACTGAGCCTTGCTAACGTTGAAGGCGTGGGCGTAGCATTCAGGGGGCAACATATCATTGTTATACATACGAGAGTACGGAACACGGGTTCTACACCAGTTACCCTTCAACTAGGCGGGATGTGGATGAGAAGAGGCGAAGACTTGTGTCTGAACTTGAGCAAACACTCGGCTCTATTTCCGAATGGGCCGTAGCAAGTTGTTCAAGTTAAATACCTCCAAGATACAAGTTTGCGCGTTCAGTGCGAAGAGAGCGGCGTTCACACCAGCTCCTTCCTACCAAGGCACGTCACTTAAATTTTGCGACCACCTCGGGGTCCTCCGAGTCGAATTTTCGCACGATCTAAACTTCCGGCGTGACATCGAGGGCAAGGCCGTATAAATCGCAGATTCGGTACTGCTCGCACCGCACCTATGGGATGGCTCAGTCAAATACCAGCTGGCGCCTCTGGACTCGATCCAGCGTCGAGCCGTGCGAATAGTAGGTGACTCCCAAATGTCCCGCGATCTAAAACCACTGCAACTCCGTAGGAATACATAGCTAAAACAGAGACTGTTGAAATACAAACAGAGAGAAATATTTCCCCCAAGTACAGTCTCGGGTCCTTCAACCTGGGCACCTGTCAGGCCGGCATGGCATTCGCAGCCTCCGCATGCTACCGAATGTCCATGGGCATCGCTAGACACCTTATGGGTGGCTCGGCGCCACATGTCGCGCTTACTATAAAAATAATATCAGTGAAGCAGGTAAGCCACTAAGGCGAGGCCAAAGCTATAGCTTTGGCCTCGCCTTAGTGGCTTACCTGCTTCGAGTGAGTACATTATTCAACTATGTACAACCTGAAACCTCCCTCGGTCTTCGGCCTTGAACTGATTGGTTTACTTACTTCCCGAATCCGCTTCACCCCAGCCAGATATATTTACTTACATAGACAAAGAAAATCGTGTACTTACACAGCTCAGTCTTCGGTCTTGCTCTGACTGACTTTTCATTTTACTTCAAGACTATACATCGTTCAACTATACATAATTTGTATATATATGTAGGTACTCACTCATGCGCTATTGCAGAAAACTTTAGTTTCAAACGAGGTTTCAAATAGAGATCACGACAAATAAACGGACGGATAGTATCAAGGCGGTACTTATATAAAAGAATAGCCCCACTGTATCTCTCCCCGTGTATGTCGTAAAAGGCGACTAAGGGATATGACTTCCTTCTTATAATACTAGGTGGTAGGGTTTAACCCGCCCGTGTTGGTACCACCGCACCGCACTGAATGAAAGGTCGGTAGAAACGGCTATGTATTTAGTGTAGCCGGTACGACCGAAGGGAAGCACTGACGTGGCACCAAGTTCACCCGGTGTTATGTTATGGGCTGACATCACGGATGTTGTAGCCTGTAGGTGATGTGTCAGATTCCATAAAAAAAATCAATATACGAGTTACATACAACATTTAAAGTATGCAAACAGTTTTTAAAAAAGCCTAAAATAAAAAAATAAGTTATAAAAAACTAAAACCCGACTACGTAAAAGCTAATTATGAAAATCGTTTAAATAAAACAAAAATTGTTATAAAAAACTAAAACCCGTCTACGAAAAAGCAAATTATGAAAATAGTTTAACTAAAAATAACAAAATAATGTTTTTCATATAATTTATCAGATACAGCATTTCTCTTTTTATATTGATTTTACCTTAGCACTAACTCTATAAATTTTGATAAATTTATTATTTTTAACGTTCTAAATATAGAGCCGTGGTCGGGCGTTCTTCGTTCAACAAGACAAGTGAGACCGTCGTTGTGCATTATAGCCGTTGACGTTCGGTATGTACCTATGTATCTACTTATAATAATTTTAGATTGGCTCTGACTGATCTTACAAAATGATGCCAGTATGACACAATGGCGATGGCCGTCCTAAGTTCCGCGCTCTAATAATGCACGACGAGGGCCTCACTTGTCTTGTTGAACGAAGAACGCCCGACCACGGCTCTATATTTAGAACGTTAAAAATAATAAATTTATCAAAATTTATAGAGTTAGTGCTAAGGTAAAATCAATATAAAAAGAGAAATGCTGTATCTGATAAATTATATGAAAAACATTATTTTGTTATTTTTAGTTAAACTATTTTCATAATTTGCTTTTTCGTAGACGGGTTTTAGTTTTTTATAACAATTTTTGTTTTATTTAAACGATTTTCATAATTAGCTTTTACGTAGTCGGGTTTTAGTTTTTTATAACTTATTTTTTAAGCCACCCTGGTTAGTTTTTTTTCGAATACATTCAATGTACAGACTTTCTTACCACTACGATTTTATTATATGTATAGACTAGCCTTCGCACGCGGCTTTGCTCGCGTGAAATTCCGCGGACTTGCTGCTTGATCGATTGAATCTTGTTTTAATACTTTGCGAAACGTGGTGGTCGGTTTTGTGCTGTAACTTACCAGAGTTCTTGCAGCACAACACCGATTATTCTGCTTACCCCGATTGTCGGGATTCAGCGTGTGTGATATTGTATTGTATTGTATATATTTATTGCACTCAAATAGAATATGGGCAAAAGGTAACACTTAATGCCTCTAGGCATTTTCTAACAGGATGCCTTTGGGGTATGATAACTGTTAGGTGAGTGGCGGAAAGAGAAGTTTAAATATTATGATATGTATGACAGATGTACGGGAATACAAAAGATAGATACACTTAAATATGAATAGTTAAATACTATACCTATATACCAGATATATACATAAGATAGACTAAATATACTTTGTTTTTACATACCTATTATATATATTTACTAACTGTGAACATGAGAGACATAGCCAGCCTCGATTTGCCATTTGCCAGCCATTTGTCAGCCTCGATAGCTCAGTGGTGCAGACATGTCAGCCTCGATAGCTCAGTGGTGCAGACAGTCAACTGTCGCTATTGAATGTTAAGCAACGCTGGGTGCGGTCAGTACTTGGATGGGTGACCGCTGACCGTTGGAAGCTGACCGAGGTTCGGATTCCTCGTAAAACTGTAGGTCCCTTCCCTCTTAATCTTACTTGGTGGTAGGGTTTAACCCGCCCGGGTTGGTACCACCGCACTGAATGAAACGTCGGTCAAAACGGCTATGTAAATAGTTTGTGTTTTCCGACCAGTTCAGTGTAGCCGGCACGATCAAAGGGGGAAGCACTGACATGGCACCTAGTTCACCCGGTGTTATGGGCTGACATCACGGACGTTGTAGGTGATGTAGCCAACCGTGTCAGTTTCCATAAAAAAAAAAAACATAGTTTTTGATCAGAAAAATTAAGATGACAAAAAGTGCTTCTTTAAAAGAATATGATATGTATGTATGTAACAAGAAATGTATGGAACGTGTGACAATAGCGTTTCTATGTATTTACCTGTATGGTGCGGGTTAATTAACAAGATAGTGAAAATATTCGCGCGGCAACGAGTTTATTGAGTCTGGCCGTGGTGGAATTTTTGTTTGAATATGGCGCGCGGGTGATGGAAGTGTTCCGCCGCACCGCTCGCGCTGGCAACACTGTAAAGCAGCATCCACACGTTGGCCAAGTAAGGCAAACATTTTAGCACTACCTCATTCTAACTAAGCAATTAAAGATAGATGAAACTAAAACGTTTGCCTTGCTTAGCCAACGTGTGGAGGTGAATCCTCTTAAGCCGGATCCACAACAATGCAACAATATGGCAAATATGGCAAAACAACGAAAATTGTTAAACTTCAAACAAAAATTTAGTTCTATGAAGTACATAATATGAAAAAAAAAATATGTTTTTTTTAACTAGATAATACTAAACACTGAAGCAGGCTTTTTAAATTTGCAGTGTTTTTTCATGGTGAAAAAAATTTCTGAATGTGACTCTATTTTAATTTGTCATGTCGAGCTAGCTCCATACTGGATAATTATTTTGGAATAAAGTTTACGTCATTGTATAGGGAATTTAATTTTCTGGACACTAAAGCAGCATTATTTGAAAAAAAAAAACAAATCCCAATAATTTTTAAACAAACAAAAACTACTAAATTCTCCATAACGCGCGCACTGCGCTCGATTACTCAGTGCCGCCGACTCGAATTTTTGTTTTGCCATATGAATCCTCTTAAGGAACGCAGTTCGTCCAGCGTTTATATGCGTGCATTGATGGACATACACCTGTCCAACTTTCCTCCAGTCCTCCCGGCCTTCAGCGATACGCAATCACTGATTGCCAGCCGACGTACTTGATGTCGTCGTCCCACTTGGCTGGTGATCTTCCAAAACTCCTGTTTCCTGCCCACGGCCGCCAATGTAGGACACGGTTACTCGACGTGCCCACTGCCCAGTGCATATACTTCTCCTACATCCCAAAGTTTAGTTAGAATAGAATACCTAATGTGCCAAATTTGTACCAATATAATAACCATATCTGATAGCAATAATCTTAAAAATGACGTAAAAAGTTCGTAATAATTTACAATTAGTGTAATGAAACAGGGTAAACTTAAAAATAATAATGAACAAAAAGTTACTTCCAGGGTTGTGCGAAAATTCTCCGTCAACTACCGACCAACGTCCGCCGACTCTATTAAAGCTACGAAATTATTTTTGATGTCTATACGCACGAACGCTATATTTCGCCAAAAATTTATGAAAAAAAGTCACACATTTCGAATAGGATTTTTGGCATTCATAACCTATTTAAAGTACTGGGGTTTTTTTCTATTGACTCTGCAGTGAAAACGTTTTTGGAGATATTTTTTGTTGAGTGCACGCCGTTCCATTATTTGGGTAGAGAGTAAAATAAAATAAATTTGAAGGGTCAATGCAATGAACGACGATGTGTTGATGTTCTGCGACGATCTAAACATGAAAACTGAATATAAAACATTATTACAATGATTTTCAGCTTCGGGCCAAACGTATGGCCCCTCCTCATGAGCGCTCTGTTCGGTGCGACAGTTGGCAGAGAAATAAAAAATGCATATGGAATTTTTTTTTTTATGGAATCTTTGGCTACATGTTATGGAACGGTTGGCTACATCACCTACAACATCCGTGATGTCATGCCATAACACCGGGTGAACTAGGTGCCATGTCAGTGCTTCCCTTCATTTCATGTCGGCTACACTGAACTGGACGGAAAACACGAACTATTTACATAGCCTTTTCGACCGACGTTTCATTCAGTGCGGTGGCACCAACCCGGGCGGGATAAACCCTCCCAGTAAGTTAAGAAGGGAAGGGACCTACAGTTTTACATGGAATCCGAACCACGGTCAGCCTTCAACGGTCGAACGGTCACCCATCCAAGTACTGACCGCGCTCAGGGAACATATTTTTACATATAGTAAGTACTCAACCGGTTAAATGTATAAGGACTCCCACGAAATATAAATCTAAGTAAAACCTGTACAAGGTACGGACTGGGGTTTTTCAAAAGGGGCGTTAAAAGGCTTCTGTCAGGCCGGCATGGCATTCGCAATCCCCGCGCATCGCATATGTCCATAGGCATCATTAGACACCTACTTGTAGGTGAAACGATGCCACATGTCGCGCTATCCATAAAAAAAAACACCAACGTATCAACAATAACCAACGTTCCCAGGCTTTTTTACAAGCTTTTATTTAATTTTGTGTTCAGAGGCGATGACCATTGTCCCGCCTGGGCTGGGGGAATTTACTACTAAGTTAAATAAATAGTAGGGTAATACCCACAGAGCATCAAATGCGCGCCCCCACCCCTTTCCCCCCCCCCCCCCCCCCCCCCCCCCCCTATACTGACAGGACAGTTCCGTTAAATTAGTAAGGCGCTCGCAACAAACATTTTGTATGCAATATTTAATAGAAAGAAACCTTTGTTTGTTCGACAGCCACCTCTTTTTGAGTTTTCCTGGAAAAACTGATAATGGTATCTTTTTAGGCTAGTAGTAGGGTTTCTATGTGGAAAATATAATAAAAATCGTTAGAGCCATTTTTGAGAAAATCGACCTTATCAAAATAATTTGTATGACAGCTACCCTTATTTTTTTGAATAAAAAAAACTAAAAAAGATGCTCCTTGATAATCGTTTCAAACTACTAAATATGAATTTTAAACGAAATCGGTTGACCGGTTTAGGCGCAACATCGCTGGACACGTTGCCATAGACAAATTTTGTATGACAGCTACCCTTATTTCTTCGAATTTTAAAAAACTAAAAAAGGGTGCCCCTAGATAACCGTTTCAGACTACTAAATACGAATTTTGAACGAAATCGGTTGAGCGGTTGAGGCGCATTGTCACTGGACGGACACACACACACACATACATGTTTTTCAAAACCACTTTTTTGGGATCGTTGAATGATATATAGCCCAAATCAGTCGAAATCTCAACTTCGAAATTTTGGACGATTACAATACTTCCTTTCTCCTTACAGTCGCTCGAAAGTAAAAAAATGAAGTCTAAATTTCTTATATTGCATAATTAAACGTCGATTTCAGCATGGGTTAAGAACATTTTTTTAACCAACATACTGTGCCGATTGACCAATAGTCCAGTCGACAGATCATCTCTACTCGCGAAACCACGCTCAGGTAGGCGCCATGCCAGCAGATTTGTAGACTGTTGTTCAGTTTATAGATTTCTTTATTAATAATATATCAAAGAATTTACTTATAGATATATTATACATAGATATTTGCGGTTACATTATTCTAATATTATTTATTGCTTCTATTATAGTTACTTATAGTTATATATAGTACGTACTTATTACTATTATATTTATAGACAGACGACGGACGGACATATACTTGTATTTACCTAATTTTGGGAATTTAGAAAATATAATTTGGTGGGCTGACTATCCTGCTGATAAAAAGAAAATTGCTTACAAACGAGAACATGACAAACAGACGGATAGACGAACAGACACGCCTTCCCGGAACAGGCACCTGAACAGGGTCGCCGATGTAACCCGGGAAACCAACGAAACCCTTAAAGCTAACAATGCCTTTTTTTTCAGGAATCGTTCATTCTTTTAACTTCTCAGTGTTTTATTTATTTTCGTCTCTTCCCACAATTTTCTTTAGTGTTTGCGCAATCCGTGGAAAGAAAAAGATATTTTTACCTTTAAAATTGGCTCTCAGTCTTTCTACTAGAACGATCGACGATATCTTTCTTCTAGAATGGCGCTTTGTGAAGCCGCTACGCGAACCAGATCGGATCTGAACGAAAGTATTGAATGAACAGACAAATAGTTTATTTTCACTTAGGCAACGGTAAAGTCAAATGCAAGAGTTATTAGCTTGCCTATTCCCTCAAGAAACAACTTGCAGTTGTGTTATCCTCTGAATAGAGCTACAATACATAATAATAAATAAAATAAACTCGACAGAACCACCAGGGTTTGACCTATTTAGCAATCGTTTGAATAAATACAAGAACTACTATATAGTCATAGACTTAAATAAGGAATTACCATAAATAGATACGTATAAGACGTAAGCTAGGGAACGTATTAGGTTAAGCTTATTAAATTAAACATTAAGTAAATAAATATTTTTTTGGGAAATATAAAAATCGCAATGTAAGGTTAAATGAAAAATTCTTTGCGCCGAAAAAAAACTAATAATCAATCGGTAGAAGGACCGCCACAAATCGTAGTTTTAGTACATAAAACGACTATCTAGCGATCCGAAACGCCGTCAACCCCAAAAAGCTTCAGGTCACACGTGAAACGTGACTCGATTCTTCGCAATTGGCCCCCTTAATGGAAAGCACGCAGGCAGACATCGCTCGCGAGACGGACCTCGGAAATTTCGTGTGCAGCACATTCACTAATAGACCTGGAGGCAATAGTAAACTGATCATTCTTATTGTATGTAGCACCAGCTTTAGTTCGAGTAAAAATTTGTAAACTATCAATCAAAATATAGTTTACTGAAATTAGAAATTTTGCACAAAAATTTGGCTCAAAATTTTTTTGTGAACAATCTTTGGGATGTGGGACTGTGGTACATGTAGGCGAACACGAAATACTAAACTGAACTATACTTAGAAGATAGACATGTACAGTGCCCGGCAGTAATAATGAACATCGATCTTTAGAAAGAAACAATCCGGTTGAATAGCGTGATCTCTGTCGCACGATCGCACAGGGACGACGCTCTACCACCGTATTGTCTATTTCTAAAGGTCGATGTTCATTATCTATTTACTGCCGGGTACTGGACATGCTAACGGAAACTTTTTATAGAACTAAATTTTGTATTTCGATTAGTATAACTTGGATGGGTTTGCTGACCGTGGTTGGGATTCCACGTAAAACTGTTAAACCTTCTTACCTTACTAGATGTTAGGGTCTCAGCTTTCATATTATATTAAGATTCAGATATTTATTTCGTCATAAAGAACAATCAAAATTAACAATAATTCATTGAAGAAGATAAATATAATTCATATTCAGTATGGTTCGTCATAATTTTTTTTTGTCATGTCCCGTTCAACAATGCAATCTACTCGTATAAGGAAGAACCAGATGAGAAGCATTATAGAGGTTTTTTTTAATATACCTTACATGCTAAGTAAACAAATTATGTTAAATGTCATACCTATTTTATGTAACATAAGTAAAAGAGCAAGGCGCTCACGGGCTACGTGGCTCGCGAGTGACGTGGTGAGGTGAGTGGTGATTAGTGAGGGCTCGACCGACAATTTTGTTGATTTCGGAAACGTACGCAGACCTGCCCTAATAACTGTACACTGCGCAGCTAGCTGTAATACCTACGAGCTCCAATTTCACACATCCCGCCCGATCAGGCCATATGAATGTATTGAATTTTCAAACTGAATTTATGTGTACAGAAATTTCAGAGACATACATACTGCGTCCGTGCATTTCAAAATGTACGGACGCAGTGGCGCGAAGGAAAGGTCAGTCAGTCAGCGTGTAAGCGTACACTGCTGGACATACGCCTCCCCAATTTTCGTCCAGTCCTCCGGGCCTTCAGCGGAACGAACACCGTTTGTCGTTTTAGAAAGTGTTCTCACGCCAAAATTTGTATTCAATACAGAGTTACGGGATTGAATTCTGGGGTGCATCAGGCCAATCAATCAGGATATTTTTAGAATCCAAAAGAAAACCGTAAGAATAATAACAAACTCGAGCTGGAACGAACACTGTTCACCATTATTTAAGTAACCAAAACTATTAACAATTTTAACTTATTAACTTAATTATAACAATAATTTTGACTCTTTTTACTTTTGACCACTGCTTTCCGCCGACGTACCTGATGTCGTCATCCCACCTGGCGGGTGGTCTACCAACACTCCGTTTTCCACGCGCGCCAATGTAGAACACGGTTGCTCTAACGGTCGTAATCTCTTCGGCTAGCGTGCCCAGCCCACGGCCACTTGAGCTTAGCCACCCGGTGTCCCATATCGACTACTTTGGTGCGTCGGCGGATTGCCTCGTTACGCACCATAACAGGTAGCGGTATTCCCGGCATGGCTCGCTCCATTGATCACTGGGCAGCTACCGTCAGGGTCGGCGTCTCATACCGTCATCACTGAGATGGGACATGTGGTTTTCATACCTAGGATTTTATTGTTAATTTCATATTTAATTTTGTAAAAATGCGTAGTCTGGACGTCTCGGCTTCTCTTGCGAGAGGTCCGAGGTTCAAATCCACCGGGTTGACTGGAGGAAATTTCCTAAGGTAATAAGCCCGCCCTTGTGTATTATTATCATTACCTAACTCAGAAAAAAATATATATTTCCTCTACGGAAAACTTTCGTTAATTTAATCCAGCAGCCCTCGTTAAAATGATGATATTCGATTGTGTGGGGATGAAGTTTTGAATTATATGTATCAGTAATTATATGTACTAATAATATTATTCACTTATTATTATTAATTATGAGCCCAAATAGGACATGCAAAACAGTACACCTTATCAGAAAATTTAAATATTAAAATCTATATTATTGCCGAAGTTGATTAATCCGAATGATTAAAATCTGCCTAACAAATCGCAATTCGTGAAAATTTTACAAAATTCATATTAATCATGAAATCATCTGCCTCATTGCGAAATGTTGAAATAACTATGGATCGTTAATGAATGCACACCATATAAACAAATTTTGTGAATTGATCCTAATTTATGCACATAATATTAATTTCAAATTTATAAACGGCCGGACGAACCGACCTCAGTCTATTGACTTTGGTACTATTTAGTTTGTGGATTTCATTATTTAGGCAAAAGTTTAGGTTATGAAACCGAACCTGAAGCCGGAATAGTTCCGACCTTCCAGGCGAAGCTGCGAACGAACATAAACATGACTTGAAAGTTCAAAAAAACACACCAACTGTGAACTTCATTTTTTTATGGAAACTGACACGGTCGGCTACATCACCTACAACATCTGTGATGTCAGCCCATAACACCGGGTGAACTAGGTGCCATGTCAATGCTTCACTTCATTTCATGTCGGCCACACTGAACTGCACGGAAAACACGAACTATTTACATAGCCGTTTCAATCGACCTATCATTCAGTGCGGTGGTACCAATCCGGGAGGGATAAACCCGACCACCTAGTAAGGTAAAAAGGGACTACAGTGGCATTCATTTTATTTGGGTTGGCGGCGCCAACCTAAGGAATCGCCACTGCCGGATTACATTAAAAAATAACACTATGAAGACATTTCAGCCTCACCAACCGGATACATACATACATTAGTGCCACTTGGTCACAGGGTACTAAAAGTGTCCCATCTGGCCAACCGAAAATAAATGCACCCGACCGAAACTGCCTCGGAGCGAGCCTTCAGATAATTTATACTCCGCATACTAAATATGTCATAAAAAAAACACATCAAATATGTTCTGACGGTGTATCCAGTATATAGCTTTTAAAGAGCTTAAAATGTGACCAGCACACCGTACACAACAAGCTGTCTATTAATAAATTAGACGACGACCATTTTAAACCGACTTCGAAAAAAACTAAAACCCGACTACGTAAAAGCTAATTATGAAAATCGTTTAAATAAAACAAAAATTGTTATAAAAAACTAAAACCCGTCTACGAAAAAGCAAATTATGAAAATAGTTTAACTAAAAATAACAAAATAATGTTTTTCATATAATTTATCAGATACAGCATTTCTCTTTTTATATTGATTTTACCTTAGCACTAACTCTATAAATTTTGATAAATTTATTATTTTTAACGTTCTAAATATAGAGCCGTGGTCGGGCGTTCTTCGTTCAACAAGACAAGTGAGGCCCTCGTCGTGCATTATTAGAGCGCGGAACTTAGGACGGCCATCGCCATTGTGTCATACTGGCATCATTTTGTAAGATCAGTCAGAGCCAATCTAAAATTATTATAAGTAGATACATAGGTACATACCGAACGTCAACGGCTATAATGCACAACGACGGTCTCACTTGTCTTGTTGAACGAAGAACGCCCGACCACGGCTCTATATTTAGAACGTTAAAAATAATAAATTTATCAAAATTTATAGAGTTAGTGCTAAGGTAAAATCAATATAAAAAGAGAAATGCTGTATCTGATAAATTATATGAAAAACATTATTTTGTTATTTTTAGTTAAACTATTTTCATAATTTGCTTTTTCGTAGACGGGTTTTAGTTTTTTATAACAATTTTTGTTTTATTTAAACGATTTTCATAATTAGCTTTTACGTAGTCGGGTTTTAGTTTTTTATAACTTATTTTTTACAAGCTTTTATTTAATTTTGTGTTCAGAGGCGATGACCATTGTCCCGCCTGGGCTGGGGGAATTTACTACTAAGTTAAATAAATAGTAGGGTAATACCCACAGAGCATCAAATGCGCGCCCCCACCCCTTTCCCCCCCCCCCCCCCCCCCCCCCCCTATACTGACAGGACAGTTCCGTTAAATTAGTAAGGCGCTCGCAACAAACATTTTGTATGCAATATTTAATAGAAAGAAACCTTTGTTTGTTCGACAGCCACCTCTTTTTGAGTTTTCCTGGAAAAACTGATAATGGTATCTTTTTAGGCTAGTAGTAGGGTTTCTATGTGGAAAATATAATAAAAATCGTTAGAGCCATTTTTGAGAAAATCGACCTTATCAAAATAATTTGTATGACAGCTACCCTTATTTTTTTGAATAAAAAAAACTAAAAAAGATGCTCCTTGATAATCGTTTCAAACTACTAAATATGAATTTTAAACGAAATCGGTTGACCGGTTTAGGCGCAACATCGCTGGACACGTTGCCATAGACAAATTTTGTATGACAGCTACCCTTATTTCTTCGAATTTTAAAAAACTAAAAAAGGGTGCCCCTAGATAACCGTTTCAGACTACTAAATACGAATTTTGAACGAAATCGGTTGAGCGGTTGAGGCGCATTGTCACTGGACGGACACACACACACACATACATGTTTTTCAAAACCACTTTTTTGGGATCGTTGAATGATATATAGCCCAAATCAGTCGAAATCTCAACTTCGAAATTTTGGACGATTACAATACTTCCTTTCTCCTTACAGTCGCTCGAAAGTAAAAAAATGAAGTCTAAATTTCTTATATTGCATAATTAAACGTCGATTTCAGCATGGGTTAAGAACATTTTTTTAACCAACATACTGTGCCGATTGACCAATAGTCCAGTCGACAGATCATCTCTACTCGCGAAACCACGCTCAGGTAGGCGCCATGCCAGCAGATTTGTAGACTGTTGTTCAGTTTATAGATTTCTTTATTAATAATATATCAAAGAATTTACTTATAGATATATTATACATAGATATTTGCGGTTACATTATTCTAATATTATTTATTGCTTCTATTATAGTTACTTATAGTTATATATAGTACGTACTTATTACTATTATATTTATAGACAGACGACGGACGGACATATACTTGTATTTACCTAATTTTGGGAATTTAGAAAATATAATTTGGTGGGCTGACTATCCTGCTGATAAAAAGAAAATTGCTTACAAACGAGAACATGACAAACAGACGGATAGACGAACAGACACGCCTTCCCGGAACAGGCACCTGAACAGGGTCGCCGATGTAACCCGGGAAACCAACGAAACCCTTAAAGCTAACAATGCCTTTTTTTTCAGGAATCGTTCATTCTTTTAACTTCTCAGTGTTTTATTTATTTTCGTCTCTTCCCACAATTTTCTTTAGTGTTTGCGCAATCCGTGGAAAGAAAAAGATATTTTTACCTTTAAAATTGGCTCTCAGTCTTTCTACTAGAACGATCGACGATATCTTTCTTCTAGAATGGCGCTTTGTGAAGCCGCTACGCGAACCAGATCGGATCTGAACGAAAGTATTGAATGAACAGACAAATAGTTTATTTTCACTTAGGCAACGGTAAAGTCAAATGCAAGAGTTATTAGCTTGCCTATTCCCTCAAGAAACAACTTGCAGTTGTGTTATCCTCTGAATAGAGCTACAATACATAATAATAAATAAAATAAACTCGACAGAACCACCAGGGTTTGACCTATTTAGCAATCGTTTGAATAAATACAAGAACTACTATATAGTCATAGACTTAAATAAGGAATTACCATAAATAGATACGTATAAGACGTAAGCTAGGGAACGTATTAGGTTAAGCTTATTAAATTAAACATTAAGTAAATAAATATTTTTTTGGGAAATATAAAAATCGCAATGTAAGGTTAAATGAAAAATTCTTTGCGCCGAAAAAAAACTAATAATCAATCGGTAGAAGGACCGCCACAAATCGTAGTTTTAGTACATAAAACGACTATCTAGCGATCCGAAACGCCGTCAACCCCAAAAAGCTTCAGGTCACACGTGAAACGTGACTCGATTCTTCGCAATTGGCCCCCTTAATGGAAAGCACGCAGGCAGACATCGCTCGCGAGACGGACCTCGGAAATTTCGTGTGCAGCACATTCACTAATAGACCTGGAGGCAATAGTAAACTGATCATTCTTATTGTATGTAGCACCAGCTTTAGTTCGAGTAAAAATTTGTAAACTATCAATCAAAATATAGTTTACTGAAATTAGAAATTTTGCACAAAAATTTGGCTCAAAATTTTTTTGTGAACAATCTTTGGGATGTGGGACTGTGGTACATGTAGGCGAACACGAAATACTAAACTGAACTATACTTAGAAGATAGACATGTACAGTGCCCGGCAGTAATAATGAACATCGATCTTTAGAAAGAAACAATCCGGTTGAATAGCGTGATCTCTGTCGCACGATCGCACAGGGACGACGCTCTACCACCGTATTGTCTATTTCTAAAGGTCGATGTTCATTATCTATTTACTGCCGGGTACTGGACATGCTAACGGAAACTTTTTATAGAACTAAATTTTGTATTTCGATTAGTATAACTTGGATGGGTTTGCTGACCGTGGTTGGGATTCCACGTAAAACTGTTAAACCTTCTTACCTTACTAGATGTTAGGGTCTCAGCTTTCATATTATATTAAGATTCAGATATTTATTTCGTCATAAAGAACAATCAAAATTAACAATAATTCATTGAAGAAGATAAATATAATTCATATTCAGTATGGTTCGTCATAATTTTTTTTTGTCATGTCCCGTTCAACAATGCAATCTACTCGTATAAGGAAGAACCAGATGAGAAGCATTATAGAGGTTTTTTTTAATATACCTTACATGCTAAGTAAACAAATTATGTTAAATGTCATACCTATTTTATGTAACATAAGTAAAAGAGCAAGGCGCTCACGGGCTACGTGGCTCGCGAGTGACGTGGTGAGGTGAGTGGTGATTAGTGAGGGCTCGACCGACAATTTTGTTGATTTCGGAAACGTACGCAGACCTGCCCTAATAACTGTACACTGCGCAGCTAGCTGTAATACCTACGAGCTCCAATTTCACACATCCCGCCCGATCAGGCCATATGAATGTATTGAATTTTCAAACTGAATTTATGTGTACAGAAATTTCAGAGACATACATACTGCGTCCGTGCATTTCAAAATGTACGGACGCAGTGGCGCGAAGGAAAGGTCAGTCAGTCAGCGTGTAAGCGTACACTGCTGGACATACGCCTCCCCAATTTTCGTCCAGTCCTCCGGGCCTTCAGCGGAACGAACACCGTTTGTCGTTTTAGAAAGTGTTCTCACGCCAAAATTTGTATTCAATACAGAGTTACGGGATTGAATTCTGGGGTGCATCAGGCCAATCAATCAGGATATTTTTAGAATCCAAAAGAAAACCGTAAGAATAATAACAAACTCGAGCTGGAACGAACACTGTTCACCATTATTTAAGTAACCAAAACTATTAACAATTTTAACTTATTAACTTAATTATAACAATAATTTTGACTCTTTTTACTTTTGACCACTGCTTTCCGCCGACGTACCTGATGTCGTCATCCCACCTGGCGGGTGGTCTACCAACACTCCGTTTTCCACGCGCGCCAATGTAGAACACGGTTGCTCTAACGGTCGTAATCTCTTCGGCTAGCGTGCCCAGCCCACGGCCACTTGAGCTTAGCCACCCGGTGTCCCATATCGACTACTTTGGTGCGTCGGCGGATTGCCTCGTTACGCACCATAACAGGTAGCGGTATTCCCGGCATGGCTCGCTCCATTGATCACTGGGCAGCTACCGTCAGGGTCGGCGTCTCATACCGTCATCACTGAGATGGGACATGTGGTTTTCATACCTAGGATTTTATTGTTAATTTCATATTTAATTTTGTAAAAATGCGTAGTCTGGACGTCTCGGCTTCTCTTGCGAGAGGTCCGAGGTTCAAATCCACCGGGTTGACTGGAGGAAATTTCCTAAGGTAATAAGCCCGCCCTTGTGTATTATTATCATTACCTAACTCAGAAAAAAATATATATTTCCTCTACGGAAAACTTTCGTTAATTTAATCCAGCAGCCCTCGTTAAAATGATGATATTCGATTGTGTGGGGATGAAGTTTTGAATTATATGTATCAGTAATTATATGTACTAATAATATTATTCACTTATTATTATTAATTATGAGCCCAAATAGGACATGCAAAACAGTACACCTTATCAGAAAATTTAAATATTAAAATCTATATTATTGCCGAAGTTGATTAATCCGAATGATTAAAATCTGCCTAACAAATCGCAATTCGTGAAAATTTTACAAAATTCATATTAATCATGAAATCATCTGCCTCATTGCGAAATGTTGAAATAACTATGGATCGTTAATGAATGCACACCATATAAACAAATTTTGTGAATTGATCCTAATTTATGCACATAATATTAATTTCAAATTTATAAACGGCCGGACGAACCGACCTCAGTCTATTGACTTTGGTACTATTTAGTTTGTGGATTTCATTATTTAGGCAAAAGTTTAGGTTATGAAACCGAACCTGAAGCCGGAATAGTTCCGACCTTCCAGGCGAAGCTGCGAACGAACATAAACATGACTTGAAAGTTCAAAAAAACACACCAACTGTGAACTTCATTTTTTTATGGAAACTGACACGGTCGGCTACATCACCTACAACATCTGTGATGTCAGCCCATAACACCGGGTGAACTAGGTGCCATGTCAATGCTTCACTTCATTTCATGTCGGCCACACTGAACTGCACGGAAAACACGAACTATTTACATAGCCGTTTCAATCAACCGATCATTCAGTGCGGTGGTACCAATCCGGGAGGGATAAACCCGACCACCTAGTAAGGTAAAAAGGGACTACAGTGGCATTCATTTTATTTGGGTTGGCGGCGCCAACCTAAGGAATCGCCACTGCCGGATTACATTAAAAAATAACACTATGAAGACATTTCAGCCTCACCAACCGGATACATACATACATTAGTGCCACTTGGTCACAGGGTACTAAAAGTGTCCCATCTGGCCAACCGAAAATAAATGCACCCGACCGAAACTGCCTCGGAGCGAGCCTTCAGATAATTTATACTCCGCATACTAAATATGTCATAAAAAAAACACATCAAATATGTTCTGACGGTGTATCCAGTATATAGCTTTTAAAGAGCTTAAAATGTGACCAGCACACCGTACACAACAAGCTGTCTATTAATAAATTAGACGACGACCATTTTAAACCGACTTCGAAAAAAACTAAAACCCGACTACGTAAAAGCTAATTATGAAAATCGTTTAAATAAAACAAAAATTGTTATAAAAAACTAAAACCCGTCTACGAAAAAGCAAATTATGAAAATAGTTTAACTAAAAATAACAAAATAATGTTTTTCATATAATTTATCAGATACAGCATTTCTCTTTTTATATTGATTTTACCTTAGCACTAACTCTATAAATTTTGATAAATTTATTATTTTTAACGTTCTAAATATAGAGCCGTGGTCGGGCGTTCTTCGTTCAACAAGACAAGTGAGGCCCTCGTCGTGCATTATTAGAGCGCGGAACTTAGGACGGCCATCGCCATTGTGTCATACTGGCATCATTTTGTAAGATCAGTCAGAGCCAATCTAAAATTATTATAAGTAGATACATAGGTACATACCGAACGTCAACGGCTATAATGCACAACGACGGTCTCACTTGTCTTGTTGAACGAAGAACGCCCGACCACGGCTCTATATTTAGAACGTTAAAAATAATAAATTTATCAAAATTTATAGAGTTAGTGCTAAGGTAAAATCAATATAAAAAGAGAAATGCTGTATCTGATAAATTATATGAAAAACATTATTTTGTTATTTTTAGTTAAACTATTTTCATAATTTGCTTTTTCGTAGACGGGTTTTAGTTTTTTATAACAATTTTTGTTTTATTTAAACGATTTTCATAATTAGCTTTTACGTAGTCGGGTTTTAGTTTTTTATAACTTATTTTTTTATTTTAGGCTTTTTTAAAAACTGTTTGCATACTTTAAATGTTGTATGTAACTCGTATATTGATTTTTTTTATGGAATCTGACACATCACCTACAGGCTACAACATCCGTGATGTCAGCCCATAACATAACACCGGGTGAACTTGGTGCCACGTCAGTGCTTCCCTTCGGTCGTACCGGCTACACTAAATACATAGCCGTTTCTACCGACCTTTCATTCAGTGCGGTGCGGTGGTACCAACACGGGCGGGTTAAACCCTACCACCTAGTATTATAAGAAGGAAGTCATATCCCTTAGTCGCCTTTTACGACATACACGGGGAGAGATACAGTGGGGCTATTCTTTTATATAAGTACCGCCTTGATACTATCCGTCCGTTTATTTGTCGTGATCTCTATTTGAAACCTCGTTTGAAACTAAAGTTTTCTGCAATAGCGCATGAGTGAGTACCTACATATATATACAAATTATGTATAGTTGAACGATGTATAGTCTTGAAGTAAAATGAAAAGTCAGTCAGAGCAAGACCGAAGACTGAGCTGTGTAAGTACACGATTTTCTTTGTCTATGTAAGTAAATATATCTGGCTGGGGTGAAGCGGATTCGGGAAGTAAGTAAACCAATCAGTTCAAGGCTGAAGACCGAGGGAGGTTTCAGGTTGTACATAGTTGAATAATGTACTCACTCGAAGCAGGTAAGCCACTAAGGCGAGGCCAAAGCTATAGCTTTGGCCTCGCCTTAGTGGCTTACCTGCTTCACTGATATTATTTTTATAGTAAGCGCGACATGTGGCGCCGAGCCACCCATAAGGTGTCTAGCGATGCCCATGGACATTCGGTAGCATGCGGAGGCTGCGAATGCCATGCCGGCCTGACAGGTGCCCAGGTTGAAGGACCCGAGACTGTACTTGGGGGAAATATTTCTCTCTGTTTGTATTTCAACAGTCTCTGTTTTAGCTATGTATTCCTACGGAGTTGCAGTGGTTTTAGATCGCGGGACATTTGGGAGTCACCTACTATTCGCACGGCTCGACGCTGGATCGAGTCCAGAGGCGCCAGCTGGTATTTGACTGAGCCATCCCATAGGTGCGGTGCGAGCAGTACCGAATCTGCGATTTATACGGCCTTGCCCTCGATGTCACGCCGGAAGTTTAGATCGTGCGAAAATTCGACTCGGAGGACCCCGAGGTGGTCGCAAAATTTAAGTGACGTGCCTTGGTAGGAAGGAGCTGGTGTGAACGCCGCTCTCTTCGCACTGAACGCGCAAACTTGTATCTTGGAGGTATTTAACTTGAACAACTTGCTACGGCCCATTCGGAAATAGAGCCGAGTGTTTGCTCAAGTTCAGACACAAGTCTTCGCCTCTTCTCATCCACATCCCGCCTAGTTGAAGGGTAACTGGTGTAGAACCCGTGTTCCGTACTCTCGTATGTATAACAATGATATGTTGCCCCCTGAATGCTACGCCCACGCCTTCAACGTTAGCAAGGCTCAGTGCTGCGCATTATCTGCGAAGGTCGATTTGAAGGTCCTTTTGATTTCCAAGCCAGTTTCTAAGTCAGCGTCATACCTGTCTGGAAGCACCTGAACCTCCTGGGCACCGCCATTTCCAAAGACGTAGGGTTCCGGCAACTAATCGAGTCTAGGGCTAAAACTGCACCCAGAAAATTGGGAATACTTTTTCGCAATCGGCGGTTCTTCTCTTCCACAATATCCCGCTTAGCTGAAGGGTAACTTGCATCCGAAAATATTGAATTAATGTACCTACCTTTTTTTTTTATGGAAACTTGACACGGTTGGCTACATCACCTACAACATCCGTGATGTCAGCCCATAACACCGGGTGAACTAGGTGCCATGTCAGTGCTTCCCTTCATTTCGCGCCGGCTACACTGAACTGGACGGAAAACACGAACTATTTACATAGCCGTTTCGACCGACGTTTCGCTCAGTGCGGTGGTACCAACCCGGCCGGGATAAACCCTACCACCTAGTAAGGTAAGAAGGGAAGGGACCTACAGTTTAACGTGGTATCCGAACCACGGTCAGCCTCCAACAGTCGGGCGGTCATCCATCCAATAACTGACCGCACCATTAAGCTGCCGAGGCTGACGATCCCTTAGTCGACTTTTACGACATGCGACGGGGAGAGATGCAGTGGGGCTATTCTTTTTAAGTACCGACCCCACACGGTACACCTACACTACATATTATGCTTACACTAGGTACCTACATGGACATTTAATACCAATTTATTTTAGCATAGTACCGTGGTGGTACTGTATCTAATAATAATATTATATATCTATATAAAATTTGCGGTAGATCAGTGAGTAAGTATGTAGGTATATTACCAACAATACCATGTCGCTTCTTCGCGTCGTCGTCGCGCGTGGGTGGGGGCGCGCGGCGCGGGGCGCGGGCGACCACGGTTCATCGCGAATAATCGCGATTCATACATACATTCGCTACACATTTTGCTCTATTTCTCTGTACACATAGGTTTAATAGATAGCAAAGTATATATTTTCGGAATCGTAATTTAATTATCTTTAATTTGATACCCCACTCAATATATTTTGAAAAACTAATTTGAAATTTTGACGCCGTGCGTCCGCCATTTTGAATTTTGAAAATTGTTATATAGCCTATGACACTCCCGTGAATAAGACGAATCCAATAGCACAAGAATTATTCAAATCGGTCCAGTACTTTAGGCTGTAGAGTGGAATATAGATAGTCACATACATACATACATACATACATACATACATACACGCCAAACTCATAACCCTTCCTTTTTTGGCTTCGCCGTAGTCGGGTAATTTTAGGCTTTTTTAAAAACTGTTTGCATACTTTAAATGTTGTATGTAACTCGTATATTGATTTTTTTTATGGAATCTGACACATCACCTACAGGCTACAACATCCGTGATGTCAGCCCATAACATAACACCGGGTGAACTTGGTGCCACGTCAGTGCTTCCCTTCGGTCGTACCGGCTACACTAAATACATAGCCGTTTCTACCGACCTTTCATTCAGTGCGGTGCGGTGGTACCAACACGGGCGGGTTAAACCCTACCACCTAGTATTATAAGAAGGAAGTCATATCCCTTAGTCGCCTTTTACGACATACACGGGGAGAGATACAGTGGGGCTATTCTTTTATATAAGTACCGCCTTGATACTATCCGTCCGTTTATTTGTCGTGATCTCTATTTGAAACCTCGTTTGAAACTAAAGTTTTCTGCAATAGCGCATGAGTGAGTACCTACATATATATACAAATTATGTATAGTTGAACGATGTATAGTCTTGAAGTAAAATGAAAAGTCAGTCAGAGCAAGACCGAAGACTGAGCTGTGTAAGTACACGATTTTCTTTGTCTATGTAAGTAAATATATCTGGCTGGGGTGAAGCGGATTCGGGAAGTAAGTAAACCAATCAGTTCAAGGCTGAAGACCGAGGGAGGTTTCAGGTTGTACATAGTTGAATAATGTACTCACTCGAAGCAGGTAAGCCACTAAGGCGAGGCCAAAGCTATAGCTTTGGCCTCGCCTTAGTGGCTTACCTGCTTCACTGATATTATTTTTATAGTAAGCGCGACATGTGGCGCCGAGCCACCCATAAGGTGTCTAGCGATGCCCATGGACATTCGGTAGCATGCGGAGGCTGCGAATGCCATGCCGGCCTGACAGGTGCCCAGGTTGAAGGACCCGAGACTGTACTTGGGGGAAATATTTCTCTCTGTTTGTATTTCAACAGTCTCTGTTTTAGCTATGTATTCCTACGGAGTTGCAGTGGTTTTAGATCGCGGGACATTTGGGAGTCACCTACTATTCGCACGGCTCGACGCTGGATCGAGTCCAGAGGCGCCAGCTGGTATTTGACTGAGCCATCCCATAGGTGCGGTGCGAGCAGTACCGAATCTGCGATTTATACGGCCTTGCCCTCGATGTCACGCCGGAAGTTTAGATCGTGCGAAAATTCGACTCGGAGGACCCCGAGGTGGTCGCAAAATTTAAGTGACGTGCCTTGGTAGGAAGGAGCTGGTGTGAACGCCGCTCTCTTCGCACTGAACGCGCAAACTTGTATCTTGGAGGTATTTAACTTGAACAACTTGCTACGGCCCATTCGGAAATAGAGCCGAGTGTTTGCTCAAGTTCAGACACAAGTCTTCGCCTCTTCTCATCCACATCCCGCCTAGTTGAAGGGTAACTGGTGTAGAACCCGTGTTCCGTACTCTCGTATGTATAACAATGATATGTTGCCCCCTGAATGCTACGCCCACGCCTTCAACGTTAGCAAGGCTCAGTGCTGCGCATTATCTGCGAAGGTCGATTTGAAGGTCCTTTTGATTTCCAAGCCAGTTTCTAAGTCAGCGTCATACCTGTCTGGAAGCACCTGAACCTCCTGGGCACCGCCATTTCCAAAGACGTAGGGTTCCGGCAACTAATCGAGTCTAGGGCTAAAACTGCACCCAGAAAATTGGGAATACTTTTTCGCAATCGGCGGTTCTTCTCTTCCACAATATCCCGCTTAGCTGAAGGGTAACTTGCATCCGAAAATATTGAATTAATGTACCTACCTTTTTTTTTTATGGAAACTTGACACGGTTGGCTACATCACCTACAACATCCGTGATGTCAGCCCATAACACCGGGTGAACTAGGTGCCATGTCAGTGCTTCCCTTCATTTCGCGCCGGCTACACTGAACTGGACGGAAAACACGAACTATTTACATAGCCGTTTCGACCGACGTTTCGCTCAGTGCGGTGGTACCAACCCGGCCGGGATAAACCCTACCACCTAGTAAGGTAAGAAGGGAAGGGACCTACAGTTTAACGTGGTATCCGAACCACGGTCAGCCTCCAACAGTCGGGCGGTCATCCATCCAATAACTGACCGCACCATTAAGCTGCCGAGGCTGACGATCCCTTAGTCGACTTTTACGACATGCGACGGGGAGAGATGCAGTGGGGCTATTCTTTTTAAGTACCGACCCCACACGGTACACCTACACTACATATTATGCTTACACTAGGTACCTACATGGACATTTAATACCAATTTATTTTAGCATAGTACCGTGGTGGTACTGTATCTAATAATAATATTATATATCTATATAAAATTTGCGGTAGATCAGTGAGTAAGTATGTAGGTATATTACCAACAATACCATGTCGCTTCTTCGCGTCGTCGTCGCGCGTGGGTGGGGGCGCGCGGCGCGGGGCGCGGGCGACCACGGTTCATCGCGAATAATCGCGATTCATACATACATTCGCTACACATTTTGCTCTATTTCTCTGTACACATAGGTTTAATAGATAGCAAAGTATATATTTTCGGAATCGTAATTTAATTATCTTTAATTTGATACCCCACTCAATATATTTTGAAAAACTAATTTGAAATTTTGACGCCGTGCGTCCGCCATTTTGAATTTTGAAAATTGTTATATAGCCTATGACACTCCCGTGAATAAGACGAATCCAATAGCACAAGAATTATTCAAATCGGTCCAGTACTTTAGGCTGTAGAGTGGAATATAGATAGTCACATACATACATACATACATACATACATACATACACGCCAAACTCATAACCCTTCCTTTTTTGGCTTCGCCGTAGTCGGGTAAAAAGGAGGAGGTTCTCAATTCGTCTGTAGGTTTTTCTTTTGTATGTATGTATGTATTTTCTTTTGTATGATTTCCCCGCCAATTCTCAACCGATTTTAATGATTCTTTTTTTCTTGAGTAGGGTATATCTCAGGGGTGGTCCTTTCATAATTAAATTTTTTTTCCCATACTAAAGTAAATAAATGTATTTAGTTTAGTATGAAAAAAAAAAAGTTCACCGTAGAACAAAATGTCATCTAACTTTTTTACTCTAAATAGGCTCAGGAGTACCTGGTTTGCTTTATGTATGACCTATAGTCATCAAACATCATGTATATTTATATACAAGTTCTCACCGCAGCCAGCTGGTCTGCGGCGGTCAACGGGGTTCGATCTCGAGATTTCATTTCTCGAGATTTGGACGGAATTAACGTGTGAAAATGGCGAGCGCTGACGGCCGCGGAGGCGGAATGACAATTTCGTTTTTTTTTTACAGCTGAAAGGAGCGTCTCGGCTCGACGCATTTTACGTTAAACTTACGAGTGCAACGTACATTCATCCTTACCCAACTAACATTATGGTGTCAAGACAAGCGTTATAAGAGCTGTTTAATAGAGGCCCATTCTTATATGTACTTTACAATAGCGTTAGTAAGTACTTTAAGGGTGGGACAAGAGCTCTACAGTAGTGACGCGTTATATTAATCCAAACAACCACTTTGATCTAAATTTTGCTTGTTGGGTAGGAACCACAGAGCAAAAAAGTCCGGTCTTGTCGCCCTTGCGCGGGCCGTGTGGCCCGAACGTTGTTCTGTGGGTAGGAACCATGACACGTCCGCCTGTCATAAGACCAATTTCGCATGCTGCTTTGGTCAGTGTTGTCTTTGTATAGCTCAGTATTGGAGCGCAGGTTTACATCCTATAGAGCGGTCAAGCCTATCTGGGCATTGTCCGCGGCTCAGGCCGTTGTTTCGCTTCACAATGAACCTTTGTTGTGGACGGTCTCCTTGTGTTTACCTTGTAATTCGGCGAAATTGTCAGGGGAAATTTGGTCGATTAAACACTACTTGTTGGATCTTGAATTTACCAACAATATACGGGTATGTTGGTAAACATTAGTCTTTTAACATTTAAATAAATCATTATCAATACTAATAAAAATTGAAAATTCTGTAAGGGGTGGTCATGGAGTAAGTTACTATTAGTTATTATGTCACGATCCCACACACACACGTCACACGGGTTGGTACCACCGCACTGAATGAAACGTCGGTCGAAAAGGCTATGTGAATATTTTGTGTTTTCCGTCCAGTTCCGTGCAGCCGGCACGGCCGAAGGGAAGCACTGACATGGCACTTAGTTCACCCGGTGTTATGGGCCGACATCACGGATGTTGTAGGTGAGGTAGCCAACCGTGTCAGTTTGAATAAAAAAAAATACGTGACACAGGATAGGCTAAATAAAATTCAGTTCTGGTTACGCTAAGATGTGGCTCACACACGAACCGAATGGTTCCGCGCGCTGAAATAAAGGTAACGCAGGAACGCAGCTCGGGCTGGAGGCTTCTTTCTTAATTACTCACTACTTGGTGTGTTAAAACCACGAACGACCTGCGTCTACCGATCGCACCACTGAGCTACGGAGGCCTAAAAAATAACGCATTTAAACGTAACAAACGATGACAGATCGGAAGTTTATAACACTAGAGAAAATTTTTATTGGGAAGGCACCTGAAGTGCAATAAATAAAGGAATTTAATATTGCAGCTTATATTTTGAGAGCATAAAGTCTATTGAATTAGGCGCCCACTTAAGACTCTAACTCTTCTCTCTTCATTGCGGAAACTACAAGATTTTCACCCTGTTCTGTATTCCTACAGACCCTCTGGCTGCATCTTCCCTCGTCTAATTAGATTCCGTGTAGCCAATTACAGCGAGCGGAGCGTCCCGGCCGCGCAAAAACATTTGTTTAATTCCTGTCTAAGCTGAGCGTGAAAATAATTCTCATTAAATTTTCACCTGAAAAACTGGAAGAGCAAAATTTTAATAACCGCACGGCGCGGCGTGCCTTCCCGCCCGCTCCCCGCGCACCCCTTCAGCACCCCTTCAGCGCCCGCCCCGCGGCGGCGTTCGTTCCTCGCCAGAGATATGAAGTGCATATTTCTGGCTGCGGCGCGGCCAGGCCGGAGGTCGACGGATACGCACTGTAGATCGAAATTAAACATAATAATAAAACTTTAACATAGACTTGGTCGAAAAAATTGCATTACTATGAATTTTTTTTTTATAGAAAGCGCGATATGTAGCGCCGAGTCACCCATAAGGTGTATAACGACGCCCATGGACATTCTGTCGTACGCGGGGGCTGCGAATGCTATGCCGGCCTGACACGAGACTATATTTGGGGGGAAATATGTGGGCAATTCCTGAAAATACAGATTATGTGCACATGTACTAGTGTAGTAAATGAGTGCTCAAGTAAGGGGTCTAGCCGGAAAGCTCGAAAGCAGAAAGTTTGACTTCGGAATTTTGTTCTGACTAGTTAGGAGGTAAACGTACTAAAAGTCCCCACCACTGGGGGGTGTGCCCTAGGGGGGGGGGGGGGAGCACAAAGAAGGTCCCATTTTTCGGTTTTTCGCATATATCTCGAAAACGGTGCATCATAGGAAAAACTGTTCAATTACGGAATAAGAGGTGATAAAATTCTCTACAACTTTGATATATACACTTTTTACGAAGTCTCAATCGTTGTCGAGTTAAAAGGTCCGAAAAGAGGCCGATTTTATTTGCAAATAAAAGCAAAAATCTGTTTTTGTCATACATTGCTTTTATTTGCAAATAAAATCGGCCTTTTTTCGGACCTTATATCTCGACAACGATTGAGAATTGGTAAAAAGCGTGTTCATCAAAGTTGTAGAAAATTTTATCACCTCTTATTCCGTAATTGAATAGATTTTCCTATGATGTACCGTTTTCGAGAAATAAGCGAAAAAATGAAAAATGGGACCTTCTTTGTCACGAGTCAGTAAGCCTGGAGGCGCTATACATAGGAGGACAGGGGTAGCCGCGCGTCGGCGCACACGCGCGAGCGCGTCAGTCTAGCGCCGGCGACCGATCTTAGTCTCCGTCCGCCGCTCAGGCGGAGCGAACGTGCGCGTCTGTCACAAAATGCCTCATTGTGCAGTGCTTTGGTGCAAAAAGTCGTCGAAAAATTCAAACTTGAACACAGATGGAGTCACCTTTCACGAGTAAGTACTTTCATTCAATTTGATAGCATTTTTTGCTTGAATTTCAGTAACAAACATCGGCGTAAATATGTATGGAGAGCTCTTTTCTGCTTACCCACCATAGGTCGACTATCGTGTTGGATGCAGTTAGCTCTTGTAATTTTTTTTGTTTATTGATAAATATGTATGTTAAATGTATACAGATATTTCATGCATTCTGCCTTATTGCCAAAGGACATTTCTTCTAGTCAACCTCAGCAGGTTTCCTCGTTCAATATTCGTTTATCGCGCTTTTTTCATTCAACCAGTACCTACCGGTTTTTACTTTTGAGCGACTCTAAAGGAATTAATTACTTTAGGTCATGCGTCTACCGGGAATTAGTCTTGTTATGCTTAGCATTGACAAAATTAATTCATAATGAATACCCCGTTAGCATTTAGCACTGCTAAGCGCCCTGATGAATAAAAATTAATGCTAAATGCTAAGCAATAATCACATTTAATTTTAGTGAGCATTGCTGTTGCGTTCGTAAAACTTTGTTGGTTCGTTTGTTTTGGAACGCACAAAGCAATGAAGTATGTGCTATTTATCTGTGGTACTGCTAAATGCTAAATGCTATATAGCGCCTGCGCTCCGCTGCTAGCTAGCTAGCTAGCATCTAAATGCGAAATGCGATGCGATCATGCGAGTGAGGGGTCGGAATTATCATCTGTCACGTGATCATTAGTTTTGGTCATATCTACAGAACCACTGGACTTAGACCCATCGTGTTGGTACTCAAACTGAACGTCTCGGTGAGATCTACCCATCTGTCACGTGATAATTTGTTTTGGTCATATCTCGATAACCACTGAACTTAGACCCATCGTGTTGGTACTCAAACTGAACGTCTCGATGAGATCTACCCATCTATCACGTGATAATTTGTTTTGGTCATATCTCGAGAACCAATGGACTTAGACCCATCGTGTTGGTACTCAATCTGAACGTCTCGATGAGATTTATCCATCTGTCACATTAACTTTTGTTTTGGTCATAACTCGAGAACCACTGGTGCTAGACCCATCGTGTTGGTACTCAAACTTCAGGTCTCGGTGAGATCTATCCATCTATCACATGAACTTTTGTTTTGGTTTATTCACACGCTTGAGTGAATTCGCACTTCATATACACGGTGTTGCAGTTGCCCCCGTAATATTTCTAACTGACATAAGGGGGTTATTCTATATGTGAAACTAAACAACTTATGTGGCGAAAACATTTTTTTTTTCAAAAAAAAATTTTTTTTCCGTAAATATTTTAAATGCATATTCTCAAAATGTATGGAGAAAAAAATTTTTTTTTCTTCAAATTAAAAAGTCGTACAACAAAAGTTGTGGTTATTTCACGTAAAGAATCACCCCCTTTCGGGTTTTACGGTTGGGGTTGCAACACCGTGTATAAGACATTCATTGTGTGTTTTCATTCCATCATGAACTGTCGAGCGATATTTTTCGCATTCGCATTTAGCATTTAACGTTAGCATGTTAATGGCGTAAGATTCGCAAGTGAATTAAATTAATGCTTTTTCGAATTAATTAACAACACTACCGGGAATATCAGATCGCGGATATTTAGGAGAATTAAAAATAATTGACATGGTAGGGTAGATTTTCGCGAATTTTTCGCGAAGTCATATTGCAATATAATTTGTCATATCGTTGGCTAAGTAATTAGCAAATAGTTGTTAATAATATAATTATATTTTTTTTTGGTTACAAAACTTTTCGACTTTCTAACATTATTTTTTTCCTGAAAATTCCAATAACAAATACTCCAATATGATAATACCAATGTACGAGGTCTTACATATCATTGTTTTGGAAATTTTATGTAGATTTATAATAAAGTATCCGAGGTATCTCAGAACTTAGAACTATTATCGTGTTTATGCGAAAATCTGCAAATTCGCAAAATTGTGAAAGGGGCGTTGCCTTTGTTCATTTAAGAGAAAGTTATATTATTCCCTTTATGTAAAGAAGGGTTAAATATTGTTAAATCCGTTTCATCTTTTCATCGCGAACCGACACAATGAGCGACTTATTGTATGAATCCCGTTCAAACGTATGGAAGACTGGCGTCACTTGGCTACCTACTCGCTCGGCCAATCACGGCGTTCCATGCGCCGCTCCCGCCTCAGACTTCACACCCCTTTGGCGGCTACCTCGGTTCTCATACAAACGATGCCGTATTTCGTATCCAGGCTTACTGACTCGTGTTCTTTGTGCTCCCCCCCTAGGGCGCACCCCCCAGTGGTGGGGACTTTTAGTATGTTTACCTCCTAACTAGTCAGAACAAGATTCCGAAGTCAAACTTTCTGCTTTCGACCTTTCCGACTAGAACATTCGTTTCCTGGCCTATACAGCATAATAATATGATCTTGCGCTTTATACGATGCAGATTAGCATGTGACCATGTAACTCATTGATCGTGGCATAATAATTTAATAGATACAAATAGCGTTATATGTACCTAGAAACCACCGTAACTCAAAAAGTTCCAACGGTTTTCTCAAACGAAGCTTAATTAATCAGAATTCTTACGAGCTTTCGCGATGGTTTTCACCGAGCTAGATAGCGAACGAAAATGTTCCAGAAATAGGATAAACGCCTCGTGCGTTCAAACTCTTCTAAACGTTCTTGGGTCATATTAAAGATCGAAATAATCAAGCGACCAAATAACTTTTCGACCTTTCGTCCGTACGGCGCGCTTCGCTCGCCCGCCGGCGGCAGTGCGGGCCACAATAGCTCGTTGTTATATAAAAATCAATCCGCTACAACTTACAAGTGTTCATCCGGAGGCGGTGCGACTGTACCTAGCGCATTGTTAGCTGTGCAGCGACTTACTTCCGCTTCCTTATTTTTATGGTTCCGTACCTTAAAAGGAAAAACGCAACCATTATAAGATCACTTTAGCGGCGGGTTGCCGAGTGGTTTGGGCATCGGCTTCTCATGCGAGAGGTCCGCGGTTCGAATCCGGTCGTCTTGCACCAATGAGTTTTTTCTGACGAAAAAATTTAAGTACATACCTACACCTGCTGCTTCTGTTCGGAACCGGTGTAAAACTGTAGGTCCCTTCCCTTGCCCCTTACTAGGTGGTAGGCTCAAATTGTAGCCGACTGGGTTGTTACCACCGTACTGGATGTAAGATGGCCGCATAGCAGCCTCGGTTCTCCTCTAGTCCAGTATAGCCAGCAATCCAGAGAAGTCTCCGGTATGGCACCTACCTTCTCGGAGGTGATGTTGGCTGGTCGGAGCATGCGCTTTGGCCCCTCTGACTCAGCCACCTATATCGGATTACATAAAAAAAACTCCGGTGTCCGTCCGTCTGTCACGGAGGTTTTTCTCGAAAACTAGGTAATGTAGTAACTTGAAATTTGCCATATTCTATATCTTGATGACGCGCACATATATCAATCGTCAAAAATTAGATAACATTTTATTTTACTTTAACTTGTTCCCTTCCCTTATAAAAAAGCAACACAATATAAAGTTTAAATTAACATTAAGGAGGAAAAAATTTTTTTTTACAATTATAAGTAGTCCTTCTAATGGTATATGTTCTATATGTCCTAATAATGGTAGGTATATCTAAAAATGTGCAAAAAATTACCGTTCTCCCCCTCCCCCCCTCCCCCCCCCCCCCCCTATTCTCCTAGGTTTCTAAAGCTAAAATTTTGATGTTAATAGCCCAATTACATGAAAACTGCAGGTTTTTTCGACAATGTAATATTTGAGGAAAAAAAAATATTTTTGTTTTAGTGCGGAAACCATCATTACTTCGATCGTATGCTAGCTTTTTTGTCGTTCATGGTCATTGGCGTATCTAGGGTTATTTTCCAGGGTGGGCCTGGCCCCTGAAAACCGATGGCCGATGAAGCCGAAACCCGATGTATCTACGCAATAAAAGTAGGTAATTTGAACTTGAAGTGTTGAGCCGTATTTCGACCATTGATTTCGGAAAGTTTTTTACCTAAATAAAATTAAACAAAAACATTTTTTGTGAAAAGTGTTTATTTTGATTACCTGGATAGAAATTGAATTTAATTTTGATTCCTCAATTGTATTTTATTTAAGTGTTTTTGTGTGAAATTATTTAAGTGCCCACCCTAGAATTTTGTGTTGGCAACCCAACATCCTGGGGTGGGCACCAGACACTTCTGGGGTGGGCACGGCCCACCCGGCCCCCCCTCTATATACGCCAATGTTCATGGTATATGTAGGTATAACAAAAAAAAAATTTTTATTGATACGCGAGACACTTGGCGCCGCCGCCGCCCGTCAGCGTGGATTGTTGAGCCGACGACGCCCAAAAGCATTATTCACCTTGATCCTATTCAGATTTTAATATAATACCAGCATGCTTTAATAGACGTGTGTTTTTATGCTATGCTCTTTTTACATCACCCACTACCAAAAATTAACGCATTATAAAGCGCAACGTGAAAACAATTAAGTTAACCGTATTAAAAACTATGTAATATATGAATAATATTATTTATTGTATACTATTTATACTTTATTTATTAGATTTATTATAATTTGTATTTTTATGTAAGTATTTGAAAATGATGTACCGTGTGGGGCCGGTACTTAAAAAGAATAGCCCCACTGCATCTCCCCCCTGCATGTCGTAAGAGGCGACTAAGGGATAAGGACAAGATACTGCGCTAAAGGGCGACAGGCTAGCCACTTCTCACCTTGGCGCAGTCCTTCCACCTAGTCATGCAGCAGGTGGGTTCTTTGTGTCTTACTTGCTGCTTGATAGTTGTATTGTCCGTATACTGTGCTAAACGTGGTGGTCGGTGTTGTGCTGTAATTTACCAGAGTCCTTATAGCACAACACCGATTACTCTGCTTACCCTGATTGTCGGGATACAGCGTGTGTTATGTATGTTGAAAATGACAATATGTATTTTCATTAACAAAAATTATTAGCTTCATCCTTATGCTTATATAAAGCTGAAGCGTATAGAAAGTAAATAAAGGAGACAAATCCGACGAAAGACGACAGACAATAAAATGCACCTCAAGAGGGTGCATCATAAAGCATTTCTCTCACTGAATAGCAGACACGACCGAGTAAAAAAGGGTTGGTTGCGTTTCCACGTTATTGCAAGTGCGCTCTGCCCCGGGCGCTACCGGGGGCTCCCCTCCACCGCCGGGCGCTTCCTGCTGCGGTCCTTACCCGAGACCCTTGACCTCGAGAGGGCTGTAATTTGTGCGCTTTGCACTTTTGCCGCGTTGAGGCAAGCGACGGCGAAGCCACAGTAATGATCCCCTCCAGTGAGATGACGCACGATTGTAGAGTGGAACACGGCTGAACAAGTCAGCCATGTCAAATGTGTTAGTAGATTTTAGATTCCAACCGGTTCTGTAGGTCATTATTTATTCACAGATTCGGGAAAAAGTGAAACGCACTGCCTGGCCATATATTTCTCCTGAAGTAAAGCCTGGGGTTTTTCAAAAGGGGCGTGAAAGGGCTCCTGTCATGCCGGCATGGCATGGGCGAATTCAAGGGCGGACTTATCAACTTTTGTATGTTTGAGAGTTGATTAATATCGTGAAATGTAATCAGGTAGCAGCAAAAGAGTTGATTGTCAGTGATTTTAATAATATTATAACTTTGATGTAGTAAATTGAAATCCACGCGCTCTCGTGAATTGCAATAGCTAGAACATATTATAGTCTTCGCACTGAAGATATGTCGACTGTGGCGTCGCCCTCAACTTTGGCGGGCACCTTGCACCTAAATTATGGCGCCGCGTTTTTGTAATATGGCGTTTTTATTTCCTTTTTGTTTTCCGGAGAAGTTCGGTCGGCAAACTTCTGTGCGTGGAGCGAGGATAATGTAAACTGGTGATTTAAATGTCACTCGCCGCCTCTTGGGTAATTCAACTTTGCATTTAGCGATGACGAGTGTGGAATTACTCTGTGAATTACTGAGTGTAATGTGTGAGGCCGGTACTTAAAATGAATAGCCCCACTGCGTCTCTCCCCGTGCATGTCGTAAAAGGCGACTAAGGGATAAGGCCGAAATGCCGTGCTAAAGGGCGAAGGATAGCCACCTCTCACCTTGGCACGGTCCTTCCACCGAGTCGTGCAGCAGGTGGGTCTTCGTGCCTTGCTTGCTCGTTGATAGTTATCTTGTCCTAATACCGAATGCTAAACGTGGTGGTCGATGTCGTGCTGCAATTTTCCAGATTTCTTGCACCACAACACCGATTATTCTGCTTATCCTGATTGTCGGGATACAGCGTGTGTGGTATGTATGAGTGTGGAATTACGTAGGCTCTGTTAGGAAGTTCGCGCTCGATAGAGTTAGCCCTTTATTTACTAACCAGCTTTTGCTCGCCGCTTCGCTCGCATAGCCTATGTCCATCCTGAAGGTCCATTCTAAATATTAGATTATATAAAGTCGGGTGAGTATTTTCGGAAATGGGTGTAGGAGTTACCTCCTACATCCATTTCCAAACAAACAAACTTACAAACTTTACCTCTTTGTAAAATTAGTGTAGATGTAGACATAGAAACGAGGGAAGCTAATGCATTTATATTCTGTGTCACTCAGTCAGTTAGTGTGTTCTACATCATGGACGCTGCTCGGAGAAACTTTCATCCCATATTCCTTACCATCCAACCTATCTCCGCAGCACTAGTCGAAGAGAAACTGAACAGCCTTTTGTTGTTGAAATTGGACTTTTGAAGACCCATCGTTTCTCAAAATGGGTCCTCTGTCGTAACGAAAAGTTTCTCGATATTTTCGACCTGGGAGTTTTCAAACGTCGTATTAAAAGCTGGATATATTATGCTTGTGAATGATAAATAGTGCTTCCATAGTCCGCAAATCCGCTCGTATGGTGTCACTGAGCGTGGTTTCGCTGAGGTGAATTTGACTGTTTCAGGTACCTATGGCACCAAGCCAGCTGATTTAAGGACTATTACTGTGTCTAGCTTAGCTTAGTTTAACTTAATGTAGCCGTTATACCAGTCGTGTGGCCTTCCCAAACTCCGTTTTCCTGTCCATGGCCGCCAGTGTAGGACCCGTTTGTACTGAGATTTCAGAAAATGTTAAACATAATAAAAAGGTATAACATCCGTGACCCATTCTCTCCCCCCGAGGGGCCACCCACATGCCGCCAGGCGAAAATTCACAGGCGGGCCTATATTGCGTTACCTGCAGCTAACCCAATGATAGTTCATTTAGCAGAGCTGCGACTTATGCGCTCAAAGTGATAAGTTAATTAGTGCTCCAGCCTAGCCCTCGTTCCCTCTGTCCGTTCACTAGCTATGTCCGGCCGACTTCTCTATGGGCCGACCTTTCCACTACATCATGAAGCCATGAACCTTAGAAATTAAGGTAGATAAATTAAAATATATTACGAATTAAAAATTCCAAATAAGGTTACAAATTAAACAATCTGTTCTTAACTCTGTATTCTTTTGTCTTCGCTATCTTCTCTTATCTTCTTCTTTTCTTCTCTATCTCTTCTCTTATACTCTCTTCTCTTCTTTTCTTCTTTATCTTCTCTTTTCTTCTTCCCTTCTCTTGTTCTCTATCTCTATCTCCATATAATATAAAATCCAACGTTTGCTGTCTGTGTGTATGTATGTATGTTCGCTTATAAGTCAAGAAAGACTCAACCTATTTACTTGCGGTTTTTACATACGTAATAAGAAAGTATTTTAGTAACTACTAACATAATAACATAGCTATCGAAAAAACAGCTTTTTTTAGAGCAAGAACCATTACTGCGAGCTCGGACTAGAAGGACTTATTAATTTGGTATATCAGGTGTAAATTGCCTTTGTCAAATTTTGATACGTAATTTGTATCAACAATAAAGTATATCCATCGATCAGTATGTTTATGAAAGACTGTCCAAACTAAATTCGTATTTTTCGTCCAGATCAGTGTAGCCGACATTAAATTGAAGGGAAGCACTGACGTGGCACCTAGTTCACTCGGTGTTATGGGCTGACATCACGGACATTGCAAGTGATGTAGCCAACCGTGTCAGTTTCCATACAAAAAAGAAATCGTTCTTACGGTCGCGAGATACCAAAACAAATATTTTCACGATTCACTATCAAAAATTCGTTCGTGTTTTTCGAGAGAAAGATCACAAACATTCGCAATACTTAATGATAATTTAACTGGTTCTAGAATTAATTGTATGAAATTATAGTGAACGTGGGAGAGTCAAGTTCCGTGATTAGAGGCATGGCTAAATAATATTGGGTTTAAGTTCCATTGAAGTGGTCTTGAGAATAAGTTTGAAGACATTTCAAACTGGTACAACCTATACCAAAGTTACTTTAAGTTTTCGCTCACTTGAAGGTAGGTACTTATTGTAACTTGTATTATTGCAAGTTATTTATAGAAATACTTACCATCAAATTGTATGAACCATGACAAGGATTGTTAGTAAAGATGTTTTTATAACGTTTAAAAATAATATTTCAAGTTCGTTGCTGGTTTTTCTTCGAACTTGGTAACCCAAGCAGTGAATTTTTAAGACATACCTACATACACACATACATACATACATACATACATACATACATACATATATACATACATACATACATGAATACATTCACGCTACATCCCCACAATCGAGGTAAGCAGTGTAATGGGTGTTGTGCTTGTTGAGCTCGTGTAAATTACAGCAGCGGCGGATGGTCGGGCGCGGACTCGGCTTGAACTCTTGACATCATGGTCGGAGTTTCAAATCCGACCGACATGCAACAATGAGTTTTTTTTTCTGCCGGAAAAACGGTTGGTACCACCCTTATGGAGGTCAGATGGGCGCATAGCAGTTTAGACTGTGTTCGCCTCTGATCCAGTTTAGCCAGCAATACAATGGGAAGTCTCCAATATAACAAACACCTTATCGGAAGTGATATTGGCTGGTCGGAGAATGTGCTTTGTCCTCTTTGACTCAGCCACCCATAAGGAATTACATAAAAAATCGGTCAAGTACGAGTCGGATTCGCTCCGCATCTCAAAAAAAACCTTGAAAAAAAACGCGTTTCTTGTATTTTTCACTTTTTCTATTTTTGTGTTATTTGTTGTTATATCCGCATAAAACATATTCAACCGGATAGGTTCCAAAGATACAGCAGTAGGACAGACAGACAGACGCAGGATTAGTAGTAGGCTTCCGTACGGGGTACGTTAACCTAAAAATACTAACCGACTGTTCACCTGTTCGACGAGTGGAAGACTCTTTTAACCTTGAAATTTTTTTGACAACACTTATCAGCTCACTGAATTCTCATAAGGGTGAGAATAAGTCGCGACGTATCGTTGCCTACTCCACGTGCCGGCGAAGCCCGTACTAGAGGGCTCATTCGGATTTTATTGAAAAAAATCCTTTGTTAAGTTCATTTATGCCAAGTTCTAACGAAGCATTTGTGCCCGCGGCATTGGACCTGATCATGTGAGGGAGTTATCTATAAGATTTTTTTTTTGTTGCTTCCGAACTGGGTGGCTCTGCCCGAGGTCGCAGCCTCAGGCGCAGCCAATTTCACCGCCGAGGAGGTGCCAGTCCGGCTTGGAGGTGGACTAATGTTGCTGGGGAAAGGTTATTAACCCGCGATTTGAAGATCCGTGGATTGTAGGAGAAGGGAAAGATATTCCCTGGGAGCCCGTTCCACGCCTTTGTAGTACGGCACAAGAACGATTTAGAGAATCGTGCAGTTTGAAAAACTCTTCTGTCGACTACAAAGGGGTGTTCCGCGAGAGTATGGCGGGTTTGGCGAAGGCGAACAGGAAGAGGAGGGATAAGGGAGCAAGTTCGTCAGAGCAGCGGCCATAGTAGTACCGATAAAACAGGCTCAATGACCCAACGATACGTCTGTGCTTTAGAGGTAAATACCTATAAACGTAATTCTTTTTGTATAGTATACTTAAGCACATATATTTTCAACTCGCTAGTCACGGAACGCATAGATGACCATTAAGTACAATTAGCCCGTGGGCCCAACGTATCCATCGCTATAGGAAGCGTGTCGACCGTTATAATCAGAATCGTCGATTCCAGAGTGACCAAAGGTGGGTATACCGAAACTGGGAGCACCCGAACCAATGACCGACAGATACGATTCGACCGACTGATCAAGAAAATGCTTCACTTTGGAAAAACATCTGGTCGGATCCTGTCTGTCACGTCGAGGGTGAATAGATGAGAGCTGTCGAGCGGGCGTGTCAGTCGGTAGAGCCAATGTCAGCCATAAATATCAGCGAAGAGGATGTAGGTTCTGCAATCCGCCAGGCACTGAACTAGAAATCTCCAGGGCCGGACGGATTGCAGAGCTTCTGGCTGAAATGGTTCAGAAGCTGCCATTACCGCTTGGCTATTCAATTCCAAGATGCCCTCGAACATCGGGGTCTCCCATAGTTCATGACAACTGGTGTCAGGGCATCTTGCCCTCGACCATCGGGTTCTCCCAGAATTCATGACTAGACACAGACAGTACTATTCTCGCGAACAGACCTGATATTGTGATAGTGGACCGGCAGGCAAGGCGCGCAACGCTCGTCGATATCGCCGTGCCGCACGATGGTAAACTCGTCAGTAAGGAAGCAGAGAAGATGTTAAAATATCTGGTTCTGCAGCACGGCGTTACGAAAATGTGGCCCGTCGACTCGACGATCGTTGTGCCCATAGTCGTATCGGCGCATGGGCTGATAGCGAAGAGCCTAGACGACCACCTTGAAAGGCTCTCGCAGAGTGTTTGGGTCAAGGGCCAGATCCAGAAGGCAGCCCTGCTCGACACTGCGCGCATCGTCCGGAGGTTTCTCTCTTTGGGACCCGACCATCGGTAGCCTGGGTTCGCCCCGCCGCCGGTGGTGGTGGAAACTCCGTTTAATTTTTATATTAATTTTAGATTAAGTTGCTTGTAAATATTTTAAATTAATATAAGAAAAAACATGTAAATAAAGGAATATAATAATAAAAATAAGAATAAATAAAAAATTCACGGGGTCCCCATACAAGAAACTAAAAAGTGTATAGTGTGTACCATCTACCGAAAACAGTATGAAACATTTTAACTAATCATGAATTTTAACTAATATGAAGCATTTCATAAAACACGTCACAGGTGGCGTGAGTGGCGCTGACCATGACATGGCGATACGGAACCATCGGTGCGCGAATTCGACTCGCACTTGGCCGGTTTTTTTTTAGTTGTTTCTAATTGTTTCTTTCTGTATTTGTGTCAATGTTTAGTTAAGGTAGACAGTAAAAAACCGTTTAAAAATAAAAATCCAACACCTTTCTTAGTACCTATCGAATTTCATCAACCTTTCCGGAGGTTGATGAAATGCTGCGACATTAATACTCCAAACTTTCACAACCACCTCATGACTAATGATCGCTCTAAAGGCTGGATTGGCCACAATTCGGTTCCCCGGCTAAAGGCCTGTATTCTCTAGGCTTGTTTATGAAGCGAAGCCGACGGACGCGGCGCACAATGGGGGAGCGTAATCTCGATCGCACGCTGTAATAACCGGTCGTTTTGAGCTGACTAAAATTACGAACTTCGGTTATTGTATTGCAAATTTACGGTTAATTTCAGTGACTTCGGCCAGGCCGTTCTGGTACGATTCGCAGCAAATTGGGTTAAGCCCATATATCAGTTTAGGAGCGGGATGGCGTCCTTAAATGGTTTACATTGAAAGAAGCAACCAGATAGTGTCAGGTCAGGTCAGGTCAAGTTAATAAAAAACTAATTTATATACTTATAACTTAACCTACCTAACCTAGCCAAACCTAACCTAACCTAACCTAACTTAACCAAATCTAACCTAACCTAACAAAATTATTACAAGTTCACATTAGTCTCTTAAAAAGCTTGAAATAAAAATTACATTACAAATTTTAAAAACCCCTAATCATCAACAACCCTTAAAAAGTAAAAAGTCCCCCGATGCCTTTTATTAACTAAGGGTATATAATTGTTTACTTTTTAAGTGTAATTGATTTTAATGTCTGTAATTCTTTATTCTCTGACAACGACTTGTGAAGTCGAAATATACAAGTAGTATAACCAATTTACATTCTTACATATTATGCACTTATATTCCATCATAAGTTTCCACCCACAGAACTTAAAAAACCGGCGGTTATACAATGCGAGTCGAAATCACGCACCGAGGGTTTCGTAACGTCATGTCATGGTCAGCGCCACCCACGCCATCTATGTATTAGTTAAGATGCTTCATACTCTTTTCGGTAGATGGCGCGCATACACTTTTTAATTTCTTGTATGGGGACCCCCGTGAATTTTGTACTTTTCCTTATGAAAATTTCAACGGGCCATCTATTACGGTTCAAGAGATACAGCCCTCGGATAGACGGGCGGACAGACAGACAGACAGACGGCGTAGGCTTAGTAATAGCCTCCCGTACGACGGATATGGAACCCTAAAAACGAATCGAAGTAGCGTTATGACTTCTTAGTGCTGAAGACCTAACCTAACCTTTCCAAATTGTCGTAGAACTTTTTTTAAGTTTTTATACCGCAAAGTTATTATTTACCACCTTCAAACTAATGATTCGTGCTGCTATAGCTTTTTCACTGTAATACAGTCCAATAAGGCATTTAAAGATAGATAGATAGAAATACTTTATTGCTCCAAAAACATTTAACATAAACAAGCGATAAGTAACTCACATGAGGGGCAAAGGCGGACTTATGCCTTACAGGGATTTCTCCCAGTCAACCTTTGGATGTTTGAGAGTCGTATGTTGCGAGATATAAGTAGGTAGTAGCAAAAGGCTTGAGTGTGGGAATGTAAAATATAATATAAGGAAAATAACTACAATATACTATAATATGCACTACATATAAGTACATACTAGTTAATTAAACGTTCCCAGCGCGGGAATGCTGCGAGCGTTTTGGGCACCCTACGAGGAGAGAGTGACCAAAATTTGAGTGACATTTTTTATGTTGTTTAGGTTAGTTTATTATTAGTCTTAGTAGTTATTTGTTAATTTCATATTGTGCAATAAATAAAGTCATTATTAAACGTATAAATTACTATTTATAGATTAAATTAAATACAAATGAATTAAAATTTTTTTACCTTGATAGTTCCGACTGGTGTGGACAAGAATAAAATTGCGCGGAGCTACGCTAATTTGCTTATTCATTAACTATTTTCTTACCTAGTTTAATTTCCAAATTAATATATTTTAAGTCTAGTGCTCACTTTAATTTGGCAAATATTTTATAAACATACGCTTTCGCGTCCCCGGCGTCAAATTACCTTTTCTGAAAGGCCTTCTTCGAGATAGAACGCGTTTTATTAAATTAAAATCGTACCCTTTGCTACAAATTCCTGGACTAAAATAGTTACAACACTGAATAGCGGAGCGTCTTCAATCTCTTTCGCGTTCAAAATTATGTTTAAATTTTAACATAATAGAACGGTGTAATAGTACCGTGTGGGGCCGGTACTTAAAAAGAATAGCCCCACTGCATCTCTCCCCGTGCATGTCGTAAGAGGCGACTAAGGGATAAGGACAAGATACTGCGCCAAAGGGCGACAGGCTAGCCACTTCTCACCTTGGCGCAGTCCTTCCACCTAGTCATGCAGCAGGTGGGTTCTTCGTGTCTTACTTGCTGCTTGATAGTTGTCTTGTCCGTATACTGTGCTAAACGTGGTGGTCGGTGTTGTGCTGTAATTTACCAAAGTCCTTATAGCACAACACCGATTACTCTGCTTACCCTGATTGTCGGGATACAGCGTGTGTTATGTATAATAGAACGGTTGTACACCGTTCACAGAAAAAAAATACATGAAAGAAACAACAGATAAAACAGGAATGCGCAAACGCAGTCTTATCACTAGTGAGAAGCTCGCGAACAAAAATCTCAAGTTTCCGTTTTTTCTTTTTAATCGGTTCCTATAACTGGATTACATCGATATCTCCATTCAAACCAGGCGAAAACTCTTTAAATACCCTTTAAATTTACTCTCAATTACACATATTATCTTACATCTTAGGGAAGTTTCCCGCATGGCACCTACCTTCGCCGAGGTGATATTGGTTGGTCGGAGCGTGTGCTTTGACCTATCAACATTCGAGTGATTTCGGCATCGCCAGTTCGCCGCTACCCCTGGCGCGTCGCTGTTAGTGCGGCCTTCCGTGTAAGGATTAAGGTTTCTCCTTCGAGTTGAGGTCCTCGGGTCATTTGCATCGGAGGCGGGCGCCCGGCGACTAAGCAATTATGACGGACTTCAAAAACTAATCTGGACGCTCGCTAAGAGCTTTCCAAGTTCCGGGAGAGAATCTTTGAGATGTTTTAGGTCACTTCGACAGGTGAACGGGTTGTTCAAAAGTCTTCTTTGATGGCGATAGTGGCAGTTTCAAGGGTTTCATTAAATAGTCGAGGTAATTTTTATGAGACATTCTTTAACGAAACGATGGAACGTTTCAGTGAATCTGAAAATATAGGTACATGTATAATACCTTATAACAAATTCAGATACGAACCTAAAGAAAATTACCTTCACTACGCAGACGAAAAACACCACGAGAGACGTTAATTCTAAAATCTGAAAATATTGAAAAAACCGGTTCGAGGGTTCCGTACCACACGTATATTTAGGACTTGGATTTGGATGGCTGGTACCTTTTTTTATGGAAACTTACACGGTTGGCTACATCACCTACAACATCCGTGACGTCAGCCCATATAACATAGGGTGAACTAGGTGCCATGTCAGTGCTTCCCATCATCTCATGTCGGCTACACTGAACTGGACTGGAAACACGAACAATTTAAATAGCCGTTTCGACCGACGTTTCTTTCAGTGCGATGGTTTTCGTTTTTGAGCTAAATAACTAAACAGAATTTTTTTTTTGGGTTATTGATGTGTTTTTTTTTTAATTTGTAATTTAACTTTTTTCTTTAAAGAGTAGATCTGTATGCATATGTATGTATAATATAATATTCTTTATTGAACACCATTTCATACAAATCACGTACAACAGGCGAGCTTAATGCCACGAGGCCTTCTATCCAACCCATTAATGAAAGCATTCAATACAATTTTCTAACAATCAGAAAAAAAACATCCGTGTCGTGTCTCTTGCTCTATTTTAAACGACATCTTACGGAGCCAAGCAAATACCTACACGTAAGTCCCCTAAGCCTTCGTCGTACCAGAGACCACTCGCGCTCATAATAGGTTGGTTCACTCATGTGAACCAACTTGTTAGAAGCAATCCCATGCCGCTGGTGGGCGCAGCCACATTAATTATAATCGTAGGTGTATGCAAGTCGGTACCGTACTTATACAGGGTGTTGTAACGGCAGTACATTAATTACATTAATTTCGCCAGCGCAATCCTCATGTTTCTCTGAGACGAAAAAGTGAATAAATTTTTTCTCTAAAGTGTCTAGTTTTGTAGATATAAATTTTTTAAATTTATGTTTTCGTCAAGTGTTATTTGACGCGCGCGGAGGTAGGGTGCTGGCGGGAACGGTCGGGGTCGAAAAACTCAGGACGCGCCTCCGCCGCGGCGCCGCACATCTCCTCGCTCCGCGCGCACTCGTCCTTGCTCGCTCGCTCACCGCGCGGTTTTCATTCCCACATTTGTGCGATACATTAGCATTAGATCCTTTTTACACTAAATTAATCAATTAGTTTGTATGAAAACTTTAACTTTTTATTTAAAGGGAATTCACAAAAAAGTCATTAGACTTTTTTGTTACTATTGATGCCAATAATAATTTCCTAAATTTAATGTAGTGGCCGTTACAACACCCTGTAGAGAGGGTATCTTTCTACTAACTACATAACTGGAGGATCGAATTTCATCTACATACCTACATAATTAGCATAATCAAAATCAGGAAACACATTTCGATTCAAACTGTTTTATTTAGGTCAATGTATCAAACGCAATTTGCTTGCCATGAATTTGTACGAATTAACCTATAAATCAACGTGTGAGTTCTATTCACGGAACCCTCGGTGAGCGACTTGGCCGGTTTTTTTAAGTTTTAGCAGTTCTGGCGCGAGTCGTCTACGGCCCTTGCTCCCAGTTATAAGTAGCACGCACGGCAAAGCGCGACTCAATTTGCGGGTGTCGAGTAGGTATGCGAAGTGAAACGGGAAAGAAAAACATTGGCTTGTTAGTGCGCGCTCACTGCCTTATTTGTTTTAAAGGTTTATCTTGTCACGCGGCGCGCGGCGCGCGGCGAGGCGCGGTGTGCCATCGCCCTAATTGGCATTATGTAAGGATGGGAGGTGCTCTTTTTGTGAACGATACTTTGTTAAATTTTGGCGGCCTTCAGGGTTTCGTCAAGTCGCTCAGAAAGCATATGTGCCTTTTTTTTTCTTTAACACAATCCGCTGTAAAATTAGCAACCTTAGGGCTGCGATATGCAAATTTCGAGATTTTTGAAATTTTCAAAAATGTATTTCAGAGAAACCAGGCTACACAGAAAAAATATAAAAATTGATCACAAAAGCCAAGAATAAAGAGAAATTTATAAAAAAAAATTGTACTCAAAATGTGGCTTATTTACTTAACAAACCCCCTTCAAATCCCACCTTGTCGTAAACAATTGCTAACATGGTGTTTTTAGCAGCTTTTTCCAGGGTCAACCTATACAAAAACTAAAAAAACAAGCAGGATAAACCCTCGTTCTCATATTTTTCTTGGGCTTCTCCTGAACATTTTGTGTATCATCTTGATGTTCTTAATAATTTCTTCTAAAAAAACGTAATTTATGGTCCCCTGTCGTGTTTTTTTTTTTTGCAAAAGTTACATGATCTATAAAATAAAATATTTTTATTGAAAAGAAAAAAAAATCCCATTGATAAATATGAGTATTTGTATCGAAAATCTCGGAAAAATCGGCGGAATACTTAGGGCCTTAAAACAAAAACGCAATGCCCGCGCCGCTATTCGAAATTCGAAAAATGAATTGACGTCGGATTTTAGAAAACAAGAGTTTTGGATATTCTAAATTCAAAATCATGACATGACATATCGTTGTGATAAAAGCGTACAGTACGCGTCAGTAAATAATGCACATCGGTCTTTAGAAAGAGACAATCCGGTTGTAGAGCGTCGTCCCTGTCGCACAGAGACGTAGTTATCTCGATATTCCGAGGTATCTCGGAACTTAGAGACCTTACAACTCCGCAGGGACGTTGGATCTGTGTGTGTGTTCTATCGCCTGTATACCACGGAGTGTTCCAAGGAGCTGCACAATACGATTCCTCCATCCCCATTCTACCATCGTTCCACGCGCAACAGATTGGGAATGCATCCACACACTGTCGATATCCCCCACTTAGGACAAATCGATCCTGTACATCCTTTATTTATGTACGAGTTCGTGCGACAGAGACAACGCTGTACAACCGGGATCGTCTCTTTCTAAAGTCGGATGTGTATTATTTACTGCCTGTGTACTGTACGTACCTAGGTAGGTACTGCTCCAAAACCGTCTACATATTTATAATAGAATTCACACTTTGATTTATATAGATTCAATAGCGTCTTTACCATAAGGGCACACGGGACACGGGCCCAGCAGGTCTATTCTTGTAAATTCTGACAACGGAATCAGCGCTGTTGTGGCGCTGAGAGCCACTTACCAAAGCGGCTCTCAGCGCCACATCAGCGCTGATTCCGCTGTCAGAATTTACAAGAATAGACCTGCTGGACCTCCGACATTTTGAAATTTTTTCCGCCGCTCGCATGAGTTATTAATTATCATAGGACGTGGCGCGTCCTTCTCAGTCTAACAAGAAAAAAAATACTCTTTGAAAACTACATTACCAGCGATCGCTTAGTTCTATAATAATTGAGTGAATTGAGTATAGTATCAGCGGTCTCAAAGCTGTATTTAGAAAAAAAAAAGTTATATATATGGCAGCTCTGACGCCAGAAAATTTTCTGATATTAAGGCTTCAATTGATATTCAGTGGCTTCCCATAAGTTTAATAAAAACATTAAAATTTTTTTTTTCAATAATAATTTTTTCGGACGTAGTTGTGTTAACAATGAGAGTACTAGATCGGAAAAATTGGCCCCGTAAGCTAACAAAATCACTATTTTTATGTAAAAACGGCTTTAATTATGGAAATTATTGTAAAAAAAATTTAAACTCGCTCTAATAATTTTTATTCTAATAACGTGCTTTTATCATGATATGTATGCGTATTAATACTTTAAATAGAGATTTAAAGTGGCAAAAATGAGATAAGCTATTTTTAGGCCCTACTAGATCTATGCCTTTACGCCGAAGGCATGCAAAATTGCAGCTCAAAAAGAAAATGTCAGCTAACTACCTAAACTCGCATCATTGCATTGTTTGATTGACTCACTTATCTTAAAAAAGTTATACTTTTGTATTATTGTTTTTTATTCACATTTTTTTCTTTCTAAAGAGGGCCCCAAATTGTTTTGTGCCCAAGAGCTCCTGCATGGCCTAAGACGGCCCTGTATACATTGACCTAAATAAAACAGTTTGAATAGAAATTTGTTTTGTGATTTTGGTTATGTTTACAAACTATGCCATAGACGACAACGGTAACGGCACGTTCACGTCACGACAGCACAGGAGACAAAATGTATAAAAACGTATGAACAGCTTTCTCACTGGACGGCGGCGACCGTGACGATATGCCGTGACAGCTGGTCGACGTGCTGTCTGGCTGTGTTGCCCAGATTCGAAACACATTTTCCCAGATCGATCGTATTATTATCATAAGTTTAAGTTGTAAATTTGACACATAGATACATACATAACGGCATGCCTGTTTCCCAATGGAGAAGGCGGAAACTATGAATCTTCAATTGATATGAATTTATTTCAAAAATATTTCGAAGTCGCTAACTCGGCAACGCTGGCACAAGGTGAGATCGTGGTCGTTCCCGTGCCGTGCCGTGCCGTGCCGTTCCGTGCCGTGCCGTTCCGTGCCGTGCCGTTCCGCGGCCGTAGCCGTGGTCGTGACATTGCAGTGACAAAGCGCCCTATATAATTTACAAAACATGCGTGTACCGCAAATAAATTACATATTTAAATGAAAACGTTTATATTTTCATTCTGATTCTGACGCTCCAAGCCACGGAGAAGATAGCTATAGAGTAGTTGATCGCTCAATTTTTATTTAGTAAAACATATCGCCAGTGTCGGGCGGCAAGCCTCCCGGCGGCCCCCAGCACGACTGCTCAGTTCACAAATCAACGCACCATGTAAGGAGTCATGTGTGCTGGGTCGCTTGGATCCCTCCTCCTGCCTGCACTCCCCTGCCGCCTGTCCTATCCCCACTTTACGTGTAGGGGAGGTACCCTAAAAAAAACTATTTCTAAATTTTTATTTTACCACTTGCCGGCGTATGTCGGACCAATACCAACTTACAACTTTCTAGTACTAAGGGTCTCTGAGCTAAGCCGCGGACAGACAGATGGACGGACATGGCGAAACTATAAGGGTTCCTTGTTGACTACGGAACCCTAAAAAGAAGGCGACTCCCGTTTTTTCGGCACGTATGACAACCCTAGTTGCAACCGCACTTCGTGGGCGCGACTGATACAATGCCACAACTTCGACGTCAGCCTCGGTAGCTCAGTGGTGCGGTCGCTCGAGTGTTGTTATGCAACCCTGAGCGCGGTCAGTACTTGGATGGGTGACCGCTCGACCGTTGGAGGCTGACCGTGGTTCGGATTCCACGTAAAACTGTAGCTCCCTTCCCTTCTACCTTACTAGGTGGTAGGGTTTATCCCGCCCGTGTTGGTGCCACCGCACTGAATGAAACTTCTGTCGAAACGGCTATGTAAATAGTTCGTGTTTTCCTTCCAGTTCAGTGTAGCATGAAATGAAGGGAAGCACTGACATGGCACCTAGTTCATCCGGTGTTATCACGGACAGACATCACGGATGTTGTAGGTGATGTAGCCAACCGTGTCAGTATACATTAAAAAAATTTATAATAAAAAAACCGGCCAAGTGCGAGTCGGACTCGCGCACCGAGGTTTCCGCACCACAATAAAAAACATTGAAAACAAAACACGTTTCTTTTAGGGGAACCCTCATTAGTTTTTTACTTTTTAAATTTTTTATTTGTTGTTATTTCCGCCATAATAACACATATTCTGTGAAAATTTCAACGGGCTATCTATTACGGTTCAAGAGATACAGCCCTCGGACAGACGGACGGACGGACAGACAGACAGACGGCGTAGGCTTAGTAATAGGGTCCCGTACCGGTTACGGAACCCTAAAAACGTACCCAGTTAGCTGAGACCTCCTCTTTACCTATCTTATGCGCAATGTTCGCATACCGCATACACAAATACATACCGTACTTATACGTACGTACAGCGAAATGAGCGAATAAAATTAATACAATTTTCACCGCTGATTCCGTACGCATGAACCGGAAAAAAAACACGTGCCATAAACGCAACGCAACGCGCACATACAATATACAAAAACCGCATTTGAAACGCGAAGCACGTAGCGAGCTATGTGCGCGGGCTCTCCGCATACGTGTACACCTTTTTATATTTGGGAGTACTCGAGCACTTGAAGTTGTGAAATATGTTGGAAGGGACATCAGATTATCTGCAGTTAAATTATAAGAAATTACTTCGCCGGCTCTTCCACTTCTCATATTATGTTCTTCAAACATGCTCTGTGGTTATGGGTGCACACTACGCACTTGACACTTTTTAGGGTTCCGTAGCTAAAAAGATGAAAATAAAACTGAACTCTTATATGATCACTCTCGTGTCTGTCTGTCCGTCTGTCACCGACCTTATTTTCTCCGACAAAATTTGGACAGAATTTGGTACTTAAACTGGTAGTTTAACGTCTGGTACAACGGACACCAGACGTCGGCTCCAAAGGACCACCGCTGAGATACCTATATACCCTACTCGTGAAAAAAATAATCATCCAAATCGGTTGACAATTGGCGGAGAAATCAAGTAACATACACAAAAAAAACATACAGACGAATTGAGAACCTCCTCTTTTTGGAAGTCGGTTGAAATTTTGTACATATTATATGTAGAGTTTGATGGACCAAACACGGACGGGTGCAGACATGCACGTAAATGTTTATCGTATTACGTTTATGTTTATGTCAGAAAAAAAAACTCATTTTTACACGCCGGTTGAATTCGAACCTGGGACCTCTCGCAAGAGAAGCCGAGGTCCAGAACTCTCGGCCACTCTGCCGCCGCTGGTTTATTTAATAGGAGTTATTAACGATAATTTGTCTTCGGGCAGACTTATCGTTAAAAATGTTTTCCTACACGTTCAGTGTAGCCGGCACGACCGAAGGGAAGCGCTGACGTGGCACCAAGTTCATCTGGTGTTATGGGCTGACATCACGGATGTTGTAGGTGTAAGCTATAAGGACAAGATGCCGTGCATAAAGGCGACAGGCTAGCCACCTCTCACCTTGGCACGGTCCTTCTATTGAGTGTTGCAGCAGGTGGGTCTTCGTGCCTTACTTTTGCTGCTTGTTCTTCTTCTTCTTCTTCTTGTCCTAATACTTTGCTGCTAATGTGTTAGTGTTGGTGTTGTGCTGTAATTAACAAGAGTACTTGCAGCACAGCAGCGATCACTCTGCTTACCTCGATTTTCATGGTACAGCGCGTTGTACCTATGTGTGTATACGTTCTTGGCTTCAGAATCCGTTACAATATAAAGAAGCGGGAAGCTCGGATCGTATCTATTATTGATGCCGAAGGGGTAATAAAAGTGTAGCCACGATATCTCATATGTGGCCGCGGCGAGTCTACATTTGCAAAAGAACTCGGTGCGGGGGGAGGGGGTGGGGGTGGAGTTAGCGCCAAGAATATTCTCAGCGTAGCCAACAACCGCAGGTGATATAAGGGCCGGACGATAGACTGTTCAATATACTCGTATTTGAATACACAAAACCCCCGACCCTTAAAAAGTCAAAAATAATTTCCGTTTACTCGCTTAAAAGGATATTTTATGTTTTTATATGTTATTACTAAGCACGGTCGGGGTGTATTTTTTCCAATGATTTTCGATGTGCATTTTTTCGAATTAAAAATATTTACTTAAAGGAGTCGGGGGACCGCTACCTATATACCCGCGCAGCTCTGAGTTTTTATATTTTATTTACTTAGTGGTCTCCCGACGCCTTTAAGTAAGTGAACGGAAATTATTTTTGACTTTTACAGGGTCGGGGTTTTTTTAAATTTGCAATTTAACTTTTATTTCAAGCTTTTTAAAAAAACCGTATGCAAATCGGTCCACTTTTTGAGATAATACATTTTTCGATTACTTAATTACTTGATTATTTGATTACAAACATTGTTAACAAGCATTCCGATCAAACCAGCTATGTAATAATAAAAACTGCACCTAACTAAATCCGCCCATCCGTTAGGGAGCTACGATGCCACAGACAGACACACCCGTACACACCCCTCTTTTTTCGTCGGGGGTTAATAAGTGTAACAGGTAGTTAATAAGTGTAAAGGTAAACAGGCTGCCCGTTATTCGGATTCAAAGTACAACTGTAGGTCCCTTTCCTTTTTACCTTACTAGGTGGTAGGGTTATTACCGCCCGGGTTGATACCACCGCACTGAATGAAACGTCGGATCGTGTCGTTCGTTTTTTCCGTCTTTCCACTTACCAAAGTGACTCTCAGCGCCACATCAGCGCTGATTCCGCTGTCAGAATTTACAAGAATAGACCTGCAGTTCAGTGAAGCCGACATAAAATGAAGAGAAGCACTGACAAGGCACCTAGTTCACCCGGTGTTATGGGCTGACATCACGGATGTTGTATTGTAGGTGATGTAGCCAACCGTGTCAGTTTACATTAAAAATAATAGATTGTGAACTACAACACAAGCGGCGGGTACACACCAAATAAACATTTAATTCTTTTTATTAGTGTTCTATTACTAAGCCTACGCCGCCGTCTGTCTGCCTGTCTGTCTATCTGTCTGTCCGAGGGCAGTATCTCTTGGTAGCCCGTTGAAATTTTCACAGAATATGTGTTATTATGGGCGATATAACAACAAATAATAATAAAAATAAGGAAAAGTAAAAATTCACGGTGCCATACAATGAACTAAAAAGTGTATGCGCGCCATCTACCGAAAAGAGTATGAAGCATTTTAACTAATAAATAGATGGCGTAAGTGGCGGTGACCATGACATGGCGATACGGAATCCTCGGTGCGCGAGCTCGACTCGCACTTGGCCGGTTTTTTTATTTTTTTTGAGCTGTGTGTTTTAAAATCATTCGCGGCACCTTGGTAAAATGGGAATGCCGCCCAAACAGAGATGTTATAAAGGAAGTTCGTGTTTCGTATTCGCTTCAAAAAAAAACTCATAGCGATTCCTCAATACCTCTTTAACAAATCTCGGGTCAGGCCTCATGTAGGGACAATTTGACATTATTAGAGGGCCAACACCGCCGGTCGGCCAGAGATTTCTTTTTGCAATATAGCGCAGGAGGCGCCGGCGGCTCAGGAGTTTACGATTTGCGCGTGCTCGGAAATCGTATCGCCTGATCATTTCGTTGGTAAGGGCGTGGGCGGGTGAGGCCCGCACGGACGCACGCACGGGGGAAGCGCGCGCTCTGGAACGTGGGGGCACGCGAGATCGGACCTTTTCAAGTTTCATTTGAATACGATTATGTTAAGACACCTTATGGTTGGCTCGGCGCCATGAAATGTGTCGAGATTTCAATAAAAAAAAACCGGCCAAGTGCGAGTCGAACTCGCGCGCCGAGGGTTCCATATCGCCGTGTCGTGGTCAGCGCCACTCACGCCATCTATGGATTAGCTAAAATGCTTCATACTGTTTTCGGTAGATGGCAAGCATACACTTTTTAGTTTGTTGTATGGGGACCCCCGTAAATTTTTTACTTTTTCTTATTTTTATTATTGTATATCGGCCATATTATGACACATTCTGTGAAAATTTCAACGGGTTACCTATTACGGTTCAATTAAAACTATGGCTTGGGTCCAAAGCAAACATATCGCTCCATGTGCTTCATTGCTGCCGTTTTCATTCACAGAATAATAATGTGTTATTATGGCGAATATGCCAACAAATAATAAAAAAAGCAAAAAATAAAAAAAATATAAGGGGGTCACCATATAAGAAAAATGCTAAGAATCTATTAATACCTACATATTCACGCTACTAAACAATAGATGGCGCCACAGATACTTTGTTTGGATTTATATATCGTGACGTAACTGAATCGGATATTCGTCTTATCTATAGTCACTAAACACCGGTACGGAACCTGGATGCGCGAGTTCATCACTCTCACTTGACCGCTTTTTCTTGTCAACTTTACAAAGAGCGGTCCTCTACAATGTGGACATGATGTAAAGAGTCCAAATCATCATATATGCCTATGAAAAAGAGTCAGGACCACGTGCAAGATTTGTTATCACAAATAACACAAAAAAAAAACCGCCACCGTTCCTTCGCGCTGCTCCCGCCGAAGCAATTGAACGGAAAACGATATCTTACACCAAACACTACCGCGGAGTCTTAAAAAGGAATAAAAAAGTATTTCTTGTAGCACCAATAAGTCTGTGCTCGCTCGCCCCTCGCCCCCCGGGGGACAGGCTTACAACTAAAAGTATGGAGCGTACGAGTTTCGGCTGCAGTGAGTGCATACATTCATATCGGTACGGCAGTCGATGGAACGGTTTATTCGAAGCTATGATGCGATTTTTAGGGTCCCGTACCGGATACGGAACCCTATTACTAAGCCTACGCCGTCTGTCTGTCTGTCTGTTCGAAGGCTCTATATTTTGAATCGTAATAGGTAGACTGTTGAAATGTTCAAAGAATAACCCTAAAAACGACAACATAATAACGTTGTCTGGCTGCATACTAAGACTCTATAAATTGCTTCAATTGCACTACATAGGGCACACTAAAAGTTTCCGGAATTGGCCACTTACATAAACAATATTTAAAAAGTAATTACAACATTTGAAAATGGAACTCTTTGGCTGTAGAATGCAGTTTGTTTCATCTGACTGTCAATTGTTTTTCCATTGTGGCGCCATTTTAAAAATTGCGTGTCTTCAATAACATAAATTTAACCCGGGAAAATTTTCGTAGTATGATTTTCTACGATTTTAAGTGTAATTTGACAGCTCATCAGAGCCTCGCTCGGCTTCAATCTGCTTTTGGCGATGAAGCACCATGCAAGACGACTATTTATTGCTGGTTTGCAGAATTCAAGCGCGGTCGTGTCAATCTCAGTGACGAATCTCGCGATGGTCGTCCGTTCACCGCTGTGAACAACAAAAACATCGATGCTGTGCGCCGTATGATCGAAACAGACAGGCATGTGACCTACCATGAGATTCGGGCATCCTTAGACATAGGCATGAGTCAAATACAATCAATCCTACACAAACATTTGGGTGTGAGAAAGCTGTGCTCGCGGTGGATGCCACACAATTTGACCGAGGCTCAAAAAACGCACCGCGTCACTTGGTGCAATGCCATGCTTACCAGATTCAACAAAGGCGCTTCAAATTTGGTGTGGGACATAGTAACAGGTGACGGCACCTTGTGACTTTTTTCTGTTCCCAAAAATTAAGAACCAATTACGCGGTCAACGATTTTCATCACGAGAAGAGGCTGTCGAAGAATATGAAAAACACGTTTCTGAGGTCACCACGGAGGAGTGGCACAAAAGTTTTCAAAATTGGTTTAATCGTATGAAAAAGTGCATTTACGCAAAGGGAGAATATTTTGAGAAACAATAAATTCATTTTTGACCTTTAATAGTATTTTATTCTTATTAATTCCGGAAACTTTTAGTGTGCCCCACGTATGAGTGATGAAAAATAAAGTGGCTTTTGCAGTAGCGCCCTTCCCTGCGACAAAATTTACTTCCAGGGCGACAAAGCGTTCAGCAGGTCCCGTGCAACCTGTATATCTCTACTACTGTAACTTGGCGCTCTCTCTTATAGCGTCGTCTTCGTCGTAGCAATTTTTTTAAGTCTCAAACATCCAAAGAATGACTTGTTAGAAATCTCTGCAAGGGAAAAGTCCGCCTCATGTTAATTTTCTAAAGTTCATAAGTATTACTGTTAATAAATTAATTTCTGTCTACGTATATAACTTTTTGAAGGGGCAAAAATTATTGTAGGTATGCATATGGAAAATGCTAAATAAGCAATTTTTGTACGTCGCGACCAGTGAGCTAATATGTATTCTACTAGAGGCATCGCTACGAAGAATGATGCAGAGAAATAGTGTACCAATATCTGCGGTATGAGGTAAGGTAGCGGGGTGGCGGAGCGCCGAGCCTAGCGGTACAGGGGAGCTCGCGCAGGGCGGGAAGCGAACGGGAGAGGAGCTAGCGGGCGCCGGGCGGTTAGCGTAAGCGTTCGGTGGCAACGCCAGCCAAGGTCAACCCAACATGTGCATTGGACGCTATCAGTTTGGTTTTAATATTTTTCATATCATTTTTGCAATTTAACGGAACACATAATCGAGCATAATGGCTGGCGCGAGGCACCACGCGATGCGCGCAGTAGACGGCGGCGGCGGCGCGTGCAACGAGTTCGGCCGCTCACGAACGACTGGTCTCAACTGGTCAATTTGGTCTCAACTCGGTGGAGACACGTTACCTGATTTACTTACTCTCTAATACGTACTATACTCCTCTCTAATACGTACTATACTAACTCTAGTAGAATCCATATTAGCTCACTGGTCGCGACTAACATAATTTGATTTTTACTACGCGACTCAACTACCTCCCCCGCCGCGCTCCACCATCGTTTACATTAAGTAGGTACTTACAGCCTCAGCACTCACGCCTGCCAGGTTAAAGCAGAGGTGGTTTAGAATAAATTTAGCGCCGGCGTTCCTGTTAGCTCTCTCTCTCACACCGTCAACAGTGGACGGACGAGGTAGGTCGTGCGGGGTCAAGTGTTACTACTTGACTCACTGTTGACAACTGAACAGGCTTCCTCGCTTTATAATAAGCATTGGCTAACGGCGGAGGGCGTCTCTGTCTTGCTCGAGGTGGGTTGAAACCTATTTAATTTTTTTTATTTTTGGAGTTCCCTAACGCACGTTACACTCTGGACACTTGGGGAATGACAGCTAGACCGAAATCTTGATCTTCCACGACACCTGTCGTCTTTTTTAAATAGATACGAAATACTTTATTGCTCCAAGAAACATTTAACATTAGAATATTTACATAAGGTGCAAAGGCGGACTTATCGCCCGTCGCACAGAGACATGCATTAGTTAGTGCGACGGAGACGACGCTCTACAACCGTATTGTCCCTATCTAAATCTTTGGCGGGTGGCCGAGTGGTTTGAGCATCGGCTTCTCATGCGGGAGGTCCGAGGTTCGAATCCGGTCGGCGTGTACCAATGAGTTTTTTCTGACGAAAAAATTTACGTGCATACCTACACCTGCTGCTTCAACGTTCGGAACCGGTGTAAAACTGTAGGTCCCTTCCCTTGCCCCTTACTAGGTGGTAGGCTCTAATTGTAGCCGACTGGGTTGGTACCACCGTACTGGATGTAAGATGGCCGCATAGCAACCTCGGTTGTGTTCTTATATCCAACAATCCAGGGAAGTCTCCAGGGAAGTAGGTATGGCACCTACCTTCTCGGAGGTGATATTGGCTAGTCAGAGCATGTGCTTTGGCCCCTCTGACTCAGCCACCCATACCGGCTTAAATAAAAAAAAATAAAAAAAAAAATCCCGATGTGCATATTCATTGCCGCGTACTGTACTGTGCGTCTTCCATGCGAACAATATTTGTGGAAACTTTCTATCGATCTAACAAAGACGCCATATGAAAACTTTCTATAAGGAAACTAAAACAACACTCATAAAATAAACTCACTAAATCGCCTCACAAAACACTAGGAGCCAGAGCGTCTGACACAAAAGAGCCGGACCGTGCAGAGCAGAGTATCAATTTAAAATTATATTCCTTTATCTCGCCGGGAAATTGTTTTTCGCTGCGCACGTCGGGAATAAATTTAGATATGGAAATAATATCCCTACAAAGTTATCTGCGATGCGGTAGCTGAATGTATCTTTTCGAAATTCTGCTGTATTGATTATTGTTCATAACATTGTTATATTATATGGTAACATTTTTAAGCGAAGCTTTTTAACGAACGTTTCGGTAGGGGAGCTAACTCAGAAAAAGTGAACCGTCACGAAAGTACGAACGGAAATGGCAACGCTCGCAATTGCAACGAGGAGCGTCGGCTGCGCTGCCCAGCGCCATCTATGAGTCTTTTGAAGTCGAACCATTGTATAAGTTGAAAGGAATATCATAGTAGCATAGATGGCACTATTTTTTAACCCCCGACGCAAAAAGAGGGTTGTTATAATTTTAACGTGTGTGAGGGTGTGTTTATGTGTGTATAGATGTGTGCCATACCGGAGACTTCCCTGGATTGCTGGCTATACTGGACTAGAGGAGAACACAGCCGAGGCTGCTATGCGGCCATCTTACATCCAGTACGGTGGTACCAACCCAGTCGGCTACAATTTGGGCCTACCACCTAGTAAGGGGCAAGGGAAGGGACCTACAGTTTACGACATACACGGGGAGATATGCAGTGGGGCTATTATTTTAAAGTACTGGCCCCACACGGTACTAGTACGGTCGAGAGTACGGTACTAATACATTTTACAGCGTGAAATTAATTTCTTCTTTTGAACCATTGATTCCAGTGAGTTCTTCACGTGTTTACGTTCCACGTTCACGCGCACTTTCCGACCATTTTAAATTCACTCTAACAATCCGTTCTGCATTCTCCCAACTGTTGCATTTCCTTTGAGTAACTTTATTTTCAGAGTTTCCGTTAATTACACTGCAGTCTCTAACAATTTCGCTTTCATTCAAGCTTGTGATTCGCTTTTCGACTGATGTTAAACACTTACTCGCAAGTTTGACTTGCGTGATATTTTCACCTGCTGTGAGCTGACAAATGAGATATCACGTTGTTACTACTTATGTGTATTTATACCGGTTGTTTGATGACTATAGGTCATAAAGCAAACCAGGTACTCCTGAGCCTATTTGGAGCAAAAAAGTTACATGACATTTTGTTCTACGCTGAACTTTTTTTTCCATACTAAACTAAATAAATTGTATTTACCTGTTTTGCTTTATGATGACCTATATAGTCGTTAAACATCCTGTATTATAGTAGCTTTTTTCCCGCGGCTTCGCTCGCGGTAGACAGCAAATCCGTTTTTAAACGCAAATATAATAAACGATCGCCTCTCTTATATTATCTCTCTCTCTCTCTCTCTCTCTCTCTCTCTCTCTCTCTCTCTCTCTCTCTCTCTCTCTCTCTATCTCTCTCTCTCTCTCTCTCTCTCTCTCTCTCTCTCTCTCTCTCTCTCTCTCTCTCTCTCTCTCTCTCTCTCTCTCTCTCCCCCCCCTCTCCCCCCCCCCTCCCTTCCGTCCTTCTCTCCCCTCTCCATCCGGCACTATACCATTCGACACTAAATTCTGTTCACACTATACTTTCTTTGATGCTGCTCAGCCTTATTGCTATTTTTGCGTGATGGTATACAGCCTGTAGTGAGCCTCAAGAACTACTCTTCACACTGGTACAAACCGCATCAAAATCTGTTCAGTGGTTCCTGAGTTTACGTCAAACATACATACAACATACAAACATACGTTCCCCTTTTATAGAGAAGATTAGAGATAGAGATAGAGATATCTACTCAGACATGTTTCTATTAATAGTGCTGCAGCTGAACGTTGAGCACGGATTGAGTCGCACGATCTTGTGCCTATTTAGTGTGAAGTGAGTCAAGCGGTACTTACTTGCGGCGCGTCGCGTCGGCCAGCCCTCTAACCAACTCAAATGCTCTGTGGGCGAGAACGTCGATCGAACCGGCTGCGAAAACATAATTCAGTCAGCCTCGATAGCTCAGTAGTGGTGCAGACAGTCGACTGTTGCTATTGATTGTTAAGCAACGCTGGGCGCGGTCAGTACGTGGATGGGTGACCGCTCGACCGTTGGAGGCTGACCGTGGTTCGGATTCCTCGTAAAACTGTAGGTCCCTTGATCCCTTCCCTTCTTACCTTACTAGGTGGTAGGGTTCAACCCGCCCGGGTTGGTACCACCGCACCGAATGAAACGTCGGTCGAAACGGCTATGTAAATAGTTTGTGTTTTCCGTCCAGTTCAGTGTATCCGGCACGACTGAAGGGAAGCACTGATATGGCACCTAGTTTACCCGGTGTTATGGGTTGACATCACGCATGCTGTAAGCGATGTAGCCAACCGTGTCAGTCAGTATTTATAAAAAAAAAAAGATTCAGTTTCAATTTCATATTCGCAAGGGAAACTATTTTGCCAATTTAAGCAGGTGGACCATCAAAGTATTTTTTTTTTATCTAATACGTCATGGGAATCTTAGCTAGAGGGTCCAGAGCACATGCTCCGACCAGCCATCTTCACCTCGAGAAGGTGCCACACCAGAAACTCCCCTTTGGATTGCTGGCTATAGAGCGTTCCAACTAAATCTTCCCTTCGCCGTTATGTTGGCTCCACTGTCAGTGTCACTGTCAGTGCTTAAATTCCTGTTGCCAGATTGTGAAGATTATATTACCTAATAATGTAATTTATTTATTTATTTATTTATTAAAATTCGTCGGTAACACACAAACAGGCATGACGATCCTATTAGCACTAGTACACGTACAATACAAACATTGCAAATTACACATTAGCAAAATAATAAAAATATAAGTAAATTTTTTTTAAAATGAAATTGAATAATAAAACTAAAGAAAAATAAAAACATCAAAACAATAGTCACTTGAAAACTTGATATACCTATATAAAAATTACTAGTCAAAATGTAAAATCAGCTAAATGTGAATTGCATAATAAGAATAACTATTACAATTTAGGATAAAATTAACAATGAAATTGAATAATAAAACAATGTAAATGTAAATGTAAAATCAGTTAAATGCAAATTGCGCAATTGAGATAAATGATTACAAAATAAGATTAACATTTAACAATGAAATTGAATAAATTAATTAAAACATAATTTTTTTTTTCTGTAATATATATTGTCTTTGTTAAATGTGATAGGTAGTTTTACATTCAAATTGAAAGCATATTAAATAAAATCTAATGTTCACAAAGTCAAATTCAATAAAAGATACACCATAGCAAAATAAACATAAAATAAAAATGCAAGGTAAATTATAAATTATGAAAATAAAACATTACTCATTAGAAACACATAAATACTTTACACATAATCGGTATTTACCGTATAATAAATACGGTAAATACTGATAATTACGGGTAAATCTGTACACATAGCAACCCTCAACGCTGTTTTGATAGATAGACAGTGGAGCCAACATAACGGCGAAGGGAACTTTTATATGGAACGCTCTCTACACATATTGGACAATTTTTTTATTTTTTTATTATTACTTTTTTTATTAGGGAAACACACAGTTGCACATTATACATAACAAATGGATACATACAATATTAATCATTAACTAGAGGAGAACAACAGCTGAGGCCGTATATCGTCCAGTGCGTTGGTAGCAACCCAGACAACCTAGTGATAGGGGCAAGTGGGAATAACACCTCCATATTGTTTTTCGTCGTGCACGTCACGGCCGGAGTTCGCGTTGAGTTATGAGTGTTCTCGAGGGGATCACGCGACATACTTCCTCGTGATGTATGAGCGGCCTCTTAATCACATTTAGGAGCTTAGTTCCAACAATGAGAGTGACAAAAATTGTTGCTCTTTTTCTATATGACAATTTTGCGCAACATTTTACGAGATCTTGCGAATTGTTCTGGTTTGAAAGTTATTTAGTAGGTACCTAAAGATGGACCTAACCAGATAGTATGGATATAAAACATTTTGACATTCGAAATGTCTTTTCGATCGCTTCAGTATAGGCCCCGATTTCCAGAAAAGTGCGAATTGGCCCTGGTGTCGTGAGTTTTAAGGTTACGTGAATATTTACGCGTCTCAAATGAGGCGTATCGACGAGAGCTAGAAGATTGTGAAAAAAAATATTTAATTTTTTTTAGAGTTTTTGAGAAAATCGCACAAAATCGCTTTTTTTTTGAGACTTTTTTTGCTTAAAATAGCCGTTTTTAGTGGGTTTAAAAAGGGCACTTTTAAACATTTCGAAATATATATTTTAAACTTTTATATATTTATATTGTAGATTGACTAAATATCTGGGGATGTTTTTTGAATTGTTTGAAAAAAGTGAAAATTTTGGGAGTTATGATTTTTTTTAATTTTCCATTGCACGAGTTTCGTGGCGTCTTTATCTTGCAGTGTGAGTAGTTAAAATGGTTTTCGTGTATGCATACACTTGAAAATTGAGAATTTTTATTTTTATTTTTTTGAAAATTTTTGTCTATTTTTCAAAATTGACATATTTCAGTATGAAAAAGCAAGTAAATTATAATAAAATTTTTAAATATGGATATATATTCTTTATTGAACACCAATTTATACAAATTAGGCACAATAAGTGAGCTTAATGCTGTGAGGCATTCTATTCTAACTAACCTTTGGTTACAGATTAAATACAGAAGGGAGGGGTGAATTGGAGGAGAGGGGAGATAGGAAGGGAGGAGCGAGTGAGGCGAGGGAGGAGGGTGGCTGGGGAGGGAGGAGGGAGGGAGGGAAGGGAGGAGGAAGAGGGTAAGGAAGAGGGAGGAGGGAAAAGAGTGAGAGGTAGGAAGGAGGTGGGTGGGGAAGATTAAAGGAGCGAGGGGGACGGAGGGAGTACGGATGGGGGAAAGAGGGGGAGTAAGAGGGAGCGAGGGAGAAGGAAGAAGGGAATTAGGGAGAGAGGTAGCCAGATAACGAGGTTAAAGAGAAGGGTGAAAGAGGGGGATGGAGAAGAGCGAGGGGCGGGAGGGGAACGGAGGGGAAGCGAGAGAGTTAGGGAGAAAGGGTTCAGGGAGAGAGAGAGAGATAATATACAAAAGAAGCGATCGTTTATCTATTCTCGTTTAAATCGGACTTGCTATTAAACCGACTTTACTGCGAGCCGCGGGTAAAAGCTAGTGCAATAATATGTAGCTAGTAGGTATGTATGCTAGTAAAAATGTATTTACTTCAGTAAGAATAGAAAAAGATTTCTCAAATTTACCAAAGAGTTTAGCGCAGCGGCGTAATACAAACTCTTTGAAATTTACATTCATAGACGTAGTGGAGTGTAAATGCACGGGCAGATTATTCCAGAGTCGAGCTTTTATAGGTGTGCCGAATACATGTTAGTATTCAGAGGAGTAGAAGTAATTATATAGTGAACAGGTACGCGCTGTTAGAATCTGGAGTGTGTTCGCTCTTTGAGTTCGTCGCTTCAGCCACAGCAGGATATTTTCACGTCACAGTCGGCGACTCGCTATTGCTTATATTTGAATACGTTCTAAAAGTCATTTTCAATGTACCCGAAGGTCATGTAATGCATGAGATCTGTGAATTTTTTCTTTAACCCCAGACGGAAAACCCCTCGTTTTCCGTCGGGGGTTAAAAAACAAACTCATATCATATGTCATATGTTTGACGCCTACGTCCTTCTGTCGTTGTGTCTGTGGCATCGTAGCTTCCAAACGGATGGACCGATTTGGATGTGGATTTTTTTTATTAGAAAGCTGGTTTTGTAACAAGTAAATATGTCGCCTAAATAATAGTGTGCTATATTGGTTTGGAAAATAAATCTTTAAGAAATCTTATTTCAGGTTTAATTTGAATTTGTTTAATTTATTTAGTTTAATGTTCCTTTATACATATATTTATACTAATTTAATTTAGTTATTTTTAGCAAACTTATTTAGTTAGTAGTTTATTTTGAATGATTATTTAAAAACTTATAATATAATATAATATGACGGAAACAAATACATATGAATAAAATAATTAAAATACACACTATTAAACAATTAAATATTTAAACATCACCATCAACAATATGTAGGTGTCACCGGGCCATCGAGAATAGAAGGACGGTTCGTCCATCACATTCAGTAGATATATTATTTATCAGTAGGTACATAAACCCGTAGAGGAGTAGCACCCCTTTACTGATCTGAGGTCGGCACGCTAGGAGCATTCACCCACCCCTCGGCAAAATATCGTTATAATTGTTTCAACTTTTCACCCGACAAGGTCAAGCTTCCCAGTACGAGTACAAACGTAAGCCTCACATTCACACGCGCGCCCGTACGCCGGATTTGTCGCTGGAGACAACTCCGCGAACATGTCAGCGTTTGAATTTCGCACGGTGCGGCTCGGCGCGCGGCGCAGCGCTCGTCGTCAGAGTTTAGTCACATGAATTTTTCCCATACAAAATCGGAATTATAAAAATCGGTCAAGATTTAGGGGTCGGGAAAACATAAGCCCCGAAAAACAATTTTGACGTAATTTGTAGTTATATTATCGGAGAGCGTACAGCTGTCCCTCTTGCGTTGGTGGGGAGTGCGCGCGGCGAATATCTAACATGTTGTCACGTGACTAACCTATGTCTGCTCGACGAGACGGAAATTAACTTTCTCCATACAAAATCGTCTTTCAGCATTTATGTGTTTTAACCCGCTAAACCATATCAGATTTTTACAATTCTTTTTTTGTTGTAATAAGGACAGTCGAATCTACGTTCCTGTCTTCCTGTCTTTTTTTAATACCTATCTAAAATGATGACTCAATAAAGCTTAATTAACTTTATTAAAAAAATTAAAACAATCTTTTTTTTTCGGACGAAATAAAATTTTTTAACTCCGGGGTTGTAGGTATATTTAATCTAAACAAAAACCAAGGGAACGTAGCGTAGATTGGACTATCCTTAAGACAAGAAAAATAAACATTGTAAACATCGGATAAGGTTTAGGGGGCCAGAAAACATTAATTCCGAAAGACGATTTTGTATGGAGAAAGTGCGGCGGCGCTGCTCCGCCGCTCGCTCTGCGCGAGGCTCGTGTAGTGAATGCGGTGCTTTTACAAACCCATTATATTGATGCATGCAATGTATTCATGTTTCATGTTTAATCTCAATAAAAAAAGCATTGAATATCAAAATATACCAGTTTCCGCGCCATCATTATTCACTATATAAAGATTAACTGTATACGATACAGCCGTAAACGAGAGATAATGCGCGAAGAGCGCTGTTTTATTACAGGCTGAAAGATAGTTTCAGAGTGTTTTCGGAAGTGTGTTCGGGCGATATCTTCAGGAAGTCTGCTTGAAACGCGCTTTCTTATTCGCTAGTTACGAATATACCAACCAGATAGGTATGCGTAAAATCTTGTCTATGTCAGGTAGAGATAAGAAGAGAAGTCTGGCATATCATTTTTACCCGACTGCGCGAGGCGAAAAGAAGGTTTATGTTTTTCGAGTGTATGTATGTTCGAAATGAATGTACTGAATGAAACGTCGTCGGTGGAAACGGCTACGTAAATAGTTCGTGTTTTCCGTCCAGTTCAGTGTAGCCGACATGAAATCGAAGGGAAGCACTGACATGGCACCTAGTTCGTCCGGTGTTATGGGCTGACGTCACGGATGTTGTAGGTGATATTATAGCCAACCGTGTCAGTTTACATAAAAAAATGTATGTGTGTGAGGTAGATATAGATGGGAAGTTTATTTATATCTGTCTGCAATAATTTGTAGAATCAACAATTTTAGAGTTCCGTATTCATACGGAAACATATTACTAAGTCTAAGCGATCTGTCTGTCTGTCTGACCGTCCGAGGGCTGTATCTGTTGAACCGTTATATGAAGCCGGTTGAAATTTTCACAGAATATACATATATGTGTTATTATGGCAGATATGCCAACAAATAATAAAAGAACCGGCCAAGTGCGAGTCGAACTCGCGCACCGATGGTTCCGTATCGCCATGTCATGGTTAGCGCCACTCACGCCATCTATGGCGTGTTATGAAATGCTTCATATTAGTTAAAATTCGTGATTAGTGAAAATGCTTCATAGTCTATTCGGTAGATGGCGCGCGCGCGCATACAACTTTTTGGTTTCTTCTATGGGAACCCCCATGAATTTTTTACTTTTAATTATTTTTATTATTTGCAGTTATATCGGCTAATAACACATATTCTGTGAAAATTTTAACGAGCTACCTATTAAGGTTCAAGAGATACAGCCCTCGGACAGACAAACAGACAGATGGACGGACAGACAGACAGCGTAGGCCTAGTAATAGGGTCCCGTACCGGATACGGAACCCTAAAAAAGTAAAAAAAATAAGGGTCCCCATACAAGTATCATAATAATATGCGGAAGAGCGCCATCTGAGCGGTCGTACATACTCGTGGCGTCGGCTCTCGCGACATCTATCGGTGAATACGTGAAATTCGGTTGCCATCTTACTTAAGAAAACGGAATGTGGTAAGACTACCCGCCAGGTGGGACGACGACATCAAGTACGTCGGCGGAAAGCAGTTGTTCCGTACCGCTGACGGCCGAGAGGACTGTGAAAAAAAATTGGAGAGGCGTATGTCCCTCCGTGGATGCATACACGCTCACTGTCTTAATTGCTTGACACGACGGACTCAATAATTATATCAATACAAGTGCAAGAAGGAACATATGGCTACGGAACCCTATTACTAAGCCTACGTCGTCTGTCTGTCTGTCTGTCCGGTTGCATCTCTTGAACCGTAATAGGTAGCACGTTGAAATTTTCACAGAATATGTGTTATTTATGGCGGATATAACAACAAATAATAAATCTGATAAAAGGTAAAAAATTCACAGGGGTTCCCATAGAAGTAACTAAAAAGTGTATGCCCGCCATCTACCGAAAAGAGTTTTAACTAATCATGAATTTTAACTAATATGAAGAATTTCACCAACACGCCATCTATGGCGTGTTGGTGAAATGGATATGGAGTGGCGCTGACCATGACATGGCGATACGGAACCCTCGGTGCGCGACACGAGTGTTCGACTCGCACTTGGCCGGTATTTTTTTAATTAAGTGCTACATTCGGAATATAGTGAATGAGATCTCGAGCGTCGGCGGGGGCGGAATCGCAAGGAAACACTCCGACTGCACATTTGAAGTCTAGTAGGTACACACCGCACGAACGAGAGCGAATAAACGAATGAGTTCATGCCCGTTGACGAATGTTCGCAGTTTACTCACTCGTTTGAATGAGTTCGTTCGCTCTGGTTCTTAGCTGATGTGCGATTTGAATCCGTGCATTTCGTCTTTCGTGTTGTCACGTGTAGTTTGCAAGTCGTTCGTTCTCATTTGTTCGCTTACATTCTTTTCGTGCTATATTTCATATAGTCATAATATGTTGTTCATTGCTCATGTCGTTTTTCATCTCTGTTCAGTCACCTTAGTTACTTAGATCAATAACGAATGCCCGTGTCGAAAAACGCAAGACCTTTTGTGAGCTCAGCGTGTGCCTTTGCCGTGTAATCCTTTGCGGTAGTATGTGCCGTTGCCTCGTCTGCGTTCAGTAGGTACCTACGTCGTTCGTTCGCGTTCGTAGGAATGTCGTTCTTAGACTGTGAACGCGACTTAACATTTTTCTTTCTGCATAGAACTTGAGCCGCCTGCGCGCGTCTCTGCTGAGTGAAGAGGTTACCTCGAGACTGGGCGACAGTCGACGGTACATAGAATTCGGAAAGTACTAAAAGGTGGCATTTAAACTGACATATGCCATCAGAGGATTCTGCATGGTGAATATTTAAGAACATGTCGATTAGTTTTTATTATAATTATAAAAATCCGTGGGGCCGGTTCTTAAAAAGAATAGACCCACTGAATCTCTCCCAAAGCAGTACCGTGTGGGCTCGGTACTTAAAAAGATTAGCCCCACTGCGTCTCTCCCCGTGCACGTCTTAAGAAGCGACTAGGGTTAAGGGCAAGATGTCGTGCCAAAATGCGACAGGCTATACCCACCTCTCACCTTCGCACGGTCCTTCCACCGAGTCATGCAGTACGTAAGTATTCGTACCTTACTTGTTGCTTCAAATCAAAATCAAATCAAGTATTTTATTCATAATCATATTTCATTTTACAAGTCACTATATGTAAAATTACAACTCACAATTCAACCATAATAATTATGGCGTCAACAGAGGCAGCGTTATAGCGACCACATTCATCAAATACTTACCTAGAGAGTAACACCATTGTCAACCAGGAACTCCTTTAGCCTAGACGTAAATATTTCGCTCGAAGCGGGGCGGCGCGGCGTCTCGAATTGACATATCTTGTCTTAATGCTTTGCTAAACATTTTTTTTATATTTTTTTATGGATCCTGACACGGTTGGCTACATGACCTACAACGTCCGTGATGTCAGCCCATAACACCGGGTGAACTAGGTGCCATGTCAGTGCTTCCCCCTTTGATCGTGCCGGCTACACTGAACTGGTCGGAAAACACAAACTATTTACATAGCCGTTTCGACCGACGTTTCATTCAGTGCGGTGGTACCAACCCGGGCGGGTTAAACCCTACCACCAGTAAGATTAGGAGGGAAGGGACCTACAGTTTTACGAGGAATCCGAACCTCGGTCAGCCTCCAACGGTCAGCGGTCACCCATCCAAGTACTGACCGCACCCAGCGTTGCTTAACATTCAATAGCGACAGTTGACTGTCTGCACCACTGAGCTATCGAGGCTGACAAAACATGGTGGTCGGTGTTGTGCCGCTCTTTCAGCATAACACCGATTACACTGCTAGCCCAAATTGCCGGGATACAGCGTATGTGTGTATTATATAAGGTCTTTCGTTAGTAGGTAATAGTACGCTAAGGGGAGTATGTGTATCAGATACTGATCACGTTCCCCACAGCACTTTTTTTCGGATATCAAATACCTACCCATCCTACTAAATTAAATTAAATTAAATTAAATAAACGTTTAATTCAGGTATAAACCCATATCTGTACACAAACAACACATATTATACAGCACACAATTAGAAATAAAAAAAAATAAAATATCAGATCAATTACATCAATTACAATAATATTTGTACAAATTCGTTCAACTAAAATAATAGTTTATTGAACAATTATTTCATAGCATAGGTAGGTATTTGATATCGAAATAAAAATAATAAGTATGGGCAACGTGATCAGTATCTGTTATACATACTCCCCTTAGCGTACTATTACTTACTAATGAAAGACCTTATATATTATTTTACGTTAAGAGAATAAAATCAGCCTTAAAAGTAAATAAACTGAGAAGGGCCGCCTCCAAACACCTCACAACTCTGTACGTCGCACGACGAGACGTAGCGTGCATTTTTTCACGCTGAACAAATTACAACGAGGTAATTACGCGAAGTGGTTTCCGCCCGGAATATCATACAATTTATTCGGCCAAGCTTCGTTAGGTCCCAGCGTCGCGGCGCCGCCGTCGCCGCCTCCGCGTCACCGTCGTCGTCCGCTACGGAAGCGCGAGTGTGCTTCAGACTGCCGTCACTTTTCTCCGGAAGGTTTTCTTTTGCGAATTTCCTTAATTCTTGAAACTTTCTTGCAAACCGCGGGCGATGTTGGCAGCATGTCGTTTGTGACTCTAATCTTTAAATTTATATTAAATTATTGTTGTATAATGTTTGTAGTAATTAACTAGGTAGGTAAAGAAAGGTTGAAAAGAAAGTGAAAACCGGCAACCAAGTGAATGGGGCGTTGCACGCTATTATGAGCAGCCAAAGCATGTCAACTAGGGCACGTTTGGCTGTCCATGTTGGAGTGCTGGCTCCTACACTTATGTACGGGAGTGAAAGTTGGGCATGGCAGACGAAGCATGAAAGCAGGATTAATGCTGTGGAAATGCGCGCGTTGAGGAGTATGTGTGGAGTTACAATGAAAGATAGATTGAGAAATTGTGTAGTGCGAGAGCGCTGTGGGCTGAAAGAAGATATAGTGACAAGGATTGAGAAAGGAATGCTTCGGTGGTTCGGTTATGTTGGAAGAATGGGTGATATGAGACTAACGAAAGAAATTTATGAAGCAAATGTGAGTCGAAGAGTCGGGAAGGGTCGCCCTAGACTCTAGACGAACGTACCTGGACCAGATCGGGCATGTGCTCAAAAAGGGTCAAGTGCGTAGTACCCGTAACCGACGAGCATGCATGAAGAACATTATGGGAGTGGAAGAGGCGGCTGAGGTGTGTCAAGACCGTCGCACGTGGAGATCCGTTGTCTCTGCCTACCCCACCGGGAAACAGGCGTGACGCTATGTATGTGTGTATGTATGTAATTATTATTTATTTGAATGCTTTTTAGGTTCACTTACCCCGTAAGGAAGCCTATTACTAAGCCTACCGCTGTACGTCTGTCTGTCCGTAATAGCTAGCTGAAAATTTCACAGAATATGTGTATGGCGGATATAACAACAAATATAAAAAAAAATTGTTGTCTGTAAAGTCGGTTTACGGACGATATTTTTACGTGATAACGTCATAAAGTGGTAATACTACTGGGAACGGTTCTAAAGTACCAGGGCAGAAGAAATTGAGGCAATGCGACTTCGGACTGAATCTGCGTCAGACAGATAGTCAGTCAGTCAAATTATTAAGCAGTCGAATAAATCACAAAATTCATTACAAAACGTCTATAAAAGTAAAAATAAACGTGATAAACATAGTGCCTGTTATTAGAACAGTAAGTGAAAGTGTTATTTCAAAGTAATACGAACTAAAATAAAAACTATTAGCAAAATAATATAAAGTGCGAAGTCAGATACAAAATCAGTTTATGATACTTTATCGTGCTTAGAAGTTTAATTCTTAAATCGCAAATGTGAGTACTTTAAAAACTAATAATATTAATTATCAATATAAACTTTAAATTTGTAAATTTCTACATAACACATAATTAAATCTACCTACTTTATCAATAATCCTACATAACGCCATCTACATATCAAAGCGCATACTACAACGTTGCAACACCTACCTAACTGCGAATCAAGTAAACTACCACTGAAGTATTTCATTTACTATTGACGCTAGATGTCGCTCCAAAAGACTCAACGCCATGAAATCTTCACCTACTGTTGACCGAATCGCTTCGCTAGTACATGATCGATTTAGCCGGGTGGTTAAGACGTCTGGTCGGTCACACAATATTGGTGGCAGGGACCGCGGGTTCGAGGCTCGCAAAAGACGGACAAATATATTTTGTATTTCCTACTCTCCTTATATGCCTCTCTATCGCTTGTTACGCGCTCTCGCTTGCACACACAGGTTCAGATGGAACGTGACACTTTTTCGTGCGTGCAGCCGGTGTTCATCAATTTATAAGACGTGACGTTATCACGTCAAAAAAATAGTTACTAGATAAATAGGTTTACTAGGTGGCGAGCTAGGTGGTAGGGTTTATCCCGCCCGGGTTGCTACCACCGCACTTAGTGAAACTTTGGCTGACACGGTTGGCCACATCACCTACAACATCTGTGATGTCAGCCCATAATACCGAGTGAGCTAGGTGCCATGTCAGTGCTTCACTTCATTTCATGTCGGCTAAACTGAACTGGATGGAAAACACGAACTATTTACATAGTCGTTTCGACCGACGACGTTTCATTCAGTGCGGTGGACCAACCCGGGCGGGATAAACCATACCACCTTTTCTATTTTTTTTTTTATGTTATCCGGTATGGGTGGCTGAGTCGGAGGGGCCAAAGCGCATGCTCCGACCAGCCAATATCACCTCCGAGAAGGTAGGTGCCATACCGGAGACTTCCCTGGATTGCTGACTATCATGGTATCAACCCAGTCGGCTACAATTTGAGCCTACCACCTAGTAAGGGGCAAGGGAAGGGACCTACAGTTTTACACCGGTTCCGAACGGTGGGTGAAGCAGCAGGTGTAGGTATGCACGTAAATTTTTTTGTCAGAAAAAACTCATTAGCACACGCCGATCGGATTAGAACCGCGGACCTCTCGCATGAGAAGCCGATACCCAAACCACTCGGCCATCCGCCACATATAGTATATATAGTAAGGTAAGAAGGGAAGGGACCTACAGTTTTACGTGGAATCCGAACCACGGTCAGCCTCCAACGGTCGGCGGTCACCCATCCGAGTGACCGCGCTCAGGATTGCTTAACAACAGTCGACCGACCGCACCACTGAGCTACCGAGGCTGAGCGTTCCAGAGTTTACCAGCTCTGTGGAGGAAAGTTCTGCAGAACCGATTGGTACGCATCCGTGGCGTGGTAAGTCCAGCGCATAGGAAATTACGGTTTTTTTCGGAAAATCTGTAATTGGCGAGCCTAATTACTGTAACACTTATCAGTGATTTTATTACCTATTATAATGCTAAACTGTAGATTTTCTAAATAAAAAAACCGGCCAAGTGCGAGTCGGACTGCGCACCGAGGTGTCCGCACCCCAAAAAAAAACATTGAAAAAAACACGTTTTTTTGTATACCACCACGTTTCTTGTATATCCACTTTTTTTTCTCTATTTTTTATTATTTGTTGTTATATCCGCCATAATAACACATATTCTGTGAAAATTTACGGTTCAAGAGATACAACCCTCGGACAGACAGACGGACGGACGGACGGATGGACAGACAGGCGGACGGACGGACGGACAGACAGACAGACAGACAGACAGACAGACAGACAGACAGATAGCGGAGGTTTAGTAATAGGCTTCCGTACGGGATACGGAAACCTAATAAAGAAGAGTGCTGATTCTTTGAAAGCGCCAGCTCCAGAGGCTTTACCTAACTAAATCGTCAGACGTAGATAGATTTGAGCAGATGTTTAGTTATTTGTTTTATGAAGTAGATGCTGCGCAGGGATTGCATCCCTACATAAATGTCCCTGGGCGTCGTTAAGACACCCACGTTGGTGGCGCTCTCTATAAAAATATGAGGGTTTCTTTTTTTCCGTCGAGACTCTAAAAAGAAAGAACATTTAGTCTAAGGAGAAAATTAAATGTTTCACCAATCATATAGAAGTATCATCAATCATCAATAATAATAATAAATCTGTAAGGGATGATCATGGAGCAAATAACTTTGTTTTATGAGATACTGCGTTTATAGACTCTATGTATGATACTAAAAATAAATTGATAATTTTTAGAAATATTTTATGTATGTATATATGTATGTATCTATGTTCCTCCATAACTCTTAAAGCGATCATCCGAATTCGATTAAATTTAGTACAAGCACATTTAACTATACGAGACACAGGATCGGCTACATAAATAAAATTCACTTCCGGTTACGCTAAGATGTAGCTCTCATACAATCCGAATTGTTCCGCGCGCCGAAATAAAGGTACGATAGCGGGCTTGCTTACTTTCTTCTTTTGTAATACGAATTTCACGCGAGCGAAGCCTCGGGCAAAAGCTAGTATACATATATAATTGGCCATCTCTTTTTGACCCCAAAAGTACTCCCAGCATAACATGTGGGACACCGTATTTAGAGCAATGATAAAATCGGAAAGGTCCGCCCTTTCAAAAAAAACTCTCAAAATACATGGTCTACCTTTCACCCGCAACTCTTCAATGGCGATAGAGCGATCACCTCTTTTGAGTTCCAATTCCTTTGCAGCCAACCTATTTGCCTTGATCGGTTTCGCCCCAATCATAGAATTACAAATATCCAGAAAGAGCCAAGTTCAAGCGGCGGGTGGCCGAGTGGTTTGGGCATCGGCTTGTCATGCGAGAGGTCCGAGGTCCGAATCCGGTCGGCGTGTACCAATGAGTTTTTTTCTGAAGAAAAAAATAACGTGCATACCTAAACCTGCTGCTTCACCGTTCGGAACCAGTGTAAACCTGTAGGTCCCTTCCCTTGACCCTTACTAGGTGGTAGGCTCAAATTGTAGCCGAATGGGTTGATACCACCGTACTGAATGTAAGATGCCCGCATAGCAGCCTCGGTTGTGTTCCCCTCTAGTCCAGTATAGCCAGCAATTCTGGGAAGTCTCCGGTGTGGCACCTAGCTTCTCTGAGGCGATATTGGCTGGCATGGCATTCGCAACCGCCGCGTACGCCGAATATCCGTGGGCGTCGTTAGACACCTTTTGGACGGCTCGGCGCCACATGTCGCGCTTTCTATAAAAACAAATCGCTCTCGTTAGGCGCACTTTAGATGGATACAAGTTTGAGCATACACGCTCTTTCTGGATATTACTAATTCTGTGGTACAAACCCTTCCGCGGTGAATAGACCTGTCTCTATCAAACGCGTTTTATTTGAGAAGATGACAAGAGACGGCGGGTGGGCAGATCTCGATACGAGGCGCCTATGTTCGCGTGCAGCGGGCCATGAAGTGGAGATTGCGTCGGATGCTGCGGAGGAGGCGGTGACGGTGGCGGCGGGGGGCACCCACCAGGCAAGCTGAGCATCTAGAACGATAAAAAAGGTATGGACCACGAACCCTATCCTCGCCAGCGTAACACGATATAAGTAAAAGCATACTTGTTTCATTAGACGGTCGCGCGCTGGCCCGTCAGTCTGTCATCGGCTGCGTTCGCAAACACCTATTTAAAATTCCCGCATGCTCTGTGTTTGCGTGTAAAACACTACAGCCAAGTTTAGTGTGCACAATAGTGGAAAATCTTATCATCGGTAAGTACACTCCGCTCCCCGCAACTCGGCGACGCTAGTTCTCATACAAGCATTTGACAGTCCGGCGTCCATACCTTTTTTATCGTTCTAGCTGAGCGAGCATTATAGGTACAAGAGTTAACTGCCAAGAATCCATAGAGCTCCAACGGTCCAACGGTCGTGCCCTAGAAGCTTTTAAACTTAGAGTGCACACACACTATTGATGGTCTAGCTCAGGCGTTTTCAACCGGTATGCCGCGAGTGACATTCAGATGTGCCGGGAATTTGTAAGTAACTCATTCAAAATTTGCATGAAAACAGCGGTAGAAAAGAGCAAGCAAAATTGTTCGTCTATCTATAAATATAGATTATTCACAATGACATTTTCTGACTGATTTGTTTGAATACCTTAACAAATTAAATGCGAATTCGCCGGGAAGTAATGAAAACATTTTGACATCCTCGGATAAAATGAAACTTTTAGGATCACTCTTGTGTATGTCTGTCTATTCGTCTGTCACAGCCTATTTTCAGCGAATCGATTGGACCAAAAAGTTGAAATTCGGTACATATTGAACTGGAAACTCCGGCTCCAGTTTCTGTACTCATTCATTATTATTCTCTTTGGCATCTGCCTAAACTCTTGTTCACACTATAAAATCATACTAAGGAAGTTTCTATTACGTCGCTGCGCAGCGACGTAATAGAAACTCTTTGTACAATATATAGAGTTTGATGCCCCATCACGGACATATAGCGTAAATGAACGAATTTAGATTGTGGGGTAAGTTTGGGGGAAAAACAAGAACGTAAAAATTTTTTTTTTAATTGCATCATGTGGCATATCGTTGAAAGAGCTACCAAAAAGAAAGAAAAAGGAATACACATATATTTTTTTTTATAATTTTAAAGAAAATTATAAAAATTGGAGCACGCCAATTTAGTGTTGATTGTTGGTTTCCATAATGAAATAAAACTAATAAAAACAAAATTAACATTTGCCACCTTCCTCAACCTACACAACATATTTTCTGATGAAAATAAATTTATTAGTAGACCCACAATGTTCCTGCCTAGGTAGGTAGGTATTAGCAAATAGAATATTTTCTTCATCCCTCAAAATGAAGAAAGCTAATCACCAGACGTCAAAAACATCTCTCGATTTGAAAAATATGTTTTTCGTTTATATTTTTTATAGTCTCAAACTGTAAGACGTTCGTATCAAGCAGTATTAGAAATACTAGTTGTTTTTATGAAGATCAACAATATATGGTCCCGCTCAGATATACTTAGGTACTACATTAATACCTACCAACTTAAAAAACTGAGTTATTTTGTCATAAATAGTGTTTCTTCTTGATTTACAAAACATTAACAGATAATAAAATATTACGAAAAACCATACATAGCACACGCTCTATCCCGATAATCGGGTTAAGCGAAGTAATCGGTGCTGTGCTGCAAACACTCGGTTAAATTACAGCACAACACCGACCACCACGTTTCGTAAAGCAATCGGACCAAACAACTATTAAGCAGCAAGTAAGGCACGAAGACCCACCTGCTGCATGACTCGGTGAAAGGACTGTGCAAAGGTGAGAGGTGGCTATCCTGTCGCCCTTGAGTACCGCACATTGTTGTTATCCCTTAGTCGCCTTTTATAACACGCACTTTCGTTGACATAATTCACTCTCAAGAGTAGCATCAAACTTAAGCTAGCCAAAACTGAATAATTTCCATTCCGCTAATTCGTAACGAAGTCGATTAGATAGTTGGTCTAAAATTATTTTTTTGCCAAAATGGTCTGTCCGAATGGGCGAGCGATAATTTCACACTATAAATCGACTTGTACCAACTCCGCAGCCATTTAATTATGTAGGTACGTGATCGAGTTTGCCACAATAATATTGCTGGGAGTTTCGCCCAGTTTGTCATGATTTATCGACACTTCAAAAAAGATCGATTTATCTGAAGTTGAACTTTGTAATAACGAAGTGCGAACATACACCGATAGTTAAATAGAAGTCATTGTAATCAACAATGTCAGCTTCAGTAGCTCAGTGGTGCGAGCGCGATCAGTTCTTAGATGGGTGACCGCTCGACCGTTGGAAGCCGACCGTGGTTCGGATTCCACGTAAAACTCGTAGGTCCCTTCCGTTCTTACCTTACATGTGGTAGGGCTTAACCCGCCCGGGCTGTTACCACCGCACTGAATGAAAGGTCGGTTGAAACGGCTATGTAAATACATAGTTCGTGTGTTTCACCCAGTTCAGTGTAGCCGACCGAAGTGAAGCACTAACATGGCACCTAGTTCACGAACGTGTTATGTGCTGACATCGCGGATGTAGTAGGTGAACTAGCGAACCGTGTCAGTTTCCGTTTAAAAAAAAATCTGGGGTTAGGAGTCGCTTCCCACTCCTTTTTTTTTTTTATGTAATCCGGTATGGGTGGCTGAGTTGGAGGGGCCGAAGCGCATGCTCCGACCAGCCAATATCACCTCCGAGAAGGTAGGTGCCATACCGGAGACTTCCCTGGATTGCTGGCTATATTGGACTAGAGGAGAACACAACCGAGGCTGCTATGCGGCCATCTTACATCCAATACGGTGGTATCACCCCATTCGGCTATAGTTTGAGCCGACCACCTAGTAAGGGGCAAGGGAACTTTGATGACTCGCTGTGCCTGCAAATAATAATAATTTTTTTTAGTATTGATGTATTTGTGTCTTCTTCCTCATTTTGCTGAGACAAGTGTTTTGTATGTGTATTACTTAGAAAATAAGCATTGACCACTTTTCCGGTACCTACATGTTTCGTGTTGGTGACGTCATATTTTAGCTTACATGCATCCCACCTTGTACCATACGAATAAGACGTGATTCCATGTCAAAAATAGAGAAAATATCGTGGTATCGTTCTTGTGGCTATCTCTGTGCGTGCAAGAAGAGACTAGGTGACCTAAGCTAAGCGAGCCATCTGTGTGTGAACAGCGCTCGCACTTAGCAGTGTCTTTGATGTTGACCTACCGCATGTCCATCTCGCATAGTGATCCCGCGGCGACGGGTGGCCGCGTCTGTGTCGACAGGAAGGGTCGTTTATAAATTTTAAAAGTTTCCTCAAGCACATGTGGCGCGTTCGTGCGTTAGTCGAACATTTCATTTCCCCTCGTTATTCATATTTTTTTACTTGCTAATACGTACTAGGACGGTAGGTTTTAAACCAATACTTACCTCCTTAAGACGAGGCGAAGCTAACTTTCTCCATACAAAATCGTCTTTCGGCATTTATGTTTTCTAGCCCCCACCCTTGTAATCCCAAGTGGAGCGCGCGCTCCAGTTTTCGTCGACTACCCATGGCTCCCAAGTGGAGCGCGCGCTCCACTTATTGCGCGCCTTTTGCCCGCCGCTAGTTTTAATTCATTATCTAATTCTACCAATTTTCTACCAAAACACTCAATACTGGTATCATTTCTTGGTTAAACTTACTAATAACTATTCTCAGACACGACTGGGCACACAATAACCTTCACACAGAAAATAAATAATGAAGTTGACAGAAAATAAAATGTCACTTTTGGCAGCTGACATTTCCACTGACCCTGGAATAGACAAAGATTGTTCCCGTAAACGTAGTTCGGTATTTGATAGTTCGTTTCAATGCACTTATTTCGGTATGCGATATGTAAGACGAAATTGTACAGTTTTGGTCAGAAAAATTAAAAAAAAAATGTCGAGTGTGTTTTGTTTTGCCTGGAGTTCAAAAAATCGGTCTGTGCTTCTAAATAAGTGAATCCGGAAGAGTTTGGTATCACTGAACGCGTAATTTCAGTACAAACAAGACTGAATAACGAGTATTGATGGATCGATCGATTGAGGCGGGATATTCGAATTTGTGTGGGAGCGCGCGCGCCAAAATTTTGCGTTTTTGAGCGCCGCTAAAAGGGCCTGGGAGTCAAGGGGTGTAGTAATATTTTGAGTCGAAGGGACTCAAAGGGTCCTTATCCGATTTTTAAATTGGTTTTTCTTGTCTCAAGAACAGTCACATCTAGGTTTTTATGTTTAGATAAAATATCCCTACAACACGAGAGCTAAAAATGTGTATTTCGACTGTAAAAAATTGATTTTTACAGTGTTTGATGTCATGAAGTTCGTTAAGCTTTATTGAGTCATCACTTTAGATATTCAAAAAATAATAAGACAGGAACGTAGATTCGACGGTCCCTACTACAACAACAAATTATTGTAAAAATTGGGTAATGTTTAGGGGGGTAAAAAATATAAATGTCGAAAGACGATTTTGTATGGAGAAAGTTAACTTTCGTTTCGTCTTAAGCGCGCATACGATTTTTTTTTTTACAAGCCTCAACACCAGCACACCAGCGCTGTAAACCTCATCACGCCTTGTCGTTGATTCCATTTGATAGTGCCGACTACACTGAAAGTGTAAAATACTTACTGACTATTTTATAGCCGTTTAGACTGATCGTACATTTCATTTCCCTTTTCTTTAAAAAGAAAGAAATAAAAAAAATATTAATTCGTCACAAAATTACACACAAAACAATTTAACCAAATAGAAGTAAATATGATATATGTGAAGACAAGGGAGCCCACTCAGCTGACTCACTATGCAAGAAGCGAAGCTGATTTTCAGTGGCTCCCCCTTCCAACCATCGATAAAGCTAAAAAAAAATATAAAAACCGCCTTAAAAAATGTATGAAATAAAAAAATAAAAATCGAACCCTAGAGTTGAAGGCGGTCGGTTATTTTTGCTTGCTTTAGCACCACCGCCTTCAACTCTAGGGTTCGATTTTTATTTTTTTATTTCATACATTTTTGAAGGCGGTTTTTATATTTTTTTTTAAATAGTTTTTTATTTCACAGTTTTTTTAGTAATTTTTATTTGCTATTAATGTACTCGGCGGAATCGCTCGGCCTTCGGCCTCGCGATTCCGCCTCACTTTCCTATCCGATCTTGACTAAAAAAAAAATGGGACCACCTTGGAGCTAGACTGAACCGAACACAAAAAGAATCATCGAAATCGGTTCACAATTGGGGAAGATATTGCTGAACATACATAAAAAAAAATACATACAGCCGAACATAGAACCTCCTCCTTTTTACCCCACTACGCGACGCAAAGGAGGGTAATGTGTTTATCAGCCTATGTATGTATGTATGTATGTATGTATGTATGTATGTATGTATGTTTGTTCCTTTGTGGCACACTAGAGACCAAACGCGTGGGCCGATTTTGATGATTCTTACGTCAATCGATTTGTCTTAATCTTGCGAGTGTCACTAAAGACATGACAGTAATCAAAATTCAATATGGCGACAACTAGGTGCCATATTGTGAAAAAGAAAAAAATTAAAGTTGACTATCTATGTTAAGTGGGGTATCGTTGAATAGGTATTTGAAAATGATCTCTAGGTTTCTCTTATCATTTTTCATTTCGAATGACCGTTTAGGATCTATAACGATTTAAAGTTGGTTAGCAGCCATTCTCACTCTTATAATAATAGAGCTGTGATAAAGTTCTTATTATACAGAATGCTCGGCATATCGGCCGACAAATTTTTTTTGTAGGTAAGTGGGGTCATTTGCAACGTTTTGACCTAACATACCTTTTGTCAGGTGTCACGTGGTATCGAGATACGATTTTTTTTCTTTATTTTTGAAAATTACCAAAATCCCAGCTTTAAACCCTTGTAACTTTTTTGTTCATGTTTGTATCAGCACGAAATAAAATTTATTGAATTTTACTATGTATCCTTGTTTTAGTAACAAAATTATTTGATGAAGTTAATACCATGAAAATTACAAATTTAAAAAACCCCCGACACTAAAAAAGTCAAAAATAATTTCCGTTTACTTACTTAAAGGAGTCGTTGAACCGCTAAGTAAATACCCGCGCAGCTCTGAGTTTTTATATTTTATTTACTTAGCGGTCCCCCGACTCCTTTAAGTAAGTAAACGGAAATTATTTTTGACTTTTTTAGTGTCGGGGGTTTTTTAAATTTGTAATTTAACTTTTATTTCAAGCTTTTTAAAAAAACCGCATGCAAATCGGTCCACTTTTTAAGATAATTATTTATTTTATTACTTAATTACTTTATTACTTAATTACAAACATAGCTAAGAACCATCCCGATTAAACAAGCCTCCTAATAAAAAAAACCGCATCCAAATCGGTCCATCCGTTTGGGAGCTACGATGCCACAGACAGACACACACACACACACACACACACACACACCCTCACACAACCACACACACACACACACACACACACGTCAAACTTATAACACCCCTCCGTTTTTTTCGTCGGGGGTTAAAAAGGACTTATGACCTCCCAAAGTTCCGAGAACGAGTAAAAAGATGACAGAATCTTAATTTCTTAATTAAATTAAATTAAAAAAAAAAAACAACACCAATTGAGAGCGTCGTTTTCTTTAAAAAGTTTGCTAGTTTACGCCCTTTCCAAAGGTATACCACATTTTATACAAATCATTCACTATGTGATCAAAATTAGAGATAATTTGCAAGAGTCTAAACATTAATATTGGAGAATTTAACAAAGTGCCCGCGCGACCGATACATGTTCTAAATTTGAAAATGCTCCGGAAAACGCTCTCAGTACGGGAAGCGACCACCGATAAGTAAGTGGTCCTGTTACAAAGTTTTTTTTTTTTTTTATGGAACCTGACACGGTTGGCTACATCACCTACAACATCCGTGATGTCAGCCCATAACACAGGGTGAACTAGGTGCCATGTCAGTGCTTCCCTCTATTTCATGTCGGCTACACTAAACTGGACGGAAAACACGAACTATTTACATAGCCGTTTCGACCGACGTTTCGTTCAGTGCGGTGGTACCAACCCGGCCGGGATAAACCCTACCACCTAGTAAGGTAAGAAGGGAAGGGACCTACAGTTTAACGTGGAATCCGAACCACGGTCAGCCTCCAACGGTCGAGCGGTCACCCATCCAATCACTGACCGCGCTCAGCGTTGCTTAATAACAGTTGACTAACCAACCGCGCCACTGAGCTACCGAGGCTGACGAATTTTCTTATCCCTTAGTCGACTTTTACGACATGCGACGGGGAGAGATGCAGTGGGGCTATTCTTTTTAAGTACCGACCCCACACGGTACAAAGTGCCCGTGTTGTCGTTCTATTCTGGTCTATCTCCCTAATTTTGACCACATAGTGAATTATTTGTATAACATTTGGTATACCGTTGGAAAGGGTGTAAACTAGCGAACTTTTTAAAAGAAAATGCTGTCAGTATTTTTTTAAATGAATTAAGAAACTAAGATTCTGTCATATTTTTACTCGTTCTCGGGACTTTCGGAGGTCATAAGTCCTATTCAGAGCAGAGCAGTGCGGCTTGGGCCTGAACCCGAATAAAACCGTAATCGTTGTGCTGGGGACCAAGCACGCGATCAGTAAAATGATGCAATTGAGTCCATGTTTCAAGTTAAACAACGTTGCCATACGCATCGCAACATCGGCCAGGGATCTCGGCGTGTTGATTGACGGCGGGCTGAAATTTGAAGCCCACGTGGAGCAACTAATTCGCAGGTCATATGGCAAACTTAAAAGTCTGTACAAATTTCGGAACTGTGTCAGTGTGGAGGTTCGGAGACAGTTGGCTGAATCACTCGTTCTGTCCAACTTTAATTACTGCGACGTGGTTTTCGGTCCTTCCATCCTCGAGAGGACGGCCACGCATATTCAGCGTGTCCAGAACTCGTGTGTGAGGTATTGCGAGCGGCCTAAGAGACGTGCTCGCATTACACCCATTTTAAATAAACTGAGGACGCTGAATATGCGCAACCGCAGGCGCCTACACTTCTCGTGCCTAGTTCAAGCTGTGATTTAAAAAAACCGCCCAAAACACTGTACGATAAACTCACCTGGTTGGGAGATTCGCACTGCTACGGCACGAGATCTGTGGGTAAACTGCTGGAAGCTCCTAGGCACAGAGGCGCCGCATTTGAAGGTTCCTTCAAATATGCGGCAACTCGGTGTTGGAACCTCCTGAGGCTGAGGCCTCCTCTCAGAGAGATTACTAATTGTAATACATTCAAATGTAAATTGAGGAAATTTATATTTGACCAACAGTTAAAAATGATATTGCTATAAAATCAAGGCCCTATGCCTCCAAAATGTATTATTATGACGTGCGGACCGACAGACGGACGGATGGATTGTTGTGTTTGTTATTGTGTTTTGTGTACTGTAACTTTAAGACTTCTTCTTCTCCTTTTTCTCTGGTTGTTATGTATATGTTTGTGTTAGGGTATATTAGAATATTATTTGTGTTGTGTACTTGGGCCTGACTTAAAATCAGCGTCCCTCTCACTGGCCCCTGGACTCGGTGGTGAGGGACAAAGGCTGTGTCAGGTCCAATTTGTCTTGTCCGTATTGTGTTTTTATTGTATCTACTGTGTGTGTAGGTATTGGATAAGATAAATAAACTCATTTCATTTCATTTCACTTCACCTCATTTCATTTCATTTCTATTCATTGTATTAACTTCATCAAATGATGAGAAAAAGGATACATTATAAAATCCAATAAATTTTATTTCGTGCTGATACAATCATAAACGAAAAAGTTAAAAGGGTTCAAGGCTGGGATTTTGGTAATTTTCAAAAATAAAGAAAACAAATCGTATCTCGATACCACGTGACAATCATTAATAATAATCAATTTTAAATTATTATTGGGAAAATGTTAATGGGTCACGACTGTTAAAGTCGCTATGTTCCGCATTAGAGTTTATTATTTGTTTTATATATGTGTGTATTGATCATGAAACTATTTCAATGGTGTAATTATTCAATATTACTTAACAGAGTTCTAGACTACTGGACTTGTTTTTTTCTTTTCAGTTTTTATTTAAAGTTCATTTTTTACGCAGTCGGGTTTTTTTATTTTTTAATTATTCACTAAGTCTTTCATTAATTTTAAGTTCTATAATTTTTTAAGTTATAATTCTGATTCCGGAAACATGCGTAAAACAGTTCAATTCCCAAAGCATGAGTCTCCATAAAAACGTTTGCGCGGGCTTATCTTCATTTTTTTCAATAAAATAAAACCATAACGAAAAAAAAGGGCGTCATAACCATTACTTATTTGGAACACCGTCGTCTCTAGTCGTAAGGAAATGTTCCAGCGAATCCAGCACAGATGGAGGCCATAAAAACTGCGTACAGAGCGGTACAAGCATGAAAAGAGCAAAGCCGAGCTTGATAAATGGTACCGATAAACTGGTGTATCACTTGAGTGAGTGCGCCAGATCCTGTCAGCCCGCGGTCCGCGAACCGAACGTCGCGCGTTGCGACCCTCCGACAAAAGTGTTCAATTCTATATACAGAGTGTTGTAACGGCCACTACCTACATTAAATTTAGGAAATGATTATTGGGATCAATAGTAACAAAAAAGTCAAATATTTTTTTTCTGAATTCCCTTTAAATAAAAAGTTACAGTTTTCATACAAACTCATTTATTTATTTAGTGTGTGTTTTTTTATGGAAACTGACGCGTTTGGCTACATCACCTACAACATCCGTGATGTCAGCCCATAACACCGGGTGAAATTGGTGCCACGTCAGTGCATCCCTTCGGTCGTGCCGGCTATACTGAACTGGACGGAAAACACAAAGTATTTACATAGCCGTTTCGACCGACCTTTCATTCAATGCGGTGGTACCAACCCGGGCGGGTTACACCCTACCACCTAGTAATATAAGAAGGGAATCATATCCCTTTTTTTTTTATGGAAACTGACACAGTTGGCTACATCACCTACAGCGTCCGTGATGTCAGCCCATAAACCGGGTGAACTAGGTGCCATGTCAGTGCTTCCCCCTTTGATCGTGCCGGCTACACTGAACTGGTCGGAAAACACAAACTATTTACATAGCCGTTTCGACCGACCTTTCATTCAATGCGGTGGTACCAACCCGGGCGGGTTACACCCTACCACCTAGTAATATAAGAAGGGAATCATATCCCTTTTTTTTTATGGAAACTGACACAGTTGGCTACATCACCTACAACGTCCGTGATGTCAGCCCATAACACCGGGTGAACTAGGTGCCATGTCAGTGCTTCCCCCTTTGATCGTGCCGGCTACACTGAACTGGTCCGAAAACACAAACTATTTACATAGCCGTTTTGACCGACGTTTCATTCAGCGCGGTGGTACCAACCCGGGCGGGTTAAACCCTACCACCAAGTAAGATTAGGAGGGAAGGGACCTACAGTTTTACGAGGAATCCGAACCTCAGTCAGCCTCCAACGGTTAGCGGTCACCCATCCAAGTACTGACCGCGCCCAGCGTTGCTTAACATTCAATAGCGACAGTTGACTGTCTGCACCACTGAGCTATCGAGGCTGACATCCCTTAGTCGCCTTTTACGACATACACTGGGAGAGATGCAGTGGGGCTTTTTTTTTTTAAAGTACCGGCCCCACACGGTGCAAATGATCTAATGGTCGCACGAACGTGGGAATGAAAGGCGCGCGGTGTGTTAGCGAGCAGGGCTGAGTGCGCGGAGAGAGGAGATGCGCGGCGGCACAGCATAAGTTTTTAGACCCCTACCGTTCCCGCGCCAGCACCCTCCCCCGCGCAAACATTAATTTCAAAAATTTATATCTCGAAAACTAGACACTTCAGAGAAAAAACTGTATTTACTTTTTTGTCTCGGAAAAACATGCGGATTGCGCTGGCAAAATTAATGTACTGGCCGTTACAACAACCTGTATAGGGATATTGTTTTATGAGAACTGACACGGTTGGCTACATCACCTACAACATCCGTGATGTCAGGCTCCCTCACATCAACATTACACACTTAGGCACTAAACTCCGTGATGTCAGGTTCAGACACTAAACTAGATATTATGTACTCTATCTAGAAGAGAGTGGTGTGTGAGAGTGGAGAGTTGTTAAGAAGCCGGCTGGGTACCTGTAAAGTTGTCATATCTGTATGTTTTACGATAGGTTACTTCCCACCACAGGACAAACTTTGTTTAGTGTGCCATGTGACGTATAACTTGTAAATGTAAAACATATAATAAATACATTGACATTGAAATTATATTAAACCGTATTCGATAGACCGACCTAAATAAATAATATTTTTTGTTAGCCTCAGTAGCTCAGTGGTGCGGTCGGTCGACTATTGTTAAGCACAACCGGGCACGGACAGTACTTGGATACCCATCCAAGTACTCAGGCTAGCGGTCACCCGACCGCTAGCCTGTTGGAGGCTGATCGTGGTTCGGATTCCACCTAAAACTGTAGGTCCCTTCCCTTCTTACCTTACTAAGTGGTAGGGTTTATCCCGCCCGGGTTGGTACCACCGAACGGAATGCATTCGTGTTTCGTGTTTTTATTGAATTCGTGTTTTCTGTCCAGTTCAGTGTAGCCGGCACGACCGAAGGGAAAAAATGACATGCCAGCTAGTTCACCAAGGTGTAATATGGGTTGATATCCCGGACGTAGTGGGTGATGATGAATTAGCCAACCGTGTCAGTTTCCATTTAAAAAAAGGCTGATCCTCAGGGGAAAAAAATTGAGGAGCGCTGCTGTAGATACATCCCCGCCAGCTTCATTCATATTCTTCGTAGGTACATACATATTCAAGCACAGGCTCTTGTGTAAAATTAAATACGGGCTGGGTTAGAAATTATTAATTGTTTCTATAAAGTATTGTTGCTCTGGCTTGCCAAAACAATCTTGTGTTTTTGCACGGGGCGGGGGCGGAGCCGAGCGGAGGTGGCAGCGGCGTGGGGGCGGCGCGGCGGCACGGCGGGGTAGAACCCTGTAAGTATTGTGAGAGTTCTATTATTAACAGAACTAAATCAAACTTCGCCCTAAGTCCTAATCTATATTTTAGATAGACTTTAGCAAGAGTTTGGAAGCGAATTATAGATAAACACTAGCTGAACTGGTGGCTCCGCTGCTGGCATTAAATAATAATAAATTAAATATTTTATTTGGATGTAAATAACATAATATTCTATAATACAATACGAATTATAAATACGATTTTCCAGTAAATCATTATTCTCCTGATATTACTAGTGAAAACTATACCTAGTTCGGTTGAGTCGTTCTAGATTTATCAAGAAAATTATTTCTAAAAATTTTATACTGTATACAGTCGTGTAGGTGGTAGGTTTCAGGAATTGTCGTTAGATGGCCGATTCTAGTAGATACTTCTTTAAAAAATATGTTTACTATACCTACCTAAACCAATCTACCCTAAAACTGATTTCTTCCTTCCTCCTTACTTATAATAAAATCCAACGTCTGCTTTCTGTCTGAGTGTATGTATGTCTGTCTGTCCGCTTATAACTCGAGAACCACTGAACCGATTTTAATTAAAAAAAATCTACGGATAGCTTGACTCTTCCCATCAACTATAAGCTACTTACTATCACGCTAAATGGCTTATGAGGTTAGCAGTGAAGTGAAATATGAGAATATGCGACTTATTTTCTATTTATTTATCAATTATTTCTTATAGTCATATTTACAAGAGGAATTGCAAATCTGGCATCGAAATCTGGCAGCACCCTACTCCGGTGGCGAATTTTTGACACTAAAATTTACTCGTGGGGAAGCTGGAGTTGGGATCGTATTTGTAGAAGTAGGGAAAGATATTCCCCGGAAGCCCAATCCACAACTTTGCAGTGTGACACAAGAACGATTTAGGTAATCGTGCAGTTCGAACAACCCTTCTGACGACTAGAAAGGGGTGTTCCGCGAGAGTAAGGCGGGTTCGGTTAAAGAAAAGAGAAGGAGAAGAAATGAGGGTAGCGAGCTTATCAGAGCAGCGGCCATAGTAGTACCGCTAAAATTGAAGTCGAAGGCCCTTCGTGAGTAAAGAGTCCGAATGGGACGAATGGCTAGAATTTGAATAGGATCTAAGGCTGAAAGAAGGTACTCAGAGGAACCTCCCCAAAGATCGCTGCAATATTCCATCACCGGTCTTACTTGCGCTTTATAAAGTGTAAGCAGTTGGACCTGTGTGAAAAATCGCCGATACCGGTATAGGATACCTAATTTTCGAGACGCTAGTTTCGCCTTGGACTCTATGAACGATCGAAATCCAACGTTCCTGGACACATCCATACCCAGGACGCCCGGTCCAGACTACCATCGTTGGGGACTTGGCTACTCTGGAAAGTAACTCGGAGAGGCAACAAATAACCTTGGTCTTAAAAGACAAGCTTGCGCCTTTCTTATTTCAATGTTCCGTGGCTGGTTGAAGCTTTCGACCTTGGAAGCTTGGACAGGCAACAGATCAGCCTCAGTAGAGAATACAAGCTTGCGTCTTTCTTATTTTTGACCTAGGAAACTTGGAGAAGCAATAGTTTGGCCTTAGTAGAGAATACAAGCTTGCGTCTTTCTTATTTTTGACCTTGGAAACTTGGAGAAGCAAAAGATTTGCCTTAGTAGAGAAGACAAGCTTGCGTCTTTCTTATTTCAATGCTCCGTGGCTGGTTGAAGCTTTAGACCTTGGAAACTTGGAGAGGCAACAAATCAATGCGTCTTTCTTATTTCAATGCTCCTTGGCTGGTTAAAGCTTTCGACCGTGGAAACTTGGAGAGGCAATAGATCGGCCTTAGTAGAGAAGACAAGTTTGCGTCTTTCTTATTTCAATGCTCCTTGGCTGGTTAAAGCTTTCGACCGTGGAAACTTGGAGAGGCAATAGATCGGCCTTAGTAGAGAAGACAAGTTTGCGTCTTTCTTATTTCAATGCTCCGTAGCTGGTTGAAGCTTTGGCCGGCCGGAGGGATGAAAGCGGAGCAGAGGAAGCAAGGTGCGAACATAAGATGGTCGCAGCGATAAATCAACGACGAAGGAAAAGTTCGACTTCGACTCGGAAATAACGAGTTTTCGTCTCTTCATTTTTATTCAGTTAACTTACTCTAAGCGCTTTTAAGTAAGGGTCGGCGGTCCGCGCTTACCATCTCTATTTTTTATTAAAACTTTTTTTTTTTTCTTTGGAAGCAGGAATAATCGGTCGGCATCTTAGCGGAGCATTTTAAAAAGCTAACTGTGATAACATCATTTAAATTTTTATTTAGGAAACTGACATTATTGGCTCCCTCCTCGTCTACAACACCCGCGATGTCAGCCTTTAACAAATTGGTTAACTAGGTACCTTGTCAGTGTTTCCAACTATTTACGTAGCCGCTTCAGCCGACCTTTCATTCATTGCGGTGATACCATCGAGATAGAATCGCTGCTCTATGAGTGATACCAATCCCATCGGATTGAACGATACCACCTACTGAGGTACCTAAATAGTAATATTCATCTATGGTACACGGAAGGGATTTTTTACGTGAAATTAGAACCACAGTCAGTCAGTCTCAATGGTCTAGCGCTCGGATGTGCTTAATGTTTACGATCGCATGTCGATCCACTGCACCACCCAGCTATCGAGGCTGACAAAATGATCGCAGGTTTACTTTCGTAACATAGGTAGGTACTTAACTCACCGCGCCGTCGCATTTATTTATCTATTTCCTTCATCATCTGTATAGATACACAAAATACACTTAGATTCGTCAGCCATTTAGTCAGTTATTGTCAGAAATTTAATATACAACATAAAAACAATGTAACGCTACCTATAACCTAAACAAAATGTAATTCAATGTCCGCGAATGAAAACTAAAATTTAAAAAACTGCGGATACTCCTATTGATACTACTGCTTGAAAGAAGCTACTCCTAGCTTCGCACTCCTGCCTAAAATGTTTGTAAAATATTCAAAATTGACATGTTTCTATGTCTTTTGCACGCGCGTCACTTAGGAACTGAGCATTGACCATTTTCCCGGTACATGTTTCGTGTCGGTGACGTCATAATTTAGCTTACATGCATCCCACCTTGCACCCTAGATTTGCCCTAGATACCATATGAGTAAGACGTGATTCCACGTCAAAACTAAGTTAATTCAGTCACATTGTTACGGGGTAGGCGAAATGAGCATTCATCTTGCTTGTGCTATCGGTGCGCTTACCAGAAGTCGCTTTTATTCCCGTTGCTCGTTGCTGTATTCTGGATATTAACTGCACAGAAGCGTCGAGTCTAGCTAATATGGAACAAGAAACATGTTGCAGTCGCCGCTAGTATATTTATTCGGTTCCTGCGGAGAGCGACGCGCGGAGGGAAGCATCCACAATCCAAATGGCATCCACAACCCGAGTGGCTGCGTGCTGGCTATGGTGCTGGCAGTTCCACACACGCCAGTTTTTATAAGCCGGACGCACACAATGTTTTCCAAGCGGGGCAACAAATAACTTAGTTTTGTCTTACTTGGCCAATCCGGCACTCCCATGACGGTTCGTATGCATGCATATTTAGTTAATCTTCCTCTAATGGCTCAATTAGAGCGAGATAAAACTAAAATGTTGCCTTATTTCGCCACGGCCACACTAAGATAACGTGAAATTGCTGTTATTGAATTGCTAGCATAAGATAAACGGAAACCGACTACGAATATCGAAGGAAATAACAAGGAAACATGATCGAAAATGCTGTCGTCGACAGGTAGCCACCTGTCTATTAAAGTCATTCTAAAAGACGTTTAAGAAATAAGGACAAGATACCGTGCTAAAGGGCGACAGACAGCCACTTCTCACCTTATCACGATCCTTCCACCGAGTCATGCAGCAGGTAGGTCTTCATGCCTTAAAACATATCAGTGATTCCTTGCTACTTGAAAGTTATCTCGTCCCAATACTTTGCTAAACGTGGTGATCGGTGTTGTGCTGTAATTTACCGGAGTCCTTACAGCACACCATCGATTACTCTGCTAACCCCGATTGTCGGGATACAGAGTGCGACATGTATGTATGTATTATCTTCGGAGACTTGCATGCGCTCTCCTTCAACTCCGAAACTGGCGTCTACTCTACACTGGCTTCTTCCAGAATCTGCACGTATAAAACGGCTACGTGTCAGTTCGAAGCCACAAGACTGTGATACAAAGTTAGCTGCAGAGCAACAGCAAACAGCAGCGCAGACGTCCGCGTTCTGTCACACTGCGGCGTCTGGGTCTAACTTCGCGTCGGTCGGAATGTAAAGCTGCCTGAACCAGTGATTTGTTTTTAGAGCGTTGTTGGCGGGAATTTTGCTGCTATATTGGGCGAGTTCCGTCGTTGAATAAAGCTTAGTTTAGACGGTGCCAGTAAACGTGCGAGTAGATCGGGCCAGTTACTGTCCTGCTGCAGCGACTGTCACTGTATAAACTGATTTGGTTGTGCGAGCTACGTAATTTTTTTTACCGTCCTTTTATTCAGTGCCGTGGTAACAACCAGGCTGGGTTGATACCACCACACTGTTCATTCATGACAAATAGGCGCAAAATTCTATACCTCGCCATAATTATATACTCTCGATTATTCTTTTTATGTTGGAAAAGGGGTACTTCAGGGGTTGAATTCGGTTTTGTACCTATTTATTTTCTTATTAATTTCCAATATCTCTATTCTGATTAATCAAATTATTTGAATATTCAACAAACATGTAAATATCCTCAATACTTCCTTACGAGACTTTGTTCCAACTCTTCACAAATTGACCCGCAACAAAAAGGCGAGGTGAACCAACCCATTTCTCCTTTGTTTGCTCCACAATTCATGCTTCAGCCGAGGCCGGGCGGCTCGGAAACTTAAGACGAAATGCGGGTGAGAAATTTGAAATCTGTTGCTGTCACATCGCTGGGACATCATAAATGTGGTGTCTTCCTCCAAAATTGGAACGGTTTTTGGTTATTCTTCACATTTTAGGGGTTTTTCATATATTTCATTGGCATCACTAAATTTTATATGGCAAGGAGATTATAATAGGTAGGTCGAAAACTTCATGAGCAAAATTAAAAATCCTTTCCAAAACCTACCTCCATATCATATTCATTCACATTCGTTCTCCCTGACTTCCAACAACCAACCGGTGACAAAAAGAAAGTTCTGCATCTTCATCGGAGCAAGAACATTAAAAGGGCATTCCATTCAAGAAAGGGTCGACCTTGGATACCACCGAAAACCGTAAGCAGGAAATACCGACGGAATCACGCCTATGGAACTAAGTTCAGAAATCCACACCATCCTACAGTTCACTTTCAGCCTTTCAAATCACCAGTTTGAAAAGAATAATGAACTGTTTTAGAAAAAAAATTATGCATATCAGAACTTTTTCATTTTTATCTCAACATTCGTGAGAGTACTTTGCTAAACGTGGTGATCGGTGTTGTGCTGTAATTTATAAGAGTACTTGCAGCACAACAGCGATTGTTCTGCTTACCCGATTGTCGGGATATAGCTTGTGGTATTTATGTATGTATGTATTCGTGAGAGTGGTGTATTGGGCAACCGTTAACGGCGCTAAATTCTAAGAATGATTGCACGGTCCTAGCTCCAAAAAGAAATAACTTATCAACGGTATCGCGTACCGATATCAGTAGCGGATACCTATTTAGTAATACATACATTAAAAAATTTGTGCTCTAGTGCCATAATCCAGTGGCCGTATTCTCTAACTTCCTACCCTCAACGTCGGTGACACTGACTAGTTATGTCTCTGTCTAGTTCATATAATGAGACAGAGACATAACTAGTCAGCGTCACCGACGTTGACGTTAGGACGTTAGAGAATACGGCCACAGGGAGTCAGCCTCGATAGCTCAGTGGTGCGGACGGTCGACTTGTTATGCACACCTGGGCGCGCTCAGTACTTGGATGGATGACCGCTCAACCGTTGGAAGCTGACCGTGGGATTCCACGTAAAACTGTAGGTCCCTTCCTTTCTTACCTTACTAGGTGATAGGATTTATCCCGCCCGGGTTGATACCACCGCACTGAATGAAACATCGGTCGAAACGGCTATGTAAATAGTTCGTGTTTTCCGTCCAGTTCAGTGCAGCCGACGGGAAATTAAAGGAAGCACTGACGTGGCACCTAGTTCACCCGGTGTTATGGGCTGACATCACGGATATTGTAGGTGATGTAGCCAATCGTGTCCATAAAAAAAGAGTAAATAGGTAAGTACGTTTGAATGGGCATAACGCTGCCCGCGTTTCCTCTTAATAAAAGTAGATAAACATGTAGCTAATTACGAGAATGCGAAAACTTTTATGACTTCTCTCGCGGCCGCTAGATGGAGCTTCAGACAGTGTTCTAAACTCCTTTCTGGGGGTACAAGAGGATGTCTGTTGAGAAATTTTCGCACTTTCACGTTATGGGACAAGAGTCTAAGGAAGCCCTGTTGCGTATTTTATTATGCTTTAATGAAGCAACGTCTAACAAGGTCATCAGTTGTCGAGGTTCGGAATTGAGACCCGCAAATCAATTGTATCAACATATTTTATTCTTGATTCATTTCGTCTCTCTCTCTTACTACCTACCACTAGATGGCGCTTTAGACACCTTGCCCTGCTACACAGTAGGCGGCAGTGAATAATAATGTACATCGGGTTTTAGAAAGAGACAATCCGGCTGTAGAGCGTCGTCTCTGTCGCACTAACTCGACGTCTCTGTTCGACATGGACGACGCTCTACAAGCGAATTGTCTCTTTCTAAAGCCCGATGTACATTGTTTACAGCCGCGTGCTAATGATGGGTGATTTGTATCGTAATTATGTTAGTACATTAAACATAATAATTAATAACATTCACTGAATAAAATTTTGTATAATTGTCAAAAAATCTAAAATATTATATACAGGGTGTTTCAGGATAGTTTCATTTTTTTTTTAATTTTTTTTTTATGTAATCCGTTATGGGTGGCTGAGTCGGAGGGGCCAAATCGCATGCTCCGATCAGCCAATATCACCTCCGAGAAGGTAGGTGCCATACCGGAGACTTCCCTGGATTGTTGGCTATACTGGACTAGAGGAGAACACAGCGTAACTTCAGAGTTCGAAAGGGGTCCACATTTGAAGACGAAAAGCTCTGAAACGTTTTCCCAGATTTTGTCATTTTATAGTAGGTACTTTTTGGTGAAAATAGTTTTAACGAGCTTTGGTGGGTAACGTCCGCCTTTATTAAAAAAATAAAATTACTAAGTAACATTCATAACTAGTAGAAATTGTACTGCATGTAGGTAAATTTCAAAACCTTAAATTTTAATGGCATCAAAAGAAAAAGGGGACTGAACAAGGTCATTGCACTCCGTAGACCTAGACAACACGGTTGCCAAATCTCACTGTACATCGAGTTTTTAATACAATTTTAAATTTTTGAATGAAAAAAAAATACGGACTTTCTATTTGAGTGATAAGGATTTTTTTCTTCTAATAATGGGTACTTTCTATTCCTAAAGTTTCTCAAGCCTATCCTGAAACATCCTGTTTATAAAAGATATCAAGTTGTCAATGGGTTAATAAAATACAGGTACTAATCGTACCTAGTGAAGCGTTAACTTGATATCGCTTCGAGTGAGTGAAAAAAGTATATGGCGACGCGAGGAGAAAGAAGTGTTTTTCACTGGAATTTGTAAACCATCGAATCCCACATATATTTGAGTTCTTCATTTTACTCTGTTGTAGTGATAATATGATGACCACCAGCTACGTAAATGTCTGGACACCCACACCGAGAGTGCCGTACGCCTGGCCAATGAAATATGGAGCACGAGCAAAATAGGTACACTATTACGAGTATTTAATACAAACGCGATCAGTTATAAAATTATTATATTTATCGACACTATATTTTATCTAAAAGAGAGACTTTGACATGAGAAGTCTGCATTGTCGTATGTTCTGAACCTCCGAATTTGAAATTCGAACAGCAACACACAGATATAACAACCGTTGCAGCGCTGCTGTCAATGTACGCCTCCACCGCTCGCTCAAAAAGTCTAGCGAACTTTACTACACCCGCACATTTTAGAGTGGCAGAGGCTACAATTGCGGGGCAAATGAAAACATGACGTGGCAGGGCAGGTGTGGCAGCGAGCGCACGGGTGGCTGGCAAGCGTCCGTCTGCAGAAAACCAAAGTGCAGCGCTTCCAGCTTTTTATTAAGGTGGAACGTGTGACATTTTGAATCGATTGATGTATTTACCTCTCCTACCTACATCTCTTCCACCGCATAGAATGTTTGACTTAATTTTTTTTAATCACAATACAATTTTATGTATTAGACGTTAGAAACCATAATCGCCATATTATTTAATAAAATAACTCTGCTTTATTTATAGAACTAGCTTTTGCCGCAGCTTCGCTCGCGGTAGGCTCGGTTTAATAGCAAATGCGATTTAAATGCGAATATAATGATTTATCTCTCTCTCTCTCTCTCTCTCTCTCTCTCTCTCTCTCTCTCTCTCTCTCTCTCTCTCTCTCTCTCTCTCTCTCTCTCTCTCTCTCTCTCTCTCTCTTCCGTCTATACTATACTTTATTTGATACTGTTCTACCCTAAGGCTATTTAGCGTAATGGTATATAGCCTATAGTGAGCCTCAAGAACTACTCTTTCCAATGGTGTAAACCGCATCAAAATCTGTTCAGTGATTCCCGAGTTTACCTCATACATACAGACACGCTACCTTTTATAAGAAGTAGATATTATTATATCTACTTTAGGTAATTAGAAGTAAGAGAATTTTAAAAAAAGTAATATATTGTAATACTGGCTTTTGCCCGCGGTTTCGCTCGCGTGAAATTCGTATTTAAAAAGAAGAATTTCGGCGTGCGGAACAATTCGGTTTGTATGAGAGCCACATCTTGGCTTGGCCGGAATTGAATTTTGTTAAGCCTATCCTGTGTCACGTGTAGTTAAATGTGCTTGTACTAAGTTTCATCGAATTCGGATGACCAGTTTAAGAGTTATGGAGGAACATACATACATACATAAAATATAATTTTTTGTATTTAAAATCTTTAATTTAGTTCTAATAATGTCATACATAGAGTCTACAAACGCAATATCACATAAAACAAAGTGACTTACTCCATGATCATCCCTTACATATTTATTATTAGTATTTATTGATGATCAGCTCAGGAAGCTGTCGGGTAGCTGGGGGTAGCTGGTGTAATCGTAACACTCGCAGCGTCCTCTCGAAGGACAGAACGGAGGATATTATTATTATTTTTTTTTTTTATTGAAACTGACATGGTTGGCTACATCACCTACAACATCCGTAATGTGAGCCCATAACACCGGGTGAACTTGGTGCCACGTCAGTGCTTCCCTTCGGTCGTGCCGGCTACACTGAACTGGAAGGAAAACACAAACTATTTACATAGCCGTTTCGACCGACCTTTCATTCAGTGCGGCGGTGGTACCAACCCGGGCGGGTTAAACCCTACCACCTAGTGATATAAGAAGGGAGTCATATCCCTTAGTCGTCTTTTACGACATACACGGGGAGAGATGCAGTGGGGCTATTCTTTTAAAGTACCGGCCCCACACGGTACAAATATATGGATATATTTATTTTATCATATGGTTGTTATTTTGTTAATTTTGGATAATTTTAAATTACCTATTTCGGTTCATATTAACGGCACGCAGAAACGCCGTATAAATATTACATAAATATTCGCTGCGCGTGAACCAAATTTAAAGGTTTAGTTCTTATTTATTTATTTACTAGCTGAGCCCGCGGCTCCGCTCGCGTGAAATTCGTATTCCAAAGAAGAATGCAAGTAACTAAGGGCGAGGCCGAAGGCCGAGCTGCGTTCAGGTAATCGATAAACCTTCTTAAAGAAAGTAACTAACTAAGGGCGAGGCCGAAGGCCGAGCTGCTTTCAGGTAAACGATAAATCTTTCTCAAATAAAGGAAGTAAGTAAGGGCGAGGCCGAAGGCCGAGCTGCGTTCAGGAAGACGATAAACCTTCTGGAAGAAAGGAAGGAACTCAGTGCGAGGCCGAAGGCCGAGCTGCGTTCAGGTAAACCAAAAACCCTCTTCCGCCTTCGGGCCTCGCCCTTAAAGACTTCCTTTCTTCGATAGAATATAATATCGTTTACTCAATTTATTTATTTCATAAAAATAAAAAAGTAATATTAATAACTAAAGAATTAAACCTACCTAACAAACATTAAAATAACTATCAAAACGGGCATTTTCAAATGTTCTTAGAGCACTTGCGGCATTACCCCGCTGGATGGCAAGGCTAACCTTTTGAATGAAGCCCTTGATGACGGGACACCAGTTGCGTCAACCAGCTCAAGCCTCTTTTGGCTTCACTGCTCCACGGACCGAGGGTTTCAACCGCAAACGCAACAAATTCGAAATCTTGAATTATATTTCTATATTTGCTGCGTTTGAGGCTCTCCGCCCCAGCCTCGGCCGCGCCAGCCGCTCTTGAAGATGTCCTAACGTGACTTGGAGCCAATGTGAGAACAAAAGTGGCGTCCCACATCAAAGAACTACCCTTAGTCCATGGCACTAAAGTGATAGCATCGGGCCTCTTTCCATCCAGCCGGGAATAACCGCGAGGTTCTAGGATGCACGGTATATTTGCCGTTAGAAGCGTGGACTTTATAATAAAATTTAAAATAAATTAACTCAATCTTAATATTAATTAACTTCATTCGAGATGGTTTAGCTTCTTCCTGAACGCAGCTCGGCCTTCGGCCTCGCCCTTAGTTACTTGCTTTCTTTGAGATGGTTTATCATTTGTCAGAACGTAGCTCAGCCTTCGGCCTCGCCTTAGTTGCTTACTTTCTTCAAGATGGTTTAGCTTCTTCCTGAACGCAGCTCGGCCTTCGGCCTCGCCCTTAGTTACTTGCTTTCTTCGAGATGGTTTTTCAATTATCCGAACGTAGCTCGGCCTTCGGCCTCGCCTTAGTTACTTACTTTCTTCAAGATGGTTTAGCTTCTTCCTGAACGCAGCTCGGCCTGCGGCCTCGCCCATAGTTACTTACTTTCTTCGAGAAGGTTTATGGTCTTCCAGAATAGAGCTCGGCCTTCGGCCTCGCCCTTAGTTACTTACTTTCTTCAAGAATGTTTTTCTTCTTCCTGAACTCAGCTCCGCCTTCCGCCTCCCCTTAGTTACTTTCATCGAGAAAGAATATCGTTTACGTGAGCGCAGATCAGCCTTCGGGCCCGCCTTTAGTTACTTACTTTCTTTTTTTAAAATACGAATTTCACGCGAGCGAAGCCGCGGGCAACAGATATATAAATTTTATTGCACCAATGACAGCGACATAACTTCGACTTTCAATTATTATTTTTATTTATCAAACAATTTGTCACCGGCCAGCTCACGTCGAGATGACAGTTCTCCGTTGTCAACATGACATTTAAAATAGTTTTTTACCTTTACTTTGGATTACGTGATTTTTATTATATTTTTTAATTATTATGTTCATCCGGGATATACACTGTCACTATAAAAAGTTTCGTCAAATTCCGTTCAGTGGTTTTTGCGAGATGCGCGTACAAATAGACATTTTTGCATTTACGATTTTATGATATGTATAGAAAGAATAGATATGTATAGACTATTGTGTTCAAGTTATAAAAAAGAAGAACTGTCATTTTCGTTGTATCTACTTATTTTTAAATTTCGAATGAATATTTTATTCAAATTGTATTTGCTGACAGTTCTCAAGATATAATTATGCACTTTGGACTACGTGATTTTAAACGCGCAATAATGTTTATAATTGTAATTTTTTTTTTTTTTTGTAATTTTTTTTTACGTATTATGTTAACCCGGCATATAAACTGCCACTATACAAAGTTTCGTCTAATTCCGTTCAGTGGTTTTTGCGTGATGCGCGTACAGACAAACAAACAAACAAACAAAAATTTTAAAAACTGTTCTAACATGTTCAGTATCTCATTTTAAGCCACCCTGGTTAGTTTTTTTTCGAATACATTCAATGTACAGACTTTCTTACCACTACGATTTTATTATATGTATAGATTTATTTAATTTAGTTTCAGCATCCCGCTCTGCTCTCCGCTATCGTGTTCAGTGTCCGCTGCGAGCCAGCGGCCCAATGTTCGAGCCCCGGCTGCAGTAATTACGCGAACAAGAGGCGCCGCCTCCGCTTTTGAGCTCGCCGTGAATGCATCCCGCGGAAAATATGTTTTAATGAGGCAAATGCAATATTTCCTGCCCCGCTGTGCGGCGGAAAAGTTGAAAAGCTTAAATTTGTATCAAGGTTGCTGCGAAAGACTTTGTAATAAATTTACCTTATTAAGGGTAATATTTATAGAGCTAACTAACTACGTGTGTTTTATTTTTATACTAGCTTTTGCCCGCGGCTTCGCTCGCGTGAAATTCGTATTTAAAAAGAGAAGCCCGCTCCGGTACCTTTATTTCGGCGCGCGGAACACTTCGGTTTGTATGAGAGCCACATATTAGCATAACTTTACTGGAAGTGAATTTTATTCAGCCTATATTGTGTCCCGTATAGTTAAATGTGCTTGTAGTAAGTTTCATCGAATTCGGATGATCGGTTTAAGAGTTATAGAGGAACATACATACATACATACATATCTACATACAGAAAATATTTCTAAAAATCGTCAATTTAGTTTTAGTATCATACATAGAGTTCGATGCATACAGTCCACAAACTCAATATCGTCTCATAAAACACAGTAACTTACTCTATGACCATCCCTTACAGATTTATTATTATTAATAGTAGTATTATTGATGATGATGAATTGATGATGTTATAATACTATGATGATTAGTACTAAGCATGTACTCACTCTTTATTTTTCTTCATTAGATAGATGCAAAGCTGAAAATAGAGGGAAAAATTCGTCTCGACCAGGATTCGTACCTGAAACTCCGGCTTGAGCCGCCAGCGCGTTACCGTTAAGCCATCGGGTCGATGACGTATCTCTCTAAATTTTCGAACCGTTGCTTGCATGTTCTCATTTCCTGCATTCAGTCAACCTGCGCGATTCAATATTGAATCTAATGCTGTCGTCACCAAAGTCGTATTCGGCATCGGACACTAGAAGTTGACTTGGGATTTTTAATATAATGTTTTTATATTTATATGTTAGTACTAAGCATGTATTCGCTTTATATATTTCTTCATTAGATAAATGCAAAGCCGAAAATGAAGAGAAAACAATTTTTTGCAAAAATTACTGCGTGTATTAATATCTTTTTTTTTATTGCTACCAAACTGGGTGGCTCTGTCCGAGGTCGCAACCTTAGGCGCACCCAATTTCACCCCCGAGTAGGTGCCAGTCCGGCTTGGAGGTGGACTAATGTTGCTGATTTGAAGATCCGTGGATTGTAGATCTACTCATTTTGCCAAAACTATGGTAACACTAAATGTATTATGGTATGTGGTCGGTGACAGGATATTCACCTCTCACCTTGGCACGGTCCTTCCACCGAGTCATGCAGCAGGTGGATCTTCTTGACTTACTTGCTGCTTATCTTGTCCGAATAATTTGGTTAATGTGGTTGTCGGTGTTGTGCTTTAATTTACCAGAGTCTTTGCAGCACAACATCCATTACTCTGCTTACCCGATTGTCGGAATACAGCATATGGTATATATGTATGCATTATGGGAAAACCTGAATCTCTAAGCTTATTATAATTACATGTACGTAGTTTTAATCAAACACAACTTCATCAAAGCATTTAACTGTATACTTAGTTTTATAATTAATCAATTCTTCATTAGATTAGTACAGAGTCTGGTGGATATGCTTTTATTTTGGTGGTTTTTATTCATTACCAAGTAATACAGAAAAATATTCAATGTAAGTATGTATTCGTATTTATTTTACGTATGGGGTGAGACAAGGGTCTATTCTGGGGTCTGATTTGTACGTCCAATACATTTTCACATATTTTTGTTTATTCATGATTTTCTTTTGACTTATCAATGTGTATACAGGTTCTGTTCTCGGCAGAAAGCACCAGAAGAAGAAAGTAGAAAAACGTCGCGGTTGCGCGGAGCGGTCGTGCGGTGCGGGCACGCGCGGGACAGATCAATCTCCAGAGTATCCTACATATTGCATTCGGCTACGTGCTACGGTCTACGCTTAGGCGGCGACAGACGAAGCTTTCAGTAAACAATTTATTTGGAACGAGGAACAATGATGAATCTGGAACTGTGAGGGATATGAAATGAATGAAATTACACTTCCCCTGGATATACAAATAGGTTTTTTACATACATACATACATACATACATATCACACACGGGGTAAGCAAAGTAATCGCTGTTGTGCTGCAAGAACTCTGGTAAATTACAGCAAAACACCGACCACCACGCTTCGCAAAGTATTCGAACAAGATTCAATCGATCAAGCAGCAAGCAAGGCACGAAGACCCACCTGCTGCATGACTCGGTGGAAGTACCGTGTCAAGGTGAGAGGCGGCGTGCCTGTCGCCCTTTAGCACAGCATCTTGTCCTTATCCCTTAGTCGCCTTTTACGACATGCATGGCGAGAGATGCAGTGGGGCTATTCTAAGTACCGGCTCCACACGGTTTTTTCTATCTACTGGACCAAACCAGTTAACATGTACACAAATATTAGGTACCAGTTTTCAAACAAATTGCTTTTGCTACCTCATTAATGCAATGCCAAAAATATTAAAGAGGTAGTACCTCTTTAATATTTTTGGCATTGCATTGCCTATATTCTGGTATTTTTTATCTTTTAATTTTATTTTTGTTAATTATCCAAATTACACGAATCCTGCACAAGGGCAAGATCTATTAGTCACATAACGTAACCCTATTAAAATCTGAATATCTCCGTAAATCGGTTAGCTTGATTTAATTAAATTAATTTGGTTTCAGATTCAAAGTCTTTCGTTTATAATTTAATGTTCTGTAAAACAATTCTTTAGCACTCCAGGCTGTCCGTTTCTTTTATTATATTTATATATAATTTTTTTTATATGTTAGTACTAAGCATGTACTCGCTTTTTATATTTCCGTTTCTTTGTCCGTCCGTTTCTTTGTCTATTTGCAATTGTAGATTGTAATACAAAAGTGTGCCGCCCGGCTAAGGTCGGGCCGGTACACGAGACACGAGCCGGGGAAGCTGAGAGGGCTCGCCCGATGTGAAAATAATTCTTATCCGCTGTCGGTTCATATTAAATTATTTAAAACACGATCCCGATCCACAGCAGGCACGGACATGTACAGTCGACACAAAAAATTCCAACTACGTTACCTTGGAAACTTCGTTCATGATATTACTGTTCCATTCGTCAAAATAAAATTATATGGTGAGCCAATAATACATCAAATACACTTTTTTTATGGAACCAGATATTGCTTATATGGGTTGTGCGTAGGTAATATTATATTTTTACTAGCTTTTGCCCACGGCTTCGCTCGTGTGAAATTCGTATTCAAAAAGAAGAAAGTAAGTAAGCCCGCTTCCGTAACCTTTATTTCGGCGCGCGGAACCATTCGGTTTGTATGAGAGCCACATCTTAGCGTAACTGGAACTGAATTTTATTTAGTCCATCCTGTGTCCCGTATAGTAAAATGTGTATGTACTAAGTTTCATCGAATTCGGATGATCGGTTTAAGAGTTATGGAGGAACATTCATACAGAAAATATTTCTAAAAATCATCAATTTAGTTTTAGTATCATACATAGAGTCTACAAACGCAATATCTCATAAAACAAAATAACTTACTCCATGACCATCCCTTACAGATTTATTATTAGTATTCATGATGATAGACAGCCTGTACGGGTGTCTGTGCCCAAAAATTCAACAGAAGATCAGACACAGCCAATAATTGAGACGCTTTTTAAGATCCCCAGGTTACAGGTAGTATGAAACACTCACCGGAAGACCGTTCCATATTTTCGCCATACGACACAGGAACTATTTCGAAAAGCGATGTGTTTTTAAAAATTAGGTTTCAACAACATATGGATGTACTAAGCGAGTCCGGAGGGTGTGGCGGAGACGGACGGGGGCAGGACGGATGAGGGAAGCTAATTCATCAGAGCATCGGCTATAGTACCGTAATATAGAGTATGTGGCTATTACTAAACTGGAGCTGGCCATTCGGTCGTATGCGGGGGTTGCGAATACCTATTCAAAGCCCTCTTGAAGGACCAAAGACTGTACTTGGCTGGGGGGAAATATTTGGGCAGGCAGAGTGTTCTAGAGTTTACCAGTTCCGTGGAGGAAAGATCTGCCTGCAGAACCGATAGGTACGCAACCCCGTTAAGTCCAGCGTGTATGAATGCAATGCCTGGCTAATGCGCGTTGTATGCAGGTAGAAAGTTAAATAAATGAAAGTGAAACATTAAAACTGAATTAACTACTTACAACTTACTACAACCTGACCTTGCTACGAAAGTAATTCTTAGAAATTGCAAGATGAAAACTTTCACCAACAAAAACGAAAGCGACGTGAAATCAAATCGCACGTTGATAGCTGTATAGAACCAGGAACACGGACGATATAAATCCGATTTACAATATAATATGACTCGTTTGTACCCGTAACCGGTTGCGTGAAGTGAGAACTTTCAGCAATTCGAGTTTTATTTATACAATTGTACAGCGAAGAAAAGCCAATCTGTTTTCGTATTCACCACTCGTGCTGCGGCAATGAGCGTGAGAAATCGAGTAAGACCTCACACTCACACCCGACCTACTCGCACACACCGTACATACCCGCGCGGGTAAGTACGGCTGGTAGAGGGGGCGGTGCCGAGACCGACGTACTAGGTGAACATAAAATTTAAAGAGTACTCGCTTCGAATTGCCCTGGATATTGAGTAGAAGCAATCTTCGCAACCGCGATGCTTTCCTCGGGGGCGTTCAATTAATATTTGAACTTGGAATTGAGTTTGAGTGTGTTTGGAGATGGATAGCGGTCGCCGTTTTCATTTCATTTTACACTCTCGCTTGAGCGCGATCTAATTTTCTATTCCTATTTGAATTTATAATTAACTGGGATTAGGCGAGGTTGAAAGATAATTTAACGAGTGTTCGTTCTATTAATACGTTTCATTCTAACTGAATTTTAATTTAATTTCTTTTTCAGCGTTTCACGAATTATACCTAGGAGATGTTTAATATTTTTGAAGTGAAAACTTCTTTAACGGCCCTTGGCACTTTTTTTAGATGGGTAAAAAATTTTAAACTCGCGTCAGAACTCGCGTCAGATCCGTAGCCTGATCGAAAAAGCGTAAGATTCGAAACTTCTTTAGCGGCGCTTGGCACTTTTTTTAGATCGGTAAAAAATTTTAAACTCGCGTCAGATCCGTAGCCTGATCGAAAAATCGTAAGATTCGTTGAAATTATGGATGAAAATTTGATTTTTCTGAGAAATAAACTTTTTGATGTAAAATAATTGTAATAGTTCTGTAGTGTAAAATTATTTATGTAATATAAATTGTCATGTTTGTCTACGATAGCGCAATAAATGAATATTGTATTTTACCACATAAATGATAGTACTTTTACTGATAAATAAAACAATTCGTGCGAAATTATTCCCTAACCATTCCAAAATATTCAAAAATGTATAACGTTGATGTTTAAGTTTTCACTTCTGCCGGCACTCCCGGAGTGCAACCCGTCCGTTTTTTTTTTCAGGAATTTTGCTATTCTTATAATATGTTGTGGAATGCTAAAACTTTCCTCTGACATTGCTCTTTAAATTCATTCTTCTGTTATTAATTTCGCGTTATTAAAGCGACCGATAAAGCCCGCGCGTCCTCGCGCCCTTTTCGCCCACTTAACCGAAAAAAGGTCGTTATTTACGGCGCTGAAAAGTTAAACGAACTTTCCATTGTGGTGTTGCAAACTCTCAAATTTATCGTCGCCTATCGCGGCAGATAGGGCGCGACGCGAACTTCGCTCGGCCAGCTGCCTCGGAACTTTTCACTTTTTCCTGTTACCTGCTGACGTATTTCATATTTCGACCACTGTTACTTCAGGTGTTATTTTACAGAGGCGCGTGGAATATTGTCACTGCTCTAAGTTTGGCAAATCATTATAATGTGTGTTCTTTATTGTTTATAATAGTTAACCTTTTTTTTATTATTAGATTTTCTTTTCTTCACTTCTACATGTATACATAGTCAAATACTTAAGCTTTTATTTTTCTAAATTGTTTAGGTATTTCTATCTATTATTTGTTTAAATAAAATTGATACTTATACAACGTGTCCCAAAACTCAACGTCAATCGGGAACCAGGGAGTAGGCCAGTTTATGACTACCCAGGGAAAAATAAGAAAAAAAAATCTGAGTCATTTATTTTTTTAGATAAAAATTGAACTGAATTTTTTTTTTATACTACAGGCATTCTGGTATTATTTGGGGTAGATATCAATAGCAGAGTTATTTAGGCTTCCAATATGAAAATTTCAACAATTATATTTGCAAATTTGTTTAAGGTTTTGCAAAAAATGCTCATATAAAAACAAATGAGTCCGATTTTTTTTTTCTTATTTTTCCCTGGATATATTTATTTTAATTTTATTTTTAGTGCAAATGAAATATCATATACATATACAAAATAAATCCCCTGGAATTTTTTTCCTGAATAAGGGGTTCCGTTTGGACAAAAAGCCACATGGATCCCCCAGGGAATCCAAACGATCCCCTCGTTCGCCAAGTGGACGGAGAGGGAAATTTCAACTTAATTGTTCAAGATAATTTTAGATTGTATTGTTTATTAGCTATGTTAGATTTATTAAATTCATGAAAGACAACTTATATACAGCAGGTACTGTAGGTAGACTATCCATTAATGGTAATTTATCGAATAAAAGCTGACAAAGTGCCTCGAATAATGGTAATTAAAAATACATTCGATTCTATTTAATTTAATTTGTCTAGATTCCCGTAATTAATTACATTAGCTACATTTGCAAAACATTCACTCAATAAATAAACAGAATAATTTCGATTTGGTCCAATATTATGGTAACGTAAATGAGCACTATTTGGGGCATTTTCACAGAATATGTCATACTCATCTGATGTCTACTCATCACCGAACCAATCACGGCGCTGTTCCTTACTTCACCCTTCCATGTAAATCTTCACGTTCTTATATATATTTATATATTATTTGTTATATTCTTATATATTTTATATTTATATTATATATTTTTTGTTAACTCTCGTGCATTCAAAAGACCCAGATAAAGGCAGCAGGCGATTCTTCACACCGGCTCAACAACTTATTCTATACAAAGCGCAAGTTCGCCCGGTGATGGTAGGCAAAGACAAACGGGTCTTCACGTATCACTAACCTGACACACCTCTAACGCCTTTTTCTCAAAAAAATGTCAGGCATGTTCAATTAAAACAAATTATTGCTATATTCGATGTAGGCTACACAAATAGTTTTCCAACATTAAGTAAGTAGTATTTCAAGAGGCAGAAAGTCGATTTAAAAGTGCGCCGCGGCATTACGATTTATACAGTCCTTATTTACTGAGAAGTCCATTAGGTCCTAATCGGACCCTGGATCGCAACAAGCTCCGCTACAAATAACGAGTGGCTGATTCGGTCTGCCAACTTGGCGTTAGTGTGACAAAAGCTTTTGAAAATTATTATAAATTCTCAATAAGTGTCGAACAGTGAATTTACGTATTTGTTCGCCGTTAATGCAAATCTTTACCGTACCGCATTGACTGATTTGGTGATTAGCGATTAATTTTATTTCAGAGCATTTTTAGTGACATGTTATCGTGAATGTGTTGTTTATTGACATAAAATAAAATTGTTGATAGATATATTTCTACAGATACATACAGTTATGTTTGGTAGATTTTTTTTATGGAACGCACGACATATGGCGCACGCCAAACTAACGCAGAGTTGTAGTTCGACGGCGCCCACGGGCATTCGGATATTTACGGGGGCTGCAAATACCATGTCGGCCGGCTAGGTGCACCTTCACATTATATGATAAAATTTATGTTTATTGCCTGTTTATCTACGCAGCTGCCGCACATTTTTCAAATATTTTAGTTACATCTCACTCTCTCTCGGATTATGTGAACAATCTCTGGATTTAAAATAATTCAATTATTTCATTCGTGATGATAGTCTGTGATTTGTTCTATGATAAACCGACAGCAATATTTCATTGAGACAAATGCATATTCAGTTGGATTCGTTTTTACGTTTTTGTTTTGTCATAGATTCCTCGCTACAATTACTTGTATACCAAAAGAAAGCCAATAATTGATTTGCATTGTTCAAGTTTTTCGGCCTGTTCAGCATATTCGGCACGTCCACGCCGTTTATACGCCGCTTGTAGAGCCGATATCAACAAATTTTTGTTAAAAGCCCTAAAAAAATAAAACAAAAAACAAAACAAAAACAAGACTGCTAGTTTGAAAGTATCGTGTATCTAGTTCAGTAAGTACCTTAGGTTTAGCGCAATGGGCAAATATCATCGATATAGCGGGTGATGTTGCCAAGCAAGTCAGGATCCATAAAACATATTTTTATAAATTAATTTTTATTCCTCTATATAAATACGTTCACCCGCTGGTTCCATACTGATGAAGTGCTAGAATAAGATAAATTGAAAGATTATCCATTCCGCTGCAGCAGCACCTCTTATCGACCGGCGACCGCACCCTCCTCCCCCCCCCCCCCCCCCCCTGCGACCCCTTTCCTCACCGCCCCGACACACCCCTGCCCCAACTACCCCTGGGGAAAGGGTAAGGAGCACTGGAGTACCCCTTGGCCTACTGCACTGCTAGTTTAGGACTTATTGAATTCATTCTAGTATACCGCGGCTTCTGGCGTTGCATACCAAGAACAGTAGGTGCAATGAACATTACATAGAGTTTAATGACCCAATCACGGACATGTAGCGTAAAGGAACGAATTTAAATTTTGGGGGACCAATTAATAACATTACGAGTTATTTTTGACATTGAAAATGTCTTTTCGATCGCTTCCAGTATAGTTCCCGATTTCCAGTGGGAGTGCGAATACGCCCTGGTGTCGTGATTTGTCAGGGTGTCAAATGACGCAATGAGCTACAAGATGGTGAAAAAAAAAATTAAGAGTTGGAGAGTTTTTGAGAAAATCGCAAAAAACCGCTTACAATAGCCGTTTTTAGGGGGTTTAAAAGGGCACTTTTAAACATATTTCTAAATTTATATTTTAAACTTTTATATTTTTATATTGTAGACTGACTCCATACCTGGAGATGTTTATTTGATTTTTTTAAAAAAAAGGGAAAAATTTGGGAGTTCTGATTTTTTTTTATTTTCCGTTACGCGAGTTAGGAGACGTATTTGAATACGCCCTAAAATTCATTTTCAATGTACCCGAAGGGCATGTAATGCATGAGATATGTGAATTTTTTTCAAGTGTATCATGTATTGATAATTGATATACTGGTTCCTTCGTATTTAGCAAGTAAGATGGCAACCTAATTACACGTGTTCACTGATAGATGGCGTGCTCCCTCGCGCCATTTATCGGTGACCGTTCATACTTTTGTGGTTAAAATTCTTCATCATTCGATAGATGGCGCTCTTCTGCATATTATGATACTTGTATGGGAAACCCCCTTTATTTTTAACTTGTTTTTTTATTTTTATTTTATTTTGCATATCCGCCATAATAATATACATATTCTGTGAAAATATAAACCTATACATACCAGCTACCTAATACGGTTAAAAAGATTCAGCCATAGGACGGACAGACAGACAGGTGGCGTAGTAGGCTAAATAAATAGGCTTCCGTATAGATAAGGAACCCTAAAACCACCTACTTGCTATCTGCTTGCGTCCTTGGACTAGATACAGCGCCGAGCCATCCGTCTTATTGGTGACCCGAAACTTACAGATGGTCTGGAGTCACTGAGTTACAGACGATTTGTGGGTTCGCTTAGTCTGTTTTACAGATACTGTCACGGACGCTGCTCTGTGGAACTAGCATCCCTTATTCCCTGCCACCCGTCCTATCTCCGCATGACTCGTCGCAGAGAGACTCAGCACCCTTTTGTTGTTGACATTGGGCTTTTAAGAACCCATCGGTTCTCTAAATCGTTTCTTTGTCGCACCGCTAGAGTGTTGAACTCTCTTCCGGCGAGTGTATTTCCTGAATCCTTTAACCTGGGTGTCTTCAAGCGTCGTATGATCGGGCTAGACAGCCTAGCAACAGTCCGCAAATCTACTGGCATGGCACCTAACTGAGCGTGGCTTCGCGAGGAGAGGTGATTTTGGCTCTGTCGACTGCACCATTGGTCTCTCGGAACAGCCACCCATGCTGGTTTACATAAAAAAAACTTAAAATACCTAGTTATACCTACCTACTAATATTTCTAGAAAAGAAACAAAACAATATTATCAATTTAAAAGGCCTGTGTTTATGTGTTCACAAATCTCTCGCCTGCGGGGTTCTCTTCGTATGAATATTTGCAACAATTTCAACTATTTGCTTTCAGAGCTGACACGCCCCAGAGGATAAGCAAATGTAATTTTTGGGTCTGGGATAATTCTCTCGTTTCGGCTGATGTATCATTCTTTTGTGCGGTCTTTTTTGCAAGTTTTCTTTACGTATAAGTACTGTGTATATTTGACATCATGACATCACTACACACTGATTTGTTAATATAACATAATATTATTATAAAAAGCAGCCAAGTGCGCGTCGGCAAACACGTTTCTTGTATGGGGACCCCCTTAATTTTAAACATTTTAAATCTTTATTATTTGTTGTTTTATCCACCAATGTATATTAAGTTTTATTGAAAGCGCGATATATGGCGCCGAGCCACCCATAAGGTGTCTGACGACGCCCATGGACCTTCGGTCATATACGGAGTTGCGAATGCCATGCCGGCCTGAGAAGTGCCCATTAACGACCCTCTTGAAGGACCCGAGACTGTATTTGGGGGGAACATTGCGTACAGATTGCCTACAGTTTTATGTGGATTACGAATCACGGTCAGCCTCCAATGGTCGATCGGTCACCCATTCAAGTTTTGACTGCGCCCAGTATTTTTTTTTATGGAAACTGACACGGTTGGCTACATCACCTACAACACCCGTGATGTCAGCCCATAACACCGGGTGAACTAGGTGCCATTCAGTGCTTTCCTTCATTTCATTACGGCTACACTGAACTATGTATGTAGTATGCTTAAACAGCAGTTGACTGATCGCATCCACTGAGCTACCGAAGCTGACAACGTCATTTCACGAACCATATTCCGATAGCAGCGCTCACAGTGTGTTTTTCCAGGTCCATCAACCTCATGCAATTAGTTTAACTTATCAAAGCCTCGACGATGATGCAATAATTTTCCGAATGTCAATTACTGGCCTCCGCCGCTAACCGCCAGGCGGCGCTAGCGGCGCGGTCGGCTTCCGCCATCTTGACTGTAATTTGACAAAATTGTCAAACTGTCAGAGTTTAGCTCTGGATTAGCTCAGTCAGATGTCTGGCTGGGGCGCGGAACATGCTTGGAGCATATTTAATGTTTGTGACCGTGTGGGGTCGGTACTTAAAAATAATAAACCCACTGCATCTCTCCTCGTGCATGTCGTAAAAGGCGACTAAAATATAAGGACATGGTGCCGCGCTAAAGGGCGTAGCCACCTCTCACCTTGGCAAGGTCCTTCCGCCGAATCATGCAGCAGGTGGGTCTTCGTGCCTTACTTGCTGCTTGAAAGTTTTGTCTTTTCCTAATACATTGCTAAACGTGGTGGTCGGTGTTGTGCTGTAATTTACAAGAGTCCTTGCAGCACAACACCGATTACTCTGCTTATCCTGATTGTCGGGATACAGCGTGTGGTATGTAGGTATACCTATGTACGTATGGGTGTGGCTGCGGGCTGCTACTAGTTACTATACTTACACAACAGTCGGAGTCTCAGGCACAGCCAATTTCTCCCCCGCGGAGCTGACAGTCCGGCTAGAAGGTGGATTAAAGTCGAAGCTATTCACCCGCGATTTGAAGATCCGTAGATTGTTCAGTAAGATTGTAGGAGTGTCAATCGGTCAGTAGATGTAAGAGTGTCAGTCAGTCAGTAAGAATTTAGGAGTGTCAGTCAGTCAGTAAGATTGTAGGAGTGTCAGTCAGTCCAGTCAGTAAGATTATAGGAGTGTCGGTCAATCAGTAAGTGTTCCCCGAAAGCCCATTCGATACCTTTGCAGCGCGACACAATAACGATTTATTTAGTTAGAGAATCGTGCAGTTCGAAGAATTCTTCTGTCGACTACAAAGGGGTGCTCCGCGAGAGTATGGAGAGTTCGGCGAATGCGAACAGGAGAAGGAGGGATTAGGGAAGCGAGTTCATCAGAGCAACGGCCATAGTAGTACCGGTAAAACAGGATCAAAGATTCAGCGATATTATTCTATTTCGGTATTAGTAGTGCGGGAGCTAACATTGAAACATAAATGTGAGTTAGAATCGCAGCGAACGCGGTGAGAACATCTGGACCGGTAGTTGAGGAAATTTACTAAATTGTTAATTGAAATACTAAATCAACGTTTAACGAAACCATCGCTACAATATCCGGTATTTGAATTGTAACAATAGTAACTATACTTGAAAAATCATTCATAAAAAATATTTTATCCCCCGACGAAAAAAACGGAGGGGTGTTATAAGTTTGACGTGTTGTGTGTGTGAGGGTGTGTGTGTGTGTTTGTCTGTGGCATCGTAGCTCCCAAACGGATGGACCGATTTGGATGCGGTTTTTTTTTATTAGGAAACTTGTTTAATCGGGATGGTTCTTAGCTATGTTTGTAATCAAGAAATCAAGTAATTAGGTAATAAAAAACTTATCTTAAAAAGTGGACCGATTTGAATGCGGACTTTTTAAAAAAGCTTGAAATAAAAGTTAAAAATACCCCTTAAAAAGTCAAAAATAATTTCCGCTTACTTACTTAAAGGAGTCGGGGGACCGCTAAGTAAATAAAATATAAAAACTGTCAGAGCTGCGCGGGAAATTACTTAGCGGTCTCCCGACTCCTTTAAGTAAGTAAACGGAAATTATTTTTTGACTTTTTAAGGGTCGGGGGTTTTAAAGCATTTATTTATGAACTGAAATGAAATGAAAATATACTTTATTGCACAAAAAGTGACCAAAGGCGGACTTAAAGCCTAAAGGCATTATCTGCCAGTCATACCTGGGATTGTGAGTAGGGTAGATGGGTAGTACGGAAAATTGAATGAGAGATTTTTTTTAAGAGTATAAAAATAAACAATAAAACATAGATAATAGTAGTAACATACAACTAAATACATTCGTGACATACATACATACAAGTTCAAAAGTACATACATTTATATAAGGAGCCTGAGGATGGGGTTGGCTACAAAAGCATCACCGGTACATAGCCAAGACTAGCCGAAACGAATATCACCGTATGTACCTTAAGACGGCACCTTTTCAAAACTTTCACGAATTCTAGCGCAACCGACATAAAAATACATTCGGCCAACGACAGAATATTACAGTCGCACGAAAGCCCCTGAAAAGACTGCACTCGCGACGCGAACTTGTCGCTCCAAGTTCGATTGTTCGACGAACTAGTTCGATGAAATAGTTCTCAGAGTGGCCTATCCGAGCTTTCGAGAGTTATTGTAACCAGAGTTGCGCTCTTTCTTGACGGCTTCCCTCTGTGCAGTAAGTATAGTTACCTGCTTGCAACGAAATGTGGAAGAGGCATTCGTAATGTCGAAATCTCGTTGAAACTTTTCTGAAAGTATGAAATGTTCTTTAATAAAATTTTACATATTGAACCCCCGACGAAAAAAAGAGGGGTGTTATACGTTTAACGTGTGTGTGTATGTGTGTGTGTGTGGATAGGTGTGTCTGGCTGTGGCATCGTAGCTCCCAAACGGATGGACCGATTTGCATGCGGTTTTTTTGTTATTAGAAAGCTGGTTTAATCGGGATGGTTCTTAGCTACATTTGTAATCAAGTAATTATGTAATCAAAAAAATTAATAACTTAAAAATTAGACCGATTTGCATGCGGTTTTTTTTAAAGCTTGAAATAAAAGTTAAATTACAAACTTAAAAAACCCCCGACCCTTAAAAAGTCAAAAATAATTAAGTACCTACTCTGAAGTCATAAAAATAATCCGTTCGAAATGTTTAAATAAATCGATGGATATTACCTACCATCTCACACTAACTACACGCATAACTGACAGTTTAGGTCGCGATCAAATAAACTAACAAAACAAAGAGCCATCGATCTAATCCAAATCGGGTGTAAGCCTCATCGTGTGACGTCATCCGTGATGCAGACACGCAGCGATAACCGACCGCTGACCATCGCTCCAAGGGTGCTGTCGTTGTTCTCGTTGGCTTGACATATGTTTTCCGTTTTTGACATATGTCGATACAAATAAAATTAACTGTGAAGTTTGATTCTAAGATCATATCGAAGGCGCGCCAGTGTTTTTTTTAAACGGTTTTATTTAGTTTTAGATGATGTTTTAACGAAATCTCGTGGTCAAAATATAGTTTTTGCTTCTATTCTTTTATAATACTATTCAAATGAAGCACCTATATCTGTCATGTCTTTGTTACATTATGATGAGCGATGTACAAGTTTTCATTTGAAATTTTACCTAACGATAGCATCGCACTATATGTACGTATTAAGATGAAAATATGTCGAAAGAATAAGCAAATTACTTTGTACATCAGCTTTGTCCAGCAACCAGAAAACGATAACAAGAACCATTGAAAATATTAACTCAGTAAATAATGTACATCGAGATTTAGAAAGAGACAATCCGGTTGTAAACCGTCGTCTCTGTCCCACGAACTCGCACGGCTCTGTGCGACAGAGACGACGCTCTACAACCGGATTGTCTCTTCCTAAAGCTCGATGCACATTATTTAATGCCGGGTGCTGTACGCGTGTTTGAAGTTATACTTATTTCTCCCCCTTCTTCTTTCCTTCTACCGCCATCCCTCACAATACTGTACAAATCATGCACGAGAAGTAGCCTGATGTAACCTACATCCGGAGATAATTTGAGGTGGCGGGACGCGGTGACCGGTTAGCGTGGCGATGACGGTGACGCGTGACGCGTGACGTTTTTTCTGAGTTTACTCCTCATTTTCACAACGCGCATTTGTTACATACTTCAAGATATTAAAAAAAAACAATGACAATTCTAACGTTATTTCACAGTGCGACAGCGCACAATCCTTAACTCCACATGATAAATTCGTCCGTTCAAATCGTCAATTACTACTGCTCAAACACAATGACACATTCCGACCCAGGGAGCGAAGCAAACACAACCTTATGCAAAAAGGTGAAGGTGCAAAGTCAGTGTGAAATTTGTCCACAGTCTTGTGATTTAATCATTGATATGCAATTTCGCGATATTCCGGTATAACGACTGTACTTTTGCAATGTGAACGGTATTTTGACGAATGTTGTTACGATCGCCGACCAGTGTCGGCTTTTCAGGGCAAACATGGTAGGCAGAGGTTGACCGAAAGATTTCAGTAGATAAATCAAAATAAACAAGCGAGAAGAAAATTCATATTTTGTAGTTACAGTTTACTTACCTACAAAGCCTCGTCAGCCTCGGTAGATCAGGTGGTGCGGACGGTAGACTGTCGATCACAAGCAAACCTGGGCGCGGTCAGTAAAATCGCCTAGTCAAAATAATTTGTTTTTGTTATTATGGCAGACATGCATACAAATAATAAAACAAAACCAACTTTTCAACTTGCCCGATTTCTTCCCCCATATTTATCTTCATTCCTGTAAAAGCATAAGTCCGCCTTTGGCACTTCTTTTGTGCAATAAAGTATATTTTTATTTTATTTCATTCGTTAAATTCGTTTCATTCGTTTCATTCGTTTCGTTCGTATCGTTCGTTTCATTCGTTCCATTCGTTGCATTTGTTTCATTCGTTTCGTTCATTTCATTCGTTTAATTAGTTTAGTTCGTTTCATTCGTTTCATTCATTTCATTCGTTTAATTCGTTTCGTTCGTTTCTTTCGTTTCATTCATTTCATTCGTTTCATTCGTTTAGTTCGTTTCATTCGTTTCATTCGTTTCATTCATTTCATGCGTTTAGTTCGTTTCATTCGTTTCATTCATTTCATTCGTTTCACTCATTTCATTTTATTACCATCACGGGAGCACACACAAGAGCGCTGAAATTCAAATTTATGGCGCATTTAATACTGAATTCGAAACAACGAAGAATGATTGGTTGGCGGCCGGAGCAGCGGGGCGCGCTCGCACGAACATTTTGCTAAATAAATAAATATCCAGAAATGGCATTGGCGAATATTTTTATTTTAATTTTTATTTATAGAAAGCGCGACATATGGCGCCGAACCACCCATATGGTGTCTAACGACGCGCATGGACGTTCGGTCCTATGCGTTGTTAAGCACACCTGGGCGCGGTCAGTACTTGGATGGGTGGCCGCTCGACCGTTGGGGGCGGACCGTGGTTCGGATTCCACGTAAAACTGTAGGTCGCTTCACTTCTTACCTTACTAGGTGGTAGGGTTTATCCCGCCAGGGTTAGTACCACCGCACTGAATGAAACGTCGGTCGAAACGGCTATGTAAATAGTTCGTGTTTTCCGTCCAGTTCAGTGTAGCCGACATGAAATGAAGGGAAACACTGACATGGCACCTAGCTCACCAAGGTGTTATGGGCTGACATCGCGGATGTCGGAGGTGATGTAGCCAACTGTTTAAGTTTCCATAAAAAAAAAGTGTGTGATAGAGATGAACGAATAATTTGTTATTTCGATTTTTCTTTCATCTTCTCAACTTGTACCGTGTGGGGCCGGTACTTTAAAAGAATAGCCCCACTGCATCTCTCCCCGTGTATGTCGTAAAAGGCGACTAAGGGATATGACTCCCTTCTTATATTACTAGGTGGTAGGGTTTAACCCACCCGGGTTGGTACCACCGCACTGAATGAAAGGTCGGTCGAATCGACTATGTAAATAGTTTGTGTTTTCCGTCCAGTTCAGTGTAGCCGGCACGACCGAAGGGAAGCACTGACGTGGCACCAAGTTCACCCGGTGTTATGGGCTCACATCACGGATGTTGCAGGTGATGTAGCCAACCGTGTCAGTTTCCATAAAAAAAAAAAAAAAAAAATGTGAATAAACCCTTCTACGTGTTAATTCCTTTGGCTTGTGGCATTTTTGCACCTTGCACATTCGGCGCGCTACGGACCATGAATGCAGTTCCAGAGAACTGCCACGTGGGGAATTAAACTGTTAGGTTAACTAGTGATATTAAATAACATTTTGCATATCAATTGAGCGATAGATTCTAAACAAGGATAAACTGATCTGTGATTTAGGATAGGAATATTGACAATTCTTTTGATGCTTACTTACCATATTTAAATATTTCATTGACAAGTTTATTGACGCTACATTAAGTAATGAAGGCTAAATTAAGCAGATAGTAGTAGTATTAAGTAAGTAGTAATATATACGCATAAGACAGTTTAATTCTGTTTGTCTTTTCTCTTGGTTCTGTTTTTTTTTATGGAAACTGACACGGTTGGCTACATCACCTACAACATCCGTGATGTTAGCCCATAACACCGGGTGAACTAGGTGTCATGTCAGAGATAGAGATAGAGGTAGAGATAGAGGTAGAGGTAGAGGTAGAGATATAGATAGAGATAGAGATAGAGATAGAGATAGAGATAGAGATAGAGACAGAGACAGAGACAGAGACAGAGACAGAGACAGAGACAGAGACAGAGACAGAGACAGAGACAGAGACAGAGACAGAGACAGAGACAGAGACAGAGACAGAGACAGAGACAGAGACAGAGACAGAGACAGAGACAGAGACAGAGACAGAGACAGAGACAGAGACAGAGACAGAGACAGAGACAGAGACAGAGACAGAGACAGAGACAGAGACAGAGACAGAGACAGAGACAGAGACAGAGACAGAGACAGAGACAGAGACAGAGACAGAGACAGAGACAGAGACAGAGACAGAGACAGAGACAGAGACAGAGACAGAGACAGAGACAGAGACAGAGGCAGAGGCAGAGGCAGAGGCAGAGGCAGAGGCAGAGGCAGAGGCAGAGGCAGAGCCAGAGCCAGAGCCAGAGCCAGAGCCAGAGCCAGAGCCAGAGCCAGAGCCAGAGCCAGAGCCAGAGCCAGAGCCAGAGCCAGAGCCAGAGCCAGAGCCAGAGCCAGAGCCAGAGCCAGAGCCAGAGCCAGAGCCAGAGCCAGAGCCAGAGCCAGAGCCAGAGCCAGAGCCAGAGCCAGAGCCAGAGCCAGAGCCAGAGCCAGAGCCAGAGCCAGAGCCAGAGCCAGAGCCAGAGCCAGAGCCAGAGCCAGAGCCAGAGCCAGAGCCAGAGCCAGAGCCAGAGCCAGAGCCAGAGCCAGAGCCAGAGCCAGAGCCAGAGCCAGAGCCAGAGCCAGAGCCAGAGCCAGAGCCAGAGCCAGAGGTAGAGGTAGAGGTAGAGGTAGAGGTAGAGGTAGAGGTAGAGGTAGAGGTAGAGGTAGAGGTAGAGGTAGAGGTAGAGGTAGAGGTAGAGGTAGAGGTAGAGGTAGAGGTAGAGGTAGAGGTAGAGGTAGAGGTAGAGGTAGAGGTAGAGATAGAGATAGAGATAGAGATAGAGATAGAGATAGATTACTTTAATAGGTAGTTAAGTAGCGTGTACATTTGGTAGGTAATTACCAGAACGATAATGAGGTAACGATTTAATAGCATGACATTAAAGAGCACACACTAACAAAACCTGTCTGTTCATCGTGATATTTTATTTTTTATACTTACTTAAGTATCACGTTTGCTATTGCGTCGTTAGCCATCATGACATGAGACTTTAAACTTAGTTATAATACTAATAATAATTTAACTTAGTTATAACTTATAAGGTTGACTGAAGGAAACCCCTGTAAGCTCTTTCAAGCACCTCATGAAAATTTTTTTGGTTTCTATAAAGTGTTTGCGCATCAATAAAGTATTTTGTTTCCCTATTTTATATCAGTGCAACGAAAATGAAACGACGCGGTGCAACAAAGGTAAAAACATAAAATGTTTCTCTTACGCTTTTATTCAAACACACAGCCAGATATACAAAAACAATCCATGGAAGCATCCATCGATACTACTCAATTCTATTCTATACAATAAGTGGCTCCATAGTTTGCAACATTTTGAATGACCATTATTTAAAAACTATTATATGTTCATGATAACCATTGACAGTAATAAAACAAAGTGTTTTAGTTCATTCCCATTATGGTAGTATCCATCAATACTACTCAATGTCTGCGCTACACAATAAGTGGCTACATGGATTGCAACATTTTGATTGACCATAAATTTAAAAACTATTATATATTCATGGTAACCATTGACAGTAATAAAACAAAGTGTTTTAGTTCATTCCTATTATGGTAGCATACATCAATACTACTCAAAACAAAGTGTTTTAGCTCATTTAAATTATGGTAGCATCCATCAACACTACTCAATACTGACTACACAATGAGTGGCTCCATGGATTGCAACATTTTGAATGACCATAAATTAAAAACTATTCATTGTAACCATTGACATAAATAAAACATAGTGTTTTAGTTTATTCCTATGATGGTAGCATCCATCAACCCTACTCAATGCCTGCTCTACACAATATGTGGCCCCATGGATTGCAACATTTTGAATGACCATAAATTAACAACTATTCATTATAACCATTGACATAAATAAAACATAGGTAGTGTTTTAGTTCATTCCTACGAGTATTATGGTAGCATCCATCAACACTACTCGATAACTGCTCTACGCAATATGTGGCTCCATGGATTGCAACATTTTGAATATTGACGTTGCATTACTCGCATCGCCGCGGCCGGCGGCGGCAAACGGCTCGGAACAACGTATGATTACACGTGCAGTGGAGAACTATCTGCTAATAATAACTGAAACATTTTAATTTCCTTTGCCGAAGCGGCTGCGTGCGCTTGTGAAATGATTCTACTATCATGTATGCGCTCTCCCGACTCCTACAACCTGGAAGCCTCCAATGGCGAGTTGATAAAAACTACACGACGAACTCTTTATCCGCCTCATAGCTGCCATGGCACCTCGCTGAGCGTGCTATCGAGTGGAGTGGTGTTATTGTCTGTGTCTGACTATATTCCCTTGCCCCTTACTAGGTGTTAGGCTCAAATTGTAGCCGACTTGGTTGGTACCACTGTACTGGATGTAACATGGCATAGCAGCCTCGGTTGTGTTCTCCTCTAATCCAGTATAGCCTGCAATCCAGGGAAGTCATCGGTATGACCTACCTTCTCGGAGATGATATTGGCTGGTCGGAGCATGTGCTTTGGCCCCTCCGACTCCACCACCCTTACGGGATTATAGAAAAGAAAATATTCAATCGAATATTTTAAGTTAATGAAGGTTGAAAATAAGTTGGGAACGGCAACCCAACCATGTTGGTTATTTAATTAAAAAACATTTTTTTAACCATATGGGAACGCCCAACGTAATCAAAAAGAATAGCCCCACTGCATCTCTCTCCGTACATGTCGTAAAAGGCGACTAAGGTATAAGGACAAGATGCCATGCTAAAGGGCGACAGGCCAGCCACACTCACAACTTGGCGCGGTGGTCCTTCCATCGAGTCCTGCAGCAGGTACTTCGTGCCTTACTTGTTGCTTGATAGTTATCTTGCCCGAATACTTTGCTAAACGTGGTGGTCGCTGTTGTGCTGCAATTTCTTGCAGCACAACTCCGATTACTCTGCTTACGCCGACTGTCGGGATACAGGGTGTTGTATGTACCTATTAATGTTAAAACCCGACTACGAATAAAAAGGAAGGATACATCCTTTACCTTTAATAAAATCCAACGTCTGCTTTCTGTCTGTCTGTCTGTCTGTCCGCTTATAACTCGAGAACCACTGAAGCGATTTTAATTAAAAAAAACGGATAGCTTGATTCTTCCCATCAACTATAGGCTACGTACTATCACGCTAAATGGCTTATGAGGTTAGCAGAGAAATCAAATATGAGCTAGTTTGTCTAATAAAATTTATTTTAATTGGTTGATTCGGCCGACATAACAATTATTTCTATTATTTATCAAATGGGCAGTTAGTTAAAGTTTCCTCTTTCGTAACCACGATTACGTCAAGTACAGTCTCGGTTCCTTCAAGAGGGGCGTGAATGGGCACCCGTCGGGCGGGCATGGCATTCGCAACGCCCGCATACGACCGAATGTCCATGGGCGCCGTTAGACACTTCATGGTTGCGTCGGTGCCATAATATGTCGAGCTTACAATAAAAAAAACGTCATACGGAAATATAATTATTTGATCCTACCTAACCGGTATCGTACAAAGACCATTTACTATCGTAACGGGTTACGAAACTCAATTGCGATGGCGGCGTAAGGGAATGCGCTGGCATCACAGAAAACCTGCGATGCCAGCGCATTCCATCATTCATCCAGGTTGTAATGACGATGAATTGATGCCCAGTTTACGTTTTTGAATTATTAGCTCTCCCTGATTGGCCAGTTCGTCAGTTAGCTAATTAAGCAATGAACTCATTGGGCCAACGAGCGAATTATGTGTTTACCTCGAGCAGCTGACGCGGCCGATTTTATCGAGCAATGTTATAGCGCGAGAGTAGAGTCGGAAGCGCCGTTTTCAATACATAGTTCGAAATTCCAATAATTAGTTTCGAAAATATGGTAACACGAATATTTTTTAAAGTATCGTATATTATGTCAGCCTCGGTAGCTCAGTGGTACGGTCGGTCGACTGTTGTTAAGCAACGCTGAGCGCGGTCAATACTTGGATGGGTGACCGCTCGACCGTTGGAGGCTGACCGGGGTTTGGATTCCACGTTGAACTGTAGATCCCTTGTTTAACCCGGCCTGGTTGGTACCACCGCACTGCCCGAAACGTCCGTCGGTCGAAACGGCTCTGTAAATAGTTCGTGTTTTCCGTTTAGTTCAGTGTAGCCGACATGAAGTGAAGGGAAGCATTGACATGGCACCTAGTTCACCCGGCGTTATGGGCTGACATCACGGATGTTGTAGGTGATGTAGCCAACCGTGTCGGTTTCCATAAAAACAAAAAACAAAAATTATTGAAAATGAAAAGACTTTACTAGTGAAGTTTCGACTTCGGGTCAAACGTATTATGACTCATCAATCAGTCATCATTCATCAGCACTCTCTCCGGCGTGGACGGTTGACAGTATGGAAACTGACACGGTTGGCTATATCACCTACAACATCCGTGATGTCAGCCCATAACATCTCGGTGAACTAGGCGCCATGTCAGTGCTTCCCTTCGGTCGTGCCGGCTACACTGAACAGACGGAAAACAAATATTTACATAGCAGTTTCGACTGACTTTACATTCAGTGCGGTTGTACTAACCCGGGCGAGTATAACCCTACCACCTAGTAAGGTAAGAAGGGAAGGGACTACAAGTGCACTACTTAATCAGTTAGTTTTGCGACTCTTGTTAGTAACTAATTTTCAGGTACGCAGAATAGCACAACTCGACGTCCGTTGGGCTGGAGTCTGGACGACTGCCGCTGCCTCCCCCGCCGCCGCCTTCGAAAAGCTAATTTTATTCATTAGCCAGTTTCGCAGCGCAGAATGCACACAGCGCTATCGTAATAGACGTACAACCTGAAGTCTCGCCCCCTCTTGGCGGCGCGAAACACCGAAGCGCAGTACGGGACAACGCATGCGACAACGATAACGAGGTGAAATGTAATGGAGTGGAATATGAGACTGCATCAAAAGATGAAGGGGAACATGATATGGTTTTGCGATTTTCTATAAATACATGCTGTATACGGTGTTGTGCCTCAAGTGCTCTTGTAAATACAGCACAACACCGACCACCACACTTAGAAAAGTATTAGGGCAAGATAACTATCAAGCAGCAAGTAAGGCACGAAGACCCACCTGCTACATGACCCGGTGGGAGGACCGTGCCAAGGTGAGAGGGGGCTAGCCTGAATTCTAATAATAATAATTAATTCAAATATTCCATTCCATCTCATTTCACTTCGTTATCCGTTACATACGTTGTCCCGTATACTTTGCATCGACGCGACGTTTCGCGCCGCCAAGAGGGGCGAGACTTCAAGTTGTACATCTATTTATGTTAGCGCTGTGTGCATTTTGCGCTGTGGAACTGGCTATTGAATAAAATTATATTTTACATCTATGTTATACATAATATGTATAACATAAATATAAGAATTATTTAGAATGAAATAGAATAAAAACGCTGAATTACGAACAATTTACAGAAAAAAAGTACCTATTTATAAAATATACGATAACAATAGTGTCGAACAATCTATAATCGTTAATAATGATTAATGATGATGATGAGAAAAACATATGTAGTTAACATAATGTTTTCATCAAGTCATAGAAGCCAACTCAATGCCAGTGCAAATTCTCATTGAAAAGTATTCGTGCGCTGAGGCATATAACACTTTGTAAACTCGCTCCCCAGCGAGTGCAGCGGAAAGCGGGAACAAAATGTTCAGAATTTGCTTTTATTAAAACGTCAGTATTCAGATCATTGTGCTGACTAATTAGATATCTGCATCTGAAGTGCATGTTGCTTTAGTTCGCGCGGAGCTGTCAAATTTACGGGGCTAAAATTTAATAAACCATCATTTATAACAGTGATGCCCATACTTTTTAGGGTTCCGTATCCGTCGTACTCCTATTACTAAGCCTACGTCGTCTGTCTGTCTGTCTGTCTGTCCGAGTAGAGTAGAGTAGAGTAGAGTAGAGTAGAGTAGAGTAGAGTAGAGTAGAGTAGAGTAGAGTAGAGTAGAGTAGAGTAGAGTAGAGTAGAGTAGAGTAGAGTAGAGTAGAGTAGAGTAGAGTAGAGTAGAGTAGAGTAGAGTAGAGTAGAGTAGAGTAGAGTAGAGTAGAGTAGAGTAGAGTAGAGTAGAGTAGAGTAGAGTAGAGTAGAGTAGAGTAGAGTAGAGTAGAGTAGAGTAGAGTAGAGTAGAGTAGAGTAGAGTAGAGTAGAGTAGAGTAGAGTAGAGTAGAGTAGAGTAGAGTAGAGTAGAGTAGAGTAGAGTAGAGTAGAGTAGAGTAGAGTAGAGTAGAGTAGAGTAGAGTAGAGTAGAGTAGAGTAGAGTAGAGTAGAGTAGAGTAGAGTAGAGTAGAGTAGAGTAGAGTAGAGTAGAGTAGAGTAGAGTAGAGTAGAGTAGAGTAGAGTAGAGTAGAGTAGAGTAGAGTAGAGTAATAAGAGTATGGGTAGTGCAAGCGAAAGGTAGAAGGAATACGTGTTTTATGTTTATGAATATACCTTCCTTGTTCCGTGTGAGGCCGGTACTTAAAAAGAATAGCCTCACTGCATCTCTCCCCGTGCATGTCGTAAAAGGCGACTAAGGGATAAGAAAATTCGTCAGCCTCGGTAGCTCAGTGGCGCGGTTGGTTAGTCAACTGTTTTTAAGCAACGCTTAGCGCGGTCAGTGATTGGATGGGTGACCGCTCGACCGTTGGAGGCTGACCGTGGTTCGGATTCCACGTTAAACTGTAGGTCCCTTCCCTTCTTACTTTACTAGGTGGTAGGGTTTATCCCGGCCGGGTTGGTACCACCGCACTGAACGAAACGTCGGTTGAAACGGCTATGTAAATAGTTCGTGTTTTCCGTCCAGTTTAGTGTAGCCGACATGAAATGAAGGGAAGCACTGACATGGCACCTAGTTCACCCTGTGTTATGGGCCGACATCACGGATGTTGTAGGTGATGTAGCCAACCTTGTCTGGTTCCATAAAAAAAAAAAAAAAAACTAATGCACAAGTGAATAAAAAATGGCAAAAATTACTTAAGGTAGAATTTCTTCAAAAACTTTTTAAAATAATTTTAAAGTTTAGGAGTAGGTACCCACGGGACGGATGTAGTGCGGCAGCGAGTTCCATAGACCAACAGACTGGACAGTAAATGAATCGGTTATTGTGAATTATGTAGATACCTATATAATATATTTTTAGGAATTGAATTTAACAACCGGAGGTCATAATGCGTTTGAACGTCTACACATCTCTGCATTTGTTTACCCGTAAATATAATATTGTAACTGTATGAATAATATGTACCCTTTTTTCGGGATCCAGTTCCTAGCGAAATGGACGTACCTGATCCTCAAAACTCCAGGCGCCATAAATATAGTTTTACGGGGGCATAAGGTAGGTTCCAACCGGGACCACACTAGCGCAGACAGTGGCTGACTCCGGGGGGCAAAGATTACCATTTATATTGAAGAAGCGAATGTGATAACCCTATGGAGTGTGCCCCTCCCCCTTACCCCTATGCCTACCTCAACTCCGCCCCGCCACGCCGCACCACCACTCACTTTATTGCGTTCCCGATAGATTTATAACGCTTTTTCGGACTTAACGCGCGGCCCTAACGCGTCGAACGTTCGAATTTTAAACTTAACGACAGATGTGCGAATTATGGTTCGTGGTTCATTTAATAGTTTTCTTGGCACCTAATTCACCAAGGTGTTACCGGTTGACATCACGGATGTAGTAGGAATAAATGATGTAATCAACCGTGTCAGTTTTCATAAAAAAAAAACATTGACCCGATTCAGATGCTAAATAAAAACCAATACACTAACATATACGAATAATTATTTTAAATCAATCAGCTTTACTCACGGTTTCACTCCGAGCTACGTGGCTCGACGTTTCGGGCCAAGCGTATGGCCCATCTTCATGGAGCACTCTGCCTTGTGCGACGGTTGGCGGAGAACTCGAGTTCTCTGCCAACCTGCCAAAATGCCCCTTTTGATAGTTATTTTAATGTTTGTTAGGTAGGTTTATTTCTTTAGTTATTAGTATTACTTTTTTGTTATTTATTAAATAAATTTTTGAAAGAGAACTAGTATACATAGTATATATATATATATATATATATATATATATATATATATATATATATATACTATATATATATATGACAGTGATGATCAATAGATAATAAATAATCTATACATATAATAAAATCGTAAAGGTAAGAAAGTCTGTACATTGAATGTATTCGGAAAAAAACTAACCAGGGTGGCTTAAAATGAGATACTGAACATGTTAGAATAGTTTTTAAAATTTTTGTTTGTTTGTTTGTCTGTATGCGCATCACGCAAAAACCACTGAACGGAATTAGACGAAACTTTGTATAGTAGCAGTTTATATGCCGGAATAACATATCAAAAAAAATATCAAAAAATAAAAAAAATATATTATTATCATTAACATTTAGAATCACGTCAGCCAAAGTACAGGTTTCTTGACAGTTACATTGGCGACAGATGGCCGGTGACGAATTATTTGATTCATGAAATGCAAAAAAATTTAAAATATCAAGTTGACAACGGAGAACTGTCATATCGACGTCTTAGAGCTGGCCGGTGAAAAAATATTTTATTAATGGAAAAAAAATAATTGAAAGTTCACGTTTTGTCGATGTCATTGGTGCAATTTATACTTCTGTTGCCTGCGACTTCGCTCGCGTGAAATTCGAATTTCAAAAGAAGAAAGTATGTAACTGAAGGCCGGGACGAAGGCCGGGCTGCTTTCAGAAAGAAGAAAAACAGAAGAAAGGAAGTAACTAAACCGAGGCCGAAGGCTGAGCTTCATTCTGATAAATAATAAACCATCTCGAAGAAAGTAAGTAACTAAGGGCGAGGCCGAAGGCCGAGCTGTATCTATCCTGAAAGACGGCAAAGCCAGGCCGAGCTGCGTTCAGAAAGAAGTCAAACATTCCTGAAGAAAGTAAGTAATTAAGGCGAGGCCGAAGGCCGAGCTCTGATCACGTAAACGATATTCTTCACGAAGAAATTTACCTAATGACGACGCCGATGGAGTAGCTGCGTATAGCTAAACCATATACTTTCTCAAACAAAGTAACTAAGAACGATGTCGAAGGCCGAACTACGTTAAAGTAAACAATAAACCTTCTCGAAAAAATTAAGTGACTAAGAGCGAGGCTAAAGGCCGAGCTTCGTTCGCGTAAATGATATTATATTATATCGAAGAAAGCAGGTCATTAAGGGCGAGACCCGAGGGCGGAAGAGGATTAATTGTTTACCTGAACGCAGCTCGACCTTGGGCCTCGCCCAAAGTTACTGACTTTCTTCGAGAAGGTTCATCGTCTTCCTGAACGCAGCTCGGCCTTCGGCCTCGCACTTAGCTACTTACTTCTTCAAGAAGGTTTATCTTCTTCCGGGACGCAGCTCGGCCTTCGGCCTCGCCCTTAGTTACTTACATTCATCGAGAAGGTTTATTGTCTTCCAGGATGCAGCTGGGCCTTCGACCTCGCCGTTTGTTACTTACTTTATTTTAGAAAGTTTGCTAAACTTAAAAAGGTAAATTAAAAAAGGTAAACGACCTGAACGTAGCTCGGTCTTCGACCTCGCCCATAGTTACTGACTTTCTTTGAGAACGTTTATCGTCTTACAGAACACAGCTCGGCCTTAGACCTCGCCTTTAGTCACTTACTTCTTCAAGAAGGTTTATCTTCTTCCTGAACGCAGCTCGGCCTTCGGCCTCGCCCATAGTTACTGACTTTCTTCGAGAAGGTTTATCGTCCTCCTGAACGAAGCTCGGCCTTCGGCCTCGCCCTTAGTTACTTACTTCTTCAAGAAGGTTTATCTTCTTCCGGGACGCAGCTCGGCCTTCGGCCTCGCCCTTAGTTACTTACTTTCATCGAGAAGGTTTATTGTCTTCCAGGATGCAGCTGGGCCTTTGACCTCGCCGTTTGTTACTTACTTTATTTGAGAAAGTTTGTCGTTTACCTGAACGCAGCTCTGCCTTCGGCCTAGCCCTTAGTTATATACATTCTTCTTTGAAATACGAATTTCACGCGAGCGAAGTCGCGGGCAACAGCTAGTATATAATATAACTCAAGATTGATCGGTGGGCCCGTCTTCTATCTTGGGAGGCAATCGAGCGAGGACGGGTGGCAGACCGGCGAGTACAAATGGTGTATCGCCGACGACTCCGAAAAATGCGGAAGGATAAAGTTATATATAGATCCAAAGATTATGGAATACAAGAGCCGAAATCGTCCCAATAGTTATAGGCACTACAGGAATTATAAATAAATCAACAGAGAAACACATAAAAAATTTAGACGCAGGCATAAAATTAGAAATACTCCAACAACAGGCTGCAATTGAAACCACAAAAATAATGACCAAATTTCTAAGTGGAAATCTGCCTCCTGACAGTGAAGACAATAATAGTATGTAACTCAAGACTGATCGGTGGGCCCGTCCTCTATCTTGGGAGGCACTCGAGCGAGGACGGGTGGCAGACCGGCGAGTACAATCGCCGACGACTCCGAAGAAATCCGGAAGAATAAAATTATATCATACCCATACAATACACAATATAATTAATAGTAAATATGACTACATACAAACATACATAACTGGCCATTGAAAAAAAACAGTGCTAATATGCAGCAAATGTTACACTGAGGAGGTCAAGTAATAATTTGTAAATATATATTTTTTTTTATTTTAATAGTAGAAGAAATTGGAAGACCTACAGGTAGCCGATTCCCACAGCTTGGCTGCACGAACCGCGAAAGTGTCAGCGTAGCACGAACTAGAGTGACCCGGTATCGTTAGAAGTAAGTTATCGGCGTACATAATATTTCATAATCGACTGGCTGTGCGTCCTTCTGCGTGCTGCGCACGAGTCTGATAATAAAATAAAATATCATCCAGCATAGGTACATACATACATTGCTACTTCTTTATATTAAGTGGTTATGATAAGTGATAACGCAGTAATGTATTTTTAGGCTTCCGCGAGCAGAAATATTGAATATATTGGTATTAGTACCTATACTTCTTGTAACCTATTTTCAATGTCTGTATATAGCTGGAAAGGCGGAATATAATAAAATCTCTATATTATATAATATATAAATTAAACTTATTGCACACGGAGGACGGGCTGGACGAAATATTTTATATTTTTTAGGTTAGTTTTAATTTTAGGTTAATTTTAGTTTTTAACTTAGTTATATTTTATATTAGTTTAGCTTAGATAATTAGTTTAATTTTTATTGTATCTTAATTTTTTGGTTGTTTAATAAATACTCTATTGTAACTTATTGCAAATTAAAACTACCTATAAAATTTAAATATAATAAATATATAATTAATTTTTCATTGAAATGAAATATATTTACTTCCAATAATATAGAATATTATTTAAGAAAATTTGAGAGGAGAAAAAAGGAACCAACTCAGTTTTCATAACTAAATTTAATAGGACCGATTAAAAAAAAAGTTCAATTTATGAATAACGGAAACAAACGGTTAAAAAAACACAACAAAGGGAAACATACAATTAAATAATATGCTAACCAATAAAGAAACATATACATACAAACAAAGCGAGAACATACAATTCACTATATGCCAACCTATTTAAAACAGCTGTCGGTCCGTGTGCTCGTCTCATTTTCAAAATGCTCCACCTTCAATGAATAAGAAATTAACTCTATGATTGATTATCTTATCAATACATTTTTATTTCTAATTCGATTTCATAGTAAAACAATATATTAGAATTATAAATTATTTTAAAAATATTTACACTAACAATGTCAAAAAAGTTGTTGGAAGGAATTGCTTTCGTACCAAAATTAATAGGTAGTATGATATCTGTTAGATTATGTAATTAATGTCATCAGCATCACTAATGAAAGAATGCATTAAGAAATAATGTGATGTGTCCGTTCGACATAACTATGTGGTCTCTCAGTCACTATTCAAAACTTATTCAAGAAGTAAGCATGGCGACATATCCATCATTAATATATTTTGGTCTATTCATTCTACAAGGATCGGTACTAGGTGCAAGAATTTTGTGTGTTTATCCCATTCCGTCTCTAAGCCATCAGATTGTGTTCCGAGCTCTCACGCGGGAGCTGGCCAGGCGCGGCCATGAGCTCGTCGTCATCACCACGGACCCATATCTACCGAAAGATCGACCCGTGGACAATGTCAAAGAAATTGATGTGCACAACTTGTCGTACGACGTATATAGGAAATGTATATCAAAATTAGCAGCGAGCACGAAATCTGACTTCGAGAAATTCCACAATATAATGACGGAGAGTATAAATGAAGTGCTTGACGTCCAGCTAGAGTCGCCGCAAGTGAAAGAGCTCATTCAAAACAAAACCGAACACTTCGACCTTCTGATCGTGGAGGCGGTTTCTCGACAAGCGTACTTCTTCACGCACAGGTTCAAAGCCCCCGTGATCGGATTCAGCTCTCTAATGGGCCTGCAATTCAACTACGACGCAACGGGTACTCCCAACGACCCACTTTTGTATCCCGGCATGTTTCAAAAGAAATTTAGCAATCTCACATTTTGGGACAAGTTCGATGCTGTCTACATTGATCTTTATGAAAGATACAAGTTTTGGAGGAGAATCGAGATAGTGAATAGATTCGGCAAAAAGCATTTCGGAGAAGACGCTCCGGACATTCGAGAGCTAGAAAAGAACATGGACTTGTTATTTCTGAACGTACATCCAGTGTGGGACGGCATTCGGCCCACACCGCCGTCAGTCGTCTTTGTCGGTGGGTTGCACATCGAGCCGCCGAAAGATTTGCCGAAGGTAAATTCACTATATTTCACTATATTCACTATATTTTTGTACCGTGTGGGGTCGGTACTTAAAAAGAATAGCCCCACTGCATCTCTCCCCGTCGCATGTCGTAAAAGTCGACTAAGGGATAAGAAAATTCGTCAGCCTCGGTAGCTCAGTGGCGCGGTTGGTTAGTCAACTGTTATTAAGCAACGCTGAGCGCGGTCAGTGTTTGGATGGGTGACCGCTCGACCGTTGGAGGGTGACCGTGGTTCGGATTCCACGTTAAACTGTAGGTTCCTTCCCTTCTTATCTTACTAGGTGGTAGGGTTTATCCCGGCCGGGTTGGTACCACCGCACTGAACGAAACGTCGGTCGAAACGGCTATGTAAATAGTTCGTGTTTTCCGTCCAGTTTAGTGTAGCCGACATGAAATGAAGGGAAGCACTGACATGCCACTAGTTCACCCTGTGATATGGGCTGACATCACGGATGTTGTAGGTGATGTAGCCAACTGTGTCAGGTTCCATAAAAAAAAAAAATATATATATATATATATATATATATTTCCATATTCATATTGTTGTCTACGCCTTTTGTTGAGGCCATCCAGTTGCATTTATGTTGAACCCGTATGCTCTGTATGCGTTTGATTTTCAATTAATTTATTTAAAAGGAACTGAAGAGCTATCTGGACAGCTGCACTCAAGGAGTAGTGTACATGAGCCTCGGCACCAACGTCAAGTCCTCGGAGCTACCGGCAGACAAGCTGAAGATATTCCTGCAAGTGTTCGCCGAGCTACCGTTCTGCGTGCTCTGGAAGTGGGAGAACGATGAGCTACCCGGGAAGCCGGATAATGTGCGTGTGGCGAAGTGGCTTCCGCAGTCCGATCTGTTGGGTATGTTTTCCTTGTAATTGTTTGTGGAGTTAACATTAAGTATTTTACACTAATTCTTTACTTACATACTTGTCACGTTAGTTTGTACTGAGAAGCTATTTCTGAGAGTTTGTATTGCGACCAACGTAGAAAGTAAATAAGTATATAGTGCAATGTAATTATTACTGAAAATGTTTAACAGGGCATGTCAACATTCGAGCGTTCGTCATCCAAGGCGGACTTCAATCAACTGATGAGGCTATAGACAGAGAAGTCCCGTTGGTCGGGATACCATTCGGGGTCGACCAGTACAAGAACGTTCAGAAATACGTCGAACACGGTATCGGGATATACGTGAATATGAAATATCTGAGCGTCGATGGTCTGAGGAATGCTATCCTAAGTGTTATTCGTGATGAAAGGTACCACAATCTATTATCAAAATTAAAAATGTTTTTAACAAGTTACCGCGAACGCTACAATAACTGGTCGCACGGTAAACCTATAGTTATTTATTACTTTATCGTAAGCTTAAATTTCTGTATCTGCTCCTCCTGCCTAATCGCAATTTCTCTCACTCATATTTTTTATATTCGTGATGTAATTGTTGACTGTTTCACCATTTGTTACAGTTATCGGAAGAATATAGCGCGGCTGAAGAAGCTAATGTACGACCAGCCGAACAGCCCGATGGAGCGTGCTGTGTGGTGGGTGGAGTACCTACTCCGACATGGCAGCGCTCGCCACCTGCGCTCCCCGGGCGCTGGCTCCGGGTTCAGCTGCTGGTCGCTGGTGGCGCTGGCGGCCGCCGCGCTCTCCCTCCTCGCGCACGCCGTCTCTATCCTTCACCTGCTCTATACACATCTTGCTGGAGGCCAGGCGAAGAAAAACAAAATGGAGTGATTAACGCAAGCATCTTATCATAAATAATAAACAATTTTTTATAAAATGTTAACTTTTATCTATAATTTTTTAATTTTTTATTTTTACGTTCACAATGTTCTTATTACCAAAACATCGGAAATTGCAAAAAATACTGTTTTTTTTTTTCATTTTGCTATATGTTTTTTTTATATTTCAGTTGTAGATAATATATATTAAACATACTTTATGCCACCTAATGTGTGACAAGGTCGGACTTATTGTCTTAGGCAATTTCATCCAGGCAATCCATATACCTACAGTTTATGACATGGAATCCAAACTACGGAGCAGCTGATGAAGACATGCACAATAAACATATTTTGTAATCAGAAGAAATCTTTGTACTCACAGAGGATATGAACCTCGGACGGTATCCAAAATACTAATTCAGGGCGGCAAAATACATAGTGGAACGTGTAATGTTGATATTACGTTGTACATATTTATTTTAAATGGTTCGATAAGTTTCCGGGTAAACCTAATATTTACAGCAGTAGGGTGACGGACACAATTATCAGCACTTTAGTAGATCATCAAACTTTAAATCGAAATTTTGTATTGAAAACAAAACTCTACAACTTATTAATGTATCGACAAAGTTTCGAATAGATATTAATTGTTCTTTACAAGCATATTTGTTAATAATTCTTAAGTATTCTGGTTTAAAATTGAACTTTATTAAACTATTTTCTTACTAATTTGCCTGATTCGCCACTATAATTTTCATTTCTCAATAAATCATCATTTTGGGTTTGAAGCAGCTGCTTGATATTGACATTTCGAAAATGAACCAAACACCAATTGTTAGCACGGTCACCGCCAATTAATGGCACCTATTTAGCTAATTATCAGCACCGATAAGTATTTAGGGAAAGAGGCTGTAAATAAAAGATTTTATAACAAGCAAGTAGGTAGTAGGTACTATTTTTTATTATCACTCGGTACACACTCTATGTACCTATTTATGTACATAGTTATGTATGTAATAATCAGTCAGTTTACATTTCCATTAAATTACTAAAACTAGGTCACTATGATCTCTTCTTTATCTTTAAATAATATTGGATTAGGGCCTGGCAGTTCTTTACCGTCCTTTTGAAGTCTAGACTGTAAAATTCCTCTTGATACACCGACCGTTTTTGATGCAAATTTTTTGTACATTCCATTTCCTATTGCTTTTAAAACATTTATTATGTTTTCTTGGCCATGCTGCTTTCTTTTTATTATTATTTAAATTTTTTTTTCTATGTCTCTTTTGGCTTCATTTTAGGACCTAAAAATAAAAAGCATGGTATGAGACCAATTATTGGCATATTTTTTAACCAATATTAGGACCATGTCGATAAATGGTAAATTGTATTTTCAGCACGGGGCTAAGATGATCCAATTATTGCCATATAGTTGAACCATTTATCAGCACCATGCCGATAAATGGAAAATAGTATTTTCAGCATGGGGCTGACATTTGGAAAACGGGGTTGTAATAACTTTTTATATCGAAATTCAAACTTATTTCATACTACAGATAGTCCAAAATAAATAAAAAATATTAATTCTGTTTAAGCTTATTTTAACCAATTATCAGCAGGAGTGCTGATAATTGGAAAACTTAAAGATTCGATACCCACTTATCGGCATCCAGTATACTGAAATAAATTAAATGATTACCTTAAAATTTACTTCGAATTAGGTTAGAATAAACGTCTATAAAGCCACTGAAAACAATTATTTCTTCAAAACACCCATAATGCATTATAAATCGAATAAAATTTTGAAGCACGTACTTACGGTCGACGTCTCAATGTTGCCGAAAAACTCCTACAAGTGCAACACACACAACTTCGGTTTTTATTGTGACGCCAATTTGAAATATAGCGTTGCATAATGTTGCTAGTATTAAAAATTAAAAATGCTTTTGTATGTTTTTGCACTTGCCAACTTGCAAACTATAAACAATATCTTATATTTTTGATTTTTCGCCGAGGTGGTGATAAACTGGTGCAGTGCTAGCAATTGGGTCCGTCACCCTATATATTTTACAAATTTCATCTTTTAATACCAAGGGCAATGATAAGTATGTAGTAGGTAGCAGTCTGTGTGCCTAGCTATTTATAAATATACAAGTTTTTTGACAGCGGCTCTGCTCTCAGCATAGTAGGCTATGCTCAATTTCATCCGACTTATATCAAAGAGTTTGGTATTACGTCGCAGCGACGTAATATAAGCTCATTCACTTACATATTATTTCTCTCTCTCTCTCTTTCTCTCTACACAACTGGCTTTTATTTATAAACAGATGTCTAAACACCAATTTAGATTTTTCTAACTTAAAAAATGACGCGATAAAAACTTTTATCCTTTATTTTACCCCCTGAGGGAATGTATTTTCAACAATCCTTTCTTAGTGCCTACCTACGTTATGGAACTCCGTTATGTAAGGAATGCGAAATTCCATGCTTCTAAACCAACCGGTTTTGGCTGTGCTCTATCTGTCAGTCAGTCCGTGTTAATAATAATTCATTGTATTAAGCAGATGCATAAGCGTTCAACATTTATCAACATTTGATTTCCTCATTGACATGTACACGAGTAAAAAATAACAAACACGCATAAATAATAAGATAGAGACACATTGAACGTATTCGATCCTACACCACGATATGGTACGCCACGCGGAATATTCACACTGTTCCCTTATGACGCCACGTCGTAGGTACATTAAAAAACCGGCCAAGTGCGAGTCGGACTCGCGCACCGAGGGTTCCGTATCGCCATGTCATGGTCGCGCCACTCACGCCATCTATGGCGTGTTTATTAAATGCTTCATAATCCTTTCGTTAGATAGCGCACGCGCATACACTATTTAGTTTCATCTATGGGAACCCCCGTCAATTGTTTACTTTTTCTTATTTTTATTATTTGTTGTTATATCGGCCATAATAACACATATTCTGTGAAAATTTCAACGGGCTACCATTACGGTTCCAGTGATACAGTCCTCGGACAGACGGACGGACGGACAGACAGACAGACAGACAGACAGACAGATGGCGTAGGCTTAGTAATAGGGTCCCGTACCGGATACGGAACCCTAAAAACGCACACGCATGTGTAGGTGTCTGCATTATTATCACATACGCTGATCTATCTTGACCTCAATTGACCTGATCACATGCCGTGGCACGATCGAGATAGCGTGGCGTGGTCTCAGTAAGTTCTAGTATCTCTCAAATTAGATTCCTTAGTCATTACGTGGCCATTACACGTCACCTCGTTAGTTATAGTCAAACTATCAGTAAGTGTAGTTGCCACAATGATTATTTCGTTAGTTTTGATTGTAATATTTATCCAAAACTTTGTGTTAGGTGCGAGAATCTTGTGTTTTTATCCAGTTCCTTCAATCAGCCATCAGGTTGTATACCGAGCCCTCACTCAAGAATTAGCTAGGCGTGGCCATGACCTCGTTGTTGTCACTCCTGATCCATATCTGCCTAAAGATCGACCCACAGATAACGTGAGGGAAATAGATCTTCACGATTTATCGTATGATCTGTTTAGAAAGCGCGTATCAAATTTGGCTGCGAGTACGAGACCACCCGTCGAGGATTTTCACGATATTATCTTAAAAAGCGCTACTGAAGTGATTGATATTCAGCTTGGCTCACCACAAGTGAAAGAACTTATTCAAAATAAAAGTGAACAGTTCGACCTGCTGATCGTAGAAGCCGTCGTACGACCTGCGTACTTCTTCACGCACAGATTCAAAGTACCTGTCATCGGATTCAGTTCTCTAATGGGCATGCAATACAATTACGACGCAACGGGCACTCCCAACAATCCTATCCTATACCCGGATGTGTTTCAAAAGAAAATCGGAAATCTCACATTTTGGGACAAGTGGGATGCCATCTACACAGATCTGTATCAGAGATACTCTTACTGGAGGAGTGCCGACAAGGAAAACAAAATCGGCCGTAAGCATTTCGGTGAAGACACTCCGGACATCCAAGGACTGGTCAACAACATGGACTTACTGTTCCTAAATGTACACCCTGTATGGGACGGCATTCGGCCGACACCTCCATCCGTCGTCTTTGTAAGCGGCTTGCACCTTAGGCCGCCAAAAGAATTACCAAAGGTAATATTGTTTTTAAAATGTTAAATTGTTCTTGTCCTTCACAGTTTGACGCTATCCTACCGTTCCATTTCCACCCCGCACCACACGCACTGAACAGGGATTGCATCCATACACGGTTGGCTTACCGCGTATGCGTATAACCAATGCTGTAGGTATTTCATCGTTAGAGCCGGTAATCTCTGAAATGCTCATGCATGTATGTTTAATTTAGTTAGAAATTGATGGAACTAATTTTCAAATAAAAACTTTTACGAATGAATTTCTCAAATTAACTTAAACTTACTTTCTAGTTACATTTCAAATTAAAACCGCTATCATGTTAAAGTGAGCGATATATTTATATCATTAAGGTTGTGTATCAATTGGTATTATGGCTAAATATGAATTCTTCTTCACCTTTCATGATAATATGACTGATAATGTGCCATTTTGCATAGGAGTTAAAGAGTTACCTGGATGGTTGCACCGAAGGAGTAGTGTACATGAGTCTTGGCTCCAACATCAAGTCCTCAGAGCTACCGGCAGACAAGCTGAAGATATTCTTGCAAGTTTTCGCCGAGCTACCGTTCTGCGTGCTCTGGAAGTGGGAGAACGAAAAGCTACCCGGGAAGCCAGATAATGTGCGAGTGGACAAATGGCTCCCGCAGTTCGACCTATTAGGTACGTTATTGCCAGATACTACTCCCTACAATCCCAATGAAATCGTTCCCCCTAATTTGTATGAGCGGGCAATTTATTCAGATTTTGCCATACTGTTGTATTGTATTGCTCATCGCTTCTTATTGCAGTATGATGGTATATTCTAATTTAATTATTTTCATAAATTTCAATAAAGCAACCGCAAACTTTCAACAGGACACCATAACATTCGTTTATTCATCACACAAGGCGGACTGCAATCCACAGACGAAGCTATAGACAGAGGTGTCCCTTTGGTCGGAATACCATTTATGGCAGATCAGCAGAAGAATGTTCAGAAATATGTTTACCACGGCATTGGAATAAATATCGACATACGTGAATTAAGCACAGATGGTCTGAGAGATGCTATTCTAAGTGTTACTCACTATGAAAGGTACTTAATGTAATTATTTATTACTTTAATTACTTTTCTTTGCTAGTCTTTATAAACTATGGAACCTGAAATTGTTGGCTAAATAATCTGCTACACGCATGATGTTAGCTCATTAATAGCTTAGGTAATTAGCTCGTTATGCATTTGTCTTGTCGCAACTAGGTACGTTTCATTGACCGTGCCGTCTATGCCGGATCGAACATAAACACACACAATTTTTCATGTTCATTGAGACCGACGCAGTGTAGTGGGATATATCTGGACGAGTTAAATCCTACCACCTAGTCATGTAAGGGAAGGAGATAGATAGAATAGATAGAAAATACTTTATTGCTCCAGAAAACATTTTACACAAACAGACAATAAGTAATGTACATGAGGGGCAAAGGCGGACTTATCCCTTAAGAGGGATTTCTCCCAGTCAACCTTTGGATGTTTGAGAGTCGTATGTTGTGAGATATAAGTAGGTAGTACTTGAGTGTGGGAATGTATAATATAATATAAGGAAAATAACTATGATAAACTACATATAATATACACTACATATAAGTACGTACTAGTCTATACTTTTATATGAAATCATAACTATGGCTACTCATGTTTACGAAAGAAATACACCATGGATTATGGAACTCCACCATGATACTATTATTAACCTCGGTAGCCCAATTATGCGGTCGATCGACCGCCGTTCGTGATCTTGAGCACACCTGAACTCGGTCAGAACTTGTTAGGTGAATTTACGACCGTTGGAACGACCGTGGTTCAAATTCCACGTAAAGCTGTAGGTCTCTTCTGTAAGTCTTAACGCATCCGGATTGGTACCACAGTACTAAGTGAAAGTTCGGTCGAAGCGGCTATGTAAATAGTTCGCGTTTTCGGTTCAGCTAATATGACTACACGCCAACGAATATCACAGCCACAGCATAGATCCCACAGACTTTCGAAAACCAAATAACACCCGTACTGCTAATCAATGAGCCGTCTCCCGCTCCACCTCCCCTCACCGAAACTAAATAATATTATCTGTAGAAGACCATAGAACTAAATATGTTATATTATATTTCAGTTATCGGAAGAATATAGCGCGACTGAAGAAGCTGATGTACGACCAGCCGAGCAGTGCGCTGGATCGTGCTGTGTGGTGGGTGGAGTACCTACTCCGACATGGCAGCGCTCGCCACCTGCGCTCCCCGGGCGCTGGCTCCGGGTTCAGCTGCTGGTCGCTGGTGGCGCTGGCGGCCGCCGCGCTCTCCCTCCTCGCGCACGCCGTCTCTATCCTGCAACTTCTCTATACACACTTCGTCGGAGGTCAGGCGAAGAAAAACAAAATGGATTGAACCACTTTTGAAGCTGGACAATTTCCGCAACTTATCAAAATACTATGATTAATATACTTGCATATTATTATTTTTATGCAATAATAATTAAATTTCTTTCAAAATTTCAAACATAAACATTTTGTATCGTGGCTCCTTTTCTGTTAGTATAATTTAATTGTGTACAGTATTAACTCATATTTTAAGACACAAACTCAGCGCGATATATTAAGTATACCGTTTCACGTACGAGTGATTGAATTGTTGAAATGGTTTTAGTAAACATTTATTTGGATTGAGACAGTAAGTAAGTACACAGAATAATTTGTTTCACGGCTTCCTAGTAAAAACCGTAATTCGGAAGCCTTAACGGTGTACGGATGTAAGTTTGACGAATGTTATCTTATCAGATATCACGATCGATGTCTGGGATACAATATACCTTCAATAATATTGTATAACATGTGTGCACACGCTCTCATATTGCCGTTTTATTTCACCGTGCACAATACTCAACAAAAGTACATGTAAATAAAACCGATAAATAATAAAGGTAAAGACATTTATTAAATTCCAATTCCCTAGTGTGGTTGTCATTATACTTGACTTCGTCAGTTACCGACGCACTGTAGTTGCCAAAATGATAATTTTTTTCGTTTTTATTTTAATATTTATCCAAAACTTGGCGTCAGGTGCAAGAATCTTGTGTGTTTATCCAGTTCCTTCAATCAGCCATCAGGTTGTATACCGAGCCCTCACTCAAGAATTAGCGAGGCGTGGCCATGACCTCGTTGTTGTCACTCCTGATCCATATCTGCCTAAAGATCGGCCCACAGATAACGTGAGAGAAATAGATCTTCACGATTTGTCGTATGATCTGTTTAGAAAGCGCGTCTCAAATTTGGCGGCGAGTACGAGACCACCCGTCGAGGATTTTCACAATATTATCTTAAACAGCTGTACTGAAGTGATCGACATCCAGCTTTCCTCGCCACAGGTGAAAGAACTTATTCAAAATAAAAGTGAAGAGTTCGACCTGCTGATCGTAGAATCCGTCGTACGACCTGCCTACTTCTTTACGCACAGATTCAAAGTACCTGTTATCGGATTCAGTTCTCTAATGGGCATGCAATACAACTACGACGCAACGGGTACGCCCAACAATCCTCTTATGTACCCGGACGTATTTCAAAAGAAGATCGGAAATCTCACAATTTGGGACAAGTGGGATGCCATCTACACAGATCTGTATCAGAGATACTCTTACTGGAGGAGTGCCGATGAGGAAAACAAAATTGGCCGTAAGCATTTCGGTGAAGACACTCCGGACATCCAAGAACTGGTCAACAACATGGACTTACTGTTCCTAAATGTGCACCCTGTGTGGGACGGCATTCGGCCGACACCTCCATCCGTCGTCTTTGTAGGCGGCTTGCACCTTAGGCCGCCAAAAGAATTACCAAAGGTGAAATCACGAAATAGTGTTTGTCGTTAACATTCACAATGAGTTTGAAATAATTGTTTAATGATCAGATACTTATACAACGAATTATCTCAAGTTTGATAGTTTTCTTCCTAGCACAATATCTGAAAGCGTATTGATGTAAAGATTGTATTGAGCATATTGATATATTTTCAACTCGTGTAATAATTGATTTTGTGACAAAACTATGTAATTCCTCCTTTACTTTCTTTTAGACTGTTTTATAACGATGATTAAATATTTTACTATTAAATACTAATTTCAACATGAATAAAAAAAATATTTTTAACAGGAGTTACAGGGTTACTTGGATGGTTGTACCCAAGGAGTAGTGTACATGAGTCTTGGCTCCAACATCAAGTCCTCGGAGCTACCGGCAAAAAAGCTGAAGATATTCCTGCAAGTATTCGCTGAGCTTCCGTTCTGCGTGCTCTGGAAGTGGGAGAACGAAGAGCTACCCGGGAAGCCGGATAATGTGCGAGTGGACAAATGGCTTCCACAATCCGATCTATTAGGTTCGTTCGTGCCAAGACCACGATTTTGCAATCTCAATGAAACCTGTCTCAAATTTGAAAGTAACGTTTTGAAATTTTTCCATACTGTTCTACAGTTTAACTGTATCATTTCTTTGGTGTATTGAATATCTTATTTAATAATGTTCGTCAAATTCGATAAAACAAAGAACTGAACGTAAAAATGTTAAACAGGTCATCACAACATTCTTGCATTCATCACACAAGGTGGACTACAATCAACAGACGAAGCTATAGACAGAGGTGTACCATTAGTCGGAATACCATTTATGGGAGATCAGGAAAAGAATGTTCAGAAAGATGTTTACCATGGCATTGGCATAAATTTGGACATACATAAATTAAGCGCAAACGGTCTAAAGAATGCTATTCTAAGTGTTATTCACGATGAAAGGTATGCATACCTACATTATTTAAATACCGAATTTATACTGATATTCTTACTTTTCTGTACTAATCCTCGCCTCTCCTCGCTGAGAGAACTATGGAAGTTAATGTCTTATATTATATATTTTCAGTTATCGAATGAATGTAGGGCGGTTGAAGAAGCTGATGTACGACCAGCCCAGCAGTGCACTGGATCGTGCTGTGTGGTGGGTGGAGTACCTACTCCGACATGGCAGCGCTCGCCACCTGCGCTCCCCGGGCGCTGGCTCCGGGTTCAGCTGCTGGTCGCTGGTGGCGCTGGCGGCCGCCGCGCTCTCCCTCCTAGCGCACGCCGTCTCTATCCTGCACCTGCTCTATACACACCTTGCTAGAAGCCAGGTGAAGAAAGACAAAATGGCTTGATGAAAATTACGTGGTGGCGCAAAAATATTCATACATTTTGATATAGCTTTAACTGTTATTATTGTTATATAATAACGATTACATGTTTTATTATCTTCATTTATGCATTGAAATTTTGTTTCTTTGAGTACCTGGAGATGACATCGTTCAAATAGTGACCTCCAGTAATGTTGCAAATTTTCGAGGCCTTGATAAAGTGGCGTTTTGCATTGGTCCGCAATATCATGCCTGACATTCTTTCTTCTTTCTTTGAGTGTATTTCAAGTCATTGATATACTCGTATTATGTGAGTAAGCTACAGACTCTCGCAGCCCTGAATTCCAACTTTAGAAAATAAATTGTGAATATTGTGAAAAACATAATAAAGGGCCGATTTTCATCTATGCTGAAGGTTATAATTTGAATGATCTTGACACTTGATGGAAGAAATTTCCAAGGGGTAAATAAAAATAATACAAAATAAAATGATAATTATTTAATACTTATAGAAAAAAGTTATACCTAAAAATAAAATATTAAAACGGAAGTTTACTTTTGCGTGAAATTTTATAAATGTATTACTAAATACCAAATAGTAGGTACGAATTATTTGTGACTTAGTTAATGTAATTTGGATAACTAAACTGGTTTTTAATTTTATAATAAGAGAGTGTAAGTAAATAATTGATTGTATTTTAATTTGTGTTTCGCGTTCTTGTTATTATAATTTGTAACATCTACATTTACATCTTTAAACAGTTAATTTCCAATTTATTTATGATCCAGTCGGCAATACATTAATTACACTTAATTACGTCAGATATAATTCTGGAAGTCCTTTTAGAACGAGTTCAAGTGAAATTTAAGCTATTTTTGGGTTAAAAATTTAAGAAAAGTTAAGAAAGTGTGTTCAGATTTTTTTACTATCGATTGGTGTATTATAAGGGCTCAAATATTTAATGAAAAATTACTAAAATATCAAACTAATTTAAGGGCTTAATTGATCATAAATATAGAAAGTCGGAAAGAAATATAGTCACTGAACTTGAATTAGTCCTGCAAATTATAAATTTTTGACCAGATTAAATGTTTTTTATGGCCCAAATTAAGTTGATCCCTCGCCAATAAAGCGAAAATGTGTTTTTGTGAAAAACTAATCAATTGCGCTGTTTAGCACGATCCCGCCGTCCCCTTTCCACCTCCGCACAACGCGCACTAGGTAGGGATTGCATCCCTATACCACAGTGTACTGTGCCTACACGCTGGACTTACCACGGATGCGTACCAATCAGTTCTGTAGATCTTTCCTCCACAGAACTGGCAAACTCTGGAACGCTCTCCCTGCCCACATATTTCCCCCCAAGTATAGTCGCGGGTCCTTCGAGAGAGGCGTGAATAGGCACCTGTCAGGCCGGCATAGCATTCACAAAAGACAGTTATTGGCTATTCTCTAAAGTTGTGGTTTTCGAGTTAGGCCTTTTTTTCACAGGAGGACCAGAATAATTCTGTTAGTACGGCGAGAAAGAACATGCAATAAAACACTCCTGCAGAATTATTTTTTTCTCATAATTCCAAATAGGTAACAAAATGAAATTCATAATTCTTTTGTCATTTTTAGGGTTTTGTATCCGGTACGGTACCCTATTACCAGGCCGGCGACACGGTTGAATGTATTGTGTAAGCAACCGCGCGTGCGCATGTGTGTGTTCCGGGGTAGGTGCGGGTCGAAGGGAGCGGTCGGACCACAGAGCATCAAATACCGCGCGCGCCCCCTACTAGAGACGCCCTAAGCGATAATATTTGAAACCCAAAAACTACACGCAGTGCTGCTAGCGCTTCGTATGTGTGTGTGTGCTAGTATCGACACTACACACAAAGAGGAGAAAGTTAGGCACACGCACAAAACAAATGCACACGCACAACACACATATGTAAGTCATAGGCCACGCCCACAGGCTTCAACGGCGATGTAGGAAAATCGCGCTCAGGACGCCTCTAGGAGGGGCGCGCGCATTTGATGCTCTGTGGGTCGGACGAACTCACGGGAGGTGACTCTCGCACAGGCTGCTGCCTGCTGCGAGCTAGCATTTATTTATTGTTCTTTCGTTTAGCAAGCGATGCGGTGTAGCAGCGTTCGCTCGCTGTTCATCTTTCTCTTTCTCGAACCGAACTCGCTCGCTCCACCCGCACTCTGCGTTTCGCTCATTCCACCCACCCGCACTCTGCGTTTACCAACCCTATCGTTCAAAGCGGGCTCAAGCTACATACGCATCTCCGTGCGTATCTATAGATCAACTAAACTCACACGTACAGGCTCGTGTCGCTTCTGGGCGTTAGCCCTATATCTCTCTTCTGTGCTATTACTAAGCCTACGCCGTCTGTCTGTCTGTCTGTCTGTCTGTCCGTCCGTCCGTCTGCCTGTCCGTCCGTCCGTCGTCTGTTCGAGGACTGTATCTCTTGAACCGTAATAGGTAGCCTGTTGACATTTTCACAGAATATGTGTTATTATGGCCGATACAATGGCCGAACAAATAATAAAAATAAGAAAAAGTAAAAAATTCACGGGGGTTCCCATAGAAGAAACCAAAAAGTGTATATGCGCGCGCGCCATCTACCGAATAGATTATGAAGCATTTTAACTAATCTTGACAGCATTTCATAACACGCCATCTAGATGGCGTGAGTGGCGCTAGCCATATCTGGCGATACGGAACCCTCGGTGCGCGCGTTCGACTCGCACTTGGCCGGCTTTCGTTTCAAAGCGAACTTGATTCGTCATAGGGGGAGCGGACCTTCTAAATTTCTTGGCTCACCCAAATTCTTGATCACTATTAATTCGATACGTGACGCTGGAAGGTTACTCCTGAACAAATCGAATCTAGCCCGATTTAATATCGTTTTAAATTTCAATTTATTGCCCACCGGCGCGGCGCACTATGGGCTGAGAAACGGCCTCCATAGTAATAGAAATTTTATTTTTTTTAGAATTAGTTAAAAAATTAATAAGTATGCAGAAGTATTGCTACTTCATGCTTGACTATTTTTATGTTAATATAGTCAAGAAAAACCAATCGTATATTTTTTTATAATTGTTTAAAAAAATCGTTGTATGGAACGGAAAATGTTTTATCATTTTTTTCAAAAATCTTAAGGAGTGTTAACCTCGCTATACTATATTCATATAATAGACTATACTAGAAAGCGAACTGCATAAAAACTGTAACTGGATCGGTCCATTTTAACCGGATAATATTAATACGGAGTAAAATTAAAGTATTTTTCATTAATTTTTATACTACGTTTATGACGCTAATATTTGCTTTTAAATGCTACTTGGTGACATAAAATGTAATTAGTCGTACTATAGAAGATATCTAGAGAGTTTATATATAAGTACGGTCGGCATAAACATAACACATAATTTTATATTAATTTTATATCATACATTTCTACTGAATATTCGTGTTTTTAGATTGGTCCCAATATAATAAAACGTTTTGTACAACTAGGGATATCATCACATCTTAAGACCTCACTCTGCACACATAATGGCATCGAACACTTTGTGTTTTTTGTTGATATAACAATTTACTATTTAAAGTAATAATTATAATAATATTTTCCAGCATTTAAACGAGCATTTCGGTATAACTTCATAAAGTTCTTCTTAATTCTGCATCACAGAATATCCATGAGCATCGTTAGACACCTACTCGCAGGTGAAACGATGCCACATGTCGCGCATTCCATAAAAAAAAGTCTAAACAGAAGTATTCCAGTATAAATGACACTGATTACCTATTAACAAGATGGTAAAAGAAAACTAATAAATACAGTAAGACACAATTATAGTGTAGCAATCGGTTTCACAAATAATGCATTGTTGCAACATTTGTTACTCACGGGAAGAGCCTTGGGTTGGTAATGGCTCTTCGTGAAGGCTTACTACATCCTCCCCATATAATAAGGATATAGAAGGGATACGGAATTTGCCAAGAGAGCTACCATGGCAGGGTGAAAGGAGGCTTATGAAACACGGGGTTTTCATTAAGGAACGGACAAGTGCATAGGAGAAAACGCCTATTCAGTATCTGACTCAGATGAGATTGAAAATTCGTCCAATGGGTCAACATTAACGAATTCAATATTTTCTTTCTCTTCAATTGTTAATATTAAAAGATACTTCATTTCAGCTGGCATTGATGCTTCCTTCTTGTAACTTAATTTAGGTTTTAAACTTGACAGTATGGGTCCGAAGATATTAGGAAATTGCAAAAAATATCCTCATTAGTTGCTTTTCGACAGAATTTACGCGCGTGGAATTCTCTATATTTTTTTAAATCCTTGTTTCGCGCCTCAGATGCCACTTCAGATAGTTTCCCAATGGGTACTAAATTTTGATGTTTTATTTGAAATGTTAAACGTCAATTTGCTCACCACTCGCGACAACTCGTAGAATAATGGCAAAGCGTTCAATGAGTTCTTTGTCAACTCCTGTGATAGCGGCTGCCTTTTCGGGATTCTGGAAAAATCACCTAGCCGTGTTGCCGTCGTTGGTTGTACCTGATCCTTGTTTGACAACGTGGACAAGCAGTCCTAATTCACTTTTGAATTGACTTTGGATGTTTTCCTTTCCTTTGGCTTGCCATTTCTTGAAATCTAATCTATAACCTATATGTAATAGGCACTCCATGCATCTTATCCACGCATGCAATGATGACAAGCCATGCTTATACATTTCCGTGGTCACCTCTTTTTCTTGCACGCTGTCTAGGTTATTCATCTCTGACGGCTTTGCCTTACATATGTCACACGTTTGGCTAGATGTGTCAGACAAGTGTGACGTGATTTTTCCATCTATCATTGTCATGAGCAGAGTGTGGATTACATTAACGTCATCTCGTATGGAAAATGGCTCTAGTGTATTTATTTCTGCATCGATTTCCATCAACTCTTTCTTTATATCTAGGTCGTTTTCTTTTTCGAATTTGAAGAAGAATGGCCTGCAGTAGTGGACCGATGATGGTTTCGGGTTTTCCCAGTATACATTGTCTCCAGAAACCAGTTTCAGTGGGACAAGTGACCACATAAATATGCTGGAGTCGTCTAAGTCATTGGGCATTTTTTGTTTGTACGTGCTCTGACCTGACGCGCAATCAAACCCCCAGCGTTAATTGTTTGTCCTCGATGTCTCGAGTTATAACGTTACTGAGTCTCTTTACTGTCAGATCCAGAAGGGCTTGAAGCTTGACTTTAGCGTGCATCTCATTGATCTGAATGTCTTCTTTGTTAGGATAGCATTCATTCTTGGCCTTTTGAACTTGATAGTATGAAGGGTACAAATGTACACCTTGATCCTGGGCTGAACTCCGTAACGTGTTGTACTGAAACTTTGATAACTTAAAAGAGCTGAGAAGGCTAAATGCTTGTTCTGGCGAATATTGAGTTTTTTTATTATTTATTAATTCTTTCATTCTATCTGCATCTTGATTAATGAAAACAAGCACCGCACCACCGAGCAATGAAATGCTCGTTTAAATGTTGGAAAATATTATTATAATTATAACTTTAAATGTTTACTTGTTATATTCACAAAAGCACAAAATGTTCGATGCCATTATTTGTGTAGTGTAATATCTTAAGATGGGGGAATATCACTAGTTGTACAAAACGTTTTATTATATTGGGACCAATCTAAAAACCTGAATATTCAGTAGAAAAGTATGATATAAAATTTTAATAAAATTATGTGTTATGTTTATGCCGACCGTACTTATGTAGAAACTTTCTAGATATCTTCTATAGTACGACTAATTACATTTTATGTCACCAAGTAGCATTTAAAAGCAAATATAAGCGTCATAAACGTAGTATAAAAATTAACGAAAAATGCTTTAATTTGACTCCGTATATCTGGTTAAAATGGACCGATCCAGTTAAGGTTTTTATGCAGTTGGCTTTCTATTATAGTCTATTATATGAATATAGTATAGCGAGGTTAACACTCCTTAAGACTTTTGAAAAAAATGATAAAACATTTTCCGTTCCATAGAACGATTTTTTTTAAACAATTATAAAAAAATATACGATTGGTTTTTCTTGACTACATTAACATAAAAAGAGTCAAGCATGAAGTCGCAATACTTCTGCATACTTATTTATTTTTTAACTAATTCTAAAAAAATTAAAATTTCTATTACTATGGAGGCCGTTTCTCAGCCCATAGTGCGGCGGCGGCGAAGAACAAGCCAGCTGTTTATATACTTGCTCGCGCCAATTTTTATTGCAATTGAACGACTCTACTCTGCCGACAGCATTGCTCTAGTTCAATTTATTGAATACATACATATCACACGCTGTATCCCGACAATTGGGGTAAGCAGAGTAATCGGAGTTGTGCTGAAGGTACTCTTGTAAATTACAGCACAACACCGACCACCACGTTTAGCAAAGTATTCGGACAAGATAACTAAACTACTCGTATCAAGCAGCAAGTAAGTAAGTCTGAAGACCCACCCGCTGAACGACTCGGTGGAAAGATCGTACCAATGTGAGAGGTGGCTAGCCTGTCGCCCTTTATCATGGCATCTTGTCCTTATCCCTTAGTCGCCTTTTACAACATGCACGGGGAGAGATGCAGTGGGGCTATAATTTTTAAGTGGCCGGCCTTTATATTAGGGAAATATTGAGACACAGTGAAATCGGCACTTTCTATACGGAACACCATGCCAGGAGTATAAATCTGATGTGTCTATTATATTTTAGGGAATATTCAAATTGACAGTAGAAAATTTTTTTTAAACCCCATTACTCAGCTTGCCAAATATAAATCAATGGTTTACTTCTATATGTATACTATGACCTACACACGCTGGTACACTTCGCCCATGTGCCTGTATTGCAGAATCAATTATTTATCCAAGCCTCTGACTCCCCCCCCCCCCCCCCCCCCCCCACTCCCTTCTTTCTTCCTTCCAGATCTCCCACGCATTTCAGACTTACTCGGTTCCTAGGAGTCTCGCTAGAGTCCCGGTTAGAACGGACAGTTTGATGTTACATGTGCCTCCAACGTCGAAATTAGTGTACTAAAAAAACCGCATCCAATCGGTCCATCCGTTTGAGAGCTACAATGCCACAGCCAACAACACACATACAACACACGCGCTAAACTTATAATCGCCTCTTTTTGCGTCGGAGGTAAAAGCTTTTTTTTTATGGAAACTGACACGGTTGGCCATATCACCTACAACAGCCATACTCAAAGTGTGCTCCGCGGAGCCCTAGGGCTCCACGGAGCCTCTTTGGGGGCTCCGCGAGAATACGAGAAAATAAAAAATACACCTCTCCTCTCTGGCTCGATTCAGCTAGATCCATTAGATATTTAATTATTGTTTTTCTTTTATTATAATATTATGCAAGTAACTGTTACATTGTAATGTGATTATTAATACAGAATGCAAAAAACTAATTTTTGTTTATCCTAGGGCTCCGTCAAATATTTCGCTTTCCAAAAGGGTTCCGACACCAAAAAAGTTTGAGAACCACTGCCCTACAACATCCGTGATGTCAGCCCATAACACCGGGTCAACTAGGTGCCATGTCAGTGCTTCCCTTCATTTCATGTCGGCTACACTGAACTGGACGGAAAACACAAACTATTTACATAGCCGTTTCGGCCGACGTTTCGTTCAGTGCGGTGGTACCAACCCGGCCGGGATAAACCCTAACCACCTAGTAAGGTAAGAAGGGAAGGGACCTACAGTTTAACACGGAATCCGAACCACGGTCAGCCTCCAACGGTCGAGCGGTATTCTTCTCGCAATAAACACATGTGTGTGGCTTCGACCAGGTATTACTATTTTGGGTCGCACGCCGCCTCAAAGTACCGCCCCGTACCGGAATAGTAAGACAGCGTTCCCTGTCAAAACTAAAACTTCGTCCTCGAAAAGAAGAATAAAATTAATGTTGGAATAGTTTTTGTTATTTCAAAATTAAAGCTAATCGTTGGCAACTTTCAACTGGGCCGATTCCAAAACTTGGCTGTTGTTTGAGCTCGAAGCCGGTTAATGACAACAAAAACAATTCCGGGCCGCATTTTCCGAAGCGGGTAGACGGAAAATTTGCGCCAAAATTTCGCACAATTAATCATATGTTGTAAATTGGTTGTACAAGTTCTGCCACGATAGCGCACTCACGGTAGGGGGGAAGGGGGAAAAACACTCTACAGGGCTACGTGGCAACGTTTGCTTGTTTGTAGAAACTGACATGGTTAGGCTATGCAGCCAATGTAATTGTTTATTGTTTCTCGTGTTTAAAATTCGTATTTAAAAAGAAGAAATTATGTAAGAAAGAAGGCCGAGCGGCGTTCAGGTAAATTACAAACGTTCTCGAAGAAAGTAAGTAACAAAGGCGAGGACCGTTACCGTACCTTTATTTCGGCGAACGGAAGAATTCGGACATCTTAGCGTAACCGGAACTGAATTTTCTTTAGCCTATCCTGTATCACGTGTAGTTAAATGTGCGTGTACTAAGTTTCAACTAATTCGGATGATCAGTTTAAGAGTTATGGAGGAACATACATACATACAGAAAATATTTCTAAAAATCGCCAATTTAGTTTTAGTATCATACGTAGAGTCTACAAACACAATATCTCATAAACCAACCTAGCTTACTCCATGATCATCCCTTACAGATTAATTATTAGTATTGATGATTGATCATTCATATGTCAGTAAGTAAGACTGCTCTCGAACTTGTCACAATTTGTTCTATCCGGTACGACTACATCCACGAAGAAGAACCGGCAGGAAACTTATTCAAAAGACGAACTATTTACATAGTCGTTTCGGCCGACCTTTCATTTAGTGCGGTTGTACCAACCTGGGCGGGCAATGCCCTACCAACAAGTAAGGTAAACTAAGGGGCCTACAGTTTTACGGGGAATCCGAACCACGATCAGCCTCAACGGTCGAGCGGTCACCCATCCAACGACGGCGGGGCGCTGGCGCACGGCGGCGCCGGGGCGTCGTCCTTCTGTATGTATGTATGCTCCTATCTATGTGCTTTCAGGCAATATCGATTAATTTGTATCTGTGTGTGGGGCCGGTACATAAAAATAACAGCCCATTGCATCTCACCCCGTGCATGTCATGAAATTAAACTAAGGGTTAAGGACAAGATGCCGCGCTAAAGGGCGAAGTGATTGCACCATTCAAAGCAAAAAAAATTACGAACCCCTGAGCGCGTATAGCAAAGTGCGCACTTGACTCTTGTATAAAACGTCTCGTAGAGTTTCTACGTACGTACGTAACGCACCGCGTAGGTAGTTAAGCCTGCGGTGGGGGTGGGGGAGGGGGGAGGGGGGCGGCTGTTTTTGTGGCGTTGAGAAATTGAATTTCGAGGGAGATAGAATAGGTACCGGCCCCAAACGGTAGTACCGTGTGGGGCCGGTACTTAAAAAGAATATCCCCACTGCATCTCTCCCCATGCATGTCGTAAAAGGCGACTAAGGGATAAGGACAAGATGCCGTGCTAAAGGGCGACAGGCTCGCCACCTCTCACCTTGGCACGGTACTTCCACCGAGTCATGCAGCAGGTGGGTCTTCGTGCCTTACTTGCTGCTTGATCGATTGAATCTTGTTCGAATACTTTGCGAAACGTGGTGGTTGGTGTTGTGCTGTAATTGACCAGAGTTCTTGCAGCACAACACCGATTACTCTGCTTATCCCGATTGTCGGGGAGACATAAAAATAACAGCCCATTGCATCTCACCCCGTGCATGTCATGAAATTAAACTAAGGGTTAAGGACAAGATGCCGCGCTAAAGGGCAAAGTGATTGCACCATTCAAAGCAAAAAAAATTACGAACCCCTGAGCGCGTATAGCAAAGTGCGCACTTGACTCTTGTATAAAACGTCTCGTAGAGTTTCTACGTACGTACGTAACGCACCGCGTAGGTAGTTAAGCCTGCGGCGGGGGTGGGGGAGGGGGGAGGGGGGCGGCTGTTTTTGTGGCGTTGAGAAATTGAATTTCGAGGGAGATAGAATAGGTACCGGCCCCACACGGTAGTACCGTGTGGGGCCGGTACTTAAAAAGAATATACCCACTGCATCTCTCCCCGTGCATGTCGTAAAAGGCGACTAAGGGATAAGGACAAGATGCCGTGCTAAAGGGCGACAGGCTCGCCACCTCTCACCTTGGCACGGTACTTCCACCGAGTCATGCAGCAGGTGGGTCTTCGTGCCTTACTTGCTGCTTGATCGATTGAATCTTGTTCGAATACTTTGCGAAACGTGGTGGTTGGTGTTGTGCTGCAATTGACCAGAGTTCTTGCAGCACAACACCGATTACTCTGCTTACCCCGATTGTCGGGATTTAGCGTGTGTGATATGTATGTATGTATAGAATAGGTTAGCCATCATCACACATTGGGCAAAAAGGCAAACCTATAGTTTTTTATCTCGCTCTAAATAAGCAATTAAAGAAGCAATTGTCAGCCCCGGTAGCTCAGCGGTGTGATCGGTCGACTGTCGGTCGTAATCATAAGCACACCTCGCCGCGGTCAGTAATGGAGTGGTGACCATTCGACCGTTGCAGACTGACCGTACTTCGGATTCCACGTAAAACTGTAGGTCCCTTCCCTTCTTACCTTACTAGGTGTTATGTTTAACCCGCCCGGATTGGCACCAGATATAACCCACTGCATCTCTGACCGTGCATGTCGTAAAAGACGACTAAGGGATAAGGACAAGAGCTAGCCACCTCTCACCTTGGCACGGTCCTTCCGCCGAGTCATGTAGCAGGTGGGTGATGGGTCTTCGTGCCTTACCTGCTGCTTACGTGAAATGTAAGTAAAGGTACCTAATAGTAAAAAACTTGAGTGTGAGAATTTAATTAGTAATGGACTATTTAAAACAGTATGTTATTTTATTTTTATGGAAAGCGCGATATGTGGCCTCGTTTCACTTACAAGTAGGTGACTTACGATGCCCATTGACATTATGTAATGCACGGGGGATTGCGAATGCCATGCCATGCATGCTTTTGAAAAACCCCAGGCTGCTGGGAGGAAATAGATGAGCAGAGAGTGCGTTCCACAATTTATTTATTTTTACTCATTTTGTTTATTATTATTAGATGCAACGCAGAAATTTCAAATAATGTCTTACGAACAGAAATATTACAATGTTTTATATCAGTTCATTTTGGCGGACCAATTATTGTTTTAGACTTTAAAATCAAACTAAAATAATACTAGGAGTATTATCAGAGTGTCAGCCTCGGTAGCTCAGTGGTGCGGTCGGTCGTGATCATAAGCACACCTGGGCGCGGTCAGTGGATGAATGGGTGACCGCTCGACCGTTAGAGGCTGACCGTGGTTCGGATTCCACGTAAAACTGTAGGTCCCTTCCCTTCTTACCCTCGTTCTTACCTCACTAGGTGGTAGGGTTTAAACCCGCCGTGGTTGGTACCACCACACGGAAAAATGATTAATTAAAATGATTAATTAGGTGCTATGGCAGTGCTTCGCTTCGGTTGTGCCGCCACGTTGAACTGGACGGAAAACACAAACTATTGTTATAGCTGTACCCTACGCCTCCTAAGGGAAGGGACGTTACAGTTTTAAGTTGAATCCGAACCACGGCCAGCCTCAACGATCGGACGGTCACCCGTCGGTGTAAAAGAATCATGTTTTCAACACATATTACCGCAAGGTTCCGTTATCAAATGGATATACATTTTCGCGATGGTAACATGTAATTTCAACTTCAGCAGAAGTTGAGTGGAAGAAAAACACAAATTGTTATCAAGCTAAATAATGTTCCGGGGGGGAGCGAACTCGCGAATAACATCAATTTGTAATATATTGAACCATTCCAGCGGCGTAAGTGATTTCATAAAAACTTTTTTACACACGCAGCGAGTAGGTAGGAATTTTAATATGAAACCGTGGGAGCCTTTATCATCTTATGCCTTAAGACGAGACGGAAGTTAACTTTCTCCATACTAAATCGTCTTTCGTTATTTATGTTTTCTAGCCCCCTAAAACGTATCCGATTTGTTTTTTCTTGTCTTAATGACAGTCCAATCTACGTTCCTGTCTTTGTCGGTTTTGTTTAAATGTTATTTATATACAACACCGGAGGTAAAAATTTGTATTTCGACCGAAAAATTTGAATTTTTTATTTCTTGATGTCATGAAGTTCATTAGGCTTTATTGAGTCATCCATCACTTTGGATATTCAAAAAATAAAGATTCGACTGTCCTTATTACAACAAAAAAAAGAATAGTAAAAATCTGAGAAGGTAAAAAACATAAATCCCGAAAGGCGATTTTTATGGAGAATGTTAACTTCTGTCTCGTCTTAAGAGAATGGCAACTTCGCCATTGCGGAGAGAAACATCTTAATATTTTTATTCATCACTATTCTGTTAAATCATTTATAGACGTAAGTACCTACCGAAAAATTTATTCAAGTGATTTTTTTAAAATTGAAAGCGCGACTTATTATGTCGTCTAGGCACCCATAGTGTGTCTAACAGCGCCCATGGACATTCCGTCGTATGCGGGGTTGCGAATGCCATGCCGGCCTGACAGGTGCCCATTCACGCTCCTCTTGAAGGACCCGAGACTTATACAAATTTTGTAAGTCTTTCTAATACCTACGTATCTAGTACATAGATAGAACATAAAGTATTTTAAGATTTAAATTTCGGACACGAATTTGTTTTGGCGAAGATAAGGTAAAAAAACAAGAAATTCGAAAGTAACTATCTTACACAATTGTCAAGTTTATGTCAAAAATATTATATTTATATAAATATATACTTATTTATTATTTATTAAAACTGCTTTACATTACAAATAAATAATCTATTTTTATTATTATTTTAAAAATATCAGTCGTTCTAAACAATTAAAATTAATAAAACTAAATTTAAATACAAACAGATTCAACGTCCTTTAAATGCGTTAGAAAAAAGCGTTTTTTTATCTACTCATTTAAAATATTTTTTTAGTTAGTAAAATTTCGAATTACAACATGAAACCACCAAACATTTTGGGTGATACCTACCTTTTATTTCACCGAAAGCGGGTTCTGTCTGTATGTGAAACTAAAATATGTTTGACGTTGAAAAAACTTTACTACGAATGGATATAATATGTATAGTTCTTGCTGAGAGGACTGACGGGGTCAGTCTACGATCAGATCCACAGGTTGGGACTATATCGCATATCCCGGAGGGGGTGAGGGGAATTGCCTGCTGCCGTCGCGTCGTCTACTCCCTGCTCATGGTGATCCAGTCTGCCCGTCTTCTTTGCATCCTCCAATTATTTCTTCAAGTCGATTCCTCGAAGTTCTTTCTCATCGTAATGGCACAGATTACTTAATAGTTACTTCGTAACAGATAAATTGCTCCATAGAAAAAGTTCCATACCTACGGCTTTAATAGCCTAATGTTTCACGTCGCCAATCGCTGCGTGCAAAAATGTACCTAAACAATCGAGTTTAATTTGATTATTGCTTTGCAGCTGCGGGCAGTAGCGTGGGCGCGCGTGTAGGTAAGTTCCGCGCGGCTCGCCGCGGGCTAGTAATGTATATTCGGTGCCGGCGGCCCGGCGCGTGGTACGTAGTTAGCGCGCACAAGTACATAGAGTGCGTGAGTCCTGGTAATGGTCCTTTTCCAGTGTCTTTCATCTCGGTCCTGCATACATGGTGCACTAACCAACAAAGTGAGCACTGGTTTCTGCCTCCCCACATTGAGCGCACAGTGGGTCGTCTCGTCACTAAGACCCATTATGTGGAGCTGTCTTTTGAGACAGCTATGCCCAGTAACTATACCTGCGTAGGTACTACGAATGGATGCCTTTCACGATGATGCCAGACGGTTTCTCTTATTCTTTTTCATTTTGAACCAAATCTTAACGCGGTCGTCTACAAGAAGCGGCCTCATACTCAGGGCCGATATCTTGACTTGCGCCGTCACCCTCCTTGCCGTTTGATCTTCTTCTTCCGCCGACTCTAGCCATTCCTGGTTCACCCTCTCGCAGCAGATGTCGGTGTAACTGATCGTGGGTCCGTGCCCTCTGGGGCATTTCATGGTCAAGTCATATTGGAACTCCTTCGCGGGTTTGTCCGTTCCATCATCAGATCCGAGATGGTAGATTGAAAAGTATAGCATTTCTTGGTGCCTCATGTGGTAATACCTGGAAAATAATCCATATAAATAAAAACCGGCCAATTGCGAGTGCGAGTCGAACTCGCGCACCGAGGGTGCCTTATCGCCATGTCATGGTCAGCGCTGCTTCATACGGTTTTCAGTAGATGGCGCGCATACAACTTTGAGTTTCTTGTATGGGGAATATAATAAAGTTAAAAAGTATATGTGGAGTTATAGTGAAAGATAGATTTAGAAATAGTATAGTGCGAGAGCGTTGTGGTATATTAAAGAACATAATATAGCGACCAGGATTGGGAAGGAATGTTTCGTTGGTATATGCCAAACTAGATAAAATTTGAGCCTACCGCCTAGTAAGGGAGCAAGGAAAGGGACCTATAGTTTTACAAAGGTTCCAAACGATGAAGCAGCTGGTGTAAGTAAGTATGTACCAAATTTTTTCAGAAAAACATATTCGTTCACGTTGGCCGGATTAGAACTTTGGGCCTTGGCGTCAAAAGTCCAACGCGAAGACCACGCTGATCGACCACCGCACAATAGTAATTGTCTGGTAACCAGTTCAAGTCTTCGATTTTTTTTACTGATAATGTATTGTTTTGCAAGCAATGTACGTCTATTTCAAGGGCAGTAAGGCACTTGTGAAAGATGAATTCACGCGAAACAAAATCATTAGAGCGAGAGAGCGAGCGTGTAAGTGGATCAATAGAAAACGAGATAGAGAAAGAAATTCACTCGAAATACTAAATAAACCGTACCGCGTGGGTTCGGTACTTAAAAAGAATAGCCCCACTACATCTCTCCCCGTGCATGTCGTAAAAGGCGGCTAAGGGATAAGGACAAGATGCCGTGCTAAAGGGCGACAGGCTCGCCACCTCTCACCTTGGCACGGTACTTCCACCGAGTCATGCAGCAGGTGGGTCTACATGCCTTACTTGCTGCCTGATCGATTTAATCTTGTTCGAATACTTTGCGAAACGTGGTGGTCGGTGTTGTGCTTTAATTTACCAGAGTTCTTGCAGGACAACACCGATTACCCTGCTTACCCCGATTGTCGGGATTCAGCGTGAGTGATATGTATGTATGTATGTATGTACTAAATAAACTCGCGTGAAGTTCTGTTCTCTCTCGCTTCAATCCCACGCTCGCTCTCTCGCTTTCGTAATTTGTTTCGAATGAATTGACATTTCGCCAGTGATTCAGTTTCCTAGGAATGGACCAACTGGTAGTACGTAAGCATAAACATTATTACTTATAAATGGTTGTATACCAACCAGAACACTTCTCCGAAAGCCTCCACTAGCCGCACCATCAGGGGCGGAGCGTCAGTGTACTCTTTAAGGATCAGATGATTTTCTGTCGCCAGAAGTCTCTTTGAACAAACAAACATAAGAGAATATTAAATTTTAAAACTATAAACTAAGAAATATGTATGCAATCAGAGTCAGAGGGGTTAAAGCACATGCTCCAAACAGCCGAGAAGGTGGCATATTTGAGACTTCGCCTTGACCATATAAGTCGTTGCTTTGACCACACCAATGACTTTTAATATTGCCGTGAACTAGAGCTTGGAGAAAACGCTGATAACGCTGACTATTTTTTCCTAGGCGTTTCGACTGACCTTCGATGCGGTGCGGCCAATCTAGATGGGTGGGTTTATACGCAGAACTTTTAGGTTTTGTAGCTAGCTAAAAACAAAGAGTTTGTATTATACAAACTCTTTGGCTAAAAGGCGAGCGAAAGGACCTACAGTTTCACGCGGTGCTTTGGAAAGCAGTGTTTAAAATAGTGGTCGGGGATTGTTTTTTCATCGTGGTACTATCCCTGTCTCTGTCACTCTTGTATATTGTCTATGCTACAATGTCTTTGTTTTTGTTTGTTTTCGGTCGTTTATTTTGTTTTCTATTGTTTTAAAGGGTGACTAATCAAAATCAAAATCATTTATTGCATAAATTGTTGTGACTAGTGGTGTAACAGTGCCATATACAGTCAGTCAGTCAGTCAGTCAGCGTGTAAGCGTCCACTGCTGGACATACGCCTCTCCAATTTTCCTCCAGTCCTCCCGGCCTTCAGCGGTACGGAACCACTGCTTTCCGCCGACGTACTTGATGTCGTCGTCCCACCTGGCGGGTGGTCTTCCCACACTCCGTTTTCCTGTCCACGGCCGCCAGTGTAGGACACGGTTACTCCAGCGGTCGTCGTCTCTTCGGCTGACGTGCCCAGCCCATTGCCACTTGAGCTTAGCCACCCGGTATCCAATATCGACTACTTTGGTGCGTCGGCGGATTGCCTCGTTACGTACCATATCACGTAGCGTTATTCCCAGCATGGCCATATACATACACCAACAATTTTAATGAAATTTCACAAAATAAAGTTACAGTAGTAACGTCCGTCCAAACTTACCTACGCATGTTAAAACTAGGTAGTATATTTATAGGTTAAGCAGTTTTTATTTGTTAATTTTGCAAAATATATGCAACGAATAAATATTTTTTCTTTCTTTCTTTCTTTCTTTCTCCTCGTCACCGATCTAAGGCTGATGTGACCACGATGACGTGTGCAAAAAAAAATATAAAACCTCAGAGCTGCTTCTCAGGTATTTACTTAGCGGTCTCCCGACTCCTTTAAGTAAACGGAAGTGGTTGTGTTTCACAGAATTACACCTTTCAGTATTAGGAAGGTTATTTGGGACACGGTGCATACCTCTCCGTGTTTCTTTCTGAAGTGTCTTGGTAGGTCATCTCTGCTGCCTACGAAGTCGCACAACGACTCCACGAGGCAGCGGACCGGCCGCCGCGCGCACCGCGTCTCGTGATCTTTGATCTGCTCGATCCGGTACGACCCTGAAATGCAACAGTCTACCATCAGTTTTTTGTATAGAAACTGGCACGGTTCGCTACATCACCTTACAATATCCGTGATGTCAGCCCATAACACCGGGTGAACTGGGTGTCATGTCAGTGATTCCCTTCATTTCATGTCGGCTACACTGAACTGGACGGAAAACACGAACTATTTACATAGCTGTTTCGACCCACGTTTCATTCAGTGCGGTGGTACCAACCCGGGCGGGTTGAACCCTACCACCTAGTGAGGTAAGAAGGGAAGGGACCTACAGTAGACTGTCTGCACCACTGAGCTATCCAGGCTGACAGTAATCGTGACAAATGGATCATACAAAAGTTTTAATAGGTCTTCACACGGTGCCAATTACAGAACAGGGAAGCAGCGCGCGCCAAGCCCGCTACTAAGTTGTGCTGCAAGTACTCTTGTAAATTACAGCACAACACCGACCAAGGACCGTGCCAAGGTGAGAGATGGCTATCATGTCGCCCTTTAGCACGGCTTCTTGTCTCTTAGTCGCCTTTTGCAACATGCACTTGCCTGTCTGAAGCAGACCGAGGTGTCTAGGGGAATAATTCGGAACTAAAGCCTAGTGCGGGATTTTCAGCACCCTGAATGATTTTTGTACCGTGTGGGGCCGGTACTTTAAAAGAATAGCCCCACTGCATCTCTCCCCGTGTATGTCGTAAAAGGCGACTAAGGGATATGACTCCCTTCTTATATTACTAGGTGGTAGGGTTTAACCCGCCCGGGTTGGTACCACCGCACTGAATGAAAGGTCTGTCGAAACGGCTATGTAAATAGTTTGTGTTTTCCGTCCAGTTCAGTGTAGCCGGCACGACCGAAGGGAAGCACTGACGTGGCACCAAGTTCACCCGGTGTTATGGGTTGACATCACGGATGTTGTAGGTGATGGTAGCCAACCGTGTCAGTTTCCATAAAAAAAAAAAAAAAAAAAAAAAAAAACCCCCCTTCATACGTCAGAACTCAGAGCTCGCACGCAAACCTGTACCCTTATCACGAGATTTAACCTACACCGCGTACTACGCTACGCCGTGTTCTCCGCATCATTGTGTACGGAGAAACGGAGCAGCGCCTCTAGTGATAGATTTGCGAACTTCGTTTCCCCATACAAAATGATGCGGAGAACACGGCGGCGTAGCGTAGTACGCGTTGTGGGTTAAATCTCGTGATAAGGGTACTGATGGCATTCAGTTTTAATGGCAGATGCACTATAAACACTCCTCGCGGAGAAGTAAAGCGAGAAAGCGAGTTAACAGCCCCCGGTAGTCCTTTATTTACGAGCGAACTCCTTTGTGAGTCTCGGATTAATTAAAATATTCGCAACCGTTAAAAGATGTATTTAAAGAGGTCTCCAGGCCTTAATGAAACGACGACGAAGCGCTTAAGTCCTCCGGCGTAAACAGACACCAGTTTACCTTTTAATTTCAAAACACGAACAATAAAGGAATGATAAATAGGAAAAAGTCGGGTCGAGATTAAACTAGAATCTCGCTTTCTCAGAGTTCCGCACTTTAAATTTGGATTATAGGAGGAATAATTTCATTTATACCACGTTAAGGTGCACTTTCGATCCTAGCGGCAGCGACGCGCGCAAGCGATACGTTTTTATTGTATTACTAGCTTTTGCCTGCGGCTTCGCTCGCGTGAAATTCATTTTTAAAAAGAAGAAAGTAAGTAAGCACGCTAAAACGTACCTTTATTTCGGTGTGCGGAACAATTCGGTTTGTATAAGAGCCACATGTTAGCGTAACCGGAACTGAATTTTATTAAGCCTATCCTATGTCACGTATAGTTAAATGTGTTTGTACTAAGTTTCATCGAATTCGGATGATCGGTTTAAAAGATATGGAGGAGAGGAGGATATGTATGTATACATACAGAAAATATTTCTAAAAATCGTCAATTTAGTTTTAGTAACATACATAGAAACTACAAACGCAGTATCTCATACAACAAAGTAACTTACTCCATGACCGGGATGATCATGGAGGAAGTTCAGATTTATTATATTCTATATTTCTCATTTTTACATATTTATTATTAGTATTCGTATTGATCGTAATCAAACAGGTCGCGCCAACTTGTTTCAGTCAGTCGTTGTCGTTCCCAAAATATTCAGATTCAGAATCCGATATCTATTTCGCCATAAATAACACACAAGAACAATATTTCGTTGACACGAATACATATTTCGTATCATTGTAGGATCATAGGATCGTAATCATTGTGGTTTTGTCCCGTTCAGAAATACAATATTTAAGGAAGAATCAGGCATATAGAGTAATTTTTTTATTTTATTTACGCAGAGCCTATATTACGAAATTGTTTCCTCTAATTGAAAGCGATAAGTACGTAGTTTCGCCCGAACGAAATAGTATTTATCACAGAACAACGATCGGGCCACACCGCCCGCGCCTTTTTTGCTCTGTGGTATTTATGGAAGAAAAGAGAAATGGTGGAGATTAGCTTTTGATGTGTATCAAAAAACTTGTAATACAGGCTAAGTACAGGCGCGTCGCGGTCGCTGGTATTCAAAACGCACCTAAAATCGTTGCTACAGTCCGAAGTCCTGATGCCCTGCCTTGGCGGAACTTGTCACATTTTTGAAGCACTTTTAAGTATAGGCAATATAAAGAATTTAAGTGGTAAGTCTTAATATGTTCTCAATTTTGCGCGAATATTTTTACATTTGTACATTAAGTTAAATGTTTTAAATAAATTTAATTATTTTCTTCCTACACTACCACTATTTCACCGTATTTCTCAGACGTTAGTTGATATCGATACGTCCCAAAGATATTTAAATATATCTTTATTATTTCTACTTACTACAAAGTCCTGTTTGCCTGTCATTTTGGCGATAATAAATTTTGGCTCATAAATAAGCCGTTCAATCATAAGATTTTCGATTTCTCAGAAAAACGATATAAATGAATCGATAACCCATCCAGCATGAAACGTCACGTATTGTAATCACTAATCAAATCAATCAGTTATGTAGCCATACCTTAAAATGACACCGTTTTAGGGTTCCGTTGGTTGAAGTCGGTTTTTAACAAAAAAGAGATGTTGAAAGCGCGACATGTGGCGCCGAACCACCCATACAGTGTCTAACGATCCCCATGGACATTCGGTCGTATATGGAGATTGTGAATTACATTCAGTCATTACTTTACAGACAGACATTACATTTCTTTATAACAAAATTATACTAATTGATAAAGTTTGCATATATGTATCAAAATTGACGATGGCACTATACACCAGGTGTATGTAGGTAATGAAAATAGGCAGAGTAGCCTGATTCTTAAGTGTTCACGTAAATTTTAATTTTAACTTAATTAAAGGAGTCGGGGCCCGCTAAGTAAATAAAATATAAAAACTCAGAGCTGCGCGGGATTTACTTAGCGGTCCCCAGACTTCTTTAAGTACCTAAGTAAACGGAAATTGTTTTTAACATTGGGACGAGGATTTTTAAAAATTTTAATTTTGAAGAAAAACGCCATGATTTTAATGGCAGTTTTCCGTCACTCGCTCAAGGTCGCGCGATAAATGCCTACCGGTTCGGGACTATTCGAATAAGCCGTAAACAGAGGGCTGTCGCGCTCGCGACTCAGAGCGAGCGCTCGCACGCACGCACCCCGCGCGGACTCCGTCGCACGAAGCAACGAATTTTGCGATTAGTACCTACCTACTGTACCTACCTAAATTAAAATGCCGGGATCAATTAGTCACTGTGGAAGTAAAAGGACAAATGGAAACTCTTTTTTTACATTTCTGAAAGACGAAGAAAGGTAAGTATTTTGTTTAGTAGCATTTTGATTTATTTCTAGTAATTTATTTATTCATATTAGTAGGAAGTCATAGATTTAAAATAATATTATTATATTGCCAATAACATTAGTTAGATGACGCCAAACAGCATGGTGTGTATGGCCTAATTCGTATAAGGATAATAGTTAAATTGTAGATGATAATTAAATTTATTGATCAAACAAAACTATCACTGGAAGGTTGCACGCTTCCATGTGAGAAACTAATTGTGACGCTAACGCATGCATGAATTTGTTCGCATGAATTTGCCGTAGCTAAATATCGTATCGTTGACAGCTAGAACGATAAAAGTTGGTAGGTATCATCTTCATTTTATTCCTCACAATAAGACAGCCCAAAGACACAGACACAGCCCTTACACGCGCTGAACGACGCGCTTTCGAGATAGAGTTACGGAAAGAGAAGCGAAATGTAGGTGGTTATCGTGGTTAGGCATGCAGCTCTGTGCGAGTCAATTTGTACTTTATCGCGTCGTCGCAGAGTAGCTATTTAGTGTTTGTACAGAGAAGCTTCTGTACGCGAGTACTCTTTTCTATTCTGTGGTAATGGTACTGTACACCGTTTTGATCTTCGTGGTCGTGGGAGATTAATGGAGATGATGTTTGTGATATTATGTTCTCGCAAACCCAAGCCCCAGTCTCAGTGTATTCTCACCCAACGACACCACTACCAGAATCACATCACCTTTTTGCCCATGCCATCGACGCGACGTTTTGTTAGTGCGAGGCCTGGAATAATTAGTTAATTGCCTCGCGACTAACTTTGCCTACTAAACTCGCGATTTCGCAGGTACGGCTAGTCACTGAAAGTTTGTCGCCGCGCTATTAGCTAAACTCGATCTTATTAAGAGCCAGTATGGTCTCGAATTCACTGAAAAATTATATGCACTCAGTGATTGAGCGAATTTCAGTCTTATTAAAAAGGCTTAAAGTACAATTTTTAATGTCAGATTTAAGTAAGTAGTTTTACGAATACCTAGGCAAGAGCTGCATAGCGACGTCGCGTCGTCGATGAGACGGCACATCTTGTAGAGTTTTTTTTTCACCTCTTACAGACTAGTGTTCGCGGCCTTTTCAATTACCTATCCACTAAGAAATTGACAGTGTTAGGCCGGTACTTAAAAAGAAGAATAGCCCCACTGCGTCTCTCCCCGTGCATGCCGTAAAAGGCGACTAAGGGATGAGGCCAAGGTGCCCTGCTAAAGGGCGATAGGCTTGCCACCTCTCACCTTGGCACGGTCCTTCCACCGAGTCGTGCAGCAGGTGGGTCTTTGTGCCTTACTTGCTGCTTGATACTCGTAGTTATCTTGCCCGAATACTTTGCTAAACGTGGTGGTCGATGTTGTTTTGCAATTTTCCAGAGTTCTTGCAGCACAACACCGTATACTCTGCTTACCCTGATTGTCGGGATACAGCGTGTGTGGTATGTATGTAAGAACTTGACTTTGCGTTGAAAGAGGCCTATGGAGGATATTTAACCTATCGCGTACCGGACGGAGGGTCTATATCGGCCAATTGTTTCGGGTTAGAGTAGGATGTATCGCACGGATATTTGTAGCGTAAACGAAAATTAGCGTTTTGATCTTTTATTGCAAAACTACGAGTTCACCACGAGTTCCCCTCGGCTCCCATACCACAGATTAGGTATAACGATTCCTTCAAAACTGTTTGGCATAGAGAAAAAAAATTTACTTAGTTGTATGTACATTTCTACTGAAGATCACCTCCAGACCTGCAAGAACTATTTTATCAAAAATACAAAAAAAAATTATTAATCTAAAATTATTCCCACGGAGGAGCAGATCTTGAGTAGAGAAGTGGATACAAAGTAAAAAAAATTGATTTCGATATTCGTACGGAACCCTATTACTAAGCCTGCGCAGTCTGTCCGTCCGTCCGTCTGTTCTTACTTTAATTAAAGGGTATCTTTTGAACCGCAATAAGTAGCCGGTTAAAATGTTCACATAATACTTATATATCATTATTAGTGTTTTGAGGCGGATACCTATTCTAACAAATAATAAAATATTAAAAAAACCGCATGCAAATCGGCCCAGTTTTTATTTAAAAAAATATGATTGCTTAATTACTTGATTACTTGATTACAAATATAGCTAAGAACCATCCCGATTAAACCAGCTTTCTAATAAAAAAAACCGGATCCAAATCGGCCCATCCGTTTAGGAGCTAAAAACTCAGAGCTGCGCGGGTATTTACTTAGCGGTCCCCCGACTTCTTTAAGTAAGTAAACGGAAATTATTTTTGACATTTTAAGGATCTCGCGTTTTCTAAAATTTGTAATTTAACTTTTTTTTTAAGACTATAATAACCGCACTGCTCACTCGGAGCTCGAAGTTGAGGAGATGTTAAGACTCTAAACAATAAACGGATCATCTCGTCGGTCCATTGTCCCGGCGCGGGAGAACATAGGGAGGCTGCTCGCACAAAGGCTGCATGTAACGAACTCCTAACTTGGCCTTAGGGTGCGGAATTTAGAAGGCCCGTTAGGACATATAGTAGGTACTGCTGCTTTGAGGAAACCACTAATTACGTGAAAAGACGGAAATGGTTTTTGTTTATGGAAACTGACACGGTCGGCTACATAACCTACAACATCCGTGATGTCAGCCCATAACACCGGGTGAACTCGGTGCCGCGTCAGCGCTTCCCTTCATTTCATGTCGGTAACACTGAATTGGACGGAAAACACGAACTATTAACATAGCCGTTTCGACCGACGACGTTTCATTCAGTGCGGTGGTATCAACCCGGGCGGGATGAACTCTACCACCTAATAAGGTAAGTAGGGAAGGGACCTACAGTTTTACGTGGAATTCGAACCACAGTCAGCCTCCAACGGTCGAGCGGTCACACATCCCAGTACTGACCGCGCCCAGGTGTGCTTAACAACAGTCGACCGACCGCACCACTGAGCTACCGAGGCTGGTTTTGTTTGGAAATACAGCGTGTCCGCAGTAAGGACGGAATACTGAAAGGTGTTATTGTAAGTACGTGAAAATTAATAACTTTTGTTTTATGACGTTTTATTTTGAAGATATATTTTTATTTCTATATTATTCTATTCACAGAGACGCACAGTGTCAAATATGACCATAAAATCGGACACGTCCTTTTTATTCCAGAAATTTATAGATTTAGTTATTTAAAATGCTAGAGTAAAACTCCCCCGCCTCTGCGACTTTTAGTTTAGGAGAAATAAAATTTTATTTTATTTTTTTTAATTAATTATTTATTAGAAATTATATATTAGAAATTATTTCTCCTAAACTAAAAGTCGGAGAGGCGGGGGAGTTTTACTCTGGCATTTTAAATAACTAAATCTATTAATTTCTGGAATAAAAAGAACGTGTCCGATTTTAAGGTCATATTTGACACTGTGAGACATGCGAGTTCGTGCGACAGAGACGACGCCTTACAACCGGATCGTCTCTTTCTGAAGCTCGATGTTCTGTTCTCGCGAAATCTACACCTTCTGGCGTCGTATTACTTATTGGCCAGTGCTACATACATACATATACACAACGACATTCTACTTTCTGGAGGGGCCCTCGTCATACATTTACCGGTAGAAAGGTGCGATTGCAGTTCTTCTATATATTGCCAATATTTAAAACAGCGTAAGTGCGCGAGCGCCTCATACATCACGTTACGTTTCCGCTCTGTGAACGTCGATAGAGTAAGACGGTTAAATGGCAATTTGACACGTATAAAGGAGAGACAACGATTGGAGAGGGTGCCGAATGCTCACTAATAGCGCGCCTCAATTCGGACCGTTGTATGCCACTTCCCGATAATTTAATTCGTTGCATATACATATCACACACGCCGAATCCCGACAATCGGGGTAAGCAGAGTAATCGGTGTTGTGCTGCAAGAACTTTGATAAATTACAACACAACACCGACCACCACGTTTCGCAAAGCATTCGAACAAGATTCAATCGATCAAGCAGCAAGTAAGGCACGAAAACCCACCTGCTGCATGACTCGGTGGAAATACCGTGCCAAGGTGAGAGGTGGCGAGCCTGTCGCCCTTTAGCACGGCATCTTGTCCTTGTCCCTTAGTCGCCTTTTACGACATGCACGGGGAGAGATGCAGTGGGGCTATTCTTTTTAAGTACCGGCCCCACACGGTGCTGTACTGTACTATCATAATAAGGAATAAAAATAAAATAGAATGTATTTATAACTTACCACCGCACCCCCGGCTATAGTAGGAGCAGGGAAACTTGATCCCTTGGGCGATCCTCTCGAGGGGACGGTTCCTCGTCGCGGTCGGCGGACCGGCGCAGTCGGAGCGACTGCACTCCACCGTGCTTCCGATGCATGTTTCGCATATCGCGTGCCCTGTTCAGTGTTCACCGCAGATCATTAACTCGATTTGACGAGCGATGGGTCGGTACCATCGCACTGGATGAAAGTTCGGTCGAAACGGCTATGTAAATAGTTTGTGTTTTCCCGTTTCCGTCCAGTTCTGTGTAGCCGGCACGACCGAAGAGAAGCGCTGACGTGGCACCAAGTTCACCCGGTGTTATGGGCTGACATCACGGATGTTGTAGGTGATGTGGCCAACCGCGTCAGTTTCAATAAAAAAATTTAAAAAAGTTGACAACACGTTGCGAGTGCTATATCCGCAAGGATGGTGCGCTCGGGAGGCGGAGGGTTTGAAGATCAATATAGGTACCTACTGTATGGGGCCGGGACTTAAAAAGAATAATCCCACTGCATATCTACCCGCGCATGTCGTAAAAGGCTAAGGGTTATGGACAATGTGCCGTACTAATGGGCGACAGGATGGCCGCCTCTCGCCTTGGCACGGTCCTTCCACCTAGTCATGCAGCAGATGGGTCTTCGTGCCTTACTTGCTGCTTGATAGTTTATCTTGTCCTAATACTAAACCTGGTGGTCGCTATTGGGCTGTAATTTACATGTTTACTTGCAGCACAACACCGACCACTCTGCTTACCACAATGTTTTTATGTAATCCGATATGCGTGGTCTGGTGAGTCTGAGGGGCCAAAGCACATGCTCCGACCAGCCAATATCATCTCTGAGAAGGTAGGTACCATATCGGAGACTTCCCTTTGGATTGATGGCTATGCTGGACTAGAGGAGAACACCACCGAGGCTGCGGCCTTCTTTCATCCAGTACGGTGGTACCAAATCAGTCGGCTACAATTTGAGCCTACCATCTAGTAATTGGCAAGGGAAGGGACCTACAGTTTTACACCGGTTCCGAACGGCGAAGCAGCCAGGTTTAGGTATGCAAGTAAATTTTTTCGTCAGAAAAAACTCATTGGTATACGCCGACCAGATTCGAACCTCGAACCACTCGCAAGAGAAGCCGATGCCCAAACCACTCGGCCATCCGCCGCGCCGCCGCACCGCCTCGATTGTCGGGATACAGATGGGACAGAAGGGGCAGGTAAGGAGGTAATGAGAGCAGGGAGGGGAGGAAGGGTGATAGATAGTGAAAGATACGGGTGAGAGAAATAAGGGGGAAGAGGGGTGGGATAGGATAGGGAAGGAGGAGGACATAGGAATGTTTATAGGAGAGAAGGACGAAGGGTAAGGGTGGGGGGATGAGAGGAGGGAGGGAATGAGGGGAGGGAGGGAGAAGGGGAAGGGTGGGGAGCAAGCGAGGGAGGGAGAGACAAATAATATGAGAGGAGCCATCGTTTAGTTTTAGTTTAGTTACGTTTAAATCGGATTTGCTATTAAACCGAATCTATTTTAAAGCTTTCATAATAAAACATGAATATCCTAACCTCGAACACACTGGAATATTTTACTTCGCATGTACTGGTTGCATTTTCTACAATTCAGCTCCCGGAGAACCACCGAGTTGGCCTGTATCTCTTCAGCGCTGTTGAAGAGATTTCTCTCTGAAAGCCATCGAGTCATTCGAAACATAACTGAAAGAGCTGAAAACAATTAACACAATACTCAGTTTTTAGGGTTCCGTACCTCAAAAGAGGAAAAGACGGAACCCTTATAGGATCACTTCGTTATCCGTCTGTCTGTCTGTCAAGACCCTTTTCTCAAGAACGGGTAGAGGTATAAAGTTAAAATTAATATGAAATACTAAGGTCTACGTTTACTTGGAGGTGTAATAAATTCAAGCTTCTAAGTCAACACAATCAAAAGATACATACATTTATGTCACATATTTTGCTACTGGCAAATAAAATCAAAACGTTAGGGTACTTCCCGTCGACATAGAATCATGAAAGGAGACGGAGATGTCTGGGCCTGATTGTAATAAAATGAGGTCTATCAGAAAAGTTACGAGGACAAGAAATGGTTTTTAGAAGAATTTTAAAAGTGTGAAATTTATTGTTTTACTTACGAAAAAAATTAGTGACAAAATATTTACCAAATTTTTTTCTTCCTCCTCGATCACAAAGTGTCACATTATTTCACTCTAGATGTGTTGAATTGATGCCAAATTTATAATTTTAATAGGGATTGAAAACACATCTTCTCACGAATAACCAATTTCAAATGAAGCCATATAAATGCAAATTATCATAAGACTAAGATAGATAAGCATTTTATTATCATTATTGCTTGCATTTTTGTGACCGTTGTCCTCACAACATTTTAGCTAGGATACTTTTTGAAGGATAGAAAAAGGGTGCGATAGAGCGATAGGGAATCGGTGAGAAAACGAAAGGGATAGACTTGCTCAATAATTTCATTGTAAGTCTAAATTTTGTTCCGTCAATGTTTTGAATTAAAGAATGTTTTTCTATTGTAACAATAATCAATACTAATAATAAATCTGTAAGGGACCACCCTTACATGGAGTAAATTACTTTGTTTTAATAATCGCCAACGAAAAAAGAGGGGTGTTATAAGTTTAACGTGTTTGTGTATGTGTGTCTGTCTGTGGCATCGTAGCTCCCAAACGGATGGACCGATTTGGATGCGGGTTGTTTTATTAGAAAGCTGGTTTAATCTAGATGGTTGTTAGCTATGTTTGTAATCAAATAACCATGTAAAAAATTTATTATCTTAAAAAGTGGACCGATTTGCAAGCGTTTTTTTTAAAGCTTGAAATAAAAGTTAAATTACAAATTTAAAAAACTCCCGACGCACCACTGAGCTGAGGCTGACGTATCTTATCAATGGAAAGGGTTCGTTATAAGAAATACAAACATTATTTTTTGTGATATTAAAATATGATATTACAGAAAATATACGAAACTCGAGCCCGACTTTCTCCGAACCTACTGAGTCTAAAATTTTGAACAATAAATAAGAATATAAAATATTCTTATTTATTGTTCAAAATTTTAGACTTATAGTTTACAGGAAACCTAAACGAAAATCATATCCTAAGCATATCCTAAGTATTAAAGCTCTCACAGAAAACGGAATGACACGGCGGCGGTCAATGTGAGTCGAACTCGCTTGGAGAGGCCATGCGAGTTCGACTCACCCTTGACCCCGCTATTGCAGCAAAAATCATAAATGTGGCGCATTTAGACCTTGTAATTTGCAAGTACTCCAGCACAACACCGACCAGCACGTTTAGCAATATATTAGGACAAGATAATTATCAAGCAGCAAGTAAGGCACGTAAATGCACCTGCTGCACGACTCGGTGGAAGGACCGCGCCAAGGTGAGAGGCGGCAAGCCTGTCGCCCTTTAGCACGGCATCTTGTCCTCATCCCTTAGTCGCCTACTACTTAGTCAACTACATGCACGGGAAGAGATGCAGTGGGACTATTCTTTTTAAGTACCGGCCGCACACCAGTACTTACCTATAAAACTGTTTTCAAAATCCTCGGCCTCTTTCATACGTCAGGCTTATAAAATTTTATTGAATTGAAAGGACGAGCGCATAATATACCTACGACCGATATTTTATTGTCGTTTATCAATTTCTCTAAAACTGCCTGTTAATTTTATCAAAATCTTATATATTTATACCTACACGTGTCATTATAAGATATATAGGCACTTACAATCATGATGGATTTGAAATTTTGGTCTTCTTTGTTGTTGACTTTGGGACTTTGAGACCACTAATGACTGAACGCGTCTATGTAAACGCAGAACAAGACACACCATACGTAATTTTCTGAAAGGCTCTGTGCCACCTAACTACATGTAAAACAGGTTGTTATTCCAAGGATAACTCACATATATATAATGGTAGGTACTCGATTTTACTGACTTAAATGTTATTTTACATGCTCCAAACATTTCAAACAAAAGTCTTACACTTAATCTAACTTACGTTAAATTCTAATTTGAAATTTGTAAAATATTTATATTAATTATCTAAATATAATTAATATATAAATATAATTAATATATATATATTAATTATATTTATATACTTATTTACCAAATTTATTATGCACGCACGCACGCACCCACACACACACCCTCACACTCACTCACATACACAAACACGTAAACATTTAATTAAACTAAACAGGGAATTGTAATTGGCCGTATGCCTTGTATAATAAAACAGGCCAAGTGCGAGTCGAACTCGCGCACCGAGGGTTCCGTATCACCATGTCATGGTCAGCGCCAACCTTGTTCTGACTAGTTAGGAGGTAAACATACTAAAAGTCCCCACCACTGGGGGGTTCGCCCTAGGGGGGGGGGGGGATATAAGGTCCGAAAAAAGACCGATTTTATTTGCAAATAAAAGCAATGTATGACAAAAACAGATGTTTGCTTTTATTTACAAATAAAATCGGCCTCTTTTCGGACATTATATCTCAACAACGATTGAGAATTGGTAAAAAGTTTATATATCAAAGTTGTAGAGAATTTTATCGCCTCTTATTCCGTAATTGAATAGTTTTTCCTATGATGCACCGTTTTCGAGATATATGCGAAAAATCGAAAAATGGGACCTTCTCTGTGTCCACCTAGCCGGGGGGCGTCCCACGCTACGTTTGCTTGTACGTGGCCTCCATTCGAGCACCCGTCTACCCCATCGGTTGTCGGGTCTACGACAGATGTGCCCAGCCCACTGCCACTTCAGCTTGCTTATTTTCTTAGCAATGTCGTCTACCTTAGTTCTTTGACGTATCACGTCGTTACGGATTTTATCGGTCAAAGAAATGCCGAGCATTGCTCTTTCCATAGCTCGCTGAGCGACTTTAAATTTGTGGACCAGGCCCATCGTCAGGGTCCACGTTTCCGCTCCGTACGTCATTACCGGCAGAACGCACTGATTGAAGACCTTCGTCTTCAATGACTGTGGGATGGAGGATGAAAAGATGTGGCGGAGTTTCCCAAATGCCGCCCAGCCTAGCTGAATCCTTCTGTTGGCCTCCTTGTCAAAGTTGTGCTTCCCTAGTTGGATGGTTTGTCCAAGATAGACATAGTTCTGCACAACTTCGAGGGTCGCCTCTCCAACTGTTACGTGCCCCGGGACGACGTGTTCGTTGAACATGACTTTCGTCTTGTCCAAATTCATCCCGAGGCCGACTCGGCGGGAGGCGACATTGAGGCCGTTCAGCATGTGATTCAGCTCCTCCAGCGATTCGCCTATCACGACTATGTCATCCGCGAAACGTAGGTGTGAAATGTATTCGCCGTTAATATTAATGCCGTGCTTTTCCCAATCCAGCAGCTTGAATATATCTTCCAATGCATTCGTAAACAGTTTCGGAGATATAACGTCTCCCTGCCTGACTCCACGATGCAATTGGATAGGTTTCGTCTGCTGGTCCTGTATTTGCACGGTCATTGTCGCGGCACTATAGAGACATTTCAGCACCTCAATGTATCGCCAATCGGTTTGGCATCGCTGTAAGGATTCCATAACAGCCCAGGTTTCGATAGAGTCAAAGGCTTTCTCGTAGTCCACAAAAGCGAGACACAGTGGCCGATTATACTCTTCGGACTTCTGTATAATCTGCCGTAAGGTGTGGATGTGGTCTACGGTACTGTAACCCCTCCGAAACCCGGCCTGCTCTGGCGGCTGGTGGTCGTCGAACCTTCGGGCGAGACGATTGGTGAGGACTCTCGAGAACAGCTTATATACGTGGCTCAGGAGCGAGATGGGCCTATAGTTCTTCAACAAGGCTTTGTCTCCTTTCTTGAAGAACAATACGACCACACTCCTGTTCCACGACTCTGGCGTAATGCCACCGTGTATGACAGAGTTGAAGAGCCTCTGTAGTTCCTTGAGGACCGTTGTCCCCCCGGCTCTGAGAAGCTCTGTAGTAACTCCGTCTTCACCAGGAGCCTTGTTATTTTTAAGCTGCTCTAGAGCAATCCTGATCTCGCCCATGTTGACGTCTGGGATATCCTCCGTGTAGTGGCGGGTTAATCTGGCTCGTCGGTCGTCTTTGTCGGGGACTGTAGGAGCAGCAGCTCGTGAGTCATATAGCCGTTCGTAGAACTTTTCGACTTCTGTGAGTAGTTCTGGCTTCGATGAGACAGCTCGACCATCTGCAGTTTTAAGTTTCGTCAGGTGGCTTCTGCCCAGTTGCTGCACGAACACTTTGGAGCCCTTATTCTGCTCTATCGCCTCATACACACGGCGTGTATTGTGTATTGCATACACGCGGCGAAGGTCGCGTCGTATCAGCTTCTTTATTTTGGCATTTTGAGCCCGAAGACCTGACGAATCAACTATTGCCTCGCGTCTCTGTCTCATCGCTTCCAGTGTCTCACTGTACTACACTATTATTCGAGAAATAATTGAATGATAATTTTGAATAATTTAGAAGTTCTTGAATTTTGACTTGTAACATTGTTTATTTTATCACAAAACTTTGACAACTATTATCTCAGAATTACCTTTTTACACATTCGTCGTTTTAGCATGGGAGGGACGATATGTAACTACATGGGAATTTCTGAGATAAGAATATAGCACAATCTTGCTATCTTAATACCTAGTAATATCGTGTTTACAAGTAAATACGAGTAGGTACTGAACACCAATCAAAGGAATTTCCTATATCGAGACCAAGTCGTCACTCTGGTACCTAATAAAGATTTAGGGCCCGGGCAGACGACCGATTCATATCCAACTAAACCGTTGAGTCATAATGAAAAAACTTCCAAAATACATGCAAGATGACGAGGGTGAGCGGCTGAGCGCACACGACGCCAACTCAACCGGTTAGTTTTTTTTTAATGCTAAGCACGACACATGGCGCGCTTACATAAAAAAAATATGGCGCGCGCCAGACTAACGCAGAGGCGTAGTGCGACGGCGCCCACGGACATTCGGATATTTACGGGGGCTGCGAATACCATGTCGGCCGTCTAGGTGCACATTCACATTAAATTCTAATTTGAAATATGTAAAATATTATATTTATATATACTTATTTACCAAATTTATTATACACGCACGCACGTACGCACGCACGCAAGCACGCACGCACCCACTCACATACACAAACACGTAAACATTTAATTAAACTAAACAGGGAAATGTAATTGGCCGTATGCCTTGTATAATAAAAACCGGCCAAGTGCGTGTTAGGTTAGGTTAGGTTAGGTTAGGTTAGGTTAGGTTAGGTACCTACACCTATCTCATTTCTACGCCTACTTACATGCATAGCGTTGTATATATATATGCACGTGCTGCGGTCATTATTGTCAAAAACAAATTGTTGTATATAATTTACTACATGGGAATTTCTGAGATAAGAATATAGCACAATCTTGCTATATTAATACCTACTAATATCGTGTTTACAAGTAAATACGAACCAACCAACTAATCATAATTTGCGCGACCGCCCGCCCCGGAGCAAATGTCTGCGCTCCGCTGATCGTCCGTGTGTGCACCTCAACGACTAAACAGTTGAGTTGGAAAGAAATCAGCCGTCATGCCCAACTCAACTCAACTGTTTATTTGGTGATACAATCGGTCGTGTAGCCGTGCCCTAACGTGAATTGTGACTTTAATTTTCTTACCTTTTACCCAAAGAAATTGATACCACAGAAATGTCATTCTCAAACATTGCTGTTCATTGTTTGCAAAAATTGATCTGCAAGCACTCCATTTGCATCGAACAGAATAATAACTGATCAACTCGATTAGCCTGCGTAACTCGGTGTTGCACGATCGACGTCCGATCGGTGAGGTAACCGGGCGCAGCCAGAACTTGAATGGGCGACAGTTCGACCGTTGAGGCTGGCAGTGGTTCGTATTTCGCGTAAAACTATAGGTCCCTTCCCATATCTTACTAGTTAGTATAGACTTTGACCCGTCGGAATTGGTACCAACGCACTGAATGAAAGGACGGTCGAAGCTGCTGTGTTCGTGCAATGGTTCGTGTTTTCTGTTTTCTCGGGAGTATGTGATTCAGCCAACTAATTCAGAATCCATAAAAAAAAACATATATAAGGTCTTTCAAAATTAGTTAATAGTACGCTAAGGGGGGTTCTGTATCGAAAATAGATCACTTTGAAGAACAAAGATTTTTTTTTTTACAAAAAAGAAATATTTTAAATGTAAAATGTAAAAAAAAAATTCTTAATCGTTTCAGTTTCATGCCAGGAACAAAAAAGTCTTCCAATTCATAGATCTCTTTCTTTCAGAAATTGTGAAAAACCACAATTTTAGTTTTATTAGTATAGAATAGAAAGAGTTTGATTTTTTTTACCAACTTACACGTGTTACATCATAATAGTAATGAAGACTTTTTTGTTACTGTTATGAAACTGAATCGATTAGGCTATAAAAATCAACCGCCTATTTTTTTACTTAAATACATCAAAAATATTTTACATAAAAAAAAGCCCAAGGTCGAAAAAAATGATATATTGGTTTTACTCCCTATATGATACAGAATCCCCCCCTTAGCGTACTATTAACTAATTTTGAAAGACCTGATATACAATACATGGCAGTAATTAATGAACATCGAGATTTAGAAAGAGACCGTCCCTTCCCTTGCCGCTTACTAGGTGGTAGACTCAAATTGTAGCCGACTGGGTTGGTACAACCGTACTGGACGAAACATGGGCGCACAGTTAGCCTCGGCGTGTTCTCCTCTAGTCCAGTATTATTTTTTTATTTTTATGGAAACTGACACGGTTGGCTACATCACCTACAACATCCTTGCGGTAGGTCCCATCGTCCCCGGCGGCCCGTCCCCGCTAACGGGGACGATAACACCGGATGAACTTGGTACCACGTCAGTACTTCCCTTCGTTCGTGACGGCTACACTGAACTGGACCGACAACACAAATCCGGTATTGTTGGCCGTGCCATACCGAAAACTTTCCTGGATGTTTGGCTGTACTAGACTAGAGGAGAACACAACCGAGGCTGCTATTCTTACATCCAGTACGGTGGTACCAAACCAGACGGCTACAATTTTGAGCCTACCATCTAGTAAGGGGCAAGGGAATAATTTTATTACTTACGTATAATTTAGTCTTTGTGAGCATTTGTTCACCTCGTCGACAAAATGATGACTCGTCGACAAAATGATGACTCCTCTACACTTTTTCATGTTGTTACTTGTAGCTATCTATTTACAATATCACCACCAGCCAATTTGCCAATCGCTGATTGATAAAAAGATCAAAGTGCTCAAATATAATGATGTACCTACACGCTTATACGTAAAGCTATAACTTTTTAGGGTTCCGTATCTCAAAAGAGGAAAAATCCGGAACTCTTATGGGATCACTCTCGTGTCTGTCTGTCACACACAGCTTATTTTCTCCGAATCTATATGGTATATAAGTATCAGACAATTCACAGATCTCATGCATTACATGACCTCCGGGTACATTGAAAATGACTTTTAGGGCGTATTCAAATATAAGAAATAGTATGTCAATTTTGAAAAATTTACAAAAATTGTCTAAAATAAAAAAAATTTAATTACTAATATTATTTTTTTTTTTACAAGAAAAATCTTTAGTGCAGTGGGACCGCCGCGGTTAATCGAAATTACCCGTGGGTGGACCCACTACTTCGACCCACTGGTAAAGATAAATTAAATCTTGTGCAGTGGCACTACGGTTAATTAATTAAAATTACCCGTGGACCCACCAGTGGGTCAAAGTAGTGGATCAACGGGTAAACGCCCATCTGCTCTACGTACATAGTAGGTATTCGATAAATGAAACGCAAAATTACAAAATAAAATAAAATAACTTTATTTGATTGAGTACATTGTAGAACAATCTATAACATTAGTATATAAACTTCACCCACAAACCAATTCAAATATTTTCCTAAAACACACCAATCCCACAAAATACTTCTAGAAGTAAAGTTCTACGACATCGTAAGTGACCAGATGAAACAGAGCAAAAAGCATAGGTACAATGTTGTATGTGATTTGATTAGCTTTACCCCGCCATGCCCGCAGCATTGTTCGATCCTGAGTGGGCGAAAATTTCTGAAATATGCTTTGGAGCTAGATATAATTACCGAGGATTATCAATACTGGAGTAATGGAGTACCAATTTCTCGTCGAAAAAAAATTGATTCACCTGGCTGGTTCACCGGGGTGAATTAAATATACTAATCAGTATACTGAATTCACTTATGCACCTGGGTGAATTGAGTATATTGATTAGCAGATTTGAATACCCTTTGGTATTTGAGAATAATTAGCTAATAAATACCCCTAACTGAAATGAAGCTTTATCAGATCACTACTGGAATGGATTAAGAGTAATCGAAAATGTATATTTTGTGCCCCAAAACTTATTTTCGTTCCTTTACCGTGGTACCATTAGACAGTACCATTGATGGTACGGTGGCAATTTCTTTTTGCCGTGGTACCATTAGACAGTACCATTGATGGTACGGTGGCAATTTCTTTTTGCCGTGGTACCATTAGACAGTACCATTGATGGTACGGTGGCAATTTCTTTTTGCCGTGGTACCATTAGACAGTACCATTGATGGTACGGTGGCAATTTCTTTTTGCCGTGGTACCATTAGACAGTACCATTGATGGTACGGTGGCAATTTCTTTTTGCCGTGGTACCATTAGACAGTACCATTGATGGTACGGTGGCAATTTCTTTTTGCCGTGGTACCATTAGACAGTACCATTGATGGTACGGTGGCAATTTCTTTTTGCCGTGGTACCATCAATGGTACCGTGGCAATAATTATTTTGCCGTGGTACCTCATTAATGGTACCACGGATTAGATTTAAGAAAGTACCCCCCCTGTTCCTAGTAGTCTTACCAGTCTACCCTTTTTTCTTTACCCTAAAATTATAGCGTTGCGTAGTACCTATTAAATACCGTTCCTTTACCGTGGTACTATCAGATAGTACCATTGATGGTACTGTCTAATTTCTAATTTTAATGGGATTGTTAGTACGGTGGCGTTCGCCGAATACAGATAATTTGTTCATGTGCTTCTTTAACCAAAATTTCTCTATATAATTTAAAAACTTGTTCATTTTATCATGTTGAGCACTGCATTCAACTTTGATATACTCCGCATCCTTCTAGCAATTTGATGTGATGTCATATGTATTATAATATGTTAGGTATGTATTTCCTTCCTTTTTTTAGATTAGAGAAGTACAAATAAACTTGTCACCTCTTATTGGATTTCCTGTATTGCAATATTTGCAAACCCATTTGTATTTACGCAACGCTATAATTTTAGGAACATTTTAAAATACCTAATTACATTTTATCCTAACGGAATTTCTTTCACGGAACCACCTACTGGGAATAGGGTAAAGAAAAAAGGGTAGACTGGAAGACTACTAGGAACAGGGGGGTTACTTACTTACATCTAATCCGTGGCAACATTAATGAGGTACCACGGCAAAAAAAATATTACCACGGTACCATTGATGGTACCACGGCCAAAAGAATTTGCCACCGTACCATTAATGGTACTGTCTAATGGTACCACGGTAAAGAATCGCTTATTTTCGCATCAAGGGTACCTACATACATGTAAGTTCATATACTGAATATTAAAATTATATGCTTAAAATAGCCCCATAATAAAATTCTTATAAATGCCGAAATCAATTTTCAGTGATATATTATGCAGTCTACTTAGGGTGTCAGGGTTGCCAGGTGCCCGGGATTGTCCCGGCCTAGGCTGCAATGTCCTGTATCCCGAACGATAAATCATTTTGTCCCGGAGAGTGCAATATGTCCCAGGAAGAAAAATATGACTAGTAGTCGTAGCTCCGCCGCTCAGCGAAAACGCTGAAAGTTCGCCGTAAAAATTATAACAGAAAAATATTGGTCTTTAATTTCTCCACTTTATTTATGAAGGACTGATGTCCCGTGAAAGCTAACGTCAGATCTGGCAAGCCTAGGTGTCTAGGTGTCTTTGCCGGATTTCGGTAGGTTTAACGACGACGACGGTTACATGGTATCGTGCTCGGACCGCTGGTCGCTATTTGGCGTTTCGTGCTCAAATTGTTCCGCCCAAGAGTTCAGACCGTTTGGAACGTTACTAAGCGTTTTTTAATCAATTTGGCACTGTTTCGGCATAACCTCTCTTATGGGCGTCCCACCCACAGAGGAAAAAGTCCCACCCTCCAGCCTAGTACCTAAATTGCTACACGGGATAAATATATGAAATAAAAGTATGCTACATTTCCTTCATTTCTATAAGAACGTCCCCCTGTTACAGATATTCTATCTCACGAAGTCCGTTTGGCTATGAATGTTGTCAGGCGTGCACATGCACATTGCTTTAGTGTGCGTAACCTCGAGAGCGCTCAGTCACGTCCGCGACGCGGTCCACGCACACAACATAACACACACAAGCGTGCTTATCAATACACGTCACTACTACAACCAGAGCCAAACGGACTTCGTGAGATAGAACTTCTGTAAGACACGAACCGTCAGAACAAAACTGTCGTAAGTCTGAATTAGGATAAAAATTTATATAAATCGATCGCGTCCATACAAAGACCGAAAACGCTGCGAGCTTATGTGCTGGTAAACGAATGAGCATCAAGATTATTACAAAATTTACTTCCGTCACATGCGTCTGCTTCGCGTGTGGAGTCGACCTGTGCATGTGACATGGTTGCAAAGGCGTATTTACAATATCAGATCCTGTCACACGGCATCAGTGTCATCTGAATCATTAAATATTTACCTGATAAGAAAGATTACCGTTTATCTAGGTATTTGTTATTTTAATCATTGATTAATTCATCAAGTGCAATAAACCATCAGTAACAAACGACTTTAAAGTACAAGAGTAAAGTTGGAAAAATTTGCTTAAGTAGGTAGCTACCAAAGATTTATCGCGTTCATTTATCACCCTAGCTAGATTGTGTTGTTGCGGTGCAAATTGTAGTTTCTACCCCTTTGAATGTCCCATCATCCGTCAATATAGCAAAATACATCCTGAAAATGACCTCATGAGGTGCATTCTTTTTGACAGATTTACCCATCACCACACAACATCGACTAACAATTTGAAGATGTTTTCACACAACTGTCCCACTATTGCCGTCTTTACAATCCAATTGTTCCAAACCTTTCCACAATCTCAAGTATTCTTCCCCAGCAAGTCGTTTAACAGATCTTGATTACTCATGCTGGCGTCGCCGAAAGCATTCCCGTTTCTCTGGACGACGGTCTTGGCACCGGAAATCGACCTTTTCCTGGCCACCGGCTTCGAATCCACGAATTGACTGGTCAGAGCCTTGAAGTTGTTGTTTAATTCCTCCAAAGCGTCATTGGGCAACTTAACCAAATTGTCGTCGCTCACCAAATCGTTCATTTTATCCAGAGTTTGCATTTGCTGCACCAAATGTTCGCTATCGAATCTAGAGGAGCTGTACTCTTTCATGTGCTGGTCGATAGTCTTGGAGCTTTTCTCAATATCTTGCATGATTCCCTTGCAATAATTTTCTAAAGACTTGCCCGATTTTAGCTTCCCCTCGATCGGAGCGGGCTCTGGAGGAGACCAGGGTTCGCCTGAGGCATTACCTTGTTGAAACTTCATCATATCTGTGTAATTGATATCTCCGATAGTCGGACCACCCTTGAAAGACAGGCCGGAGCTTCTTCTACTCTGAGGACGAGACTTTTCCAGTTCCGGTCCAATTTCTTCAACCGACGTATCGGACGAAATTTTTTTAAGGGCACTAGGTTTTCTCGTAGTAGTCTCGACGTTCTTTATCTTATTCAGCAGAACCGACTTCATCGAATTCACTTGTTTTTCGATTTCTTCGCGCGAGGAGGTCAAATCAATTTCCTCTCGATACGCCATCATGTCGGACATTCCGTCTTGAACGTTTTTCGCCAGCTCTATCATAGCGTCTTCGGAAGATTTCATCCTGTTGTGGACGGGCGTCGCAGACTTGCTGGAAGTGGTCCTGCTGTGGTTGGTGAGAACGGATCGTGACCTGATCTCTCCGTCGGAAGTGAGGTTGTCATCTTGGGAGAGTGCACTACTGATGTATCTGGAGTTTTCACATAGCTTCGATATCTGATCGTGCTCTGACTGTTCAAGAAAAAAGACTTTAAATTATTTAAAAAATAAATCATAGATATTTGCAAATATAATCGGATTTGTGGAGACTACGGTGGCGTGTGTGTAATCTATGGTGGTTTACATCATACAGACAGCAGATATCTCATCATAATCAACACGTAGGGATGTGGAAACAACCTTGGATTTAACAACATAGAAGAAACGTCTCACCGATGAATAATTAGTATGCACATTGTCGTCTCTGCCCTGTGAGTCAGTTTTGTTGGTATGTATGGTTCTGCTGACTGGTCTCGGGTTCGGTATAATCTGGTTCGCCACAGGCTTGGAGTTTGGCACACGTTTGTTATTTCCGTTGTTGAGAATGCGTTCTTTCATCTGGAAATATGATTATTTTTGTTACTTAATGCGTAATTTTCCTGAGCATTCAATTGTAAATTTATGGCGAAAAATGTATCAACCCTCACGTAGATTCGTCACGACTACATAGATGAAAAATATTCTGTAGATAATTGTTTTGATCACTTATTTGTTTATCTGTATTGTTGCATTTCACCGCTTCAATGTAATTTTGCATGAGTGCATACACATGTCTTCCCAACAATCCAGTCAATTAAACAATCTTTCGCTACATCATTCCACCATAAGTCCATCACCCCTAGTGAAATGACGTTCAGCGAGGTCCTATACCAGCAGATTTGCGGACTATTGCAGTGTAGGGAATTCCAACCTTTTGATACTATGTTTGAGAACACCATGAAGGAATGATGAAGCAGCATGAACAGCATGAAGGAATCGGCAAACATTCGCTTGTAGACAATTCCACACTCTAGCAATGAGACAGAGAATCTACTTCGAGAGACGTGTTCTCACGAAGGAAATTATGTCAACAAGAAAAAGATTGTTCAGTTTCTCTGCGCGACAAATGCTGAGGAGATAGGTTGGATGGCAGGGGTTGCATGTTCCTTAGAGTAGCATCCATAGTATTATCTGAAGAATAAATTGATTGGCCCTACAAACTGTTTGTAGTGACATCGGCCAGTGTCGGGTTATTTACCTCTATAATAGAAGACAGTTTGTCCGCATTATTTATGGCCATGTCTAGGTCGCGCCTCGTGTCTTTATGCTTTATAATCTCCGCGTGCAGCTGATGTTTGAAGTTCCTGGCTTCCAGAGTGAGTCTGCGTTGCAGCATGTTCACCATCTCGTTCTGTTTCGCCATCTTGTCTGTCAGATCTGCCACTTGGGCCTGCAGCTTCTCGCGTTCCGGAAGATTTCTGAAAAATTTTGTTGATATATGTTCTTTTATATATTCAATCCACACTGACGGAGATAGTACCTACAACTATAAGTGTTTTTTTAAGAATAGAAGCGGCAATTTCGTATAGAGTGAGGTAGTGAATACCATAGCCGAGCTGCGTGAACAGAAAATGAGTTCGTGTAAAATCTGTTTTATGAATGGAAATGGCTAGGATATTGTAACCACTTAACCTAAGTCCTAATAAGGACCTTAACAGGACACTGCAGACTAAACACCAAATGGGCCTTAGCGACACACCGCTCTGCAGGTTCTGTATAAAAGAGGATGAAACGCCCATGCACATCCTTTATGAATGTGAATTGCTCATGCACAATAGAAGACGTATTCTTGGGGGTAATATTTTAACACATGCTAAATACTGGCACTCAACCCTAAGAATATAACTCGGTTCATAGTGGAAATGAAACTTGGGGGTAAGCTCTAAACTTTTGAGAGATCACAATAGATCTTCCTATGTCCCAGTGACAACAGGGCACGCACAGGGGCCATAACTCTCACACTTTAAATCACAATCATAACCGAGCCACGCCAGCTACCGAAGCTAACTCCACCGCACCATAAGCACCATATCACGAAGCGAGCTATATCGCTACATGATATGGTGTGTAACGAGGCAATCCGCCGACGCACCAAAGTAGTCTATATTGGACACCGGGTGGCTAAGCTCAAGTGCCAGTGGGCTGGGCGCGTTAGCCAAAGAGAAGATGACCGTTGGAGTTTTTTTTTATGGAAACTGACACGGTTGCCTACATCACCTGCAACATCCGTGATGTCAGCCCATAACATAGGGTGAACTTGGTGCCACGTCAGTGCTTCCCTTCGTTCGTGCCGGCTACACTGAACTGGACGGAAAACAGAAACTATTTACATAGCCGTTTCGACCGACCTTTCATTCAGTGCGGTGGTACCAACCAACCCGGGCGGGTTTTTTTTGGTACGGTGGTGTCAACCCAGTCGGCTACAATTTGAGCCTACCACCTAGTAAGGCGCAAGGGAAGGGAGCTACAGTTTTACACCTATTCCGAACGATGAAGCAGCAGGTGTAGGTATGCACGTAAATTTTATCGTCAGAAAAAACTCATTGGTACACGCCGACGGAATTCGAACCGCGGACCTCTCGCATGAGAAGCCGATGCCCAGACCACTCGGCCACCCGCCGCTGAGGGTTAAACCCTACCACCTAGTAATATAGGTAGTTATATCCCTTAGTCGCCTTTTACGACATACACGGGGAGACATGCAGTGGGGCCATTTTTAAAAAAGTAACCGTGTCCTACACTGGCGGCTGTTGACAGGAAAACGGAGTGTGAGAAAACGACCCGCCAGATGGGACGACGACATCAAGTACGTCGGCGGAAAGCAGTGGTTCCGTATCACTGAAGGCCGGAAGGACTGGAGGAAAATTAGAGATTGACTTGACGGCGCCGAGCCACCCATAAGGTGTCTAACGACGCCCATGGACATTCGGTCGTACGCGGGGGTTGCGAATGCCATGCTGGCCTGACAGGCGCCTATTCACGCCTCTCTTGAAGGACCCGAGACTATACTTGGGGGGAAATATGTGGGCAGGGAGAGCGTTCCAGAGTTTACCAGTTCTGTGGAGGAAAGATCTGCAGAACCGATTGGTACGCATTCGTGGTAAGTCCAGCGTATAGGGATGCATTCCCTGCAAAGTTCCCGTTGTGCGGAGGCGGAAAGGGGACGGCGGGATCGCGTTAAACAGCTCCTCCTGAGGTTATCTACCGATCCTTGCTCAGCTCATGAAGATGCCTGTGCTCGTCCCGCAGCTGCTGCAGCTCCATGTCTCTCTCCTTCAGCTTGTCGGTTGTCTGACTGACTGACTACCGAAGCTGACTAAGGTTATCTACCGATCCTTGCTCAGCTCCAGAAGATGCCTGTGCTCGTCCCGCAGCTGCTGCAGCTCCATGTCTCTCTCCTTCAGTTTGTCGGTTGTCTGCTTGTACTGTTGCCACAGCTGTTGACTGACTGACTGACTAAGGTTATCTACCGATCCTTACTCAGCTCCAGAAGATGCCTGTGCTCGTCCCGCAGCTGCTGCAGCTCCATGTCTCTCTCCTTCAGCTTGTCGGTTGTCTGCTTGTACTGTTGCCGCAGCTGTTGACTGACTGACTGACTAAGGTTGTCTAGCGATCCTTGCTCAGCTCCAGAAGATGCCTGTGCTCGTCCCGCAGCTGCTGCAGCTCCATGTATCTCTCCTTCAGCTTGTCGGTTGTCTGCTTGTACTGTTGCCGCAGCTGTTGACTGACTGACTAACTAAAGTTATCTACCGATCCTTACACAGCTCCAGAAGACGCCTGTGCTCGTCCCGCAGCTGCTGCAGCTCCATGTATCTCTCCTTCAGCTTGTCGGTTGTCTGCTTGTACTGTTGCCGCAGCTGTTGACTGACTGACTGACTAAGGTTATCTACCGATCCTTGCTCAGCTCCAGAATATGCCTGTGCTCGTCCCGCAGCTGCTGCAGCTCCATGTATCTCTCCTTCAGCTTGTCGGTTGTCTGCTTGTACTGTTGCCGCAGCTGTTGACTGACTGACTAAGGTTATCTACCGATCCTTGCTCAGCTCCAGAAGGTGCCTGTGCTCGTCCCTCAGCTGCTGCAGCTCCATGTCTCTCTCCTTCAGCTTGTCGGTTGTCTGCTTGTACTGTTGCCGCAGCTGTTGACTGACTGACTAAGGTTATCTACCGATCCTTGCTCAGCTCCAGAAGATGCCTGTGCTCGTCCCGCAGCTGCTGCAGCTCCATGTCTCTCTCCTTGAGCTTGTCGGTTGTTTGCTTGTACTGTTGCCTCAGCTGTTTGTAGCGAGCCCGCAACACGCGGACCTCCTCGCTGTGCGAATTCAACACCATGGGCAGCTCTGCGTTCGAATCCTCGTACCTGCAAAGGGCTGATACAGTATTTAGGGTTCCGTATCCGTCGTACGGGACCCTATTACTAAGCCTACGCCGTCTGTCTGTCTGTCTGTCCGAGGGCTGTATCTCCTGAACCGTAATAGGTAGCCCGTTGAAATTTTCACAGAATATGTGTTATCATGGCCAATATAACAAAAAATAATAAAAATAAGAAAAAGTAAAAAATTCACGGGGTCCCCATACAAGAAACTAAAAAGTGTATGCGCGCCATCTACCGAAAAGAGTATGAAGCACTTTAACTAATCATGAATTTTAACTAATATGAAGCATTTCATAAACACGCCATAGATGGCGTGCGTGAGTGGTGCTGCTGACACGTGAATGGAAACTGACACGGTTGGCTACATCACCTACTTACTACATCTGTGATGTCAGCCCATAACACCTTGGTGAACTAGGTGTCATGTCAGTGCTTCCCTTTGGTCGCGCCGGCTACACTGAACTTTTTTTTTTATGTATTCCGGTATGGGTGGCTGAGTCGGAGGGGCCAAAGCGCATGCTCTGACCAGCCAATATCACCTCCGAGACGGTAGATGCCATACCGGAGGCTTCCCTGAATTGCTGGCTATACTGGACTAGAGGAGAACACAACCGAGGTTACTATGCGGCCATCTTACATCCAGTACGGTGGTACCTACCCAGTCGGCTACAATTTGAGCCTACCACCTAGTAAGGGGCAAGGGAAGGGACCTGCAGTTTTACACCGGTTCCGAACGGTGAAGCAGCAGGTGTAGGTATGCACGTAAATTTTTTCGTCAGAAAAAACTCATTGGTACACGCCGACCGGATTCGAACCGCGGACCTCTCGCATGAGAAGCCGATGCCTAAACCACTCGGCCACCCGCCGAACTGGACGGAAAACACGAACTATTTTACATAGCCGTTTCGAACGACCTTTCATTCAGTGCGGTGGTATCAATCCGAGCGGGTTAGACCGTACCACCTATAAGGTAAAAAGGGACCTAACAGTTTTATGTGGAATCCGAACAACGGTCGAGCGGTTACCCATCCACTGACCGCGCTCAGGTGTGCTTATGATCACGACTTACAGTCGACCGACCGCACCTGACAGCTACCGAGACTGACAAGCAGTTGCAAACAAAGTCAAAGAAAATCTAAGAACAGCATAGCGTCATACCAAAATGCTGAAGGATGAACTGGATTCTATTATTGTGTTACCTCTGCAATGCGGTCTCTTGCTTCTTCTGCATCGCTCGCAGCACTCTGTTCTCATTGCTCAGCTCCTGAAATGTTCAAATGTTTTATTTTATTGATAAAATATATTACATTTCAGTTAAGGGAATTGTGCATAAGAATAACTCATCTCATCAGTCAGCCTTGGGAGCTCAGTGGTGCGGTCGGTCGACTGTCGGTCGGATTATAAGCAAAGCACACCTGGGCGCGGTCATTGGATGGATGGGTGAACGATCAACCGATGGAGGCTGACCGTGGTTCGTATTCCACGTAAAACTGTAGGTCCCTTCCCTTCTTACCTTATACTAGGTTTAGAGTTAGGCTATTCCACCGCATATAACATATATTCCGCATAGGGTGGTACCACCGCACTGAATAAAAGGTCTATCTATCCATAATAATAGCATCGCTTACAGACTATCGAAAGCACAGCTTGAGAGCAAGATTAAACATTTTACTAATTGTTCTGACTTATTAATGTGTATCAGGTGTAAAGAGCCTTTGTCAAACTTTGATACGTAATTTGTATCAACTCAATATTATGTTAGGTTAGATTAGCGCCTCCGCCAAACGCGCCATACTCTCGCAGAACACCCCTTTGTGGTCGACAGTAGAGTTCTTTGAACTGCACGATTCTCTAAATCGTTCATGTGTCGCAATTTAAAGGTGCGGAACGAGTTTCCGGGGAATATATTTTCCTACTCCTGCAATCCACGGATCTTCAAATCGTGGGTTATATATAAGCGACATTAGTCCGCCTTCAAGCCAGACCAGTACCTCCTCGGGGTTGAAATAGGCGCATGAGGCTTCGACCTCGAGCACAGCCACCCAGTTCGGAAGCAATAAAAAAACTGTTTAAAAAAACAATGAACGGACAGCAAAAAAAAAACAACTAGCAAGTGCTAGTTGTTTTTTTTAAGTAAAAGTGTTAAATAATAATATTTTGATTCAAGCCTTGAGTTGAAGGCGTTACAAAAGCACACCTGAAAACTGATAGATGGATCCATTTTGTGCTTTTGTACCGCCTTCAACTCAAGGCTTGAATCAAAATATTATTTAACACTTTTAAGTGCTAGTTGTTTTTTGCTGCGTAGAATTGTTTTTCCGACAACGTGTTTTTCCAGTGATTGGTGCACACATAACAGTCCATATATTGAAAACTACTGAACCGATTTTTATTAAACTGGCAATTCCATATCTAGTTTCCGGGAAAATCCGTGGACAAACATACATACATACAAACATACGTACATACTCGTACTCGTAACACCTATGAAATTTGGCACACCTGTTTAGAATCCCACATAGACATAATATACGAATATTGTGCAATTCCAAAGATATTACATAAATACCGGTCGAATTGATAACCTCTTTTTTTTTTTTAAGTCGGTTAAAAAAACCACAACTCACGCTCAAATGATAGTGCGCATCAGCCAGCTGGTTCTGCAGCTGCCTCACGCGGTGCATCTTGGCGGAGAGCACTCGCTGGGTGACCGTCCTGTCGTTCCTGCCGCCGAGCGAGTGGTTCGACGCGAGCATCGTCGACGAGCCCATCCCGCCTCGCTTGTGCAGCAGGTTGACCCGCGAGGTGCTACTGTATACGCTCTCGGCGCTTTCACGTCTGCGGAATTTGTTTTTTTACGTAATACCGCCTTTTGATCTTCATTATCAATCATCATCATCATCAGCCTGTATCGGTCCACTGCTGGACATAGCCCTCTCCCAAGGCACGCCACCACACGCGGTCTTCCGCTCTTCTCATCCATCCACTCCCGGCTACCGTTTTTAGGGCATCTGTCCACCTAGCCGGGGGGCGTCCCACGCTACGTTTGCTTGTACGTGGCCTCCATTCGAGCACCCGTCTACCCCATCGGTTGTCGGGTCTACGACAGATGTGCCCAGCCCACTGCCACTTCAGCTTGCTTATTTTCTTAGCAATGTCGACTACCTTATTATTGCACAATTATTTATTATAATATTTTATTTTACAAAAATATTCACAAATGCTCGCACAACGAATTGGGGCAAATGACAAATGGCATACAAAATTTACGTATGAAGTAAATTTTGAAGTCGAAACGAAGTATGAAAATTTATCATAATTTTGTTTAATGTTTATTTTACTCGAAAACTTCTGCATCGCTCCCTGTATATTATGTCGTAGAAAAGGGAAAATGTCGTGCTAAAGGGCGACAAGTCAGCCACCTGTCACTTTGGCACTCCTTCCACAGTCATGCGGTAGGAAGGTAACAGTATTTGTGCCTTACTTGCAGCTTGATAGCTCGTAGTTATTTTGTCCTCATACTTTACTAAACGTGGTGGTCGGTGTTGTGCTGTAATTTACCAGAATATGTGTGACCGCCTTTTTAATTATAAAAAGCATTCCTGTCAGAATTACATAAAAATGGAAGCTTGTAAGTCATTCATAAGTAAATAATATTTCTCGCATTAAAATAGTTTTATTTACCTTTGTGCAAGCTCCCAAAAGTCCTTGCAGCACAACACCGAGTACTCTGCTTATCCCGATTCTCAGGATACAGCGTTTGTGGGGTGTGCGTGTAATTAAGTAATTATTAATAGTAAAAATTATTCAAAAAAATAAATAAAAATAAGTACTTGTTTGGGTTGAGTCCTTGGTAGCATTTATTCTTCTCTTCTGGTATCAAATTGAGAACTGACATTCCGTTCTTTCCACCAAATTAAATATAAACCTGCACTACTTTTGATTGTTTCAATAATATAGCAATTTGTAGAAATGATTCTAGAACATGGCGGCCATGTTTATTCATTCATTAGAGTTTGGCGGCGAGCGGATTGGCCGGAATTGTTGTGGTGAATGCCGTCGCCATGGCGACGACCGAAATCAATCAATACCTGAATATATTATTGACTGCCAGTACTCGCGGTACTTTGGATTCTAAACCCAATTTTCAATAAGGAAAAATAATAAGGCACGATTCACACCGTGACTGTGTTAAAAGTTTAATTTTTATTAGTATTTTTAATTAACTGTCTCCCCATACTATAAAACTGCCAACAGACAGCAGTGAGGGTGCTGCCAACAGACCTTGGTGAACTAGGTGCCATGTCAGTGCTTGCCCTTTGGTCAAGCCGTCTACACTAAACTGGAAGGAAAACACTAACTATTTACATAGCCGTTTCGACCGACCTTTCATTCAGTGCGGTGGTATTGTACCAACCCGAGCTGGTTATACCACCTAGTAAGGTATAAGAAGGGAAGGGACTTAGTTTTACATGGAATCCGAACCAAGGTCAGCCTCCAACGGTCGAGCGGTAACCCATCCAAGTACCTACTGGCCGCGCCCAGACGTGTGCTTGTGTCACGACCGACAGACAGTCGATCGACCGCACCACTGAGCTACCGAGGCTGACAAAAAATTATGCCGCCACACCAAGTAATGATGACCAGACTGTAGTTAAAATTGTTTACTGTGGTATTAGTATAATTTTCCCATATCAGAGAAGTGTCAACAAATTGCATCGACAGATCGACAGATAGCTTACTTTTTTTACCCGACTGCACGACGCAAAGGAGGGTAATGTGTTTATCAGCCTATGTAATGTATGTATGTATGTATGTTTTTTTATTAATCTCTTAACAGCTCTGGATACAAAGTCCTTTGGAGCCAGTCTTAAAATGTAATTTTTTTCATTATTGTATTTTCTTAAACAGCATTTTTTATAAAATTATATAATGGTTTGTAATTTTCTGGGTTTGTTAAAAGGTCCTCAAGCCTCTTAGGCACTTCACTATTTATGGCTTGGAGTTCACTGCTAGCAATAGTCTGGCAATACCGTATTTTTGACCCATGAAAAACCATGAAACATTGCCATAGCGTTTATTTTAATGGGGGTAAATTTCTGGTAGGTATTCTAAACTTAACCTTGGCAAATTCTACCCCTACTTTACTTACAATGGAATCCAGGTAAGTCTCCGGTATGGCACCTACCATCTAGGTGATATTGGCTGGTCGGTGTATGTGCTTTGGCCCCTTCGACTCAGCCACCCATATCGGTTTACATAAAAAAAAACTTACCACTACACTATAGTAGAAAACAACTTTTTTTATTGCTTCTGAACTGGGTGGCTCTGGTCGAAGCCTCAGGCGCAGCCAATTTCGCCCCAGAGGAGGTGCCAATCCGGTGTGAAGGCGGACTAACTCGCTGGGGAAAGGCTATTGAACCACGATTTGAAAATCCGTGGATTGTAAAAATAGGGAAAGATATTCCCCGGTAGCCCGTTCCACACCTTTACAGTGCGACACAAGAACAATTTAAAGAATCGTACAGTTCCAAGAACTCTTCTGTCGACTACAAAGCGGTGCTCCGCGAGAGTATGGCGGGTTTGGCGAAGGCGAATAGGAGGAGGGATGAGGGAAGCAAGTTTGTCAGAGCAGCCACGATTTGAAAATCCGTGGATTGTAAAAATAGGGAAAGATATTCCCCGGTAGCCCGTTCCACACCTTTACAGTGCGACACAAGAACAATTTAAAGAATCGTACAGTTCCAAGAACTCTTCTGTCGACTACAAAGCGGTGTTCCGCGAGAGTATGGCGGGTTTGGCGAAGGCGAATAGGAGGAGGGATGAGGGAAGCAAGTTTGTCAGAGCAGCGTCCATAGTAGTACCGAAATAGAATAACCTTTCAGCATTCCAATGAAACACGGTATATAAACAAAAACATATTATTATTTACACTAATATATACACTGCACATTATTTTAACAACTATTTTCATTAGTCAACATTTCAATACTTAATATATCTAGGACTATAATCTGTTAACATAAAGGCGCCTAGTAACGCCGACGGCGCAGCGGCGGCGTAGCGCGTAGTAGTTTTCATAAGGTGTTTTTTCATAAATTGCGATCATTCGCATTGGAACTTTTAAAAGCGTGTGATCTATAGATATAACAAATGCCGTCATTTTGCTATAACAATTCCATTCCAATTCTCTTTTGTTTCTGAGATGAAGTCTTCAAAGTTCACGTGGAAGAAAAAAATCGACATTTGATTATAGGTCGGTGATAGGTCGTATAGAAAATGATAAAAGTTTACAACCAAAAACGTGTGATCGATAGACAAAGAATTGTTCTATATTTTGCAGTAGTTTTTAGCCTTTAAATTGATCAAGTTATCACGGGCTATACTTCTTAAAAAATCCACATGTGGCGTTACTAAGTGCCTTAAAATATTATTTTAATTACAGAATGTATACAGACATTCGCTGGAACTTTCCCCAGAACATTTCTCCGCCTCTTTGGATACAAAAAAAAGTTTTTTTCGAGATTTGGATTTTTGCATAAAAAATAATAATTGTATTGTATATATTTACATACATACATACATACATACATACATACCACACGCTGTATCGCGACAATCGGGGTAAGCAGAGTAATCGGTGTTGTGCTGCAAGTACTCTTGTAAATGTACAGCACAACACCGACCAGCACGTTTATGGTAATTTGACAAGATAACAGCAAGCAGCAAGTAAGGCACGAAGACCCACCTGCTGCATGAATCGGTGGAAGGACCGCGCCAAGGTGAGAGGTGGCCAGCCTATCGCCCTTTGGCACGGCACCTTGTCCTTATCCCTAAGTCGCCTTTTACAACATGTACGGGGAGAGATGCATCGAAACCTAAAAAGTAAAAAAAGCTATCGATATCAACAAATAAAATCATTTATTTCCAAAACCTTACTTTGGTCACGTTACGTGCAACAACAGTTTTATAAATAAAATAAAAGGCTTTTCATAATTTTTTTCTATCGAGCGATGCAATCAAATCGTGTTTTCAAATCGCACTGTCCTTATAGATGAAGTTTTACATAATATTATAGTTGAATTGACATATTCATGCTATTATTGATGGTAGAGAGTGTTTCAACTAAGTTCCCTTCGCCGTTATGTTGGCTTCACTGTCAGTGTCACTGTCACTGCTTAAATTTGTGTTGCCAGATTGTGAAGATTATATTACCTAATAATGTAATCGGTATTTTACCGTATAATAAATACGGTAAATACCGATATTTACGGGTAAATCTGGACACATAGCAACCCTCAACGCTGTTTTGACAGATAGACAGTGGAGCCAACATAACGACGAAGGGAACTTTTAGTTGAAACACTCTCTACATCCCTCAGAATGACCACCTTTTGCCTTGTATGCAGCCATAACCCTAACGTCTAGTATGGTAAGGGAAGAGATTTACAGTTTTATATGGAATCCCAACCGTGGTGCAACTAATATGCATTAGAAATATACTTAGATTACAGTTGTTGTGTTGTAATTTTAAGGAACACGTCACGGTTTACACTAATCCTATAATTTCAATATTTGGACACTCAACAACCCGTCTCTATATCACAAGAAAATTAAATATAAAAATATATTTTGTCGATACTGGTCTAAAGTAAAGACCAGCAATTAGGCGGACTACTTTGACAGCTCATTCGACAACTTATCATACTTCAACCAATAGTGCTGTGCGTATCGATTTAAGGCTTTCGTACACCACACATTTTAATAAAAAAAGTTTGAATTAGGTACAAAAATAATTAACACTGAACTGAAACATAAAAAATTTCAACACAATAATAAATTGTTATTACGGAATTTTTAAACGAAATTATTACGGAGTTTTAAATAGATGGCCGTTATGTACATTTTGTTTTATGGAAATTGCGACATGTGGCATCGTTTCACTTACGATTAGGTGACTTACGATGCCCATGGAGATTATGTGATGCACGGAGATTGCGAATGCCATGCCGGCCTGGCAGGAGCCTTTTCACGGCCCTTTTGAAAACCCCCAGGCTGTACTTGGGAGGGAATAGATGAGCAGGGAAGCGGGGAGTGTGTTCCACATTTTTCCGGTTCTGTGAATAAAAACCTACAGAAGCTACAAAACACTGCTTTAAAATTTATATTATTTAAATTAAATTCACGCAGTAATTACAATGAAGTGTAAAAATAAAAACTTTAAAACCTAATTAACAAACTCATTTCAACAAAAATAATGTTTAGATTTTAATTATTCAATGTTCAATGTAAGCAAATATTACTTTGAATTTCTAATTTATACATTTTATACAATTATATTCTCCTTTATTTTCATCTACATATTAAAAAAAAAATATTAAAAATGAAATATCGAATTTTACTCATCACTATTAGAATATTTCAAAACTGGCAACATTTTAACTGTCAACTTTGTCCGCCTAATAATGATTTTTACTTTACAACACAGTTCAATAAGGAAACCGGGTTACACCTTGTTCAACGCGCTTATCTAGGTGATACTGGGTGAGCCTATCTCATACATCGCTCCCGAAAAAACATGTCATCGAACAAAGGAGCTTATAAGCTGATCTCACAATGACTGATGATTGTGTTACATGGCTCACATTATCGTCTTACGTCTGTAAATATGCGAGTGAGGAACATTAGCGCATTCATACCTGGGGGTGAGTGCAGATACCAGGAGCCCATATTTCAACCATCTTCTACTGTCTACCAAATAAATCACACTTTCGCATTGGCTTCAACTTGTGCACTCCTGATACCCGCGTCTCTCCCAGCTCAGGAACTCGGTATGACTTTTTACCTGACAAAATTAATATTGAAACAATTTAAACCAACGGATGGGAGCCTGTTTACGATAGCTCAGGGATTCCTATTTTGGAAAACAGGGATAATTTGAAAGTACTCTATTATGTATTTACAATAAACAAATTCGTCAATTTCTTCTTCTCACGACATGAGATGGCTTATAATACGATCCTTTTTTTTTTTAAGAAACTGACACGGTTGGCTACATCACCTACAACATCCGTGATGACAGGCCATTAACACCGGGTGAACTAGGTGCCATTTCAGTGCTTCCCTTCGGTCGTGCCGGCTACACTGAACTGGACGGAAAACACAAACTATTTACATAGCCGTTTCGACCGACGTTTCATTCAGTGCGGTGGTATCAACCCGGGCGGGTTGAACCCTACCACCTAGTAAGGTAAGAAGGGAAGGTACCTACAGTTTTACGTGGAATCCGAACCACGGTCAGCCTCCAACGGCCGAGCGGTCACCCATCCAAGTACTGACTGGCCCAGCATTGCTTAACAATCAATAGCGACAGTCGACTGTCTGCACCACTGAGCTATGGAGGCTGACTGATCATTCGAAAGTATTCATGTTGACAATTGCATTGTCAACATGAGTCACAACATGTCAGTGAAGGAAGGCACGCACATTTGTTTACCATTTACATGTAACGAGTTTCATCGAGCTTTGCCGCATCTAGTATTTAGTTCGGTGGTTCAATGTAACAACAAACGTGTGACAGTAGATAGGGGTTACACAATTTATTAAAGTGGAACAGAGATTGCATCTTCTTTATGTTTTGTAATAGGCTTACAGCTGCCACATGCATTCTCCTAGTTTTATTTTCATAAAAACCAATATACTCGGCTGTGCGAAGGGATGAGAGGTACCCGAAAAGGCTAAATCTATCTCACCTCGAGACACCACGCTCAGTAAGGCACCGTACCAGCAGAATTGTGTACTATAGAAGCGTTATACAGCTTGTTAATATGTTTGAATAGTAAATTAATTATACTATGCTCTGTTCCAAATAAGCCTGAATAAAAAGTCATTGACCTTTGAGTGCTAGCTCCCTTGCACAAACGTGAAACGCTAAGCGCGGCCGTCTCTCTCCTGCGCCGGTGTCGCGGCACAAGAGAGAGACGGCGCTTAGCGGTTCACGTTTGTGCAAGGGAGCTAGCACTCAAAGGTCAATGACTTTTTATCCAGGCTTATTTGGAACAGACCATAGAGTGTTTGTTGCGATTTCACAAAGTAAATTCACACTAGGTTTTCTTAAAGATCTCTTGATAGATTCATAAATAAATATTTAAATAATCCAAATAAATCATTACATCATTCTCGTCAATCAATCATGATCCCGCTTCGGTTAACCGCTGGACATAGGCCTCCAAAAGACACGCCAGCACAGGCGGTCTTCCGCTCTTCTTCCATCCACTCCCGGCTAACTTTTTTAGGCCGTCTGTCCACCTAGCAGAGGGGCGTCCCACACTGCGGCCATGATTCTATTCGAGCACCCGTCTATCGCCCTACCGGTCAAACATCGTGTATGCGTCTACTGCTAGATATGTGCATCTCCAATTTTCCTCCAGTCCTCCCAGCCTTTCAGCGGTACGGGACCGCTGCTTTCCGCCGACATACTTGATATCGTCGTCCAACCTGGCGGGCGGTCTTCACACACTCCGTCTTCCTGTCCACGGGTGCCAGTGTAGGACACATTCACTCGGCTGACGTGCCCAGCCCACTGACACTTGAACTTAGCCACTCCTATCGCATTCATATATGTAAATCTTGAGCTATTGTACAAGTTTAATAAAAAATTTATGTTATTTTTTTTCATCTCCTCCCTTAGCCGCTGGCCTGAGGGCGTCCTTATTCTGTTTCTCCCATAGTCTGTAGTAGAAGGAGCTGGAGTTGCCTATGAGGGTCTGGTGCGTGCCGCGCTCTGTTATGGAGCCGTTCTCGAGAACGAGAATCTCGTCCGCGTCCATGACGGTCGACAGCCGATGAGCTATGCATATTGATGTCCGGCCTTGCGTTGCCCGTTTGAGTGCTTGGAGAATGTGCTGGAATGAATAACATTGCTTGTTGTAGATTATTCATTCTTGCTGGACATTTTTTTTACGTAAAATAGGTTTTGGCTTTAGGTTTTTGGCTTACGCATATAGGGTTTCAATTTTTTGTTTGAAAAGTCCTGACAAAAAAAGTTACACAATGCGGTAATTAAGCATTCATTCAGAATTTATACCTCTAAATAAAAAATGAAGACAAATTAAAAAGCTGGACAAAGTCCGGAAAGAGCTAAATTTATTTCATAACGTCAGTAAAGAAGTATTACGTGAAAAAAAAAATGTTAATAGAAAAAAATGTAAAACGCTCTATCCCGACAATCAGGGTAAGCAGAGTAATCAGTGTTGTGCTGCAAGTACTCTGGTAAATTAAAGCACAACACCGACCACCACGTTTAGCCAAGTATTCGGACAAGATAACTATCTCGCAGCAAGTAAGGCACGAATGCCCACCTTCTGCCTGACTCGGTGGAAAGCCCGTGTCAAGGTGAGAGGTGGGTAACCTGTCGCCCTTTAGCACGGCACCTTGTCCTTATCCCTTAGTCGCCTTTTACGACATGCACGGGGAGAGATGCATTGGGGCTATTCTTTTTAAGTACCGGCCCCACACACGGTAATAGAAAAGTTCTACTAATCATACTCACAAATTCCGTAATCGAATCGAGACTCGAAGTCGCTTCATCGAACACTATAATGGGCGAGTCCTTCAGTATAGCCCGCGCTATAGCAACCCTCTGCTTCTCCCCACCCGACAGCTTCAGCCCCCTCTCGCCAACTTGCGTGTCGTAACCCTTCGGCCACTGAGAGACGGACTCGTGAAGCTCCGCCAGCCGGCTCGCCTGGTACACCTCCTCCAGCGACTTGGAGAGATCTCCGTAGTGGATGTTGTGTAGTATTGTGTCGTGGAAGAGCACGCAGTCCTGCGGGAGATAGGATAGGTATTGTTAGCGCGAAAACACACTTCCGCTATTTCCGGCCGCACTTTCCGGCCGGCGGTACATTATGTATTTTTTGTTTTTTTGTTTTATAGAGAGCGCGACATGTGGCGGTGAGCCACCCATAAGGTGTCTAACCACTGGCGGCTGGTCCTAAAGTGCGCTCGTGCGCCGCACTACCATACCACGAGAAGTCTTTACTTCACTCAAAATAAATAATACCTTACAACATACTACATTAAAACCATAAAGATCGTACTCCAAATAAATACGAATGTGAATTCGACCTTATTTTATAGATGCCAAGGCACGTTTTTGCGAGTAAACGCGCGCGCCGTGCGGAATATAAATCGCACGCGGGTCTCCCATACTGAATGTATGGGGATCTGCAAAACACCGCTGGCGCGTGAGACAGAAGATACTTCCTAAAAACAGTATGGGCCGAAAGGAGTTCTGCGTGCGGCGCACGAGCGCCAAACAAGGACGCTATATCGTGAATGCCCGCGCGTGCGACACGTCGCGTCGCGAGCGATTTGTTTTGCACGAGTCCGTCTTACAAACTCTTTGCCGTCTACCTCAAAGCGAACCGTCTACCTCGAAGCGAGTCAGCGCGCTCGCGCTGTCATGTGATGTGATGATGTCACATACCCGTTAGCGCGCGAATATTTAAAATGGGATATGGTTAGGTTTTGTGCTTTCTGTCACGTGATACTGTGAATTAAGTGATGCCGATATTTGCCTAAGCGTTGGTTAAAGGTAAGGCTTTACAATCAGGTGATCCCGGGTTCAATTCCTACTTTTCAAATGCTTTTATTTTTATATACCTATTTTTTTGAAGCATTTTTGGGACATTACTACTGTTTTCTTTTTGAAAGCTGCAGTAGTGTTGTGGTCTATGGGTGTATTCATAAAGGTATTAAAAATAAGTTAAAAAACTTGTTTGGATTTTTTTTTTTGCAACTCATTGAGGGTCTCGAGAATATTCATACAAGGTACGTACATAATAAAGCGCAGGCGTTTAAAAAATTCGGAAGTCCGATCTTAAAATAACATGACGGGAATGTGTTGGGAAATTTGGTATTTAAGTAGGTAGGTACTTAGCGCACTACCGGTCACTGAAGTCACCAGCCGCCACTGTGTCTAACGAAGCCCGTGGACTTTCGTTCGTACGCGGGGGTTGCGAATCCCATGCCGGCCTGACAGGTGCTTATTCACGCCTCTCTCGAAGGACCCGAGACTGTACTTGGGGGGAAATATGTGTGTGGGCTGGGAGAACATTCCAGAGTTTACCAGTTCTGTGGAGGAAATATAAGTAAATAAATAATAAAAAAAATACTATATTGTTCAAGATAATGATAAAACCAACAACCTTTAACCATATTTAGATGTATTAGCCATGGTTGCCTGTCTAAAATAAATAAATAAATTAATTAATTAACGTGAATCGGCATAAGTGTGGGCTGGGCACGTTAGCCGAAGAGACGATGACCGTTGGAGTAACCGTGTCCTACACTGGCGGCCGTGGACAGGAAAACGGAGTGTGGGAAGACCACCCGCCAGGTGGGACGACGACATCAAGTACGCCGGCGGAAATCAGTGGTTCCGTATCGCTGAAGGCCGGGAGGACTGGAGGAAAATTGGAGAGGCGTAGGTCCAGCAGTGGACGCTTACACGCTGACTGACTGACTGACTGACTGACTGGCATAAGTGTGTCACTTCACACAGCGACCCATACTGGCCGAAAATTCCCACGAATGTACCTTCAGTCTTAGCCGCCTCCAGACAAACGGAGTAGGCAGAGTAATCGGTGTTTTGCTGCAAGGAATCTGGCATGTGGTATGTGTGTGTAATACAGTACAATACAAACCTGAGGTACAATAGCGATGGAATTCCGCAAGCTCGTGATGTCAACGTCCCTTATGTTCTCACCAGAGATGATTATTTCCCCCGACTGCGGCTCAAAGAACCGGTACAGCAACCTCACCATCGTGGACTTTCTGGAAACCGCAAAATATCAGTAATATTGGCGGCCGGCAGCTCGGTGGTGCTAAATCGGTCGTACGTTCGATCGTCGAAGTTAAGCACGCCGGGCACGGTCTGACCTCGGATTGGTGGCCGTCAGACCGTTGAGGCTGACGGTGATTCGGATTTCATGTAACTGCAGGTTATGCTCGCCTTATGTTATTGGTGCAATAACGAAGATGGTAAGGAACGTACCGAGTACCACGTGACAAATTTGGGGGGAGGGAGGGTTTTGTCAAAATACCACGCTTGGTCACAGGGGGGATGGGGTGTATTCACCCTGTCACGTGGTATTTCAAAATATAGTTAAATTAAAAATACTAAAAAAACTTTGCCGCAATCTGAGACACAAAAGCATTCGCATCGTTGGTGTGGACTGGCACGGCGCGGCAGGAGAAAACTTATTAATTAAACATTTCAATATTATTCTGTTCCATTTGTGCTATTTTTTCCTAAGAACTCGAAGGGCCACTACTGCTAATGCCAATGGGGCACTACTGATAATCCACATAAATACATTGAAAAACAGCAAGTTGTGAAATACTGTTTGAAAACTGGGGGCTGGGGGTCAAGATACCACAAAAGGTCACAGAAGGAAGGAGGGGGACCATAGTGGCCTAAAACCGGTCACGTAGTATGGGTGCGTTCCCTAATGCGCTGCCCGCGAATGCCAGATTGACAGGTTACAATTCTGATCAGGGAGAAATTTATTTTATTGATGGCTTTGCGTTTAGTTAGGAAATTCCTAGCAGGAATGTAATGGAGTAACTTTATGCGTCGGGGGTTCCGTAAATTCACAATGTCTCCCTACAAATATTCAAAATATTAAAACCTCATACATACCCACTTCCGGAGCCACCCACAATGCCTATCTTCTTGCCGGCCGGTATGGAGAAGTTTAGGTCTTTAAATATAGGCTTCCCATTGATATAATTGAAGCTCACATTCCTAAAGTCTATGCTGGCCGTCGAAGCGTCCACCACCAGCCGCGCGGCCTTATCCTTTTCCTGTAACACAGATTTCAACATACTCTTTACATTTATCTTCTTTTTTTTAATTATGGAAACTGCATAGTGGACCTATCCAAGTAGGAAGGTCCGCTATCAAAATGTAGAGTTTGGCCCACTACTGGGGTCAATTCTCTGAAAGCCACAACAGTAGTCAGAAAATCTGCTAAAAGTAAAAAAAAAAAAAAACTGATCGCAGATGGAACAATAACAAAAAAAAAAAAAAAAATTGAAACTGACACGGTTGGCTACATCACCTACAACATCCGTGATGTCAGCCAATAACACCGGGTGAACTTGGTGCCACGTCAGGGCTTCCCTTCGGTCGTGCCGGCTACACTGAACTGGACGGTAAACACAAACTATTTACATAGCCGTTTCGACCGACCTTTCATTCAGTGCGGTGGTATCAACCCGGGCGGGTTAAACCCAACCACCTAGTAATATAAGAAGGGAGTCATATCCCTTAGTCGCCTTTTAAGACATTGCTGTTTTGTGGAATCTAAAATGGACAGTCAATGTGTGTGTATGCGTTCACTGCTGGACATAGCCTGTCAGATTTTCCTCCAGTCCTCCCGGACTTCGAAACCTCTGCTTTCCGCCGACGTACTTGTTGTCTGCGTCGCACCTGGAGGGTGGACTTCCCGCACTCTGTATTCCTGTCCACGGCCTAAAGTGGAGATGGAATAAAAACGAGGCTAGCCAAAGAATACAATCTCGGAAAATGGATAATGACGGCAAACGACAGAGCAAGTTGGAGGGAACTGGAGGAGGCATTCACCGTGGACCAGCTAAACAAATATGTTTTACCTTAATGGCCAATGAATGTTATATAATGTTGTTCATTAGACAGATGCAAAGCCGAAAATGAGAAAAAATATGTCCCAACGAGGATTCAAACTCTGGCATGAGCAGCCAATGTGTTACAGATTTCTCCACTGAATTGATGAGGTATTCTCTCAAAATTTCGAACAGTTGCATCTTCTACAGTGTGACGCAAGCTCCTGCATTATACCAACTTGCACAATTCCATATTGACGTATGTTTTCTCTTTATTTTCGGCTTTGCATCTCATATTGCAACTAACATTCAAAAAATATTATTAAGTTTGGTTCAACAAAAAATTTTTTTTTATTTATTATTTACATCTCTGATTTAAGGTTATATGAAGTAGACATACTGAGGATTTGAGAATCGGAATCGACATATTGAAATAAAGAATAAGTATTTAAATGTGCCATCATTACAGCAGAGGAGTGATGACATTTTCATTTGTGTTGACAGCTGTCGGTAGTTCACCTACCGCCGCGTCACCTGCCGCTCGTCATTACCTTGATCTTGGACTGTACGCTCATGAGCGTGAACATGGTCTGCGTGTCGACGAGCGCCTGCCGCACCTCGCGGTACACCGACCCTGGAAGCCGAGCGGGATGGACAGCTGGAACAGCAGCCCGTTCACCATCACCAGGTCGCCCACCGTCATGTTACCTGCCGCTCGTCATTACCTTGATCTTGGACTGTACGCTCATGAGCGTGAACATGGTCTGCATGTCGACGAGCGCCTGCCGCACCTCGCGGTACACCGAGCCCAGGAAGCCGAGCGGGATGGACAGCTGGAACAGCAGCCCGTTCACCATCACCAGGTCGCCCACCGTCATGTTACCTGCACGTCGACAAGTTTGTCAAATACTTTTAGATTGAAGAGTTTTTTTATAGACAGCCGGCACGGACGGCCGTGCCTGAAACTTAAACGGAAGATCATAACACCACTATTCGAGAAAGCAAGCTCAGGGAGGCGCCACAAGACAGTCTACCCACTCAACAGACATTTGTTCATAACAGGTTCATTCATTCATTACCAGTGATCGATAGGCGTAGGTAGTGCTATTGCCGGGATTTAGTGACCGTTATCTTAACATTCCTTAACGTAAGTTACCTAGTCCACCTTAGGTTTTATTTCTGTGATCACTGTTCATTATCGACAGCCCCCTACACAGAGGATACATGGAGGAGGACAACACAGCTGTCCACATGTTCCTGGGGTGCCTGAAGGCGGCGAATGAAGGCCTGCAATTTCCTGTCAATGTGGGAACTGCTCCTGGAGCGCGAAAGCGACGAAGAAGGGTGTTCCATTTCATGTAGGAATGTACAACGGTACAACTATTTTGAGGTGTCAGTGGGGAGAACGCCCCCCGAACACAAGAGGCTGGGCAGCAAACAACAACAATAACAACACCTTAACTATAGCCAACATCCGTTAGAAGATGGAAACAGAAGTAGAACATATTAATGAATGTCCTTCTAACCTAACGGAAACAGAGTCACCCCTCATGTGTTGAACTCCGTGCGCGTCGGAGATATTCACGGCCGCGATTCGTTAGGCAAAGAGAGAAAAACATTGTTTTCCTAAAAAAAATCATAAACTTTAGCATGGTTGTAATCGTTACAAAATTTCCTATAAATGTATTGTACCTTACAGTGCACCTTTGTTTTGATTCCAAATTGTGAGTTGAACATTGCATGAACATTTTACCTCACATAAGTCTTTTCGATTGCACACACTCGCGAATGGATAAAAACCTCCAATAATAAACATATTCATTTTCTTGTATTCTTTAGAATTTATACACAAACACAACAAACTAATGACTAAAAACTCCAAACATTATTTTAATTTGAGGCGGTGGCGTGAAAATTTGTGTGCGAAAATGGCGTCCAGAGTTGTTTTGTCAGAGGGTGTCACCGTGTCTGAAAAACAAGTGAGAAATCTTTATCTAATATTTATTGAACACACAACATTAACAAAAATAATTAAATCTAGACGTAAAAATAACTAAATTAACTATAAAGCTTCTCAACCGAAGCAAGAAAACACTTCCTGACTAACAGAATCGTAAACAGCTGGAATAAACTGCCCGAGGAAGTTATTGAAGCACCCTCAATAAACACATTCAAAAATAGGCTTGACAAGTACTCAAAAAGCGAAGAAATATAACAAATAGCAACACCAGTGATCATCATAGACATGAACCCATCAGCATATTAAGCTGCTATTTCATTAACAAATAATAATAATAATCCCGTCTAGTGCCCCCGCTACCGGTGGTGCAGTGCACCGATGAGGCGACGCGCGCGCGAAGATGAAGACGTTTAAAAGAGCTGCGCGACGACGTCGCCGTGCAGTCCGGCGGATACGGAGCTCTCCGAGATGGGGGTGGTGGTGGCCTACGTGTCTAGTACCACCACCTATCGCTCATAGATTGCCTCGCGTCGTCTCGGAGAGCTCCGTAGCCACGGCCTGCACCCGCCGGCGTGCTTGGAGGCTTGCCTCCCTCCGCCGGCGTTATTACCGTTTTTATTTATTTGTTTGTATTACTTTTGTGTATTTTTATTACTTTTTATAGTTATAATGTATGTAAAATTAATATAAATGTATATTAAAAATGTGAAATAAAGAATATAAATAATAATAAAAATAAATCTAACTATAAATAAAAATAGTCGTCCATAGGGACCATAAGCATGGTCCCCATCACTGAAGCGGCGTTCCCCCTCTGGATCGCCAGGCTGATCCGCTGGTTGAAAAATCTGTTTTGTTGCTTGACATTTTCGTTCTAACTGAAAACGTACCGTTAACAATTTCCTTTGCCGCCATAATCATGATCAAGCTGAGCCCGGCGCTGAAGATGGCGTGCTGTCCGAAGTTCAGCAGCGCCAGGCTGGACGCCGTCTTCAGTGAGGCCTCCTCGTATTTCTTCAAGCTTATGTCGTATTTTTCGAGCTCATATTTTTCGTTGTTGAAGTACTGAAAATTTTTCAAAAAATATTTATAGTACATACATACATACATATCACTCACGCTGAATCCCGAAAATCGGGGTAAGAAGAGTAATCGGCGTTGTGCTGCAATAACTCTGGTTAATTACAGCACAACACCAAGCACCACCCGGAAGAAAAGACAATTTCACCCTCCAGCTAGGAAGTATGTAATACGGCTTGTACAGTACGCGGCAGTAAATAATGCACATCGGGCTTTAGAAAGAGACAATCCGGTTGTAGAGCGTCGTCCCTGTCGCACAGAGATGTGCGAGTTAGTGCGACAGAGACAACGCTCTACAACCGGATTGTCTTTCTAAAGCCTGATGTGCATTATTTACTGCCGCGTAGGTGAACTAATACAAACATACATACCACACGGTGTATCCCGACAATGGGGGTAAGCAAATCAATCGGTGTTGTGCTGCAAGGAGTCTGGTAAATAGCAGCACAACACCGACCACCACGTTTCTCAAAGTATTAGGACAACATAACTATCGAGAAGCAAATTTTACCCCCAAAATCTAAATTCATTCATTTACGCTCTATACGACCGTGATTGGGTCATCAAACTCTATGTTATAAGGGTTCCGTTTTGTCCTCTTTTTAAGTATGGAACCCTAAAAATAGGAATATTAAATAATATACATAAGTAAATTTCACAAAATCATTACACACGAAAACAGCTACCTTGACAGTCTCATAGTTAATGAGGGAATCAATGGCCTTGTTGCCGGCCTCGTTCTCCGCTCTGTTCATGAAAACTCTGAACTTGGTCCTCCACTGTGTGATGGCGAGCGTGTATACACCGTACACACCAACACAACCAAACGCCAGACCTGAAAGTAGAAAAATACTATGAATGAATAAATTCACCAGTGTCGTAGGTGATGTAGCCAACCGTGTCAGGATTAGGCTTGCCACGTGCCCGGGATTTCAGGGATTGTCCCGGGCCAGGCTCTAATGTCCCGTGTCCTGGGCGAAGGATCATTTTGTCCCGGAGAGTGCAAGTTGTCCCGGGAAGAAAAATATGTGTACACATGACATGACTTCGAAGTCGCGCAAAGAATTCGGCACAGAGTGGAATCGGGGTCGATGCCGATACGATATACAATCCGATATGCACGAGTAGTGGCGGCTGGTGACTTCAGTGACCGGTAGTGCGCTAAGTACCTACCTACTTAAATACCAAATTACCCAACACATTCCCAATGTTATTTTAAGATCGAGACTTCCGAATTTTTTAAACGCCTGCTTTGTATTATGTACGTACCTAGTATGAATATTCTCAAGCACTCAATGAGTTGCACGAGCGCACTTTAGGACCAGCCGCCAGTGATAGGCGATATAGTCTTTAGGTTCATCACCCAGATGTGCTACTAACACCAAAGTGTTACTCCAAAAGTTCTCCTACTTAACTCACCAGCAAAGGCCAATCCTCCTTTGAGTCCCAGTATAGCTGACACCATGGTCAGCTCAAATATAGTTGGCACCACGTTGAACACCATCGCAGTGAGCACGAAGTTTATCGCTCTCGAACCTCGGTCTATCGTCTGAAATTATTTTAAGATAAGAACCTGTCAGCTTCGGTAGCTCAGTGGTGAGATGGGTCGACTGTCGATCGTGATCAAGCACACCTGGGCGCGGTCAGTGCTTGGATGGTGACGGTTCGGATTCCACGTAAAACGTAGATCCCAGCTTCCTTTCTTACCCTACTAGGTGGTAGGATTTAACCCGTCCGGGTTGATACCACCACACTGAATGAAAGGTCGGTTGAAACGGCTATGTAAATAGTTTAAATTTTCCATCCAGTTCAGTGTAGCCAGCACGACCAAAGGAGGAAGCACCTTGACATAGTACCTAGTTCACTTAGGTGTTATGGGCTGACATCGCGGATGTTGCAGGTGATCTAGCCAACCGTGTTAGTTTCCATAAAAACTATGTAAATTGTTTATCAAATTTCAACATGGTAAGATCAACCGTTTAGTTAGATGTTATGACTACGTGACAGATAGGCGGACAGACGCACCAGACACACCATCACGTTGAGTTTCCCCTCTTTATTAATAACTTGACTGAACCCTATGTTCTTTGTTTAGTATTTTTTGACTTCATATTTTTATTTTTTTGCTTAGATATAGTATGTTATATTTAACATAATTAAACCTTAGTGTGTAAGCTACTTATACTAAAAAAAAAGCTCTGTAAGGTTTCTTACCCGGTTCTTCCTTATAGATTGCACTGCTGAACGGGACATGACAAAAAAAAAAATTATGACGAACCATACTGAATATGCATAATGTCTCAATGAAATATTGTTATTGTTGTGTGTTCTTTATGGCGAAATAAATATCTGAATCTGAATCTTTGGGAACATAAAAAAACGGAAAAACAACAACTTGCCTTAGAGAGGGCCCCAGTCTGCCTGGCGAGATGGAAGCCCAGATCCAGGTTGTGCAAGTGCGTGAACACGTTGCATGCCAACCTGCGTATGGAGTGTTGAGCGACACGAGCGAACACCGCGTTTCGTAGCTCGTTGAAACCGGCAGCGCCCGCTCTCGCTATGCCATCTGTTGGAAATATCGACAACACATTAATGTCAATCTTTTTTTTTTTTTTTTTTTTTTTTTTTTAAATATTTATTCTTAAAAACACAAAAATATACAACAGTCAAACAAAAATAATAACGTAATCTATTGTAGTGTTTTTTACATTTTTACGTGTTCTGTCCCTTAAACTAGCCCATAGGCTGTACTATAAGGGGCAGTGCTTCCATTCTTACATCTAAACTGAAGCGGGTCGCAACATGATTATAATAATTATATAGTAACTTAACATAATGAGCCTGAAATGTCGTACGAAGGCTACGTACGACATTTCAGATTTTCCATTGTACAATAAGCATTAACAGAAACAAAACAATTTTATTTCAATTGTGTGTATATATGGAGGATGGGCGCGTCACTGAAATAGTTATGTCGCACGGTCGTTGCAGGCGTTCACGATAAAAACTAGAACAGATTTTTCAATTATTTATTGTTTATTGTATAATTTCATCCATAGGTAGGTAACCTACGCTTGGACATGTCGAAAATTCCGCCAGTTCGAAATTCAATGCGAAGAAGAACTGACAAACAAACTTCGCAATTCACAATGTTTTGTTAGTACCTTATATATAAGTATTATATTAAAGTAATTTACAATAATTAACCCATGCTACCGCTCACAAGAACATTAATATTTACAGCATAAGCATGGACACTCAAGAATCTGACTCAATAGGAACAAAACACTGAAACACTTTGCTGAATTCAGCCGGGCAGGGATTGCATCCCTACAGGCTGGAATTACCGCGGATGCGTACCAAACGGTTCTGCAGGTCTTTCCTCAACAGAACCGGTAAACTTTGGAACAATTATGGTACTCAATTATATTTCATAAAAATGACTATGCTGTCTTTTGTGGAGCCATGTCCCTTGACTCTTCAGGTAAACCGTTATCCTAATGAAAAATCTGACTTGCAATGGTTGACAGAGAACTCATGCTCATGAGAATGAGCCATACGCTTGGCCCGAAATATCTAGTCACTTCGCTTTACAAATAGCCATCAGTAAATTAATTTTTATAAAATACATACATACATACATATCACATAGGCTGAATCCCGACAATCGGGGTAAGAAAAAAAAATGTCTATGAAAAGTAAGCACCGGTTTTTTAAAAACCTATAAGTGGCCCAAATACCTATGACCGAGTATTCTTTGCACATAACATTCTTGTTTATAATACATTTCTTCATGATTCCACCTAATGCGGCTCGTGGTCCACATCATGAGGCTCGAAAGCCCACCTTTAGGTAACCGGAGTCCCAAGAAATTTTAGTCCAATATATATTTTTTTATTTACTATGTTGCTTAGGTAGCAAAGCCCCAAAACTTTACCCACATCCGAGCAACAGACTGAAAGTGGCCGTCCCCAAAGCCTGAGGCACCGTATCCATGCCCAGCAGTAGTTCCCCACCGCGCGTCGCCGCCACTGCGCCGTTCACTTCGTCCACCGCGTATTTGAAGATGAACGGCACGCTCACATTGACAATCTTGGCTCCGAACAGCAGCGACAGGGACAGCACGACGCGGTCGCGGATCATTTTATTGTCCTGCAAAAGGTGTGTGTGCATTACACTTCTACCATTGCAGAAGGAGGACTTATTCTGGAATAAAATGTCTTCCGCAGCCAACCTTGTACCAATTTCTACAGGTCTTTTGCTGTACGCAAGGCTGACACTTACACTTGAGGAGCTACGGAAAAAATCACACATGTCCACATTAACTTTTTTTACAGGAGAGCCAAAAAACTAATAAACTAATATATGTGTGATTTTGGTGCAAATTTTTCCAATTCAATCATTATTCTATTTCATTTGTGTGATTATGATCGCAAGTTTAGAGTTTGACATCAAAATACGACTTTGTACCAGGATATGTGTGATTCTGATGCAAACCTGGGATTTCTAGCCATTATACAAGAGTGATTAGTGTGATTTTGAACACTATAAAACTGCTATTCGATAAGTTTCGGGCTAAAGATGTCGTATCGATAAAGAAAACACTCACGGAAAAAAGTGTGTTTTTTAATCTGTTTCTCACCAAACTTGATTTAATTAAATTAATTTACCTTAGGCCACACATATGCCAGCATACCGCGCACCATATCTGCCCCGGAGACCGGCTTCGCGTCGTGCCCCAAGTTGATGTCTTCTCGGGACAAAATAGAGGCACCTGGATGAAAGCAGTCTCTCTTTTGGATACCTAGGGGACGGGATAGAACTTGCGTCAGGAATGTCATCGATGAGGATACGAAAAAGGAAAAAGCAGGCAAAAAATGAGGAGCGGAACAGACGTAGGCAGGCGTGGTGGAGGATGCGAAGAACTGCGTTCACCCAGAATTAGTAGACGAACAAAATAGGGAAAAACAAGCCATCTAGAAATTAAAATGATAATTATTTCACATAGAATATATGTATACTAAAAAAAAGGTTAAATGTTGTGGGCTCCCGACAGAAGCGAAGCTTCTTACGCTTTGTATATAAAATCCAATTATCAATTAATATAATTTAATTCCGATCGGGATAGCGCAATCTATGCGATATTCCTTTGAACTTATTATTTCACAACCTAGCTAACAACCAAGACAGGTGGCGGCGCTCAGGGCAAACAATATGCCCTGCCCAGCCAGTGAGGAGCGTTGCAACCACCGTTTGTACGTTCGTGACGTTTCACTTTTTCTGAGTTAAGTCCCCATCCCCAACGTGCGTTAAAAAGCTTCGCTTCAAAAACTAAAGGCAGAAAACAATAAATACTAGTGATTGCATAGTAATTTCACTTAAAATTAAAACTGGTTACGATTGTATACACAAATGGTATTGCGATAAAAAGAAAGATAAACACATGAGAGATTATGCAAAATGAACATGGTATATAAAAGTTTCCACCATAAAGTCACCTCGCATGGTGTTAAGTCATCAGTAACGCACAAATTTAATGTAAAACGTAATAACGCACAAAGGTAAATGTCTTCCAAAATTTCAATAGAGTGCAATAAATAGCTACATTAACATGGTGTTTTTTTTTACATAAATATAATTATAATTATTTATCTATTGACTAATAGTTATTACCTATTATTACAAGATTAGCGGTTCCATTAAAATAAAAAATCAAAGTTTAGGTATTATTTAAGTAGGTACCAAATTTTTTAATATTGAAAAATATAATATGTAAGTACAGTAAGCGGCAGTAAAAAATGCACATCGGGCTTTAGAAAGAGACAATCCGGTTGTAGAGCGTCGTCCCTGTCGCACAGAGAAGTGGAGTTAGTGCGATAGAGATAATGTTCAATCGGATTGCCTCGATGTGCAGTTTTTACTGCCAAGTGCTGTAGCTTTTTTGGAGTAACTGAACATTTATTTTTCGAATTTTAGAAACAGAAACAGAAATAGACAAACTATTTGTTCGTCAAACATGTTTAAAAAGAATTACTTAACCTATAAACATAAAAGATGACGAAAAGGGAGCCCACTCAGCTGATTCACTACTGAAGAAAGAGAAAGCTGATTTTCAAAAAACAACACACAACTGAAAACAAATTAAAAACAAACACGTACCTAGTAGCATAGACATTATCTAAGCATAAGTTAAAATGTTCAGAACAAAAACTACATATCTAGTGAAAACATTCATATATTATATTATTGTTAAACAAACTATGTATGGACCAATATGTGTTCAAATGAAAATTGTGTTGACCAGTAAGGCAAAAGAGTTATATTGTGGTTTTTTTGTACAAAGTGGCTCTTAGGCCCACTTGCGCCAACATGAATTTAGCGATTTAAATCGGTTTAACTTTGCTAAACTCGAATTAACAAAATAAGTGCGTTGCACCAACACTAAATGCCAATTTAAAGTGGCTTAAATGGATTTAAAGGTAAATGAGTTCTGACGCTCGTTTAACTTGCTAAAATTGATTTAAGAAACGTCAAACTGATACTCGACCGCTGCCTCGCAGCAATCGCTCGCACTCATAGGAACAATAGGAGAGCCATTTTATGGTTTGTATCACAAGAGAGCGCACTATTCCATGCTTTGTGGTTTGTTTCAAAGAAGTATTACGGGAGGCTTGACACCGTAAGAATGTTGCTACATTGCTATCTACTTCTTATACATGGTGATAGAGAAGGTTGACAATATGAATAGATGGATTGGTGTTGCTTTCTCAGTTCACGAACTAAGAAACCCGAGTTTAGCTAAATGAGTAAGGCCCACTTGCACCCACACGAATTTAACGATATAAACCAGTTTAACTCGTTAAGTTAGCACCCGTTGACTGTGGGAACCGCGTTTAAATCCATAACTCGCTACTTAACTCTAAACTCGTGTTGGTGCAAGTGGGCCTAAGTACTAATATTTTGCGGCGCAAGACGAGATATTATGTAGCGATTTATGGATTTAAACGCCATTTGACTAAATGCGTGCTTATCGATTCAAACGTGACTTTGGCGAAAGTAGGCCTAAGCCTGCAAACTAGTCCCTCTTGGTCAGGGACCTTCGTGCAAACCACTTGATCTGCAGCCCCCAGCCGGCCTGTGTCCTCCATGAAGGCCACAAGATGGCTAGGGCAGCTGCAGAATTCTGCAACGGAAGATGGAGAACCAAGTATCTCCTTTCGTTGGTTGTCAAATACACTGCACTCTAACAAAACATGTTCGGCCTTTCAGATACTAATAAATAATATAATTAAAAAAACGAATACACATATTCAATCATTTTTACTGATAAATGATTTGCTAGTTTAGGGGGCAGGGGTTGCTCCATGTACTAATTAATTAATTTCACTGTCTTAAAAATTATGTTGTAATCATGTGTATTAACCCTTCGGCTCCCGCAAACCCCGCGCGGGGTTCATTTATCGTTCACCGGCTGGCTCCCGCAAACCCCGCGCGGGGTTCGGCGCGGCGCGGGGCTCACTATTAAATTAATCACTAATTCTACCATTTTCGACCAAAGAACTGATTCCTGGTATCACTTCTTGGTTAAAAGTACTAGAACTATTATCAAACACATGGCAGGGCAACACTTCACCTTCACACAGAAAATAATTTTTTAAAATGTCAAATGAAATAATGTCACTTTTGACAACGGACATTTCAGCTCACACTGAAATATATTGAAGTTGTACCGTATTTCGTGTACCCGTATTCGAGAGTACGTCTCATTATCTTTATTTAGAGGTATGACTCGTATAAGGAAATTATACAGTTTTGGTCAGAAAAAATCGAAAAAAAATGTCGAGTGTGTTTTGTTTTGCCTGGAGTTCAAAAAATCGGTCTGTGCTTCTAAATAAGTGAATCCTGAAGTGTTTGGTATCACTGAATGCGCAATTTCAGTACGCAGATTACAGATTACATATTACTGATGGATCGTTCGATTGAGGCGGGATATTCGAATTTGTGTGGGAGCGCGCGGGCCAAAATTTTGCGTTTTTGCGCGCGGCGAAAAGGGCTGAGATTTTGGGGTCATGCGAATATTTATGCTGAGGGCCGAAGGGATAATGTTAAAGTTTCTTTTATGTGTATAAATAAATAAATTGAAAATTGAAATTGAAAGGTTCAATCGATTGAAAGTGTGTTTAATTTGTGATTTTTTATTTCACTGCGTCTATGCCCACATTTCAAAATTGCATCAAAGCAAGTGTAGCAGCAGCGATACTTTCTGAACTTGAATAAAAATTATTATCAAGAGATGTTGTGACAGATGATTTTAAACTATAAAACAAAAACCTGTGTGACGGACGGACGGACACCGGAGTGATCTTATAATGATTCCGTTTTTCCTTTTAAGGTATGGAACCATAAAAATTATAAAAAAGAGGTATGTATATCGACTTGAACTGACTTGACTTTGAAAATTACGTAGGTACACAGTTGTTTTACATCACGAAGGCGGGTTGGTTTTAGTTGTGTGTGTAGATACACATACACATTGTCTTTGTGTGCGTAGGCTCGAGCACGCTCAGTAACCCCCACCCAAGCCGTGCGACACACACAAGCGCGCGTGTCAAACACAACTACAAGTATGGTTCGTCCGCCTTTGTATTATCTGTATTTATTATGTATTTATTATCTGTATTTATTATGTATATCTTATATACTCACCAACCGGAATCTTGCCGGTTTTAGGTTTATTCGCCAATACAGCGGCCAACACATTCTTTGCTGTATCAGATCCAGAGCCAGTCGACGTAGAGTTATTCTGAAATAGAGGGCAAAATATATAAAATCAACATCTGATGTCTATGTGTATTATGTTCGCTGATAACTGGAGAATGGCTCAACTGATTTAGATAAAATTTTCACGAATATGCAATTAGGCATATGTTACAGGCCATAAAACATATATATAGGTGAGTACAGTAACTTTAACGTGAGAGAAGCAGCGGGCATAGCATGTCATCCTCATCCTAATAAATAAACAGAAGTTTGTACAGGCGACCGGTGACCGGGAAGACAATATCCATTTTTGGGGCTGAAAATGGGAACATCCTTTAAAATAGAGGACATGACAACCTTAGTCAGAATAAATGTTTGCCGTAATAGTAAAATCTGAAGGTGCCAAATATTATATTAGCAAGAATGTCATAATTGGAGTGATAGTACTGCGATAATTGGTACCTAATAACAGAGGAAGGTCAAAGATTAACTAGGTATAGCACAAGATGAACGTATTCATTGATATTGCTAGATATTGGCCGAATAATTCAGCTCATAAAACTGAACTAAACCAGCGCGTTGTAGAAAGACTAGTGACCCTGAAGAAGTTTTATAACACACCCATTATAAACATACCCTGCGGACGTCACCGATCGAGCTGGCCAACACACGCGGCCGGCGGAGCAGTACCAAGCTCGCTCCGTGCAAACCCTTCACATGGCGCCAGGAGATAGGGTGCAGGACGCTGTTTGATAACAGCATTGCCGCCATGATTGGTACATGCAATATCCCGTCGCACTGTCGCTGTCACCGTCCCCGACCAAAGTCCCCGACCAATCCCCTATCTATATTATTTTTTTCTACCAGACCTGACCTGACTGACAGTAGTCAGGTATGACAGATGACAGCTAAGCAAAGTGACAGCTCATGTTGCTGATGTTGTTTTTGTTTTTTTTTTTATCTCCAAAAGGCTGAAGTCTCAGCCAGACTTGTAGTGCGGGATCCAAGTGAAATTTAGGTAATTTCCGTGGGACATACCTCGGCCATACCAACTACTGGTATGTACGTGTTCGGGCTGTTCTCCTGAACACCATAAGTGCGGTAGTCACTTTCTAAAATAGTGGAGGGGATAGTTATGACGTCATAAAGATGGCGGCCGGGCCTGTCATTCTAGGCGGTATATCTCGATAGTTACTCGACCGATTTCCTTCATTAAGGTGACAAAAAAAAGCTAATAGAATGAGGATTATTCGATCTCTTACTATAGTTTATGTTAAACTAATACGAAACTAAATATTTACAAAAAACCGACATTTCGGAAAAAATATTTTTTTTATTTTTAAAATAGCTCGGTAACCATCAGGATTTTGGAAATTTTGGTTAAAATAAAACGCATAGCTATATTCAAGACGATTATAATGATCTTTAAATCATAACGATTGAGATATAAACAACGGAGCTACAGTCATTTAAGTGATCGTTGGTAGCGTCAAGCTGGCTGTAGCGGTCGGGCGCGCGGCGACGCACTATGGACAGCCCCCATACAAGCAACTGACAAAAATGGTTTTGGCAACATACCACCTGGGGTAATGAGTTGGTTCGATAGGCCATGAAATGTACTTGTTTAATACGTACATATTTTAGATTTTAGTTGAATTTCCTCAGTTATATGACGCTTGAAAGTTGAACAAATTCTTTGCGCAAACATCCGCATATTAAGGGAGCGCATATATTTTATGTATATTTTCCTCAAAAATACTTAAGTAAACATATATGTAGAAACCCATACATATTCGAAAAGCATTTTAGGTAACTGTGTTGGGTTTTTTAAAGATATCATTCCTTATTTAAAGCACTAACGAAAACGCGAAATTTATCTAAAACTACAATTTTCATCTAAGCTTTCAAATGGTATCAGGGTCTGTCCGGGTGAATATTATAATGGTTTTATATAGCCAGTACACTGTTTATTTAGAATCAATAAACAACTTTCTGCAAAACTCTGCAAATTGGCACGAAAATTAAAAAAATATGCGCGCTGTTCGCACGCTCGGAGCGTTCGCGTGAATGATTTTTTTTAAATTTTATTTTATTATTTTTTTATGGAAACTGACACGGTTGGCTACACCTCCTACAACATCCGTGATGTCAGCCCATAACACCGTGTGAACTAGGTGCCATGTCAATTCTTCCCTTCATTTCATGTCGGCTACACTGAACTGGACGGAAAACACGAAATATTTACATAGCGGTTTCGACCGACGTTTCATTCAGTGCGGTGGTACCAACTCTGACGGGATAAGCCCTACCTAATAAAAAAAATTTTATAATCGGATAAGGTTTAGGGGGCGAGATAACATAAATGCCGAAAGACGATTTTGTATGGAGTATGGAGAAAGGTAACTTCCGTCTCGTCTTAACACCGACCGCACCACTGAGCTACCCAGGCTGATTTTAAATGATTTTATTTGAAAAGTTAACTTAAGAGTACTGATTTAAGAGACTGAATGTATAAATTATGCAAAGAAAATGCACTACAACCTCAGCATTCTTACGGTAGGTATAGCTACTTCGTAACGGAAACAATTGCGGTTAAAACTATGATATGATTATATATGTACTTACACCAGGTGTGTTTTGTGTTATTTATGTTTTGCACACCATTTCTGAACCACAGAGTGTAAGGAGATATACACACGCCACATTTTTTTCGTACCAATATAAGCCATTCTGTGAGGGGTGGTACATTTACACACTGTACTGCCTGAATATTCGTGCCAGATGAGTGCAGTGTAGTGTTTCTGAAACTATATGGCGTCTTTCAAGTATTCTAAAGGTGAGCTATCCACTGTGATTCTTGAAAAATGGAACCATATTATCTCAAGTGCAAAAAAATATATAAAGGAGCATTACATTTTGTCCGATCGACCTTGCAAGGACTACGCAATTTCATCAGAGAGTATACAAAATCTGTGAAACTTTTTGGGGAATCTGGTTTGGACAACGTCTATCATTCATACGAGTACATTAAAGTAGTGAATTCAATTGGCGAAAAAGATGAAGCCTCCAATGTTAAAATAATACGTGTCGTTCGCAACTCAATAAAACAAGAAAAACTGCAATGAAATTATCAAAGGAAATTCTGTAAATTTTTTTCAATTCAACGACGATGAAGCTTTAGTGTCTTTAGATCTGACTAAAGTGCAATAAAAATATTTGTGAAGCTGTTTATTGGAAAGGTACTCCATCGTCTTCCCTTCTTATAATAAAATTCAGGAAGCAAAAAACAGGTGCTATCCTGTAAGCGCATTTAATGCGTTTAATATTTAATGTTTAATTTTTTATTTATCACAATTATAGGTACGAAAATGTTTTTATTATTATATTATATAAAATTTGATACTTTATTGGTAAATGAACATAATAATTTTTTATCTTATTTTCATAGTTTAGAAATACATTATTTTATATTTTAGGATTTTTTTTTTATTAATAATAAATATTATTTGCAATCAAATGTTACTGTTTTTTGAAGATTAACTATTCAAGTAATACCATAAAAAAAATGGTCAAGGAAGGTATTCTAGTTTAGAAGATACAGATTTATGACCGAAAAGTGGCACTTTGGCCAATAGTGCGACGGCGGCGCGGCGAGCGGGACCGGACCGCGACCAATGTAGTATAGCACAGACATGGCCACGTTTCCAGTCATTATGAAGTAATTGGGGCAGAGTTCCGAACTGTAATATATGTATGTACAGAAACACACAGATTCACACTTTAGACCTTAACACATTACACTCCTCCTAACGTCGCCGTCGGGTAAAAAGACAGAATTGTCGAAAAAAATTATAAAATTTAGTACAGAAAGTCTTTACATACCTTAGGTACTCAAAACTTACATACCTAGGTATCTTAACATATTTAAAGATATGTCCTAATTCAGAAACAAAAAAATTATATGAAAATCTCAATGGATGGATGGATGGTGATCTTCGGTATTGGTATATTTGCGGTCGGCCGAGTCGTCAACAGTAGGTACTTACGTTACCGCGCTGAGCTTGACGCTACCAACGCTCACTTAAATGACTGTAGCTCCGTTGTTTATTACTCTATCGTTATGATTTAAAGTTCACTATGATCATCTTGAATACAGCTATGCGCTTTATTATAACCTAAATTTCCAAAATCCTGATGGTTACCGAGCTATTTAAAAAATTAAAAAATATTTTTTTTCGAATTGTCAGTTTTTTGTAAATATTTAGTTTCGTATTAGTTCAACATAAACTATTCTAAGAGATCGAATAATCCTCATTCTATTAGCTTTTTTTTGACACCTTAATGAAGGAAATCGGTCGAGTAACTATCGAGATATACCGCCTAGAATGACAGGCCCGGCCGCCATCTTTATGACGTCATAACTACCCCCTCCACTATTTTAGAAAGTGACTACCGCACTTATGGTTTTCAGGAGAACAGCCCGAACACGTACATACCAGTTGTCGGTATGGCCGAGCTATGTCCCACGGAAACCGTTATTTGAAGGCTTTTCAGAAATGGATCTTGTACTATTGCCCCGACCGCATATTTCCATAGTCCACCAGGCGAAGTGCTCTGATTGGTCGTTCTCAGTTTTGCGGGAAAATTTAAAGTATTTTCGCAATAAAGTTTTTTTAGGTAATTATAAAAAAATAATTATAATATATAAAATAAATTATAAAACAAAAAAAAGGAAGAAATTTAAATTTCGGAAGTATTTTCGAAAATATTTTCGAAAATAAGGTTTTTTTAGGTGGTTATAAAAAAATAACCTTAACCTAATTTTAACACCCTAACATTGCTTTAAAAAAACAAAAAATTTGTGGGACTCGAACCCATGGTCAAAAAATACAAACCCTACACCATACCACTGAGCCACGAAATCACATAAAGGACCTAACGAATATCGGATTCACTAGGTTCGCTGGGAGTGCCGGAGGCGGAGTCAGACGAAATTAAAATTTTCCGCCAAACTGGCATCGACCAATCAGCATCATTCGCCTAGTGGAATATGGATATATGCGCCCCGGCCCCCGACATAATGTTACTATTTTATCGCCAATCTATATACACAATATAATTTTTTTCTGCGAGAGAAAAAATTGTACTATATGTTTTGTTGTGTTTACTTGTATTCTATGTGTTCATAAATATTTTCATTTCATTTCATTCAGTATAATATATCAAGAACATAATATTAAATTGGAAAAATATATGTATTTAAAAAAAACATATACATGAAGGTCATAAATATAAAATAATAGTTATTAATAATATTTGTATGAGTTGTCAAAATGATAGATGGCCTCAATGATTGGCAACCTGATGGATGACGACTGAAGTCGAAATACACACATCAAAAGTGTCTAGGGTATGGCATATTATTTCAAGTAAAATAAAAAGTACCAATTTTTTTTTCAAGTTTGAATTGGGAATGCTTCGCCATCTCGAATTCTATCACGTGACTCATAATGTTTGTGTTTGTGACTGTTTATCAGTTTGTTAGACATTATTAGCAGCACCAATTCTAAAGTTGTGATTTCTTTTTAATTCTTGTTGTGATTTCTTTTTAATTCTTTAAACATCTAACCGCGAAATTTAAAGTCAAATTCATCTTGCGTGTTAACTCGATACTTCAGACACTATGGCGCAACGTCATTTGACCAGGGAGGAGATTTTACGAGCAGTGGGAATGCTGGGAGCCGGCCGCTATCAGCGCGACGTTGCTGAGGCCTTGGGCACTAAACAGAATTTCATCTATAAATAAAAACGATACAATGCTTTAAAACTGGGATTTTGGTAATTTTCATAAATAAAGAAATAAAATCGTATCTTTATACCACGTATCATGTGTTAAAACGTTGCAAATGACCCCACTTACCTAGAAAAAAAATTTGTCGGTCGATGTGCCGAACACCCTGTATATAAAAGATATACAAAATATATAAAACCAAATATTTATAAATGAATGAAAATGTTGAATAAGCTATATGGTCCCTCACCTTTTCCTTCCTCTCAAAGACGAATATATCAGCAGCTCACAACTCACATAGCGGACGGCGGAAGTTTGTCGCGTCGTCGTTGTAATTAAAAATATATATTTTTGTGGTTCTCGCGGTGTGAGAACTTATACTACAGACGTTAAAAGCTACAACAGAATTGGCTGTATACTCTAATGAGTTTTGCCTGTTTCGGGAGGAGACGAATTAATCTAAAAAAAAAGAATATATCAGCAACAACAACAACAACAACAACAAACGACCTTCCATTGTCGTTCGTTTGACAACATCGATGTCATCGATGTTTGACAACGAGTACAACAACGGAATCAAAACAGCATTACAGACCGACCAAGTTATCTGTGAACTGAGTGGTGCGCTGCCATCGTTTCATTGTTGCCAGTATTGTGAATGTCCCCGTTTTATTTGATGTTTCATTCTCGAACACTTCAGTTCGTATGTTGCTTTGTGCAAACAATATTGATACTGATTTATTGATATTCTTACAGTCCGTGCGCGAGCTCCGAGGAATCGGTATTTGTGGAAATTAATTTATTATAGAATTTGTATAGAATTTTTATGGAGATTTTTTTTTTTATGGAAACTGACACGGTTTGCTACATCATCTACCTACAACATCCGTGATGTCAGCCCAAACCACCGGGTGAACTTGGTGCCACGTCAGCCTTCCCTTCGGTCGTGCCGGCTACACTGAACTGGACGGAAAACACAAACTATTTATATTTGCCGTTTGGACCGACCTTTCATTCAGTGCGGTGGTACCAACCCGGACGGGTTTCACATTTTGTAATGATTATACTATACTAGGCGAGTAATATTATACAAATGTATAATATTAAAATTCTATACAAATTCTATAATAAATTAATTTCCACAAATACCGATTCCTCGGAGCTCGCGCGCGGACTGTAGTAGATGGACGGTTCGAGAGTGTAACATCAAATAAAACGGCGGTATTCACGATTGCACCGGAACTTTACTACTACTACGGTGTTGTCACGGCGCGGCGCCGCACCGCGCCAGGGCGGTGACGGCGGCGGCGGCGCCGCCGCGCCGTGGTGATGTGGTCGGGCCCTAAGTCAAGATATTTCACGTAATATGTGGTAATATGTCGTTGACTATGTGGAATAGCTATTTTGCTACAATTATCTATCAGCCACAAAAGACGTCCACTGCTGAACATAGGCCTCAACCATAGATTTTATTACTTGTTATGAAAACTATGCATGTGAGTGATAAAAATAACTGTATTGGTATAAAAAAAATAGAGGATTTCGTAAATAATGAAATAGAGGATACAATTTCAATGTGAAAAATGAGTATGTACTCAAAAATGATTGTTTTTATTCAAATCCTGGTTTACAATAAGTATGGTCACTTGATTTCGCTGCGATTTCAGTTGTACACGTATTATGATAGTCGTGATCAATAGGCCACACCCCAGGCATATTGTTTTGGATCAGTTTTTTTTTCTTTTTGACGTGATGACGTCACGTCTTATAAATTGATGAACACCGGCTGCACACACGAAAAAGTGTCACGTTCCATCTGAGCCTGTGTGTGCAAGCGAGAGCGCGTAACAAGCGATAGAGAGGCACAATCGGTATAGTCAAAGTTACCATGGAAACGTCTTAAGAAGTAAAACTGTCAAGATCAGACAACAGAAGTTTATTGATGGCCAGTCACAAGATGATTAATCCTTCTACTGGAAATAGAATTACTGATCTTTGCTCTATGTACTACGATTATTCCACGTCATCACGTAAAACTATCGTCCGTAAACCGACTTTACAGACAACCAATTTTTTTCTTGCGAATATCTGGCTCTCCAAGCAGTTATTTATATTGTGTTTTTCCTTATTTTTCTAGTACATCCAGAAGCTTACGAATGGTCGGTATTTCTTTTCTCACCGAACAAACTTCGTCAACTTTTCTTCAGATGACCCCACGGTCAAATCAATCAACATGAATAAAACCATTTTTCTTTGTCTTATTTTACCAGCTATTGTGATTTTTGTACGTGTTTCTTCTGCAGCGTTCTTTTCCTTAACAATTTTGGAAATGAGGCCTTTCTTACACTTGAAAATTCAACCAATCACAAAGCATCAAATTAAAATGTATCTGTTATGTGGGAAAAATTTGGTTTACAACTGGCAACACTAACCTGTGCCAGTTTATATTCTTTTGTAAATCTGATGAAATGGAATTATTGCCGCTTGTTGTCGAGGATCCTCTTCAAAAACTATTTTACTTTTAGGATTATATTCCGGCCATCACTGTGAATAGCTTTCGGCATGACAATATTTTCTAAAGAGATAGAAAACTCGATCTGAACACGCTTTGACACATATGACAGCCTAATGACAATTCTGTTAGTTCCTGATCTGCCACTTCACAGATAACTTGGTAGGTCTGTATATTTTTTCGCTATATAGTCTGTGACAGCATTACTTTACTCTTTGGACGTCAGCGACCGCCAGCAAGCAAACTGCGATTGAAGTGCGCACGGCTCGGGATTTCATTTTAATCGGCGACGAGAAACCAAAATCAACACACCCTATCCTAGACGAAAAGAAGAACAAGCGAGAACACCATGATTATCCCGGTGCGCTGCTTCACGTGCGGAAAAGTGATAGGGAACAAGTGGGAATCATACCTCGGTCTTCTGCAGGCTGAATACACCGAAGGCGATGCGCTGGACGCGTTAGGGCTCAAGCGCTACTGCTGTCGTCGCATGCTGCTCGGACACGTCGACCTTATTGAGAAACTTCTCAACTACGCGCCTCTTGAAAAATAATTTGACATAACCTCAAAACTACCGTGCTGTCATGTCCGAACGGTTCCAGTCTTCATGCTCGGCCACGCGCCACACAACTTTGCAGTTCTAAACTTAGCTATAAAGTCAACAGCGCAAGCACTCGTGCTACATACACTACACAACACTATGCTTTCAATGGCAGTTGCAAAGTAAGGGCTCGGGCAGACGACCATTTCTTATCCAACTAAACTGTTGAGTCGTAAAAAACTAAAACTTCCAAAATCACGACTCCAACTCAACCGTTTAGTTGGCACCGAGATTACACCGGATTAGTAGTAGTGTAGGCCGAATTGAGAGATGAAATTATAGTGAAAGAATTGTTTGCCACCTAATGTTGAGGCGGCGCATGTCGTTTTTGCATAAATTCCTATTCAAAATAAATGTTTTGGTGCATTTAAAAAAAAAAAAAATATTTCGAAAATAAATTTTGTATTAAAAATATGTTTTTAAAAAATTGTTTTCTCCGAAACTACACATTTGCGGCAAACAATTCCTTCACTATAATTCATCTCTCAATTCGGCCTACACAATAAGCATACCAGCAAATTTCGATCTGTGTAGTCGTCTACTAATCCACACCCGGCACCGACTCCACGACTCAATGAAAAGTTGTACAACTTCATAAAGTGTATGAGCGCCTATAGCGATGCGCACACGGTCGACTTTTCGATCGGCAATTTAATGGATTTGTTTACCAACTAATCATAATTTGCACAACCACGTGCCGGAGCAGATGTCTGCGCTCCATAGAGTGCGCGAGACTGCTGCCTTGATAACGCATAGTTATCGGCCAACAATCTGAGTGATTAATTTATTATGCTATATTACTGCGTACTAACATATGCATGCTACCATAACGTAGCACCACCCAACTCAACACTTCAGTTGGTGATACATTTGGTTGTGTGGCCGAACCCTAAACGGCCTCCTAAAACTCTAGGGTCCTACAATGTGGGACTATGAAGGAAGTATTTACCGAGTTCTCAGCACTGGTGAACACCTGTCTATCTCTATCAATGTGAAATAGACAAAGGCAGGTTTTCGACAGAGCGTGCTTAGAGTGATTTTTACATAGCCAGTCGTCACTTGTAAGTCACTAGAACGCACCTATTGTTTAATGTTATATGAATGAAAAATTATGTATAATCAAGGCTCTGCATTATTATATTAGTATAGTAGTGATTTTGAAAATAAAACGATAACATTCTAAAATAAGTTTTATTTCTGTATAGACTTTAATATAAATACGTAACGCTGCATAAGATTGAGACAGTTTGTCAAATTTGTACTATCACTTTGTACATCCTTGACTTTGGCAATGCATTCCTCTATTTCCGAGATCCTCTCATTCACTAACGGCATTATCAGGTCACTGAGACTTCCCCTACCGCTTCCCATTTCGTCTGTTGAATAAATAACTCTGCTCATATCATTCTTCTGACTGTTGTATAACTTCAGCACTGTTAGTAGAGCGTAAAAATTAAAACTTAAACCGCTAGAGTCTATGTACAGGCCTTTACAGAGGTTGTGGCCAGTGATAAAACTGCACTGTTCCTGGGAGAGCTTCATGTTTTGCGAGTTTAAGTACTTTTTTATCGATTCAAACTCGAAGTTAACAGAATCTAAGTTGTTCGATGGAATGTAGAAACCATATTCGGTCACCAGTTTTAAATTGTGACTGTCTCCGTAGCAAATGTACACTTCTTTGTAGGACTCAACTCTGTTCATGGTGTATAGATGAAATCTGATTTTCGCTAGCTCGTCCTCGCGCAAGTCTTTCAGCGGTGCTGGCGTTGCACCCGCGACCTTCAGCACGAGTTTTGTCTTTGTCTTGACGCTGCAGCTGTGGTTGATCATGTCGAGATAAGGGCACAGAGCGATCGTAGGATTGTCCTTTATGAGCCTCAGAATCGGGCTTTCGATGCTACCGAGCTCTAGAATATCCGACAAGTCCATGTACACACACCTCGTGTTCACCGTGAAGTAGGCCCACTCGTAGTCTTCCACTGAAAATGTCTCTCGTAAAGACATCGTTGTGGCACTACGATCCTGCGTGTTCTTGAGAATGTTGCTGAATATTTTAAAGGAAGATTTGATGGTGTCCTCCTGCTTGTACACGACACTCTGAATGCTGCCCTCCAAATTCATTTTCGTTTGGTCGTGGAGGAAGTACGGAACTGTGTACTCTGCAGGTAGGCTCTGTAGATAAACGTGCCACTTGGAATGTGATGCCTTAAGCTTTAGGAGGACTAGGTAGAACGCTAGGAGCGACTGCAGCGAGACCGTACGATGCAGCTCTTCGCCACAGCCGACGAAAATACGCGCGAATTCCTCGTCTAGTAGTAGTGTGGTGATGTTGATGGTGAGGGAGAGTGGTAAATCGACCAGCAGCTCCCCGGAATGCAGAGTCCGGTTGGCGATGAGACCTCGGCCGACGCGCTCGAAGTCCGCGTAGCCGAGCTTGCGGTTCCACTCGGTGCCGTTCTCTGCGAGCCACGCGTTCAGGGACACCAACTCGGGCTCGTGGTCGAGCCGCCTGAAACCGCGCGTCGACTTCTTTCGGCGCCGCGCTGTACGCCCCATTGCGCCTTTCCAGATTCGCCTTACATCATAATGTTTAATTTCGTGGAATGCCGAAGGCGGCAGATGAACACGCACATTTTCTCAGCCGGTGGCCAAGAGAGACTCGAAGAGAATATAACCACTAACGTTTGCTGTGTGTGAGTGAGGTGAGTGACGCACGCGCGGCACGCACGCACGGACCTTTGACATTTATATTGGTTGGTTGGTACGTCTATTGGATTAGATAGATAGAAGATGGAATGAGGGCCCCGGGGCCGCGGCCGGGCGGGCGGGCGGGCGTACGTTCAGAATGGTTCAGCAGAGATGACATATTATGTATGAGTGATGAGATGAGGGTGGATGTATGTATTGATCAATCAAGTGATTGATCAGCTGATGCTATGGCCACAAGATCCATCTCTATCACACGCCTGAGATAAGATAGAGAGAGATCTGCCTTGATTCCAGACTAGCTGTCATTTGCGTTTCTTATTGTATGCACTTCGCCATGATCTAGTGATTTGTCTCTACCTTACACATATTAAAAGACAGAGGGAGAGCTTGAAGAACAAGTTTAATTTTCATTTAATGCGTGTGAAAGCACCCATTTTCGTCTGTTTCTGTTTAAGAAATCAATCAAACAAAACAAACAAGCATCTGTCAAGTAAATGAGTAATCTAAAAACTAAAGAACAAAAAAAAATACAGTCGAATTGAGAACCTCCTCCTTTTTTTGAAATACCTGGAGAGCGAGGAGGCGCTGATCATTGCGAGCCGATTTCCTGTATTTTGTGATGTTGTTTCCATCATACATAAGTTAGGTAGGTAGGATGAAGTGTTTGTAAGGCTGGTCCAAAATAAGCGCAATGCGCCTAAGTGAATTGGAACAATTTTGGCTCGAAAGAAACAAATAGGTAGATATTTCATAATGTCGGGCGTCGAAGCTCTCGATTTCTCAGGGCTGTTCAAGCTGGAGACTCTCGTCCAAATGGACGTGGTGGCGAGTTCCTTCTACGAGGTGGGGCTCAAGAAAATGATCGCTCTGGCCGGGGACACCGTGCTGGAGTACCTGTACATATCGCAATATGACAAGTCACAGAAAACTTACGACTGGGACTTCACACAGCACCCGGTGAGAGTCTGACTTACTTAAATTTTTGTGGGATAAATTTACACAAGTTGGCATGTCCCGCAGAATCCGGGACGGTTTCAGCAGGCAGTTGTAATAGCAGTTGTAATCCTCCATTGCAACAACTAATAAAATAGTCCTGCAAAACTTCTAATATGCGTCCCGCATGTCCCGCATTTTCCATATTTCTAAGTTATTCAAAAATTGCCTCGTCATCGTCCAGTAACTTCTTTGTTTGCCAGGGACAAACGCACCTACTGAACTAGTGTTTTCGTTGATGAATGCCTTATGGACATCGGAAAAATTGTCATTTAAAGTTGATACGTTACGTGCAATGCTTGTTGTAAAATTTAATATGGTCAGTTGTGAACACTTTTATGACATTCATTAACAAAACCCAGAATTGAGAAATATGATTTTAAAAATAAATGATAACTTCAGTAAGTACTCCGACACACCCTCAGTCCTTCACACTCACACGCCCTATCCCCAAGAATGTCCCGCATTGATTTTTGATAAAGTTGGCCGCCTTACTCACGCCAGAGTTCCAAGTTCAAATCCTGGTCAGGACTTTTTTTTTTTATGGAAACTGACACTGTTGGCTACATCACCTACAACGTCCGTGATGTCAGCCCATAACACCGGGTGAACTAGGTGTCATGTCAGTGCTTCCCCCTTTGATCGTGCCGGCTACACTGAACTGGTCGGAAAACACAAACTATTTACATAGCCGTTTCGACCGACGTTTCATTTAGTGCGGTGGTACCAACCCGGGCGGGTTAAACCCTACCACCAAGTAAGATTAGGAGGGAAGGGACCTACAGTTTTACGAGGAATCCGAACCTCGGTCAGCCTCCAACGGTCAACGGTCACCCATCCAAGTTCTGACCGCACCCAGCGTTGCTTAACATTAAATAGCGACAGTTGACTGTCTGCACCACTGAGCTATCGAGGCTGACAATGACATATTTTTATTTCTCTTTATTTTTGGTTTTGCTTTCATATAATGATGAAATATAAAGCGAGTGCACTTTTAGTACTAACACATGAAAATAAACTGGGGTTAATAAATTTTTTATTTTGAAAAAAGAAAATTTTTGAACCCATTACAGATAAGGTGCATGTGTTTTGAGCCGTCCGGCACATGGCTACTCCTCACTTCCGACCGCTGCCTCTCTCTCGTGCCGTTCATGCCGCTGTTTGAGCCGAAAGCGGAATACGACTGCAAGTGGTCGTTGACCGAAGCGACCGTCCTCCCGTTTGTCTGCGATCAACCGGTGTCGGTTGCCTGGTGGCTTACTAAGGAGGCCGAGAATATTGCCATTGTAGCGCTTAGGGTAAGTCTAATGAGTGACTGATGCGATAGACGGACGTACCTAGTGATAGATGTAAAAATAATTTATAGAACATCAACCACTTGGCTTCCGGAAAGGCTGGTCGGCCCCCAAACCGCTTACATCCGTTGACTTAAAAGGTCGAAACGATGAAAAAATTTACATCCATACATAATGCTGCATGGTTCAGATTCTATGTAAAAATTTTGGTTCATCAGGTTTCTGGATTAAATAGCCTAAGGCAATAAGCCCGCCCTTGCCACACTTTAAGTGGCATAAAGTGTATTATTTTATTATTACTGCTTGATCTAGTCTTAACCCTTTGGCTCTGGAAGCATTAACCAAAACAATCCTTCTGCTACACCAGGTGGCGCGCCGCGATCGGCGCCGGCGCATTACTCTCGAAAAAAAATCATTTTGGAAGATTTTTCCATAAAACTTCATGAAATAACATATGGATTGTATTTACAGATAAATATTCTAGCTATAAATGGCATTTTTTTATTTACATTACGTATTCTAGGTCGCTAAGGCGTCAAGGTATACTATTTCACCTGCTTACCTACCTCAACACCACATTATGGACTCAGGATGCTGTCAATGTACGAACGAGATTTTCGCGGGAGAAGGGTTGACTTGTGCAAACTGCCAGCTGGTCTATCACTTCCACTGTGCTGGTATTACCGAACAGGGTTTCAGGAGGATGAGAGCATCGGTGAGGTCAGCGTTCAGAGGGCCATGTTGCAGCAGCGACAAGAGGTCAGAAGCCAAACAGTCACCGAACATTGACATTCCTACCCTGTCGCTGACGTCGGGATCCGGTCTAACTTCACCCCTGGAGGATGTGCCGAAGGATGACGCTCCTACAGTCCCAATAGGCGCTTCTATAATCTATAAGCTGCAGAGAGATGTCGCCAAGATTCTTGGGAACCAGATGGATATGCAAAAATCACAGAAGGAAGTGAAAGAAACGCTAGACTTCCTAAGTGACAAATTCCATGATATCGAGAAAGAGCTAGCAACCCAAAAAAACAAAATAATAAACATTGAAAACAAGATGAGTAAGTACGACGAAGTGTCACATCAACTCGCCAAATTACAAATCGAGAACGAAGACCTAAGACAAGATATGCTCTCCACCTCGGTCGAAATAAAAGGAGTGTCAATAGGACAGAACAGAAGCGACAGCCAAATACTCGACCAAGTGGCGAAACTTATTGGAGCCAGTGTACTTCCGAGCGAGGTGGCAGCAGTCCGCCGGGCGCCCGGTAAAAAACCACAACCGGAGATCATCGTGCGATTTGTTTCAGAGGAATTCAAGGTTAAATTCTTGGCATGTGCGAAGACCAAGGGTCGACTGAATTCATGCGAAATCACAGGCGAAACGAACACAGGAAACCCAGTTTTCATCAATCAGCTCCTGACCCCCCGTCGTAAACAATTACTATCACGCGCAAAGAAATACGCAAACGAAAATGACATTAAATTTGCTTGGACAAAAAACGGTCAAATTTATATGAAAAAGTCAGAGGCCAAAGAAAACTACGCGCATTTAATAAAAAGTGAGTACGATTTCGAACATTTATTTCTACCGAAGACAGCCATCAACGCGGGGAAAGAGGAGCGAGCGGCTGAAGCGCGGGGGGAGGAGAATCAGCTCCGTCGATCCGCCGCCGCCGCCGCCCGCCGCTAACCGACTTCGGTTCACCGACGAGGGAATCTTTCCGCGCATAGTTACCTATTCCGGCACTGCACTCCGTGCACTCGCCGCTGCTACACAACGATGCTGTCAGAGAAGTGAACAGAACGAAGCAAGGTCACTAGCAAAACTATGTTTGTTACCATTTTACAAGTTAAATGCACTTTTCTATCGATGTCAAATTATGAAAGTAGAAAATATATGTGTTTATATTCTTTATTCTTTAGAGACTAGCTTAAGTATATATAAGTACAGGTTTTTCACTACAATACTATCTAAGAATTTTCTCGTTTCCTATTACAGTTTGGAACAAATTTCCCTACGTACACATTTATCTGAAAGATTACTCTATAATACATTTTTCTCTCGTTATCAAATTACGAAATTGGAACTTATATGTGTTTACATTCTTTACCCTTTAGGGACTAGTTTAAGTATAGGTAAATACATGTCTTTCACTATAGCACTACCTAAAAATTTCCTCTTTGTTTATTACAGTCTAGAATTAAGTGATCTATGTAGTCATTTCTTTGAAAGAACACTATTTAATACAATTTTCTGCCATGATCAAATTATGAAGCCAGAAAATAGTTACATTCCTTATAATTTAGATACTAGTTTAAGTACATATAAGTTCGTGTTGTTCATAATAGTAATACCTAAAAATTCCCTCGTTTGTTATTATTATTACAGCCTAGAACTTAGTCTTCTATGTGCTCTATTATTTAAAATACTATCACAGTTTAAGATATTTTTTAGAAGTTCTTCGAAAATCAATGTACAGGCGTTACCAACCACACAAAACATGGCCATTGTCAAATCACAATCATACTCATTACTCACTTTAACCAAAGTACACTACCTAAAACGAGCATCTAGTATAACGCTACAAGCACCTGCAACCTCTCTAAAACACACACACACGCCAACATTGTTCATTACACCTATTTTCACCAGTAAAAGGCGAACTTGACGAAGAGATAGAACACGATATTGAGGAACTCAATGTCATTAAAACACTAATGATAGAGGAACCTGAGGATTGCAGGTGTAAACTAAACATGCTCGCGCAGTATAAAACACTTACAGTAAACATTAGAAGCATTAATCATAATTTTGAGCACCTATTAGTCCTACTGAATAGAATAAATATGGAATTTGATGTAATAATCCTGACTGAATGCTGGATAAACACAGCATCATATCTTCCAAAATTTTTAGATGGATATTTTTCATTCCATACTACGAAGCATTATAATAAATGTGATGGTGTCATTGTTTATATAAACACTAAACATTCAGTTATTGTCACTGAACCGGAATGTCTAGATGCCAACTGCCTACAAATCGAGTTTACTGACAAGACTGCCATCCTGGCCATTTACAGGTCCCCAAGTTTTAGTGTAATAGTTAACTTCCTTAATTCGCTCCATAAGTTATTATCTAATATGAACAGCTTCCAGCAACTTATTCTAAGTGGTGACATTAATATTAATATATGCGAGGATTCTTCTGATCAAAGAGCCGAAAGTTATTTGTGTCTTATGGCTGAACATGGTTTAATTCCAGCTATGTTAAATCCAACTAGACAATCAGCATGTCTGGACCATTTAATGATTCGTAGCAAGCTTACAATAGAAACTGCGGTTTGCCAAACTGCAATAACAGATCATTATCCTATTTTGGCATGCATAGGCAATCTTAAAGACTCACAGAAAACCATAAAACGTAGGTTAAAAATAGTCAACAATACAGCCATAGCGAAATCCTTAGATAAATACGACTGGGGAGAAATTCTCAAATGCAAATGCGTGAATTCGGCAGCATTTGCCTTTATAGATATATTACAAGATTTAATACATACACATACGGAAATACGCAATTTACCGAGATCTCGGAGGAACATTAAACGTTGGATCACCCCGGGTTTGATTAAATGTCTTAAAAAACGTGACATGTTACATAAACAAGCTAAAAAGAATGCAAACGATTTAGACCTACAAAAAAAATATAAATGTTACAGAAACACATGTGATCGTGCTACTGCGAAGGCAAAGGAACTATATATGCGAAAAGACCTATACATGAATATTAACAATTCAAAAAAGACCTGGGAGATAATAAAGGAAGCTGCGGACTTCCCCATCAAGCAAAATCATCCGCCTTTAGACCTTATTAAAAACGACAACCTTACAGTTAATGACGTTAATTACTTCTTTGAGGATGTTGGTGGTTCTCGAGCGAGGCGTATACTAAAATCATTGGATAAGACTGAAGAAATTCTAGCGAAAGAGGTGGAAATGGAGCAGTCTCGCTCACCAAATACTTTTTTTATGAAGCCTACGGATCCCAGCGAAATAAAGAGTATTATAAGCAACTTAAATTCCGCGAGCGCTGGCGGGTGGGATAACATCAGTGCTCTGTTACTTAAAAAAACAGTGGATCTAATCACAGTACCACTTACTTTTATTATGAATTTAAGTATGTCTACAGGAACCTTTCCAACTGCTTTTAAGAAGGGAATCATTAGCCCAATACACAAAAGTGGAGACAAACGGCTTGTTACAAATTACAGACCAATCTCATTACTTCCTATCCTGTCTAAGATCCTGGAAAAGTTAGTCAAAGCCCGTATCACGAAATATATGGATAAATATGTATTAATCAGTCAAAACCAATACGGATTTCAAAATGGCAAGAGCACCGAAGATGCTGTTGGGGATTTAACTGACCATATCTCCAGGATGTTGGACAGAGGGGAACGATGTGTTGGCTTATTTCTAGATTTAGAAAAGGCGTTTGATACCGTGTCACCAAAAATTCTTCTTAAAAAAATGGAAGGGCTAGGTATCAGGGGAGTGCCGCTTTCCTGGTTCACTAGTTACCTCTTGGACAGAAAACAGTGTGTCAGGATAGGAGATGTGGTTAGTGACGAGGTGGGTATGGGGTTTGGTGTGCCCCAGGGTAGTGTGCTAGGACCTATACTTTTCATAATCTACATAAATGATTTATGTAATAAAAAATTAGATGGCTGTAAAATATTTACATTTGCTGATGATACAGCCCTAATCTTTTCGGAAAAAACATGGGAAAAGGTATTCAAACTGGCTGAGAGTGGATTAAGGTCGTTAAAGTTATGGTTAGACGCTAACTTACTTACTCTGAATGTAAAAAAAACTAAATACCTCGCTTTCTGCATCAACAGCTCTACTTCGCCAGGAGCACACCGCACGCTACAGTTACATTCATGCCACAATATTCAAAGTTGTAACTGTGAGCAAATAGAACGTGTAAAATGCATCCGCTACTTGGGCATTAACCTAGACGAAAACTTGTGTTGGGATACGCACATCGCGTGTTTGGCCAGTAGAACGCGAAGTCTAATATATGTTTTTAAACGACTACGCAACATTGCTGATAATAATCTTCTTCGTACTATTTATTTCGCATTATGTCAATCACGTTTAACTTATTGCATCACGGCTTGGGGTGGTGCTGCAAAATCACACTTGATTAGAGTAGAAAGAGCGCAAAGGGTTGTTCTTCGTGTTATGATGAAGAAACCCTATAGATACCCCACACATACTATGCTGAATGAGATAGGTGTATTGAGCGTGAGGAAACTTTTCATTGAAAAAATTATAATTAGGAGTCATAGAATGGATAAATTTGATGCGCCGCCGGGGAGAGGTGCACATCGTACCCGGTTCGCACATCTATTAGCAGTGCCTTGTGTCCGAACGGGAATGGCGCAACGGTATAGATGGTTCCTCGGCCCGTTCCTCTACAATAAAGTAGATAGGATTAGAAACATAAGAAAACTAAGTTTACCTACATGCAAGAAAGTAATAAAGTCACGACTACTTGCGATGGAATACGAAGAAGTAGAAAGCATGCTTACGATAATGCGGTAGGACGATATGAAACTAAATGATTAACTAATAAACTTACCCAACGTGTCACTTCTTAACAAAATTATTAAAGGGTCAAAGTTTTATTAAAACTTAGGAGAGTCGTGCCTGCCTATCTGCGAGTCATATGTACATTCTTTGACTGCAGTCAATTTAACTAAATTTCACACACACACACACACACACACTCACAGAGACACAATCGCACTCAGAACTCAATCAAGCACATTTACACTCCTTATTAGGTGGTAAACTATTTTGGTTTTCTGATTTATATTTATTTTTTTTTAGATACCCGCAAAATTTCTCTAATATTTAATAATTCTCTCACGTTCTAAGGTGTTACATGTGGTGTTACACAAAGTGTTATATATATAACACTGTAATATGGGTATTGTATGCACCCACCGTCTCTCATGATACAGCCGGTTAGGCCAGTTTGGGAGATGGTGTTTGCACACAACACAGAACAATTATTGCAAAGTCTGTTATGTATGAAATAGGGACAATCTGTTGTTGTGTAAAAGTGTGAAAATTAATAAATGAAATTTGAGTTTGAGTTTGAGTTGAGGTGACAAAATTATTTTGTAAAGTTGTTCTATGTGAAAATCGCGACCTCTCTCAGGTTTTTTTTTTTTTTATAAATTTATTAGGCCGCCAATCGGTCATATAGTATTTTTATTATAAACACTAATAAATAACGGACGTAATCATACCTTTCTTGTGTATCAGCAGCCCCCCGTGTCGTTCACAATAAAATTTGTATTGGAAACTTGTATGGTTTGTATTGTTTGTATGGAGAAAACTAGGTCACAAAAATTGCTTATTTCTCGTAAATGTACTGTATACAAACACTATACGGCATATATTATTTCAACTACAGGAACTAAATAACACTTCTATCACCTCACTTTATCCAGAAAACGGATTTATATCGAGAAACAAGACTCTAAGAACAGCCGAAATTGGTACCGAAAAGGAGGCATTTTCTTAGTATTTTTACGAAAAATTCAGATCAACTCAGCACAAACAAATGCACTCAATACATCCGGAATATAATGAAAAAGAGAAAAAACATCACTTATGGGTTCATCTGCACAAAAAAACACTCAGCAAACCCGAAAACAGAAGAGCAACGTACAACGCCCTCCTATTATAACCGCTGTCTTGATGACACTGACAGGGCGGTAAATCTGACATTTCTCTATGGGGGAATGGTTGTCGCCTAAAGGGAAATTTATTCTACTATTTGAATTCGTCACTTTCAAATACACACGGCTAAGTGAGATAAAAGAATAAAATAGTTTCGTTGGGGCCACCCAACAAAACAAAGAAAAAAAAGAAAGCGGCCGATATCGGCCGCTCCATTCGTAAAGGTATAATGTATAAAGCGACCGATATCGGCCGCTCCAACGGCAAAAGGTTAATATTTTGCTATTAAATTTGTCAGTTTTATGCGGCTGTTTGTCCAAGTTCTTGCAGCACAACACCGATTACCCTGCTTACACCCTTTGGTCGGAATACAGCATGTGTGGTGTATTTTTCATTTGGATAATGCGTGGTCTTAAGGAATTTTCGTCCATATTTGATCGGTCAATCCACAGAAGGAAATTACCCACAGGTCTAAGGAATTTTCGTCCATATTTGATCCGTCAATCCATAGAAAGAAGTTACTCACAGGTCTAAGGAATTTTCGTCCATATTTGATCCGTCAATCCACAGAAGGAAATTACCCACAGGTCTAAGGAATTTTCGTCCATATTTGATACGTCAATCCATAGAAGGAAGTTACCCACAGGTCTAAGGAATTTTCGTCCATATTTGATCCGTCAATCCATACAAGGAAATTACCTACAGGTCTTAAGGAATTTTCGTCCATATTTGATCCCTCAATCCAGAGAAGGAAAGCACAATTTGGAACGCTGCTAAAAGGAAATCTTCTACGAAGCAATACTCTCTATTTGAATATCTTTCATTTCAGTGTGGGATAATTCTGTTCTATTCTCTGGACTCAAAGACGACAGTCGGTGAAACGAAGGTCCACGGTGAAATTGCAGATATTCAGATGTGTGTGGACGATTCGTTGGACCTTCTGGTTCTGCTGGTAAGTGATATTCAATTAGATTTTTCGATCAGAAATTTAGAGTGCTATTTAGGCCCACTTGCACCAACACGAATTTAGGAATTCAAATCAGTTTAACTCGCTAATCGAGACTTATATAACATAATATATTAAGAAAATATTAAGAAAATAAGTCCCTGCATCAACACTAAACACAAATTTTAAAGGTTTAAACAGATTTAAAGCTAAATGAGATTTATGAAACTCGAGCGCTGACTCGCGGCAGTCGCTCCGCTCGCACCTTTAGAAACAAATATGGGATACCTAGTAATTTTGTGGTTTGTATCACAATGGGGCGCGCAGTTCGATCCTCTGTGGTTTGTTCCTGTCATATGACATTCGGATATGTGACAGTTTAAAAAAAGTATTACAGGAGGATTGTCAGCGCATGATATACTTGCATATTGCTAGCTCATTCTTAAATACGTTTTGATAGAGAAAGTTGGAGCTATCAATCGATGGATTGGTGTTGCTCATTGAGTTCTCAAACAAAGAAAGTTTAGCTAAATAAGTAGGTACTAATATGTTGTGGCGCAAGCAATAGCGTCTTTACCATAAGGGCTCACGGGGCACGGGCCCAGGGCCCCCGACATCAAGGGGGCCCCCGGGGCCCCCTTGATGTTGATGAACATTTTTCGCCGCTCGCATTAGTTATCATAGGACGCGCCAACTCTTAAAAAACTACATTACCAGCGATCGCTTAGTTCTATAGTAATTAAGAGAATCGAGTATATGTAGTATCAGCTGTCTCAAAGCTGTATTTAGAAAAAAAATTTATATATGGCAGCTCAGACGCCAGAAAATTCTCTGATACTCGATAGAAATAAATTAATTACAATTAAACCATACAATACCCTTTGCCTCTGGAAGCATTAACCAAAACAATCCTTCTGCTACACCAGGTGGCGCGCCGCGATCGGCGCCGGCGCATTACTCTCGAAAAAAAATCATTTTGGAAGATTTTTCCATAAAACTTCATGAACTAACATATGGATTGTATTTACAGATAAATATTCTAGCTATAAATGGCATTTTTTTATTTACATTACGTATTCTAGGTGACAAAATTATTTTGTAAAGTTGTTCTATGTGAAAATCGCGACCTCTCTCAGGTTTTTTTTTTTTTATAAATTTATTAGACCACCAATCGGTCATATAGTATTTTTATTATAAACACTAATAAATAACGGACCTAATCATACCTTTCTTGTGTATCAGCAGCCCCCCGTGTCGTTCACAATAAAATTTGTATGTGGAAATTTGTATGGTTTGTATTGTTTGTATGGAGAAAACTAGGTCACAAAAATTGCTTGTTTCTCGTAAATGTACTGTATACAAACACTATACGGCATATATTATTTCAACTACAGGAACTAAATAACACTTCTATCACCTCACTTTATCCAGAAAACGGATTTATATCGAGAAACAAGCCTCTAAAAACAGCCGAAATTGGTACCGAAAAGGAGGCATTTTCTTAGTATTTTTACGAAAAATTCAGATCAACTCAGCACAAACAAATGCACTCAATACATCCGGAATATAATGAAAAAGAAAAAAAACATCACTTATGGGTTCATCTGCACAAAAAAACACTCAGCAAACCCGAAAACAGAAGAGCAACGTACAACGCCCTCCTATTATAACCGCTGTCTTGATGACACTGACAGGGCGGTAAATCTGACATTTCTCTATGGGGGAATGGTTGTCGCCTAAAGGGAAATTTATTCTACTATTTGAATTCGTCACTTTCAAATACACACGGCTAAGTGAGATAAAAGAATAAAATAATTTCCTTGGGGCCACCCAACAAAACAAAGAAAAAAAAGAAAGCGGCCGATATCGGCCGCTCCATTCGTAAAGGTATAATGTATAAAGCGACCGATATCGGCCGCTCCAACGGCAAAAGGTTAAGGCTTCAATTGATATTCAGTGGCTGCTTCCCATAAGTTTAATAAAGATTTTGAAAAGAAGCTATTTTTAGGCCCTATTAGATCTATGCCTTCGCGCCAAATGCATGCAAAATTGCAGCTCAAAAAGAAAATGTCAGCTAACTACCTAAACTCGCATCATTTCATTGTTTGATTGACTCACTTACCTACTTAAACTCACTGTACTTACTTGGACTGAACTAAAACGAAGCAGTCAGACAGGGGGCCTCAAATTGTTTTATGGCCAAGGGCCCCTGCATGGCCTAAGACGGCCCTGGGTGCAAGACCAGATATTATGTGTCGAGAATAGATTTAAATTCCATTTAACTAAATGCCTGCTTTTCGATTTAAACATGACTTTGGAGCACGTGGGCCTTTGTCAATACATGGGATTAACTCACCTTTTGTGTCTCATGTTTTAAAAATATGAATTTATTTCATCATGTAGTTGTGTCAAACTGCATCTTTATATATAAGTACAATAGTAAATTGACAATAGTTTTACTGGAATGAAGCCCCAAAATGCACAAATTATTCGCCCAAGATGTTGAGTGTTACTTTCTTTTTAGGTTCCACACCTTTTGAGGTATGGATCATGGGGAAAACGGAATCTAATGGTGTGACTTGTACGTCCATCCATCTTTTTGTCCATAACTTCTAAAACTTTCAAACAGTTTGTCGTTATTATGAATAATTTTTTAATTTATTTATAAACTTATTATTATTTATAAATTACGTCACCGGTTTGGGGAGGGGTTGGACGAAAAGCGACGACTGATGAGGGGTTCGTGCAGCGATGATGTAGTTTTTCGCTTCGCCAAGGTACACTGAAAAATCATTATTGGATCATGGGCCGAACCATGTACGAGTGTGCATCTGTGTTCCAGATAACCGGGACAGCGAACCAGCAATGGAAGCTGGTGTTGGAGCACAGATGTGTGGAGTACAACTGGATTCGAGTGTACTCTGAGGCTCCGGCGGAGGCGAAGGAGAAAAAAGAAGGGCTTATGGCTTATATTAAGGAGAAAATTGCAACATTATCGATTGGATCCAATGGTAATGTAATATGTAGTCTGCTTTTTTAATAGAGGGTCCAAGTTGGCATGTCCTGGGTTGCCTGTTTTTAGCATTCCTACTGGCTAGTGATGTTGTTAATTAATAAAAAAACTGGCCAAGTGCGAGTTGGACTCGCGCACTAAGGTTTTCGTACCACGAGGTAATTGGCCAGTTTTTATTTAATTTTTTATTTTATTTATTTGATGAACGAACGGCCTAAGCTGATGTGTTCATGTCTAAGTTCACTGGTGCTTTGTTATTTTGATGTTAGTTTAGTTTGGTGTTTTTTTAGGTGTTTGTCGAGCCTGTTTTTAATTAAAGGAATTGGTGGTGGGTGCTTGTACGACATGTTCGGGCAGTTTGTTCCACATTTCCACTGCTCTATTTGACAGGAAGTTTCGTCTCGGATTTGTTGAGCTGACAGTGACATTCAGCTTCAAGCTATGGCCTCGGAGATGACTATTTGTATTTCTAGTAAAGAGGTTCTCCAGTTCCGGACAATCATAATGCTGATTATTGTTATTTTTTGTTGTTATACTATAGCATTTGTACTAGGTATAATCACACCAAGTTTGACTCTTGTATGCAATACCGCTTTTACGATAGAGCAAATACAAAAAACATTCATAAAACATGTCTCTTGTGCCCCATATACTATAAAGGCTGGCATGGCATTCGTAACCACCGCATACGACCGAATTTCCATGGGCGTCGTTAGACACCTTGGTGGTCCGATGCCATATGTCACACTTTCAAATAAAAAAAAAATTTAAAAAAAAATCAGCTAAATAAAATTTTCTGCAGATGTAAAAGTGAGTGCGGTGGAATACTTCAGGGATCCAACAGACTACCTGCCGACGTTCCGTAAGGGCTCCCACGACTGGAGTCTCAGCGTTCAGTATGTCAACGGCAGACATTTCATCACCGCTTTTGACGTTAAAGTCGGCACTGTTATTGTGAGTTCAGATTTTTTTTCTTTTGATGTACTTAATGCGGTACAGGGTGCTGAGTTTTTTTTCTCCGTGCTCCATCTGTCAGCAGCTTTATAGACTTTATCAAATTCGTTGTATGTACTTTTCTTTTTGGAAGCTGCTGTCCATCAACTACAGCTTCGACTTTTAATTCTGCAGCAGGATTAGAGCTGCACGGCCGGTACATTTTGCCCGCTTTAGTCGCGACACAATATATTTTGTTCTGCCCAATAAGCCCACCGCCAGCAGTGGCTTTGCGAGGCCTCTTTCATTTCCCAGTTGGAAAGAAAACAATAAATAGAATGAGACTGATGTATTATGATGAGTTTTATCAAATGTTGACAAAAATTACATGAACAATCACACATATAAATAAATAACCCAACAAGCAATAGCCCAAAGTATGCTCTTGAAATTGAATACTTTGGTGAGAGTTTTTGGGATCGCGCGATCCCAATGGGAGTCAGCTAGGGTAAACGAATTTTTGCGAGGCCCCCTCAGTCGCGAGGACGTCGGCGACACTCGGTCCCCAGACACCTTTAATTGACTAAGCGGAATTTTTTTTTTTTCATTTTTTAAGGGTTGTTGTTGTGTTGGTTTTTTTTTAATCTGTAATTTTGTAATTTTGTGAGTATGGCAATTTGTTACCTTGGCAGTATTTATAGTATGTTAGAGTTACCAGCGGCGGTACCCCACAATTCTTTCAATTATTTTTATGGAAACTGACACGGTTGGCTACATCACCTACAACATCCGTGATGTCAGCCCATTACACTGGGTGAACTAGGTGCCATGTCAGTGCTTCCCTTCGGTCGTGCCGGCTACACTGAACTGGACGGAAGACACAAACTATTTACATAGCCGTTTCGACCGACGTTTCATTCAGTGGGGTGGTACCAACCCGGGCGGGTTGAACCCTACCACCTAGTATGGAAAGAAGGGAAGGGACCTACTTTACGTGGAATCCGAACCACGGTTAGCCTCCAACGGTCGAGCGGTCACCCATCCAAGTACTGACCGCACCCAGCGTTGCTTAATAATCAATAGCAACAGTCGACTGTCCGCACTAGTGTCCGACCGAATATTCGGTTTCGGTTTCAGCCTTTCGGCCAATATTTGCAACATTCGGCAAACTTACGGTTTCGGCCGACAGTAGTGGTCACTTTCGGCCCAACCGAAAGTTGTTAGACAGACAAACAGACCGACCGCGCGCACGCGACGCGACGCGAACGCCGCGACGCGATTACGCGATTGGCGGATTTGGCGGCCGGCGCGCAGGCACACACTGCCTTAATACTTAAATACCATACATACTTTCGGCTACGGCTTTCGGTTTCGGCTTTCGGCTTCGGCTATCGGCTTTCTGCCGAAAGTAGAATTTTGCCGAAATTCGGCTACGGCTTTCGGCCGAAAGTGAAAGTACACTTTCGGTCGGACACTAGTCCGCACCACTGAGCTATCGAGGCTGACAAATTATATTCCGTATCACTTTATTTAATAAACATTTTGACAGCTGGAAAGCACAGAAGAAGATACGCCATCTCGAACGCTGCACCCGCGCATCAAGAAGGAAGCCGACTACAGACAGGGGCTGTGGTGTCAGAAGCTTCTCTTCTTGCTCACGGACAATGCGATCGAAGTTCACAGCGCCAGCTTCTCTGTCATACAGGTTGGTTGTCATTTTTTAGGGTTCCGTGTCGTGGGTTACTAAGCCTAAGACGCCGTCAGTCCGTCCGTCCTACTTTTAAAAGGCTTGTACATTTTGAACCGTAATAGGTACCTAGCCGGTTGAAATGTTCACAGAATGTTTTATTATGGCGGATATCCTAACAATAATAAAAAACCAAAAATACTAAATTAGGGGTATGCTTGTATGGGGACCACAAGGTTTTTTTTTTCCTTTCAAAAACGTTTTTCCTTAGTTTTTTTTGTTTTTGCTCTATCGTAAAAACGATAATACGCACAAGCATCAAACTTGGTGCGATTATAGATCAACTTGCGTTTGGTCGATTTTATTGTTTTTTTTTTGTGTCGCTGAGTCAAAGGGGCCTGAGTACGTGTTCCTCCGATCAGCAAATATAACCTCTTAGAACCGGAGACTTCTCTCTCCAATAACGTCAAATAACTACACCTCCGGCGTTCTCTACTGGCAGTCTAAGTGTTAAATTATACGCATCACCTTGTGAATTGTACGCAATTGGCAGAGCTCATCGCAAGAGGGAACGAAAGAGGACACTTGCCTATGGCGCACGGAGCTGCCGAGCTCGCTGCGGCGCGCGCACCTCATGTTCCCGCAGGCCGCGAACCCGCGACCCTACGACTGGGAGAAGCCGACCTTCCTCTGCGACCTGCAGCTGCCGAGGTTCACCATCGAGTCCTGCCTTGTGCTGGGCTCGAAGGGCGCCTTCATCCTGACCACAATGTGAGTTCTTGTTTGTCCCAAGTTTATGAATCATTAGGAACGAAAGAAGACACTTGCCTGTGGCGCACGGAGCTGCCGAGCGAGCTGCGACGCGCGCACCTCATGTTCCCGCAGGCCGCGAAGCCGCAACCCTACGACTGGGAGAAGCCGACCTTCCTCTGCGACCTGCAGCTGCCGAGGTTCACCATCGAGTCCTGCCTCGTGCTGGGCTCGAAGGGCGCCTTCATCCTGACCACAATGTGAGTTCTTGTTTGTCCCAAGTTTATGAATCATTAGGAACGAAAGAGGACACTTGCCTATGGCGCACGGAGCTGCCGAGCGAGCTGCGACGCGCGCACCTCATGTTCCCGCAGGCCGCGAACCCGCGACCCTACGACTGGGAGAAGCCGACCTTCCTCTGCGACCTGCAGCTGCCGAGGTTCACCATCGAGTCCTGCCTTGTGCTGGGCTCGAAGGGCGCCTTCATCCTGACCACAATGTGAGTTCTTGTTTGTCCCAAGTTTATGAATCATTAGGAACGAAAGAAGACACTTGCCTGTGGCGCACGGAGCTGCCGAGCGAGCTGCGACGCGCGCACCTCATGTTCCCGCAGGCCGCGAAGCCGCAACCCTACGACTGGGAGAAGCCGACCTTCCTCTGCGACCTGCAGCTGCCGAGGTTCACCATCGAGTCCTGCCTCGTGCTGGGCTCGAAGGGCGCCTTCATCCTGACCACAATGTGAGTTCTTGTTTGTCCCAAGTTTATGAATCATTAGGAACGAAAGAGGACACTTGCCTATGGCGCACGGAGCTGCCGAGCGAGCTGCGACGCGCGCACCTCATGTTCCCGCAGGCCGCGAACCCGCGACCCTACGACTGGGAGAAGCCGACCTTCCTCTGCGACCTGCAGCTGCCGAGGTTCACCATCGAGTCCTGCCTTGTGCTGGGCTCGAAGGGCGCCTTCATCCTGACCACAATGTGAGTTCTTGTTTGTCCCAAGTTTATGAATCATTAGGAACGAAAGAGGACACTTGCCTATGGCGCACGGAGCTGCCGAGCGAGCTGCGACGCGCGCACCTCATGTTCCCGCAGGCCGCGAACCCGCGACCCTACGACTGGGAGAAGCCGACCTTCCTCTGCGACCTGCAGCTGCCGAGGTTCACCATCGAGTCCTGCCTTGTGCTGGGCTCGAAGGGCGCCTTCATCCTGACCACAATGTGAGTCCTTGTTTGTCCCAAGTTTATTATTAAGTATTATTGTATAACACAATTTAATCCAGCTTATTTTAGTTTTATTAGTACTACTAATTAGGTACTTAAAAACTTGTACGTTTAAATTTTAAATTTAAATCTACAAATAGACTATGCCCGTCATTTAAGGAGTTCGTAGGCATGGCGAAACATTTGTTATGCGGATGCAAAATACTACTTGAGCGAGGCCAGTATTCCTACCGTCATGATAAAGTCCTCCAAATCATCAGAGAGGCCATCAACCTGTCAATTGCACGGACCAGGAAAGGGCAAACCAGTAACGGCTTCCAGAAGGTCAACTTTGTGAAACCTGGAGCCAATAAGCTGCCCAAAGATAGGACTAAACCTTCTTCAATATTGGGAGCAGCAAAGGATTGGGAATTGTTGATGGACACACATGAGAAGCATTACCAAATGCCTTCGGAAATCTGTACCACAGCATTAAGACCGGATATACTCATATTCTCAAAAGCGACAAAGCATGTAGTACTTGTTGAACTTACAGTTCCATGGGAAAGTAACATACCGAAGGACCACAACATCAAACTTAACAAGTACTGCAACTTAGTAGACCGGATTGTGAGAAACGGATTCAAGACTGATCTCTTCGCTGTGGAAGTCGGAGCAAGAGGACTACCAGCGAAGTCGCTCTACAGCCTCTTGAAGAATCTAGGGCTGCCAAGATCGACGCTAAGCTCATATATGGAGAGAGCTTCGAAAACGTCACTGGAAGCATCCTACAGAATATGGATAGGTAGAGAGAGGGAGGTCGAGAGCGGGACTGGTGGTTTCCCCGCGTCGCGTCCTAGTCAACGCAGACTAGCTGACGAGGGCTTGATGCGAGCCGAAACGTGAAGCATGCGCGGGAAATTTAGAGTGGCCACTCGCTAGTCCCGACCTCGATTAATACCCTCATCTATTGCCGATGGGCCCGGATATGTTCGGTGAAGCCATCGCAAGCTTAAATCCACACGTTCCTTCTGTTATTTTTTTTTTATTTTACAAATATTATAAACATTATTTTATTTAAAAATTATATTGTTAATTTAGTTCCTGTCACTATACGTGGGGCACACTAAAAGTTTCCGGAATTAATAAGAATAAAATACTATTAAAGGTCAAAAATGAATTTATTGTTTCTCAAAATATTCTCCCTTTGCGTAAATGCACTTTTTCATACGATTAAACCAATTTTGAAAACTTTTGTGCCACTCCTCCGTGGTGACCCCAGAAACGTATTTTTCATATTCTTCGACAGCCTCTTCTGGTGATGAAAATCGTTGACCGCGTAAATGGTTCTTAATTTTTGGGAACAGAAAAAGGTCACAAGGTGCCGTCACCTGTTACTATGTCCCACACCAAATTTGAAGCGCCTTTGTTGAATGTGGTAAGCATGGCATTGCACCAAGTGACGCGGTGCGTTTTTTGAGCCTCGGTCAAATTGTGTGGGATCCACCGCGAGCACAGCTTTCTCACACCCAACTGTTTGTGTAGGATTGATTGTATTTGACTCATGCTTAAGTCTAAGGATGCCCGAATCTCATGGTAGGTCACATGCCTGTCTGTTTCGATCATACGGCGCACAGCATCGATGTTTTTGTTGTTCACAGCGGTGAACGGGCGACCATCGCGAGATTCGTCACTGAGATTGACACGACCGCACTTGAATTCTGCAAACCAGCAATAAATAGTCGTCTTGCATGGTGCTTCATCGCCAAAAGCAGATTGAAGCCGAGCGAGGCTCTGATGAGCTGTCAAATTACACTTAAAATCGTAGAAAATCATACTACGAAAATTTTCCCGGGTTAAATTTATGTTAATGTAGACACGCAATTTTTAAAATGGCGCCACAATGGAAAAACAATTGACAGTCAGATGAAACAAACTGCATTCTACAGCCAAAGAGTTCCATTTTCAAATGTTGTAATTACTGTTTAAATATTGTTTATGTAAGTGGCCAATTCCGGAAACTTTTAGTGTGCCCTATGTATACTTACTAGGATAGGCTTTATATCAGCGGCACTGCAAGGGTAGTGCCACAAGCTGCGCCTATAGACCTCTTTCTCAAATCGCAAATTAGATATAAGTTGTATGTTTATAAAATTGTTTGTAATTAATGTGCATTGAGAAATAAACACTTTTGATTTGATTTGATCATTTTAGATAGATTGATAAATAAATAAAAAAATATTTATTGCTCCAAAATTTTTTACAGAAACAGGTACAGTATAATATTTACATAAGGAGCAAATGGCGGACATATCCCTTTCGGAGATTTCTTCCAGTCAACCTTTGGTAGTCAGTATGTTTTAGTAGTTCGTGTTAGTGCTAGTTCCGACCTCGATTAACACCCTTACTGCCGATGGGCCCGGATATGTTCGGTGAAGCCATCGCAAGCTTAGTTCCACACCTTCCCACCATCCACCATCCAATATTGTATGAACACAGTTTAATTGTATAAACACAAGGCGACTAAGGGATTATGATTCCCTTCTTATATTACTAGGTGGTAGGGTTTAACCCGCCCGGGTTGGTACCACCGCACTGAATGAAAGGTCGGTCGAAACGGCTATGTAAATAGTTCGTGTTTTCCGTCCAGTTCAGTGTAGCCGACACGGCCGAAGGGAAGCACTGACGTGGCACCAAGTTCATCCGGTGTTATGGGCTGACATCACGGATGTTGTAGGTGATGTAGCCAACCGTGTCAGTATCCATAACACAATTTAAGCCTCGATAATCCGTACTCAGGCTAATCCGAACGCCTCTATAATCCGAACAGTGCCAAGTGATCCGCTCTCCCTGACGAATCCAGGAATGACGAATCTTTTATTGACGATTCTTCTACTCCAAATGTCAAGAAAATACTTCATACAATAATCAGCACTTACTCGTAACACTTGCTTGGACTGAGCTGACAAAAATGACCTCTCGTTATCCGAAAAGATGATGCTACGTAATTTTAGGGACAAGGCAATTTATTTGTCAATAAATAGAACCCGTCAGGCTAAAATAGATTAGTTTATAACTAAGTAACTGTTTTTTCTGTATTTTATTATTCATACTGTCACTTAATATATTTTTTCAAAGTATACAGCTGTTTTATTGAATTTGTCTATCTAACATAGGTACTATAATCCGAACGCTTCATGAGTCCGAACAGGGGTAGTTGTTGGTAGTTCGGATTATCAAGGCTCTACTGTTGTATGAAAATGAGGGATGCTTGCCTCTGCTGACATTCCCAATCTGTTCTCACTTTATTTTGACAACACCTAATCCTTTTTCTTTTCCACATTCGCGAGTGTGTGAAATCTGGTAAACTACGAACATGATAATTTCCTTCTAGGTTGTAACAAAAATATGGCTGCATCTCTCCCAGTCTATGTCGTAAAAGGCGACTAAGGGATATGACTCCCTTCTTATATTACTAGGTGGTAGGGTTTAACCCGCCCGGATTTGTACCACCGCACTGAATGAAAGGTCGGTCGAAACGGCTGTGTAAATAGTTTGTGTTTTCCATCCAGTTTAGTCTAGCCGGCACGACCGAAGGGAAGCGCTGACGTGGCACCAAGTTCACCCGGTGTTATAGGCTGACATCACGGATGTTGTAGGTGATGTAGCCAATCGTGGCAGTTTCCATAAAAAAAAAACATGGCTCGCTATCACTATCGCTATTGTTTATTTGCTATTGTTGATTGAGTTGTTTGTTGCGACAGGCTGGAGCCGTGCGAGTGGATAGTGGGTATGATAATGCGCGGCGGGCGCGGCGCGGAGCGGTCGGCGGCCGCGCTGGGCGCGCCGGTCGACACGCTGCTGTGCGCCGCCGCGGACATGCTGCTCTCACGCAACAAGCTGCCGCCGGCCAAGTACCTCTACTCACTCTCCAAGGTGAGCCGGCACGTACTGTATGTGCGAGTGGATAGTGGGTATGATAATGCGCGGCGGGCGCGGCGCGGAGCGGTCGGCGGCCGCGCTGGGCGCGCCGGTCGACACGCTGCTGTGCGCCGCCGCGGACATGCTGCTCTCACGCAACAAGCTGCCGCCGGCCAAGTACCTCTACTCACTCTCCAAGGTGAGCCGGCACGTACTGTATGTGCGAGTGGATAGTGGGTATGATAATGCGCGGCGGGCGCGGCGCGGAGCGGTCGGCGGCCGCGCTGGGCGCGCCGGTCGACACGCTGCTGTGCGCCGCCGCGGACATGCTGCTCTCACGCAACAAGCTGCCGCCGGCCAAGTACCTCTACTCACTCTCCAAGGTGAGCCGGCACGTACTGTATGTGCGAGTGGATAGTGGGTATGATAATGCGCGGCGGGCGCGGCGCGGAGCGGTCGGCGGCCGCGCTGGGCGCGCCGGTCGACACGCTGCTGTGCGCCGCCGCGGACATGCTGCTCTCACGCAACAAGCTGCCGCCGGCCAAGTACCTCTACTCACTCTCCAAGGTGAGCCGGCACGTACTGTATGTGCGAGTGGATAGTGGGTATGATAATGCGCGGCGGGCGCGGCGCGGAGCGGTCGGCGGCCGCGCTGGGCGCGCCGGTCGACACGCTGCTGTGCGCCGCCGCGGACATGCTGCTCTCACGCAACAAGCTGCCGCCGGCCAAGTACCTCTACTCCCTCTCCAAGGTGAGCCGGCACGTACTGTATGTGCGAGTGGATAGTGGGTATGATAATGCGCGGCGGGCGCGGTGCGGAGCGGTCGGCGGCCGCGCTGGGCGCGCCGGTCGACACGCTGCTGTGCGCCGCCGCGGACATGCTGCTCTCACGCAACAAGCTGCCGCCGGCCAAGTATTTCTACTCACTCCAAGGTGAGCCGGCACGTACTGTATGTGCGAGTGGATAGTGGGTATGATAATGCGCGGCGGGCGCGGTGCGGAGCGGTCGGCGGCCGCGCTGGGCGCGCCGGTCGACGCGCTGCTGTGCGCCGCCGCGGACATGCTGCTCTCACGCAACAAGCTGCCGCCGGCCAAGTACCTATACTCACTCTCCAAGGTGAGCCGGCACGTACTGTATATGCGAGTGGATAGTGGGTATGATAATGCGCGGCGGGCGCGGCGCGGAGCGCTCGGCGGCCGCGCTGGGCGCGCCGGTCGACACGCTGCTGTGCGCCGCCGCGGACATGCTGCTCTCATGCAACAAGCTGCCACCGGCCAAGTACCTCTACTCACTCTCCAAGGTGAGCCGGCACGTACTGTATGTGCGAGTGGATAGTGGGTATAATAATGCGCGGCGGGCGCGGCGCGGAGTGCTCGGCGGCCGCGCTGGGCGCACCGGTCGACACGCAGCTGTGCGCCGCCGCGGACATGCTGCTCTCACGCAACAAGCTGCCACCGGCCAAGTACATCTACTCACTCTCCAAGGTGAGCCGGCACGTACTGTATGTGCGAGTGGATAGTGGGTATGATAATGCGTGGCGGGCGCGGCGCGGAGCGGTCGGCGGCCGCGCTGGGCGCGCCGGTCGACACGTTGCTGTGCGCCGCCGCGGACATGCTGCTCTCACGCAACAAGCTGCCGCCGGCCAAGTACCTCTACTCACTCTCCAAGGTGAGCCGGCACGCACTGTATGATAATGCGCGGCGGGCGCGGCGCGGAGCGGTCGGCGGCCGCGCTGGGCGCGCCGGTCGACACGCTGCTGTGCGCCGCCGCGGACATGCTGCTCTCACGCAACAAGCTGCCGCCGGCCAAGTACCTCTACTCACTCTCCAAGGTGAGCCGGCGCGTACTGTATGTGCGAGTGGATAGTGGGTATAATAATGCGCGGCGGGCGCGGCGCGGAGCGGTCGGCGGCCGCGCTGGGCGCGCCGGTCGACACGCTGCTGTGCGCCGCCGCGGACATGCTGCTCTCACGCAACAAGCTGCCACCGGCCAAGTACATCTACTCACTCTCCAAGGTGAGCCGGCACGTACTGTATGTGCGAGTGGATAGTGGGTATGATAATGCGTGGCGGGCGCGGCGCGGAGCGGTCGGCGGCCGCGCTGGGCGCGCCGGTCGACACGCTGCTGTGCGCCGCCGCGGACATGCTGCTCTCACGCAACAAGCTGCCGCCGGCCAAGTACCTCTACTCACTCTCCAAGGTGAGCCGGCACGTACTGTATGTGCGAGTGGATAGTGGGTATGATAATGCGTGGCGGGCGCGGCGCGGAGCGGTCGGCGGCCGCGCTGGGCGCACCGGTCGACACGCTGCTGTGCGCCGCCGCGGACATGCTGCTCTCACGCAACAAGCTGCCGCCGGCCAAGTACCTCTACTCACTCTCCAAGGTGAGCCGGCACGTACTGTATGATAATGCGCGGCGGGCGCGGTGCGGAGCGGTCGGTGGCCGCGCTGGGCGCGCCGGTCGACACGCTGCTGTGCGCCGCCGCGGACATGCTGCTCTCCCGCAAAAAGGGCTCTAGGCTCCAATGTTCCGTGTCCCGAAGCCGGCGAACAGAGGTCCAGATTTTTTTTTTTATGTAACCCGGTATGCGTGGCTAAGTCAGAGGGGCCAAAGCGCATGCTCGGACCAGCCAATATCATCTCCGAGTAGGTAGGTGCCGTACCGGAGACTTTCCTGGATTGCTGGCTATACTGGACTAGAGGAGAACACAGCCGAGGCTGCTATGCGGCCATCTTACATCCTGTACGGTGGTACCAACCCAGTCGGCGAGCCTACCACCTAGAAAGGGGCAATGGCTAGACCTACATTTTTACACCGGTTCTGAACGGTGAAGATGCTGATACTCAAATTAGCAATATGAAATATGAATAATTAATGTAAAGGAAGATTCTACATTTATTTTAGTGTAGTGTGGCTTACTAAAGTTGTTTGCTATAAAAAAAAACACTCTAAAAGTTCGCCGTAAAAATTATATAACAGAAAAATATTGTCTTACATTTCTCCACCTTATTTGTGAAGGACTGCAACTAGTAAATATGTCCCGGGAAGGCTAACATCAGATCTGGCAAGCCTAGTTTGACCACATCCGGGCCGAGGTTCAATTCTGGTCGACATACATACACTAAAGAAAGAAAGAACTCTACTGTGTTCTCCTCTAGTCCAGTATAGCCTGCAATCCAAAGGGAAGTCAAGTGGCGTGAGGTGATATTGGCTGGTCGGAGCATATGTGCTTTGATTATTTGAGCTGATTATTTGCGGTCATTGACTCCTGGCCGGGGAGTATACATCGCGCGGGATGCGGCGCAGGCACGACCTGGCCAGTGGAGTCAATGACCTCAAATAATCAGCTGTTTAGATACCTAGTGGCACGTTTTGATTATGTAGAACATAGACAGGTTTGGTTAAATTTCTCGAAAACTAATGCTAAAAATATATTAATATTTCTTGCATTATGTTCATTATGGAGGGTATGTAACCCTCCCAAAAAATTGCAGCTTATAAATAGGACCCTATATTTTTGTTTCTTGTTTTTTAGGGTTCCGTATCCATCGTACGGGACCCTATTACTAAGCCTACGCCGTCTGTCTGTCTGTCCGTCTGTCCGAGGGCTGTATCTCTCGAACCGTAATAGTTAGCCTGTTGAAATTTTCACAGAATATGGTTTATTATGGCTAATATAACAATAAATAATAAAAATAAGAAAAAGTAAAAAAATTCACAGGGGACCCCATATAAGAAACTAAAAAGTGTATGCGCGCCATCTACCGAAAAGAGTATGAAGCATTTTAACTAATACATAGATGCCGTGAGTGGCGCTGACCATGACATGGCGATACGGAACCCTTAGTGCGCGAGTTCGACTCGCACTTGGCCGGTTTTTTGTTTGTTTGTTTAGGGTCCACCGGATGGATGGGCGTCGCGTCTCGGTGTATTCGAGTGGTACTCTGAACTGGCCACGTACAAGCTCCCGCCAAACAGCCCAGCGAGTCTAAGCCGCCCGATCGTCCTCATGAGACTCTTGGCGCAGCTGATGCTTATCGCTGAGAAACCGGAGCAAGCGACCGAGCTGTAAGTGCATTTATTGTTTTTGTTCTAGGGTTCCGTACCTCAAAAGAGGAAAAAACGGAATCTTTACAGGATCACTCTCGTGTCTGTCTGTCTGTCTGTCACACCTTATTTTCTCCTACTTAATCTACTGGACTATATATGTTGTTGAAATTTGTTATAAAGTTTGATGACCCAATGGATGTATAGCGTAAATGAACGAATTTTGACTTTGGGGGTTAATTAAGGGGGGCAAAATAGAAAGTAAAAAATTTTTTTTTTCATGTGCATCATTTAACGCCTCAATAGAAAGGACTCTTTAGAAGAAATGCAAATGTATATTTTTTATAACTTTAAAATGCATAGTTCAAAAGATATTTAAGAAAATATACAAACATCGAAAATAAAATAAAATAAAAATTGGGAATATGGGGCATCTCTTATAGTTTACAGGAAAACCTAAACGAAAATCCTAAACCTTAAAGTTGTCACTGAAAACGGAATGGTACGTAACCCTCTCCACGCGACTTCGACTCGCACTTGACCACTTTTTTTATGAGCAAAGTCGACATTTCTGTCGTTCTTCTTGGACCCATTGTGTGCGTCACCCACCCCGGCCGCTGATCCGTCCAGCGCAGCTCCTTCCAGAAGTCCTGCAGACAGTCTACGCGCCTGCATGCCTCTTGGAGTGTCCTGGGGTTTTGAGGATGTTTGCCCGCTGATTTGCCACCCCCTTGCACCTTAGTAGGACGACCTTTAGGTGAAGTTTCTTCCACCTCTGTGCATCGTCTGCACAGAGGGGTATCTGTGCAGAAGCTGCTTGCTGAGTGCTACAAATACGCTTGTAAATTACAGCACAACACCGACCGCCACATTTAGCAAAGTTTTAGGACAAGACAACTATCAAGCAGCAAGTAAGGCACGACGACCCACCTGCTACATGACTCGTTGGAAGGTCCCAGCCAAGGTAAGAGGTGGCTAGCCTTTCGCCCTTATGCACGGCATCCTCGCCTTTTACACCATGCATAGGTAGAGATGCAGTGGGGCTAAGTACTGACCCCACACGGTACTTTATCCAACCATCTCAGGTTTTATTAACAGAAATTTCCCAATACGGTTACAGAGATACGCAGTGCCCGAGCCTCACGCTACGCGAGCTGGAGGAGGTGTGCGACGTGCTGACGGCGCTCGGGCTCTGGGGGCTGCTGCCGCTGTACAGCACCCACCGCGGACGTCCGGAGCTGATACTGTACTCGATGGGCTATAGGAAGGCGCTGTGCCGCGGATCTTTGAGGTTTCATTTTTAGGGTTCCGTCACAGATTACTAAATAGTTACTTCGTAACAGATAAATCACTCCATAGAAAATGTTCCTACCTTCGGGCTTTAATAGCCTACTGCTTCACGTCGCCAATCGCTGCGTGCGAAAATGTACCTTAACGATCGAGTGTAAAGTGATTATTGTTTTGCAGCTGCGCCGGCCGCGCGTAAGTATGCTCCGCGCGGCTGTTTATATTCTTTGGGCAGCCCATTGAAATTCACCGCCGGCGGTGCGCCGGGCGGTAGGTAGTTAGCGCGCGCAAGTACATAGAGTGCGTGAGGCCTGGTTCCGTATCCGTCGTACGAGAACCTATTACTAAGCCTACACTGTCTGTCTGTCTGTCTGTCCGTCTGTCCGAGGGCTGTATCTCTTGAACCGTAATAGGTAGCCCGTTGAAATTTTTAAAGAATAAGTGTTATTATGGCCGATATAACAACAAATAATAAAGATAAGAGAAAGTAAAAAATTCAGGGGGTTCCCATACAAGAAACTCAAAAGTGTATGAGCGCCATCTACCGAAAAGAGTATGAAGCACTGTAACGAATCATGAATTTTAACTAATATGAAGCATTTCATCAAACACGCCATAGATGGCGTGCATGGCGCTGACAATGACATGGCGATACGGAACCCTCGGTGCGCGAGTTCGACTCGCACTTGGCCGGTTTTTTTTTATTATTACGGATCCGTAGCCAGCGATGCCGGCAGGGATCATTATAAAACCATGTTATTTAATTATTACCATATAATATACAACATAATACATATAATACAACATATAATACAATATAATACATTTTTTTATATTATGTCATTATATGGTAATAATTAAATAAAAAGCAAAAAAATGGTAATAAAAATATATTTTAATGCTATAAAACCATGTTCCAACACTCAACAGTTGTATTGCTCCTGTCAGGTTTCTGCTGAAACAGAAATATTTGCTGCCGTTTCTGATCAACGACTACATGACTTTCCTCTTCGATTTCCTCACGGATGTTGACAATTTGAGACACATTGATACGGTGACACTGAAGGTGAGTTGTTTCCATTCATTTACTTATTTGTTATTATTAAACAGGCTAGCCACCTCTCACCTGGGTGTTGTGCTGTAATTCGTCAAGAGTGTTTTGCAGCACAACATCGATTCCTCTGCTAACCCTGTTTGTCGGAATACAGTGTGACGGTGTATGTATGTATGTATTATTAGTGTTCCGTACGGGAGTAATCCCTATTACTAAACCTACTAAGTCCGTCCGTTGGTCCTACCTTTAAAGGGTTGTATAATTTGTACACGTCGCAGAGAAACTAAGCACCCTTTTGTTGTTGACATTGGGCTTTTGAGAACCCATCGGTTCTCAAAATCGTTTCTTTGTCGCACCGCAAGGGTGTGGAACTGTCTCCCGGCGAGTGTGTTTCCCGAATCCTTTAACCTGGGTGTCTTCAAACGTCGTACCAACGGGCTAGACAGCCTAGCAACAGTCCGAAAATTTGCTGGCATGGCGTCTCACTGAGCGTGGTTTCGCGAGGAGAGGGGTTTTTGGCTCTGTCGACTGTACCATTGGTCTCTCGACACAGCCACCCATGTTGGTTTACATAAAAAAAAATTGTAACCGTAATATGTAGCCGGTTGAAATATTAACGGAATACCTATGTGTTATTATAACAGATATCCTAAGAAATAATAAAAACAAATAAAAAGTAAAAATTATACAAAAAACGTGTTTTTGTGCAACATTTTTTGTTTTGCTCTATCTTAAAATACGGTAACACGTACAAGCGTCAAACTTGGTGTGATTATTGTGCAAACTCTATAGTAAAACAACAAATAATAAAAACTGGCTAAATGTTAGTCGAGCGCGACTAACATTTAGTAAAGCGAGTGCTGAGGATCCCGAACGGAATGAAAGAAAACACAATTTTTTTTTTTAATACTTAACACAAATATATTGTGTGGTGGTACGGAACCCTTGTGTTTTACATAAATGGACAATGCGTGACAATAGAACTTAGCGTTCTTTGTCGCTTACCTACAGGTCTTAATGAATTTTCATCCATCATTATTCATTATGTAGTTGGCTTGTCAAATTCCATAAACAATTTTACGGGTCTGGGTCCGTGCTCCACCTAGGTTCTCCACCTGGGTGGAGCATGGGATACTTAGATTTTATATGCTATGTCCATGCTCCAACTACCATTAAGTACAGTCGTGTGCAAGAGTGTAATTTAGTGGGTCCACGGGCAAAACTATAAATCAAACATTGATTTCTAAGAGAGGTAATAATATTATACCTTAACATGTTACATGTGACATAAATATTATGCGCCCTTCACCGTTCTCTTTCATCGTCAATAAAAAATCAGAATAAACTGGGAACGGTTCTAAAGTACCAGGGCAGCAGAAATTTAAAGGAGGTTTCCATAATTTTATAAAAGTTAATCGCTATTATAATAATAATAGCGATTAACTTATACGGAAACCTATTCGAAAACGCGTATTCGTGGTATTCAATAATAGGTGCCAGGATTTATTCATTCATCCAAGGATGTCCAAGGCCAGGGAGAGGCCAGGATTATCTCCCTTTTTTTCTTTCCCTCTCAGCGATTAACTTATATAAAATTAAGGAAACCTTCTTTAAATTTCTGCTTCCCTGGTACTTTGGTGACTTCATGTTTGTTGTTTGTTAATCCTGGCCTATATTATTTATATAAGTACTCGATACTCGAGTGGCAACATTGGTCACGAAGAAGTAACTCCGTGAAAAGTTTGCTTTGTTTATTAAAAATACCACTCTTTATAAAAAGAAAAACGTGGAAAAGTGATAAATCCTTAACAGAGAACAAGGAAAATACGCAGTTAAGTGTGTCAAAGTTATATTTACGGCCGAATTCATTCGATCGAATCCGATATCTACCCACAAAATAGCTGTCACTTGCCGGGCCGTATCAAGCAAAATGAATACAGAAAAAGAGCTATGTGGTGGATGTAAACGGGAGATTACCGAGGATGACTCGATCGTCTGCAACACATGTGGGATAGCCTATCACTTAAGTTGTGCATTCCTGCCGGGACGTACGCGTATCTCCAAGCGAGCGCGCTGGGAATGCTCCCTATGCACTTCGACGCGCCCTCGGGATAATGCCGCCGACACACCGGTGCGGTCAAGGAGTCCTCCTGCGCGTTCTAACTCGCAGCCAGGATCACGTACGAGCTCCCCAAATAAGGTTGAAAAACCCTTTAGTGTCGAAGATCTAAGCTCTCTCACCAGGCAGCTACGAACGTTTCAAGAAGAATTCCAGGCTGCGGAAGCTAACCTCAAGAAATTCCAGGAGTCGCTACAACGGTGCGACGGAGTACTTAAGGAAACAACAAGAGACCTTGAAGCGGTTCAGATTCGTCTGGCGGTGCTGGAAGAACGGGACCGAGAGCGAGAGTCTGAGGTCCAAACCCTACGAGAACGCATCGACAACTTGGAGCGTCAACAAGAGGAGAGAGAGCAGGCGGCGATGAAGAATGAAGTGGAGATAATAGGCATACACGAGACACCGGGCGAAAACCTGCAGCATATTGTTTCAGTGGTCGCGACGAAAATAGGTATTCAGTTGCGCGAGACGGACGTCGACAGCGTGGCTCGGGCAGGGCCGCGACGGTTGCCCGGTGAACTACAACGACCGCGCCCCATCGTACTCCGACTGACGAGACGTGCACCGCGGAACGATCTTCTCAAGGCCGCGCGGGAGCGCCGAGGCCTCAAAACCGGAGATATCTCCGTTCCTGGGCCTACCAGTCAGGTCTACATCAACGAACGTCTAACTCGCAACAACAGGCAGCTGCTCCAAAAAACCAGAGCCCTTGGTAGACAACACGGCCATAAATACATCTGGGTGAGAGACGGAGGGATATACACGAGACACCAGGATGGCGCCCGCGCGATGCGTATATCCAATGAAAAAGATTTATTTCGAATCTTCCAGGAAAACTCACTTAAACCGCAGAATAAAGTTAAACCTGCACATTCAAATGATAAGGGACAGTAGAACTATTATAAGTTTATCTAATACTAAAATCAAATTTTACATTATACGCTTTGGATTGTTTTCTATCATATTTACATATCCGAAAATCGAGAAATACCTTCATCGATTACGTGTACCTACCTGTCTTATTTGGAGTGTTGTTAAAACTAATGATCTGTGTTTAATTCATTATCACAATATCAAAATCATTGTTTACATGCTCGCATTGTACTCACTCTCTCACCTAACACTCCTTCAAGCGCAAACGAATATTTGCATAAACTACACTGAACACTTTTGTAAACATACATTTCACAGTAATCCTCCAAAATCACTAAACACCTGTGATCAGGTATATCTCCCTAGCACTGCATCCACACAAACAACATATTATTACAATAATACACGCGCGCAGAAAATTTGTCTTCAAACATTCAATGATATTGTTATCATCTTTTCTTTTATGAAACCGGTTTATGAAATAGGCTCCGCCCCAGGACGACTCGCGCTGAAGAAGATTCCATGTGAGCGGGACACAACTTGTACAATAGTAAGCATGAGCATGACTAGTTACAACAATAACTGCGCGTGTATGCAGAACTTTGAAAACACTTGCACTGTTTATACTATTCTACACTATCTATATACATATCGAGTCTTTCGTCCAGGATATACGATGCAGGATGAAATTCCTTACAACTCTAATGTTCTCTCAAACCCAGTCTACAATACTACATCGAGTCGTTTTTACAAAACACGAGCAAGTGTTATATTTTATAATTGTCTAAATACTATCGAGGAAACGTGTTTAAATATATATTTTTGTAATGTGCTGTCCTGTGATGTTTGCTTGAGCTGTTTTCTGTCGCATAGCACTAGAGAATATTGCTATGTCGTTGTGAAGTTTTTCGTATATGTCTGTATGTGTGTAGATTGTCTATGTATAAAAGTTACGTTAAAACGAATCGTCATTCATATTAACATTAACAAAAGAGTTAATTTACACAATTATATTGATTTATTAAACCTTGTTGTGATTATTATTTTAATGAAATGGAGGAAATAGTATCACACCTATCAATCGGTCTTATCAACGTGCGATCACTTAACACAGGGTTCGACGAATTATACAACACGGTTTTAACGCGAAACATGCATGTTTTGTTTATTAATGAAACTTGGATTAAAGAATCTCATAATACGGCAGAATACGAAATTCCAAACTATAATTTTCATCACATTCCTCGTAGCACAACTACCAGGGGAGGAGGGGTTGGCATGTACATAAAAAATGTACTGTCGTACAAAATAATAAAAACTCCATCGAACGGTCTCGAACAGATGTGGATTCAACTAAAACTTCCTAAACTAAAATGTATTCTAGGAACAGCGTACCGTCCACCATCAGTAAATGTTGCTTTCGCTACCAGCTTGATAGCAGACCAATTGGAAGCACTTGTGCCCACTGTTGATTATGTCTTTTTTCTGGGCGATCTCAACGTAAATATGATGGACGAAACGAAATCTCTCACACTTAGCGTAAAGGAAACCTTTGAACAATTTGGGCTCATACAGGTCGTCACGGAGCCAACACGGGTAACAACAGAAACACAGACTATTATAGATATAATATGTACAAATGCCAGTGAACACCTTGGATCTGTCTTAGTACTTCACAACCCTGACCTCAGTGACCATGGTCTAGTGCTAGCAGAGTTCAAAATAGGCATTCAACGAGCCCACCACAAAAATGTCACATTCCGATCCTTTAGGGACATAGACATGTCGGTCTTTGGTTCACACAATGAACAGCTCCCTTGGGACAGTATCTATGGATGCAGCAACGTCGATGACATGCTACAAATTTTTTACTCTCTCATCAAACACTTATTTGATACGCACGCTCCTGTAGTTACTCGACGATGCAAGCCACTGTTACAACCTTGGTTCACAGAGACAATAAAAGAAATGATAAAATTAAGAGACCGTGCTGGAGTTCGAGCTAGGCGTACCAATCAGGATTCTCATCGCAGGTATTACCAAGATTTAAGAAATGAAGTTACTAGTGCTATCAGACGGGAAAAGGGTGCGTTTTTTGACTTTTTTGTCAACCAGAACAACAATAATTCCAAAAAGTTATGGCAAGGACTACGGAGATGTACGACGATAGGAGAGACAGCGAAACCAATTCCAAAATATCTATCAGAACCTCAAGCTATCAATCTACACTTTCAACAGTTGCCAGTTACAACAGAAATCAGCAAGGAGACCTTGGATCGCTACTCAAATAGTCGGTTCAAAACCGGAATACAGGAATTTAAATTTGATCCTATTAATGCAACAGACGTGGGAGTCCTAATTGAGAAAATAAGGTCTAACGCAATAGGCATTGATGACGTGACAATCCAAATGATACGGATGACTGTACCTTTCACCTTGGACGTTATGACATACATACTAAACAAGTCAATTGCATCTGGTCAATTCCCAGAGGTATGGAAGACTGCACTGGTCACGCCCATACCCAAAAAGAAAGATGCCACTGAAATGAAGGACCTCAGGCCAATTAGTATTTTACCCGCTTTTTCAAAATTACTCGAAAAAACCATGACTAAACAGCTTACGACATACCTACAGACTAATAACGTAATTCCTGATTGTCAACATGGTTTTCGCACAGGTCATAGTACCAGTACAGCCCTCCTACAAGTAACAGATGAAGTCTTGAGCGCAGCGGATGAAGGAAAAGTTACAATCTTAATACTACTAGATTTCTCAAGAGCTTTCGACTGTCTGGACACTAACCTTCTGCTGTCAAAACTATCATATTATGGCCTTTCAGTAAATGCGCTCAGTCTTCTGAGAACTTACCTCACGAACAGAACACAGGTGGTGAAGTGCTACGGTGATGATGGAACTGCCATATTTTCGGACAAGGTCAGTATGTCTCGAGGTAGTCCACAGGGTTCCTCTCTCTCGCCGCTTTTGTACACGACGTATACAGCAGACTATCCTTCCTGCCTTCAGTACACAGAGTGCGAGCTCTTTGCAGACGACACACAACTGAGATACGCTTTCCACGCAAGTGACATAAACGATGCAGTAATGAAAGTCAATACAGATTTGGAAAATACATGGACTTGGTCGACTGCAAATAGGCTCGCTCTAAATCCTCAGAAATCCATAGCTATGGTGCTAGGGGGTAGGAAGTCCGTTGAAAAGGTTCTGACACTAAACCCCCAAATCAAATTAAACGGGGTCATTATACCAATTGTGAAATGCGCGCGTAACCTAGGGCTGAAAATGGACGCTAACCTCCGATTTGAAGATCACGTGATGGAAAAGTTTAGAGCAGCGATGGGAAAACTTAAAACTTTCTACAAGATTAGAAATCATCTATCAATACAAGTTAGGCATACGGTGGCTGAGGCATTAATACTATCTCCACTTAACTACTGTGACGCAGTATATGGTCCCTGTATCCTACAGAAGACTAAGAAACGTATACAGAGGGTGCAGAATGCCTGCATACGTTTTTGCGAGCCCAACATAAAAAAGAGGCACCATATTACACCCTACATAAACAAACTGGGATTGCTCAAGATGGACGGTCGTAGGCGACTTCATCAAGCCGTGCTATTATTCAAAATTATCAAGTCGCAAAAGCCGACAAAATTATTTAAAAAACTTAGATGGTATGGAGAGGGTCATTGTTTTGGAACCAGATCGGTGGGTAAGCTGTTGGCTGTACCAAAGCACCGTGGGGCAGCATTTGAAGGAAGCTTCAAATATGCTGCCTCACGGTGCTGGAACAACATCCCGCCACCGATACGAGTGTCAAACAATACAAACACCTTCAAATTGAAACTGAAAAGATTTATTTTGAGCCAGCAACAGAATGGTGGTTAAAAACGATGTTCAAATATCGTAATTAACAACAATCTTTATGAGACTAATGCCTACATACATGCGCTGAAACTGTAGAAGCATATCTTTCACAAACACACGCACACACGCACATAACACTTATCACTCATTCTATTCTATGTGTGGACACATAACACCACCAGTCCATCACCTAACATTATATATATATGGGTATATATTTTTATCCGGTTCTCAATTGTTTAGTTTCTTCATTGTTATATCTGTTGTTATATCTACATCTTATTCTATTATTCCTGGTTAATATTGTTAGTATTTTTGTTCTTTTTCACCTGCCTTTGTTTTTGTTTTGTGTATGTTACTGAAGTACCTAATAAATTGTATAAATAGTTAATAATCATTGTATATTGTGTAATTTTAAGCGCTAACATTTCGCATATAAGAGTTACTTACCAACTACTGGAAAAGGATAGGCTTAAAACCAGCAAGGTGTGCACAATGGGCTCACCTGCAAGCTGCGCCTAGACCCGTTTCACTTTTATCTATTGTATTATTTTAATTTAGTATGTAAGTGTACCAAAAAGTGAAATAAATGATAATTCTATTCTATTCTATTCTATTCTATAATATATATTTTATAATTGTTGTATATTTTTTTATATTTGCGGAATCTGAATTTAATTTCTTTTCAAAATAAACAATATAATCAAGTTACCTTGTTATTTTATTGGTTGTATTGTACTGTACTATACAGCTGTAGGTCAGTAAGGAATAGGCAAATCAGGAGTTGGCGAATAAGGAATTGGCGAATAAAGTCATGGACTGTACAATCATATTATCAGTTGGAGCATGGTATATGGTATAAATTGTAAGTATGCCATGCTCCACCCAGGTGGAGAACCTAGGTGGAGCACGGACCCAGACCCAATTTTACATATTTTTTTAAGACAGAGTGGTGTAAATTCATGTTTTTCTTTATTTCAGCGAATCATCATATGGCTGTCGCCTTTAAACGAACAACTGAGGCCCTTAATGCGCGACCTGAAAGAAGGGCTGACCACGATTTATGTAAGTAAATGTTGTCAATTTATTTTTTTCAAAATTGTTTTTATACCTAGAATCACGGTCTATTCACATCCAAATGTGTTAAATATCATCGCTAATGTGTACAAAGTTGACTGGTAGAAATTACATTCTACAATAATTCCACCTTCTAATGTGAAAATTATACATGCAAACATTATTGCTTAATACCATATTGACTACAGTTGTTCACTGGTTCCGAATAAATGCAAATGGTTCCTACAACATCCGCGATGTCAGTCCATAACACTAGGTGCCATGTCAGTGCTTCTCTTCGGTCGTGCCGGCTGCACTGAACTTTATCGAAAATACTATTTACATAGCCGTTTCGACCGATTTTTCAGTCAGTGCAGTGGTATCAATCCGGGCGGGTTAAACCCTACCACCTAGTAAGGTAAAAAGGGAAGGGCCCTACAGTTTTACGTGAAATCCGAACCAGTCAGCCTCCAACGGTCGAGCGGTCACCCATCCAAGTACTGACCACTGAACTGCCGAGGCTGACTTGCCTGGTTTTTTCTTCATTACTGAATGGGGAAAAACAAAAGCGATGACGAACCGTACTGAATGTGCATAATATTTTATGTTTATGTTAGTACTAAGCACGTGCTCGCTTTATATAAATTTTTTATTAGAAAAATGCAAATCGAAAATCATTGGAAAAATACATCCCGGCCAGGATTTGAACCTGGGTCTCTGCTTGAGCCTCCAACGCGATAACCAACTACACCACCGGGCCGTTACAAATTATCTACAAATTTTCGATCTATTGCACCTTCATGAATGATGTTGTTGCATAATTTTTGCGATCAGTCAACTTGCACGGTTCACGGTGCATAATTATTACATATTATGTCTCAATGAATTTTGTCCTTTTTACGGCGAGATATAATTTTGTCAGCCTCGATAGCTCAGTGGTGCGGTCGGTCGACTGTTGTTAAGCAACCCTGAGCGCGGTCTGTACTTGGATGGGTGACCGCTCGGCTGTTGTTGGAGGCTGACCGTGGTTCGGATTCCACGTTAAACTGTAGGTCCCTTCCCTTCTTACCTTACTAGGTGGTAGGGTTTGTCCCGCCCGGGTTGATACCACCGCACTGAATGAAACATCGGTCGAACTATTTACATAGCAATAGTTCGTCTTTTCCGTCCGAATGGAAGCACTGACTGACATGGTACCTACCTAGTTTACCCGGTGTTATGGGCTGACATCACGGATGTTGTAGGTGATATAGCCAACCGTGTTAATTTCCATAAAAAAGATAAATAAGAAATAAAGATCTGAATATTACGATTACCTATCCTATCGTAAAATAGGAAACAGGGCACCACTAGAAACTAAGTACAATTATAAGCAATAGTACCCTGCAGGTAGATGGACCTATCCTATGCATTGTATGTAAAAAAAACTTCTTATTTATGCAATAAACGATTTCTTTCTTTCTTTCTTTCTTACCTAATTATATAATTCCCCAGACGACACGAATGGTTCACCTAATCGGCGTATTCATGAAGCTAGTCTGCGAACTCGACTCGCGTACTCGTACGCTCAAAACGACCTTCGCCGTAGAACCGGCCGAGCTCCAAGTCTGGAAGGAGACGTTCGTAGCCAAGCGGACGGTTAGCTGCGGCCTGATGCACTGGGCGATATCGGACTACGGGGACGCTCACGTCCTGCTGGTGGATACGCCGATCAAGAGTGCGATCGTCGGTAGGGTTATAGGCGTGGCGTGCGGCCGGCATCACACGGTCCTGCTGACTGAGAATGGGGTGAGTTTTGTTGTGCGGTGTGACTCCTGGTTAGGGTTCACAAATAGACATAAGGTTGCCACTTGGCCGGGAGCGGTCGGGATTCTCCCGGAATTAGTTCATCCCGGGTCCCGGAATTGTGTAAATTGTCCCGGTTAAAATTAAAAAACGCGTCAAAAAGAAATATGCGATCTGCGGTGGCGACTGGCGTTGGCTGGCGGGCTGCGACGGAACGCTGCGGAGGGTTACAGAACGCTACAACTTCGGATCCGATTCTTTTTATAAAAAAAGCCAAGAAACTTAACCTCAAAGATGAAGACGAACTGCCAATAACATGGGAGCTGTTGTCCAAACTTCCAGAAAACTTAGGAATCGACGAAAAAAAGTCGATGCAAGACGGCCTTTATTAGGATTTTTGTTACTTAATAATATAATGATATATATGAGAATCTTCCCAAGAATGAAGGTGTGGAACTAAGCTTGCGATGGCTTCACCGCACATATCCGGGCCCATCGGCAATAGAGGAGGGTGTTAATCGAGGTCGGGACTAGCGAGTGGCCATTCTAAATTTCCCGCACATGCTTCACGTTTCGGCTCACATCAAGCCCTCGTCAGCTAGTCTGCGTTGACTAGGACGCGGGGAAACCACCAGTCCCGCTCTCGACCACCCTCTCTCTACCTATCCATATTCTGTAGGATGCTTCCAGTGACGTTTTCGAAGCTCTCTCCATATATGAGCTTAGCGTCGATCTTGGCAGCCCTAGATTCTTGAAGAGACTGTAGAGCGACTTCGCTGGTAGTCCTATTGCTCCAACTTCCACAGCGAAGAGATCAGTCTTGAATCCGTCGATAAACCAAAGGATAAAATATGGGCGTACTTTTTTCGAAAGAGTGAATTCACGAAACTAAGACAGGTGATTTCTTTCATTCTATCCATACCAGTGAATAACTCTTTTTGTGAATGGGTATTCAGCCTAATGAATAATCTCTGGACTGATGAAAGAAATCGCATGTCTATGGATTTGGTCAAGGCTGAGCTACAAACTCGGACGAACTTTAAGGAATCTTGTTCGGAGTTCCTAAAGCTTCTTGATGGATCTGACGGGCGTGATTTAATGATAGTTGCTAGAGATAATTCCAAGTAAAAGTGGAAATAAATTTACATACATACATGTATTTAATTTAATCTATAAATAGTAATTTATACATTTAATTAACTAGTATGTACTTATATGTAGTGTATATTATAGTATATTATAGTTATTTTCCTTATATTATATTTTACATTCCCACACTCAAGTCTTTTGCTACTACCTACTTATATCTCGCAACATACGACTCTCAAACATCCAAAGGTTAACTGGGAGAAATCCCTGTAAGGGATAAGTCCGCCTTTGCCCCTCATGTAAATTTCTTATTGTGTGTTTATGTTAAATGTTTTTTGGAGCAATAAAGTATTTCTATCTATCTATCTACCTACATATCACACACGCTGAATCCCGACATTTGTAACACAATATTTTTTTGTCGAAAAATTTATAAAAATATAAATATTTTTTTGTCCCGGAATTTTCATTGAACTATCTGGCAACCCTAGATAGACAGTGCAGCCAACATAACGGCGAAGGGAACTTCTAGATGAAACGCTCTTTACGCGTGCAGGTGTACGCGGCGGGGGACAACTCGCACGGGCAGCTGGGTGTGGGGGAGCGGTGGGCGGGCGCGGCGGGCGAGAGCGCCGGCGCGGGCGGCGCGCTGCTGCGCGTGCGCCGCGCGTGGTGCGCGCGCGTCGTCGCCGTCGCAGCCGGGCACTACCACTCGGCGGCGCTAGACACCGGCGGCAGACTCTTCACCTGGGGGTAAGGCCTAGCGCGTAAATACGTTTTTTATTGTACATTATTTATTTGTGGATCGCATTCATGTCATATTTAATCACTAATTGTTTGCGTTATAAGGGTAAGTTACTTTTTGGTAAGAATTATTTTTATAAGAGAAGGACAAGATGCCGTGCATTGTTTTTTTGTTTGTTTGTTTGCTGCCCAGCCTCTTGGGAGGCGGTTGGGTCATTCTCCGCACTGAGACCTCAAGACGGTCCGTTGTACATTGGCGCTCGGGTAGTGCTACTCCAGCCACCCGAGCTCTTTCATTAAGTGGAGCACTCTTCTCGGTCGCTTCCACACTCCATGGGCAGTTCCCACGTTCCCAAGAAACTGCAGTCGTTATTCTGCCACCACCGGCCACTCCAGGAGCACGTGCGTGGCTGTTTCGTCCATAAGGGCGACAGGTCGACGGAGTCACGCCAGGGTCCCAAGAGTCCAGAGGGGTCGGGGACCTAAATGAACTCATAAAAGTATTAAAAAAAAACCATAAAAAAACAAAAAAAAACTAAAGTAACTTAAATAATAAAAAACCTATAACTTATACTTACACACTTTTTTTTCTTAAGTTACCTGTAATCAGTAACTTATTGGAGCTATGCACCGGTGTGAAAATAAAGTGAAGCAAACCGAGCAGGGTCGGACTTTGGATATGTGGATGGATTTACTCAAAATTCAGTGTTGTTTGCTTGGTTTCGCAGTTGGGGTGTGCACGGACAACTAGGCCTGGGCAACACGGACGACGCCCTAAGTCCTCAGCTGGTGACCAAGCTGCAGGGGCGGAAGGTTTGATATCACTCAATTGGCTCGTAATGAAACATAACGCATGCTGGAGAACTACACATAGTGGCCACTCGCTAGTCCCGACCTCGATTGACAGGATTGATGTTCGATGAAGCCATCGCAAGCTCAGTATCCTACAGAATATGGATAGGTAGAGCGAGCGGGGGTCGACTGCGGGACTGGTGATTCTTCGCGTCCTAGTCATTGCAGACTAATTGATGAGGGCTAGGGGGCCACCTGCTAGTCCCATCCTTGATTGACACCCTCCCCTACTGCTAGTGGGCCCGGATATGTTCTGTGAAGGCACTGCAAGCTACGCCCCATGACATAGGAGCGCTTGTGTTGGGACATTCGGATACGAAGTCGGCGGTTTGCACCTGTCAGTCGGCGTGTAAGCGTCCATTGCTGGACATACATCTCTCCAATTTTCCAGTTCTCCAGTTCTGCCGGCCTTCAACAGTATGGAACCACTGCTTTCCGCCGACGCACTTGGTCTCTTCGTCCCACCTGGCGGGTGGTCTTCCCACACTCCGTTTTCCTGTCCACGGCCGCCAGTGTAGGATACGGTTACTCCAATGGTCGTCGTCTCTTCGGCTAACGCGCCCATCCCACTGCCAATTGAGCTTAGCCACCCGGCCCGGTGTCCAATATCGACTACTTTGGTGCGTCGGCGGTTTGCAGATATGGGCAGGGAAGGCGTTCCAGAGCTAAACGCAACACTGACGCGCAGGTAGTGAGCGTCGGTTGCGGCGCTTGTCACACGACGGTGCTGATGCGCAACGGCGAGGTGTGGGCGTTCGGGGCTGGCATGTTCGGCCAGCTGGGCTCCGGCGCGCGCGGCAAGAGCTCCGTGCCCGTCCGCGTCGCCACGCTGCCGGACCCTGTCGAGATGCTGGCTGTTGGATACTTTCACAATGTAAGTACATACATATCACACACGCTGAATCCCGACAATCGGGGTAAGCAAAGTAGATAGATAGATAGATAGAAAATTCTTTATTGCTCCAGCTCCAGTTCTTTGTGCCGTGTGGGGCCGGCACTTTAAAAGAATAGCCCCACTGCATCTCTTCCCGTGTATGTCGGAAAGGCGATTAAGTGATATGACTCCCTTCTTATATTACTAGGTGGTAGGGTTTAACCGCCCGGGTTAGTACCACCGCACTGAACGAAACGTCGGTCGAAACGGCTATGTAAATAGTTTGCGTTTTCCGTCCAGTTCAGTGTAGCCGGCACGACCGAAGGGAAGCACTGACGTGGCACCAAGTTCATCCGGTGTTATGGGCTGACATCACGGATGTTGTAGGTGATGTAGCCAACCGTGTCAGGTTCCATAAAAAAAAAATAAAAAAAAATCGGGGTAAGCTAAGTAGATAGATAGATATATAGAAAATTCTTTATTGCTCCAGTAAACATTAAACAGTAACAAATACATTGGAAAATTTACATAAGGTGCAAAGGCGGACTTATCCCTTACAGAGATTTCTTACAGTCAACCTTTGGATGTTTGATATTCGATAATATAGTGGAATGTAAGTAGTTAGTAGCAAAAGAGTTGCGTGACAATTGAAGATAAAAATAATAATAAGAATACTCATTAACAATACATATAAGTACAGAGTAATCGGTATTGTGCTGCAAGAACTCTGGTAAATTACAGCACAACACCGACCACCGCGTTTCGCAAAGTATTCAAACAAGATTCAATCGATTAAGCAGCAAGTAAGGCATGAAGACCCACCTGCTGCACGACTCGGTGGAAGTACCGTGCCAAGGTGAGAGGTGGCGACCCTGTCGCCCTTTAGCAAGGCATCTTGTCCTTATCCCTTAGTCGCCTTTTACGACATGCATGGGGAGAGATGCAGTGGGGCTATTCTTTTAAGTACCGGCCGCACACGGTATGTGTGTGTGACACAATGTAAGTTTGATTGATAATTTCTTTTTACACTTTACCTGATTGAAACATCTATCTGTCTGTCTGTCAGCCAGTCGGCAAGTATGCGTCCACATAAATCTCTATTTTGTACATAATAAATTTTAAAAGCACATATTTGACATAATATACATACATACATAGCGTCACACCTGTTTCCCGGTGGAGTAGGCAGAGACAACGGATCTCCACGTGCCACGATCCTGACACACCTCTGCCGCCTCTTCCACTCTCATAATGTTCTTCATGTATGCTCGTCGGTTACGGGTACTACGCACTTGACCCTTTTTGAGCACATGCCCCATCTGGTCCAGGTACGTGCGTCTAGGGCGACCCTTCCCGACTCTTCCACTCACATTTGCTTCATAAATTTCTTTCGTTAGACTCCTATCATCCATTCTTCCAACATGACCGAACCACCGAAGCATTCCTTTCTCAATCCTTGTCACTATATCTTCTTTCAGCCCACAGCGCTCTCGCACTACACTATTTCTCAATCTATTTTTCATTGTAACTCCACACATACATAATATTTCGACTTTTATTAGTCGTTGTTGGGTAACAAAATTTTAAAATATATACAAGTTTAATGTGTCAAATGATGATGACAAATGATAGATGGCGTTGTCATGGGTTTGAATTTTTAAAGACAATAATCTCATCGCAGCTAGCGCTAACCGAGAAGGGTGAGCTGTGGACGTGGGGCGCGTCGCCGCAGTGCGTGCGGTCAGCGGCGTTGCACCCCCGCCGCGCCGCCACGCCCCCCTCCGAGGACCCACCGCCGGACAACCACCTGCATCCGACGCCGGTCAATATGGACGCGATCGGCGGCAGGATAGTGCAGGTACTGACTGCGGTAACCTAACCTAACCTAACTTAACCTATGTAACCCTGGTAGTGTTTTGTATTTTTTTTAAAGTGCGACCCGTTAGTTAAATTGACATCAGGAAGTTATGAGGCGTGGGAAATTTGCAAAACTATCTGCATTCCTAAGAAGGGGCGTGAACTTTGTGTCGAAAGTTTGTCGATAATTATATAATAGTCGATAATTATATTATTAAGCCTCATAACTTCCTGGTGGCCCTATATCTAACAGGTTCTAACCATTCACGCCCTCTTGAAGGACCCGAGACTGTACTTGGGGGGAAATATGTAGGCTGGGAGAGAGTTTTATAAGAGGAAAGAAAAGATCTGCAGAACCGATTGTTACGCATCCGCGGTAAGTCCAGCGTGTAGGGATGCAATCCCTGCTCATTGTGCGTGGTGTGGAGGTGGAAAAGGGACGGCGGGCTCGCGTCAAACAGCTCCTCCGAGCATTCCTCATGGAATAAGCAATAGAACACAGTAAGCCGACCTCCCTACGGAGTTGCAGTGGTTCTAGATAGCGGGACCTTTCGGGGTCACCCGCCAGTTGCTTGACTCAACGCTGGATTGAATCCAGACGCGAAAACTGGTATTTTGCGCTGCAGGTGGTGCTAAACCTAACCTAACCTAAGCCTATAACTCTGGTGGTATTAGATTTAACCTAATTTTACTTGACTGGTGGTGCTTCGAACTTTAAATTGGTGAGACAATCTCATTGTTGCACTTCACTTTAGTCTGTCTTGGTAGATATGCAGAAAGTGTGTAACTAGGGTTTTTTCTACAAAATAAATATTTTGCAGATGTCTGCGGGATGGCACCATTCCTGCTTGCTGACTCACAACGGCCTCATTTACACCTGGGGCTTGAACTTTGATGGACAATTAGGTGAGGTTCGCTTTCAAAAGTTTCAAGTCTCATAAAAACCTATTTTTATTTACAGTGTTACTTAGGGAGGGTTGTAATTTTTTAAGGAAATAAATATTTAATTAACAAGTGATTTAAAATGTTGGTTAAATTCCTAACAAAATCGAGAGAAAAACATTGTGTGATCAAGATTTCCGAAATTTCAGCTTAGAGAGGATCTTCTGCTGTGGAAAAAAGTGGGCAAGTGCGAATTTTAAGACTTTAGGATGTTCGTTTAGATTTTCCTGTAAACTATAAGATAGGCCCTATATTCCCTATTTTTTTCAAAATTTTTTACTCAGTAGTTTCGGAGGTGGAGGGGGGAGATAGGGGACTGTGAGCATTAGCCAAAGTCAAAGTCAAAATTTCTTTATTTCAACGAGCACTGCTCCTATAATTTAGCAGTGCTTCTATAAGGGGTTTTTTCCTCTTTTTTAGGTATGGAACCCTAACCAACGCTCAATTTAGACCACCAAGAAACAAAACATTAATTAACTACTACATTTCAGGAAGCGGCGATCGAAAACAAATCTCACAGCCGACACAAGTGGAAGTACCTCTCGAAACGGCCGTCGACGTCATCAATTCCGAAAACGTCAACACACCTCAGCCGTCAGATATGGCATATGCGAAAGTTATCGACCGGAGGGAGCAGAAGTCGACGACAAAGGCTACAATCGCGTGCGGAGGCGACTTCACAGTCTACGTAGACAACTACGGGAAGATCTACGTAGCGGGAAACACACATCAGCAGGTGAGAGAAAAAAATTATAGTGGGTTACCTTGTGATGTAGGCCATGTAGATTGCAACTTAGTAGACCAGATAGTGAGAAACGGATTCAAGACTGATCTCTTCGCTATGGAAGTCGGAGCAAAAGAAAAACCTCATTAAAGCAAAGTTAGAAAAATTGTGACGCAAATATGATGAGATTACAACATAAATGTAAAACATAGAAAATCTCGGTTTTTATGTCCAAAATGTTATGTTAGTTTGCAGACATGACCGTTTCCCTTACTGCTTTCAGACCGACGGCGGCAAGCAAGGCAATCGCATAATCATGATGAAAACGACACGTCGAGTTATCAAAATCCCAGCGAACAGATCCAACAACCAGTTTCTCTTCCAGTTCTTTGACAGATTCGACAACTTCCTCGTATTCAATCCAGACAACGTAGCGCGCGATATGATCGCCATACAAACGAACCCGTTGGCCACACTGTCCGATTTCGACAACGAAAAGTGGATAGACGAAATACTGCACACTCTAAAGCCTTGGATAAACGAAGCAGACGTTTCCGACAACCTGAATGTAGCCGCAAAACTCGCTTACTACAACAAAATGTACTCCGAATGCTTGAAACTCCAGCTCGGTAACATCACAACAGAGAAAAATAACATTGAGTATGTGCACAAACAGTTAATGTATCCAGATACCACTTTCAATCCGACACCTGATGCAATACGGGAAAGGGACAAACGCATAACGAAAACGATTGGAGACAGAATCAAAGCTATAGGGCTCGCCTTTCTGAAAGAGAAGCCCACTCCTGATATGGGCCCGAATTATTACATGCAGTTGCCTTGCAGTTGTCGCGAATTGCCACTGCTTCCGGTCGCACGACTGAAGTCGATTTCTCCTAGGGAAGCTTCGACACAGAAGGACAATCTTTCCTGTAGAGCGGCTCAGGTTTTAGATGATTCTCTGAGCAGATTCCCTGCGAGTTGCGAAGCCTGGGAGGAGTACTTGGGTTTGGCGAAGACTTTTTTCTTGAAGAATGACTTGCCGGGCGAAGAGCTGGAGTGCGTCATGAAGAAGTATCTGGAAGGTAACAGTTCTCTGGTCAGCTCGGCCGTCATGCTATCTGAGGACTGCGAGAGTTATGTGGATCTGCTGACGCCTAAATTCTACTTATCTATTTGCAATAAGTTGTTAGATACTTGGGGTTGATAGCATTGGTCTTGTGAACAACCTACGTGTCATCTCTGGAATGAACTAGTTTTCTCGGAGCACAGTAAGCTTGGAAAGAATTGACTTTGGGAATACATCAGCTGTGCTCAAAATAGTCTTGCAGTTTTTGAAATGTAAAAATCGTACTGCTTAGAAAAATTTTATTGTTTATAATTGGTGGGTGTACATATCAAGAAAGTACCTATTTTATGTTGGCAGCTCTTTAGAATTTTTTAACTTGTCTTTTAAACTATTTTGTTTGAATTTCATAGTCTAGTCAGTGATGTATTAAATACAAAGTGTATGATTTTTGAAGCATGATAAATTGTGATTCATGTGGTCAAAATGAGCAACTTGGTTGTTCATTCCGACGTTCGTCCCTTAGATCATTTTACTCTCTTGTACTTGTGTGTCCATTTTTGCCTAAGGAATTTTTATTGAAATAAAAAAAAGTGTTTTGTGCATTAACTAAACTAGTCAGTTTGGATTGTTGAGCCGACGACGCCTAAAAGCATTCGGTTTAGAACGTGGGCTGCGAATGCCGTGCCGGCGTGAGATATGCCTTTTACACTTCTCTTGAAAGATCCTAATATAAGTCATACACTGAAGGAAACACATCGGGAGGAAGTGCTATTTAGTTCAGTTGGAATGGTGTCACACATCCAAAACAACTATCTTCAATGTCTTATCACACGCCTAGAGGGCTTTTCCATATCCGTAATGCTAAGACAGAAATCTAGGCTTATTATGTGTGCCATTTATTTGCAGTAAAACAGTTCCTAATAAATTTGAGTTCAATATTCTTGTTTTTCTATTATCCTAATGTTCTCTGTTCTATTAGGCCCAGGCCCAAAGTTCTACCCTGTTTAGATCTTGGAAATATGTGCAGTGTACACTAAGCTTGCGCGATAGTGGTGTACGGTAGGAATGCGTAGTGCTGTGCGAGCGTGTATAGTGTTCCAAATAAAATTTCCCTTCGCCGTTATGTTGGCTCCACTGTCAGTGCTTAAATTCGTGCTGCCAGATTGTGAAGATTATATTACCTAATAATGTAATCGGTATTTACCGTACAAAAAATACGGTAAATACTGATAATTACGGGTAAATCTGTACACATAGCCACCCTCAACGCTGTTTTGACAGATAGACAGTTGAGCCAACATAACGGCGAAGGGAACTTTTAGTTGGAACGCTCTCTACATTGTACGGTGAACATCAAAATCAATAAAACAATACATAATTAAGTATACATATTTTATTAATTATACCCTATTTACAAAAAAATGCAAATAAATAAATTTTTAACAGTACATTTTCCAGTTGTTGAGTTCAAAACGCTTTGTGAAATAACTCCGTACGTTACATTTATCTTATAAGAATGAAGTTACGATATCTAAGTAGGCAGTTAGGTCAATAGTCTCATTGGTGACATACTTATTTGTACACTTAGCTCTAAGAGTGCAGATAATGAGCCAATAGTAATTATTGCGACGAGGTTTACAAGTGTGTCTCTATTTTATAACTGACTGCACTGAGGAACCTGAAATATTAGCAAGTTAACGGCTATGAGGTCGTGTTTTCAGTTCACCCCGCACAATGAAAGGGTAGCACTGACATGGCACCTAGTTCCACAGTGTGGCATCACAGACGTAGCCAAAAAGGTCAGGTTCCATAACATAAAAATTATAGTTTTCGGAGCATACAATTTTTACAATGTCAAGAGTGGTGATTTCCAAAATAAAATGCAGACATAAAAAATTCCTATGCTGTAAATCAGTAAGTGGAATGAAGGTCTGAATTTTTGTGATCAATATGAAAAAACATTTCGACTACTTAAGAGACCTAAAATTACATTGTTTTCGAACAATCTTCAGATTCATACTCAGGATCACAAGTTCTGTTTTCTAGCCACAAACTAGCCAGCGAGACAACCCTGTCCGCTTCTTATATATATTCTGCTGCCATTTCCCGGCTTTCATTAAGTGTGGCTGTGTTTTATTCAGCCGCGGGAACCGTTAATGCAATCCGCCAGGGCCAGCCTGTCGCACTATTTACGAATTGGCACTTCAAAAGTCGAAGCGATAGATATGACGGATTGCAACAATTTTGTACAAATGTTGTTCCATTATAGATTTGATACAATTATTTTTGGCGTGATAACGTCTTATAAATTTATGAAAACCGGCTGCGCGCACGAAAAAGTGTCACGTTCCATCTGAGCCTGAGTGTGCAAGCGAGAGCGCGTAACAAGCGATAGAGAGGCACAATCGGCCCACGCGTCGGCTTGTACACATTTATCTCTCTTCTCGCGTGACGTCAGAGCTAGCAATTCGAACTCCTTCTTTGTAATATACAATGACGTTATCACGTAAAACTATCGTCCGTAAACCGACTTTACAGACAACCAATTATTTTTTTTTTTTTTTATAACCAATGCTAGACCATAACACGTCACAATCTAATGACATTATTATGTAAATGGTCGTTAACACTGTGATTGGTGTCCTGTGTCCTTATCGTTAACACTGTGATTGGTGTCCTGTGTTTTAAAAGGCCGACAAGATGGCCGCGACGCTACATTTCGACCACTGCGACCGTTCAGAGCCTTGGACATCCGCGGCGAATTGTATAAAATGATTTGTTTGCAACGACACAAACATCTCGGTGAAAGAATCAGTACGTTTGGAACGCTAGAAAACAGATGGTATAGTATTTAGGACACAAGTCAAAATCTACATCGCCCCTTTCCGTCGAAACCAAACTTCACAGAACGAAATGTGACTTCCAAGACACGAAAGTTCTAAACTGTAGCAACATAAAAAGCACTTTACGTAAGTCTGTTTGCACTTTTCGTTATTTTTTGCGCTGTTCGGCATACCGTAACCCCTCAAATGTTGAATTCCTTTAAAAGGCCGCCTTAGCATTGACCAACAAATTATTACCTTAAAAAAGTATTGCCTTCAAAAGGCGGGTTGACATGGGTCTACACGCCGCCATCTTTATTAATAAATTGTGCTTGCAAGAATCATTGAAACACCATAGAACTTACGTTTAGTTGTCCACGAAAGTGCAGGCTGGCAGATCATGCTAGGAACACAATTATACATGAAAGAACTAGTGAATTTAATGCATATTTCGAAAATTTACGCTTCTCATCTATCTTTCATACAAAACAATACAGAAATGCGCTGTAGACATCGCCGACGTGTGGGTACAGTCTTCGCCGCAAGATGGCGGTAACGGGGTGGCATATTGGAAAATTTGACAGAAATTTGATAAGACGCAACTGAGCGGACGTATGGTGCATTGTTGTAACATTTAACTTGTGTCCTTCTATAACTAAGCTAGACCTGCATCGTAAGTGGTACACCAACCCCGGAGTGCCCGTATGACTAATAGTTTATTTACACAGCCCGCACGGGCGGCCGGGGTTTAGAAGTTGATGGGTTTGCCGAAGTACGCGGCCAGGTTCGCCTCGCGTAGCGCCTCCGCACACGTCTGCAAGAGAATAGACATTGTTAGTACAATTGACACTTACAATTTCTAGTGCAGTCCACCAATGACAGAATCACGTAACACTTGAAATTGACTTAAATGTTTTATTTTTATGTAAACCTAAACATGGGTGAACGCTCCACCATTGGAGGCTGACCGTGGTTTGGATTCCACGTAAAACTGTAGGTACCTTCCCTTCTTACCTTGCTAGGTGATAGGGTTTAACCCGCCCATGTTGGCACCACCCACAGAGCATGAAATGCGCGCGCCCGCCCCTACTAGAGGCGCCGTGAGCGCGATTTCTCTACAACGGCGTTGAAGCCTGTGGGCGTGGCCTATGACTTACATATGTGTGTTGTGCGTGTGCATTTGTTTTGTGCGTGTGCCTAACTTGCTCCTCTTTGTGTGTAGTGTCGATACTAGCACACACACACACACACATACGAAGCGCTAGCAGCTCAGCGTACGGTTATTGGGTTTCAAATATTATCGCTTAGGGCGCCTCTAGTAGGGGGCGCCCGCGGTAGGTATTTGATGCTCTGTGGTACCACCGCACTGAATGAAAAGTCCGTTGAAACGGCTATGTAAATAGTTCGTGTTGTCCAGTTCAGTGTAGCCAGCACGAGCGAAGGGAAGCACTGACATGGCACCTAGTTCACCAAGGTGTTATGGGCCGACATCACGGATGTTGTAGGTGACGTAGCCAACCGTGTCAAGTTTTCATAAAAAAAACGGGGCGGTGTACTCACGGGATGCGCGTGACAGACTCGCGCCACATCTTCAGCCGCGGCGCCGTACTCCTGCGCCAACACCGCCTCGTTTATCAGCTCACCCGCTCCCTGGAAGAAGCGACCATATTATGATGTCATCAGTATGAATTTTATAGTTTATGGTTATCATTATCAGTGAGAAACACACAATAAAAATAGATAGTTAATATGGTGTGAGTATTTTGAAGTTTTACCGCCGTTTTATATTAATATTAACCCCTTACATTCCGGAAGAGCCGGCTAAAAGTCTAACCTAACCTAACCATTTAATTTCAGAAAGATGTAGAATAGATTCTGGCCATACTTTAATTCATACACCGTATTTGAAGAGTATGTTTCTTTACCTACACATTGATATGCAATTTGTATTTTTTTTTTTTTTTTTTTTTTTTATTGCTACCGAACTGGGTGGCTCTGTCCGAGGTCGCAACCTCAGGCGCAGCCAATTTCACACCCGAGGAGGTGCCAGTCCGGCTTGGAGGTGGACTAATGTTGCTGGGGAAAGGCTATTAACCCGCGATTTGAAGATCTGTGGATTGTAGGAGTGGGGGAAGATATTTCCTGGGAGCCCGTTCCACACCTTTGCAGTGCGGCACAAGAACGATTTAGAGAATCGTGCAGTTCGAAGAACTCTTCTGTCGACTACAAACGGGTGTTCCGCGAGAGTATGGCGGGTTTGGCGAAGGCGAACAGGAGGAGGAGGGATAAGGGAAGCAAGTTCGTCAGAGCAGCGGCCATAGTAGTACCGATAAAACAGGCTCAATGACCCAACGATACGTCTGTGCTTTAGAGGTTGAAGGTCCTTTGTGAGTACGGAGTCACCAATGAGGCGAATGGCTCGTCGCTGAATAGAATCCAAGGCTGAAAGAAGGTACTCAGGGGAACCCTCCCAAAGATGACTGCAATATTCCATCACCGGTCTTACTTGTGCTTTGTAGAGTGTAAGCAGTTGGACCGGCGTGAAAAATCGCCGACAGCGGTAAAGGACTCCTAATTTTCGAGACGCTAGTTTCGCCTTGGACTCTATGAACGATCGAAACCCAACGTCCCTGGACACCTCCATACCCAGGACACCCAGACTACCATCGTTGGGGACTTGGCTGCCCTGAAAAGTGGCTTGGAGAGGAAACGGATCAGCCTTAGTAGAGAAGGCACAAGCTTGCGTCTTGGCTACGTTGAAGTTGACCAAGTTCTTCTTCCCCCAAGAGGATACTTTTTCGAGAACCTGGTCAACCCGAGCAACAGTTTCGCGTCTCGCGTTTGCTGCTGAGGCCTCTCTACCCTTCCAGTCCTTGATGAACCCTTCGTGCACCGTGCTGTCGTCCGCGTAACAGTGTATTTCGCCGAGCGAGAGCATGTCGTTGATGAACAATAAAAACAGCGTAGGCGACAGCACGGATCCTTGTGGAACACCAGCATTGATTGAGTAGTCGGCCGAGCAGGCACCATCTAGGGTGACAAATATCGACCGGCCACTCAAAAAGCTGGAGATCCAGGTGCACAGTTTTGTAGGGACACCGTAGGCCGGAAGCTTGCTTAAGAGTCCCCGGTGCCAGACGCGATCGAATGCTTTGGATATGTCCAGAGCGACCGCCAGCGATTCCCCAAAACCATCGAGCCTTTCAGCCCATAAATGCGTGACGTACGCTAGAAGATCTCCAGTCGACCTTTGCTTGCGAAAGCCGTATTGTTTGTCGTCGAGGAGTTTAGAGTCTTCTAGGTACGTCAGGAGCGCTGAGTTGACAATACGCTCCATAACCTTACTCAAAAGTGAGGTTATCGCAATAGGGCGATAGTTCGATGGGTTCGCTGGGTCCCCCTTCTTGGGGACCGGCTGGACCGAAGCTCTCTTCCAGCAAGAAGGCATTGATCCGGAGGAATAGGAGCGTTTGAATAGGCGGGTGAGGACTGGCGCCAATTCCAGAGCACAATTTTTCAAGACGATCGCCGGGACGCCGTCAGGCCCACTACTCTTCGAAATATCCAACTCACGTAGTGTTTTATGGACGACTCTGGGGTGGAACCTAATATTTGCCATCATACGCCCGCAATGGGGTAATGAAGGGGGGTTGGCGCCCAGGTCGTCCATGTTTGAGTTGGATGCGAAAAGGCGTGCAAAGATATTCGCCTTTTCTTTCGCGAGTATAGCGAGCGAGCCATCCGGACGTTCCAGCGGAGGTGTAGCTGGACGGCAGAAATTCCGACCGATGGATTTGGCGAGAGACCAGAAGGCGCGGCTACCCGAAGGGCTACGTGCAAGTTTCGCGCCAATTCCACGGTCGTGCCTGAACTTGGCCAAGTTTTGCGTTCGTTTGCAGGACCTAGCAACGACGTTGAGCTCTCGTCTGTTCTCGACAGACCTATTCTGCAGCCATTTCCTATAAGCCTTGTTCTTAGTGTCAATAGCCAGTCTGCATTGACAATCAAACCAAGGCTTATGGCGGCCGCCGATGGGAACGGTGGAGGTAGGTATGAAGAAATTCATACCCTGTGCGATCACATCGACGACCGATTGGGCACACAGGGATGGGTCTGGAGAAGAGAAGCAAACGTCGTGCCAAGGGTAGGCTCCCAGGAAGGATCGGAAGTCATCCCATTGTGCTGACCGGTAGTGCCAAACTGTTCGCGTACTACATTCACGTGCTTCCGCGAAGTGTACAGTTGGCACAGTTGAGCGTACAAGGCAATGGTCGGAGTTTCCGAGGGGAGCTTCGACCCTCACCTTGTAACCATTTGGCTCGGTAGTCAGCACAAGGTCCAACAAACTAGGTCGATGGGCAGGGTTATCAGGTATCCGAGTGGTTCCGGATACCAACTGCGTCAACCCGTGCGCAATGGCCAAGTTGTAAGCCTCCCTGCCGGCATGGTCAGTGATGGGGGAGCCCAACCAGTCTTGGTGTTTAGCATTGAAGTCACCCAGCATCACTAACTCCGCCGTAGGGAACTCGCAAAGCAGTTTGTCTGCCGTACTGCTGAGATGCTCATAAAATGCCTCTGTTCTTGACGCACTGAGGTTAGGGGATCTGTATGCACCCGCGTAAATCCTCACCACGTGGGGAAGATTCACGCGGATCCATAACACAGGAAAAACAGGGTCTTCAAATCGGGTGAGCCGGGTATAGGAGACACCAGATCCAACGTACAAGCAGACACCACCCTTCGCCATGAAACGTTCCTGAAGATTGTAACCAGGAACGTCCAGGTAGGATGCGTCCGCAGGACGCCCGATCTGGGTCTCCGTAAGAAAGAGGAGGTGAGGCCTCGCCGTCTGCAGATGGCAGGCGACGGATGAGAAATTTGTGTGTAGACCTCTTATATTGGCGAGGTCTACCTTAAATTTTGAGGGAGAACGGGCCGCTGAAGGTTTATACAGTTTTCTATTTTTTGTTCGGCTCATAATTTAGATGGGTGATTGATTCGTGGAGTGTATCGGAATGTGCCCAGGGCGCGGTGATGCCTTGTGCAACTCGGATAGACTCAACCAACTGACAGTCGCAGAGAGCGAGAGGACCCCCGGGCCCCCCCTCCCAGAAAACATGTGGTCTCCCATGGTCACCAGCCCCACAATGCTCTCTGACAGGGATTTTCGCGTGTTGATAGGGCAGCCAGCACACGGGTTGGTGAGGGCCGTGTGCCGGGCCCCTGTACTACCACGCAGGCAGGCAGCGGTCACCTGTTTCCACCGGCTCTCCCTGACCCCTGCGGCTGTCAGTCGGTTAAAAGGAGTCTGGAGTGCGAGCGACACTAGCATCCACAACCCAGGACACCCCCGACACACTCAAGTCCACCGACCGGCTAGTCGCAGGCTGGCCTCCAAGTGTAGCAGAGCCACATCAGGAGTTTTTCGCCTACGACCTGTGGTACCAACCCGGACGACATAGTGGAGGACTTGTCTACCACATAGTGAGGCTGAAAATAAATCCTGTTTAGGCGCAGGATGATCGCCTGCGTCCGACATTCCTCAGCTGTTGCGACTCTGGGACGGTGGTAATGCCAAAGGCATCGTCGCAACATTGCCCAGGGAGCACGACGAGGACGTGAATGTCGGACTTGCTGGGCTCTACTTTAGTGTGACCCACCGCTGGCACAGTAGATTGCTAGATTGGTAATTTGGTGAACTCCATACAGCTCCAGAGAACACTACCAATGCTTAACCCAGCGAACCCCCCAAAATATGCTGTAAGTAAGTATGCTGGAATTGTAAATTTTAAGTTAGACAAATGTGTGTGTTCTTTTTCCTGGATAAAAAAAAGTCGGTGTTTTGAAGTGAGTGAATCCAAGTCCAAGTGCCAATAGAGTTTATTGATCTGACTTAATTATTTTGTGAAATATTTTGAGTTTATGTGCACGTGCCAAAAATGGGTGGATTCATTTCGGTACACCCCCCGCGTGCATGCCTGGACATCACGGCTGCGTGGGCTATTATTTTTTTAAATCTTATTTTAAGTTTAGGGCTTTAGCCGTATTCGGTCATGTCAGCCCCATGGTGACTTTCAAGTTGATAGAGTTCAGAAATTAATTAAACATCCCTCAAAGTGAGAGAACTTTTAAAGAATTTTATAACTTCTTGACAGTGCGCGGAGAGTGAATAGTCCAGTGCACAATGTATAGCACACACATACCAAGTTCATCCCATCCGTCTGTAAACTGATGACTAAATCTTTTCTCAGGTCGACGTTCCGCCCACACTCCATGAGAACATGGAATTGTTCCTCTTTCATGCAAAAGCTACAATTTGGGGACTCTGTTTTACGCATTAAATCGCACGCAGGTTTAGTGGAGTGTGATCTGACCGAAGCCTTTAAAAGAGTTCATGATTTCACACGCTCACCTGACTCCGCCAAAGAGCGTAGGACCCTTTTGGCCAAAACTATGTGTCCTGATTCTTTGCCTACCAACGAACAGACGAGAGCAATTATAGAGAAAACCACTCACGGGTCCGATGATGTGCGTTCCGAGGATGATGTCCGTGTTCTTGTTGGCAAGCACTTTGACGAAGCCGTCCGTGTCGACGTTTGTCTTCGCACGCGAGTTCGCCATGAATGGGAACTTGCCTACTTTGTATTCTATACCCTGCAGTGGAAAATGCAATTGCACATTATTATTATTATATGTCTACTTCAAGTTTGCTGGTGAACCATTACACCGGTGCCGGTGTGGCTTCACGAATGGGTTGAGTGAGTAAAAAATAGGAATTTGCTATTGGCAATTTATTTACAAGGCCGGCGATGCTATCGGTTCTGAGCTGGATAACGGGGATTGTACTCAGTGTGGACGGCGGATTCGAGGTTCAAATTGAGCCAAGCGCTCGATGGCATATGAAATTCCCAATATTTATGGATTTACTAGAATCGAACCAGCTTGAAAATGTGTCGTTCAGTGAAATCTTTAGGTGATCTCTTTTCTTTGTCAGGATGTGTCTTCCAGCACAGTCGTCTGTCTGTCTACACTGCAAACCTACCTGGGTTGCAGTCTAAAAAGGAATACCATCGGATTCGGTTTGACGACTGTTTTTTTTTTTAATAGATAGAAGTCTTGCAAACTCGACTGCAATCTTTGACGTTCTAAGCGTAGAAAAAAGTACGAACCTCTTTCTTCAGATCCTCCTCGGACTTGCCAACCCAGCCGACCTCCGGGTGTGTGTAGATGACAGACGGGATGGCGTCGTAGTTGAAGTGCACCGGCAGCCCCTTAGCACAACAATCTCTCGATACAACACTCACTCGCACAATGTGATTAATTTTGATTAATTTTATAGGAAGTTGCGGAGGTCTGCAGTCGGGGTGGCTATCTTGTGGCCTCAGGGAAGGTACCCGACCAAGAGGATTTATTTTTAAGGCAGAGAGCCACCCTCTGAACAAGAACAGAACGTGTGACATGTGACACAGATTCATAGGTGGATAGCGGGGACTTTCAGAGGTTTGCAGGGCCTGCAAATACGATGGCCGCTCGATAGGAACTTCTTTAAGCACTTCCGAAAATCCTCGAGACCGTACTTGAAGGACTGATATATATGGATAGCATGGGGAGAGCACTCCAACAGAAATAGACATATTTCAGTTTCTTTAGAGCGTGCTCTACACCTCGGCTTTCGTAATAAAATACAACTTTAAAACCATTTAACATAGGGTTTTTCTCTTTCATATTGATTTTTCTACTCAAGATCTGTGATTCTGTAGGAACAAATAACAATTTGTTATTACCTGGAATGCTAGAATAATGAAAGTCACTCCAAAGCAAAAGCGCATGTGAGTGTATAATATAATTATAAAAATGTATCTTCCACATTTTCTTTCAAACCCTGATGAGGATAAGCTGAAATCTTGGAATACATTTTATTACCTTAATTCCTTCAACACAAACGATGCCTTCGTCCTCGGCTTTGTGCGCCAGCATGGGGCCGTGAATACAATCTCCGATTGCGTAGATTCTGGAAACATATTTGTTATAAATTAAAACTCCAGGAAAAACAAAACACGCCCAACATCTTTTTCAGAATTTTTCTAACCTAAAATTGTCCTATTTCCCTGAGAATAATATATTGATGTGTAGGTGAAGAATGGAACTATTCAAATAATCTATTCTAAATACAATATGGTTAATTGGAAGATGGCGGACGGCGGAAGTTTGTCGCGTCGTCGTTGTAATTAAAATATATATTTTTGGGGTTCTCGCTTTGCGAGAATTTATACAACAGACGTTAAAAGCTACAACAGAAATGGCTGTATACTCTAATGAGTTTTGCCTGTTTCAGGAGGGGACGAATTAACCAAAAAAAAAAAGAAAAAAAAGTATTCTAAATACAATCTACTGCAATATTCACTTCATCAGACAACGAAATATACACAACAAACTGCTTACAGTCTCAGCGTCGACAGAGGAAGCCTCTTCCCGACTAATCTATAGAACTTGATATAAACTCTCACAAACCTATGTATACGTAATGGGGTTAAAAATTTGACTAAGGTGCTATTTTCCAACTAGACGAAACGTCAGCAGGCATGACAGCCAGGTTGCTAAACTCTGCTTCCAGACCACGCGGAAAAAAGGTCAATTTTGTTATCGCTATGCCGCCGTGACCTTGGGGGGCCGGTACTTTAAAAGAATAACCCCACTGCATCTCTCCCCGTGTATGTCGTAAAAGGCGACTAAGGGATATGACTCCCTTCTTATATTACTAGGTGGTAGGGTTTAACCCGCCCGGGTTGGTACCACCGCACTGAAAGAAAGGTCGGTCGAAACGACGGCTATGTAAATAGTTTGTGTTTTCCGTCCAGTTCAGTGTAGCCGGCATGACCTAAGGGAAGCACTGACGTGGCACCAAGCTCACCCGGTGTTATGGGCTGACATCACGGATGTTGTAGATGATGTAGTCAACCGTGTCAGTTTCCATAACAAAAAAAAACCTTGTCATACTGCAAGATGTTTACCCGGGCGCGGTGGTCTGGAACTTGTTATTGACAGGGATGCGGCCGCGGTTGTCCAGCACGATGCCCACCTTCTCGAGGCCAAGACCGGACGTGTACGGCCGCCGACCCACGCACACCAGCAGAACGTCGCAGTCCATCTGCAATCACAATATTTCCACATCACTATCATAATAACCGACGCACCAAAGTAGTCGATATTGGACACCGAGTGGCTAAGCTCATGTGGCAGCGAGCTGGGCACGTCAGAAAGAGAAGACGACCGTTGGAGTAGCCGTTTCCTAAGCTGGCGGCCGTGGACACGAAAACGGAATGTGGAAAGATCAATCACCAAATGGGATGACGATACCAAGAACTTCGGCGGAAAGCAGTGGTCCAGTAACCAGCTAAAGGCCGATAGGACTGAACGAAAATTGAGGAGGCGTATGTCTATGCGTATGATTTTATTATTTAGTTGAGAGTTAAGGCCCCTGAGCCCTTATATCACTGTGACCTAGATAGATCTATTGTGATCTCTCACTAGTTCGGACAAGATAACATCAAGCAGCAAGTAAGGCACGGCAGATCCACCTGCTGCGTGACTCGGTGTAAGGGCAGTGCCAAGGTGAGAGGTGGCTAGCCTGTCGCCCTATAGCACGGCGTCTCGTCCTTATCACTAAGTCGCCTTTTACGACATACACGGGGAGAGATGCCCCACACGCTAAAAACTCACACAAGTACTCGCATATTTCAACCACTAGTCAGGCCGGTTGAGTGAGATCGTTTCTCATACTCACATCGGCGAGTTCGCTACGCCGGTACAGGGGATGATTGCATAAAAAATTATATAATGTCAATAACCGTCTCCTTAGTGCCTCCCTTGACTGCCTCGACGTCGACCATAATGTTGGCTCCCTCGCGCCGCGCCGCCATCACCTTGGAGCCCAGCTTGAACTTCAGCCCTTGCTTCGTGAGGATTTTCTGCAGGCTCTTTGCCACTTCACCGTCGATGCCCACACCTGGCGGTTGCATTTTGGAAACATTGAGACATTTATTTTTTCGTACAGTATTTTTACGTACAGAACCAGTTGGTAGGTCGATTGAATAGGGGTGCATCCCCTGCCCAGTGCGCGTAGTGCGGAGGTGGAACTAAGCAGCGCGTGCGAAACAATATATCTGGGGATCTACCGGGAACAATTCACTTCACTTACCCAAATACTCGCTTCATTTTCAACAAAGAGAAAGAGTTAGGTAGTTCATCCGACATGGCTATTGGTTGAAATCTGCGAGTTTTGTGTAAGCGAATGTGTGAGTTGTTCCCAGTAGACCCTAGTATGATGTTTTAAAGCGAGTTTAAAAAAATAAATACCAATATACCTATATCCAACCGATATGGTGGAAGCACCGTGCCAAGCTGAGAGGTGGCTAGCCTGTCGCCTTTTAGCGCGGCATCTTGTCCTTAGAGATATGCAGCGGGGCTATGCTTTTTAAGTGCCTTTCTCACACGGTACAATTTAAATAAAATTTACTTTGGAAGAATTTGTGAGCACCATCTAGGATGAGAGCTTTTCAAAGTAATTGTTACTGACTGACTGAATGAAAGGCCGGTTGAAACGGATATATGTTAAATAGTTCATGTTTTCCGTCCAGTTTAGCCATTGGCGCAAAGATTAACATAAAAAATATTTTTTTTTTGCGATGCCATCTCTTCCTTTTCCACCTTCGACGACCTTGTGGAATATTTACAAGCGCACTGATTTAAAAGATTTTGGAAGGAGAGCAGATATGTGAAGGAGACGTATCCGCAACACGGTAATATGGGCAGATTCTCCCATATTAACGATCGATGTGTGCGTGAGCCAGGGTTGCCAGGTGGCCGCTTTTACCGCGGACAGTCCTCTTTTTTGAAGTCTTGTCCGCGGAAAAGTTTTAGACTTCCGCGGACTATGAGAGTGTCCACTTTTTTCGTAAAATTTTTATAACTCAACAAAGGAGAGACAACTTTCCTTCCAAACGCACTCTACTAGCGCGTTCTACAGAGTACTTAGTTACCTAGCTCGTACTCGTACTGTATATATGTGTAGTAGGATAGGTACTCTCAATTTTATTCTTTCCCGCCCGTCCGTACCACTGCGGCACTGCCCGTACTGGGCTCGCAACCCCCCGCGCCGCTCGTCCGTCGTCGTCAAGTCGAGAGACTCCCGCCCGCAAAAAACAAACGGGGGATAGATTTTTCGTAAAAGTTTTACCCGAAAAATCAAAGGTAAAAAAGAGGACATTTTTCACCCTTTGGTGAAAAATGTCCTGTTTTTTCGCATCTTCTCTCCTTCCAAAATCTTTGGTTCTCTCTCTACCTCCAATAGTCTCCAGGAACTCAACGGCGGTGACCTCAGCGCCGAGCCTCTGCCACACGGAGCCGAGCTCGAGGCCGATCACGCCGGCTCCTATAACGATCAACTTCTTCGGGGTCTTGGACAGCGACAGCGCGCCCGTAGATGAAATTATCGTCTTCTCGTCTATCTGCAAGCGGAGAGTTCATTCTTCATTATCCAATGGGCGAGGAGAGGGTGAAACGAATCTCAGATGGCGCCACACTCGCTGGTACCTATGCCCATAGAGTAAAATAGTAATAATAACTTTTTGAGGTTATATTTATAACCTAAGTATAGTCCGTGGATGCTGACGAAAATATACTAACACAACGTCTTACAAAACAAAATGTATTCATTGTTGACTTTTTCATTGATATTTGACTTGTTCATTGGCGTTTGACTTGTTCATTGATGTTTGACTTTTTCACTGGTGGAGAATTGGTTGTGTCGAACACCTTGCGTCCGTCGGCACAGCTACCGAAACTCAGTTTTCGTAGAAGAAAAGTTCTGTGCAAAAAATGTGTTAACATACCTCAACGCCAGCGAAGGGTGTGACCTCCGAACCCGTAGCGATGAGGATGTTCTTAGTGTTGACGGTCTCCACGCCGGACGCGGTTTTTGCCTCCACCTTGCCCGGTCCCACGATCGTACCGTGCCCCTTCACTAGTTGGATCTGCGGACGCAGCCAACCTTGTCTTGTAGGTTTATTGATATTTATTGTTAATTTTAACAAAGACCAAGAGGACATTGCCCCTAAAATTCCACACACATGTTGGTGTTCTCCCTAAGTCCGTTTATTCCACGGGAAGTACTTAGAGGAGCTGTATCAAGCAATCCCACCGTCTCCTTTCCACCTCTGCACCACGCGCATAGGACAGAGATTGCATCCACAGACCATAGACTTTAGCGCGAATGCGAACTAATCCGTAAAGTTCTTTAAGTAAAGCAGCAAGTAAGCACGAAAACCACGTCTGACTCGGTAGAAGGACCGTGCCAAGATGAGAGGTGGCTATCCAGTCGTCCTTTAGCACGGCATCTCGTCCTTATCCCTTAGTTGCCTTTTACGCATGCACGGGGAGAGCTGCGGTGGGGCTATTCTTTTTTGGGGAGGTCTCTTACCTTAAGTACCGACCCCGCACGGTAAAAACATTGCAGTGTTAAAATCAAAAGGCTTCCTTTCGGCTCATCCGTAGTCTGTTTTTTTTATAACTGGACGGAAAACACGCACTATTTACATAGCCGTTTCGACCGAAATTTCATTCAGTGCGGTTATACCAACCCGGGCAGGATAAACCCTACAACCTAGTAAGGTAAGAACGGACGGTCAGCCTTCAACGGTCGAGCGGTCACCCATCCAAGTACTGACTGTGTCCAGGAATGCTTAACAACAGTCGACGGACCGCACCACTGAGCTACCGAGGCTGACAAAGGGAGAGTATGGTAAGAGAGAGCCGGAATGGCGCCTAACTGATCGTGATTTCGCGAGGAGAGGTGATTTTGGCTCTGTCGACTGCACCTTTAGTCTCTCGGCACAGCCATCCATGTTGGTTTACATAAGAAATAAATAAAATAAAAAACTGTGCTAGGTACAACAATTTTTGTAAATGTCTTTAATGTAAACACGAGAAAATGTTTTACTGGTTTAGTAATTTATATGAAAAACCGCTGGCAACTATATGTATGTACTATTCCATGTTGATGTTGTATGTTGCTTTTCCAAATATATAAGGTCTTTCAATAGTAGGTAACGATACGCTAAGGGGTGTATGTGTATCAGATACTGTACCCAAATCATGAGATTACACCTACTACGCTACGCACGCTACGCTGTGTTCTCCGCATAATTTTGTATGGAGAAACGGGCAGCGCCTCTAGTGATAGATTTGCGAACTTCGTTTCTCTATACAAAATGATGCGGAGAACACGGCGTAGCGTGCGTAGCGTAGTAGGTGAAATCTCGTGATTAGGGTACTGATCACGTTCCCATTCCAATTTTTTTTTAAGCGCACTTCACGTATTAAATTTGAGGAGTGAGTAGGTTTTTAATATCGTAAAAAAAAATTGGTATGGGAACGTGATCAGTATCTTATACACATTAGGTATGAGCGCCGCGCCGGCGCGCCGCCGCTGCCGCGCTTTCCCCCACGCCGCCGCCGCCGCCTAACGCGGTCGGCGCGCCGAACCGAGCGCGGTCAGTCAGTCTGATCACACCTGGATCGCACCGATAAGACATTTCGAAGAAAAACATATGTGAAATAACACAAAACGATATTGTCTTGGTGACTGACTCGGGCTCTAATTAATTGGGCTAATTTAATAGGGCTCCATTAAAATAGCTACAAATTTAATGAATAAGTATGCAGAATCATGTTTATCTTGGACGCCCTCTGCATATGGGCGCATTCAGGTAGAAAGCTGGTAGACGGCGCCGATGTACCAGCGCCGACGGGCGCTGGTCGACGCCGCCGGTAGCCGCTACATAAAGAAAGCCGGTAGAAGCTGGTAAATCTGTGTGACTGAGTAGGTAGGTAGTGTGCATAATGTCGAGCTCATCGGATGAAGACCTTTTTCTGTTAGACAATGTGTTTCTCAAACTCAGAAAACATTCCAACATTTATCCACCACATAACTATTTTGGTGTCTTCTATCTGTTTTATCCCACACTACTACAGGTCTACTAAATACTAACGAAATCAAAATGTCAGTATACATTTTTTACAATTATATTATAATAGACATTCACGAACAGTGAGACACGTTCTCGCAAACGACAGCGCCGATCGGCGTTTCTCGGAGTTTGTCGGCGCTTATAGGCGTTGGTTCGGCACGAAGTATGGAGACTGCTCAACAACCAGCGCTGGTCGGCACCGGTCGGCGCTCTGCTACCAGCTTTCTACCTGAACACGCCCTATGGAGACTGTCTGCGTCAACAACCAGCGCTGGTCGGCGCTGGTACATCGGCGCCGACTACAATCTTTCTACCTGAACGCGCCCTATAGAGACTATCTGTGTCAACAACCAGCGCTGGTCGGCGCCGGTCGGCGCTGGTGCATCGGCGCCGGCTACCAGCTTTCTACCTGAACGCGCCCTATAGAGACTGTCTGCCTCAACAACCAGCGCTGGTCGACACCGGTCGGCGCTGGTACATCGGCGCCTGCTACCAGCTTTCTACCTGAACACGCCCTATGGGGACTGTCTGCGTCAACAACCAGCGCTGGTCGGCGCTGTTACATCGGCGCCGACTACAAGCTTTCTACCTGAACGCGCCCTATAGAGACTGTCTGCGTCAATAACCAGCGCTGGTCGGCGCCGGTCGGCGCTGGTGCATCGGCGCCGGCTACCAGCTTTCTGCCTGAACGCGCCCTATGCAGACTGTCTGCGTCAACAACCAGCGCTGGTCGGCGCCAGTCGGCGCTGATACATCGACGCCGGCTACAAGCTTTCTACCTGAGCGCGCCCTATGCAGACTTTCTGCGTCAACAACCAGCGCTGGTCGGCGCTGGTACATCGGCGCCGGCTACAAGTTTTCTATCTGAACGCGCCCTATGCAGACTGCCTGCGTCAACAACCAGCGCTGGTCGGCTCCGGTCGGCGCTGGTACATCGGGACCGACTACAAGCTTTCTACCTGAACGCGCCCTATGCAGACTGTCTGCGTCAACAACCAGCGCTGGTCGGCGCCGGTCGGCGCTGGTACATCGGCGCCGGCTACAAGCTTTCTACCTGAACGAGCCCTATGTACACTGTCTGTGTCAACAACCAGCGCTGGTCGGCTCCGGTCGGCGCTGGTACATCGGCGCCGGCTACAAGCTTTCTACATGAACGCGACCTATGGAGACTGTCTGCGTCAACGACCAACGCTGGTCGGCGCCGGTCGGCACTGGTACATCGGCGCCGGTCGGCGCTGGTACATCGGCGTCGCGACGGCTACCAGCTTTCTACCTGAATGCGCCCATACAAGGTCGCGCCGCCGACTACGCCGCCGCCGCCGCCGATCGGGTGGTTATCGGCGCTCATATCTAATACACATACACCCCTTAGCGTATCGTTACCTACTAATGAAAGACCTTATATAAAATAAAATAAAATAAAAAAAAGAGTACTCAAAAATCTACCTTATTCTTTTGGAACAGCATTGCGATGCCCCCCGTGAGGGCCTTCACGCAATCAGATTTGGCCTTCATCATTGTGTCCAGGTTGTAGGTGACCTCGCCCGTCTCGATGCCGCGGTGCTTAAAGTCGTGCTTGGCCGCATGGTAGTAGTGGGTGTTGTTTAGGAGGGACTTGGACGGTATGCAGCCCACGTTTAGACACGTTCCGCCGAGTGTGGGATCCTTCTCCACCGACACTACCTGAAATACAATGCAGATGGAAAATTTCAAAAAAAAAAACCGACCAAGTGCGAATTGAACTCGCGCACCGAAGGTTCCGTATCGCCATGTCATGGTTAGCGCCACTCCCGCCATCTATGGGTTTTTTTTTATGGAAACTGACACGCTTGACTACATCACCTACAACATCCGTGATGTCAACCCATAACACCGGCTAAACTTGGTGCCACTTCAGTGCTTCCCTTCGGTCGTGCCGGCTACACTGAACTGGACGGAAAACACAAACTATTTACATAGCCGTTTCGACCGACCTTTCATTCACTGCGGTACCAACCCGGGCGGGTTAAACCCTATCACCTAGTAATATAAGAAGGGAGTCATATCCCTTAGTCGCCTTTTACGACATACACAGGGAGAGATGCAGTGGGGCTATTCTTTTAATAATTTACTATAATAATGGCCCCACATGGTACGGCGTATTATGATATGCTTCATATTAGTTAAATGTCAGGATTAGTTAAAATGCTTCACACACTATTCGGTAGATGGCGCGCACGCATACACTTTTTGGCTTCTTCTATGGGAACCCCCATGAATTTTTAACTTTTTCTTTTTTTATTATTTGTTGTTATATCGGCCATAATAACACATATTCTGTGAAAATTTCAACAGGCTACTTATTACGGTTCAAGAGATGCAGCCCTCGGACAGACAGACGGATGGACGGACAGACAGACAGACTGACAGACGGCGTAGGCTTAGTAATAGGGTCCCGTACCGGATACGGAACCCTAAAAACGTAATAAAAACTAGCCAAAAATAATATAATTAGTAATTAATAACTCGACCAAAAATACAATGCAATACCTAGTAATAATTAAGACAATGTGGATACCTTCATGCCAAGTTGTGCGGCCTTTATGGCGGCGACATAGCCCCCGGGCCCCGATCCGATCACTACCAGGTCCGCATCGTGCGTCTGCGAGTACTGCCGACTGATCACGCGCAAACCGCTCCCGTGCTGAAATTAATAACCATACCCATTCATCAGTACCGGTATTAACACGTTCAGCGCCAAGGCACCTCTGAGGAGAATGTTGTGGGAATCACAATTTTTTTTTCTTGCATAAATGACATCTTTTGGTTCTAAAATACTATGTGAACTTGATTGTTTTTTTTTTACTTTTCTTTTTACCCATTTTTTTTAGGTGTATCATCCTTACCTATAATAAAATCCAACGTCTGCTTTCTGTCTGAGTGTCTGTCTGTCCGCTTATAACTCGAGAACCACTGAACCAATTTTAATAAAACAAAATTCTACGGATAGCTTGATTCTTCCCATCAACTATAGGCTACTTACTATCACGCTAAATAGCTTATGAGGTTAGCAGTGAAGTGAAATATGACAGCGGGCGGAGCCGCGGGCACAGCTTGTATAATATACAATGGCCCCTGAGACTGACTTTTAGAAAAGTCAGTCTCAGGGGCCAAGTGTATATTATATGATGATACACACTACTTCTCCTACATTTATGAGTTTTCCCACCTTTTTTCCTTACATTTAACACTACTACACAAAGTGTGGCAAAAAGGGCAAGGCTCAACCTGGCCAAAGAAAGTTTGCTGCTCAAGTGACGACCACTTGCTCCATATGCAATTTTTTTTACTGCCGACCCTGCTTCAACGAAGTCCATTGTAAATAGAAAAATATAAGGTTGATTATTAGAATAAGAATAAATAAATAAAAAGGCTGATGATTATCGAAATAAAAAGTCTGGTTGATAAGTAGTATCTGATTGAAAGAACAAATAAATAAGTAATAGTAAAGTACAAATAAATAAGTAATTGTTACAAATAAATACTAAGTAAGACTTTTTTGTAATGAATAAACTCATTAAAATAATAATACAATACATAAGCGAAAAAGGTTGTTAAAGATACCAAAAAATTGATAATCCCATAATTCCTAAACTATATCACATTTTTATACCCCAGATACACAGAACGATTTGTGAGGGCCAGGGCTACAAAGTCTTCATACAAAATGTTCGGCGCGGTGTATATTTACTGATACATTGGCCTCTGAAGTTGACTACTCACGGTGTATAACCAGATATACACTGGCCTGTGAGAGTTGCACTAGGGTGTATAATGACATATACACGTGGCGCTGAACGTGTTAAGCATAAAGAAGAGAGGTGAGAGTATATATTATGTTTGTCAGCCTCAGTAGATCAGTGGTGCGGTCGGTCAACTGACTGTCGGTCGGATCATAAGCACACATCTGGGCGTGGTCAGTGGATGGATGGGTGACCACACAACCACCAGGCTGACCGTGGTTCAGATTCCACGTAAAACTGAAGGTCCCTTCCCTTCTTACCTTATTAGGTGGTAGGGTTTAACTCGCCCAGGTTGGTACCACCGCACTGAATGAAAGATCGCTTGAAACGGCTATTTAAATAGTTCGTGTTTTCCGTCCAGTTCAGTGTATGTAGCCGGCACGACCGAAGGGAAGCACTGACATGGCACCTAGTTCACTAAGGTGTTATAGCCTGACATCACGGTTGTAGTAGGAGAGGAAGCCAACCGTGTCGGGTTCCAAAAAAAAAAAAAATTTGCCAGCTCTAATTTCTACGTATGTTGCCAGTGGGGAAAGTTGCAGCGGGAGGCACTACCCCGTAATCAACCAATCACAGACCACACAACTCCATTATATGCGCATGTCCTTCTTCAGGGAGGGGGAGGGGGGCGAAAACTTGTTTTAGTGGTATAAAAAAATAACCAGCTAAGTAATAGATATTCTTACCACAATTTTACTTTTACAATGCTGCCCGTGAACTAGCAAGAAATGTAACATTATTGAAATTAAAACAAATTTTTTCCCTAAAAATAATAATAATTTCCTTGCACAGAACTTTTACTTCTATAATTTTCTGAAGCATTAAACTGAAGGCTTCTAACTGCTTCGTGCGGAGCAGGTATTTCTTACGTCCGCCGTTTTCGATCTGCTCCGTGCAATTTTATTAGAACGACAGATCCCTTTAGATAGATGATTAAAAAACCTATCCATTGATATGAAACACACTTACAAAGAATTCCGCTTTCAAACAGAACAAAAAATATTCTGACTTCTTTCTTTATTTTCATTAGATTGTTTTCTTGTGTTTCTGTATTTTTTTTTTGTGGATGGTCTTCAATGACCTCATAAGTGCTTTGTTCGGTCATTTAGTGGCAGCGTCCTTCACCTACATTTGGTATATGATTGGTAAACAGGAATTGTAAATTTTAGGTTAGAATAATTGGAAAAAAATTTGGGGGTATTTTGTTTTTCCTGGAGTTCAAAAAACATCTGTGTTTCTAAATAAGTGAATCCTCACTTGTTTTACATCGTTTTGTGGATAATTTCATTAATGATAAGTGCAAATAGAGTTGATTGATCTGGCTTCATTATTTAATTAAATATTTGAGTTTATTGTGCGAGCGGGCGCAAAGTGGAAAGTGAAAGTGGCCTGGAGGTCAGTGGGGGTAAGCATTATTATAACCTGGGGAGCCAACAGGTTAGACTATAATATAAAAACTTTAATTTTCTTCAAATGGTGAGTGGAGCGAGGATCTTCCCTTCACATCCAATAAAATAGTTAATTTTTGTGATCTGATCAGGAGGCTGACCGTGGTTCGGATTCTACGTAAAACTGTAGGTCCCTTCCCTTCTTACCTTACTAGGTGGTACGGTTTATTCCGCCCGGGTTGGTACCACCGCACTGAATGAAACGTCGGTCGAAACGGCTATGTAAATAGTTCGTGTTTTCCGTCCAGTTCAGTGTAGCCGACATGAAATTAAATGAAGGGAAGCACTGACATGGCACCTAGTTCACCCGGTGTTATGGGCTGACATCACGGATGTTGTAGGTGATGTAGCCAACCGTGTCAGTATCCATAAAAAAAAATCGAAGACGATGAAGGTCAACTCTCATGATCATGAGAGGATAACATATGAAAAAATCCTGATGTATGTAGTCTGTTTTGAGATCGGGCTGTCTTGATAAACATGCACTTTACAAGGATGGTCACACTTGCACAGCGTGGGGAAAACGGTTGAGTAACAACCAGGGCACCAGAGGGCACCAGGGGTGGAGGTTGGTTAGAGGTTGCATAATACCCTGCAGGCGTGAACCGGCTGTTACTCTACAGTCATACACAACTCATAACTGTCGGCATAGGTTCTAAGACTCACTCGGAAGGACGACGAGGCAACCTTGAGGAACTTGTAGCCCATAGTGAATTCACGGATACCCACGGCGCTTATCGGCGATCCTCCGGTTTTCCGAACTTTTCGGTCGAAACAAATGTCAAAATTGTCAAATTTTCACGTCAGCCATCGCTTCGTACCATAGACAAGCTGCCTCTTGCTTTTGGTTGGTTGCATCGAAAGGATGTTAAGGCCCGTTTACATTTATCACTTTGGAGGTACAACCCGGAAGAATCATCCAAAGTGATAAGTGTAAATTGAGTTTCAATGCGAGTTCAACCAGAGTGAACATCCAAGTTGAACGATGAACGAAGTAGACCCTCTTCCTACTTTTGTTGAAAGCAATCTTCATCGAACGGATGATTCAACGATAGTGACAGTGCGGGACAAGTCTAAACAGACCAGCCTCATTTTAGTGAATGCGCAGGACAACTGTTGATACTTGAAAAAAAATCTTTCAAGTGGCAAGATAAACACATGCCAATATTTTTAGTGTTCTACCATCGATAAGAGTGTTTGTGGAACACAAAGTGTTAGGAATACTCAAAAAGTATCGAAAGGGGGAAGGGTCGTTCCGCCATTTCGTTCAAATTGCATTCCCGCGCAATAAAAGCGTGTGAAATTGTATGTTTTTTAAAATAATTTTATTGAAATATATAGGTTTAGATGAAAGGAAAAAGTAGTATTTAACGAATCAGACATTTGTTCATTCAATTAAATAAAAAAAAAATAAAAACCTTCAAAATTCTCATTCCTATCCTCTTCCAAACGAAGGATCAGTATTTAGTATAATTTTTTTTTTTAGTTTCTTCGAGTAAAATGAGTATATTAATAAACCCACCTATAGAGTAACTAATAAAGCATGTTTCTTTGGGATTCATCTATTTTTAAAGCCATTATATCATAAAAAGAATTAATATTTCATTTTTGTCCGTGGAAAAACATCATTACCTTCCGCAGAAGTGGTATTACAAATTAGACAGAGTGCGACCCGACTTTAGCCTTCGCTCTACACTCCGCACGTCGAACGCCCCTCATTGTGTCCCTGGATCTAGACAGGAGAGGACGAGCGTCGCTGGGGAAGAAAATACTCACGATCTTCGTGCTCATCAACTACTTTGTCACCGTCCAGGCATCATTACCTTCCGGCTTTTTTTAACATAATATAAAAATTTCATTTAAATCTTAATGAATCAGATTTTATTCAGAATATTCGTTAATTACTATAATATATTTGTAATATCAGTAATAAGGGAGCAATTGAAGAAATACATCAAAATTTCATTACCCTCCTTTTCATTACCCTCCTTTACCATAAAAATGTTTGCCGGACGGTAATGAAGGGGTTCGGATGGTAATGAAATGTTTACTTGATTTTCCTTCCCTCCTACCTAACTGGGTGGTAGGTTATATCCCGCCCGTGTTGGTACCACCGCAGCACTGAATGAAACGTTGGTCCAAACGGCTATGTAAACGTCCGAATGTCCATGGTCATCGTTGGAAACCTTATGGATGTCATATGCGCCATATGTCGGGCTTTAAATAAAGCAAAATATTTCGTGTTTTCCGTCGAGTTCAGTGTAGCCGACACGATGAAAGGAAAGTACTATCAGGGCACCTAGTTCACCAAGGTGTTATGGGCTGACATCACGGATGTTGTAGGTGATGTAAACATGTCAGTGTTCACAAAAAAAATTGTGTGCACGTAGTAAGTAGTACATAAATAATAAAAATCCAATAAAACTGGACTTTTAATTCTATTTGGCATGTAAACAGCGGCGACTCCTCTCAGTTGGCGAGGTTGGCGCCGCCAAACCAAATAAAATGAATGACACCATTAATACAGAAGTATCAAGCTAAAATAAATGTGAAAAAATTTCGGAGTTATATTATTTATGTCATATAATCCACGATTAATAAGATAAAACGTCAATCCCGTACCCGTTACATAATTTGAAATTTCGCGCGCGTCAAACGCGGGCGACGACGAATGACGACACATCAAGGCATTCATTGGCCGGTTGGCTACATTTTGAAGCGCCATCGTATTCCATACAAGGCGGAAGCGACCGATGTCCCCCCCGTCCCGCGCGGACCCGCTGATCAGCCTTTCGAGTTGGCGCAGCGGGGAGTGCATTTAGTGACGCGGTAGCGAGTAGAGCGAGCTAGCGAGCGAGCTAGGTGTGTGTGTTGCGTGTGCGGGTGTGTGCGCGCTGCGTCCACACGACGAGTATTCTTGTGCTGTGCGACGTGCGATGCGATGCGACTAGCGAGCTAGGCTAGGTGTGTTGTGTGCGCGTGTGTGTGCGCATTGGCTCGCGAGTTGATAGCTGCACATATATTCCGTTATGTAGGTATGGACTTTGTATGGATGAATCCTGTGCAGTGTTGTTAAATTTAAAGTGATTTATTGGTAATTATAATGGCAAACTCCTACCGAGCTATCTACGGAGCACTCAAGGACAAGAGAGACTCAGTAATTTGGCACTCTTACATATCTGTGGAAAAGGAGTTGCTAACAAAATTGAGGAAGAAAGAAGATTTTCACGATCGAGTCATCGAAAATTTCTTGTCTGTGGAACGAAGAGTGGACTTCATGTACAAATAAAATGTAACAATTCAAGCTTGTATGCCTGTCTCGTCGTCGTCGTGCCAGAGGAGACGTCGCTGTTGTCGGCTGCAACTCGACAGCTTTGACACAACCAGTAGGTACCTATCTACAGACAAATAAATCGTAAGTGAGCAAAATAAATCATTTAAACTAAATATCATAAACTATCTATATCGTAATCATCTTTCAGTTTTTGAACTCATTGTGGTAGAAATAAATTAACGCGTAGGTACCTAAGTTATGAAATTATGAAAAAAAAAAAATCCTTAGCCAGAGCCAACCCAATATTCAGGACCAGGAGTCGCCGCTGCATGTAAAGTATCTACATAACGTATACTGGAGTACGGGGTTTAACCCAACCGGGTCGGCACCAACGCTCTGACTGAAGTTCGGTCGAAATGCTATAAAAATTGTTCATGTTTTTGACCAGTTAAGTGTAGCCGGTTCAATTCAGTGATATGTAAGAGTATAGTTGTTCCCACTCAGTGCATAGTTTGAGTTCACTAAGTTACTGTATTTTAATTGCGTAGCAACGGTTGGACTTCAATACAGCGCCGAGTCTAGTGAAATATTCACTAGATTCAGTATAGGTTGTGGCCAGTCCTATTTTTTTCTTTTTCTCTTATTAACCGACGAAAGCAAAAAGGAAGTTCTCAATTCGAAGCTCATATATTTTTTTATATGTATATGACCAATTATTTTTTTATTGGATAGGGTATACTTCAAAGTTGGTCCCATTTTTATTTGTAAAAAATATATAAAAGCTTTAACAAAAAAATTTACCGACGAAAAACTGAAAAGCGAAAAATCCAATTTTGGCGGGTAATAAACCTTCCTAGTCTTACTAACAATCTCAAAATTAGTCACTTGCGTAGTTATTAAGACTAAAAGGGTTTATTACCCGCCGAAATTATATTTTTCGTTTTTCAGTTTTTTGTCGGTTGAATTTTTTGTTAAAAAGATTTTTACAATGTATTTTTGTTTTGTTGCTGGTTGTAATGCTGTAGTGAAAAAACTAATATTTCTTTCTTTCTTCAAGTAGTATGTTGAAATGATCAGTTGGTAACTGATTATACATAATACAGTCGTTTTTCTTGTGATCTTTACATAAAAGTCTAAATAATTCTTATATTTCTTATACATATATCACCTTTCACTGAATACCTGCTCACTCTGTAAAGTTTCAAAGTATCAGTAATACAATTTTATTTGTTATTATTTTTTTTTTATTGACAGCGCGACATGTGGCGCCGAGCCACCCATAAGGTGTCTAACGACGCCCATAGACATTCGGTCGTATGCGCGGGTTGCGAATGCCATGCCGGCCTGACAGGTGCCCATTCACGCCCCTCTTGAAGGACCCGAGACTGTACTTGGGGAGAAATATATGGGCTGGGAGAGCGTTCCAGAGTTTACAGGTTCTGTAGAGGAATGATCTGCAGAATCGATTGGTACGCATCCGCTGTTAGTCCAGCGTGTAGGGATGCAATCCCTGCCCAGTGCGCGTGGTGCGAAGGTGGAAAGGGGATTTGTTATTTCAGTTAAAACTTTTTACACTATGAATTATAAATTACTTACCTAAAATTTTGATGTTAATAGTGTCGAACTTTTGATAATCGTTAACATTATTACTACCATCAGCTAAATAATGATATCTTTATCATTATCATAATAATAATAATATAATAAAGCAAATTTCATTAAGACATACCAGCATGCTTCATTACCATCCAACCGCATAAATTACCCTCCAGGTGTTTTTCATTACCATCCACACCTTCATTACCTTCCATAAATTTTCTCCAAACTAAAAGGTGTACATAGATGCCTCTCTTATGTTACTACATCTAATAAGTACAGGAACACATATATACAGGGTGTAAAAACGGAGAGTACATTAAATTTAGGAAATGATTATTGGGATCAAGAGCTACAAAAAAGTCAAGTAACTTTTTTCGGAATTCTGTTTAAATAAAAAGTTACAGTTTTCATACAAACTAATTGATTATTTTAGTGTAAAAATGATCTAATGACAACAGGGCGGCGCGGTGGGGGGAAGAGCGGGTGAGACGTGAGCGCCTCGGACGAAGGTGTTGGCGGGAGGGGCGGGGGTTAACTTTGTGAGTGGAGGACTGGAGGTCGGCAGGCGGAGGTTGCGGAGCGGCAACAACGCGTTAAATTACACTAGACGAAAACATACATTTCAAAAATTCATATCTCGAAAACTAGACACTTTAGAGAAAAACTTTATTTGCTTTTTTGTCTAGGAAAAACATGTAGATTGCGCTGGCGAAATTAATGTATTCGCCGTTTTAACACCCTGTATATAAATATATTTCAGAAAATAAAAAAATAAAAATTCCGCCAAAACATGCAAATTTGAACGAAATGGCGGAACGACCCGGAAAGCCAAAAAATTTGGTTTTTTTTTAAATAATTTTATTACATTCTTCTAACAATCCTTGGCAAATTATATGTATTCCAGCACGCACGAATTCATTACGAACCCGCGACATTTTTACTACAGAATGGATGTTCATCCACAATGAAAATTGAACATGGGTAAACAAACAAACGTTCAATGTTCATCTTCACTTTGGATGATTCACTATGGATGTACATCCATAGTGACATAGTGTAAACGGCGCTTTAGATAATGGAGTAATTTAAACGATTTTCCTCGTACAGCTAGCACAAATAATATAATATGATCGGAGGAGGCCTAGACTTCTTTATTCAGTGTCTCATTGAGATACCTAATTACATTCCTATGTAAACGGGGAAATTTTATTGCTATTATTATGTTTTTATTTATTTTCTTTTTTTCTTTTCCTGTTATGTATGTTATATATCTACTATTTTTTTATTTCATAAAAATGCACTTTATAAGGTAACAGCATTAGTTTCAGTTATCAAGTTTTTATATTACGTACCTAATATGTTCATTCGCATTTTATAGTTTACACATAGTTGTGTCCCCGGATTAGCTCATGGTAAAAGCGGTGAAAGCTCTGTGGAAATCAGTTGAGTATTTTCCAATTAAAACACAAATCTAAACGAATTGGTAGATTATTTTTTACTTAGCTAACTTTCCACTGTTCAGCTCATATTATTAAAATTACTTGATGCTATATATAAGCCTGTAACCTGGCGGAGACAATACATTTCATAGGTAAAAACAGGTTGAGCTTTTCTTGAGTTACTATAAGCGAATATCACACACACACACACACACACACACACACACTCACACTCACACAGACGGCAGATGTTGAATCTTATAATATTATGAGGAATTTTAACATTGGAAATGTTTTTTCGATCGCGTTGGTAGGGGGCCGTTTTCAGCGAAAGTGCGACATCGCTCTGGCGTCGTAAATTTTGGGGCTACGCGGGTCAATGGGGTATCAAAAGACGTGTCTTGATCTACAAGATGGTGTAAAAAAATGTGTGAAAAAGTAAAAAACTTTTTCGAAAAAGTGCAAAAATGTCGAAAAATGACGTGATTTTTTTGCGACTTCTCAACTTGAATCGATGATATCTCGAAAATGAAAAGCGATATCGAAAAAATTAAAAAAAACACTCGGGGTATTGAGGTGGGCTACAGTTTGCAAAAAACGGAACCTCGCTATCTGTAATGGGGTTGGAGAAAGCTTTACCTATAAGCGGCGGAGTTTTCGCGGCGGGCGGCGCGCGCGCACACTAGTGAGTTTCCTACCAATAATGTAAAGGAAATAAATTGGGGAGATTGGTCGTTATGCGGATGGGTCATTTTGCGTACGAGTCATTTTGCGTGTTGGACCAAATGCTGATGCATCAAAATGCAAATGCGTCATAATGCGAAATTTTTGTTGTTGTTATTGGTCAATATGCGTCGGAACGCCTAATAAAAATAATTATTTTGTTTCTTTATTATATATTCACGAAACGTTTACCCAAAACAGTAAAATTCATACAAATTTTGCCTATAGATGTTCATTTTCAATGTACCGGAAGGTCGTGCGTGAGAGGCACGAGATCTGTGGATTTTTGACGTGATGACGTCACGTCTTATAAATTGATGAGCACCGGCTGCACGCACGTAAGCGTGTCACGTTGATATTCAAAGTTACCAAGGAAACGTCTTTAAGAAGTAAAACTGTCAAGATCAGACAACAGAAGTTTTGATGGCCAGTCACAAGATGATTAATCTTTCTACTGGAAATAGACATTACTGATCTTTGATCTATGTACTACGATTATTCCACGTCATCACGTAAAACTATCGTCCGTAAACCGACTTTACAGACAACCAATTTTTTTTTCAAACATTAAGCGGTCAATGAACATTCGGATCGGAGACATCCGTGCATGGATGCATCCGTGTGTAAAACCGTTAAATTATTTATAACCTCTCTGCATTACATACTGCATTATTATAAAATTATGTTATATTTCCTTTTTAACCGACTTCCAAAAAAGGAGGAGGTTCTCAATTCGTCTGTATGTTTTTTTTTTTTATTTTTTTTTTTATTTTTATTTTTTTGTATGTTTGTAACACGATTTCTCCGTCAATTGAGGGCCGATTTAGAAAATTCTTTTTTTGTTAGTTAGGTCATACTTCCGAGGTGGTCCCATTTCAATTTTATCGAAATTGGTTCAGTGGTTTTCGAAAAATCAGCATAATACTATGGTGTGTGGTTACCTTCAGCAAAACTTGTGATGTGGTCGTTTTCGGCAATTTTTTCAGTTTGATAAATTAGTATGGTGTGTGGTTACCTTCAGCAAAACATTTGTGATGTGGACTTATTCAGCAATTTGCAGTCTGACACATATGGCGAATAATTCTGTACCACTTCAATCGATTTCGATTATTCGATTTCGATTATTCTTTTTTATGTAATATTACTAAAAAGAATGAAATAAAAACTGTTTTAAAAAATATTAAACCGATTTCCAAAAAACAAAAAAAAAAAAACTAAAAAGTATTAAATACCTAATATTTTGAAATTTTCTCTGTCCTGTTGAAATACATGAATCGATATACTAGTGATACATATTCGGACCCTTGTTTCATGAATATTCTAAATTTAAAATTTTTTTATCTTTTCCGACCGGCGTTTAATTTATTATGGTACCTGGCCAGTACCTACTGTACCGAGTACCATCGAGCTGGTTTGATGATGGAGACAGAAGGTGGCCATAGGAACTCCTAAACTACACATGATAAACCCATCGTGTTTGGGCTCGTTGCATTTGTCTTCACGAGAAATTTACTTTAGACCTAAAAGATTCTCAATTCGACGGTATGTTTTCTTTTTTTGGATGTTTGTTACGCGATTACTCCGTCAATTGTGGGCCGATTTTGAAAATTCTTTTTTTTTTTATTTGAAAGGGGATAACCCTGAGGTTTTTGAAGTGAAAACTTCTTTAGCGGCTCTTGGCACTTTTTTAGGTGGGTAAAAATGTATAACTCGCGACATCGCGTCAGCGTCATTTTTAAAATGAAACCTTAAGTCATTGCGTTAAGGGTTAAGTTAGAGTGGCACGGGATCTGCCGGCACTCCCGGAGTGCAACTGTTAAGTAGGGTTCCGTAACACGTTTATGTCTGTCCATTCTACTAAGTTCTGCAAAATGAATGTAGGGTTCCGTAACATATGCATGTCTATCCGTTCTACTAAATTTTACAATTTTCAACCAAGGTCCTCCGACGGTTATTTTATAATAAAAGTAGGCTTCCGTAACACGTTTATGTCTGTCCATTCTACTAAGTAGCAAAAAATTACTAAAAAAAACTGTGAAATAAAAAAACAGTTTTAAAAAACATAAAACCGACTTCCTAAAAAAAGGAAAACTAAAAAACTATTCAAAATAAAAATATAAAAACCGCCTTCAAAAATATATGAAATAAAAACTTAAAAAAAAAAAACGAACCCTAGAGTTGAAGGCGGTGCTAAAGCAAGCAAAAATGATGCATGAAAGAAAACATGAGTGGATGATAATATCCTTTGTGATTTGTGTAGCCTTTTTAGCACCGCCTTCAACTCTAGGGTTCGTTTTTTTTTTTTTAAGTTTTTATTTCATATATTTTTGAAGGCGGTTTTTATATTTTTATTTTGAATAGTTTTTTAGTTTTCCTTTTTTTAGGAAGTCGGTTTTATGTTTTTTAAAACTTTTTTTTTTTATATTACCAGGAAATGCCATATTCCCGCTATTTCTGGAATATGCCGTAATGAGCTCAAAGTACACAAACCGTCCAAACTGTAGAGAATGAAAATTTAATACGTGACCTAATTCATTGTCATTACATTTTAAAGTTCACTTCATCACATACAGTAGATCATTTATTTATTACATTTATTTTCATAAAAAAAAAAATTAATGGACGAATTCACTGTTTTACTAATTGCAACACCAGCTACGGCTGTTGTGCTCGCCCGCTCATTGGCTGGCTGAACTAAACACTCGCGCGCGCGAGATATCTAATCTGTGGAGCGAGCAGCCAGCCGGCCGCAGGCAGTTGGTTGACTGACACTGACAGACAGACAGCAGTTCACAGCCAACCGTGGAGCGTAGTTGATGTGGTTTGTTCGTTGAGTGGAGGCAATTTTCGCGATCGCGTTAATATAAACAAACATCACTCGTGTGAATATAAGGTGCGCAAGAGAACAACCGAGTGGTGTTGCGTTGAGTCGCAGCACACATATCTCCATAGAAAAAGGTGAGTATTTCATGGAAATATTTGCCACTAGTCCGCTGCGCAGCAAACGGATGTAAACAGATAACCATGCGCATGGGTTTATTTTGATTGATTTTGACCGGCTTGTATGACTTTTTGGGTGTAAACTACGTACATACAGCACGCGGTATCGCGACATTCGGGGTGAGCAGAATAATCGGTGTTGTGCTGCAAAGACTTGCAAACTACAGCACAACAAGAGACCGCCACATTTAAACAAAGAATTCGGACAAGATAACTATCAAGCAGCAAGTAAGGCACGAATGCCCACCTGCCGCATGACTCGGTGGAAGGACCGTGCCAAGTTGAGAGGTGGCTAGTCTGTCACACTTTAGCACGGCATCTAGTCCTTATCCCTTAATCGCTGGTTTACGACATGCACGGAGAGAGATGCAGTGTGACTATTTTTTTAAGTACCTACCGGCTCCACACGGTACAGGTGTAAATTACTGTGACATAATTATCAATTTAGATAATACCTATTCTCATTCTCAATTCGAATTCTGTAGCCGGCACGACCGAAGGTATGCACTGACATGGCACCCAGTTCACCGAGGTGTTATGGGCTAACGTCACGGCTGTAGTAGGTGACTAGCCAACCATGCTAGGTTCCATAAAAACAAATATTCAGTGTAAACATGATCAACCTTGAACGCAACAAGTGTGAGGTGCAATTGCATTCACGCTGCGCCGGTGTTTTTACGCTGTTATGCTTTGAGTACAGAATACCTGATTATTACTCTTTGAGGCCGGAATGTCAAACTGAAGTTTTGTTTCTAGATTTAGTTTGAGATTTGAAAACAATCATAGAGGCGCACGGTCTCATTGCAAAATATTTCACAAACGCCGTCACTATTTATTTGCACACATAAATGTACCTACACCAGCACCTCCATGATTTTATTATATTTTATTTTACATCCCCGCACTCAAGTCTTTTTCTACTAACTACCTACCTACTTATATTTCACAACATGCGACTCTCGAACATCCAAAGGTTGACTGGAAGAAATCTCTGTAAGGCACAAGTCCGCCTTTTGCACCTCATGTAAATAACCTAAATATTATGTGTGTTTCTGTAAAATGTTTTTATAGCAATAAAATAAGTATTTCTATCTATCTAAAACTAGACCATCGGGCTGACTGGAAGAACTAAGGAAATAAGTCCGCCTTAAGTCTGTTTCCAGTCCCTTAAGCCGATAAGTCAGTGTAATATTTTTTTTTCTCGAATGTATGTTTTATAGCAATAAAGTAAATTAAGTATTTCTATCTATCTAAAACTAGGTAATCGGGCTGACTGGAAGAACTAAGGCAATAAGTCCGCCTAAAGTCCGCTTTCAGCCCCTTAAACCGATAAGTCAGTGTAATTTATAAATGATTTCCTTGATGGTATGATTATTTTTTTTTTATGTCGTCCGGTATGGCTGGCTGAGTCAGAGGGGCCAAAGCACATGCTCTGACTAGCCAATATCACCTCCGAGAAGGTAGGTGCCATACCGGAGACTGCCCTGGATTGCTGGCTATACTGGACTAGAGGAGAACACAACCGAGGCTGCTTGCGGCCATCTTACATCCAGTACGGTGGTATCAACCCAGTCGGCTACAATTTGAGCCTACCACCTAGTAAGGGGCAAGGGAAGGGACCTACAGTTTTACACCGGTTCCGAACGGTGAAGCAGCAGGTGTAGGTATGCACGTAAATTTTTTCGTCAGATAAAACTCATTGGTACACGCCGACCGAATTCGAACCTCGGACCTCCCGCATGAGAAGCCGGTGCCCAAACCACTCGGCCACCCGCCGCTTTATTTATATTTATATTATGATTTAAATTGTGAGAGTTAGGTCACAGTCATAATCCCTGTTATCACTGCGATCTAGGAAGATCTATTATGATCTCTCAAAAGTTTATAGCTCACCCCCAAGTCTGATTTCCGCTATGAACCGAGTCATATCCTTGGGGTTGAGGGCCTGTATTTGGCACACCTTAAAAATATAACCCCAAGAATACGGCATCTACTGTGTACTTCGAAGTTAGGTATTTTCAGTAGGTACTTAACTATTTTACATGAAGTCATCATCAGTAGTCAATCTAAAAACAATTGTATTACAAAATGCACACCTACAAGCCTACAGGTCGTAATATTGGTGGTAGGTCGTAGGGGCAGTCGCGCCAATCTTGCCAGCCTCTTAGAACAGTGGCGATACTAATAACAAGTGCGAGTCGAACTCGCGCACCGAGGATTCCGTATCGCCATGTCATGGTCAGCGCCACTCACGCCATCTATGTATTAGTTAAAATGCTTCGTACTCTTTTTTCGTTTCTTGTATGGGGACCCCGCGAATTTTTTACTTTTTGTCTTATTTTTATTATTTGTTGTTATATCGGCCATAATAACACATATTTTGTGAATATTTCAATGGGCTACCTATTACCTTTCACGAGATACAGCCCTTGGACAGACGGACAGACAGACAGACGGCGTAGGCTTAGTAATAGAGTCCCGTACGACGGATACGGAACCATAGTAACAACAATTAATATATAGCGAGGGCTTTGAACTCATTCAGTTAAAACTCAGCTAACTAATGCACCGACTCCACTTCCGATTCATAAAATTGGATGACTTGTGTTAAATTTCATAATGATCTAGTTGTGCGTCGGCATCTCATAGGTAGGTACCTAACTTGTTATGCAAAAATGTTCAAACTATCTGTTGGAGTTTTGTAGTCACACTGAATTATATCAAAATTGTGAATATTTACTGTGTGAGGCGTGTTTATTTTTTTTTTTTTTTTTATGGAAACTGATACGGTTGGCTTACATCACCTACAACATCCATGATGTCAGCCCATAACACCGGGTGAACTTGGTGCCACGTCAGTGCCTCTCCTCGGTCGTGCCGGCTACACTGAACTGGACGGAAAACACAAACTATTTACATAGCCGTTTCGACCGACCTTTCATTCAGTGCGGTGGTACCAACCCGGGCGGGTTAAACCCTACCACCTAGTAATATAAGAACGGAGTCATATCCCTTAGTCGCCTTTTACGACATACACGGGGAGAGATGCAGTGGGGCTATTCTTTTAAAGTACCGGCCCCACACGGTACAAAATTGCGTATATTTTTAAAAATAATAGCCCTACTGCATCTCTCCCCATGCACGTCGTAAAAGGCGACTAAGGGACAGGCTCTCACCATGGCACGCACGATCCTTCCACCGAGTCAGGCAGTAGGTGGGTCTTTGAGCCTTACTTGAGCTGCTTGAGAAATTATCTTGTCCTAATACTTTAAACGTGGTGTTCGGTGTTGTGCTGTAATTTACAAGAGTACTTGCAGCATGACACCGATTACTCTGTTTACCCCGATTGTCGGGATACAGCGTGTGTGTGTATATATTTCATCCTAGCCAGAGTATTTTAATAGGTACTTGGTTATAAGCATTTATTTACATTTATCTAGGTACTTGTCTAGTGTAGTCCTGAAAATGTACTTACTTCCGGTAAGTTTGTTTATTTATTAGTTCATTTGCTTTAAATCTAGGTAGGTACTTGAAATATTGGGCAAATCGTTTAGCAATAAAATTATGAAGTTATGAAGGAGGCTGTCCCTAATGATAAACTATGTCTATAGCCTACATTTTTATGACCCCCCGAGTGACCCCCTGCTATCTAGTCCAACCTTGGAACGCCATTAGCGGAGAAGTTTGTGGAGGCCTTGGGTAAATGTGATGAAATTACGGGATGGGGGATGGCTAATTCCTTCAGAGTAGCTAGATCCAGCATTACTTATGTACCGTACATTAGTTATACTTATGTATCAGTGCTTGAAATGAGATATCTCATTAAGTAATTGTAAAAAGAAAAAAAATACTTTTTCGAAATAGTGATAATTTTTTTTGTTTTGGGATTCCTCCATATTGTCTGTATGTCCGTGTCTATCTGTCTGTCCATTGTCATCACTAGATAAAGCGGTCAGGAAGATTAACATAATATGGCAGATTCTGAATATAAGTGGGCACGTACTAGTACCTACCTACCTAGTTTTGAAATACTCCAAAAACATAAGCAAAGTTGTCAAAATTACCTGTATACAAACGTGTCCCAAAACTCAACGTCAAGCGGGAACCAGGGAGTAGGCCAGTTTATGACTACCCAGGGAAAAATAAGAAGAAAAAAATCTGAGTCGTTGGAAAACGTTCGAAAAGACCCCACTTACCTACAGAAAAAAAATTGTTGGTCGATGTGCCGAACAACCTGTATATACTTAATAAAATCCGCTTTTCTGTGTTTCATTTCATTTAATTTAATTTCATTTCACATGGTAGGTACATACAGGTTCATAGCCACTTCATAAGTACATACTTAGGTCATTGGTAATGGACCCATGAATTTACAGAGTTGTAAAATGAGCAAAATAGATCGCGTACATATTTCAAGTTTACAAAGTGATACGACTAGGTATTACTATCTGTTAGGTTCCGATTAGATAAGCTGATAAACTTGCTCTTGTTTAGAGTGTACCTACCGCCGCTCCCACAGTAAGTGCTTTAACAAAATCGTGTGTTAAATTCAGTTTTTTCAATGTCCTCCGATGTAATAGCCGGCACAAAATTGTTTATGGCCGGCTAATGACGTCCCTGAAATCGGAACGGATGTCGGTACACCACCAAGGTGAGGGTAAAATCGGCTGACACTGCAGTGTAGGGACGTGCGTAGGTAGACCCGTCCCACCCACCCCACCACTGCCCAGCCCATCTGCATCATCTGATTTTAAACGTGAATAGACCGCAATCAATCTGTATAATTTACCTAAACTTATCAATTTTATGCGGCCTACTCACGCCCCTAATTCGGCGACGACCGACTAACCTTCACACTGCTCTGTCACACCAGTGTGATGGTTAGGAAAATTATTTCCCAACTTTCACACCGTGAGTGCCACGATTAAGAGCGGTGTGAGCGTTAGGAATTTTCCTTCCTAACCTTCACATTAGTATTAAGGATAGGAAGTCGCTTTCTTAACCTTCACACCGTTACGAATTAAAACCCTCTTTACTAAATTATGATATCACTGGCCACTTGAATAAAATTATATCTCAGATGTGTGTGCTAAAAAAAAAGATAATTGAAGTTTTCGAAATTTTAACCCCAAAATAATTTTAATAAAAAATAAGTTCAAATAACTAAAACCCGACTACTGAAGTCACGCTCTAAAAAAGTATGAAACAAGAAAATAATTCATAGTGATGTTCAGAGGATAGCCGTGCGTGGTCATATGCTACTTTGCCCTAAAACTTATGATCGCTTCCTACTGTTAGAAATTAGAATGTATTGTTTTTTTAGGGTAGGTGGCATACGAACACGGCTATCCTCTGAACATGACTATGAATTCTTTTTTTGTTTCATACTTTTTTAGAGCGCGATTTTTCAGTAGTCTGGTTTTAGTTTTTTGAATTTTTTTTTTACAAGTAAGTAGGTAAAGACTGTTCAGTTCAGTTTGGCTGAAAAGTGTGAAGGTTAGTCCGACGTGAGTGTGAAGGTGAGAAAAGAAATTTGACGGTGTGAAGGTTAGGAAAACGACTTCCTATCCTTAACACTAATGTGAAGGTTAGGAAAAAATTTTCCTAACCTTCACACTGGTGTGACAGAGCAGTGTGAAGGTTAGTCGGTCGTCAATTCGGCTGCGATATCGGGAGCAGTGGTGGGGAGCGCCTCTTAACGTTTCCAAGATCGCGGCGTGTGTAGCCAAATCGGCGTAGTCATTTTTTTTATTTATTGCTTCCGACCTGGCTGTGTTCGAGGTCGAAGCCTCAGGCGCAGCCAATTTCACCCCCGAAAAGGTGCCAGTCCGGCTTGAAGGCGAACTAATGTCGCTGGGGAAAGGCTATTAACCTGCGATTCGCAAATCCGTGGATAGTCCACGGAATTCCACGGAAGCTCGTTTCCGCCTCGCCCGTTCCACACCTCGTTCCACACCTTTGCAGTGCGACACAAGAATGATTTAAAGAATCGTGCATTTCGAAGAACACTTCTGTCGACTTCAAAGAGGTCGGCTTTGGCGAAGGCGAACAGGAAGAGGAAGGATGGGGGAAGCAAGTTTCAGATTTTTTTTTTACATGGAAACTGACACAGTTGGCTACATCACCTACAACGTCCGTGATGTCAGCCCATAACACCGGGTGAACTAGGTGCCATGTCAGTGCTTCCCCCTTTGATCGTGCCGGCTACACTGAACTGGTCGGAAAACACATACTATTTACATAGCCGTTTTGACCGACGTTTCATTCAGTGCGGTGGTACCAACCCGGGCGGGTTAAACCCTACCACCAAGTAAGATTAAGAGGGAAGGGACCTACAGTTTTACGAGGAATCCGAACCTCGGTCAGCCTCCAACGGTCAGCGGTCACCCATCCAAGTACTGACCGCGCCCAGCGTTGCTTAACATTCAATAGTGACAGTTGACTGTCTGCACCACTGAGCTATCGAGGCTGACAATTTCAGATGTTGAAATATTTATTATTATATCGGGAAGGGAACCTACGATTCAAGGCCGATATGCGGTTGGTATGAATCGCTACGCGTGTAGCCAAATTGAGCCGACTTTGTCGAGCGGCAGGGATGTCAGTGTCACCCGATTTTAGACCCACGAGACGACCGACGTTGTGACGACCGAGTGGACGTTAATAGGCCGTCTAACCAAAAAACATCCTTATATTTACTCACACAAAAGCTTATGTATGATGCTATAATTTTTATGCATACAAGTAATATTCTCATACAAATATGTACCTAGGTTAAATAAACCTACGTTAAATTTCAAAATGGATGATCATAAAACGAATGCGTGCGTACCTATCTGCAATCTCTGTTAATATTCTGTAATAAAATAATTCATCTGTTTAGTGGCTATGCGAAACCATTTTGCAACTTTACCGCAAAATAAATTTTACAATTGCCATGTACAAGCCTTGACAGCTGTTTCAAAATCACTGTTCCTGAGCGAATATAATTGCAAACGTTAAATTTTAACCTTGGAATAGTGATTGTTAACGTTTTGCGCTCAGAATCACATAGGTGTATCGCCAATATTTTGCAATTAAAAATGCACTGTCACTTCTCAAGATGGTTTAGGCTTATCATAACGCAACGTCATCGGCGCGGCCTGAGCTTTGAGCAAAAAGTCACGCGAAGCGAAGCTAAAATGTTTCATTAAAATTATAGAGCTGTTTCGGGCACTGTGTCGGAGTCGGCTGAGTTGGACGAAATATTTTGCTTGCAGTATAGCCAGTAAGTAGTTGGCCAATCCAAAGCGTTGCATCCGCGTGCGCTCACGCACACATCGATCGTTAATATGGGAAAATTTGCCCATATTGTTGCCCATGTTGCGGACACGCCTCCTTCGCATTCCTACTCTCCTTCCAAAATCTTTGGTAACTAACAACGGTAAAACCTATGACATATCCATTCATTCTAATATCAATGCCGTAACATACCAAATTAGAAATTACTCATGCCGTGTCGTCGTCGTCGCTCCCGGAGTGATAAAAATGGTAAATACTTATAAAAAAACATTATCAAAGCGGCCCGCATGATTTATTTGTTAGTACGAGGACGGATGAATGCAGCAATCGAACCTTTGATGGACTGCGGCAAGAGATCAAAGAACGAAGCGTTAACATTAAAACGGAAATTGTGTGCTCTATAAAACTTAGGACAGACTTTCACCGATTTGTTCATAAAAAATACATTATGTTGATCTAAAGCGCTCAATATGAAGTAATAATTGCACAGCACAGTGTGCGAACGTAGAACGATTAGTAATTTTTTTGCAGACAATATTTCCTGAAAACGGAATATGAATAAACATTCACAAGGATTTCGCTTAAAAATCGTATTATACACATTTGAAACTCTATAATTTTGATGAAACATTTTATATAAATTATAGCTTTTGCCCGTGGGTTCGCTTCGCGTGACTTTTTTGCTCACAGCTCAGGCCGCCGATGACTTAGCGTTATGGTTAATATCCTAAAACCATCTTGGTAAGTGACAGAATGTAACAGTGAAAACCGTATGTAAATCGATAAATTGGTTCTCGAGTTATATATAAGTATATTCATATATTGACGTACGTTACACGGTCGCCCGTAGACACTTCGCTATATTACCAATAGGTAAGAAAAGAATAACATTATAACGTAGGTAGTTACTTGCCGTGGGTCAAGTCAAGATGCATCCAATCTTAAGATCCGCCGACAGAGACATACACTATGGATAGCGATACATGCAATTTTGCATAATTAATAACTTTAAATCGTCAACGTGTAACGTAAGAACACAGAGTCGAAGTTCACTTACTACATGGCTGCAAAACTTGTAAGATCCTATGCAAATGAAAGCTACCGTCTGTGCTGCCATCTGTTTTGCATTTACATGGACTTCTTGCATTTCATGTAGATCTCTTCGGCTTACCAGAGTCGCATTTATATGCCGTGGCAACAGGAGCCGCAGTTATTTTCATTCTGCGGGCTCAATTGATGTAGAGGCCTTTATTGAACCAATCACCCCTAGTTTTGACCACCCCGCTCTTCGTGCAGTGATTTCTGTCTACAAACTTAGTCGAATAAAATATACTTCGTAATTAACGCCTTTGACTGATGACTGCTTCGGCCTTTAGCCTCGTATTGAAGAATATATTATAATTTAAAATTAATTTAGATGGAAGATCTGTAGCTCATAGCTCTACTGGAGACAATTTCGTTATAACTATTAGCATAATAATTTGTGATGTTCCCACCGGACGTAGTGTATAAGTCGTACACGCGAGTGAAACATACCTTGAATAATTCCGTCCAAACCTTTTAAAATGCGGACCTGGCTAATGATGTAGGTACTTAGAAACCAGAAGCGCCTACTCGTCTAGGCATTATAAACTGTAGACTGCTGTGCTATCTGCAGACAAATTCTCGGCTTTGATTAACCTCTGACACAAGCTTACAACATTTAATTCAGTCGTGTCTACGTTTGATTGCTTCAGACAAGTCTGTTTCTTGAATCTATTGGAGCGATTTTCGTTTTGCGTTTTAGTCGATCATGCTTACGACTTATGGGTATTTCTTTATTTCGATAGACTATGTTTTACTGCATCATCCTTGTGAGCCTTTCTCGGATGGTTATGCATTATTCATTATTTTCTCTTGAGTTTTTTGGCGAACGAATCTTTTATTCTTAGCCGGATATTTGCGCGCCATTTGTGTATTGCGTCATGTTTATCTCGGACAATATCTTTTTTTAGATCAATTTGTTCACAATATTTATCCAAGATGCAACTCAAAGGATTCTTAGTTACATACTGTTTTTGTTTTATTAAATTCGGGAAATTTGCGACTCGTGGATGACTCTGAGGTGTCCCGCTACTTAGAACCGCTGCAACTCCGTAGGGACGTCGTCGTCGGCGACCTAGGTGTGTTTCGTCCATTTCACGGGGGTGTTCAGCGAAGCCGTTTAACGCGATTCCGCTATGCCCATTCAGCATCTGCACTACGCGTATATACTGGGCAGAGGATGCACCCCTAAACAATCGACCTGCCACGCATCGCACCAACCGGTTCTGTAGGTATTTTATTCATAGAACCGGGAAAATGTGGAACGCACTCCCTGCCCATTTATTTCCTCCCAAGTACAGCCTGCGGTTTTTCAAAAAAGGCGTGAAAGGCTACTGTCTCGCGTCACAGAATGTCCATGTGCATCGTTAGACAACTACTTGTTGGTCAAAAGACGCCAAATGTCGCACTTTTAATAAAAAAAATATCTGAGTGTATTGGATCCTTCCGAATAATAACTATTATTAGGATTTCTGTCTGCTTCGTTAAGGAATCCACGTGGAGCCGAAATTCGGAATGTCTTTCTCTATTTAAGCAGGACATCAAATGTTTCGTGTATGTACATATTATAGGCATCTTGACCGCACCATTATCGATTTATAAATCCTCTGACATAAAAATAGTTGGAAGCAGTAACTCTGGTCCGTCAGGCAATCTGTTAAATAACAGCTGTCCGGAGAATATTTTTACGAGCTCGGCTAAAGCAAAAATATTTGCCTGCTGCATCAGGTATTCGGAACTTTCGCAGTTAGCTCCAATTATTCGAATACTTGAGAGGCGCTTTTCGAGTTTTTGTACAGGAAATTAAATACCGGTCGACGCGAAGTTTCGTAACGGATAAAGAACGATTCAAAAAGTATAAATGGTCAAACAACTTCTACATAAGTGTGCTACGCTAGAACATTCGACTCCTATAAGGCTTGGCTTAATGTGATCGAAAATTAATTATCGAAAATCAAGTAGATTAAGTATTTTGAACACGCACAACCTATCGATTTCTTCCCTAAGACCTGTTTCTCGGTTGTAACACGTTTCGCTATCATGCAGGAGGCTCAGGACTCAAATACTGTCCATAAAAATTGTTTCCTTGTCCGTTCGAACAAATTGCATGGCCTATGAGAGTCGTAAAAAATATTTCCTATTCTTATTCTTAATCGACTGAAGCCAAAGACATTCTAATTAAATTAAGTTTTTCAAGATTCACAATCATAAACGGATAATCTGTACTAGAGAACTATCTGTCTCGCACCATTGTATAAAATTTCGCACAATTCTACAAAATGAGTGAGTAACGGTGTATTCATTTAAGCAGTCAATTGTCAGCCAGACCATTTACCAGTCTTCTCACCGATGTTCCTTCTGAGAGGATTGTATTTAGTTGGTAGTTTTATCATATTGCTTTACAGTTTAACACATTACCACAAACTATTCTTGTTTGCCTGCATGTATAGTACTTCTCCCACACCCCAAAGGTTAGTTAGAATAGAATGCCTCACGGCATTAAGCTCGCCTGTTGTGCCTAAAATGTATAAATTATAACGTAAAAGAATAATAATCCATACAGTTCTCCTCCGGTCGTCTAGTTGCACCATGATGGTAGTTCGGACCTTAGATGTTCCTACGTCATTAACTGTGGAGAGTTTCTCCCAAACGGCCATGGATCTCTTGGGCCGATATCAAACAGTAAACACGCAACAGAAACCAATACAACTTTCAATTAACGCTTCTATCCCTAGCCGGCCGGTGTGTCCAGTTTTGCTTGTGGACGGTGAACCGGATTGTAGCATACCTTTGTGGTACCGTGAGAAATGTCTTTGGACTTATTGGAGATACCGTCGCGTAATTTTGTTTTCTCTCGTATAGTAAGTAATCTGCCAACGATGGTTTTTTATGTAATCCGGTATGGTTGCAGTGCAGTACACATTTTACACCGGTTCCGAACGGTGAAGCAGCAGGTGTAGATATGCACGTAAATTTTTTCGTCTAAAAAACTCAACGGTACACGCCGACCGGATTCGAACCTTGAAACTCTCCCATGAGAAGCCGATGCCTAAATCGCTCGACCACCCGCCGCTTGGTTGGATATAAAATGTCGTTTGAAGGAATCCATCCATATTGTAGGCGGTCCCCTTCGGCTGATGGCCGATTATTCAAATTCAACACTTGATACTTCCTCCTGTAGAAGAAGAAGTTACGTATACCCGGGCGCGGTTGCAACTTGGATGGGTGTCCAGCCCGTTATATATATAATTAATTGTAACTTTTGGTTCATTCTGTTCATCTTATTTTAATATTTTGTTGATTTTTTTCTGTATGTAGGTGCCTAGAAACTCACCTAGCTAGTACACCTATATATATGACAGGTCGGTATCATAGAGTCGCACCGCCGGCGCCGGTTGAATTTCTTGTCGCGTGAAGGTTCACTTAGGAGAAAATTGCCAGCGAAAGTGGACCTTGCTTCACCTTAGCAGGGCTACATACATACAGAGGGTTATAAAGACCGACTAATAGATTTTAATCAGATTCCACACAAACATTGTCTTATTTATCTTAGAGTGTGAGGCTTTCGAGTCAATTCTTTTCTGACAATAGTTTCTACTAGTTTTGCATTGATCACAAACTTCCTGTGGACATAACATTTGGGTATGAGAGGTCAATAGTAGGAAAGAAGAACTCTTTTCGAAATAAAAAAAAACATAACAATTCGTAGATTGAGGCATCAGGCTCAGTCTGTTTGAACTTCTTATTCCTACAGCTACGTATGTAATAAAAAGCTCTGAATTTGCTTTAGTCTTTCGTAGTAGTGGAATATTGGTTGTACGCACGTCGCACACTGGTTCAAGTTGTATGGGGCTGCGGAAATAATCCAGTAACTTCTAAAATACTTAACATATTTCGATAATTTTTTTTTTGCTGGTTTCGTAATTTATAAACACATTGATTATCAAAATATAATTTGGCAATTTTCAGAACAAGTCATAAAAAAAATTAAGTAACGATTTGCAGGTTTAGTAATTAATTCCGCTCATTATATTTGCAGGAATTGTGATAATAATAAGAACACCAACTCCTTAAATATTATCAAGCGGCCTCAATTGAGGCCTTGTCAAATCAAAAAGTCATAGAAAAGTGTAAAGTAATGCATAAAAAATAAGTTCAAAAACTAAAACCCGACTACTGAAAAATCACGCTCTAAAAAGTATGAAACAAGAAAATGTTCTCATCTGAAATTGTTATGTACAAACTATTCAATATTTTATCGTCTATTAAATAAACAACTTACACGTAATATATTTTAATGTATTTAATAAATATTCATAGTGTAGTTCAGAGGATAGCCATGGTCGTATGCCACTTTGCCCTATAGGGTAGGTGGCATACGACCACGGCTATCCTCTGAACAACACTATGAATATTTATTAAATACATTAAAATATATTACGTGTAAGTTGTTTATTTAATAGACGATAAAATATTGAATAGTTTGTACATAACAATTTCAGATGAGAACATTTTCTTGTTTCATACTTTTTAGAGCGTGATTTTTCAGTAGTCGGGTTTTAGTTTTTGAACTTATTTTTTATTTTAATTATTTTGGGGATATAACTTCGTGATAAAGTATTTGCAGATCCGTTTTACATGTTTTGTTTGTTTAGGTTTTACTGTTTTATAATTTTAACATGTGTACCATAGTCCATAAGGGCAAGCTGGGTTCAGGTAAACGATAAACCGACTCGAAGAAAGTAAGTAACAAAGGGCGAGGCCGAAGGCCGAGCTGCGTTCAGGAAGACGACAAACTTTCTCGAAGAAAGTAAGCAACTATGGGCGAGGCCGAAGGCCGAGCGGCGCTCAGGAAGAGGATGAACCATCTTTAAGAAAGTAAGTAACTGAGGGCGAGGCCGAAGGCCGAGCTGCGTTCGGGAAGACTATAAACCTTCCCGAAGACAGTAAGTAACCATGGGCGAGGCCGAAGGCCGAGCTGCGTTCAGGAAGAGCATAAACCATCTTTAAGAAAGTAAGTAACTGAGGGCGAGGCCGAAGGCCGAGCTGCGTTCGGGAAGACTATAAACCTTCCCGAAGACAGTAAGTAACCATGGGCGAGGCCGAAGGCCGAGCTGCGTTCAGGAAGAGCATAAACCATCTTTAAGAAAGTAAGTAACTGAGGGCCAGGCCGAAGGCCGAGCTGCGTTCGGGAAGACGATAAACCTTCTCGAAGAAAGTAAGTAACAAAGGGCGAGGCCGAAGGCCGAGCTGCGTTCAGGAAGACGATAAACTTTCCCGAAGACAGTAAGTAACTATGGGCGAGGCCGAAGGCCGAGCTGCGTTCAGGAAGAGGATAAACCATCTTTAAGAAAGTAAGTAACTGAGGGCGAGGCCGAAGGCCGAGCTGCGTTCGGGAAGACTATAAACCTTCTCGAAGAAAGTAAGTAACAAAGGGCGAGGCCGAAGGCCCAGCTGCGTTCAGGAAGACGATAAACTTTCCCGAAGACAGTAAGTAACTATGGGCGAGGCCGAAGGCCGAGCTGCGTTCAGGAAGAGCATAAACCATCTTTAAGAAAGTAAGTAACTGAGCGCCAGGCCGAAGGCCGAGCTGCGTTCGGGAAGACTATAAACCTTCTCGAAGAAAGTAAGTAACAAAGGGCGAGGCCGAAGGCCGAGCTGCGTTCAGGAAGACGATAAACTTTCCCGAAGACAGTAAGTAACTATGGGCGAGGCCGAAGGCCGAGCTGCGTTCAGGAAGAGGATAAACCATCTTTAAGAAAGTAAGTAACTGAGGGCGAGGCCGAAGGCCGAGCTGCGTTCGGGAAGACTACAAACCTTCTCGAAGAAAGTAAGTAACAAAGGGCGAGGACGAAGGCCGAGCTCAGTTCAGGAAGACGATAAACTTTTTCGAAGACAGTAAGTAACTATGGGCGAGGCCGAAGGCCGAGCTGCGTTCAGGAAGAGGATAAACCATCTTTAAGAAAGTAAGTAACTGAGGGCGAGGCCGAAGGCCGAGCTGCGTTCGGGAAGACTATAAACCTTCTCGAAGAAAGTAAGTAACAAAGGGCGAGGCCGAAGGCCGAGCTGCGATCAGGAAGATGATAAACTATCTCGAAGACAGTAAGTATATGGGAGAGGCCGAAGGCCGAGCTGCGTTCATGAAGAGGATAAACCATCTTTAAGAAAGTAATTAAAAAAGGGCGAGGCCGAAGACCGAGCTGCATTCGGGAAGACTATAAACCTTCTCGTAAACAGTAAGTAACTAAGGGAGAGGCCGAAGGCCGAGCTGCGTTCGGGAAGACTATAAACCTTCTCGTAGACAGTAAGTAACTATGGGCGAGGCCGAAGGGCGCGATGCGTTCAGGAAGAGGATAATCCTTTTCGAAATAAGTAGCTAAGAAGTTACTTTCTTCGAGATGATTATCCTCTTCCTGAACGCAGCTCGGCCTTCGGCCTCGCCCTTTGTTGCTTACTTTCTTAAAGATGGTTTATCCTCTTCCTGAACGCAGCTCGGCCTTCGGCCTCGCCCATAGTTACTTACTGTCTTCGAGAAAGTTTATCGTCTTCCTGAACGCAGCTCGGCCCTCGGCCTCGCCCTTTATTACTTACTTTCTTCGAGAAGGTTTATAGTCTTCCAGAACGTAGCTCGGCCTTCGGCCTCGCCCTCAGTTACTGTCTTTAAGAAGGTTTATCTTCTTCCCGAACGCAGCTCGGCCTGCTGCCTCGCCCTTAGGTACTTATTTTCTTTGAGTAGGTTTATCGTCTTCCTGAACGCAACTCATTTACAAACTTTCGCGTTTATAATATTAAGATGGTTTTAAGTAGGATGTATTTGGGTAGGTTTGGAATGAGGCCGAGTACCGTGTGGGGTCGATACTTAAAAAGAATATCCCCACTGCATCTCTCCCCATGCATGTCGTAAAAGGCGACTAAGGGATAAGGACAAGATGCCGTGCTAAAGGGCGACAGGCTCGCCACCTCTCACCTTGGCACGGTACTTCCACCGAGTCATGCAGTAGGTGGGTCTTCGTGCCATACTTGCTGCTTGATTGATTTAATCTTGTTCGAATCCTTTGCGAAACGTGGTGGTCGGTGTTGTGCTGTAATTGACAAGAGTTCTTGCAGCACAACACCGATTACTCTGCTTACCCCGATTGTCGGGATTCAGCGTGTGTGATATATACATATCACACACGCTGAAAAAATATATTCGTATATATGTATGGAATGAGGCCTGATTTTATTTTATTTAGAAATTATTCCCAATTATCGGGTGCATGCAAGCAAATCCGAAAGCAATAGCTAACAATATATATATTTTTGAAATGTGCTAATTAAGCCCTTTCATTTTTTTTTTATCATGACTTTTTGTCATCTAGAGGGCGCCATAGTCAATTTTGTGTGACGTCACATAGCCTATAACCAGCGGACGATCAAGACGCTTTCAACGATACCTCATTTGTCAAATTTTGATAAGTAGTTTAGAAGTTATGAGGGAACAGATGAACATACATACATACATACATACATACATACATACATACATACATACCGGTCAAACACATAACCCTCCTTTTGCTTCGCCGTAGTCGGGTAAAAAGGAATTTAAATTCAAACAACTAGCTGTTTGGCTTCGTCGCTAATAGGTACAATTTTCTTCTTTGGTTTTGGCCTTAGACTCGTTATTAGAGGATCAGAGGACAAGAGGATCATGTTCATCACATCTTCATTAGTCGCAATTCTGCTGCACTTCCTGGAATGAAGAAGCCGATAGCGTTTGTAGTTCTGCATACTGAGTTCCACCTTTGATTGAATTGAGCCACAAAACTTTTCTGCACTGCACTCACCACTGTTTCAATTTGACATTCATTTAGAGTTGGGTACGTATTTTGGAAGTAAAGTCGTAGTTTTGAAAATCACGATCACACTTGATTAGTTCACTGCACAAAACAGAGTAGGGGATCGCGACACTATCCATTTCGTGAAGGAGATGTTTACAAGTTGGAAAGTGGTTATTAAATGATTAAAAATTAAGGATAGTAATATAAATTGATCATTACATTAATGAGAAGGGGAAACCTCAAATGACATTAGCAACATCCATTTTTTTTTTATGGAAACTGACACGGTTGGCTTACATCACCTACAGCATCCATGATGTCAGCTTATAACACCGGGTGAACTTGGTGCCACGTCAGTGCCTCCCCTCGGCTACACTGAACTGGACGGAAAACACAAACTATTTACATAGCCGTTTCGACCGACCTTTCACTCAGTGCGGTGGTACCAACCCGGGCGGGTTAAACCCTACCACCTAGTAATATAAGAAGAGAGTCATATCCCTTAGTCACCTTTTACGACATACACGGGGAGAGATGCAGTGGGGCTATTTTTTTAAAGTACCGGCCCCACACGGTACATCCATTCATAAAGCGACGTTAATTAGGTACTAATGTGCGCTAATGATTGCGCGCAGTTTCACTAATCACTTACCTGGTGCATTCAAAGTGCGATTACTCCCAAAGTGCAAAAAAGTAGCAGCTGAAACTTATAGATCTGATCGACGAAGGTATAGAGCATATTTTAATATGCATCCGAGCACGTAGGCAAATGTAGCTAAACTTGTAGCTCTAGGAGTTTGTATTTTATTTCACATTTTTTGGGGATATATTTGAAATTTATTTTGGAAGAGGAGAATTCATGAATACAATTTTTTTTTATATTTTAAGGAAGATAATGCTTAGGCACTTAATAATAAATAATAAAAGTATTTGTGTAATAATTAATAAGATGTACAAAAAATAAAATTCTTATTGATCATAAATCTTAAATAACGCTGCAAATAAATTGAGCAACTTTGAGCATTTATCCTGCGATGTGTAAAGAGTTTAAAAATAAAATTAATACTGTTCAGTAAGCACTAGTTATCTGACTATATGAAAATGCTACAGCAGATATCGTGTATTCAATTTTGTAAATTTGAATTATTTCCGCCCATAAACCATAGTGCGTCGCGGCAATCTTGGCTGGCTTTTAGAATAATGGCGATACTAATATATTCCTAACAATGTCGCCTGTTTTTTATTGCACCCGAACTGGGTGGCTTTGCTCGAGTTGGGAGTCTCAGGCACCCTGCCAATTTCACCCCCGAGGACGTGCCAGTCCGGCTTGAAGGCGGACTAAAGTCGCTGCGAAAAGAAACCCGCGATTTAAAGATCTGTGCATTGTAGGACTATACGAAAATATATTCCCGGGAAGCTCATTCCACACCTTTGAAGTGTGACATAGGAACGATTTAGAGAATCGTGCGATTCGAAGAACTCTTCTGTTGACTACAAAAGGGGTATTCCGCGAGAGTATGGCGTGTATGGAGGAGGGATGAGGATGCTGTGTTTTGAACTGTTGCTTAACTTGTTATTTTCATGTAGGTATTTATTCAAGTACATTTTAATGTCTCCCACATCGCAAACAATTGCGGCTATGGCATTATCAGCTTATATCTTTTCATATCTCTCGTCAGCCGCACAATGCTTCGAGATTATGTCAGTCAGTTCAACATCATCATTGCAGCCAACTAAACCAGATTCCCCAGCGCGGCGTATATGCATTTCCGCTTATTTGCTAGCATTAATGACCACGGCAGAATTATTCATAGCGAAGCACGTACTGTGGCAGACCGTTATCATGTCAGTTGGTTTCACTTTGCATATTACGGACACGCACTCGGAAAACGGCGTTAAATTAAAGTTTGGACAAATCGTAATGACGTCGCGTCGCTTCGTTCAAACTGTCGCCGTGAAATATGGTTATCGTTTGTTTTCGTTTTCTTCTAATTGAGGTGTTTATTGCTCCATTGCCTACTGGATAGTATGTATATTGGATTCGACGGGGATGTCTGCGAATGGAAGCGACCTGTTCTAAAGTTTGGTGGTTGTATGTTTATTGGTGGGGTCTTTATATACGACCATAGTTTTAATTAGTAGAGCTAAGCTGAAAATAGTCGTTGGTCTGTTGAGCGATCACTTTTCATTAAATAAACACCTACATGCCATAGGTATTACGGATAGTCCACTGTGTAGGTAGGGATATTTGGCTAAGGACGAAACCGCCCCGAGCATGTTTTATTAGAGCACAGTGTACTTGAAAACCACCGAAGGGCGGCTTCGTTATCCATCTTCCGCTGCAACCGCCGCCCTAGTCGCCTTGTGGCCTTCATGGAGGAGAGATGACTTGGGTAGCTGGAGATCAAAGGGATTTTCCACTACCAAGAGGAACTAGTTCCAGACTTAGAGCTACCCCAACAAACGACAACAACATTACCATATTGTACGCAACCTTCTAAAATTATTTGAATATATTTCGTGAAGTCGTTGCTATAGGATTATGAAATATATGAACAAATATTCGTAGGGCCATCAGTTCTCTCCTTTGTCAAGGATTAAGCCAGTTTATAGAAGTCATTTGGAACGTTGTAAAATACGTAGTTCTGCCAAAATCACCATACGCGTTCCACAAACTACAATGTTACGTTTCACAAATAGCTCACCGTTATTGCTATCAATGCCAATTACACCACTTACACGATTAAACATAGATGTTTGGGCCGACACGGCTTTTCACGGTTTTAATCTGCCTGAGTGGATTGCTAATTGGATTCGTGGACATCACAGAGGTCATTGCCTCAGCTAGATTTGACCGCTGTCGCCACACCTACGCGCTGTGCTGATACGTTACTTTTAGTGGAAATCGACCTTTCTATACTTCCTGGCCTTGAAATTCGAGACCCCCGTTGTCTTTAAACTCCGACCAATTTGTTTCCTCTAAACTTTCATTTTTAGGTACATCTTTAATATTCGCCTCTTTAAAAATATCGTGGTAAAAACCTTCTAACCAATAAATCGTTTCTGTCGTTGACACCGTGCTTGACAATGACAAAAACAAATTTAAGATAAAATATTTTATTCATTTGGAATACGGCTAAATGTGTGGAGGCACGTCACGTAGAATACTTTAAAACATCACATCTAAAATACGTAGATCATATCGCTTCGCAGATCGGAATTACCGACAAGGTAATAGTAACGGTTTGATGTACGCACTACGCACCTTCGCGCACACTGCTCAACCGAGATTGGTCGCACAATTTGCGTGGCGAGAGCTTTATGAAATTGGCTATAATTTCATTATTTCCTCCATCCAAACTAATGAATTGATTGAAGACTGTTGCACCAAACCCATGGATTCATGTACGTTGTAATAAGATATTTCAAAACGTGTGATGGTGGCCATATTTTTTTGACAATCTAAATCAGCCCACTATCTTGTAACACGGATTAGGGGCGTTATTTCGTGATATCAGCGAATCCTCACGTTGTGAAACTGCTCCATATACAATGTGTTACGCAAAGACTAATCTCGTTAGCTCACTGCGGGTAGTACGCACGGCCGTGACATCATTGCCGGGGCTTCTTGCGAGATCTCCGGTCAGTCGACGGCGGGTAGCGCGACAGACCGGACATGTTCGAGGCGCAGTCCAGGGTCGTGCGCAGAACGGCGCCTTCCATTCAGGAGAAACTCGCGATCTACGAAAATGGTACACTTGCCAAGTTTCGCGATTCCGTCGTCGCTAGTATCCTAAAGATACCTAATCTCTTTTTTTTTGTACATCTTTATTTATTCAAATAAGTACTTAAAAATATATAATTACAAGCATATAACTAAATTTAGAAAAAACTATAAAATGAAATAATCTTCCAAAATGGGGACTGCTCGAAAAGTCCCCATGATGGAAGCCGCATTCCCTCTCTGTACTGCTAGGCTGATTTTCTGCCTAAAGAAACTGGCCGCACGTTTGTCTCCAGACGCCTCGATTAGTAATTTACCCAGTTGTTTTCCGAAATGTTTTGCGTCTCGACTCCATACTCCTAAAGATTATTTTTAGAGCTAGTTTAACCCACGAAAGCATTAAGACGTATAAGGCAGACGGTAATAGAAGGCTTTTCAATTGTGCGAACACATGATATTCAAGCAATATACACAAACGTGCAGGTTTATCCTAGCTAGCGTTGCCTAAATTATATGTATATACTCCTCAACTTATACGTTTCAATCGTCGTGTCGCTAGTGCGCTCAACTCAATAGATGTTTTATGTGTCTATTTATTTTACCGTATTTTGTTTTGTTGTTGCTATTCGAAAATAGAGAGCAGTATATGTATCTAACTACTTTTAATTCTCAATCAAAATCAATAGAACCAAAATATAATTTTATAAAGTAAGTACTCAAAACCTGTGGCTTTGCCCTTTTAACCTCAATCAGGTACCTCTTCTGAAACCAGGTTAACGTTACGAACAATTAAACCTTCGCTTTTCTCTTGAACGTAGTCACTATCATTAGCTAATTTCAAAATACCCGACTCTAGTTCACATGATAACTACCTGAAATGTTAAATCGTGAGACACACACAAAGGATGAATAATGTGTTCACCATCCACACTTGACATTGACACGACCATTAGTGTCGCGTCCAGTCTGAATCGTCCATTGTTTTCGCAAGTGGCATCGCTTAACTGACACCTTCGACAAACAGCCATTATTGCGGTGTCTGCTTCAAAGACGTGACGCCAGAAACAATACTACCTGTGGACACTTTCACGCCCGCCTGCATGCCCGCGTTATCTGATCTCGACTGTGGTCCGAGCTCCAAAGATTCTCGACGCTCATGTTACCGAAGATAAACAATGAAACGACCGCGGTCCTTTCGGAAATATTGACGAAAATGGACTAATAGCGGACGTCCAATCACTCCTATTATTAGATGCTCTCACACGTCGATAAGTTGACGTTTGCGAACCAGCTCCTCCAAGCACGATTTCAGACATTGCTATTGCATCCAACAATAAAGTCCAATATAACGCTCATGAACCTTTTGAAATGGGAGTCTGCGTTCAGTAAATGTTAATTTTAATGTCCGTAATAATCGTAGCTGCCGTAAGCACTAAACGGTTTTAAGTCTCTGACCTATAAATTTGTGCGTAAAAATGTATTTGCAACATTGTTGTGTTGTTTGAAAGTGATCATAATTTTTAATGTTCACCATAATATTACTCTTAGGATAATTACCGATAAAACTTTCTCGACCTTTAATTATCTGTACTATTATCTGGATGTTCATTAGCAACGTCGACATCAGTGGACAGTGAATTCAATGTGATGTTTCATTGCGGTCTTTGCGTTTTTGTCTTTATTTTTACTATTGTCGAAGGATGAAATAGCTGGTCTTGTCTGATGTCATCGTCTCGCCCGGCCCGTACCTACATACAAAGTGTATTCTAGTCAGTAATTCACCTGAGCCGACATTTTCCGTCTCGAGGAGGCGATAAGTCATCTCCCAGACATGCATCTGTCAATTGCACCATTGTTTGCCATTTACCGCTGCTGCCGCTTCTGTTCTGAGGGCTGGCAGTTTGTTGTAGGTGCCGGGCTCATTCATGTTCAGAATAGTTTCCATGGTCGTCAGTAGTGGTATTTCAAATGTATCCTGATATTTTATGGTTTATAATATTGGTCTATCTGGTGGAACTATCCCTGTACTTGAAGGTTATTAGAAATGAATTCATCTTTACGCATGCATGACACGTCAGTCCTAGCTTTGTGCAATCAAGCAGTACCTAATTAATATTTTTATCTTCGATTGACTGGTGAAAACTCAACGTACAATTCCTTTCTAACAATGTTCATAATTTTTATACCAAGAATATCCTTATAATTTTCTTCTGGAAATATATAATATACGTCTATAACGTGGTGTTTCTGTCGCCCCCAACACATAATAAATGCTAATGGCTAACAATATGCCACGCGGCAGTGCATTTGGAATGCAGGGCACAGTTTCGCCGCGTTTGGCACGGGCGACGACGGGCTGCGCTGTACTGTAGCGCCGCGTCCCAGGAGCGTGACTTATCCGTCCAAACAAAGGGTTCGCAACCGGAGCCGCATTGTTACTGACGTCCTGGGTGGCCCACATTATCCTAAACACGTTTATAAACAGTGAGATGTGCGCTGATATTACGCTGAATAAGTTAATGGACGACCTATTTCAGTCATTCCGAGAAAATGCCAACAGACATCCATGGTCGCGTTTATTGCGCGTCTTCGCGATCTATCGTTCACGATAAAAGGACGCTATTTCTATGTACAATAAACCTAAACCTGCTCCTGGATTATGGCCAAATATGTTTGAGTAAGTAGTTAAAGCAAAAAGAAGTAAAATTTTTGAATGGGATAAGTTTACATTTATCCCTCATCATCACAATGTAAAATGTTGCTTTAAAACCAGTAAATAGCCTCTGGCAGTAGGGAGCGCATTTAAAATTTTAAACTGCATTATCTGACGCACGCAGGCTGAATCGTTAATGTAGCTTAAGTATACTACGATAGAGGGTCCATGATGTTGGTATGTTAATTGAGGGGTCCCAGTTTTTATGGGCGCAAGTTTTTGGGATTACCTGCAGGGTTTTTTGTCTCGCGGGCTCTTTGAAGTCGTCTGTTGATGGGCTTAAATGTTCCAAAGTATTTTATTTGAAAACATGTGTTAAAGTTCACAGAGAAAATTATCAGTAAGCATAGAATCACCACTTTCTACTCCATCCTCGCAGAATAATTATTATCTAGGTTATATTTTCGCTATACAGCAATAGCTGTAGAAAATGAAAAACAATCTCATCAGCACTGTTCTTTTTGCTTTGAACGATTTTAATCTATAGTCTACTTATTGCTTATTATCGTCTTTTCCTCCAACTTCTTATCGGATGAACTGCGCCGATATGCCGTAACAGCAATTTGAACAATTACATATAATTATTGATTCCTAACATTCGAGAATTGACATACTTGTTTGAAGGAAAGCAAGAGTATAATAAAAACTTGCGTACCTGTTCTGGATTTTCGTGTTGTTTACTTCATCCGATTGCTTGATGTAACAAATCTTAACGAGCTTGTTTATTTATCGGTTGCGCCTATGGCAGTGACTGCAAAAACCTGAATTTGCATTCAATGTTGCATGAAGGCGCTGGAGCTTTCTAAATCCTCTCTGATGACTTGATCTCGACGACAGCTGACGCATTAGTCTCGTGGGCTGATAAAATCCACGCATTTAGCTCTTCACGTGTATTTACTTACGCATGCACGTTAAAACTGAGTGACTGACAAGGACCAACTATTCACCATGGCTGTTTTGCTTTGCACCAATAGAGTTTCTCTTGCCTAGCTTTCATTTATTGGCAGACTTGACTGGGAGCGTGTAATTTTCTGCATGTTTCTCTAACAACTGGAGTCGCGGTATGATATAGCAACGAGAAATGTGTATTTACTAGTTGCTTGACTAGGAAACATTTAAATTTTCTACTACGAAAAATTATTGTTTATTTGGCGACGTTTCGTATCGCAATCGTATTCAATGTGTTGTTAAGACAATGTAATTTAAATATGTTTGCTTATTAACTTTCCGAATAAATTTTTTTCTGTTGAGAAATATATCAATGATCAAATTGTTTACTTCATTTTATTTCAGTTTATTGACAATTCTTTCCATGCTTGTAACACAACTTGTATATATATTTCTTTGTTTAATGAAAAATCAATCAATGGTCTTATTCTGTTTTAATAGTCTAATAGTTTTAGTAGCAAGTTTATATACCCATATAGATGACGGATCCAAGTGTTTGGTATAATGACAGACCTCGAATTTTGCATGGGTATAATACTTACATACAAAATGTTAGTATGGCTTCATCGCTAATCTATTTATGCGTCATTCATTATCTATACCGTATCCACCTATAAGTTTTAGTGAGATCATTGGTAACTGGTCGTCGTCGTCATAGAAAGACAATGAATTTCTTCTTTACTGCTATAACGGTAATATCAGAAATCAACGTCAGGAAATTGTGGAATCATTTCTTTAGTATATTTATGTATTAATTTATGCAATTAGACTCCTCGCATGCACTGCAGCAGCAGCACTTCCCAGTCCGCTTCGCCTCTTGCAGTTTTGCATCACTGGATTGTTACTGCAGTTCTGGGCGGAATGGCATTGCCTCCAACGACGACGTCACGCCTTTTACGTTCATGGTAATTTCGCGAGATACTTCTCATAAACAAACGATGACACGACTGACTTCCTGTGTTCGCGGCGAGTGTTTTAAACTTTTTTTTTATGGAGCTCAACATGGTTGAAGACGGCCGCATTTCGCTGTTCTGTGATGAACCTCATACTACACCACGCGTGACATTGAATTGCCCGTAACGTAAGTACCGTGATGTCAGTCCCAAACTTGGTCATTTGGTGAACTGAACTAGATGGGTGGGAAGTGGCAGCGTCACGCCTGTTTCACAGTGGGGTAGGCAGAGACAGCGGATCTCCCCCTTCCTTACCCACTACACACACAACTCATGACATGATGTGTGATCATGAGACCTCTGTCTTCTGCTGCCTCTTCCAAATTAGTACATTAATTCGTTCGAGTTCGTAGTTCGTACATGATATGAAAGAAATTCACACATATTAATTACTGAAATGAATAACATTATGAAATGAATGGTTGGATTTATTTATATGATTGTTTGTGTTTTGTCTGGCTGGGCTGGCTTCGGCACTTGGCAATGGCATACGTATATCAGATATCTTTCTTGGGTGGGATGATGGTTGCCCAACCCCTACCCACAAAAATTATTTTACGAAAATTTGAGTTTGAATACACCACAAAGAACACTTTGCTTATGCCAATGCGTTTGCGTAAGTTACTTCGCAGCGTATTACTACTACGAGCGCCATCTATGAATACTTTTCGCAGCGAATTTACAAGTATCCATCCAAAGCTGAGGCGAACCCATTCATCTATCTATAGTATAGATTTTATACGAACATCGATGGTCTATAACACATGTATTCAGTGCAAAATTTTGAATTTTTGACATTTAAAAGCCAACATGATGAACAAAATGAACATATTCTATCGTTTACCCCTATCAGAACTAAAAGATGAATATCTCTTTCGGTCTAACTTGGAAGTGACATGATGTTGAATGAACATATTCTATCGTTTACCCCTATCAGAACTAAAAGATGAATATCTCTTTCGGTCTAACTTGGAAGTGACATGATGTTGAACTCAAAAAACTATTTATTGTTTATTGTATAATTTCGTCCATAGGTAGGTGCTTGGACATGTCAAAAATTTCGCCAGTTCTAAAAGAAGAACTGAACAAAAAACTTCGCAAGTCACAATGTTTTGTTAGTACCTTATAAGGATTATTTATTATAGTAACTTACAAATAATTAACCCATACTACCGTTCATAAGAACATGAATATTTACAGCATAAACATTAATACTGAGGAATCTGACGACTCTGCCTATTTACATTATCTATATCTGGTGAATAGTGCCATTGTCAATTTTGATAATATATAAGTCAATGATTTTGATACTTAAATATATCAAGTCAAATCGACAACAATTTAATAAAAGTTTATTAGCTTCTTCTAGTTCAGCTATTTCTAAATAGCTTTTAATCGTTCTGATACATTTGTTAGACAATACAAAAAAATGCTAAGTGAACATTTAAATACCACTTCAAAGTTTTTTCGTCATAAAAATATATATTTTTAGGTAGAACTTAGAGACCTTACAACTCCGCAGGGACGTTGGAGATCTTTGTGTGTGTTCTATCGCCTGTACCACGGAGAGTGTTCCAAGGAGCTGCACGATGCGATCCCTCCTTCCCCATTCTACCATCGTTCCACACGCAACAGGTTGGGAATGCATCCATACACTGTCGATATCCCCCACTTAGGACAAATCGATCCTGTAAATCCTTTATTTACAGGGTTGCCAACATGTGGAATTCACTCCCACCTGCATCCTTTCCTCTAATGTAAAGTCTGGGTCTTTCAAACATAATGTGAAGGTGCACCTAGCCGGCCGACATGGTATTCGTAGCCCCCGTAAATATCCGAATGCCCGTGGGCGCCGTCGGACTACACCTCTGCGTTAGTCTTGCGCGCGCCATTTGTCGTGCTTCCCATAAAAAAATAAAATACAAAATAAAAGGTAAGGGTTGGTTATTCTTCATCCATCATCCCACCGAGCAGAAAAGCAAGCAAAGATAATAAAAATGCTCTATGAAGTTGTTTTCGAAGGTTGTTGAAATTAAGGGAAGCACTGCAACTACTTCACCCGGTGTTATGGCCTGACATCACTGATGTTGTAGCTGATGTAGCCAACCGTGTCAGTTTCCATAAAAAAAATAAAAACAAATGAAATGTCTAATTACAATACTTTGTAGGCATGAATGACACTATTGATCATCGTGCTATTGATAAATAAACTCATATCATAAAACAAATATTGACGTTTTATTATCAAATTTGTTTTTATTGACAGTCGACTGACTGATACAACCGTTGACGTACCGCTAGGTAAATAACCGTGCAACTCTAAGTTTTATATTTTATTTAATTAGCGGTCCCCCGACTCCTTTAAGTAAGTAAACGGAAATTATTTTGACTTTTAACGGTCGGGTTTTTTATTTCCAGCTTTTTTAAAAAAAACCTCATCCAAATCGATCCATCCGTGAGGCGTAATTTCTCGCGTGAAATTCTCTTAGAACAAATATTAGTGCGAAATAAAGTGAGCCCTTTTCAGCGATATGTCTCATGCCAAACAAAAAAAAAACACTCCAAAACAATGGGTACAATTTGTTTTTTATTGTTTTTGTAGTACGTAGCGTATTACTAAGCTACGCCTTCTGTCGGTCTGTCTGTTTGTCCTATTGCTGTATCTTTGGAACTGTAATAGCTAGCTTGTTAAAATGTTCACAGAATATGTGTTAAAAGTCCGACTCTCACCTGGCCAGTTTTTATTTATCCCTATTTGCCGAAGTGCCATTTTAGTACGGAACCCTAAAAAAGGACAAACCTAAAATGTTAAACAACTGAACGATTTAATATTTTAGTGTATGCCTGCCTACTAATTGAGATTCCCCCGGAATGCTCAGGCCAGATGCTTCCGAATGACGCACTTTCATCGGCTGTTTGTCTGGTGTATTAATAGACGGTTGATCAAGTTCAAGGTTGAATGAATTAACGACAGTTCCATCCTGAGCGGGTCCAACGATGAATACAATTTTATGAACAAAAATTCCAGTGAACCTGCCGTGTCTTCAACTTTGAGAAAAGCGGAAACATTTAAAGAATAGCGCTAAAATGAAAGAAAATTTTCTCACCGAGCCGCCACTGAAGAGATTGATGATGATGAGTGGCGATAATCGAATTACCTAAGTGAATCCATTTAGCGTTTTTGCAGAGGCACTGCTTTAAACGTTTGTAAGCGGATGTGGCTACTTAATGTAATGGTCTCCATCGTAACGGCGTGAAACTTATGAGATTTCACAATTATTTCCTATAATTTTCAGAATGCTCATTATCGTGTTTATTTCATCTTCAAATAGTCCTGTCGTCACTGCTCCCACAATTTTTACTAGGTTAATGCCTAAACGACTTCCTAATCATTTAACACCTTATGGGTGGCTAGGCGCCACATAAAAACACTTTCCATAAAAAAATAAATATTATTAATATGTGTATATGGCAATCGACCAACTCTGCACGAATCATGTCTTTTGCGTCTTTCATGCGGCCTTTGTTTGTTTTTTTCTTTTACAGCACCAATTGAAGGTCGTTAAAAGGCAACCCAATTTTGCGCTTGATATGCAACAAGTGTAAACACACAGAGCGCTCGCTTCGGACCGGTTTCCATGACCGGTGTTAAGTCATCGTGACATTATCGTACAAGTACGCCCGTCCGGCAATGTATTACGTGCAAGAAGGCGAAAACGAAAGTGACCAGTCAGCAGCGGTAGCAGCAGAATTAGACCCGCTACAAAGAGCACGAGTATATACTAGCATTGAAGCGTTTCACGAGAATAATGGGCCGATTGTTCGTGCGCTGTTTTAGCCTTTTATTATAGTGCATTTTCGCATTCAGCAGCTTTGAGGTATCATTACTTGGTCGGTTGAAGTTTGTAATGTACTGTTTAATTAATGCCTTTGTGCTGTTCGCAATCGAACTTTTCATGTTCATCTTTGTTATGCCACTGGCTCGCAAAATCCTTCTATCTAATGATTGTTCGCGTTCGTCTTGTTTGGCTAGTTCATCTACCACATCCTATCATCGTTATCATATCTTTGCTTGCTCACTCGGGACAAAAAATATCCCGGAATACTCCACCTCCTGTATACAATTTTGCAATGTTTAATGTAGCAACACGCGATTCCTTAATTAGGTGAAGGCAACTAAATATCAAGAGGGTTTTCGCCGCCACTTTCGTCCCCTCTGAAGTGCGGGTTCGTGTCGGTACCGGAGTCTTCTCATCTGTTCATCGGAGTTGGTTCATTAATGCTTCCCTCTCGTACTGGGATAAGAACAAGTTCCCTTCGCCGGATGTACCGGATTATTAGCTCGAAAAAGTTATGACGTCCGTTGCTTTGTTCAACTTGGCAAAGATATTGCAGACGCCACGAGCAAGAGGAATAGATGTGATATTCGTGATAATCTTTACAATTTATTCTCCATCAGCAACAAATAAGTCTTAAAATGTATCCAAGACATCAAACGATTCAGGTCATTGATCGATTATTAAATAATAATTTTCGATATCGCCCCGATCGACGAAATTATAGGGGGTGTTAAGTCCTTTGTCAAAGTTCGTGCGTGACGAAGTGTTTCCGCCATCTAAACTGCTCGAGCACGCACCGAATACCTTTTTATGTAGGGCGGGGTTTTGTTTCAAAATTAATTTAAAGTACTTCTTTGATGCACGAGCACGAAACCAGGTCAGAGCAAGTGGCCTACACTACACTGAAGTATCAGGTCGCTTCTTTGGAATTTTTATTCCCGTTTTAGTATGCGGGAAATTCAGAGAAGTTGCGAGCCTTGACCGATTTTTAGATTCATCCTGCATCGCCCCTCTATTTCAGTATCACCTTGATTTATGTTTTCTTCTGTTCGTTTATTTACTCTTTGCGTTGGTTCTTTGTTTTGGCATCATCTATTTTGCATTTTACAAGTTTTGTTTTTGTCGGCGATTTTGTACGTTGCGTTGTTATAAACAGCTTGAATCGTCTATTGCTTTGGTACCCAAACGTGGGTTCCACTCTTTTAAGGCGAGCTCACAAAAAAAACCTTCGTTATATTTGTAAATAGCTTTCCTACTTCTTTCCTAGAGTATTTCATATTTTTTCAGCTTCAACCTTTCCTCAGTTTCTTGAGACTTCTGTTTGATAAAGTGATATGATATGATATTGATAACCCACTTGACAGTTTGTCTAGTTAGTATAACAGTTTATGCTACTAACAGATGTCGTTAAAGGATTAAAAGAATGAGTCCTTACTTCTTCCTTATTTGTTTTTTTTTTGTTACTTATCTTTGCTTTGACTTGTCGATGTGGTTGTGTGTGAGGTGTGATGTGTGTGATGAGATGATGTGTATGTGCGTATACGCATAGGAAGGAAGGATACCGTTGCTTGTTTGGTTAGTAGCAAGGTGTTTACGTTGTCAGAGATGCGTCATGTGGTGGGTGAGTGTTGTTGAACTTTGGACTTCTGTTTGTCTGCTAACGTGTTTAATGTTTATAAATTGTTATTAAATTATACAAACGATCTTCTTAAACATATATTTAGGTGTGGGTGTGCATAAATTGTAGTATAAAATGTATAGTAAATATACTTATTGGATACTAATCTGTATAATTGGAGTGCATTATAGATGACCTTGATGACGATTTAATTTGATTGAATATAATTATGTAAAAAACGCTTACTTTAAGTTATTGAATATGTCCTTCAAAGTTTCGTCATTGAAAACATCTCGGCTATTTTTAGAAAAAGTTAGCAACGCTTCAGGATTGTTTTGTGATATATACGGCTAATTAGGCAGACTTTTTACTTTTGCACATCACTGACGGGATTCTATTAGTATAATATTATAGTAGGCAGTTTCTTTACTTTGCTTTACTTGTCAGTATTCAGCGTCGTCAGTAGCTCAGTGGTGAGATCGGTCGACTGTCGGCCGTGATCATAAGAACAGTCTGTCAGTCAGTCGGTCAGTTCTTGGATGGGTGGCCGCTCGACCCGTTCGGACCGTGGTTTGGATTCCGCGTAAAACTGTATGCCCCTTCCTTCCCTTCTTACCTTACTAGGTGATAGGGTTTAACCCGCTCGGGTTGATACCACCGAACTGAATGAAAGTTCGGTTGAAACGGCCATGTAAATAGTTCGTGTTTTCCGTTTAGTTCAGTGTAACCGGCCGGCACGCACCTAGTTCACCGAGGTGTTATGGGCTGACATCACGGATGTATTAGGCGATGTAGCCAACCGTGACAGTATCCATAAAAAAAAAACTTCCAAACAAATTAAAACAATTCCAAAAATACAAATGTACAACGACATCACGAAAGTGTATCAACCGCTCACCTGACTTGTCTAATCATAAAGGTGGATAATAGAAAGCACAAACAAGATGACAGGTATAATGGAATGAACTCCGCGCCGCCGGAAGTCAACAGTTGGGTGGTCGCCCCATTTTTCGGGGACGAGGGTTTACCATGTTTTCGGGGCGTTGGTTGGTAGTCGCGTTGTTGTGGGGAGAATTCCCATGTTTTAGTAATTCCCGTGTTATAGGGTAAGTAAGTTGTCCATATGTGTTATTGTAGTGCTGGGTATTTTCGTTTTTATTTGAACGCACATCAGTGTTACTGTCGTAATACTTACGTTGTTCATTTTCTCTAGGGTTCCGTGGCCATTTCATTTTAGCCCAAAAAAGTGGCATTCTCATTTTATTGAATAAATCTACTGAGCTTTCCATTCCAAATGCATGAGTAGAACTCCCAGATATAAATTTCGATTACTTTTTGTTTTATTAAATATCAAAGTTTTTGTGACCTTGAAGATTGAAACAGCTAAATAAATTCTTATAAAAAAAACTATGTACAATTAATTGTATGATGCATCGTAGGTGTATTTAGCGATTCCTGGCGCATATTATTCCGTTTTTATTTAATCAAAAATGAGGACAGAAACGATAATACAATTTATTTTCTGATTTTTGTATTTATTTTTTTATTACTTTTCTGGGCCGAAGTGGAAGCTCTGTCTAGGTGAAAAATATTCCTAAAACTGAGTTCTACTACCCACAAAACTACTACATTCCAACTCCGCAGATATTTCGAAAAAACTATTTTCAAACAAATTTGTTAGGGTCGGTAACTTTGACCCATGTACCTACGAGTGTTTTTTCCGAAGGAAGTAAAAATCTTCGTAAAACCGGATCACCTGAGGACTTACCATATTCGGAGTTAATTAGACTCGGATTTTTTTTCTTATTTTTCCCTGGGTAGTCATAAACTGGCCTACCCTGGTTCCCGCTTGACGTTGAGTTTTGGGACACGTTGTATAAGTAAATGCCCGTTCTAGGTATGTATTTCCTTGGCCGCCACGTTTCGCGGCAGTAGTGCTACGGGGTAGGGTAGGGACAACAGGGGCGCGACGGGAACTGAAAACTGAACGACTGTCGGCGGGTCGTTACCCTCTTGGTGTGACCGCGCGTCTGGACGTGTGCGGACGCAGTTGTCACATAAGAAATTTTACTTAAAAGTTATGATTTTTCACGCAATGCGAGGGATGGTAGCGCAATGAATTTTGTCGCATAGCATATTATCAATCCAGTCCTTAGTACAACAACATTTTTCTAGCATTTTTAAATTACTTAATAAAAAAAATCTTAATAATATTATGTTTATTATTAGGTACATTAGCGATTGTAATAGAATAATAATGTGAATTATAGTTATGTGAGAAAAATAAAACATTTTGAATTTTTTTTTTCATTTTCAATACTGTTCCACTTGTACTTCTACGAAGAACATTGCGTGTTGAGGTTTTAAATACTTTTTTTCTTTATGTAATCTGGTATGGGTGGCTCCGACCAGCCAATATCACCTAAGAGAAGGTAGGTGCCATACCGGAGACTTCCCCGGATTGCTGGCTATACTGGACTAGAGGAGAACACAGCCGAGGCTGCTATGCGGCCATCTTACATCCAGTATGGTGGTACCAAACCTGTCGGCTACAATTTGAGCCTACCACCTAGTAAGGGGCAAGGGAAGGGACCTACAGTTTTACACCGGTTCCGAACTGTGAAGCAGCAGGTGTAGGTATGCACGAAATGTTTTTTGTCAGAAAAAACTCATTGGTACACGCCGACCGGATTCGAACCTCGGACCTCTCGCATGAGAAGCCGATGCCCAAACCACTCGGCCACCCGCCGCTAACTTTTGGCCGTCTTGTCAGAGCATCAATAGGTTTCAAATACGACTTACGGAAAATGCTGTAGACCGGTTACCTGTCTATTCTACGCGCCCGACTACAGCAATTTCGATAAAGTTGAATTGTTATATCCTGCGTATTTCATAGTCGGGTTATATAAAAAAAATATTTTACTTTTTATTTAATTCTAAACCATTGAGTGGTATATTTTTGATGCCTTAATACTTATATATAGCCTATGATGGATGACACACATGTTGAAATCAGTGTTTTTTTAGGCTCTGGGAGGGAACACACGATCACACGTCAATATACATACATACGCTGCTAAAATCATAAGAACCCTCCTTTTGGCTACGCCGCGTATGCGGGTAAAATCACACTTGACTGGGGAAAAGTATTTAGGTACTTATTAGTCATATTGTATTAAAGTATTTGTGTCATCCGCATGCATACACCATTGGGGAACAGAACATGTTTGTCGTTATGTTTGTATGCATGTGTCCTCAATGTGTCGGAAAGTCTGGCGTACGCACGCTAGACTCGTGTTCGTTGATCCCGCAGCATGCCCCTGAACGAAGGCCGCGTGCGTGAGGGAGGAGGTGGGGAGGGGCGTGGCCGAGGGGAGGGGAGGAAATAAGTGCAGCGGAAGGAACAAACGTTATTGTCAAGCTTCCCTCATAGTGAAGCAATGTGAAGCAATTCGTATGAATAAGGTACGTAAATTGTGAAAATTAATTATGGCATTGTTATGTCAGTCAGTCAGTGTGTATGCGTCCATTGCTGGACATAAACCTCTACAATTTTCCTCCAGTCTTCCCGTCCTTCAGCGGTACGGAACCACTGCTTTCCGCCAATGTGGTTGATGTCGTCATCCCACCTGGCGGGTGATTTTCCCACACTGCGTTTTCCGCCAGTATAGGACACGGTTACTCCAACTATTCGATAAATTTTATTAATTTTCTGTGTAAACAGGGCTGTCTCTTGCCTAAATGAGTAAAATACAAATAAATAACAATATTTTTAATTTTATTTTCTAATATTATATCTATAAAAATTCGATCAGTGACCAAAGGGCATAGCGTATAGCAGCAACATGGCACAGCAGGTCTATAATTTAAATCTTTGCAAACGGCAGAAAACGCCAAACGCGGAGGTGCCTAGAAAAGTGCTAGTTTGCGCGCCTAACCTAAGGACCTGTTGTCGAGGCGGACAATCTCCTACGAAAGGGGTAAGGCAGGGGAAAGGAATTATACGTTCGTTGCATGCTCCGGGTGAATTAAAACGAGGATAATGCCACACACAACAATGGCAAGGTCAGGGAATTTCTGCATGAGTCACGAAGGGATTACGCTATTGGTGGCTCATAGACTATTTAATTATTTAACTGCTGGTAATTCCAGAAATTTAAGTACCCATAGTGCGTTTTATATTACCCATATATCAGTTTTGAGGGAATCTTTGGTAAAATCAGGAATAGAATAGAATAGAAATGCTTTATTGCACACAAAAACACTAACAAAGATACAGAAGACAGAAGATAACATACAGAAGAGCAATACAAATTTACAATAGTTCACACAGAAACAAGAGAACAGTAGCGTCCAAAGGGGGAATATATTATTACTAAAAAATTGCGATTGTTATGGTGTATGGTGTCAGCCTCGGTAGCTCATTGGTGCGATTGTTGACTATCGTTCGTGATTATAAGCAAACCTGGGTGCGTTCAGAACTTGAATCGGTGATAGTTCGACCGTTTGAGTCTGACCGTGGTTCGGATTCTGCATAAAACTGTTGGTCCCTTCACCACTTCTTACACCACTCTACTTATACCAGTTCTTGAATTACCCTGTTTAGTACTGCACTGTCCGCCCCTACGTCTGTTCAACATCCCAAAGGTTAGTTCGTAAAGAATGCCGCAAGGCATTAAACTCGCCTTTTGTAACCTTTTTATACGGTGTACAATAAAGTATATTTTCATTTCATTTCATAGTAGTTACCGTCCACCACCGACCGCCTTTTATCGTAAAACAATTAATTTGAACTGACTTTCACTCTCACTGTCGTGTGCAAAACTTTGTGGCTCGACTTTCCGGACAAAACGTGTGGCCCATCTCCATAAGCACTGGCATCAGGTGGCAAAGTACAGCTTCACAAGAAGCCACACACACACACACACTCCTCAAATGAACGACGTTCCGAGCCAAACGTTAGTTCCAGAGGTTAGTTAGAATAGAATATCTCACGGCATTAAGCTCACGTGTTGTACCTATTTTGTTTAAATTGGTGTTCAATAAAGAATAATTAACATACATACATACAAACGTATCCAATCCGTTTCCATGAGCACACTGCCGCGCAACGACGACGGTTGAAAAACTGTTTCAAAAGGAGCGAAACCGTTCTGTTAATTAAAGTACATAACTGAACGATAAATGACAACGTGTTAAAATTCGAAATTCAAATTAAACCTACCGTTTATATTTTAATCAATGCAATCCACTAACTGCCAGTGGAACACCTCTACAAACGAAATGGAAATGTACCATGAACTCGGTGTAGTGCGTTGCACGCATGACAATTTACGGCTTGGAAAATAATTGCTTTTCAAATGGCTCCTTTAAAAGCGAAGCGTTAGTGTAGACGTGATGGGCAATCCTAATTTACCGCTGTCCGCATTCGGAGACCGATTTCTAAAAGTAAGAACGGACATTTTGAATGACCTTCGTTTCATTGGACTAAAATAATCTTCAAATATGATTTTAAGTCTGCGCTTTTTACGCCTACTGCTTGACATACATCTCCCGCGTCTCCAATATTTATCCAATCCTCCCGGTGCAATCAACAAAACACGAAATTCCTTTCTCGATGCTAAGGCTTTAGACTTCAAGGGCCCGATGGTTAGTATTATCACAGATTACTAAATAGTTACTTCGGTATTATATCCCTGTTTCTCAGGTGGGTATATCTATCCGTTGGGAATCAGGCGTGACCTTTTTCTTATTAAACAGTTCGACCTTTCTGCCTCGCCCTCGATGGAGTTCCACAACCGAGACTTCGAGACTTCGAGGCTGGAGGGCACAACAAGTTTCACGTTTCTCTATTAATCATATTTTTTTTAAATCTAAAAACGGTAAAGTGGTGTTCTTATTGTGTTTAACAATTAAGGAAATAATCCATTGACTAATCCGGAAAAGGACCTGTCTACATAGGTACTATGTTTGATTGCCTATCAAACAAACTTAATATTAGAACCGGGTAAATAACAGTTTTAAACCCGTCGGTAGACGGTTACGGTCGTGAGACAAGTTTATTGCGGTCACCTACCATTTGCAGTGACGTCTGCGAACCGATTTGCAATCGAGGATCTGCGTTCTTCGGTTAAGCGATATGGGTACTTTCTACATAACAGTATTCATTAAGGTCGAGGCGGAAGGCCGAAATACTTTCCCGTAAACAGTAAGGTACTAAGGGCGAGGCTGAAGGACGAGCTGCGTTCAGGTATACGATATACTTTCTGAAGTAAGTAATGGGTTTTCTATTGGCGACTTCTTTTTTGGTTTCAAAATAAGACGCATAATTTGGATGAAAGTGCTGTGGATCTGATAGTAAAGTGGAAGGTAAGCCATTTATGAATGAAAAATAATATCCTTCAAATGGCAACCACGACCACGCTTCTTTTGGCAAAATGTGTAATCACGTTTGAAAAAATTGAGAAAGCTGCACTGGTCGTTCGTTTAAAGCGAAATCTTTTATTGTATTACTCACACAAATTGTGATTTGACTAGCTAGCCCATTTGTCACGACGCACGTTGTTTCAGTATCTTGATCATTATTTTCGTCATCACTCCTCAGTTTTAATCTATTTCAAATATGTCTAAGCAATTTAGCTGAAAATTTAATGATTTGGATTTTCATTTTATGCAATCCGGTATGAGCAAGAGAGGTCAGAGCCTTGACAAGCCAATATTACCTCCGAGAAGGTAGGTTGTTACCGGAATGTTTCCTTTGGATTGCTGTCTCTATGGAATAGAGGAGAACACAGCTGGTCTGAGCTTTTATTGAAGTGATTTTGCGAATCGTTCCTTCAATAATTCTTAAACAAGTAATTTGTTATTTGTTTCAGGTAAGAAAACTGCGACGGCTTCTTGCAAATCTTTAGCTGCATGGAAGCTACGATTCATTCGATAAGGTATGTACGTTTCAGTGCTTTCAAAAACATTAAGAAAAAACGTACAGATATGCCGAAACAAAAATCTTACATTGGTCAGAGATAAGATAGAAAAACATCGCTAGCCCCTAGTCGAATGCTTTCTACTATTCATTTATTGGGATTATCGAAGCCGGTATCGCGAATTCAAAATTATTCACGGATAAGGACATATCACTCATTGTAAGCAACTAACAGATAATGGGGCCCTCTGCGGTCATTGCTTCGATGAATGAAACATTCTGTTTCTTTTGAATTATTGAATTGAATGTTATTGAATTGTAGATAATGGTATTATGTAAAATCATTGAGGGGTGCAAGCAGGATAGCGGCACGCCACTTTTTCGGGTTGGAGTAGGATGCCACGCTTGGATTTTTTTTTCGTAAGCGAATATTCTGTTTTTATATTTTTGACAGGGAACCTTGGTCATAGTAAAAGGAGTCTGTAAAAACTATGCCCAGGTCTTACTACTGAGGTGCGGGCGGTATTTCGACGCGGCAAGCGACCCAAAATAGTAATACCGTGTCGATGCTTACTGTTCAGTCGTTATTTGGCCGACGATGTGTATCACGACGAGAAGAAGCTTGCGCAGTCACGATAACATTAAACAAATCCATATCGTGCGATCACATCATCAGTGGTGACTCATCGAAACTGACACTTTTTCTTTCCAAATCGTGCGCACATATCTAAATTAATTCGTTAACAACTTTGTGTCTTATTTATAAGTTATAGTGCTACATCAATGAATATATCATTTTAAAGGATTATGCAATACAATTTGTGTATTGCATAATCCTAATTAACTGTAAATCTGTGAAAGATTATAGGAACTGTGGGTAATGAACGCGCCACGAAAAAGCAAGGATCCGAAGAAGGGTTGATGCAAGGGGTTGATTGCGTATGCTTAGCGAGCCAAAAGGTATCGAATGAAGAACTCATCCGTGCAGGCAATCTCTATGATCTTCTAGCAATAAATAAAATAATTTCTGCTTGAAATTGGAATATATGTCTATTAATGTTAAAATTCGATTCCGTATGTCTGTCTATCTATCGTATCCTTGTTATATTTAAACCCACCATCAAAGCCTTTTCGTAATCTGAAATATTACTTGCTGTACTCCAAATTTCGAAATTTCACTGGAAGAAATCCATGTGTAGTGGATATTATTCTTCATTCGCATACTTTATCTTGAATCAGACCTATGGAATGCACATAGCACGAACATCGGGTTCTAATGAGTGGCGCAGCCGATATTCAATTTCAAGACATGATTAACGAATGCCTCATGTGGAGAGGGAAAGTAATCCTAGATACACCGCTGAGGTTAGTCTGTATCTGTTAGACGGTACTTTATAGCTACAGCGTCCGCCGTGTATGCTGCCAAGGTGGTCGAGTGAGTTTATTTTAAAATCCAAGACCGTATCATGTAGGTATTGAATGTAACTTTTCATCTGCCGTCATCTCAGCGTAGATACCAATACAATACCACACTCGGTATCACGACAATCGGGTTAAGCATAGTAATCGCTGTTGTGCTACAAGTACACCTGCAAATTACAGCACAACACCGACCACCACGTTCAGCAATGCATTAGGACAATATAACTATCAAGCAGCAAGTGTAAAACACGAAGACCCACCTGCTGCATGACTCGGTGGAAGAACCGTGCCATGGTGAGATCCTGTTGCCCTTTGGCACGGCGCACCTTGTCCTTATCCCTTAGTCTCCTTTTACGACATGCGCGGGGAGAGATGCATTGGGGCTATTCTTTTTAAGTACCGGCCCCACACGGTACCAAGAATGACGTATTCCTAATATGACTTCAACGGATGGATGGATACGATGCAAATTTTCGCGATGGTGATTGCGAATGCTTTGGCAGTAAAAAAACACGTACTAGTTCATAGAGATTTGAAAGAGTAAGCTTTTAATAAGAAGATAGATACGCAAAGCCTGGATAATGAATGAAACAGAAAGGGTTAGTTGGAGCGTGTACGGTCGGATGACTGCGACGATTTCAAATAAAATGCAAATAAGCTCGGACATCAAAGCAACTAAACTCGTCCCAATGACCATTTTTTTCTTTATCATCCCGTCGGCTTTAATAAATCAAATAGGATCAGACCTCCCCACAGAATAGTTTGTGAACACCAAATTATGATTATGTTATATCTATGGAATCGGATCTCCCCTTGGCTGTAACCCTTTCGTGTTTGAAACTTGATCATGTCGAGTGCTCTATCAATATAACAAAAATTTATTGTTGCAGTTTATTAAAAAAAAAAATACGGCTTATAAATTCTAATCTTACTTGGTGGTAGGGTCTAACCCGCCCGGGTTGATACCACCGCACTGAATGAAACGTCGGTTGAAACGGCTATGTAAATAGTTTGTGTTTTCCGACCAGTTCAGTGTAGCCGGCACGATCAAAGGGAGAAGCACTGACATGGCACCTAGTTCACCCGGTGTTATGGGCTGACATCACGGACGTAGTAGGTGATGTAGCCAACCGTGTGAGGTTCCATAAAAAAAAATTATCTTTTAAATATTTGATGGTTAGGTGTAATGTAAGTAAAGTGAATAAGTACGTTATACGTATAGTGTTCTGAAGATCATGTTTCATGATTTTTTTACTTTTATAATCAACTTTTATACGGAAATATTAATTTAAATGTATTCTTTATTGATCGAATTGAACCACCAACATTTAGTTAATAATCCCTGTTCCGAAAATACGTACGCAAGATTGTGCTTTAATGCAGAATCTTCATCCGATAATAATTATTATAGACTGAGAAATGTTTGAAAATAGTCTGAAAGCGTCGCATTCCGACAATGGCATATAAACTCTAATCTGGAATGATCTGCCCTTGCATTTACGCTCCACTACGTCTATGAATGTATTTGAAGAATTGTTATCCTTGCTGAAGTAAATACATTTATATTGCATACATATTATGTTAACTCCCCTCTTCTCTCTATCTCTTTCTCTCTTGTCATTGAATAGATGGTTTTGTACAACTGTACCACTGATTAATGCACATAATATGTAAGTCTATTAGGTATATTCGTTTCTAGTTTATCATATTGCTTTACAGTTTAATACATTGCCACAAACTATTCTTGTTCGCCTGCCTTTACTTCTCCAACATCCCAAAGGTTAGTTAGAATAGAATGCCTGACGGCACTAAGCTCGCCTATTGTGCCTAATTTGTATAAATTGGTGTTCAATAAAGAATACATACCCATACATACATATAAACCAGTGGATATTTCGCAATGTATCATCGCATAGCATATCACCATTGCTGACTTCCAACCGTATAAATTGTTTGCCGTCTAAAGCACTTCAGCAGATACTTCTACGCTGTAGACTACATGTTGCTATTGACATTGTCATTGCCTGGCATCCTGAATATGACCCCTAAGGTCATCAATCAAGCGCCCCTCGTTGGCGGTGCTCCCGCCCGCATGATGATTGGTGGCATTTGTACGAGGTGACTGTTGTCGAGTTCACCGAGTCCTCGTCGTCACCTTTCGACGTCACTGGCGGCGGAAGGTGATCTCGTGTGAATGCGTAATTATGGTGTTCAATTCAGTTGTTTGTTTGTTTTTTTTGACGTGATGACGTCACGTCTTATAAATTGATGATGATGAATACCGGCTGCACGCACGAAAAAGTGTCACGTTCCATCTGAGCCTGTGTGTGCAAGCGAGAGCGCGTAACAAGCGATAGAGAGGCACAATCGGTATAGTCAAAGTTACCATGGAAACGTCTTAAGAAGTAAAACTGTCAAGATCAGACAACAGAAGTTTATTGATGGCCAGTCACAAGATGATTAATCTTTCTACTGGAAATAGAATTACTGATCTTTGCTCTATGTACTACGATTATTCCACGTCATCACGTAAAACTATCGTCCGTAAACCGCCTTTACAGACAACCAATTTTTTTATGGGAAGCTCGACATATGGTGCGCGCCAGACTAACGCAGAGGTGTAGTCCCCGCCCACGGGCATTCGAATATTTACGGGGGCTGCGAATACCATGTCGGTCGGCTAGGCGCACCTTCACATTATGTTTGAAGGATCCCAGACTGTACATTAGAGGAAAGGATGCAGGTGGGAGTGCATTCCACATGTTGGCAACCCTGTAAATAAAGGATACGGGTAACGAAAGAGGCGCGAACGCGAAAAACGAAAGAGATTTATGGAGCGTTTGAAGGTTCGGTCGCTCTAGCTATCAATGTATTCTGTGGCCATAGCTAGATTTACGTACCTACACATACCTAGATAGACCAGATCCGCTGTTGTCCAAAGTTTGAAAGTTGCCCAGCGAGCAATGGAGCGAGCCATGCTGGGAATATCGCAATGCGATATGGTGCGTAACAAGGCAATCCGCCGACGATATTGGACACCTGGTGGCTAAGCTCAACTGGCAGTGGGCTGGGCACGTCAGCCGAAGTCCGAAGATACAACGATCGTTGCAGTAAACGTGTCCTACACCGCAGCCGTGGCCCGGAAAACTTCCACTCGTCATGTTGGACGACGACATCAAGTACGGCGGCGGAAAGCAGTGGTTCCGTACCGCTCGAATGTCCAGGTCCAGCAGTGGACGCATACACGCTGACTGACTGACTTAGACCAGTAGTACCCTAATCACGAGATTACGATTACTACGCTACGCACGCTACGCTGTGTTCTCCGCATCATTTTGTATGGAGAAACGGAGCAGCGCCTCTAGTGATAGATTTGCGAATTTCGTTTCTCCATACAAAATGATGCGGAGAACACGGGGCGTACGTAGCGTGCGTAGCGTAGTAATCGTAATCTCGTGATTAGGGTACAGATCGGTCGGGCACATGCTCTAAACCGGTCAAGAGTACGCGAAGCCGACGAGCATATAATATACTAGCTTTTGCCTGCAGCTTCGCTCGCGTGAAATTCGTATTTAAAAAGAAGAAATTATGTAATTCCGCTACCTTACCTTTATTTCAGCGCGCGGAACAAACCGACTTATACCAGCCACATACAAAACTGACGTGTGCATAAAGACAATTTGATATAAACACTTTCGTACAAATTTAAGCTAACCCCGTCTCTAGGAATTTATTTTTTCTCGAAGATTGCAACCCGTAAGATTGCAACCGATAAAATGTCGTATTAAAATGGTTAACCGCGTTGGTGAAAAAGTCTATTGAAACTTTGAAACCCAACCTCCACAGATCATACACGCGCGCTCCCCTGCCCGTTTTAAATTGATGCGTCGTAAACGTCATACTGGCTGAGACTTGAGCGCCATCTAGCGGCAACAGCTCTGAGGTTATCGATTTGTGGTCGTTGATGGAAATTATTATTGTTGTGGGTAGGGTTTCAGTTAAAGGGTTCCGTTGGATTTTATTGCTTATTCTTTTAGATAGATAGAAATAAATGCTTTATTGCTCCAATAAACATTCAACAGTAATAAGTATAGAAAATTAACATAAGGTACAAAGGCGGACTTTACTTAGATTTCTTACTGTCAACCTTTGGATGTTGGAGATTCGATTAATATAGTGGAATGTAAGTAGGCAGTAGCGAAAGAGTTGAACGTGAGAATTGAAGATAAAATAATAATAAGAATACCTAAAAAAATAGTTAAAATTAGTTTTAAGAAATGTGTAAATAAAGAAATAACAATAAAAGAATACCTATTAATAATACAAGTAAGTACATGCTAGTAAATAAAAGCCATACTTGACTAAATATACAGAATATAATATACATACTATTGTCCATCCAGGTATGAAACAAAAGATTTTAAAAGTTTATTGATTCTATGTTTGTAAATTTTTATTATAAATAAATAATCAATACTAACAACAAATCTGTAAGGGACCATCCCTTGGGAGTAAGTTACTTTGTTTTATAAGATATTGCGTTTGTAGACTCTGTGTATGATACTTTTAATTTTATAGATTGGTATGTAGGTGCAAATTCTTCTTCGTCACGTACAGTACAGTGCCCGGCAGTAAATAATGTACATGGAGCTTTAGAAAGAGACAATCCGCTTGTAGAGCGTCGTCTCTGTCGCACAAACTCGCACGTCTCTGTGCGACAGGGACAACTTAAAACTTTTATAATAAAAACATTCCAAGTTAGTCTCAGGTTTGTATCACGTCATTCACGGCCCAAACGAGCTTTTCTAACCGTTCCAAGACGAAGTAGAGTTAAAACATTACCATTCGTCCTTTACGATCTGTCAAAGTGCGCACTGAGCCTTTCCACTCGCGTTGTCCGACAGTAAAGCACGTATAAATAGAAAATTCCCATTAAATCGTGATGTAATAGAACGGCGATTGTATTCTGACCCGAATTCCTCAGCATGAGGCATTCTTAGAGGTGTATTATGTCGTCGGCTGATTGTATACCTAGACACTTTGTTGAATTTCTAGGCAGACTGATACTTACGTACGCGTCTCATAACGAGCATAGACGTGTTACAAAATGACCAAATTTACTAAATCTAGATAGTGACAATGTTTTTCGATTACGCGGTATAGGTACTGAACCTCGTACTGAACACGACTCACTTTGTTTGGACGACGACGTGTCGGGTGTCCTCCAGGTCGTCGCAGGCCGCAAGTCCTGAAGATGTCCCTGGAGTGTGGGACGAAACATCGTCGGCAAACAAAGTGAGTCGTGTTCAGTACCTATACCGCGTAACCGAAAAGCATTGTCATAATGTGTAATAGCGGTAAAAGCCTAAACGAACAAATCTAGATAGGTTAAGTTGGTTTAGGTTACTTTTTTAGTTTTCCGTACCCCGTTCGGAAGTCTATTAATAAGCCTACAACGTCTGTCTGTCTGTCCATTCGTCCGTTCATTTTATTATATGTATTGATAGTCTACCTAAAGCCGCGTCTCCTGCGCATGTTTTTTCGAAACATTACACAAGAAACATTACCTACACAAAAACATTTGTTTTCATACAAATGTGTATGGCCGCGCCCCAATATTTCGATGTTTCTGTGTAATGTTTCGATGTTTCTGTGTAATGTTTCGATGTTTCTGTTTAATGTTTCGATGTTTCTGTTTAATGTTTCGAAAAAAAAAAAACATAAAAAACTACATACAATCGGCCTAGGCATTCAGTAAAGCGCCTGCAATGCTACAATCGGCAGCCAACATACACACTATGCGAGCGAGAACAATGCTAATTACATTTTTTAGTCAGTAAGATTATACATTACAGCTAGGGTTGCCATATCCAAATCCTTTAAAGGAGGACCAGCAAACTAAAAAAACCCTGGCCATTTGGGAAAAACCCCGGACGCAAATGAAAATGGGAAGATTTAATATCTAAACATTTATTAAGTTTTAGGTAGCAAGCAACCAAATTATGTCCTCGGCACATCGCTCGTATATTTATCACTGCTGCAAATTTTTCTCAAAAGTTCTTGCTCAAGTAAGTAGTTATAAAACCGTACACAGTTGTACTTTTAAAACTATATTTAGTAAAAATAATGCTTGAAACAGTTTTTATTGTCAACTTGTTCCTCTCATCGATCCACTGAATAAAACAAAACTATTTGTCCTCCCCTGTCTTCACCGGACACACTAGAAAAACCTAACCCTGTCCGGGAAAACCCGGACGAATGGTAACCCTAATTACAGCTTATAAAGAAACAACAATTCGTTAACAGTTACTTTAGTTAGGCGGAAAATGTACTGATCACAATAATATTCATAATTGTGCTCAGTGATGGCTCAGTGATTGCTTCGCGGTGGCAGTTCTTCTGTTCATATCATAACAGTAAGGTAAATAGATCGTAGATACGCGAGGAAGAAATCTTATCCTGTAATTAACGCCAATCGAAATATTGTTGCAATTTTATGCAAATGTTTAAATGTTAATGTTTAGGTATCTTTAATTGTTTTAAATTTATTTATTAATCGACTTCAAAAAAAGGAGGAGGTTCTCAATTCGACTGTATTTTTTTTTATGTTTGTCCCCTCAGAACACCGAGCACAGATGGTCCATCTGTGCTCGTTGCCTCAGAACTTTCGACTGGGTGAACCGATTTTGAAAATAATTTTTGTATTTTTTTAGAGACATTTATAAGGTGCTTTCTCACCGGAAGCATTCGCATGTAATGTAACGTTTCAGATTCGATTTTGAGAACTTAGTTTAGTTGATTCCTCGATTTAGTTTAGTTGTCGCCAGTCAGTCAGGGAGGCAGTATTGTAACGTAATGCTCAAAATCGAATCTGTTAACGTTACATTACAGGTGAATGCTCCCGGTGAGGGAGCACCAGCACAGAACAACGATCGGGCCACACCGCCCGCGTCAGGGCGACAAGACCGAACTTTTTGGCTCTGTGGGAGCACCTGGTTATAAATGAAAAAAATTGTTAACAGAAGTTATTGAACTAAGCTTGCGATGGCTTCACCGAACATTTCTGGACCCATAGGCAGTAGAGGAGGGTGTAAATCGAGGTCAGGACTTCGGAACTAGCGAGTGGCCACTCTGTGTAGTTCTCCAGCATGCTTTACGTTTCGGCTCGCATCAAGGCCTCGTCAGCTAGTCTGCGATTACTACGACGCGGAGAAACACCAGACCAGTCCTGCCCTCGACCTCTTCATCTATTCATCCTCATCCCTACCTATTCATATTCTATAGGATGCCTCCAGTGACGTTTTCGAAGCTCTCTCCATATATTATAAGCTTGGCGTCTATCTTGGCAGGCCTACATTCTTGAAGAAACTGTAGAGCGACTTCGCTGGTAGTCCTCTTGCTCCGACTTCCACAGCGAAGAGATCAGTCTTGAATCAGTTTCTCACTATCGGGTCTACCAAGTAGCAGTTACTTGTTTCCTTTGATATAAAAATATACACGTAATGAATCAAATGAACACCTAGATCACCAATTAATTTATTTGAATAAAGTTAAACATTGTTCCTTCAAGCTACCTAATTTGATGCTAAAAATGTCTGCACTATGGAAAATGTCATCATTATATATTGTCTGTTTATAAACCTAAGTCTAGAAATATAATTACAAAGTACCACTCAACACAGTTACTGACAAAACAATAGCGTGCTAATTGATTGGATCCCAAACTCCCCTTGCTTCATAGTTTCAGCCATAATCATAAATTGTATATGCTTCCACTCCCCCTATTGTGTCGTAAAGTTCATTCATGAGAATAGTACATTTTAAATCGTGCGTGGGTACTATGTTTGATTGGGCTTCTCTAATTGGCTGAACTGAATAGTTTATGTTGCCTAGGATAGCCACTACTCTGGTGTCTGGTGTTCACTACATATTATCGCCATAATTTAGGCGAATTTTGGAAAAGAACTAAATAATCTGTAATGGAAGAATAATAAAGCGAAAAATATTCCTTTCTCTATAATGTTTTCTTAAATTCTCTCACTTCTCAAGATGGTGTCATCGGCGGCGGCTTGAGCTGTGAGCAAAAAGGTAAAAAACCCTAAACGCGTCTCTGGACTCGATCCTGCGTCGAGCCGTGCGACTAGTGGATGACCCCGAAGTGTCCCGCGATCTAGAACCACTGCAAACTCCGTAGGGATGTTCTCTACTCACTTGGGAGGGATGTTCGAACACACTTAGGGAGGGCTCCCTAAGTGTGTTCTATCGCTAATTCCATGTGGAGTGCTCGGAGGAGCTCTTTAACGCGATCCCGCCGCCGCAGTTCCCTTTCCACGCTCACTGGGCAGGGATTGCATCACGCTGGACTTACCGCGGATGCGTACCAATCGGTTCTGCAGATCTTTTCTCTACAGAACCGGTATACTCTAGAACGCTCTCCCTGCTCATATATTTTCCCCCAAGTTCAGTCTCGGGTCCTTCAACAGGGGCGTGAATGGGCCATGCCGTGTCATGCCAGCCTGACAGGTGTCAGGCTGGCATGCCATTCGCTACCCCCACCCACATACGGCCGAATCTCCATGGGCGTCGTCAGACATCATATGGGTGGTTCGGCGCCATATGTCGCGCTTTCAATAAAAAAAAAACACCCGAAGCGAAGCCGCGGGCAAAATCAAGTGTTCAATAAACGTGTCGGCGAAGCACATGCTAATGTTAGCTAGCAGTAATGTTCCAGCAAACAAGTTTGCATAAGAGCCCTTATAACCACTCCTGACCTGAGTGCCGTCTTCTCTCGACGTTATGTAGTGTCGAATCCATTCAGAATATGCGTACGACATGCAAGTGCTTTTGAAGGCACACAAGTCGTATTGACGACGACGGACCCAACGTAAACAGACCAATATTAAAATAACCCGAATGTAACATGGATGGAACTCTCTACCTATGAGTCGTCTAAAATAATATCTTATATTTTGCGAAACGTTAAGATCATACTAGGTAAGAACCACCGTGCCTATCCTGGCTAAGGGCCTTGGATCCTGGCTATAAGGTGGCTATCCTGTCGTGCTGCTCTTGTCCTTATCCCTTATTCGCCTTTTACGACATGCACGGGGATAAATGCAGTCGAGCTATTCTTTTTAAATACCGACCCCACACGGTCCTTCCACCGAATCATGAAGTAGTTGGGGGTCTTCGTGCCTTACTTGTTGCTTGATCGTGTCCGAATATTTTGCGAAACGTGGTGGTCGCTGTTGTGCTTTTAAAGGCACACAAGTCGTATTGACGGACCCAACGTAAACAGACCAACATTAAAATAACCCAAATGTAACATGGAACTCTCTACTATGAGTCGTCCAAAATAATATCTTATATTTTGCGAAACGTTAAGATCATACTAGGTAAGAAACACCGTGCCAAGGTGGCTATCCTGTCGTCCTTTAGCACGATACGTCTTGTCCTTATCCATTATTAACCTTTTACGACATGCACGGGGATAAATGCAGTTGAGCTATTCTTTTTAAATACCGACCCCACACGGTCCTTTTACCGAATCATGCAGCAGTTGGGGGTCTTCGTGCTTTACTTTTTGCTTGATCGTGTCCGAATATTTTGCGAAACGTGGTGGTCGCTGTTTTGCTGTAATTTACCAACAGCACAACACCCTGATTAGCACCCTGATTGTCGGGACACAGCGTATGGTATGTATGTTTGCATTAAAATGATAGATCAAAACATATATTCGTCTGCGAATTTCCTAATAAATAAAACGAAGTTTCTACGAGCGACCGGCGACCGACCGTGTAACGTACGTCCGAGGACCACTTTATACGGTTTTCACTGTTACATCACATCTCGAGATGGTTTTAAGCTATAAATCATAACGCTACGCTATCGGCGGTCTGAGCTGTCAGCGAAAAGTCAAGAGAAGCGATGCCACTGGAAAAAGCTAGTACATAATAATTAATGAACATCTCAGATATTGAGGTCGCATCGGTGAGGATAAAAGGGTTTTCCACGGGTACATTAAACAATCTTTCGATCATTTGACATTGGCTCGTTGCCAAGTTATGTCGTATTGGATTGTTACCACCTTCGCGTGAAAATGGCTTAGCCTCAGCCTCCAACCTTCAGTTCAGTCACCCAATATGCCATCTATAAATAATTATATCGGATAAAGGCCAAAAGTGTTGACGTGAACGCAACTACCTCAGTGTGCAGGTGGCTAGAGACTGGCGTTAAAAGGGGGTGGTGTCCGTTGACGTTGTATTAATCTACGTCACTTTGCTTAATTGCTCGTTGTCCGAAACATTGACGCCCGTGGCAGCGGCGGCGATGACGTCAGAAGGGTCTTTAAACGTGGAGCCAGGGGAGGAAATGCGAAGGTTAGAAGTTTTTACGCTGTAGATACGCTAATGGATTCAAGGGCTCGAATCCCAATTTTAGTAAATCTTGAACTTCTGCGACCCCTGTTGTTTTCATTAAGTATTTACTTTAGAAACTTTCCTTAGAACGTGTTAGAATGTTTTAAAAGGTGCTCTATTTTTAGAGTCGTAGTTTTTGGTTATTCGTTTATTAACTTAGTCAGAAGTCGCGGGCAAAATAAGGTTATTCATACATAAGTTACTTACTTATATATTAGGTACTTACTTACTAACAATAATTGACAAAATATTGTGACTGGCAAAAGTTGTTTGGCAGTTCTTCTTCGCATTGAATATAATCTCTTTATTGCACACAATGGTAAGATGAACAGTATATACAGGAAAAGAAACAAGAATGCAGGAGTGCACAAGGGCGGACTTATGACTGCAAGTGGTTTCTTCCAGTCAACATTTGAAATATAACTGGCGGAATTTTCAACGTATCCAAGAGTATTACCTATGGATTAAAATAATACAATAAACAATAGACAATCACGGTGTCAAAATATATTTTTTTAACCTTGACCTTGTAGTTCAGGGAATGTTTCTCATGGCGTAGTTCTTCAAAATGTTTCTTTTGTGAATTCTCAGTCGTCAGCGTGTATGTGTCCACTGCTGGATATATCCCTCTCCAATTTTTCTCCAGTCCTCTCAGCCTTCAGCGGTACGGAACCACTGCTTTCTGCCGAATTACTTGATGTCGTCCCACCCGCTGGGCAACTTTCAACCTTTGGACAACAGCGACCGTCAGAGTCCACGTTTCCCGGCCGTACGTTATAACCGGGAGGGCGCACTGATCATGTATACAGGTGTTTTGCGAAGGTCAGACCTCAGGGCGAATTTTAACTTTCCGAAGGCAGTCCATCCCAGTTCAATTCATCTCTCGACCTCCTTTCTCCTTTCTCCTTTTGTCACTTGTGATAAATGTTTCATTTAAAAAAAAAAAAAATTATGGAAACTGACACTGTTGGCTACATCACCTACAACATGATGTCAGCCCATAACACCGGGTGAACTTGGTGCCACGTCAGTGCTTCCCTTCGGTCGTGCCGGCTACACTGAACTGGACGGAAAACACAAACTATTTACATAGCCGTTTCGATGGACCTTTCATTCAGTGCGGTGGTACCAACCCGGGCGGGTTAAACCCTACCACCTAGTAATATAAGAAGGGAGTCATATCCCTTAGTCGCCTTTTAAGACATACACGGGGAGAGATGCAGTGGGGCTATTCTTTTTAAGTACCGGCCCCACACGGTACCTTCTCCTTTCTCCTTTTGTGACTCGTGACGTGCCATAAACGTTTCATATCTCCTTATAAGTCTACTTACATTATCTTGACATTTCCCCCTGTTCCGAACTTCATGCATCGACCCTGAACGCGGGATCAGTGTCAGTGGGATGGATAACCCTCAGCCCTCATGGCGGCGCGTAGCGTGAGTGGCGCGCGGCGGTGGGCGGTGGACTCTATTTGCGTTTATCCTCTCGTGTACGTTACATAAGCACCATGTGATAAATACATTCAAATCACAGCGTGAATAATAATGTAATTAGGGGGTTGCCATGGATTTATTGTGGTAACACATCTTGAGCTGGGGAAACATTTCGTTATAAAAACTGTTGAGGATATTCAAATATTCAGGCAGTTGTTTCGACTATGGCTGAGGTAATTTGGAGCCATATTACAGCCATTACTAAAGAAGGCCAAGTTACATAGCATCAGTGCATCTCTCCCCGTGTATGTCTTAAAAGTCAACTAAGGAATAAGGACAAGATGCCGTGCTAAAGGGCGACAGTGTAGCCACCTGTTACCTTGGAACGGTCCTTCCATCGAGTCATCCAGCAGGTGGGGCCTTCGCGCAATGCTTCTTGATAGCTATCTTGTCCGAATACTTTGCGAAACGTCGTGGGCGGTGTTGTGCTCTAATCTAACAGAGTCTGCCGACCGATTGTCGGCATACAGCGTGTGGTATGCATGTATACAGGATGTTTCAGGATAGGCTTGAGAAACTTCAGGAATAGAAAGTACTCATTATTAGAAGAAATAAATCCCTATCACTCAAATTGAGATTCCGTATTTTTTTTTCCACACAAAAATTTAAAATTGTAATAAAAACTCGATGGACAGTGAGATTTGGCAACAGTGCTGCTAGGTCTAGGGAGTGCAATGACCTAGTCCAGTCCCCTTTTTCTTTTCATGTCATTCAAAATTAAGTGTTTGGAATTTACCTACATGTAGTTCAATTCTACTAGTTAAGCATGAAAGTTAGTAATTTTATTCTTATTTAATAAAGGCAAATCCAAATCTCGATGAAACGATTTTCATCAAAAAGTACTATAAAATGAGCAAATCTGGGAAAAAGTTGCAGAGCTTTTCGTCTTCAAATATGGACCCCTTTCGAACCCTGAAGTTACGAAACCGTATCCTGAAACAACCTGTATATTTACAAAATGCCCACAATATTCCGAATGCAGACATCTGAAAGGCACAACAACAAAAGCAGTGAAGCGAACTCTGATCGTATCCATCGATTCGCCGCGTTAAAACTTGGGCACGGTCAATATAATCACGGTCCATCCCATCAGCCGGTCCGACCTGTCTGACCTTTATAAAATTTTCCACCACCATCGACGACGAGGGCGGAAAAGGCCCGCGGCGGCGCTGCCTTCGGGCTATTTTTAGAGCAGTTGTTTATCGCTCGCTCTATTCTGGTGAGGGCGATGGGGCTGGTGGGCACCAATTTGTGGAATGAGCGACGTCGTTTGCCAAATGAAAGCAGACGACGACGTCACTGGGGCGCCGCACTCTGGTTCGAAAACGACAAATAGCGGACTTTCAATTTTTTTCCAAATTTTTCTCGAATCTTGATGTTTTTTTTTCAGGATCGTATTTATCGACTAATTATAATACACTTTTATTCTTGCACGTTTTTCGCTAATGTCGATATTTCCGGAGAAAAAAAATACAATATTTTTTTTTGTATGGGACTAAATATGTTTTCATAAATTTATCAAAACGATTGCACTTGTTAGAGCTAATGTATATATATCCTTAAGCTATGAGTGAATCCGAACGTGATTGTGAAAAGACCCCGTCCCACTTCGTCCCCCCATCCATACTCAAGGTTAGATTTTAACTTTTGTGTTACACTAATTGAAGAGAGGTAAGTATTTCTTAGCTAATAAATTATTGGTTATATATATATCAATATATAATGACAGTTTACACTAACTTTTGTCCGCGGCTTTGCTCGCGTTAGTGTCGGACTTTAATGTTTCGCATAAAAAATAATTATATTAGTATGGGAGCCCTACTTTAACGGATGCAGAGCCGAATAATTGGTAGCTTAACCATCGCGTTGAGATGTCCTACAAATGTGTGTGCTTCAGAGATCTTACAAGCATGTAGTACGTAAGTAAGTGTAGAGAGCTAAGGTTTCAGAGCAAACTGGCCATATTGCGACATCGTCGCTAACGGTTGCAGCGCGGAACGGCAACATGGCACCATGTTGCCGTTCCGCGCTGCAACCGTTACCATTACACATTCCTATGCAACTGCGTGGCTATCGAGTTCGCTTAAGATAAAATATAATATGTCAAAAACTAATATTCTGGAAGAATAACTAGACATAAAGAGGTCGAGATTTGATACAACGCTTGCCATGTTTACACAAAATCGACAATACTATACAAGACAAGACACCATAAGAGAGCGAACGCACACACAAGCAAAGAGCACGCGCGAAAATCGCGATGGTGGACGTAAAAGCGTACGTTCGTAAGTGAGAGCACAGAAAGCACTACGGATAGATCCTTAGCGTGGAATTGTCTGCGATAGACTGAATTGTCCAGCACTTCATAGTATTGCACTGTGTATGCGTCAGTTCATGCTATGTTGCCGTTTTGGGCTGCATCCGTCAGCCAATGGCTGACAGCTATACGGTCGCATCGTTGCCAATTCGCTCTAAAACCTGTTTAACTCTTAATCGTATTGTTCGTTAATTAGTGTCGCGCGAGCGAGAGAGACTGGTCGCGGTCAAGTCTTCGCTAGCTAACACGCTCTGAAACCTGTTTTCAGTTCACTTGTATTATTGTTATTCGCGAAATCTCGTGGTAACGTTGTTGTCTCTTTGCTTCGAAACTTGTTTATTGTTCGATCGTATTACTGCACTTTGCTAAACATGGTAGTCGATGTTGTGTTGTAAATTTACCTACGAACAGAGAATGAACGAAGAACAAGGAATGTCAGTCAAACATAAATTCGAGAAAATCTAATTTTAAAGTTTAAGATTGAGTGATGCAACCATTTTAAGACTAAGAGCAATAGTCTGTTCTGAAAATTGGTTTTAAATGTATCTGTGGTTCATTTAAAAGTATAAAAAAAAATTTTTTAAACAAATTTGTATAAAAAATGGCACAGAAAGGAAAAGTGGCATTTTAAAAATTTACAAAAACGAGGGATGTCAGTGACATTCCTTGTTTATGTTATGTTAATTGTAAGATCAGTAAATTTAGGCTTTGACAAGGGTACAAGACCTGAAAAATTAAAATAATTAATGAATAATGTAGTTGGAATATCAGCAAGATTTTTTTTTATTGAAACTGACACACAACATCCGTGATGTCAGCCCATAACACCGGGTGAACTAAGTGCCATGGCAGTGCTGCCCTTTGTTTATGACGATACACTGAACTGGACGGAAAACACGAACTAGTTACATAGTTGTTTCGACCAACGTTTCATTCAGTGCGGTGGTACCAACCCGGGCGAGTTAAACCCTACCACCTAGTCCTAGAAAGGTAAGAAGGGAAATTATACATCTTTAAAAGAAATAACACCAATTAACTGCAAAACTCAAAACTAACCTTAAAATGACATAAAATGTTCGCCAACTGGTGTCAACTGACTGATGTTTGACAGCACAAACAGCGCGACCTAGGTCGCAATGTGCTGACATCTCTTGTTCTTGTGAATTACGCGCGGACATTCCCGATTATTCCCGCGTACGCCTAAATTTCAACTGGATTTTTAGCTATGACAGGGCTTGTTTTTGCCGAACCTAAATATTACATCAAATAGCCCACCCATTTCTCTACAAGATGGCGTTATTAGTTCAGTTTCGGAAAAAATATGACATTCCTGGTTTTTCCCCCGTGCTCTTCAGTAAGTACTACACCGATGCTTACCTAGATTTGCAGGATACATCGTATTTGGTGTGTATGTCACTGTATAACAACAGTAGATTCATTAATTTCCATATGTTAGTACTCAATGAGTAAATGTTTATTAACAACACTCGATAGGTACGCAATTGTATAGCAATATCTAATGTTTGTCGCCATGTTGCCGTTCCGCACTGCACCCGTTAGCCACGATGTCGTATTGTCGGATAGCGCTCTTGCGTGGAGTACGTTGCCAGTTCGCTCTGAAACCTTAGCTCGCTACACTTATGTATTTAACACAAGCTTGCACTATTACTGAAACAGTTTAAAAAATTGCAACATGTTCCACCGATCAAATATATTTGACAGGTGACGGTGGGTCATTATAACGAGTTTTATTAAATTACTTCACTACTAATAATAAAAATCTAAGTAATGCAGGTTACGTTGTTCCTCCATAACTTTTAGAATGGTTAATAAACTTGAATACAATGTTGTACACATATGTAGGACACAACACGATGGTTAGGCTACCAATTACCTTCCTCCGCTTCCGTTAAAATAGGGCTCCCATACAAATTTAATGTTTTTTTATGCGAAACATTGAAGTCCGACACTAACGCGAGCAAAGCCGCGGACAAAAGTTAGTGTAAACTGTAATTATATATGTATATATATATAACCAATAATTTATTAGCTAAGAAATACTTACCTCTTTTCAATTAGTGTAACACAAAAGTTAAAACCTAACCTTGAGTATGGATGGGGGGACGAAGTGGGACGGGGTCTTTTCACAATCACGTTCGGATTCACTCATAGCTTAAGGATATATATACCTTAGCTCTAACAAGTGCAATCGTTTTGATACATTTATGAAAACATATTTTGTCCCATACAAAAAAAAATATTGTATTTTTTTTCTCCGGAAATATCGACTTTAGCGAAAAACGTGCAAGAATAAAAGTGTATTATAATTAGTCCATAAATACGATTCCGCAAAAACAACATCAAGATTCGAAAAAAAAAATGAAAGTCCACTATTTGTCGTTTTCGAACCAGAGTGCGCCGGCGAAGCCGTGCGGACGACGTCATAGCTGTGACCTCAGGAGTAGGGTTGCCATTTGGAAATGTGAAAAGTCCCGCCAAAAAGCCGGACACTTAATAAAAAAGACCGGATATTTTAGATAGATAGAAAATGCTTTATTGCTCCAGTAAACATTAAACAGTAACAAGTACATTAGAAAATTTACATGAGGTGCAAAGGCGGACTTATTATCCCTTGCAGATATTTCTTACAGTCAACCTTTATTTCAACCTATAGTTATTTTAGTCACAAAATGAAATAATAATCCCGACTCTGGTGAGGGCGATGGGGCTGGTGGGCACCAATTTGTGGAATGAGCGACGTCGTTTGCCAAATGAAAGCAGACGACGACGTCACTGGGGCGCCGGCGAAGCCGTGCGGACGAGACGTCATAGCTGTGACCTCAGGAGTAGGGTTGCCATTTGGATATGTGAAAAGTTTCGCCAAAAAGCGGGACATTTAATAAAACAGTCCGGACATTTTAGTCACAAAATGAAATAATGAACCCCGCGAAGTTGATTATTTAAGTCGAGATGAGACTAGTCAGTCAGTTAGCGTGTAAGCGTCCACTGCTGGACATACGCCTCTCCAATTTTCCTCCAGTCCTCCCGGCCGCCTATATCGAAATGCTACTTCAATGCGTCCCCGCGGGCTGGGACGAACTGAGTTAGGTTAGGTTACGTTAGGGACGTATGAACTATGAACTACTATGACGAAGTGAAAAGAAAAAAAAATATATACTTACACTATGTTAATTTTGATAACTAATCACTGAATAAATGATTTTGATTTGATTTGATTTGATTTTGTATTGAAGTAGCATTTCGGTATACGCCTCTCGGCCTTCAGCGGTACGGAACCACTGCTTTCCGCCGACGCACTTGATGTCGTCGTCCCACCTGGCGTGTGGTCTTCCCACACTCCGTTTTCCTGTCCACGGCCGCCAGTGTAGGACACGGTTACTCCAGCGGTCGTCGTCTCTTCGGCTGACGTGTCCAGCCCACTGTCACTTGAGCTTAGCCACCCCACCCCGTATCCAATATCGACTACTTTGGTGCGTCGGCGGATTTCCTCGTTACGCACCATATCACGCAGCGATATTCCCAGCATGGCTCGCTCCATTGCTCGTTGCTCCATTGTTAGATGAGACTAACTATAGTTGAATTACTTACTAGGTGGTAGGGTTTAACCCGCCCGGGTTGATACCACCGCACCGCACTGAATGAAACGTCGGTCGAAACGGCTATGTAAATAGTTTGTGTTTTCCGTCCAGTTCAGTGTAGCTGGCACGACCAAAGTGGGAAGCACTGACAAGGCACCTAGCTCACCCGGTGTTATGGGCTAACATCACGGATGTTGTAGGTGATGTAGCCAACCGCGTCCGTTTCCATAAAAAAACTTGTATGTATAGTTTAATAAAGAGTGAAGAAGGATTTAATACTTACGTTTTATTTTTAAGTAATTTAAGTAATACGAAAATTAAACATTTATTTAAAATGTTTCCATCTAAGTCAAACATCCGGACAAATTAAAAAGCCGATCAAAGTCCGGACGAAAGACCGAAAGTCCGTACATGTCCGGACACCGAATTTGTCCGGTTGACGTTTGGTAACCCCACTCAGGAGGCAATCGTTGTGGCATTTGATGGAGCTTTTTATTATGTTCGTGAATTTGCTTTCGGACCGCGCAAATTTACTTTTGTTGTGACGTATTATTCTGCCGGTTCGTTTATGTTATTAGGTTTTTTATGGAGACTGACACGGTTGGCTACATAACAATCCGTGATGTCAGCCCACAACCTCTTTGTGAACTAAGTGTCATTTCAGTACTGCCCTTTGTTCTTGCCGGATACACTGAACTGAACTGAAAACACGTATTGCAAATGCCATGCCGGCCTGGCGAGTGCCTATTCACGTCCCTCTTGAAGGACCCGATACTGTACTTGAGGGGAAATATATGCAGGGAGAGCATTCCAGAGTTTACCGGTTCTGGAGAGGAAATACCTGCAGAACCATACGATGAATATGTGTAGAAACGTAACGTTTGATTGCATGTGACGCGATCTGTTCCAAATCTTGGATTAATCAAGTGTAGAAGACTAAAGCCTCTTCAAATTTACTTTGATACTTGTTTATTAAAACACTAATTACCCAGTTCAAAAACCACATTGAACATCAAAGCAAAATTCTGCTGCATTCTGAAGGCTGCCTCAACTGCTGCAATGAATCTTCGCTTTCAATCTCATCCACTGCCATAATTAAGGACACACTTACAAGGAGACACTTGTGATGAACGCGCGAAATTCATCAAAGCACATTTTCTAGAGGCTCTCCGCGAAGGCGAACGCGAGAAATAGTGAAATACCGACGAGCATGCATCCAGCAGACGAGTGTGCCTACCCCACAAAGGCAACGAGGAAGAAATGAAACCCGAAAGAAAGGCCCGACTTTCACACGGGGCGTCGAGAAAAGTTTTCATGAAAGAAAAACCTCGCTAGCTCTGTTTGAATTTTCAGCTCGAATCTGAATTTTAAAAGCTCGTGGGAAGCTTGGATCTGGCTGCGGTCGGCGATGGATTAATCTGGCTGGCGTTTATTGGGCTGGAATCGATTTATAGAAATTGGCGTTGGCGTGGATTAATAGATAAAGTATTCCGTATGTGCAACATATTCGTTCTTATTTTTATTTAATGAATTCTTAGGGGTTTAGTCCAATTAAAAGTCAAGCAACACAACCTTCGCAAGAAACCTTCTTGACTTCATTGACAAATTCGTATTGGATGAAACCTACAATGCCGAGTATTGAGAATAATTTCTCATTCATCTGATATCAATATATCAATATCAATATATTATATATATTATATTACTAATAATAAATCTCTAATGCATGGTCATGGAGTAAGTTACTTTGTTTTATGAGATACTGACTTTGTAGACTCTATGTATTATACTAAAACTAAATTGATGATTTTTAGAAATCTTTTCTGTATGTATGTATGTTCCTCCATCACTCTTAAACAGATCATCGGGATTTGATGAAACTTAGTACAAGCACATTTACCAATACGGGACACAGGATAGGCTAAATAAAATGCAGTTCTGGTTACGCTAAGATGTGGCTCTCGTGCAAACCGAATTGTTCCGCGCATCGAAATAAAGGTACGATGGCGGGCTTACTCACTTCTCGCGAGCGAAGCCGCGGACCAAAGCTAGTATAGAATAAAACCTTCCCGAGATATGCCAGATTTCATCTGCAATATCTGTGGATAACTTAGTTGAACCATTTCGAGCTTATCCCTTAGTTTTTTTTTTCTTTATGGATTTGGATAGATTATTATTTATGTTAAGCGAAGTGTACTCGCTTTATATTTCTTCATTAGATAAAATAAAGAGAACAATTACATCCCGTCCCTACCAGGATTCGAACCTGGAACTCTGAAACGAGCCGCTAACGCGTTACCAATTTTGCCACCGAACTGCTCGAGCAACCGAGCTGTCCGAGATCTGTACGACAGCGTTTCGAGAGTGTTCGTTATCACCACTTCTTCCATTGTCGCTTCAATCATGAGAATATGTCAATTGGAGGTTAAAGGCGACGAAGATATTGCCATATTCATCCCGAAATTAAATCACTACTATATTTACAAAAAGCGCTAAAAGCAGCGATTTAAAATCGGAACATCTCGTTGCCGCTTTTAGTGGTGTTTTTACTATGTCGGCGGATTTCGGAATGCAGAGATAGATATTCAAAAGATGGTGGAAGATTGTTTATTGTATCATTTCATTCTACGCTTGGACACGTCGAAAATTCCGCCAGTTCTAATTCAATGCGAAGAACAAAGAGTTTGTATTACGGCGCAGCGACGTAATACAAACTCTTTGACGAAGAAGAACTGACAAACAAACTTCGCAAGTCACAATGTTTTGTTAGTACCTTATAAGTATTCAAGAATATTGCGATAGGCGGGATAGAACATATTCGTACGTATGGATGGCTCCATCATCTCTACGCTCACAGGAAATCAGCTTTAAAGTATATTATGACATTAAACTCGAGAAGTTAAACATAAACATAGGGTTGTCCAATGACGTAGCAAACAAAAATAACACTGCACTTAGCAAATCTCTTAATTACCAGTTTTCATAATTTTATCAGACTTTTTGTGGATGGGAATGTTTTAATCTTATTTGTATAATCTATCTTGCGTAATGAAATGTTTGCAAATAATGTAAATTTACATCTGAGATTTTAACAGACAATATTGAAACAGCTGATGACGATACTGCGTACAAATTACGTTATGATATGAATTATTTTATGGGCGTCAATAAAGCAGATTATATTTTAAGTTTATGATTTATATATAATCCTATAATACGGTCGTTTAATGAAAACTTTACTGTGTGATATTATGTTTTTAAAGAGTCTATTATAGAGGTATTAAATTATTTAGTAACATATTTAAAAAACCACATACTTACATACAAATATGTCTTATTAATACTCATAAAACAAACACTTTATTGCTCCAAAAATAATTAACAGAAACAAGTACGATGTAACAATTTGCATAAGGCGCAAAGGTGTAGACTCACAGAGATTTCTTCCCGTCAGTAAACTAATATCTCCGTCCACTCTCGATAAAATACTCAAAGGATGGTCTCGGATAATCCTCTCCATTTTCCAACCATTGAGAAAGAACGCCTAGTCAATAGCGCCAACCGCCTCCCCAAGGAATCGTGCCGAGGGCGTTCAAGGATACCCTTTGTGGTGACGACGCGGAGCTACTTTCAATAGTCGAAGTGTAAAAATCTGCTTTCAAAGAACGCCTCCAGGAGAGCTTGCTTTTAGGTGTTCGTGTAGTTAATTTAGTTTTATCAATATGCAATATGAAAGAGAACATTGTCTTTTTGGGTCACAAAAATTTAGGGTCACATTTCATTCGATGCATTGGTATCATGCTAATATCACAAAGTAAAATAGTAGTAGTGATACATTTTGTCATCTATATTCTATCTTGCTCACTTCCTTCCCACTTCCGAAAGGTTGACTGGAAGAAATAACTTGCAGTGATAAGTCCGCCTTTGCGCACTTCTGTATTGGTTTGTTCTACTCGTGTACTGTTCTTCTTTCCATTGTGTGCAATAAAGATTTCTATTCTATTCTATTCTTCCTCTAAGTTTTTTTATATGTTGAAAGCACGACATGTGGCGCCAAGCCACCCGTAAGGTGTCGAACGACGCTCATGTACATTCGGTCTTATGCTGGGGTTGCGAATGCCATGCTGGCCTGACAAGTGCCTATTCACGTTCCTTTTGAAGGACCCGAGACTGTACTTGGGGGAAATATATGGGCAGTTAGATCGTTCCAAAGTTTACGTTTCTCTCTATAGGCAATTTCTTTAAAATTTCTAAAGTATACTTTTTTCTTGCTTTTGAGAAAGTACCAAATTATAGTACTGCTAGCATGCAGGTCTTATTTTCTCATAAAGATTATAAATCACGAACCAGACACCTCCTATTTGTATGAGGAATCCCCTAAAATCTGCAGCACAATTAATTTCAAGAAGAGAAAAATACCCTCCAGTAGACTGATTTATTGTCCTTGCCTTTGACTCCAGGTTTTGTCTGCGCCCTTGAATACAATACGTCCTTGACAGGGTCGTTCACGCACAGATCGATGCTAAGATGAGAACAAGCCTTGAGCACAATTCACTGGCATCAACATCGAGAATCGAGTATGAGTAAAATGAAGCGGTTTAAACATACGCTGACTTGATTGCAGTTGGGGTAGTGCGCGCGTGCGATACGGTGCGCTGTAGTGAGTGCCCAGTGACACCGGACTAACCGGCGCTCGAACTTGACGGATCATTATCTTGTTTCCAAGATACTTTGCGCTGCCATGGCGATAAAGAGTTGGTTCTTATGGATTCACACATACATACATAAACGTCACAGTCACATATACATACACAACGGATTTTCAGTCTCCACGTGTCACGATCCGATGTGTGTAGACACATCTGCCGCTCTTCCACTATCATAATCTTCATACATGCTCGTCGGTTACGGATATTACGTAATTGACCCTTTTTGAAGACATGTCCGATCTGGTTTAGGTGCGTATAGGGCGACCGGTTTCTTAGCACGGAAAAGTGTAAAAACATGCAATTTCTGCTTCCTGTAATATTTTGAAGTTTGAGTCGTTTTCCAGCGAATCCCTTCAAAACCTAACCTAAGAATTGGATATTTCTGTAAATAGGAGGTTTTTGAGTAAATAAATAAATAAATAAATAAAAGGAAATAGAAATGTTCTATTAGATCTTGCATAACATTGTCAAACAATGTTAGGAAGGGAGTAGAAGTACTTAGCATGTTTTCGCACTTTTCCGTGCTCTGAGTCGATAGGTGAGCCATTTTAACATCGAGAAGTGGCGCTATTTCTGGAAACGTAATGTTTAATTTTACCCGAAATAGCGCACTCTATTCCCTATTTTCCTGATAGTGGATTTACCTCGTATATACTTTGGAGATCAAATATCACATAATGTGGGATGGAATATTACTTTGATGGAATAGACGAACACATCCAGATATATAAACAAGCGCCATTGTAACTTTACCTCTGTGAAATCTGTCTAAAAGCGTCGTCGCAGATTATTCCTTATCCGCAAATAAATGTGGCGCCTGGCATAGTCAAAAGTTGGAAAGGAGGGAAGGTTTTCCAACAAAGGAAAGGCAGTTTAGAGGATGAAAGACACGAATTGAAGGAATGCTTCGTCAATGATTGGGACTATGAGAGTCGTCGCAATGGAGGAATAAATTATTTTTAATTAGTTTTATCTCTCAATGTCTTTCCTGCATTTGTTCTAAGTTTAGTCGAAGTAAAGTAAAATAGAATTCTCAACCTAAGAAAATTTACAATTTTTTTACGAATATATATGGAATATTTGGTAGTGGATTTAGTTTTTTACTTCCATTGTCTTCGAGGAATAAAAAAGGCGCAATCCAAATTCTAACACACTGAATTGATAATAGCCGCATACAGAACTGACGTATGCAGCGTAATTATTAGTAGCACCTTTTTAGTTATTTGATACCTTTACCTCGATTCTGTTTATTTTTTTCTCAGTCGACAATTTTTTTTAACAAATTTGTGTTAACATGCTCTGCGGCCTCCATAAAAAAGTATGTGTAGACACTTCATGGTTTACTTCAAAATTCCCAAAGTGTATCAAAATAGCTTTGGCAACCCTGGACGGTATTAAAGTTGTTTTAATTGCGGTTGCTTTATTAGTGTAATTGAGAATATGGTGAGCATAATTGCTGCAGTGAGTTGTCGTCGTGTCGCCTGCGGTCAGCGAAAGTTGACCTGCCTCTTGGTCCTTTACTTTCATTTCATCTGTCACATTAGTTTAATTAATTTTATCTTGAACATTTCAATCTCCTCACAGTACCATCAGAATCTCATGCATGTAAATTATATTTTTGCCGACTTCCGAATATACTCGTATCATCCAGTATCAATCGTGACATGAATATAGTGAATAACTCAAATGCTGTTGCTGATTTCCCTTATCCCTATTGTATTAAATTTAATATTCTTATATAAATACTTTACTTCTTTGAAATCAGTCTAAATGCGTCGGCGCAGATTATTTCATGTCGGCAAATAAATATGTGCGCCTTGTATAGTCAAAAGTTAATAAGTTTTCGAACAAACGAAAGGCAGTTTAAAGGATAAAATACGGTAGTACTTACTCTAAATATTTGAAGTAATTCGGTGAAATGTCGTGCTTTCAATAAAAAAAAAATTAATAATAGCCCACTAAACCAAATAAGTTACCATGGAACGGACACCAAGTTCTCTTTCGGTACTGACATATAACGGGAGTTTTTTTTTATGGAAACTGACACAGTTGGCTACATCACCTACAACATCCGTGATGTCAGCCCATAACACCGGGTGAACTTGGTGCCACGTCAGTGCTTCCCTTCGGCCGTGCCGGCGGTATTTTTGAATTTAAAATAATTCCCTCCATTTTGATTTATTTATTTTGCTCTTTCAACGGTACGGAGTAATGAACATGAAAACAATGGTGGGCCCCAAAAGTGTCAATTCTCTTGCAAGTATTCCAAGTAAGCCAGTCTTAGCCAATGAGCAAATACCTCATGCATGTTTACTTACTGCGAATCGTCGTCCTCAGCACAAACCTGACTCGCAGTGTCGCTTCGAATGACGAGGACAAAGACATCGGTTGAGTTTGCTGCAAACATTTCTGAGAATGCGAACAGTTGCCGGGAAGTGAACGTGGGAAATCTGAATGTGAATCTTGCAGCTTGTTGACAAGAGTGGTAAAAGTTACCCTCTGTTGCAAGAGGAAATGGGTTTGATAACAATCAGTGTCCACTGATTTCATTCTGAGTTGATATGTGCATTTCCACGATTTCCGTCAGAAACGCGAGTTCCTTAGTTCGTATTATAGACCAAACTGAATGAAGTGCTCTGGAAAATATTATTTAAATTTTCATCGGTACCATAGTTCAGGGTGTATATGTATATGGTGTGGTTGACATTGTGAACTAGAAGTCGGTGTTGGTAACAAAATTCTTGTAGTGGAGAGGTAATGTTGCATCCAATACGAAGAAAACGTCGTGGCGTAATTAGTAAATAGTAATAAAAGTAAGCATAATGAAGGACGGGACCATTGACATCTGCCGCGCCTGCCACCAACCTGGCGAGTCCCTCAGACATGTGATTTCCGGTTGTTCGCAGCTTGCCAACACCGAGTATTTGCATAGACACAACCTAGTAGCCAGGATTATCCACCAGCAACTTGCCTTAAAGTTCAACCTTGTAGGTACCGAAGTGCCTTACTATAAGTACAATCCGCCGCCAGTTCTCGAGAACGGTCATGTCACACTCTACTGGGACCGGTCCATTATCACAAACAGGACTATTCTCGCGAACAGACCTGATATTGTGATAGTGGAGCGGGAGGCAAGGCGCGCAACGCTCGTCGATATCGCCGTGCCGCATGATGTCAGTAAGGAAGCAGAGAAGATGTTAAAGTATCTGGATCTGCAGCACGAGGTTACCAAAATGTGGCCCGTCGACTCGACGATCGTTGTGCCCATAGTCGTGGCCCGTCGACTCGACGATCGTTGTGCCCATAGTCGTTTCGGCGCATGGGCTGATAGCGAAGAGCCTCGACGACCACCTTGAGAGGCTCTCGCTGAGTGTTTAGGTCAAGGGCCAGATCCAGAAGGCAGCCCTGCTCGACACTGCACGCATCGTCCGGAGGTTCCTCTCTTTGGACCCGACCATCGGTAGCCTGGGTTCGCCCCGCCGCCGGTGGTGGAAACTCCATTTATCTATATCTATATCTATACATATAATAAAATCGTTAAATTAATAATCTCTCTTTGTCTGTACGCGCATCACGCAAAAACCACTGAACGGAATTTGACGAAATTTTGTATAGTGACAGTGTATATCCCGGATTAACATAATAAACAAAAAAATATAATAAAAATTAAAATTATTATAAAATTTAAATGACAAGTTGACAACGGAGAACTGTCATCTCGACGTGAGCTGGCCGGTGACAAAATGTTTGATAAATAAAAATAAAAAAAATTGAAGTCGAATGTCGCTGTCATTGGTGCAATTTATATTTCTGTTGCCCGCGGCTTCGCTAGCGTGAAATTCGTATTTAAAAAAAAGTAAGTAACTAAAGGCGGAGCCGAAGGCGGATCTGCGCTCACGTAAACGATATTCTTTCTCGATGAAAGTAACTAAGGGCGAGGCGGAAGTCGCAGCTGAGTTCAGGAAGAAAAAAAAACCATTCTTGAATGAAGTAAGTAACTATGGGCAGGCCGCAGGCCGAGCTGCGTTCAGGAAGAAGCTAAACCATCTTGAGGAAAGTAAGTAACTAAGGCGAGGCCGAAGGCCGAGCTACGTTCTGATAAATAATAAACCATTTCGGAGAAAGCGAGTAACTAGGGCGAGGCCGAAGGCCGAGCTGCGTTCAGGAAGAAGCTGAACCATCTTGAAGAAAGTAAGTAACTAAGGCGAGGCCGAAGGCCGAGCTGCGTTCTGGATGAAGCTAAACCATCTCGAATAAAGTAGGTAACTAAGCGATTCCACGCTTCTGACGGCAAACATACCGTGCATCCTAAAACCTTGCGGTTATTCCCGGCTGGATGGCAAGAGGCCCGATGGTATCACCTCCATGGCCTCGCCCTTAGTTACTTACTTTCTTCGAGAAGGTTTATCGTCTTCCTGAACGCAGCTCGGCCTTCGGCCTCGCCCTTAGTTACTTACTTTCTTCGTGAAGGTTTATTGTCTTCCAGGATGCAGCTGGGCCTTCGGCCTCGCCGTTAGTTGCTTACTTTATTTGAGAAGATTTATCGTTTACCTGAACGCAGCTCGGCCTTCGGCCTCGCCCTTAGTTACTTAGATTCTTCTTTGAAATACGAATTTCACGCGAGCGAAGCCGCGGGCAACAGCTAGTTTTATAATAATTTTATATATAATTTTTGTATATTTTAGGTATAGTTTATTATATGTAAAATTATTGTAAATATATGTGTTAATAAAGGAATAAAGTAATTACCAGCTTATACAATATTTTAGTTTATTACTAAACTAGCTGAGCCCGCGGCTCCGCTCGCGTGAAATTCGTATTCCAAAGAAGAATGTAAGTAACTAAGGGCGAGGCGGAAGGCCGAGCTGCGTTCAGGTAATCGAAAAACCTTCTTAAAGAAAGTAACTAACTAAGGGCGAGGCCGAAGGCCGAGCTGCTTTCAGGTAAACGATAAACCTTTCTCAAATAAAGGAAGTAAGTAAGGGCGAGGCCGAAGGCCGAGCTGCGTTCAGGAAGACGATAAACCTTCTGGAAGAGAGGAAGGAACTAAGTGCGAGGCCGAAGGCCGAGCTGCGTTCAGGTAAACCAAAAACCCTCTTCCGCCTTCGGGCCTCGCCCTTAAAGACTTCCTTTCTTCGATAGAATATAATATCGTTTACTCAATCTATTTATTTCATAAAAATAAAAAAGTAATATTAAGAACTAAAGAATTAAACCTATCTAACAAACATTAAAATAACTATCAAAACGGGCATTTTCAAATGTTCTCAGAGCACTTGCGGCATTACCCCGCTGGATGGCAAGGCTTACCCTTTGAATGAAGTACATAAGCCCTTGATGGCAGGACACCAGTTGCGTCAACCAGCTCGAGCCTCTTTTGGCTTCACTGCTCCACGGACCGAGGGTTTCAACCGCAAACGCAACAAATTCGAAATCTTGAATTATATTTCTATATTTGCTGCGTTTGAGGCTCTCCGCCCCAGCCTCGGCCGCGCCAGCCGCTCTTGAAGATGTCCTAACGTGACTTATGGAGCCAATGTGAAAACAAAAGTGGCGTCCCACATCAAAGAACTACCCTTAGTCCATGGCACTAAGGTGATAGCATCGGGCCTCTTGCCATCCAGCCGGGAATAACCGCGAGGTTCTAGGATGCACGGTATATTTGCCGTTAGAAGCGTGGACTTTATAATAAAATTTAAATTAAATTAACTCAATCTTAATATTAATTAACTTTATTCGAGATGGTTTAGCTTCTTCCTGAACGCAGCTCGGCCTTCGGCCTCGCCCTTAGTTACTTGCTTTCTTCGAGATGGTTTATCATTTGTCAGAACGTAGCTCGGCCTTCGGCCTCGCCTTAGTTACTTACTTTCTTCAAGATGGTTTAGCTTCTTCCTGAACGCAGCTCGGCCTTCGGCCTCGCCCTTAGTTACTTGCTTTCTTCGAGATGGTTTTTCAATTATCCGAACGTAGCTCGGCCTTCGGCCTCACCTTAGTTACTTACTTTCTTCAAGATGGTTTAGCTTCTTCCTGAACGCAGCTCGGCCTGCGGCCTCGCCCATAGTTACTTACTTTCTTCGAGAAGGTTTATGGTCTTCCAGAATAGAGCTCGGCCTTCGGCCTCGCCCTTAGTTACTTACTTTCTTCAAGAATGTTTTTCTTCTTCCTGAACTCAGCTCCGCCTTCCGCCTCGCCCTTCGTTACTTTCATCGAGAAAGAATATCGTTTACGTGAGCGCATATCCGCCTTCGGGCCCGCCTTTAGTTACTTACTTTCTTTTTTTAAAATACGAATTTCACGCGAGCGAAGCCGCGGGCAACAGATATATAAATTTTATTGCACCAATGACAGCGACATAACTTCGACTTTCAATTATTATTTTTATTTATCAAACAATTTGTCACCGGCCAGCTCACGTCGCGTCGAGATGACAGTTCTCCGTTGTCAACATGACATTTAAAATTGTTTTTTACCTTTACTTTGGATTACGTGATTTTTATGGGGATATATACATCCGGGATATACACTGTCACTATAAAAAGTTTCGTCAAATTTCGTTCAGTGGTTTTTGCGAGATGCGCGTACAAATAGACATTTTTGCATTTACGATTTTATGATATGTATAGAAAGAATAGATATGTATAGACTATTGTGTTCAAGTTATAAAAAAAAAGAAGAACTGTCATTTTCGTTGTATCTACTTATTTTTAAATTTCGAATGAATATTTTATTCAAATTGTATTTGCTGCCAGTTCTCAAGATATAATGATGTACTTTGGACTACGTGATTTTAAACGCGCAATAATGTTTATAATTGTTAATTTTTTTTTATTTTTTTTTTTTTTTTTTACGTATTATGTTAACCCGGCATATAAACTGCCACTATACAAAGTTTCGTCTAATTCCGTTCAGTGGTTTTTGCGTGATGCGCGTACAGACAAACAAACAAACAAACAAAAATTTTAAAAACTGTTCTAACATGTTCAGTATCTCATTTTAAGCCACCCTGGTTAGTTTTTTTCCGAATACATTCAATGTACAGACTTTCTTACCTCTACGATTTTATTATATGTAATAATAGATGAAAGGCTATTCACTATTGTCAGCCGATCATGATTCGTAAATTCAGACTAAATCACCTCTGTATGCCGTTGAAGCGCCAGAAAGTGTCCCGACTTTTGAAGCTATAGCCATGATCTCATCACTGGTCTACGTGTGGGAACGTTGTCAAACTCTTGCTTCCAGTAGCTTGCTTCGCTTAGTTTCCGTTAGTTTGTTTAATTTGGTTTTTCTTCTGATTTGTTTTCTTTATGTTAGTTTTCTTTTCTTTCTCTACCGATACGGATGGGAGGCTAAAGTGGACTGCCTGAAAACCAGCGCCACATTATCTCAGTTCTAATCTTTTATTTTGCTTTGCTTGTTATATTTATTGTCATTTGTTTGTATCGGTGTATTATGTTTGTAGTGTAGTGACGAACAGGGCCGGACAATATTCAGTATTGCACTATTTGCGACTCATACTGAGATGGTGTTCTTTTTCATCGGGCTTGGGGGAAGGCGGCCCGCAATCGCTTTTCTGTGTTTTTCTCGAACACTGATTCACGGAAATCTTATGATATTTATGTTAATATAAATTTAAAAGAAAATTTCAAATGTTATTTTTCGTGGACACGCCATATAATATTGTCTGCCTAGTGGTGACAATTTGACCATAACGGATTACATCCGTGAGTCATTCTGGAATTTGTGGAGGTTGTACTTGTGTTCTGTGGCTCCAATTCGCAATGGTTCCACACAGCGGCCAACTTGAAGTGGACCGATATTACTAGAGTGTGACGAGGTTCTAAATACCTCACTACTTCTAGAGTTCTGAGCAGATTTAACCTCTACAGAGCCTACAGGAAGCTGTCGCGTCGTAAATTACAAAGTAATGGTTGATGGTTATACGATATATTTCGTGTAAAGTACATGGCTTTATGCCGCTTTACGATTTGTTGGAGATAATATTTATGGTAGAATTTTCCTTTCTTGAGTGACTGTGTAAATTTTATGAACTTTCCATAATGCACTACCTACACGACGTTTTGGCTTTCACTCATTTTTCTTTATCAGTAAAGAATAATGTGTTTCTACACCTTAAACTGAAAAATGGATTTGTCCTGTCTTGCAAACTTAAAATGTAGGTAATTAATGTATATGAATTAATTAATTAAACCGAAATTTAATGTAACTTTTCTTTCTCATTTTTTCTACATTTTTACCAGACTGTTGAAATGTTAAGAAATCCAATGAATGTTAGGTGGGTGGCCAAATGATTAGACTCACCACACTTAGCGCGTCTTGCACCAACACGAGTTTAAAGTTAAGTAGCGAGTTATGGATTTAAACGCGGTTCACACATACAACGGGTGCTAGTTTAACGAGTTGAACTGGTTTATATATTGAACTTGTGTTGGTGCAAGTGGGCCTTAATGTCATAGTTATCAATACAAATTTGCTCTTGGGAAAAAAAATTCCACCTCCTAAACCTTTGAACCTAAACTATTGCAACTAGGTATTTTTTATTACTGATATATTTGCCATAAACCTACATTTACACCTTAATCCAATGAAAGTCGGCTTAACTTGGAGACAAATTTATAAATACCGATTATTTATTTTCATATAATTTAAATAATTTATGTATAGAATTAAAACATTTCGATTTTCTACTTTGTCTCTAAGTTAAGTCGATGTTCATAGGTTGAAAATGGTAACGTAGGTGTATGCCAAATATATCAGTAATAAAAAATACCTAGTTGCAATAGTTTAGGTTCAAAGGTTTAGGAGGTGGAATTTTTTTTCCCAAGAGCAAATTTGTATCGATAACTATGACATTAAGTGTGGTGAGTCTAATAATTTGGCCACCCACTGTAGATAGATAGAAAATTCTTTATTGCTCCAGTAAACAATAAACAGTAACAAATACATCAGAAAATTTACATAAGGTGCAAAGGCGCACAGAGATTTTTTACAGTCAACCTTTGGATGTTTGAGACTCGATAATATAGTGTTAGTAGGTAGTAGCAAAAGAGTTGAGAGTGAGAATTGAAGATAAAATAATAATAAGAATACAACAATACATAATATAAGTACATGCTAGTAAAATATGAACCATACATGTCTTAATACATATAAATTACTAAACAGTATATAGAATATTATATACAAATAAATATACATACATACATACTTACCTACATAATGTTCTCAGTGAAACATTGTAATCTTCAAATTAAAAGCAGTTCCTAAAGAAACAAGAAAGTCCAAACGAACAACCTGGCAAGACCATGATGCCAAGATGAGGTCACGTGACATAATCTTGCGTATACCTACTGTTCCTGGCAACATACTAAAGTCAATGGTTTTATACCATTACGGAGCGCAGTAAGCCCGTGTGACAAACGAAAGGTATTATGTAAATTCAACACGTCTCGATAAACATTATAACATTATGACAGCTACGACCGAAATTTCACGAGCGGGATCATTTATGTAGCTCTTATTTCAATAGTATTAAGGCGGAAACTAAATCTCATCCACGAGTCTTTGTTCAACCAATATGACACACTTAAAAGTGTTGCGCAATGGTAATTAGCGATCTTCCGCTACTTTTGAGAGTCATACTGGTGTACAAGCCTTTAGAAAAGGCAAAGTTACGTAGTATACCCGTAATATGGCGTAATTTAGGGTTAAACTAATAAATCGTTAAATGACGGATACATACAGTGGTAGATTTTGCAATTGCACTGTTTGAACGTTTTCTTCTTCACATATTTTGCAGTAACGTAAAGTAACGTAAAAGATACATCATATCTGTAAAATTTTTTTTGTGCGGTATCCTAAAAATTGTCTTTCATGATTGCGATCCCTAAAGCAGGAAACCCGCCTTATGAGTCGCATATCCTAATTAGTGTTTAGGGAGGGATAGAACAAAATATAGAGTAAGCACGTATGTTAAGTTCATTTCGGCAGTGTTTTTTGAAGCATCCTAACCAAAGCCCCTGTTGTCATGAACGGGTATTTACTCGTGACTTAGTTAAAAGATTCCTAAGGAGTCTCATCCATCAGTGGTGAACTTGTCCGTTACCTTGGAACATTTATCAGCTTGATACACCGTGACTGTAATGTAGTCAACGAGGAGTTGGACCCATACATTAATTCCTCAGTCAATGAAACTTTGATAATATCTTGGAGTAATGTTCGGAATTACTACTGACAAATAATCCAACATTTTTTTTTACGGGAAGTTGGGTATATTCAAAGAAAAGTGAAAATTTAATATAACTCCTATAGACAAATTGCTCCGTCCAAAGTTACTTCGCCATAGGGTAGGTATTATTTATATGAATAGGTACGTAAATAAATCCAACATTTTTTGTATATGGCAATAGTGAATTAAAAACAAAATGTGTTTTTTTACTATATTTTTCTCGGCAAAATTGCTCAGTCGGTTCTTTAATCGGAATATACCTTAGTATTATTATGTACATCAATAAGCATAAGAATCCAACAACTTTTTTATATGCATCATTTTTTTTCAAGGTGACGACCGAAACTCTGTTCCGGAAAATTCCTCCGTCCGTTTTTATTGTACAATTATGATTAAGAATTTTGAAGAAAATTATTTGCAAAAGAATCCAACAAAAAATCCATCGGCAAGTTTAAAAAACAAGCGGGCCAAGACGGGCGCGGTGCGCAGAGGAGCGGCCGGCCGCGGGAGGCGAGAGACGCGGCATTTTCCCCTCCTCTGCGTCCATGCTGCGCCGCGCCGCCCCTGGCGCGCCGCTGAAGTTGGCGTGCGGTGTGTGCTAACCAGGGACTGAAAACCGGTTCGAAATGGGGTTCGGGTTCTCCGAACCGGTTCAAAGAACCTTTTTAACGAGCGAACCAGTTTGGTCGCGAACCGGTTCAAAAAAACCCGAACCTGAAGCCTAAAAACCGGTTCAGAACCGGTTTGGACCTCTAATATTAACCGGTTCGCAGCAGGGTACGAAATGGGGTGGAAACCTATATACATTTTTTTTGGACTTTGGGCTTCTTTTTTAATGTAAAATATTGTTGTTTTATGTATTTAATAAAATAAAAAAATAGGTGGTTGATTTTTATAGCCTAATCGATTCAGTTTCATAACAGTAACAAAAAAGTCTTAATTATCATTATGACATAACACGTGTAAGTTGGTAAAAAAAATTAAATTCTTTCTATTCCATACTAATAAAACTAAAATTGTGGTTTTTCACAATTTCTGAAAGAAAGGGATCTATGTGTTGGAAGACTTTTTTGTTCCTGGCATGAAACTGAAATGATTAAGACATTTTTTTTTACATTTTACATAGAAAAAATGTTTTTGTGCGAACAAAAATTATTTGTTCTTCAAAAGTGATCTATTTCCGATACAGAACCCTCTCTTAGCGTACTATTAACTAATTTTGAAAGACATTATATAAGGTGCTTCGTTATTCATCTCAAGTAAACACGTTACGCAAAAAAAAAATTATATGTTTTTAGCATAACTTTTCGAGAAATTTTCAAACGCAGAACAGCTGTTTATTGTAAGTAAGTCACAAGGTCACTAGACCTGTGTGTAACAGTAGGTAGCTTGCATTGTACGGGGTCAATGACCGTTGTATGTCCAAACGCAGAACAGCTGTTTGTTGTAAGTAAGTCACAAGGTAACTAGACCTGTGTGTAACAGTAGGTAGCATGCATTGTACGGGGTCAATGACCGTACTATGTTCAAACGCAGAACAGCTATTGTTGTAAGTAAGTCACAAGGTCACTAGGCCGCCGCCGCTCTAAAACTAGCTACCTACCTACCTACCTACCTACGTGTGCGGTGTGTGTGCCTACGTTTCTTGTTTGCAAGGGTCTATAGCCTTGATTGGTTTTTACAGCTATTTGATTAAATTTTTTTGTTAGGAGATGTTAGGAGAAACAATGCTCCTATAAACATGTTTTTTTTTGCGTAAAGTGTTGAGCTGAACGGGACATGACAAAAAAAAAATAATAATGATAATGATAATGACGAACCATACTGAATATGCATATGTCTCAATGAAATATTGTTATCGTTGTGTGTTCTTTATGGCGAAATAAATATCTGAATCTGAATCTGTTTGTTTGAGCGCGTATGTAACCCTCCCGAAGTTATTGACATAAATAACGAAGCACCTTATATAGGGAGTTAAAGCTGTTCGCGTCTGTGACACCTCATGGTCCTTAAGTCACACGTGCCTCCTGGGTGGTGCCAAATGAACAGCAGTTAGCGTGTGGGAGATCTTCGGATCGACTGGGTTCGCGACCACACCCTGGGAGAATCAATTATTTATTGAATTTTTATTTTATTTTTATTTATCTCTTTATTTCAGCCAACTAGGGCCATATTGACAATACATATTAAATGTCTTAACCTAAGAACTAAAATTACTTTTTCTCCACTTGTGTCTGTACGGGTCCCAATAGAGACCCGTATGCGTCATATTAGTCTGCTGACGCGGAGAATCAGGTGCGCGTAGAGTGGGCGCAGATTGCGTCCGCGGCACGGGCGTCGGCAGCGGCGCGGGCGTCGGCAGCGGCGCTGGCGTCGGCAGCGCCGCGGGCGTCGTCGGCGGCGGCGCGGGTTGCGTCTCCTGAATGTGCAGGACGGCAGTTGTAGACAGCTCCGGCGCGGCCTCAGCATACTTATGGCGCGCGACCTCACGATGAAGGTCGCGATTGTAGCGCCGGAACACCACCCCAGAGGGCCAAAACTCACTGCGAAGGAATGTCTTCACCTTCTCGGCAGGAATGCACAGCTTGAAAGCGCAAAAGTTCGTGTCAGCCCAGTGAGAAGGAAGAGCCTCGACACTCTCAACTCGCTCACCCTTATCCTGGACGTGGCGGATGAGGTCCTCGATCTTCATGTCCTTTCGCAGGCGAGACATGTAGATGAGAGCCGTGCGGGGAGCTGCCTTCAAACAGCTCTCTTCAGGGGGCGCAGATCCGCGCTAATTGCACCTCTTCCTTCTCTTCTTCCTGCTCTCGACGAGTACGAACCCGTCTTTGTCACGTGCAGCCTCCTGCCGACAGTCGGGACGCGGTTCCAAGCGCGGGGACACCATTGTTGTTTTCTCCACCGTTTTACTGATACGCTTCGTCATAGATCCGCGTCGCCTTTTCGGACGAGCGGCAACGGGGCGGGTGGGCGGAGGAGCGGGAGGGGTGCGCAGTGTAGAAGTCGAGGCATCAACAGCACCATCAGCGCTTCCGTAGCATACCGGCGTCGATGTGCAATCGCTGGGTGACGACACTTGAGCACCTCGCCTGCGCATATTGATGTTGCGTACACTCAGCGTTTCGTTCGGTGTTCCCACTTGCGGAATGCAATCAGGCTGCAGAGACGGGGTTATCGGCCGGAGTGACTCGGAACATGACAATTTCTCAACTGCCTGTTTCAGCTGTTGAACTTCCGGGACGAGAGATGTTGGCCCCTACGCCGCTGTCGCTCCACAGTTTCCCTTCAGTTGAGCTATGTCCGCTTTTATGATCACCAAATCTTTCAGGAAGGCCGTAACGTCGACGTGGTCTAAGGACACAGGCGGCAACTTATTGAGGTCGTACGCCACGAACCTTGGCACGTCGTCGGGGTCTGTCTGCTTTAAGATGGTGATGATGTCCTGGATAGTCTTCTTCTTCCGATTTTCTCCCTTGCGAGTCGGCCTTCTTGACGGAATGCACGCACAAAGCAGAACTCTCGCGGTCTCAACGTCATCTTCGGTGAAGGCGGACTCACAAATCCGGATGATGCTGACTTCATCCAAGACGTCCGCTTTATTTATATTATATATATTATTATTTATATTGCATTTATCGCACGCCATTTTTGCTTACTTCGCAGGTGCGTCTAGAGTGCATCGTGTGCGCGTCCGTCGCCGACCGATGCAAGCTCAGTACTATTATACCGTCATAACAGTTCACTGTGTTCCGGTGCACCTCCCGGGGACCCAAAAGCAGGTGGGGATGGCTGTGGTGAGGAGTAGGTCAGTAATCCCGACGCGGATTCGCTGTTCCGACGTGATGCATCGACACGGTTGACAAGGAGACTCGGTGAGACGGTTATTCCGCTGGCCGCCCGCCGGTGGTACACGGGCCCAATCGCGTCTAACCAACGCGAGAGGCTGCCCTGGTAAACCGGCGCATAATCCCGGAGTGGTCCGTCGTGCCGGTTGGTGAACGGAGTAGGGGTCCCGGCGGCCACTTCCGGGGGGAGGGGAGGGGGGGGGGGGGGGACCGGGGGCCCTTCCGTCTTCCGTGTCGGCGCACCACTAACCTGAGCAGTAAGCGAATAAGCTAGCGTCCACGCTTTGCCCGTGAATCACCACAGCCACCCTTCACGCTCTTTCCCCCCCTCTTACTACAACCATGGCAGTACAAAGAAAGAACAACTTTCAATCAGCTGTGCACACCCCTACACCACTATTTAGCGTTGACTTGACCAACGTGCGGGGGTTGCACACCAATCTTAATGCCGTCAATCACCACGTGAAGAGGATGAAGCCGGCCTTGCTGTCTCGACGAAAACGCAAATATCTCGCCCTGCCGACACTTCTTACCTGCACCACCCCGGCTACACCCTGGATGAAGCCTTCCGCTGGCGAGCCGGAGTCTGCCTGTTTGTCAGGGCTGATATTTCCTGTCGTCGCCTGCGCTGCATTGAGGACTCCGAGCTCTCAATACTCTGGCCCCACGGGATCTGGGAACGGTGTCGGGGGTCCCAATAGGTCGCACTCTGGCAATGCGGAGACAGCTCGGTTATTCGAGTACCTGAGTGGAGCGGTAGACAAAGTCCAAGAGCGGTTCCCCACCGCGGATTTGGGTTTCCTTGGAGACTTCAATGCCCATCACAAGGCATGGCTAGGCTTCAGGAGAACTGACTTTCCGGGGAGAGCCGCCTACGACTTCGCCCTGACGCATGGCCTGTCTCAACTGGTGGACCAGCCCACCAGGCTGCCAGATATAGACGGTCATGGACCCTCTCTGCTGGATCTTCCGCTGACGACAAACCCGGATATAAAGTCTCAGTGAGAGCCCCGCCGGGTTCTTCTGATCATTGTTTAGTGGGGTCCACGGTGTCATCTTCGCCTCCTCAGTCCCGTACTGGAGGAACGCGTCGAATTTGGCACTACGCGTCAGCAGATTAAGATAAGATGCGAGAACACTTCGCATCCTACCCTTGGAGAGAGATCTGCTTCAGTTCGGACGATCCGTCAAAATGCGGTAATACCGTTGCCGATGTGGTTCTGGGGGCAATGGAAATGTTTATTCCCAGCGCCTCTGTCCACCTCGGTGGTAAAAGCCAACCATCGTACAGCCGCGACTGTGCTGATGCTGTCGCAGCTAAATGCACAGCTTATCGGGCATGGTCGCGTGCCCGTGCCGGACGTGAATCAAACGTATCCGAACAGACGATGGAATACAACCGCCTCTCCAGATCCTGCAAAAGGGTTATTGCCAGGGCCAAATTTGACTACATCGGCGACAGACTGAACCGGCACCCAACTGGGAGCTGTGAGTTCTGGTCTCTCGCCAAATCTGTCGAGTCGAATTTCTGCCGCTCCTCTCTTCCACCTCTGCAGTGTCCTGGAGGCTCACTTGCCCACTCCGCAAAGGAGAAAGCCGACTTACTGGTATCTCTCTTTGCGGGGAACTTCAACCTGGACGATGGGGTTGCCACTCCCCCAGCCATACCTAGGTGTGAGAACTCCATGCCGGAAGTACAGTTTCGATAACAGACTGTACTGGCGGAGTTTCTCTCCCTATACGTCAGGAAAGCGTGTGGGCCGGAATGGATTCCTGCATTGGTGTTAAAATAGTGTGCTCCCGAGCTGGCTCCAGTGCTGACGCGCCTATTCCGTATCTCCTACTCCAATGGCCGTGTGCCGGCGGTCTGGAAATCTGCGTTTGTGCAAGCGGACCCCAAAAAGGTTTTTTTTATTGACAGCGCGTCGTATGGCGCCGAGCCACCCATAAGGTGTCTAACGACGCCCATGGACATTCGGTCGTATGCGGGGGTTCCGAATGCCATGCCGAGCATTGCTTATGGTGCCCATTCACGGCCCTCTTGAAGGACCCGAGACTGTACTTGGGGGGAAATATATGTGTAGGGAGAGCGTTCCAGAGTTTACCGGTTCTGTAGAGGAAAGATCTGCAGAATCGATTGGTACGCATCCGCGGTAAGTCCAGCGTGTAGGAATGCAATCCCTGCCCAGTGCGCGTGGTGCGAAGGTGGAAAGGGGACGGCGGGATCACATTAAACGGCCCCTCCGAGTACTCCTCACGGAATAAGCGATAGAATACACTTAGGGAGCCGACATCCCTACGGTGTTGCAGTGGTTCTAGATCGCAGGACACTTCGGGGTCACCTACTAGTCGCACGGTTCGACGCTGGATTGAGTCCAGAGGCGCAAGCTGGTATTTGGCAGAGCCATCCCACAGGTGCGAGCAGTACTCCAAGCAGGACCTGATCTGCGATTTATAGAGAAGCAGCTTTTGGTGTGAAGTACCGTCGCACCTTATTGAGTACGCCCAGTTTTTTAGAAGCCAGCTTGGCCTTCCCCTCGATATGGCGAGGAAAGGTCGTGCGACAGTTCGACTCCGAGGACCCCGAGGTGTTCACTTAATTTAAGCGACGTGCCTTGGAATGAATGAACCGGTGTGAACGCCGCTCTCTTCGCACTGAACACGCGAACTTGTGTCTTGGAAGCGTTGAACTCGACCAAATTACTACGGCCCTATTCGGAAATAGAGTCGAGTGTGTGTTCGAGCTCAGACACAAGTCTTCGCCTCTTCTCATCCACAACATCCCGACTGGCTGAAGGGTGACTGGTGTAGGATCCGTGTGCCGTACTGTCATCAATGTATGTTGCCCAGAGACAGCATATCATTGATATGCAGAAGAAACAGCGTGGGTGACAACACAGATCCTTGGGGTATGCCGGCGTTCACTGACATGGTGTCCGACGAGCAACCGTAGTTCACGGTTGCTGAATGAATGCTACGCCCATGCAGGAAGTCGGCGAAGAAACAAGAAACAAGAAACGTAGGCACACACACCGCACACGTAGGTAGGTAGGTAGGTAGGTAGCTAGTTTTAGAGCGGCGGCGGCCTAGTGACCTTGTGACTTACTTACAACAATAGCTGTTCTGCGTTTGAACATAGTACGGTCATTGACCCCGTACAATGCAAGCTACCTACTGTTACACACAGGTCTAGTTACCTTTTGACTTACTTACAACAAACAGCTGTTCTGCGTTTGGACATACAACGGTCATTGACCCCGTACAATGCAAGCTACCTACTGTTACACACAGGTCTAGTGACCTTGTGACTTACTTACAATAAACAGCTGTTCTGCGTTTGAAAATTTCTCGAAAAGTTATGCTAAAAACATATAATTTTTTTTTTGCGTAACGTGTTTACTTGGGATGAATAACGAAGCACCTTATATAATGTGTTTCAAAATTAGTTAATAGTACGCTAAGAGAGGGTTCTGTATCGGAAATAGATCACTTTTGAAGAACAAATAATTTTTGTTCGCACAAAAACATTTTTTCTATGTAAAATGTAAAAAAAAATGTCTTAATCATTTCAGTTTCATGCCAGGAACAAAAAAGTCTTCCAACACATAGATCCCTTTCTTTCAGAAATTGTGAAAAACCACAATTTTAGTTTTATTAGTATGGAATAGAAAGAATTTAATTTTTTTTACCAACTTACACGTGTTATGTCATAATGATAATTAAGACTTTTTTGTTACTGTTATGAAACTGAATCGATTAGGCTATAAAAATCAACCACCTATTTTTTTATTTTATTAAATACATAAAACAACAATATTTTACATTAAAAAAGAAGCCCAAAGTCCAAAAAAAATGTATATAGGTTTCCACCCCATTTCGTACCCTGCTGCGAACCGGTTAATATTAGAGGTCCAAACCGGTTCTGAACCGGTTTTTAGGCTTCAGGTTCGGGTTTTTTTGAACCGGTTCGCGACCAAACTGGTTCGCTCGTTAAAAAGGTTCTTTGAACCGGTTCGGAGAACCCGAACCCCATTTCGAACCGGTTTTCAGTCCCTGGTTAGCACACACCGCACGCCAACTTCAGCGGCGCGCCAGGGGCGGCGCGGCGCAGCATGGACGCAGAGGAGGGGAAAATGCCGCGTCTCTCGCCTCCCGCGGCCGGCCGCTCCTCTGCGCACCGCGCCCGTCTTGGCCCGCTTGTTTTTTAAACTTGCCGATGGATTTTTTGTTGGATTCTTTTGCAAATAATTTTCTTCAAAATTCTTAATCATAATTGTACAATAAAAACGGACGGAGGAATTTTCCGGAACAGAGTTTCGGTCGTCACCTTGAAAAAAAATGATGCATATAAAAAAGTTGTTGGATTCTTATGCTTATTGATGTACATAATAATACTAAGGTATATTCCGATTAAAGAACCGACTGAGCAATTTTGCCGAGAAAAATATAGTAAAAAAACACATTTTGTTTTTAATTCACTATTTCCATATACAAAAAATGTTGGATTTATTTACGTACTTATTCATATAAATAATACCTACCCTATGGCGAAGTAACTTTGGACAGAGCAATTTGTCTATAGGAGTTATATTAAATTTTCACTTTTCTTTGCATATACCCAACTTCCCGTAAAAAAAAATGTTGGATTATTTGTCAGTCGTAATTCCGAACATTACTCCAAGATATTATCAAAGTTTCATTGACTGAGGAATTAATGTATGGGTATCCATACATCAAAACTCCTGGTTGACTAGTGTACTGGGCCATGGTGACTGGGTAATCATCGTAGATGGTTAGTTAGTACTTATTACTGTCGCCTATAACGGTTACATTATGAACTTGTTATGGCTAATGTTACAAATTATCTTTATCGTCACGTGCTGTCAGGTTGTCGGAATGGCAACTTGTTCAACTTGTTACTTACCAGTTACGTCTCGAGTTACGTTGAAAACAATATAGTACCTCGGAAAATGGAACCGATATGGAGTAAAGCTTGATTCGTTGTCCTGTGGAGTAAACATTTGGTCAGGTTTATTTTAATTTGCATAGTAATCCACAGTCAGATAAAATATTTATTTCACTCCATAAGCCTAAAGACGAATTGGTAATAGTGCAATGGATACTTTTCGCTGTTGTAATTGAAGCGGCGTTCGCAATATTGCGAAAAATAAAAACCTATTACAAAGATATAGCATTACAGAAACTATGAGATACTCCAGAACATACAGTAGAGGCTTCCTCACAACAATAGAAAGAACACAATCACCTGGACAGTAGGACAGTGTACTCACTCGGAGCGTAACCCATGATGCATCATTTCCACTTTTTTATTACTGACCTACATTACGATTCCACCTGGAGCTGTAAACTGGATGGAAGGCCGCGTATTGTCGCGAGTTATTATCCAAAGGGGAGAGACCTAACTTCAGCAACGGTTATTAAAGGTTGAGAGCCCTCCGCAGGTAAATTGCGGGCTCGGTCGGGACTCGGGCGGGAGTAATCTGGCGGAGCGGGATTCGTGTCGACAGCAAAGTTGGATTTAATTTCCTCTTTCAAAGTCTTACTTTTAATGAGTCGGCTGTATTGTCAAGTTAGACGTAATTTCTCGGAATAAATGTGTTTCCTTCTCGAATTGGGTCTCGTAACGTAATCCAGAGAACGAGAGGATCTGATTGTGAACAAGTTTGGGTGACACTTCATTGTGTATGCGTAAGGATTCCTAAGTAATTCGATAGACAATAGGAATCTGTCCCCAATGCCCATTATGTCTTTAGAGTTTAGACAATATAAATCTATCCTCAATGCCCTGATCCTTGTCGATGTTCTGTCTTGATCTGAGTTAAAGTTCGGGTTTTATGCATTCCTAGAAAGCAAGAACGGAAGACCATACATTTATTATTCCACAGTTAATAATAATTACAGCCTGTAATCTCTAATCCTGCATTACATTCTTTAGAGTATCACTTGTACAATTTTGCAAAAAATTCACGAATGCAGAATAATGGAGCTAGCTCAGAGTTGCCTCCGAGCGAGAACTGCAGCGTTGATTTTCAGTAAGCCCCATTTCCTCAAATTCCTCACAACAATCAATGTAGGCAAAGGAAACAAATACCTCTACAGAATTTTTCCTTCAAATATTTTAGCGTATTGTTCTTCCACACAGGAAAAAAACAAAGATCGTGATCCGAGTACAATTGATGTTCTGCGAAAATCAGTGCTATCTCATACAAAAAACATGCATGCAAAAATTCTCAGTCTCACTCAAGCCAGCTATATCAGCCAAAATATGCGAGGTCACGTTGGCTATATTTAGAAGTGATATACCTCGGCTTAGCTCGTTGACCGGTTCAGGAGAACGCAAGAAGGACTCAAAGGTCCGAATGGAAAGGAAACAATGTAATATTTTGTGTGCGAATTATTATTACTTACCGAAGCGTACGTCACGGGCAATTTTAAAGAAAAGAAAATAATTTATTTAGGACTCAAAGGTCCGAATGGAAAGGAAACAATGTAATATTTTGTGTGCGAATTATTATTACTTACCGAAGCGTACGCCACGATAATTTATTTAGGAAAATGTCTACGCCTATTTTCCATATAGCCATGTCGTCGCCTGCTCCAGAGAATCTCTGTCATGCAGGAAGACTGGTTTTATCAAAATAACACGTAATTACATTTTCGCGATCTTAACTTATTAATTTACTTTAATTAACTTATTAAGTTTTATAAACTCGTTCGTAATTAAGACAGAATATTCGTTAGAAGTAATATTATGGTGTTAGTTTTTAGTAACATTTTTTGTAATTTTTTGTATTGTATTTAGTTACCTAGAGGTCTTTCGTGTATTGTGTTTTTAATTGTTATTTGAGCGTTAGTTAATTAAGTATATTAGATATTTATTATTTATTTAGCCAACCCATTTCTCGCCTCATTTTTATTAAGACAAAACAGCAAGTACGAGTAAGTCTTCAGTAGCGTCGTAATCTAGTGTTTTCAGCCAGGACATAATTTATCGTGTTCGACTTTTGCCTGTTTAGTTCTTGAAAATGGCAGTATATGTAGCTTTGTTATATTGATTTATAATAACTGTTGTTTTGCGTATTATCTCTTAATACATTATGATTAAAGATGTCATTTACCAACCAGCAGAAAACTTCTCTTGCTCTTTGCTTTACGTACTTTCATCCTCTTAAAATGTTTTTGCTTGTCTGTTCGTTTCGTTTATTACTTGATATATTTTTGGAGCAGGTTATGTATGCCCCAAAACTGTAGTGTATTTTCATACTATCAGTGACGTGAATCATTGTACTCAAGATAGACATGTTTATGACGAATAAAACACGACCCTAAACATATTTCATCTTCCGGACGGATATCGCTTGAATCAGTGTATGATTGATTATACTGATATTGTGTCACTGTTCTGTGAAGGTAACTGACACTTTGAAATATTAATATTCTCAGTTTGCGCTTGTATACGTATTTATTATATGTGAAAAAAGTCTTATACAAATATGTTTAACTATAATCGCCTTGGAAACGGGAAGTCACTTTGTATTATGTCTTTTTATTTTCTTTTCTGCTATGTAAAAATTTACATTAAACCCCAACTACATCAAACAAAGGAAATTACAAGGAAAGTTTATCGAAATTGCCGTAGTCGGGGTATCTGTCTGTTCGAATCCTCGCGCAGCGACGTAATACAAACTCTTTGGAATCCTCCTAAACGCCCGACTGCAGCATTTTTTATCACACCGCGCACCATATTTAATTCATAAAAACATGCTATGACACTCGCGTGAGTGAGACGATTTTTTTAAAATAAAACATACATACGTAGACTATTATTATTACTAGATTGCGTCATATCATACCTACTATATAAGATGCAACTGTACAAAATTGAGAGAGAATGCGTCATACGTTCCAGGTTCGAATCCTGGTCGGGACTTTTTTTTTCTCTCTTAATTTTCCGCTTTGCGTCTATATGTATAATCAAGAAATGTATGTGGGTTTCACACGAGAGATCGGCACACTATTCACATCTTATTCACCTTAAAACCTTCAGTAACACAGAGTGGTGTTGTTGCAGTCGCAGTGCTGAGCGGCGCCGCGGCGCTGGGCGGCGGCGCGATGGTGCAGGAGGGCGAGACGGTGGGCGGCGCGGATGGCACCGGAGGCGGACTTATTGCGCCGCGCCGCATCCCCAACCCCTGCCTGGAGAACGCCCAGCGGTTGGACCTACATCGCGAACTGATGTTCAATCAGAGAATGTGAGTTGTCTTTGAAAATCTTCGTATTTTCCTCGTCCTTTTTTTCATCTTCAAGATGAAGGAATGCAATTTTATTAAAACCTGTATGGGTGGCTGTGCCGACAGGCCAGAGGTACCCTAAACAGCCAAAACCACTTCACCTCGCGGAATCATGCTCAGTGAGACGCCATACCAGCGGATTTTCGGACTATAGAAGCGCTATCCAGCTTGTTAATACGACGTTTGAAGACTCCCAGGTTGAAAGTATCGGGGAACACATTGGACCAGCCAGTGAACGTTCAAGTTCTTTATAAGAATAGGAATCGGTACTTAACTGGTTTAATGTCGCTCGAAGCGGCTGTGAAATTAGTTTGTGTTTCCGTCCAGTTCAGTGTAGCCGGCACAACCAGAGAGGAAGCACTAACATGGCACGATAAAATAAAACATTTTACAAACCCGACTACCAAAACGGAGGAAGCAAGGATAGAGCAGATTTAGTCTGATGACGTGTAGTGTATACTTTCCGGCAGCTAATCTAAGCCATCTAATCAAGCCGAGCTTTAGAAAGAGACAATCCGCTTGTAGAGCGTCGTCTCTGTCGCACGAACTCGCACGTCTCTGTGCGACAGGGACGACGCTCTACAATCGGAATGTCTCTCTCTAAAGCTCGACACGTATTATTTGCTGCCATCATCTGTACTGTAGTGGCAGATTCGACTTGTTGATCGAGTTTCGAAGAAGTTTTCGCGTTGAAACGGCCTCGTTGAAGTTGTCGGCTGAGATCGAAGTAAAAGCTCAAAAGTAATGCCACCTCTGGAGAAGTAATAAAAATACGAATTGTAAATAGTCATCCGGCGCTTCGGTCGTCGCCGGTCGGCTCAAATAACGTCCGAGACGGCCTGTCAACACTCGTCTAGACTAGACTAGAGATAATCGTCTGGCCTCGGTGTACAGCATGTCCTGAATTCTCTGTGGATATCGGGACCACTCTTTCTCGTGTTTTCATTCGGAGCCATTTCAAAGATTTTTTTTTATGTAATCCGTTATGGGTTGCTGGCTGAGTCGGAGGGGCCAAAGCACATGCTCCGACCAGCCAATATCACCTCCGAGAAGGTAGGTGCCATACCGGAGACTTTCCTGGATTGCTGGCTATACTGAACTAGAGGAGAACACAACCGAGGCTGCTATGCGGCCATCTAATCCAGTACGGTGGTACCGCAGAGCATCGAATACCGCGCGCGCCTCTCCTAGAGGCGAAAGTAATAATAATATTTGAAACCCAATAACTGCGCGCAGTGCTGCTAGCTCTGTGTATGTGTGTGTGTGTGTGTGTTAGTATCGACACTACACACAAAGAGGAGTAAGTTAGGCACACGCACAAAACAAATGCTCACGCACAACACACATAAATATGTAAGTCATAGGCCACGCCCACAGGCCTCAACGGCGTTGTAGGGAAATCGCGCTCAGGGCGTCTCTAGGAGGGGGCGCGCGCGGTATTCGATGCTTTGTGGGTGGTACCAACACAGTCGGCTACAATTTGAGCCTACCACCGAGATTAGAGATTGCCGCGATAATTATTATTAATTCGTTACCAACATAAATGACATTGGGTGTTGTGTTAAGAGCAGACAGAGCTGTTTAGTCACGTGACTATTTTTCTCCATACAAAATCGTCTTTCGGGTCTTATGTTTTATTGACCGATTTTTAGAATTTTTTCTCGTTATAAGGACAGTCTAATCTACGTAGGTACCTGCCATTTTGGTTTAGATTAAATATACGAAATCAGAGTTTAAAATAGTTTTTTTTTAAAGAAAAAAATTATTAATTTAGTATTTGTTGATGTCACGAAAAGTTCATTAAGCTTTATTGAATCATTACTTTGGATATCACAAAAATTATACGTAGATTTGACTGTCCTTATTATTACATCAAAAAAGAATCGTAAAAATCGGATAAGGTTTAGGGGTCGGGAAAACATAAGTCCCGAAAGACAATTTTGACGTAATTTGTAGTTATATTAGCTGAGAGCGCGCAGCTGTCCCTCTTGCGTTAGTGGGGAATGCGCGCGGCGAACAGAGACAGCCTAACCTAACCTAACATGTTGTCACGTGACCAACCTCTGTCTGCTCTTAATGTTTTCGGTTATGCGGTACACTAAAGACGACTTTTTTTTATTTTTTTTTTTATTAAATTTATTTTTACTTACTTTAGTATAAGTTTCGTCTCCCGCTCTTCAGACATGATCAATCAATCAATACTAATAATAAATCTGTAAAGGATGGTCATGGAGTAAGTTACTTTGTTTTATGAGATATTGCGTTAGTGGACTCTATGTATGATACTAAAACTAAATTTACGATTTTTAGAAATCTTTTCTGTATGTATGTATGTTCCTCCATAACTTTTAAACCGATCATTCAAATTCGATGGACCTTAGTAACAAGTACATTCAACTATACGGGACACAGGATAGGCTAAATAAAATGTACTTCCGATTACCCTAAGATGTGGCTCTCATACAAATCTAATTGTTCCGCGCGCCGAAATGTACAGTAGCCATCTTACTTACCTACTTTCTTCTTTTTAATTGACGCGAGGGAGGCCCCGGGCAAAAGCTAGTCCTCAATAATACAGTCCACATAGACCCATTTTGTTTTATTTCTCCGAACTGCTTGGCTCGAGTTCGGAGCCTCGGAGCGGAGGGGGGCATGGCCAATTTCACACCCGAAGAGGTCCCAGACCGGTTTGTTTGTAGGCGCAGACTTATCTATAAAATATGCTTCTTATCAAAATGTTGAAATTCTACAGCATCACGATTCACGGGTCACCTTGTATGCGTCGCGCCGTGCATGACTCCACCCTACGTACTGAACAGCCGAACTCTTTTTGTCTGCCTCGGTGCTGATATTAAAAAAACCGGCCAAGTGCGAGTCGGACTCGCGCACCGAGGTTTCCGCACCACAAAAAAAAAACATTGAAAATGAACATGTTTTTTGTATGGGAACCCCCTTAATTTTTTACTTTTCTATTTTTTATTATTTGTTGTTATATCCGCCATAATAAATAACACATATTCTGTGAAAATTTCAACGGGCTGCCTATTAATTACTAATTCTCAGCTCCCACGGGCTATCGCTAAGGTCAAATGATAACTTGGTGCTGACTATTCCTTCCCATTCTACTACATCATATTCGGACTCATTCACGATACATGCAGCTCGTCTGTGGAATCAGCTCCCTGTCAATCTCCGTCTGTCTTCTTCCATTCACACATTCAAAATTCTTTTAAAGAAGCACTTTTTGTCAACTTAATTTCTCTGATCCAAAAGTATGTCTCTCATGTTCAGAGTTAGTAAATATATATGATATGTAAAAACTAAGTATATTTAGTCTATCTTATGTATATATCTGGTATATAGGTATAGTATTTAATTATTCATATTTAAGTTTATCTATCTTTTGTATTCCCGTACATCTGTCATACCATAATATTTAAATTTCTCTTTCCGCCACTCACCTAGCAGTTATCATACCCCAAAGGTACCCTGTTAGAAAATGCCTAGAGGCATAAGTGTTACCTTTTGCCCATATTCTATTTGAGTGCAATAAATATATACAATACAATACAATATTACGGTTCAAGAGATACAGCCCTCGGACAGACGGACGGACGGACAGACAGACGGCCTAGCCTAGGCTTAGTAATAGGCTTCCGTACGGGATACGGAAACCTAAAAATCGACCAAGTCCGAGTTTTACTCATTCACGGAGGTTTCCGTACATCCGCTATACTTATCATACCTTTCAAAAAATCATATCCGTCTGTGCAATGCAAAGTAGCTGTGGCGCCATCTATTTATTTAGTAGCGTGAATACGTACTAATCGATTCTTAGCAAGTGTCTTGTATGGGGAGCGAAGTCGAAGAAGCTTACCGCGAGCGAAGCCGCAGGCAAAAGCCAGTATAATATAAAATCCAACGTCAGCCGTCTGTATGTATGTATGTTCGTTTATAAGTCCAGAAAGACTCAACCTATTTACTTGCCGTTTTTAACTATGTAATACGACATATCTCCTATATGTTATAGGCTACATACCATCACGCCACTATTCATATGAGCTGAGCAGTAGGACCGAAACTGAACACATGCAGATAAAATTCGATAATTTCCGATTGAAATCTAATTTTCTATTAAACCGACTTCACCGCAGGCACTGCTAGTGTCCTAGAAATGCTAAACGCGGTGGTCGGTATTGTGCTGTAATTTATCCGAGCTCTTGTAGCACAACACCTTTTACTCTGATTAGTCTAGTTGTTGGGATACAGCGCGGCATGTAGAGTCGCAAGATGATTGATGTATGTAGATCCGAAATTGACATAAGTAACAAAATTAGTATGGTTATCCTTAAAGTGAATCCTCCGAGAAGCCAAGCCGAGGGCTCGCACGCCTGAGATGCAAGGTGCGCGGGAAAGACAACTGGCAAAGTAGGTACAATTAGCACAAAGAGTGGAGATACATCTGTAAAATGTCACACTTACGCCTTTTTATTTTTTATTTATTTTTTTAATTTTATTACAATTTCTCTTGTATGGAAACATCAAAATGGCCGCCTTTATATGATCTAAAAAAAATTATTAAAACAATCAGAAATATATATTGATGAAACCTGAAAATGGGCGACCAAAGCGTAGCACCTAGTTCATCAGATAAGATAGGATGATATCGCGACTACGCGAGTGTTTCCCGATTTTGATTTTGGTATTCATTCATTGATTTCTAAAACTTAATACCTAGCTAGGTATTAAGTTAAAAAATTCGTCAAAAGTCATCAATTTTTTCAAACGATATTTTTTTCCTTTTTAGAAATGACTTCCATTTTGAATATTTTTTATGCAAAATCTTAGATATTGAGTACATAATATTGCAGTAATTAACCCATACTACCGTTCACAAGAACATTATTCTTTACAGCATAAACATGAATACTTAAGAATGTGACCACTCTTCTTATTTACATTACCTATATGTGATGTATAGAGCTACCGTCAATTTTGATACTTAAATATATCAAGTCAGGTCAGGTCAGGTTCCATCATGAAAATATGCGTGCCGGTGTATATCTACTTTTGATGTCGACCGTACGTACAAGGCCCATGCAGTTGAATGCAGTCCAACTGCTGTAATTATCGCATCTCCTCCGGTGCATCTGCGGACGAGTCGCTGTATGTGTGTGTACCCGCCTATTGTGCGGTTCTGTTGAATAGGGGTTACTTACTTGCACTGTGCCTCTGGGACACATTTCATCTGCGAAAGTCTTTGTTATTTTAGGCATTCTAATTATTTTTATGTTTACAATTTTGAATAGTTTTTCATAATTATTAAGTTCATTGCAATTCTTTGCAAATTCGGGATATTACATTTTTAATGACTGGAGGAAAAGGTACCAGTCAATGACGTGGTACCAGTATAATATTTTCATTTAGTTATTTTTTTTTCGTTTAATAATATTATTATTATTTTGTATAAGTATTTTTTTTTATTATTTGTGTTGATAATATTTACTCATTTCGCCGCCACATTCTCTTCCTTTTTTTCTTTTTGTCTAAAATTAAAAATAAATCCACGGATCTTTTCCCTCAGCGACATTAGTTCGTCTTCAAGCCGGACAGGCACCTCCTCGGGGGTGAAATTGGCTGCGCCTGAGGCTCCAACCTCGGGCACAGTCACCCCCGCTCGGGAGCAACAAGAAAAGAATTTATAATTTATTTTCATAGTCAGAAATATTGAAAAATAAATTCCCTACATCGTTTATCAGTACCTACTACAACTAAATACATTTCAACGAATCCTCTGCATATTTTCATCCTATTCCGCCTCACCACTGTTGCCACCCAATATTGCATTCCAGCGGGGCGCACGGTACTCACAACGTTGCCAGGTGAAAATAGGCCATTTTCCGCCATGAAAATTGTTCGCCGCGCGTTGATTTTCCGGCCGTAGCTTCAGGCGGCGGTAGTCGCCTGCGCTTCGGGATGCGGAAGGAAGCAATTTGAAAGCTCACCGGCCAGGATCAACCCCCCCCCCCCCCCCCCCCCCCTCCTCCCTTCTTACCCCCCACTGGTCTCGTCATAGCCTCGTTTCCTTGAGGACACTCGACCATACTATACTCCATTCATTCCGCACTGGTACTACTGGTAGCTTCTCTATGTAAGTCCACTGTGACTACGACCCATAAAATATTTGCCTCGGTAGCGCGATCGGTCGACTGTCCGTTCGTGATCATAAGCACACTTGGGCGCGATCATAACTTGGATGGGTGACCGTTCGACCGTTGGGAGGCTGCCCCTCACTTCTTACCTTACTAGTTGGTAGGGATTAACCCGCCCGGGTTGAGAGCACCGCACTGAATGAAAGGTCGATCGAAACGGCTATGTAAATAGTTCACGTTTTTCGTCGAGTTCAGTGTAGCTGGCACGACCGAAGGGAGGCACTGACATGGTGCTTAGTTCACCAAAGTGTTAGGTATGGGCTGACAGATATTGTAGATGATTTAGCCATACGTGTCAGTGTCCTCATGAATATAGTGTGGCTTCCGGCGAATATTTTTCCTTAATCCTACAATAATCCAGGAAATCTTAAAATCTTCAAATGATCTTTCCCCAGACACTTTTGTCATCTGGCACATTTTTTTTTATGGATACTGACACCGTTGGCTACATCACCTACAACATCCGTGATGTCAGCCCATAACACCGGGTGAACTAGGTGCCATGTCAGTGCTTCCCTTCGGTCGTACCGGCTACACTGAACTGGACGGAAAACACAAACTATTTACATATTCATTTCGACCGACGTTTCATTCAGTGCGTTGGTACCAACCCGGGCGGGTTGAACCCTACGACCTAGTAAGGTAAGAAGGGAAGGGACCTACAGTTTTACGTGGAATCCGAACCACGGTCAGCCTCCAACAGTCGAGCGGTCACCCATCCAAGTACTGACCGGCCCAGCGTTGCTTAACAATAGTAACAGTCGACTATCTGCTCCACTGAGCTATCGAGGCTGACAGCACCTTTTCGGGGCCCCGGTAACCTGTGACCAGATAAATGCCCGACCTGGATCCATTATTAGTGAAAACCGCGTGTAATTAGATAGAAATATTCTCGAGTTGTGTCGAACGAAGAGACAGACTTCAGACGTTGCATTTGTAATACGTAGATATACGAAAACCTGTCTAAATATAGATGTTTCGTTTTGTAATTAGTTAATTACATATCGAACAATATCGAACACATTAATTGTACATCAACAATTATCGGTGGTAATCGGCCAAGCACTATCAGCTATAATTATAAATTAATGTCTCAATTATAAAACCCGGCTACGAAAAATCTATAGAAAGTGATGTAGGTAGTCCGGCTACCTGTGCATTCGAATCACTCGATTCATGACATCCAGTAAAGGGTAGCGCTCGAACTTGGCGGGGGCATTACAGTGCCCCCAGATAAGGATTCTTGTTCGATGTTCGATGTTTCCTTAGATATTGCATTAATGAACGGAGAAAAGAAGTATAATGAATGTAATATTGCTAACGTTGTGTTCTTTATGGTGACCCGAACCACTAAAACTGGAACCGGTTCAAGCGCCAAGTGCGAAGTCAGTTTCCACCGACACGTCAAGTTTAACTTCACAGGAGGCAGCCAGCTAGCTGTGGCAATTAGCACTAATCACATTGGTGCCGATGTGATGGGCTAAAGGGGCGTAGGTCGGGAGATGGGGCCAGGAGGGCTAATGGGGCGCCAGGTCACAAATTCGATTCCCGCGCCAGATTCCAACGGGATTGCCTTCCGCGCACGCCGTGATGAGCGGCGATGGAAATTTCCGAACAGATTTTATGCGCAGAATCCTTTCGCAGTTGAGCGGAAACGCAATTGAATGATTGAACGCTGTGGAATGCCTGAGTTTGTGGAAAAATATTCTAAAGATAGACGGAAGAATTGCGAAGAGGGCAAAAATTGCTAGGGTCAGATGGACGGAATTTGTTTTTCGCAATGTCTCCAGCATCGGGAAGGCTCAACTGCAGAGTAATCCGTTTTTTGTTATGTTTTTAAAAAAGGTTCGTAAGGGACTCTTAACCCCTAGGGATAAATAAGGTAAGTATACTTCTAAAAATATAAATAATTTAGTAAATATAGAAGAAATTGACAAATAAACAATGATACTATATTTCCCATTAGGAGTTAAAGGACCGTAACAAATTATAGGTAGGATTTGAGGTACAGAAGATATTCTTTAAACAGGGTGGGGAATATTCTCAAAAATGGTAAAGTACGTAGTAGCTTTACGTAACTGACGTTATGTATGAAGAACATTATGGGCGTGGAAGAGGCGCCGTGGAGATCCGTTTTCTCCGCCTGTCCCATTGAGAAATAGGTACGTAACATATGTATGTGTTTTTTATCTATTTTTTTATGTTATCCGGTATGAGTGGCTGAGTAGGAGGGGTCAAAGCACATGCTCCGACCAGCCAATATCACCTCCGAGTCCGAGACCACCTGTTTGTGTTAAAACAGACAGAGCTTGCAAATAGTATTTCAAAGCATCAAACTTTTAACGTCCAGCTAAAAACCATAAAAGCTTGTATGATTTGTTCTGTGGTAATGTTGATTTTCAGTGTGTTGCATATTTTTTTATGATGCTAAACTAGCTTTACTACAGTAGACATTAAGACAAATATTACATGGCTAATCTTACCGGTAACAATGAGCGAATGTTTCTGTCTAAGACTTTTCACTGGATTTAGAGGGTGGAGAGTATTCTACAAGATTAAGACTGCCATCATCTAGATTTCTATTCTATACAAAATCTACACCATGCAACAATTTGATTGAAAAACACTGCTAACACGGTTATATTCAAACAACAAGTAAAAACTTGTTCAATTGTACGAATGCAATAGAACAATGAAAGGAAATAACACTCGGCCTGCCAATCTAACACTATTATCCACTTTAGCAGAATAAGTAACTAATTAAACGATCCGTTTCTCAAAGACGATGATGCTACCGGATGTCAACAAAACAAAGCAGCTGTTAGTAAAACAGAACAAGTTTATCTGAACGTTGAAAACAATGCAGTGGACGTTCAACTGGCAGCAGCCATGCCGCAGCTATGAAAGGGAATAGAAAAAAAAACATTGACTACAAATAAGCTAAGAGATAGCATAAGCAGTATCGTAAATATCTGCATTCTCTTCTCTGTAGTACATTCTACAGATGCATAACAGATGAATTGCACATGGCGGTCGGTAGCGGATGCACTTAGTGGTACTTAGTTGAAACGTGGATGAACAACAACTGCTATTTCATGCTTTTTAGCCTGTATGTGTATACATTTGTTTGCGTCGACGATGAACTCATTCGACGAATGTGTGATGAAAACACGCCGTTGTTTTCCCTTTATCATATCGGTAAAACAATTGGTACTTTTGTTATCGTTATGATTGTTTTCAAATAATTTATCATTTATGGACGTGCAGTCTGTTAATGATTTTAAATAAACTTCACATTTACTTTTTCTTACATAGTAATGCTGTAGGGGAAAAAATAAATATTTGTTATTTATTCCTTATTTTTTATTTAAAATAGTAATCCGTTTACTTTTTTTTTACTTTTTTTTATATTGCTCCATAACTGGCTGCGGTCGGAGCCTCAATAATCGTTCGTGGCTTAAAAGAGTTTGGTATTTTGACCAAACTCAACATAGGATTATTTTATTAATTTATTAAAACCTAAATAAATCATGTTTCAACTGGACGTATGTTCACCTTTTTCCGAGTGAAGCAAATCATAGGTTGTTCAAAAATATGTGCTAATCTAAGCGTTATCATTATCAATCTGTCGTCATGTTAGCCTTTGTAGTTTTATAATCATCACGTAATTTAAAATTACTTTGATATGTGATAAAATAACGAATGTAAACATTGCCTTCTATGGTCATTGTCGGCGCAGAATTCACTAATGATAAAATATCGTCTTATCTGTGAAACACGTGTTTTCCATCACACGTACTAAATGTGCGCACATTTAGTACGTGTGATGGAAAACACGTGTTTCTTTCGCGAAAATGCTTATAGATTAGCGGTCAATTGAATCGCTTCGATGTCGGAAATAGATTATATACGTGTACGTTGTTTTTCTTGATTTAAAAATCTGATGAGCACGGAAAACGCATTAAAAATAAAATTCTATTCGCATATCAGAAGTTACCAAAAAATACATACATCAAAACGAGGACAGATAACAAAGATATTTAGCATATTTTATTCCGATAAAAAAATATTTTCAAATTGCTCTGCTCACTTGAACTACAAGCCCGGATGAAATATCTGTTGTACTCAACTTATTTGTAACATTGTAAATTGTAATCAAACATTTCTGAGTCTTCAAATTCTAGGTAAAATCACAAATATACATACAATAAAATACATACCATGCACGTTGTACCTGACAGTCTAGGCAAGCAAAGTAATCGATGTTATTCTTCAAGAGCTTTTGTCAATTACAACACAACACCGATCTGAATATCTATCAAGCAGAAGGCCTATTGCACGAGTCAGTAAGCCTTACTGACTCGTGGCCTATTGCATGACTGTGGAAGAACCGTATCAAGGTGTGAGGTGGCTAGTTATCCTGTCGCCCTTTATCACGCCATCTTGTCCTTATTATACTTTGGTCGCCTTTTATGACATGCACAGGGAGAGCTGCCTGTTCTTTTTATTATGTAACGGATCACACACTGTAATTTAATTACAGAAATATTTGCAATAATGGTGACTTGAATTTTTTTCAACTATTATAATCAGCCTGGTATTAGGTATGTGTGTGTGTGCCGCAGATAAAACATTGTAAAATTCTATCTAAAGCTGCGTCTCCTGCGCATGTTTTTTTTTTCGAAACATTACACAAGAAACATGAAACAAAAATATTATTTCTCTATGGTTTTCATACAAATGTGGAGGGCCACGCCCCAATGTTTCGATGTTTCTGTGTAATGTTTCGAAAAAAACATTCGCAGGAGACCCGGCTTGAGAATGTAAATTGAAAACATATTATGAGTACCTTATAAATAACGCTTTAATTTTAAATTTTTAATATTCAAAATCTGTAATGCTCACGATTTTAGTGCAATATTTTCACACAAATCCTGCAAGGACCGCTATGTGCCTGATAAGAAGAATATTTAAAATTCATCAAAGAGAAGGGTCGCCTTGACCAATCGGGCATGTGCTAAAAATTATCAAGTGCTGCGTAGTGCCCGTAAACGACGAGCATGTATGAAGTGCTCTGACTGTGCAAGTGGAAGAGGCGGGAGGGGTTTGTCAGGTACATTACATAGCAGGTGGAGATCCGCTGTATTTGACTACCCCATTGGAAAACAGAGGGACGTTATTGGAACGAAGTTCCTTTTCGCACTTTACACTCCAGAGTCCAGACACTTGGCGAATGAGAGCTAGGTTTTCTATGAGTGTAAGCCTTCGACCGCCACCACAGAATACTTAATAGGTACTATCGTACTATCGTATGTGTGTGTTCGTCTGTTTACAAGCATATGTCTATGTATAGGTATATTACTGCAGCATAGACGTAATTTTTCTTTTTCATTTAATTAATCTCAAACGTTGTAAATTTACTAATGTTTTTAAGGTTATTCTGTTATTAATTATATTAATTTTAAAATTTTCGGATTAACAGTAGGTATGGTAAAGACTTACATAAGTCGACGTTTCGCCCCCTACGTCGCGGGCTTGTAAATATAGTATAGTAAATTTATTTCATTGTCCCTGTTATTTAATAAATAATATATAGCGAAAGGAACTTCGTTCCAACCGGGTGTCCCACGACATCTGTCGTCTTTTATGTATTTATACTTAGTCACAGAATATTTAAACTTAGTATAATTAAGTATGTCAAAGAGAGTTATCTTTCATCTAAAATTTAATAGCCCTTAACAAAACGCACGGTTCTTCGATAACGAAAGAGTTGTTCATTGTTATAAATGGTAATAAATTAAAACGCAGTTGCGTCCCAAATGAGAGTCACTCATTGTTCCCGGAGTAAAGCGGATGTAAGTGCATATACGACAAATTAATTCTAATTTTCTCTCGTTTAAGAGGCGTCGAATATTAGGTCAAGTGTTTGGTTCACATGCTACCAATTGACGACGATTTTCTCAGCGCTGTTAGTGGTCTTTATATTGTTGGTCGTAATCGATGATATTGATTTGCATTTGCTTATTTCAACCCATCCGACAGCTCCGCTCGCGGAACTGTCGGGTTCGGGTGAAGGAAGCTCGATTTTTGTAAATTGTCTTTAATATCTTTTAAATTATGCACTTTGAAATTATAAAAGTATATTTGTATTCCTTATAACGAGCCCTGTTCATTTATATGTCACATGATGCACTTAATTTTTTTTATTTTCTAATTAGTCCACCATAATTTATACCAAAAAATCGAAAATCGTTCATTTACGCTATCAGTCATAAATTTTTTTTCGTCCAGTATATTCAGAGAAAATAAGCTGTGACAGACGGACAGACAGACACAAGAGTGATCCTGTAAGGATACAATTTTTTTTCTCTTTTGAGGCACGGAACCCTAAAAATTTTATAATGAAAAAAAATATTGTTTATGTAAACAGGCGCAGATTACATACACGCTTTGTAAAAGAATCAATTCAAGTATACTGTAAAAGTACTACCTACTATAAAAAATATATGAAGGGCCTTTTTGAAAGCGTAGTTTAAAGCTGCGTATGTGTGACGCTAGATGTCGCTATAGGTTACATTTAATTTCTCAGAAAGTCTGAACAAGGTACAACTCATGCTTATGAAATTTCAATTGTGAAAATTTATCTACCTATTTGTACAGGTTTTTATTAGTTACACATTTCTACGAATTGGTCTCCATTACAAAGCCAAGAAATACTCGCACTTTACATTTTGTTCCGCGATTATTGTTACCAACCCCGAACAAAGTCTTGATTTATGTCGATTTGCATTCAGTTTACTTTAGTGGAATGACCATTAGTGAAAACTAAATGCAAATCGGTTTACCCGCTCTCGGAGTTTGTTTGTTTGTACCCAGAATTACAGATAAATAGTACCTTTTTTTTATGGAAACTGACACGGTTGGCTACATCACCTACAACATCCGTGATGTCGGCCCATAACACCGGGTGAACTAGGTGCCATGTCAGTGCTTCCCTTCGATCTAATAACATTTTCTAATAGTAGATAGAGAAATCCATGATTCCTGTTCAACACTAAATATTGTAAAAACAGACTGAGGGTTCCGTAGCCATATGTTACTATGCCAGATGGAACGTGACACTTTTCCGGTGATAACACCGGGTGAACTAGGTGCCATGTCAGTGCTTCCCTTCGATCTAATAACATTTTCTAATATTAGATAGAGAAGTCCATGATTCCTATTCAACACCAAATATTGTAAAAACAGACTGAGGGTTCCGTAGCCATATGTTACTTCTTGTTGCAAGTATAGCGAGTGTGCGCAGAGCAATCACGCGGTCGCACTCGCGCGTATCTCGCGTCGCGCTTATTTTGATATAGTACTGAGTCCTTCGTATTTAGCAAGTAAGATGGTAACCTAATTACATGTGTTCACCAATAGATGGCGTGATCTCTCGAGCCATCTATCGGTGACCGTTCATACTTTTGTTGTTAAAAAATGTTTGATTATTCGGTAGATGGCGCTCTTCCGCATACATGTTGTTGTTGTTGTTGATTTGGGGTTGGCTCTAGGCCTGCAAACTAATCCCGCTTGGTTGGGGACATTCGTGCAAAACCCCTATCCCTTAGTCGACTTTTACGACATGCGACGGGGAGAGATGCAGTGGGGCTATTCTTTTTAAGTACCGACCGCACACGGTACTGCATGGGGTTACTGCACTGCATACCGGTTCCGCATACATATTATGATACATACCCCATGATGATACCCATACAAGATGTTGACCCTCTTAATTTGTTTACTTTTTGCTTTATTTATTATTTATTGCCATATCTGCCATAATACTGTGAAAATTTCAACCGGCTACCTATTACGGTTCTTATATTATATTTTACATTCCCACACTCAAGTCTTTTGCTACTACCTACTTATATCTCGCAACATACGACTCTCAAACATCCAAAGGTTGACTGGGAGAAATCCCTGTAAGGGATAAGTCCGCCTTTGCCCCTCATGTAAATTTCTTATTGTGTGTTTATGTTAAATGTTTTTTGGAGCAATAAAGTATTTCTATCTATCTATCTATCTACGGTTCAAAAGATACAGCCCTCGGACGGACGGACAGACAGACGGCATACGCTTCCGCATGGGTACGAAACCCTAAAACACTAAACGAGCCACTACTGCAAGCAACATCTGGTCCGGCAGGATCGGAAGTAGGTGACGGTCGCAATGACCGGCTGCACCTTATCTGCTCAGATAACGTCGCGAGTTCCAAAAACTAATTCGCTAACGTCATCTCCAGCCGGAGCTTTACGCAAGTTTTCGTTCAATGTGACTTTACTGGCTACTTGATCTCTACGCTGTGACAGTTTTTGACATTGAAAATGTCTTTTCGATCGCTTCAGTATAGTCCCCGGTTTCCAGCGAGAGTGCGAATTCGCCCTGGTGTCGTGAGTTTTAAAGTTACGTGAATATTTAGCGTGTCAAATGACGCGTATCGACGAGGGCTACTAATATGGTGAAAAAAAAACAGATTTAAAAAGTTTGAGAGATTTTGAGAAAATCGCAAAATACCGCTTAAAATAGCCGTTTTTAGGCGGGTTAAAAAGGGCACTTTTAAACATATTTCTAAGTATATATTTAAAAGTTTTATATTTTTATATTGTAGATTGACTCAATATCTGGGGATGTTTTATAAATTTTTTGAAAAAAACAGTGATAAATTTGGGAGTTATGATTTTTTTTATTGTCCGTCACGCGAGTTACGACTTACGTACGACTCGTCTTTATCTTGCAGTGCGAGTAGTTAAATCTATGGTCTTATAGAAGCTTGCGTCGTTTACTATGCTTGCGTGCAGTATGTTAAGTACATAAGAACTGCAGGTCTATTCTTGTAAATTCTGACAGCGGAATCAGCGCTGATGTGGCGCTGAGAGCCGCTTTGGTAAGTGGCTCTCAGCGCCACGACAGCGCTGATTCCGCTGTCAGAATTTACAAGAATAGACCTGCTGGTTCTTATTGATTGCGATTTAACATTGCTACACACGAATTTACATATCGAAGCAATCAGTTGCACGTTTTTTTTTATTAATTCACTATGATGGTCTGGAATGTTATTCAACTTGCTATAAATTGCAATGTTCGATTGATTGAACATCGAGTAATGCAGGTCACTGGAATGCACGGAATATGTAGGAGCTGGAATGGCCATTTATAAGTGCGAGTCGAACTTGCTAACCGATGGTTCCGTATCGCCATGTCATGGTCAGCGCCACTCACGTTATCTATGTATTTGTTAAAATGCTTCATACTTTTTTCGTTGGATGGCGCGCATACACTTTTTAGTTTCTTCTATGGGGATCCTGTGAATTTATTTACTTTTTCTTATTCTTTTATTATTTGTTGTTATATCGGCCATAATAAATAAAATAACACATATTCTGTGAACATTTCAACGGGCTACCTATTACGGTTCAAGAGATACAGCCCTCGGACAGACGGACAGACAGACAGACAGACGGCGTAGGCTTAGTAATAGGGTCCCGTACGACTAAACATCTGAATCTGTCTGTCCGTCAATCACAGGTTATTTTCTCCGAATCTATACTGGCGGAGGCGGGATGTAATTTTATTTGGTTTTGTAGCTGACAAGACCGTCTCGGGTCAACGTATTCTGCGTTTTGGCGGTCGTCACAACCCCGTCTCGTTTCTGCAGTGCCGAGGTCCGACATTATTGCAGAAAGTAACTTCTCAAATTTCACCTGGTTTACTTGTGCACAACAATTTGGAATTACACCGTGGTTCAAAATAACGTTGACAAAATTTAAAAGAACATATTTCAAAAATGGAATGTATGCATTCCATTTTATTTTTGTCTGTCGTTTTTTCATTCGTTGGCGCCATTTTCATATTGTTTGTTGGCTAAAAAGTGTTAAAATATATTTATTATGCTATGTCAGAGCAGCGTGGAGCCATAATTTAATTGTATGAACGTGGAAAGCGGCAGTGTGAGATAGTGAATATTCTTGGTGTTAGTCGTCAGCTAGTTTCTTTGGCAATTCAACGCTATGTTGAGCTCGGCAACATCGGAGACCGTCCTGGGAGAGGACGTAAGCGCACTGTTCGAACTTCTAGGAATTATCAAACAATGATTAGTCCGGAATCCACAGACAAAGGTGAGAAAAATGTCGCCAGACTTGGGGATAAGTCGCTCCACCGTGCAGCCTATAGTGAAATATGATCTCCATTTGGTACCATACAAACTCAGAAAAGCGCAATTGCTTACAGAGAAAGACAAAAAAGTTCGCCTTGAGAGATGTCGTTTGCTTAAACAGCGCTCCGCTTCTTCGAATTGGAAAAATATCGTATTCTCTGACGAAAAATTGTTTTCGATAGAACAAGCCCATAATCACCAAAATGACAGGATCTGGTCTTCCACTCGTCCTGGAGCTGCAGCAGTTATTACACGTCGCCAAAACGCGAAAACAGTTATGGTTTGGGGTGCAATTTGCGCCACTGGCAAAACTCCCCTCGTTTTTGTAGAAAAAGGTATCAAAATTAACCAAGAAAATTATCGACGAGACATCCGTGAATCTGTGGTTCTTCCTTGGAGTCAACAGCACTTTGGTAACCATCCATGGATATTCCAACAAGACTCTGTTCCAGCTCACAGGGCCTTAAGTGTTCAACAGTGGTGCAAAAGCAATTTCCCTGATTTCATCAGCTCAAAAGAATGGCCTGATCTGAATCGCATGGATTACAGTTTATGGTCAATGTTAGAGGCAAGGACCTGTACTACACCTCATAGAACTGTTGATGACCTGAAGGCTTCTCTTACACGCGAGTGGGACAAAATATCTGTTGAGGAGGTGCGGAAAATTGTGGAAAATTTTACCAAGCGTTTGACTCTTTGTATTCGCGCTAAAGGAGGTTATTTTTAAGACAAATAGGAATTCTTGTATAAAATAAGTTGTATTTTTATAATTTATAAATTAATTTAATTTAAGTTTAAAGGTAATAAAATTATTTCAAAAATCACTTGTCAACGTTATTTTGGGCCACCCTGTAATATTGTATTTCCAGATTACATTGCAATGTTGTGTGGTGACGAGTTGAGTGTATTACGTAAAGGTTTTTGATTGGTTGAATGTAGAGCCTACGTTGATGTAAACCGCATCAAAATTTGTTCAGTGGTTCCGGAGTTTCAAACAGACAGACGTTCCTTTTTATAAGAAGTAGAGATTTCATGAAAGTCCCATTTGAAAAGCCCTTTGTAGATGGTGAAGTTTGATTCAGAATTTTCTTTAATTTTCAGAGGAAAGAGTGTCCTGAACCAGAAGAGCGAACTACAAAAGGCGCTATCGAAACACAAGGAAAAACAGATCTTGAATCAAGAGAAGGAACACAAAGAAACTCCAGGTACATATTACGAGTATATATATTTGTCCTAACGGACGTATTATCTTGCTTTCATTATGATTTTAATTAAAACGGTGTTTATAAAGGCCACCTTGTAAACAGGCAATGTTTTTAAAAACCGACCAAGTGCGAGATTTCCGCACCGCAAAAACATAATACGTTGAAAAAACCCGTTTCTTGTATGGGTACCTCTCTACATTTTTTACCTGTTGTATTTTTTATTATTTGTTGTTATGTCCGCCATAATTTTTTTTATGTACTTATAGCGCGACATTTGGCATCGTTTCACCTATAAGTAGGTGTCTAACGATGCCCATGGAAATTCTGTGATGCACGGGGATTGCGAATGCCATGCCGGCCTGACAGGAGTTTTTTCACGCCCCTTTTGAAAAACCCCAGGCTGTACTTGGGAATAGATGGGCGGGGGGCGGGGAGTGCGCTCTACAACATAATAATAAGGAATATTCTTTGAAAATGTCAACCGGCAGGACAGACCGATAGACGGCGGCGTAGGCTTAGTAATAGGCTTCCGTACGGGGTATGGAAACCACACGGAAACCTAAAAAGGTACATGAAAGAAAAAAAATACAGGAGTGCACAAAGGCAGACTTAACACTACAAGTGATCTCTTCCAGTCAAACTTCAAATCAAAAGGTTACTACTAACATGCGATTATTATTACAAATATATTCATCAACCATCATTAACTTTTGACAGGCCCTTCGTTGTGATAAGGAGTAAGTTGGGTTCGTATTTTCAATACAATACAACTTCCTCGACTATCAATTTACGAGTTCGGTAGGTATAAAGAAACTTCTTGCAAAGTAAGTGTGCTCGCTTACTCGCGGTCGGCGGAACTTCCGTAGAGACATTGAGATATAATTGTGGTGAAGTGACTTCACTTAGGTGGAACAAACATTGATCGACTGGCATCTGACAATCAAATGTCCGATTTATCAATCGGTGTTGTTCTTCGTAGTTGGTAAATCTCTCGGTCGTATGTTCTACTGTGATTTTCTTGTATTAAATCAATAACAGTAATATTTAAAAAATGTACATAGATAGATAAAAATATACAGATAGTATTGGTCCAAAAACATTTTACAGAAATAAGCTCAATATAAAATTTACATGAGGTGCATAGGCGGACTTATCCCGTACAGATATTTCTTCCAGTCAACCTTTGGATATTTGAGAGTTTGAATTTGGATATTTGGAATGTAAATAGGTAGTAAAAGGCTTTAATGTGAGGATTGAAAATAAAATAATTAATAATAAGAATTTAATATTTAGTAGGGACTAGGCCACACGCTGTATCCCGACAATCGGGATAAGCAAAGTAGTCGCTTTTGTGCTGCAAGTACTCGCAATTACAGCACAACACCGACCACCACGTCCAGCAGAGGATTCGGACAAAATAACTAATCAAGCAGCAAGTAAGGCACGAAGACCCACTTGCTGCATTCGACTCAGTGGAAGGACCGTGCCGAGGTGAGAGGTGGCTATCTTGTCGCCCTTTAGCACGGCTCCATGTATAAGGGAATAATGTGAGCATTAGAACCAATATTTCAAGGTGACAAATAATAAATAAAAATATTATAATTTTCTGCATAGTTGGTTCATAAATAGCATATTATACAATAATGCTCATTATGCAATAATACCCCGTGAAAATCAAGGGAATCTGTAGGTATTCAAACATTTCCATAAAATTACTCATAATTTAAAACAATAAGTTATTAAAATTATAAACTTTTTTACACATGCAGCCCACATCTTTTTGCGACACTTTCCCAAACGACATGCCTCTTCTTGTCGTTCGTACTCCTTAGGAAAGTTTCCAGTTTCTGTGAGACGGAGCGCATATGCGCCCCCGTTACGTTTCCTCACTGCCGTCACTTTGTCACCAATGACGTCACTACAGAGATAGTTGGCAAGTGACAAGTGTCGAAGACTTGGGGGAAGGAAATTAATGTCAACTTAGTTAGTTCAGTTGTTATTTTAATGGTGTTCGACTGAAGTTTCTGGAAAACTGTTTGAGTGAATACTGATTTGATATTTTTTGATAAATGTTAATAAATTGCTGAAGGGAAATTTGCAGAGGCGCATGGCCAGCAGTGGACGCATACAAACTGACTGACTGGCTAACTGACTGACTGACTGACTGATTGCTATAGCGAAAGCAGTCTAATAAGAAAAACCAAAATCTTAACACCATAATTTTTAACAGCGGGTCATCCCATCCATCACGGATATAGACATACGACTAAACATAGTTATTAGGAATTTTAGGGAAGTGCATTTTCAGGACTCATTCCAAAGATTCCAAATGTCTTCACAAGAAAAAAATATAACATAAATGAAATCATATACAAATTCAACCCCCATTGGATATTGCACGGCAAGTGACAAGTGTCGAAGACTTGGGGGAAGGAAATTAATGTCAACTTAGTTAGTTCAGTTGTTATTTTAATGGTGTTTGACTGAAGTTTCTGGAAAACTGTTTGAGTGAATACTGATTTGATATTTTTTGATAAATGTTAATAAATTGCTGAAGGGAAATTTGCAGAGGCGCATGGCCAGCAGTGGACGCATACAAACTGACTGACTGGCTAACTGACGAACTGACGAACTAGCGAAAGCAGTCTAATAAGAAAAACCAAAATCTTAACACCATAATTTTTAACAGCGCGTCATCCATCACGGATATAGACATACGACTAAACATAGTTATTAGGAATTTTAGGGAAGTGCATTTTCAGGACTCATTCCAAAGATTCCAAATGTCTTCACAAGAAAAAAATATAATATAAATTAAATCATATACAAATTCAACCCCCATTGGATATTGCACTGAATTCGACCTCGTATTTAAATTCCAAATATTTCCGGTACAAAACGAACTCTGAAATGGCCCATTCTGTACGCGTAAATAACATGTACAGTTCCCGGCAGAAAATAATGCGTGTCGAGGTTTTGAAAGAGACCATCCGGTTGTAGATCGCCGTTCCTCCTGTGCGCACGAACTCGCACGTCTCCGTGCGACAGGGACGACGCTCTACAACCCGATAGTCTCTTTCTAAAGCTCGACACGCATTATTTGCTGCCGCGAACTTTAAGTCACGAAACAATCCAATCCAAACAATGCACTATTCGACAGAAAAATGTGACAAAAATTATTTTTCATTGTTCAATATGACACGTAAAAAGAAGGTCTATAACCAAGTAGTTTTAGAAAATTTCCTCCTGTTGGACAAACTACTTGGACCACCTAGTTGGGTAGTTGACCACAAGGAAAATTATTCCTGTTGGACAAACTAGTTAGACCGCCAGGAAACACCAATCGCTTTCTCTACAGCAGTCAGTCAATCCACAATGACCTTGACTCGGATGTAACCTCAGATAATAGCATGACGCTGGACTGCTTCTGATTACCAAATCAGATAAGGAAACAGCCGTATTTCGTGTCTGACATAATGGCGTTTGCGCAACGATTATCCAAACCAAATAGTTGTCGAGATGAGTCTACGTTGTGTCAATCATTATGATCTGTAGCGAGGCGCTTGCGCCGGCCGGTTAGGGGGTCAATTCACAAACAATCTGGAATCGAATATGATACACATCTTAAAATTGCATTTCGATAGCTACATTTACAACGAGAAAAAAATTGCCTTTGCTTGCTGCCTTAGTGTGGTAACTAGAAATTAAACTGTGGTACTTACAATTTTACAAATCTTAAGGCCTCCCTACAAGGTAAGCAAGCACGTTGCAAGTTCCGCGGGTGCAAACATGATAACGACACGCCGCCGCTTTTTCGGGTTGGAGTAGGATGCATTCAATGGTCGGAATTTTTTACAGTAAGCGAAGAATCGGGTTTTATTTTTTTATTGCAAAACTATGTATTTCAACATATTTAGTTAAAACCTACCGACATAGATGTATAATCAAATCACCGAATAAAATCTAGTTTTTTTTTTTTCAAATCCTTGGTTTGGTCACGCACGTTACTTCCAATACGTTTTTATAAGTACATTCAGAAGTATTTTAATGATTTATTTTCTATCGATTGAGGGGTAAAAAAAATGTATCGCTTTGCATACCAAACACGTTCGGTCGGGCTATTGATGGGTCTCCAGAAATATTGTTTTTTCTCTATCTAAATAAAATGTCTCTACCAAATCGCTAAATCGCACTCGATTCTCGATGTTGCGCTGTTAGTGAGTTGGCCTCGAAATTATTGCAAGTCGCCGCTTTAAATTCCGGCCAAGATGGCCACGGTGCGTGAGTAGCAATTTCGGTGTGCTGTAAAGAAAATCGTTAGGATTTTGACGATGATGTTAAGAAATATAATCGACACTTTAGACTGCTGTTATAAGTTTCGCAACATGAAGAGGTGTATCGATTTGATGGCATTCTTAAGTTTGCTTGTATTCTCTATATATTAATTCACTCTAATAATAATTTGCTTCTATATGCGGGCCAGTTTTCTTGCCCGTTCTTTTTCGCCGAACTAATCGAATAGGCCCTAAAAAGATTATGGTGGTGACTTGTGCAAGTATTAAATATATTTATTGAATCAATAAATAAACTGTTACATTATATATAACATTCTAAACATTTGTCACAAGTTTCAAATCGGTGAAGCGCGACTTTTACTCACGCACGGAGGGTTCCGTACATCCGCTATACTATAGCTGTCAAAAACCATATCCGTCTATCTTTTGCCTTTCTGCAATGCAAACTGCCTGTGGTGCCATCTATTATTTATTAGCGTGAATATTTACTTATCGAGACTTTTCTTGTATGGGGACTAATTTTTTTTACTTTTTTGTCATTATTAGATAGTATTATAATTTTTTTAAGGACTACCGGCACAGGTGGCTGTGCCCAAAAGTTCAAAGTAAGATCGGACACAGCCAATAACGCCACTCCTCGCGAAACCACGCTCAAATAGGCGCCATGCCAGCTACAAGGCGGACAAAAAGATTGTGTTGGCATATGCGCCATAATAACACATATTGTGTGAAAATTTCAACCGGCTACTTAGCGCGATTCAAAAGATACAGCCCTCGGACGGACGGACAGACAGACAGGCGGCGTAGGCTTACTCATAAGCTTCCGTGTAGATACGGAACCCTAAAAATAATTTACTCGTTATTCAGTCATTTAGGTCACGCTACTAGCGCATTCAATAAATACCAAACGTAACCATAGAATCGAACACAATGTGTTACAACGTGCGCCCGTTCAGCACGTGTGGAGTCGGACGCATTGTAACCTGAGTGCTATTGTCGTCGAAATAAACGCCGCACTTTGCCGGACCATTTAACCAATTCACTGATCAATCTGTACGGCAAATGTGTGGCGCAAACGTCGTTGGCGTCACTTCCTTCGGCGCACGCGCCGCCACGCCGCCGCCGCCAGTCCCGGAGGCATATTTCCAAAGTCTAGTATGCGAGTTGCTCTGATTGGTCGTTCTCAACCTGGCGAGAAATATAAATTTCGGAAGTAATTCCGAAATAAAGTTTTCTTAGGTGGTTATAAAAAAAAATAACCATAACCTAATTTTAACACCCTAACATTGCTTAAAAAAAGTAAAAGAAAACAAATTTTGACAAAAGGGACACGAACCCATGGCCGAGATCGAAAAAATAAAAACCCTACACTCTACCACTGAGCCACCAAAGTACATATGCGACCAAACGAATATCGGATTCAGTAGGTTCGCTGGGGGTGCCGGAGGCGGAGCCAGACTCGTCTCCACCAATCAGAGCAACTCGCATACTAGACTTTGGAAATATGCGTCCCGAAGGGCGAAGCGCCACGAGCACCAGTGTGTGACCGCTTGTGACCCATCCACATCGCAGGTCCACCGGGTTGACTGGAGGAAATTGCCTAAGGCAATAAGTCCGCCCTTGTCACACATATATGTGACACGAAGTGTATTATTATTATTGTGTCTTTATTTTCAAGTTTTTTCTTTGGATACATAACCACATTAATTCTATATAAATTTTCGAAATATACAAAATTAATACAAACACAATCTATCTATATATACATATAATAAAATCGTAAAGGTAAGAAAGTCTGTACATTGAATGTATTCGGAAAAAAACTAACCAGGGTGGCTTAAAATGAGATACTAAACATGATAGAACAGTTTTTAAAATTTTTGTTTGTTTGTTTGTCTGTACGCGCATCACGCAAAAACCACTGAACGGAATTAGACGAAACTTTGTATAGTGGCAGTTTATATGCCGGAATAACATAATACACAAAAAAAATATCAAAAAATAAAAAAAAATATATTATTATCATTAACATTTAGAATCACGTCAGCCAAAGTACAGGTTTCTTGACAGTTACATTGGCGACAGCTGGCCGGTGCGAATTATTTGATTCATGAAATGCAAAAAAATTTAAAATATCAAGTTCACAACGGAGAACTGTCATATCGACGTCTTAGAGCTGGCCGGTGAAAAAATATTTTATTAATGGAAGAAAAATAATTGAAAGTTCACGTTTTGTCGATGTCATTGGTGCAATATATACTTCTGTTGCCTGCGACTTCGCTCGCGTGAAATTCGAATTTCAAAAGAAGAAAGTATGTAACTGAAGGCTGGGACGAAGGCCGGGCTGCTTTCAGAAAGAAGAAAAACATTCTTGAAGAAAGGAAGTAACTAAAGCGAGGCCGAAGACCGAGCTTCATTCTGATAAATAATAAACCATCTCGAAGAAAGTAAGTAACTAAGGGCGAGGCCGAAGGCCGAGCTGTATCTATCCTGAAAGACGGCAAAGCCGTCCAGGCCGAGCTGCGTTCAGAAAGAAGTCAAACATTCCTGAAGAAAGTAAGTAATTAAGGCGAGGCCGAAGGCCGAGCTCTGATCACGTAAACGATATTCTTCACGAAGAAATTTACCTAATGACGACGCCGATGGAGGAGCTGCGTATAGCTAAACCATATACTTTCTCAAACTAAGTAACTAAGAGCGATGTCGAAGGCCGAACTACGTTAAAGTAAACAATAAACCTTCTCCAAAAAATTAAGTGACTAAGAGCGAGGCTAAAGGCCGAGCTTCGTTCGCGTAAATGATATTATATTATATCGAAGAAAGCAGGTCATTAAGGGCGAGACCCGAGGGCGGAAGAGGATTAATTGTTTACCTGAACGCAGCTCGACCTTGGGCCTCGCCCAAAGTTACTGACTTTCTTCGAGAAGGTTCATCGTCTTCCTGAACGCAGCTCGGCCTTCGGCCTCGCACTTAGCTACTTACTTCTTCAAGTAGGTTGATCTTCTTCCGGACCGTAGCTCGGCCTTCGGCCTCCCCCTTAGTTACTTACATTCATCGAGAAGGTTTATTGTCTTCCAGGATGCAGCTGGGCCTTCGACCTCGCCGTTTGTTACTTAATTTATTTTAGAAAGTTTGCTAAACTTAAAAAGGTAAATTAAAAAAGGTAAACGACCTGAACGTAGCTCGGTCTTCGACCTCGCCCATAGTTACTGACTTTCTTTGAGAACGTTTATCGTCTTACAGAACACAGCTCGGCCTTCGACCTCGCCTTTAGTCACTTACTTCTTCAAGAAGGTTTATCTTCTTCCTGAACGCAGCTCGGCCTTCGGCCTCGCCCATAGTTACTGACTTTCTTCGAGAAGGTTTATCGTCCTCCTGAAAAAAGCTCGGCCTTCGGCCTCGCCCTTAGTTACTTACTTCTTCAAGAAGGTTTATCTTCTTCCGGGACGCAGCTCGGCCTTCGGCCTCGCCCTTAGTTACTTACTTTCATCGAGAAGGTTTATTGTCTTCCAGGATGCAGCTGGGCCTTCGACCTCGCCGTTTGTTACTTACTTTATTTGAGAAAGTTTGTCGTTTACCTGAACGCAGCTCTGCCTTCGGCCTAGCCCTTAGTTATATACATTCTTCTTTGAAATACGAATTTCACGCGAGCGAAGTCGCGGGCAACAGCTAGTCAAAAATAAAACAATTTACCGCCAGTGGCGGGGGGCTATAATTATTATTATTATGTGTATTTCACGCCTTGTAAAATTAATTATCTTTCGTTGGACTTGGTACCGAATTTTTTTTTATGGAAACTGACACAGTTGGCTATATCACCTAATACATCCGTGATTTCAGCCCATGAACCTTGGTGAACTAGGTGCCATGTCAATGTTTCGCCATTTCTTTATTTATGAATTTTACCTCTCTCTCTCTCTCGCTCTTTTGTAATATCTCGTTGTATCATTCAATAGGCAATTTATATTCCCGGTTTATCGGGCTCGCGGTGAATTAATTTAAAGTGCACTTCCTCACAAGGTCATCACGACGACCGACCGCTCGATAATATTTTGGCGTGCGTGCCGAACGGCCGCGCGCGCGCGTTCTCAATCCGGTTCGGCCGTTCCGTCCGTCCGTCTGCCTGCACGCGATGCAGGTGCAGTGGGTTCAACAAACTACACCTCAACTGCCGGTCAGGCGATCTGCCTCTGACGAAATTCTGTACCATGCTGTCACATACCTACACCTGCTGCGTCACCGTTCGGAACCGGTGTAAAACTGTAGGCCCCTTCCCTTGCCCCTTACTAGGTGGTAGGCTCAAATTGTAGCCGACTGGGTTGGTACCACCGTACTGGATGTACGCATGGCAGCCTCGGTTGTGTTCTCCTCTAGTCCAGTATAGCCAGCAATCCAGGGAAGTCTCCGGTATGGCACCTACCTTCTCGGAGGTGATATTGGCTGGTCGGAGCATGCGCTTGGTCCCCTCGGAATCAGCCACCCATACCGGATTACATAAAAAAAATACATACATATCACGCACGCTGTATCTCGACAATCAGGGTAAGCAGAGCAATCGGAGTTGAGCTGCAAATACTCTTGTAAATTACAGCACAACACCGACCACCACGTTTCGCAAAGTATTCGAACAAGAATCGATCGATCAAGCAGCAAGTAAGGCACGAAGACACACCTCTGCTGCACGACTCGGTGGAAGTACGGTGCTAAGGTGAGAGGTGGCGACTCTGTCGCCCTTTAGCACGGCATCTTGTCCTTATCCCTTAGTCGCCTTTTACGACATGCACGGGGAGAGATGCAGTGGGGCTATTCTTTTAAGTACCGGCCCCACACGGTACACATGCTGTCACAATCGCGCACAATATGTACATACATACTGCACGCTGTGTCCCGCCCGACAATCGGCGAGTAATCGGTGTTGTGCTGCAAGGACTTGCGACCGCCATTCGGACAGGATAAGCACGAAGATCCACCTGCTGCATGACGCGATGGAAGGCCACGTTTAGCAATTATTTTTTTGCTGATGCAGTGTGGTCAGAACGAGGAATTACGGAGGGAATTGCAGGCGTCACTTGAGGTGGACTGACTCAATTTGTTTTTTTAGTATACATAAACTAGGTATACTAAAACGGGTTTTCCCGGCCGGGTTCGTACCACCGCACTGAACGAAACGTCGGTCGAAGCGGCTGTGTAAATAGTTCGTGTTTTCCGTCCAGTTCGGAAGCACTGACATGCCACCTAGTTCAGCCGGTGTTATGGGCTGACATCACGGATGGTGTACGTGATGTAGCCAATGGTGTCAGTTTCCATAAAAAAACTGTTGGCGAGCCCAAGAAGTGAGAGAGTTAGTAATTATAGTGTTGGATTTCGGAATTCGTCTGCAGTAGATTCGGAGAAATCGGCTGTGACAGACGGACAGACAGACAGACACAAGAGTGATCCTATAAGGGTTCCGTTTTTCCTCTGAGGTGCGGAACCCTAAACCCCGCTTCTCCGTCTGCTCCTTCTCCGTATCATCTCTATCTCTACTTCTTATAAAAAAAGGAACGTCTGTCTGTATGTATGTATGCTTAAGGTAAACTCCGGGGCCACTGAACAGATTTTGATTCGGTTTGCACCAATGGAAAGAGTAGCTCTTGAGGTTCACTATAGGCTGTATACCAGCACGCTAAATAGCCTTAGGGCTGAGCAGTATCAAAGAATGTATAGTATGGACGGGAGAGAGATATAGAATATAAAAGAAACGATAATTTATATTAACATATATTTGCGTTCAAATCGGATTTGCTATTAAACCGAGTCTACCGCGAGCGAAGCCGCGGGCACAATCTAACAATAAATTGATGGCATGGCTCGACAGTTCATTTTACATTTCCAAATTTCCATGCGCGATTCCATGTTCTCTGTGTCACCGAGCGGCGCGGCGGCGCGGGGCGGTGGCTCGCTCCGTTGGTCATTGTTTGCGTATGAGCCATTTCACGATGTTATGTCTTCTATTTCAGTCTTGTGCAATGTTTACGTTTTCTATTTCAGTCAGAACAATCTGGTCCCCTCGGCTGGAAGATTTGTAATTTTCTGCAAGTACAACATTTACATTTTAATGGCCTTTTTAGGGTTCCGTAATCCATACGGAAGCCTATTACTAAGCCTAGGCCGTCTGTTTATCTGTACATCCATCCTACGGCTGTATCATTTTTTTTTTTTTTTTTTTTATGGATACTGACACGGTTGGCTACATCACCTACAACATCCTTGATGTTAGCCCATAACACCGGGTGAACTTGGTGCCTAGTCAGTGCTTCATTTGAAGTTTGAACCGTAATAGGTAGGCGGTTGAAATTTTCACGGAATATGTGTTATTATTGCGGATGTGGAAACAAATCATAAAAAAGCTAAAAGTAAAAAATTAAGGTGGCCCCATACAAGAAACGTGCTAAGAATCGATTAGTCCCTATATAGTAGTTTCATGGCAACTGAATAATAGATGGCGCCATATGTTGCATTATAGAAAGACAAAATATAGGCAAATATAGTTTATTGGCAGGTATGGTATAGCGGATCTACGGAACCCTCCGTGCGCGAGTAAAACTCGCACTTGACCAATTTTTTTCTCGTTTTACTTCTTCCTCTCTATCTGTCTCATGCTGGGTAATATACAATGTATATCTCCCAATGAGATTGGTAGAGACAACGGATCTTCACGTCTCATGATTCTGAAACAGTTCACTGACCTAAACACTCATAATATGTACAGTATATAATTAATTATACATATACTGAACGTCATCCTGATATCACAATGTGATTGGTAGCCTAATCTCCTAATGATTAGTAGAGACAATGGATCTCTACGTTCGACCCAAAGTTCCTACACATCTCTGACATCTCCCTCCCACATTCAATGTGTTTGTACATGCTTGTCGGTTTCGGGTAGATTACGTACTGGATAATTTCGGAGAAAATCTCCGATCCGTCCACTGTGCTCTAGCTAGAAAATCTCTTTCCATAAACTCCTATCGTATATTCTTTCACAATACTTGCCTTTGAAAATCACGAGTTCGGACTTCTGGCACGCACAGACGTATTCTTCGTCTTGCAATCGCTTCCTCCTGCTGCCCACAATTTGCTCGCTCTCACTGTCAACGCTCTATCTGTAGAAAGTGAAACCACCGACATATATATGGCTAAAGCAGTATGGAAACTAGGCCTATTTGTTAAAATAAGTACCTACGCTCCATTGGAGCGTTAGGGATGTCAATCAAATTTTTTTGTAAAATTGTAAAATTATTATTTATTAAAACATTTATTTAGGTTCTGTAATGTAATGATCAAATAATCAATATAATCAATCATCAATAATAAGTTCAAAACGTGGTTGCTATAAATATGAATTGATATAACTTTTCTCGACTTTTGTCAACTTTTATTAACTTTTGTAAATTGTTTACAACTTTTGTCAGCTCTTGTCAACCATGTAAATGTTTGTCAACTTTTCTCATCTTTTGCCAATTTCAGTGATCTTTTGTCAACTTTTATCGACTGTTGTCAAGTCTTGTCAATGTTTGTCAACCTTGGTAAACTTTTGTCAGCTTTCGTCAATATTTGTCAACTTTTGTCATCTTTTGTCAACTTTCATCGACTGTTGTCAACTCTTGTCAATGTTTGTCAAGCTTCGTCAACTTTTGTCAACTTTCGTCAATATTTGTCATCTTTTGTCATCTTTTGTCAACTTTTATCGACTGTTGTCAACTCTTGTCAATCTTTGTCAACCTTGGTCAACTTTTGTTAACTTTCGTCAACATTTGTCGACTTTTGTCATATTTTGTCAACGTTTGTCAACTTTTGTCTATTTTTCTCGATTTTTGTGAAATTATAGCCACTTTCGTCATCTTTTATCAACTTTTCTCATCTTTTGCCAACTTCTGTCACCTTTTGTCAACTTTTATCGACTGTTGTCAACTCTTGTCAAGTTTTGTAAACTTTTGAGAACTTTTATCAACTCTCGGTAACTTATGTCAACTCTTGTCAACTTTTGTCAACATTCGTCAACTTTTGTCAACTTTCGTTAACGTTTGTCTACTTTTATGGCTTATGTCGACTTTTGTTAACTTATAGCCACTTTCGTCATCTTTTGTCAATTTTTGCCAACTTCTATCAGCTTTTGTAAAATTTTAACGACTGCTGTCAAGTTGTCAAAAGCCGACAAAGGTTAACAAACATTGACAAGAGTTGACAACAGTCGATAAAAGTTGACAAAAGATGACAAAAGTTGACAAATGTTGACGAAAGTTGCCAAGGTTGACAAACATTGACAAGAGTTGACAACAGTCGATAAAAGTTTACAAAAGTTGACAAATATTGACAAAAGCTGACCAAGGTTGACAAACATTGACAAGAGTTGACAACAGTCGATAAAAGTTGACAAAAGATGACAAAAGTTGACAAATGTTGACGAAAGTTGACAAAAGTTGACCAAGGTTGATAAACATTGACAATAGTTGACAACAGTCGATAAAAGTTGACAAAAGATGACAAAAGTTGACAAATATTGACGAAAGTTGACAAAAGTTGACCAAGGTTGACAAACATTGACAAGAGTTGACAACAGTCGATAAAAGTTGACAAAAGTTGATAAATGTTGCCGAAAGTTGACAAAAGTTGACCAAGGTTGATAAACATTGACAATAGTTGACAACAGTCGATAAAAGTTGACAAAAGATGACAAAAGTTGACAATGTTGACGAAAGTTGACAAAAGTTGACCAAGGTTGATAAACATTGACAATAGTTGACAACAGTCGATAAAAGTTGACAAAAGATGACAAAAGTTGATAAAATGTTGACGAAAGTTGACTAAGGTTGACAGAAAACCACAAGAGTTGACAACAGTCGATAAAAGTTGACAAAGATGACAAATGTTGACGAAAGTTGACAAAAGTTGACCAAGGTTAGGTTGACATTGACACGAGTTCACAACAGTCGATAAAAGTTGACACAGGTCGATAAAAGTTGATAAAAGATGACAAAAGTAGACAAAAGCCGACAAAGGTTAACAAACATTGACAACAGTCGATAAAAGATGACAAAAGTTGACGAAAGTTGACAAAAGTTGACCAAGGCTGACAAACATTGACAAGAGTTGACAACAGTCGATAAAAGTTGACAAAAGATGACAAAAGTTGACAAATATTGACGAAAGTTGACAAAAGTTGACCAAGGTTGACAAACATTGACAAGAGGTGACAACAGTCGATAAAAGTTGACAAAAGATGACAAAAGTGGACAAATATTGACGAAAGTTGACAAAAGTTGACCAAGGTTGACAAACATTGACAAGAGTTGACAACAGTCGATAAAAGTTGACAAAAGGTGACAGAAGTGGGCAAAGATAATAAAAGTTGACAAAAGTTGACAAGATTTGACATAAGTTACCGAGAGTTGGCAAAAGTTCTCAAAAGTATACAAAACTTGACAACAGTCGATAAAAGTTGACAAAAGGTGACAGAAGTTGGCAAAAGATAAGAAAAGTTGACAAAAGTTGACAAGAGTTGACATAAGTTACCGAGAGTTCGTAAAAGATCTCAAACGTTTACAAAACTTGACAAGAGTTGACAACAGTCGATAAAAGTTGACAAAAGGTGACAGAAGTTGGCAAAAGGTGAGAAAAGTTGACTAAAGTTGACATAAATTACCGAGAGTTGACAAAAGTTCTCAAAAGTTTACAAAACTTGACAAGAGTTGACAACAGTCGATAAAAGTTGACAAAAGGTGACAGAAATTGGCCAAAGATAAGAAACGTTGGCAAAAGTTGACAACAGTCGATAAAAGTTGACAAAATGTGACAGAAGTTGGCAAAAGATGAGAAACGTTGACAAAAGTTGTCAACATTTGTCAAAAGTTAAATATAACAAGTTAGTTTAATATAAAGTGACAACAGTCGAAAAACGTTTGTAAACATTTTTTGCATTCTAAAAGATCGTGGACTGTCCGTGGCGCATGCAACAAAAACAAACACGACCACTCGGACGCGGCACCCGCGACTGCCTGTTTGCGACATTCGCTTCGGGGCCTTGTTGAGGTGTGCGTGTGTGTGAGTGCGTCGTTTCGATCGTTTTGTACGTAGTTTCCATACTGCTTTAGCCATATATATGCTGTGCCACCGACCAGTCCGCGCGCGTCTAGATGCGGGCTGCCCTGCCATCCGTCCGGCGTTTCCCGGACGGCGTTCGGTTTTTGAACATCCTGGGAGGGTTTCATGATTGTCCTAAGATTTTAAGTACACCTCGCGCAATCTGATTTAAATAAAGCGAATTTTCTACGGCCGTGTAACGTGCGTCAATTTTGTTTTTTTTTTTTTATTGAAAACGCGACATGTTGCTTCGCGCCACCCATAAGGTGTCTTACGACGCCCATGGCCATTCGGTCGTATGCGGAGGTAGCGAATGCCATGCCGGCCTGACAGGTGCCTATTCACGCCCCTCCTGAATGACCCGAGACTGTCAATATATGAATATCCTTATAACTCGAGAACCACTTTATCGATTTACATACGGGTTTCACTGTTACATTCTGTCACTTCTCAAGATTGTTTTTTATGGATACGCGAGAAACTTGGCGCCATCAGCGTGGATTGTTGAGCCGACGACGCCTAAAAGCATTCGGTTTAGAAAAGGGGGGCTACGAATGCCGTGCCGGCGGCGGCGTGACAGATGCCTTTTTACGCTTCTCTTGAAAGAAGTCATACACTGAAGCAAACACATCGGGAGGAAGTGCCTTCCAGAGTTTCGTTTTGGGCTATAAATCATAACGCTACGTCATCGGCGGCCTGAGCTGTGAGCAAAAAGTTACGCGAAGCGAAGCCGCGACGAAAAGCTAGTATCCTAATAAATGAAGCGGAAAATCTCTGACGGTGCGTCGACTCGTCGATACTGTGTTCCCGAGAACGTCTCGATGAATTCACTTGGGCGTTTTCACGTTTTAAAAAATACCTGACGTTTTCTGACACACCTAAGGATGGTTAATTAAAGGCTATTTTGGCGTGAAGCGAAGCTAAGCTATAAGAGAAAAAGCTAATATACATTATCTTCGTTTAGGCTTTTACCGCTGGCTGTTACAAACTTAAGTCGCTTTCTAATAAGTATACCGCGTAACCGAAAACATTACGATAACAGCTACAAATATTTGAAAATGTTAGGTATATCTTTCTCCAGGCTTTTATTACGAAGAAACGGTTTGTGGCCCCTCGTTCCAGTTGAAATTTTATTCTAAATTCTCTTCGGGCGATTCGCCCGTGTGCACGGGGGCAGTGGACTTTCGCAGAGGGTCGCGGATTTGAGGGGAGAACGGTCAAACGAAAGGGTTGAGAGACTGAGACTTAGAAGGAATGGACACGATAAAGCGTCGATGAGACAGCATTGGAAATATCCAGATGTAAACTAAACCGAGTACGGAAGATGGGATATTTTCTGTAAAATCATAATCATGAATTGTATTATTTTCGGCCCAGATGCACGCACAGAGGGTTCCGTAGGTAGATCCGCTATACCATGCCTGTCAAAAAACCATATTCGTCATCATTTGTATCTGCTATACCGAACTGCCTGTCGCGCCATCTTTCATTGAGTAGCGCAAACATAATTGATTGATAGTACCTTTCTTGTATGGGGACCCCTTGTTTTTTTTTTCATTTTGCTTTTTTTATTATTTATCGAGCAAATCATTTGCAAAGAAAAGCCTGTCGCCCTTTACCACGGTATACGTGTCGCCTTTTACGATTGAACGGGGAGAGATGCAACGGGGTTATTCTTTTTAAGTACGGTTTTGGTTTCTTCGTAATTAAATGATTCTGTTTTCCAATTGCTCACTAAACCTAAAGCTGAATGTGGTCGGATGCCCGCAGCATTGTATCAGTGCCAGAATCCGGGAAAGCCGGAAAACATTAAACATGCACTTAATTAATTGTCGAACAAATTGAACAAGCATTCGTGACAGTATAATAGCTTTGGTTGTGTTTTATAGTCACTTTATTGTAATCCACGATTAACTGGATAACTTTTTAGGGTTTCGGAGACAGTGAAACTGGCAGGGACCATCGTAAAATATGTCAGGTGTCTGTCCGTCCGTCTGTCTTTCACGCACTGTCCGATGATCCCTCCGAGGTATTATCCTTGTCCTTATCCCTTAGTCGCCTTTTACGACATACACGGGGAGAGATGCAGTAGGACTATTCTTATTAAGTACCGACCCCACACATTAAATAATCATATGGAAATTTTAGTATAATTTTAGCCAGATTCGCTGCATCTTTTCGGCTTGTCTCCAGAAATGGCACATATTATGTCGTATCCAGTTAACCGTTAGTCCAAGGCGCGAGACTAATGCATATTGATTGACATATTTCCACTGCTTGGGATGCATCCTAGACGCGTGCAAGTGCAATAAAGTTTTATTTAAATTCCGCCTTGTTGTAAACATAACAAATTCGCAGATAGATTAAATTGTACCGTGTTTTTTTTATGGAAACTGACATGGTTGGCTACATCACCTACAACATCCGTGATGTCAGCCCATAACACCGGGTGAAAAAGGTGCCATGTCAGTGCTTTCCTTCATTTCATCACGACCGACGTTTCGCTCAGTGTGGTGGTATCAACCCGGCCGGGATAAACCCTACCATCTAGTAAGGTAAGAGGGGAAGGGACCTACAGTTTAACGTGAATTCCGAACCACGGTCAGCCTTCAACGGTCGAGCGGTCACCCATCCAAGTACTGACCGCGCTCAGTATTGCTTAACAACAGTCGACTAAGTGGTCGACCCTTAGTCGACTTTTGAGACATGCGGCGGGGAGAGATGCAGTGGGGCTATTCTTTTTAAGTACCGACCCCACACGGTACAAGTACAAGGTACGGTACGGTACGGTGTGTGGTCCGGTCCGGTACCTAATTATTAAAAAGGATAGTCCCACTGCATCTAAAGTCATCCATAAAGTCCCCGTGCATGGCGTAAAAGGCGACTGAAAAAATGGGATAAGAGAAAATACTAAGGGCGATGAATTGCTAATAAAGAAAATAGCCACGCTGGCCATCGCGATTTAAATTTCACCACAGATTTTGTTTTTCACCACAATTGTACAGCAGGTGTTACGTACTTACGTATGTATGTATATCTATAATTTATTCTACAGCACACATTGCCTTAACTGTAATCCCAGAAGACTAAGCTGATAAAAACTAATCCTAGATTAGCGCCATGAATGAGGTCTCCCTCTCATGTACCTACCCGTGTGACGCAAAGCGTTATGTATGATCTCTCATACTCATAGTACCGCTCTCTGTTCATTATAAATTGCATTATTTCTTTCCCATAAGAATCATCATAAGACTCCAAGAGCATCGTATCATAAGACTCGCAATACTCCTTTCGGCTCATAAGGACTACTTCCCAAAAAGGACAACTTCCCGAAAGGACAACTTCCCAAAAGGACAATTCCCAAAAGGACAACTTCCCAAAAGGACAATTCAAGGTTACAGGTGGTGGGGAACACACTCACCGGAAGACCGTTCCATATTTTCGCCGTTCGACACAGGAAAGATTTCGAAAAACGATGTGTTCTTAGAAGTTGGGTGTCAACAACCTATGGATGTTCCGAGCGAGTCCGGCGGGTTTGGCGGAGACAGGGACAGGAGGGATGAGGGACGCCAATTCATCAGAGTAACGTCCAACAATATTGAAATTGAAATTCTAATAGAAATGAACCACTCCAGTAGTTGTATGCTTACCAAACAAGATAATAAGAGAAAATGCACTTATGAAGTGTTCAGTAATCCAGAGTACTTCCTACCGCAATAAATACCAATTGATTAGCAATAAACATCTTTACGACTTTCGAGTGCTTCAACTAACTCCTCAGAGTGTGTATCAATCAAAGTGCGTGATCGACAACTCTATCTCAATGACTTGATATTGGACGAACGAACGAACGCCGTGTGAAGAAAATTACTACGCTAAACGAATGCTGGTGCCATTCGGTTGGTTCCTGCTGCTGTTGAACCGTAATTTATAGAAGACTAGCTTTTGCCTGTGGCTTCGCTCGCGCGAAATTCGTATTTTAAAAGAATAGCCCGCTACAGTACCTTTATTTCGACGCGCGGAACAATTCGGTTTGTATGAGAGCCACATCTTAGCGTAACCGGAACAGAATTTTATTTAGCCTATCCTTGTCTCGTATAGTTAAATGTGCTTGTACTTTAATAGAACTCGGATGATCGGGTTAACAGTTATGTAGGAACATACATACATACAGAAAAGATTTCTAAAAATTGTCAATTTAGTTTTAGTATCATACATAGAGTCTACAAACGCAATATCTCATAAAACAAAGTAACTCACTCCATAACCACAGATTTATTATTAGTATTGATGCATTTCACTAAGTGGCGATAGACCCCTTTCTTTCGACGCAAAGTACTAGATTCGCATTTGACCAGTCACGCAAATGACCATGAGATCTGAAACTAAATTTTACGCATTGTACCTGATACGCAAGTTACCTGGATTTTTCACATACGCACTTTACCCTAAACGCGAATGACCATGATATATGAAACCCTGGACCAGGTGCATAGAAATAACCATGGCCAGCTGCTCTGCCATCTGTCAATAGACCCTGTAAATAGTTCAGCTATCAACAGTACAGCTGTCAATAAAATACTGTGAACAGTTCAACTGGTCTATAGGCCAGCTGGGTATATAGATCGGTTGCCAAAACACCAGCTGTCAATACATGCGATTTGAATAAATCATCTATCAATTGACCAGCCGTCCCCAGACATGGCAACAGATCTATAGTCATTGGACCACCAGATGTAATTAGACTATCCTGTCAACACACAACAGATCAACTGTAAATAGACCAAGTGTCAGTAGACTAGCAATCATTAGAACAGATGCTGATGCACCCCTACCACACAATCATAGACCAGCTGTCAATGGACCAGATTTCAACAGACGATCTTTCAGCAGACCAGCTTTCAATAGAACAGCTGTCAACAGACCAGCTGCCAACAGATTAGCTGTAGATAGACCAGCTGTCTACAGATAAGCTGTCAACAGACCAGATGTCAATAGACCACCTGTCAATAGATCAGCTGCCAATAGATCAGTTGTCAACAGACCAGCTGCTGTCAACAGACTATCGGGTCTACCGGCGTTAACTCACTCGCTAACTACTCGCATATTTCAACCAATAGCGAACGCCTTCTGTGGTTGAGTGGGAGCGTTTCTCATACTCACCGTAACGCCGGTATAGGGGCAGCTGTCAATAGACCGCCTGCATATAATATCGTGTGCATCTACTATATTCTCTTTGGTGTGCATCGTCACAAACTCTAGACACCGAAGCACGCACGAGCACGACTCACTCTTTAATGTTCTTATTGAGGCAATGAAATGATTTTATGATGGCACTTAGCGCGAAGTTAGTGTGATAGATTTTAAATAGATCAGGAAACGACGCAAATTAGATCTCGATTTTATGATTTGTCTGTTTATATATTTGCTTTGATTTTCCTGTAGCTGATGGATGAGTTAATAGTGTAGAATTATGATTTAGATTAGGAAAAAATATTTAGAGAAAAATAAATCGATTTTAAATATAAGAATAGCATAATAGAACGGAATAGGTTTATTGCTCCAAGAATCAACAGTAACAAGTACATTATAATAATATTTACTTAAGGTGCAAAGGCGGACTTATCCCTCTCAGAGATTTCTTACAGTCAACCTTATGATGTTTTTTTTATTGCTTCCGAACTAGCTGGCTGTGCCCGAGGTCGAAGCTTCAGGCGCAGCCAATATCACCCCCGACGAGGTGCCAGTCCGGCTTGGAGGTGGACTAATGTCGCTGGGGGAAGGCTATTTACCCGCGATTTGAAGATACGTGGATTATAGGAGTGGGGAAAGATATTCCCGAGGAGGCCCGTTCCACACCTTTGCAGTGCGGCACAAGAACGATTTAGAGAATCGTGCAGTTCGAATCACTCTTCTGTCCACTACAAAGGGGTGTTCCGCGAGAGTATGGCGGGTTTGGTGAAGGCGAACAGGAAGAGGGGGGATAAGGCGTTAGCCCTATATCTCTCTTTTGTGGATAAGGGAAGCAATTTCGTCAGAGCAGCGGCCATAGTTTGAGTTTGATAGTCTGAGTTCATAGTTTGAGTTGAGTTTGAGATTAGATTAATATAGTGGAATGTAAATAGTTAGTAGCAAAAGAGTTGAAAGTGGGAATTGAAGATAAAATAACCAAAATTTCAGCTCAATCGAACACCGAGAAGTGGATCAAATTTAACCTTGTAAGATTTGATTACCCACACACAGACAACGGGGACAGATGAAACTCAATAAAAGCTCGTAATACGTAATACGCGTAATTTACCTGAACGCCGCCTTTGATCGTGTGGGGCCAGTACTTTAAAATAATAGCCCCACTGCATCTCTCCTCGTGTATGTCGTAAAAGGCGACTAATGGATATGACTCCCTTCTTAAATTACTAGGTTGTAGGGTTCAACCCGCCCGGGTTGATACCACCGCACTGAATGAAATGTCGGTCGAAACGGCTATGTAAATAGTTTGTGTTTTCCGTCCAGTTCAGTGTAGCCGGCACGACCGAAGGGAAGCACTGACGTGGCACCAAGTTCACTCGGTGTTATGGGCTGGCATCACGGATGTTGTAGGTGATGTAGCCAACCGTGTCAGTTTCCATAAAAAAAAAACAAACACCGAGAAGTGGATCAAATTTAAACTTGTAAGTCTTGATTACCCACAGCCAGACAAAGGGGACAGGTGAAACTAAAATAAAGCTCGTAATAACAGTTTTATTCGTATTTTTCAGAATTGGAGCGAGCGATAGCGGAGCGCGCGCGCCGCCTCGAAGCTGCGGAGCTCGGGAGCAAGGAGCCCGAACCAGACCCGGGCACCAACCCTCAGTACCAGGAGGCTCGCGCCAGATTGCGTCACGCCAAGTAGACCGCAGCTCTTCCGCCCACTCCTGGACGCCCGCTTGGCTGCCTTCTTACATTATCTGTCACTGTAGCAACTTAAGTGACAGCCTTCACATAATTACCAGTCACCGCATCAGAACCACATGTGACACCCTCATTGGCTGGCTGGCTGGAATGCCTCGCTCTGGAGTTATGAATGTTGATAAAAATTTGAAGAAGTATTTTTTTATATTTTTCTCCCGTCTATTATTCAATTGGTAAAATATTGCATCCCGCATATCATTCAGCAGAGTTAAGTTTTACGGCAACACTGAAAGTTTGGACGAATCGTTTAACGCAATTCTGCCAATCTGCAAAGCCATTTTCAAGATCCTAGTATAGGTTGCAATTCGAGATATAACTATTATAAAGGCACATGGATACAAAATTGCACATTCATTTCTTATGATAGTTTTTTTTAAATATTTTATTTCAAAAAATATAAATGTACATTTTGTGCTATTTGCGGTCTAACCTTTCGTGCAAATATTTAAACCGATAGACAGGGCAAAGCGCTCAAGAGTTCGTCACCGATTAGACATAACGGTGTGTGACTTCATGTACAGTAGTCATCAAAAATCGCATCAAAAGCTGCCTCATTTTAGCAAAAACGCTAACGCTCTGCACTCGCTCATCGGTGCGTTCCGTTCCGTTCCGTGAACCTTTCAACAGGTGCGTGGCGCTGCGTCTGATGCGAAGTAGCCGCATGCGGCCCTTTCATTGGTGACATTGTCTGTAGTGCTCCATGTTAGACTATGCTCTATCTATCGATTTAAATCTTTGGTTTCATGTATAAAAGGACTCTAATTTTGAATTAAATATATGGGTGGATCAACTTTTTCTTGTTTTTGGTATCTGTCTGAAAAAAGGATATTATCTTGATAAATTCACCTTATTTTAATAGTTACAGCAACTCTCAGATAAGTAATTGATCAATAAGAAACAAGCTGCACAAAGAATTTTGAGTAATTTTTTTTTAATATTGGTTACCCTGAGGACAACCCCTTTTTTCCATACAAAACTGGGGACAAAATTCTCCCCTGGGTCACCCCTAAAAATTTGCTTAATTTTTTATTTTAAATAGTTCTCTACTTTTTTTTCAATCGCCTCTATACCTAAGTATTTTATACTTTGTTTATTTTCAACTAAGTAATAAATTGCAATTAACATTTTTTTTTATTTGACTGCAGCTGGTTTTTACATTACAAGAAAAAGTTGATTTAATATGTTTATCGTGGCTTGCAAGCTCGGCGCTTGCAGCCTAGCTAGAATAAAGCAAGCAAGCTCACATGACACATATTTCCGACAGGCTTAAGGTCGTCATCCCTGGTGTAACAGGTAGCCTACCATGTTTCGTACGTTCCAAAAGGTGGAAGTGTCATCTTAATTATATTAAATTATACATAAAAGCGGGTATAGGGAGGGGCATAACCATATTAAGGTCACAACATTTATTTAACGTATTAGAGTAAGATGGGACTGTTGAAAGTGTGATAGAGATGGAGATGTGTGTGTGTGCTTGTGAGCGAGTGAAAAGCAGAGTGCGATTCTTGACATGTTACTCTTAAGTTACTTGTACCTAAATTTAATTAAGATTTCTATGTATAATATGCTTTGTGTCGATCCGATTGGTTTGTCGCGGTTGGCGTAAGTTAATTTTTTTTTTTAGATAATTTCAACAAATCAGTAAAGTTACAAGAAAATAAAGTATTTGGAGAACATTGAGCACAGCAACAAATAAACTACCTACTGAAAAAAAATTACAATCATACAATACAATATCAGTTTATTTGTAAATAAAATCACTAAGTTACATTATAATTATAATGCAAATTTATCTTGAACTTACATCGTCAATAAATACATACAATTTATTACATACCTACATTTCATTAATTTTTATTTTAAATTTTTAATTAAATTTGATCACATAAACAAATTAATATAATTCCATTATACGCTTGTACATTTTTAATTAGGGTAATATTTGGAATATCTTTAGGTCATACAAGTTCCGGGTCATTCGTCCAATCATGTTCATGTTTTAATTTAAATTTAAATTTTTAAATAAAATCTCAAAATGCTGTAACCAAAATTGGTGTATTGATTTTAAATTGAACTATAAAGAATAATTTACTTCAATGACTACTTGCTTGAATATTTTCTGAAATTTAACCTCTAGTAAGTCTGTAGATGTTATTAATTACTTAAAGAAAATTATCTTCCGCTTTACAAAGACAAACCAATCAAACGGAAGTACGTACTATTAATTTAGTTTGGTGTTAATAAGTTGTAAGTATGTATAAGTTTGTTAAAATTATGTTTACTTCATTATTTTTAATCGTGTAAGCTGAACTAAAAATGTGTTACCGTTATTTTTAATTTGTATTTTTTCGCAACATTATGCATTATTTTCGAGTGAACGACAAGTGAAAGTGAATTTTGGCTTAAAACACTGCATTATTTTTTTATGTTATTTTGTAACACGAAAGATCAATGTGAAAACTTTCTCGATTTTCACATATTTATGCTATTAACATAGACTTCAAAAAGCCAAAAAGAAAAAATGTGGCCAAATCAGGCCTATTCATTAGAAACAAAAAATTATAAATGTATATTATTGTAATAAATTGTATGTATTAAACGAGTCATTTCAAACCTAATAATAAATTCCTGTGTTTTAGGCCAAAATTTCCCACTGTGTGTAACCGCGAGTCAAAATATGAAGGGTGTTGATATAGAATTTTTCATTACAACAATCATCGTAGATCAAGTATTTTTCTAAACTTTTATCTTTCACCCATCCACGCTCCATTTAGAATTTTGTAATTGTTCTTGTTCTTGTAATATAGGAATGTAATGAATGATTATTGATTAGTTGATTACCTATATATTTAAAATTTTTAACTTCAACCTCATAGTGACGGAATGGGATAATACTTACTCGTACAAACAAAACATACATTACCTATCTTATTAATTGACGACAAATTTAAGACATGTAAATTTACTCTAAACTGCCTAAACTGTTTATCTAGTGCGGCAGGTATAGGGACATAGCAGGCCGACGAAAACACCATGGTGTTATAAATACGAATCGGCCTAGGGCCTAGGGAGTAAGGTGGGTGTCAACTGTCAAGTTGGCAACAGCATTTGATTGTAGAGAGCGTTTGAACTAAAAGTTCCCTTCGCGGTTATGTTGTTGTCAGTGCTTAAATTCGTGTTTCCAGATTGTGAAGATTATATTAGCTAATAATGTAATCGGTATTTATTGTACAATAAATACGGTAAATACCTATAATTACGGGTAAATCTGTACACATAGCAACCCTCAACGTCTGTTTTGACAGATAGACAGTGGATCCAACATAACGGCGAAGGGAACTTTTAGTTGAAACGCTCTCTACTCACAAAACACCATTCAGCCTAGTTTAGTTACTTTTTCATGCCACTGACCGTGCTGCAAAGTGCTGCCCTCTATAGTTTCAGCCAGATAATTACTTCGATGCAAACTCGAAATTCAAATTCAGGTGAACGAGTCGTAGCGCCATCTATGAAATCAATGAACAACTGTAATGGCACTACAGTAGCTTATTTTCTCTTTGGATGGAAACAGATGGCGCTGTAATCGATGACACTAAGCTTGCAGGCTGTTTTCATAAATTCATACATAGATGGCGCTTTTTGTATCCATCTAGTTTTCTCGAGAGTGGCCGGCCATGCCAACGCCTTTTTTTTCTAATATTCATAGAATTTTTCATGCTGCATATTGGGTATAGCCTTTTTAAAGTTTTAATATTGAAACGAGAGCGGAGTTTGAAAGAGCTCTGTCGCAATGTAGTACGTGTTCAGTAAAACAAATGAAAATGTATTTTTGTAAAGGTAATTTTGGACTTACCATGTTTACCCGTTGTTATATTTGTAGATTAGGTACTAACTGATCCTTCGATATTGTAAACAAATAATAATGGTTCTAATACTTGCCGAAACTACTATTGTTTCCGGATGAAGTGACACCTGACACTGAGATGTGATGTATCTTCCTCTCCGCGTGAGTGAAGAGCGAGAGTTTCATTGTCACGTTATTTTTTACGTCAGTTGTTAAACAGTTGAAAATCATTGACACGAAAGGACGTGACCAACGATAGTAATACCAACTCATAATGTCCTCACTAAAGCTGAAGTGGTGGTCATAAATAATGCTTATAAAACTATTCAATCAAACTAGTCTTAAATTAACTCTAATTTGCCAAATAAAAATAATCTAAATATAACATAATGTAAATTATAGTATGCGATATTCGATTTCCAAATTGTTTTTTGGTAATTTTAAGGCGTTCTTACTATGGTTTAACCACCACTTTAGTGAGGACATTTAATGGAGTTCGTATGGGCATATCCTTACGTTAGTAATGTATAAGGAATTGTTGATATGTGAGTGTAAAGGTTCCTGATGCCACTTCATTTGGAAACGATAATAGCTTTGTATTAATTTGACGACATGAATGTATGTTTAATAGCACAATAATTAAAAAAATATTGCTATTTCATATCTACTGTTTTTCTTGGTGTTTTTTTTTATTATGAAAAATTTAGTTTTTTTTTACTCCGCGCGGATAATGAATGCCTATTGTAATGTTGTACCTATAGCGAAATAACAATTCTATGTAACCTTTATAAAATAATATTGAAGATAATTAAAATTCAATAAAATCTACAGAAAGTTGATTACAAATATCAGATTTATAGTAAAGTAGAAATTGTCATTACAATGTTATGTAGACAGAACCCCGAACCAAACTACACGACTCCTCAGTGCCTACCTTTATATAATTGTTATGTAAAAGTAGATAGTAAACGTAGGGTGACTTGCCTTCTTTTCATACTAATGTTCTACTGAGTATAATATTTCGTTTAAAAAATGTAAGGGTAATTTATTCTTGGGTACTTGGACGACTGGACAAAAATTGCCTGCATTCAAACTTTTTTTTAGACTTCCGTACTCCGCGCGGAAGCCTATTACTAAGCCTATGCCGTTTGTATGTCTGTCTGTCTGTCTGTCTGTCTGTCCTACTGCTGTATCTTTGGGACCGTAATAGGTTGCCGGTTGAAATTTTCACAGAATATGTGTTATTATGGCGGAAATAACAACATAAAAAAAGTAAAAAATACAAGAAACTAGTTGTTTTTCTGTGGTGCGGAAACCTCGGTGCGCTAGACCGACTCGTACTTGGCCGTTTTTTAAATGCTATCCGTTTTAAAAACCATTATGTATTGAGTTGATTGAAAATTTACGTTTAAATTCGAAAATATGTTTTTAAATATTTTGAATCTTTGATTCTGTCTGCTGCGACTGCGAAATTAAGAATATTGTCACTGTCACACACAAAATAACATTTTGATCATGGCACTTTAGTCTTTTGGCCAAGTACCCCGTGGTCCATCTACCCTGATCTAATATAGGTTCATATAATATTAAAATGTAATGTTCCCCATAGCTACGCGGACTGTACGTACCGTGGACCTTGCACCAGTTCACCAGTGTTTTCTCCAGCCCATTTCGATTCAACAGTCTTCATAGCATTTTTCTTTTGGATACATTTTTTCATACAAAATTTAAAAATACATACCTACCTGCAAACTTTATAATTTTTCATATAAAATAAATGAAATGAAATTATATATGGAATGAAATATATTTATTGTATAGCAAGGAGCATTAGATAGGTAAGGTTACATTATATAACACTTCTTACACGTTACAAACTAAAAATAAGTAATAAAAACAAGAATAAACACTTAGAGACAATGTGAAGTGTTGCAATTTGAATTTGGAAAACTTAATATTTCGACAAAATTATGCAAAAGAAAAACTTTACATAAAATAATAAACTATAAAATAAAACTATATCTTTGCCTAACAAACATTTCTGGGCTATCGACAGAGTTGTGACTTCGTCGTAGATTTTGAGTCCATTCTGAGTTTAATGATTGATTGACCCATAAGTGAGTTAAGTCTATAAACAATTTAAACAACTACTAGAAGTCTTTGCTTAAAAAAAAAACATTCGTTTAGATTTTCGTCTCCAAATAGGATAGGGAACATGGTATTGAAAGGGTCCCACGGTACGTCCCTAATATATAAGGTCTTTCAAAATTAGTTCAGAGTACGCTAAGGGGGGGGGTCTGTATCATATAGGGAGTAAAACCTATATAAAAATTTTTGGACCTTGGGCTTTTTTTTATGTAAAATATTTTTTTATGTATTTAAATAAAAAAAATAGGTGGTTGATTTTTATTGCCTGACCGATTCAGTTTCATAACAGTAATAAAAAAGTCTTCATCACCATTATGATCTAACACGTGTAAGTTGGTAAAAAAAAAATCAAATTCTTTCTATTCCATTCTAATAAAACTAAAATTGTGGTTTTTCACAATTTCTAAAAGAAAGAGATCTATGTGTTGGAAGATTTTTTTGTTCCTGGAATGAAACTGAAACGATTACTAAATATTTTTTTTTACATTTTAATTAAAAAAAAAAATTTTTTTGTAAAAAAAAAATTCTTTGTTCTTCAAAAGTGATCTATTTCCGATACAGAACCCCCCCTTAGCGTACTCTGAACTAATTTTGAAAGACCTTATATACCCTGTATTTATATGTTTTATTCACTTAATTGCTACCCTATTTTTTTTCGAACACAAAGTGTTTGAATTTATCTAAATTTCGCATTCCACTTGTTATGCATTTATTCACCTACTATAATTTATAATCTTCTCAATAGGCATTAGTCGCAGAATTGTGCCGTTTAAAGGCGAACTAGACTAGAGACTACGGCATTTATACGGCACAGTTCGCCAGTTTAGTACCTACATCGAGTTCGTGTTAGTTTAGTTAGACCCTAGTACAAATGACAGCTATAGGAAGTGAACTGTGGCCATTATGTTGTGTAACATTGTGTTAGTTCTATAGAGCGACAACTTACTCCTTAATAATGATTGAATGCTGATGATGAAGCCGTATTTCATTGATATATTATCTAATTAAAAGTATTTTAACACATTTAGATGTTTCTTTTATTTATTTATTTAGGAAAGTGCAATTTTTTTATGTAAACTGATCCGATTGGCTACATCACCTACAACATCCGTGATGTCAGCCCATAACACCGGGCGAACTAGGTGCCATGTCAATGCTTCCGTTCATTTCATGTCGGCTACACTGAACTGGACGAAAAACACGAACTATTTGCATAGCCGTTTCGACCGACGTTTTAATCAGTGCGGTGGTACCAACGCGGGCGGGATAAACCCTACCACCTAGTAAGGTAAGAAGGTAAGGGGCCTACAGTTTTACGTGGAATCCGAACCACGGTCAGCCTCCAACGGTCGAGCGGTCACCCATCCAAGTACTGACCGCGATCAGCGTTGCTTAACAACAGTCGACCGACCGCACCACTGAGCTACCGAGGCTGAGAATGAATCTGGTACTTTTCGTCGAAAGTAACAGACAGCCCTCTTTACAAAGAATATATATTACTTTATTATTGCTCAAAAACATTTTACAGTAACAAACGATAATCAATTTATATGAGGGGCAAAGGGGGACTTATCCCTTACAGGGATCCCTCCCAGTCAACCTTTGTTTATACTTTAGGCAGAGCCACGAAATCTTTTCCATGAACGAACATCATTGTTTGAGATTATTTGGGATGATGTACAAGAGTACCTACAGTGCTCTCTCTAAATTATACTACCGGTGTACTATCACCTAGAACATATCGTTCCATAAACTGTGGAATTATTAAACTGTGGAATCTTTTTTCCTCTTTATAATTTTGAGAGACATCGATCTGAGTTCTCTAATCTAATGGTCTTCAGCCTTTAATCTCTCTGGAACTCAGAACACTTCCAACCTCTCACTCTAATTTTCACTGTGACATTTTAAAACTGTAGGTCCCTTCCCTTGCCCCTTACTAGGTGGTAGGCTCAAATTGTAGCCCACTAGGTTGGTGCAACCGTACTGGATGTAAGATGGCCGGATAGCAGCCTCGGTTGTGTTCTCCTCTTTTTTTTATTGCTTCCGAACTGGGTGGCTCTGCCCGAGGTCGAAGCCTCAGGCGCAGCCAATTTCACCGCCGAGGAGGTGCCAGTCCGGCTTGAAGGTGGACTAATGTTGCTGGGGAAAGGCTATTAACCCGCGATTTGAAGATCCGTGGATTGTAGCAGTGGGTAAAGATATTCCCTGGGAGCCCGTTCCACACCTTGGAAGCGCGGCACAAGAACGATTTAGAGAATCGTGCAGTTCGAAGAACTCTTCCTCCTACAGAGGGGGTTCCTCTAGTCCAGTATAGCCAACAATCCAGGGAAGTCTCCGGTATGGCACCTACCTTCTCGGAGGTGATATTGGCTGGGCGGAGCATGTGTTTTGGCCCCTCCGACTCAGCCACCCATACCGGATTAAATAAAAAATACAATATAAAAAAGCTATACTTAATACTAAGTTGATTACATAGGTGCATATAAAAAACAAAATGGATGAAATACATAACTGCAACTACTTTATAACTTAGTTATAAAATATAAAATATAATAACTAGGTACCTAGAAGGCAGGAATTTAACCCTTTCACTTCCAAACCTATTAATTGAAGAGAGGAAGAACAAGATACACCTGAAAAAGTCGCAATGATAGTGGAAGCTTTATACATGTCGTATATTCTGATCAGTTTTTCATTGAGTAAATAATTGTTGTGGGGCCGTCAATCGTCAAGCTACTGTAGTACCCCGAGCCGTATTTTAGGAGATTACCTCCTACATTCAAACTTACAAACATTATGTAGGTACCTCTTTTAAATATTAGTGTCGATATCTGGGCTATAGTTCTGTAGGTACCTATATGTATGTACGTATGTATGTAAAAAATTCTTGAAATAATATCCAGGCTTTAAACGCGCACGAGTCAATTGTAATAAAATAATGCATAACTCATTTTAGAAATTTTGAAGAATAGCCAAAACGTGGATACGTACGTATTGCCTACACTGATTTACGATCGATCGATTTATTGCTACGAGTACACAATAGACTCGACGCGTAAGTTTTTATGAGAATTCATTGCGTCGATGTTTGGCGAGATCGTTAATCTCTGCAAATTTCCATTCGGTTTTTCACGGCGCGTGCGCCGCACTTTCGTTTTCCCAGGGCGTCGTCGTCGGCGCCCGCAGCGGGACATAGCGGCCGCTACACTTCAGTCGACCATCGCGCCTCGAGCACACCGCTATGTGACGAGCTTCATCCGGCGCTATACACTTCCAGATACAGACACCATGTGCGACCTCAAGAAACTATTCCTGCTACTAATCGCTGTGACCCTATTAATCGACGGTGTTCAGTGCAAGAAGAAAAAACTCAAACGTGCGAAGAAAAACCCGGACGAAGGAGACGACTCCGGAGTAGTCACATACCCCACGTACGGTTTTCGCGGCAATGAGAATCTAGGAGACTTTAAACCTAGCGCTCTCAACGTGCCAGGTAACTTCAAGGGAATTCCGAGCAACGACCCAGAAACTACCACCATAGGACTGTATGCTCCGGCCTTTCCGACCGCAGAAGACACGACACCTTTTAACATCTTCGACAATAACGGGCAGGTCAGCCAGAGTTTCTCACCCTACTTGAGCAACCTGGCGCCCTCCGAAAACCAAGGTCCGGATAAATACCAATCCATGTTCAATGATTATCGCACTAGGCTTCAAGGTTTCGACGATCTGGGCGGCCAAAGCAGGGACCATAGCTCTCAGCAAGACTTTGATGTGTACGATCAGAATATGGGGGATGCGGTTCCCGTCTACGGAACGAAACTGAACGCCAAGGACGCGGTTAAGAAACCGAATCTATACGGAGATTCGCTGAACTATGAGAGCATTTATAGCTACGCGTCGACGTGGCCAACGACGAACGCCGACAACTTGGAGGATATGAAACCCTCGAGTTCTAGTTATAAAACTTCGTTTAAGGCGGGACCCCCCGCCTCCGATTTCACCAACTACAAGGGAACCTTCCATACAGATTTCTCGGACAACACTTACGCATATCCGACACCGAGCACAGAATCCAAGGATTCTTATCAAACTATGAAGAACACCTTCAAAACTATTAAAGATTCGTTTTCGACAGCTTCACAAGACGCCTACAGGGAGGAGCCATTTTCGATGAGTTCAAAAGAAACTTACCAAAACATGAAAGACGCATACCCAACGAGCCCAAAAGATCCAAACATGAAAGAATTCTTTCCCACGGGAGCCCAAGATACTAATATGAAGAATAGATTTTTAACGAGTTCCAAAGACCCTTACTCTTACAAAAATATGGAAGATCCATTTCCAACAAACGTAAAGGACACTTATGCGAAGAACACATTTTCAACTAATTCCAGAGAGCCTTACCAAAACATGAAGGAAACATTTGCGACAAGTGCAAAAGACCCTTATCAAAATGCAAAGGGCCCATTTTCTGCAAATGTTAAATCCTATCAAAATATGAAAGATGAATTTTCAAGCAATTCATTCAGTTTCGGACATAGCCCTAACAACGAAGACCAAAGGGAGACCTTAGATTACACAGACAAGGATACCTTGAAACCTACCGTGAACATTATTCCCAACAGCTACAAAAAATTCAGGAGTTATCTAAATTATTCTGATCCTAAATATAACTTTAAGAACACCGAACTCTACACGAATTACAAGGACCAATTCAAACCGCAGCCCATTGAAAATTCAACCATATTCAACTCCCTAAATTTTAATGATTGGAAAGGTAACATAAAGCCCAATGAAAATTATGCCACGATCAAAGACAGCACGAAACACAACGATAATAATTATTCAAGTATGAAGAACGCGTACTCACTTCCTGAATACGCTGGCGCTCAGAGCAGCATAGAGAGTGTCATCGATTTCACTGGAGACAATAATCCTTTCAAGGACGCCATTCACAACATGGACTTCGCAAACATCAAGGATCCGAGGTTCAAGGACGCTATCGATTTTACAAAAATAAAGACACCCTACAGCAACTTAGATTTTGGAAATGCTCAAACTTGGAAACCCCCAAAGACAAAATTACCATCTGATGAAGCATTGACGAAACATTTCGGCTTCGAATTCATGAATCCGACTCAGAACGCCAATTTCCACGCCTCAGTTCCTACTGCGACCACTAATTGGGGCAACGTTTTCAAAACCTACGAATCCTCGAGCCCATTCCATCGGTTGAAAAAGCCAAATCCGAATGAAGATGACGGCGAAACGATCGTTCACATTCCCAAAAATCCCCAAGCGAGTAAATTTAATTTTGGAAAGTTCGGATCTGGAAAAACTATCGAGGAATGGAACAAGGATGTAACTAATCGCTTTAAATCAGAAGAGGAACTACTGGGGTTGAGGAATCACGACACTTCGCATCCGTCTTACCTGCCGACGTATAAACTCAAAGAGGAACTCAATGGCTTACCAAACTACGCAACTAACTTCGACTACGGGAGCGCTATAGATAAGTGGAGGTATTTGCACTTGAAGTTGAAGAACCCGAACGATCTGGATCCTCACCCTTCTGATATGCGACACAGCGTTCAGGTTCCATACCCGAAACCTTACCCGGTGAGTGATAATTTTACTTATTTCATCTCTATCTCATCTCTACACAGTATTAAGTACATTGCACGATCATCCATGTGGTCCCTAATAAAACGAGTAAGCGAACCTTGCTCGTCGTATCCATTCGTCTTAGATTGTCATATATAACATTGCATGATTATAACCATTCCACACTTTGATATTAAGCATGTTTATGCGAAAAGAGTCGCGGGCGCAGCTAGTTTAGTATGAAATCTCATAAAAATACTTGATCCCAACCTTTCTTAAAGAATGACATAGATAGAGAAACATAAATTCCTCTATGAGTTTACATAATTCGAAGGTATAATTTCATTACAAGATTAAGTAGGTCCCGTCCCTTGCCGCTTACTAGGTGGTAGGCTCAAATTGTAGCCGACTGGGTTAGTACCACAGTACTGGATGTAAGATGGCCGCATAGCAGCCTCGGTTGTATTCTCCTCTAGTCCAGTATAGTCAGCAATCCAGGGAAGGCTCCGGTATGGCACCTACCTTCTCGGAGGTGATATTGGGTGGTCGGAGCATGTGCTTTGGCCCCTCCGACTCTGTCACAAATACCGGATTATATAAAAAAAAGTACGTAAGTATACGAAGTTCCAATAAAACATTGGAACCATTTAGCAGCGGCGTTCTACAGTCCGAATGCACATACATCCGTATGTAACGCAATACCCTAATTAAGATCCGCACATATTTTCCACGAAATCGCATAAAAACAGCTCCGTCGCGCACTGATTTACCCGCCGCCGCCGTCTCTCGTTCGCATTCTCCGCACGGTCTAAGTCGGGTAAAAGTTATCAATACTACCCCAGATGGAGAGATCGCGTAATATTACACCGACACGACGCGACGCACGCCCGATGGCTCGATGTGGGTCACAGTTTCTTTCGCACTTTTCCAAGGGGGAACCTAATACCTTTGGGTCTATTTCAGGTGGGTAGGCATGAGTGGTTGACATTGAGCCGAGTAATGATATCGGCGACATGCGCCTTGGGGTAAATTAGACATCGATCTCGGATTCTGAAAAATACCAAATGCTGTCATAGATAGAATCGATCGGTTCAGATATAAAAGGCAGCGTATGGACCACAAATTTAAAGTCGCTCAGCGAGCTATGGAAGGAGCAATGCTCGGCATTTTTTTGACCGATAAAATTCGTAACGACGTGATACGTCAAAAACTAAGGTAGTCTACATTGCTAAGAAAATAAGCAAGCTTAAGTAGCAGTGGGCTGGGCAGGGCACATCTGTCGCAGACCCGACAACCGATGGGGAAGACGGGTGCTCCAATTGAGGACACGTACAAGCAAATGTAGCGTGAGACGCCCCCCGGCTAGGTGGACAGACGACCTAAAAAAGGTAGCCTTGAGTGGATGGATGAGAAGAGCGGAAGACCGCGTGTGGTGGCGCACCTTGGGAGAGGCCTATGTCCAGCAGTGGACCGATACAGGCTGATGATGATGATGATGATGATGTACGACTGAAGGGGAGCACTGAATTGACACCTAGTTTACCAATGTGGGCTGACATAACGGATGTAGTAATGCAGCCAACCGTGTCAGTTTCCATAAAAAAGGCAGAAGGAATGCAGTTCCGACTTATTGCAAAATGAAATATCTTACAATCTTTGTTTAACAAATGTTAAACAAAGATTTTTACTTTGGCATTTTGTTCGCGTCATCCAATGTTGAGCTGTTGCCGGTGAACCCTTCTCCAGCATCTGTTCGAAAACCACAATGTTAGCCAAAAAACCACCATATAGCCAATTAGCATGCATGGTCGTTAAATTTTTCAAGAATGTCACGTTTGCAATAACATCATCATTATGGTGTTTCAAACTGAGTCACAGGTCACGTGATAACATGTTAGGTATTTGAACAAAGTGTCGCTGTCTCCGTTCGCCACGCGCACTCCCCGCCAACGCAAGAGGGACAGCTGCAAGCTCTCAGCTAATATACCTACAAATTACGTCAAACGTTTAGTTTGTCTTTCGGGGATTATTATGTTTTCCCGACCCCTAAACCTTAACCGAACAATGCTTTTGTTGTAATAAGGACAGCTCCAATCGCCGTACCTATATTTTATTTACAAAGTCATGATTCAATAAAGCTTAATTAAATTTATAACACCAAAACATTAATAATTAAATTGTTTTCATTCGAAAAACTAATTTTAAGCTGTGTCCGCATACCTAATATTTAATCTAAACAAAAACAGGTACGTAGATTCGATTGTCCTTATTAGAAGAAAAAAATAATTATAAAAATCGGTTATGGTTTAGTTAGGGGTTGGGAAAACATAAGCCCCTTATAGCGATTTGTATGGAGAAAAATAACCTCTGTATTATCTATCACGTGACTAACTGTTAAAAAAGCACTGTTCAGGGATTCATTTTATTTACTCACTGACAAAAGTTCACCCATTTATAAGTTCACCTATTCGCCAGAGTTCACACTTATAAAGGTTCGCCTATTCGCTGTCAGCGTTCACCCTTTGCCGGTTCGGTCTCCTCCGGCGAAACCGTGACTCAATCTACAGTTCGACTGTTCATCGTGGGAGTGTCAATCGTCTCCTGTGCACGCATCAACTTGACAATGGTTCTTTAAAACCAAATCACTTGTTACTGTTTTACTATTTATGCATTATTTATTAAGCACTGTTCTTTGTTCTCAAACTAATCATGTTTGGGGAAGTTTGTGGAGACAAATGAAACTAGCATACGGGTTGCCCCGCCACCAATCTTAGTCCCAAGGCCAGGTAACAAGTATTCGCTTGAGTTGTCACTTGTCACTAGTTGTCACTATAAATAGTTCAGTGTCACTACCAATTCACGATAGGTATCACGAGTACGTTCTAACGTCGTTTCCGGTTGTCTGCACACAACTGTCACTATGTTTTACTTGGTTCTATTCTCGGTTCTATTTTAATCATTATTTTCACTGGAGCGTCACTGTCATGTACGTTTCGTGAGTTCGAGAGCTTCTCTACCGTCGTCGGTCCGTTCTGAGGAGCTGTCTGAATGGGACTAGTCCAATAATCTATGTTCGTTTGTCTCGGGAGCAGCGAATTGTTTACATCGTGCGTCCGGGTCGGCGGGATAGTCGTCACCACGCGTATGACCTCACACCCGCCAATAATGAACCCCATTGTTCCATCGCAGCTCGCGTCTCCTAGTCGAGCGGTCCCTAACCTTGACTTAGTATTTCTTCATAACAAATCTATTTTCGGATACAATGCTCCATATGTTTCTACTCTCGTCATCGTATGTGCTGATACCTGTATCCTGACCCCAGTTTCAACTTTGATTGGCAGACTAACATATATTTCCTATAATTTACATTCTAACTTACTCTATTTTTCTACCTACCTATATGAATTACCTGGGCCCAGGTCTTTACCGATAATATGAATATGTAACTATAGTTCTAGCCTGATTAATTTCGCAGATTTCTTAATATTATTGTGTCTGTCGCCAACAGTCTCCCCTCCGTATGTCTCGGTCATACATAAACTTTGGGGCGGCAGACTCATCGCTTCGTCTGTCCTCTCCAGTTGGCCAGGTCTCGGTCGGTGATGCAGTGACATGAAAAGAAATGCATTGGTTCAATAATACTGTCATCATAGAACACATATCATTTATTTGGACGAGGCTCTGTTTAAAAAAAAAATAGACCACCATAAAGTCCAATAATAACAATAGCCCGGCGGGCGTCAGTGCTGCAGGTTAAGATAGAAGATATTGGTTTCTATCGTAGTGATCTGTGCCCATCAGTAGACAGCATTAGATCGCTGATGTATTCAAACTTCAAAACAAAGAAAAAACTAAACGTTTATTGAAACGATTTACTCACAGCGTAATGCGGAGGAACTGCATAGTTCCATCACGACGTCGGAAATATCTCGCCTGTGAGCAGCTCGTGTAACGGCATTACTAGCCGCAGCATGTCAGTTCTCGAGACGGTACCGTCATTCTCTTCTAGCAATAGTGTAGCGAGCTCGCTTCTTAAGTGTCTCTCCGGTGAGGTGTCATGGTGAAGATGGTCTTTGTTGGGCGGACCATTCGTACTTCGATTCCATATATTCTTGGCGCGCCGGCGAGATGGTGCTCCACTGGATGGCCAGCTTGCCCAGCCAGTCTAGTCGGCGGGTAGTCTCCAACTTTCTTCGGTTCAGATTCAATGTGCGTCGTTGCTGTGATGTTGAACCGTCGAAATGCGACCAACATAGTCAGCGGCCAAATTTACGGCTAACTCAGAGATGTGAAGAGAGTCGACTCCACTGCATTTTCAATGCAATGTCAAATCGATGTCCATGGAGCAGACTCCAGCCAGTGTCGGTTAATGCGTCGAACGGAAGGTTGGTGGTGAGCTAAGCGGGTGCTCGGTAGATTACCCGATAGCGGTATGCACGGCCTTCGTCGTTGAACTTAACAGTTCTTGCAGTGGCTGACGTATTCTTCAATCGCATTATTTCAGTAACTGCAATTCACGAGACGGTGCAATATTTCTCGTGATGACAACTCGAGTACTCGGATGTGACTAGAGTGTGCAAGAATTTCCATCCTCGTGTATACATCGGAGTCGATCGTCACAGCTTGACCAGCGAGTCGTAATTTCGTAACATGTCGAATTCGTCAAGGTGCTAAGCGTGTCTCATTGTATCTGTTAGCTGGTTCAATAGGATTGCCTCGTGGCGGCTCCGACGCTTCCGCTCCACCACCTCACCGCACTCTGTTGCGGCAAGGTTGCGCTCGGGTGGAGGTAACGTCACCATTATTCGCTAGTTTAGGCTATCTCGCTCTAGCATGCTAGTGTGGGGAATTTCCCCCCTTTCGGCCATCACCGTTTCCACCTCACCACCACTCGTTGCGGTGAGGTTGCGCTCGGATGAGGGATCATCCCGAGCTTGTCCCACTACTCAGGTGGTCTTTCGTCACTCCGCCGCAATCAGACGCGGAAGGGCAGTGCTGTTTCTTCCATGTCTATCTGATTCTTAATGTGATGTAGTGGCGTCGGTTTTAGAGTTGCGCACCCTTTTCTTCAAATTGCTTCAGTCTTGGGCACCCACTTTCACACACGTGTCTAGGTCACTGCTTGTAGTGCGTGCAAGTACGCCCAAATTGGAGGATCATCTTGTGTCGATAGTACGGTGTGCGGTGTAGCAGCTCGCACAGCAAACTCGTTTCTCAGTTTCCAAACGTAGATCTTGTGGTAGAGGGAATTTCTCGTAGGCCCCTCCCCTGGGTTTTGCGTCTCGTCAGACCAAAACCATCAAAGTGTCGTGTCAAAGCTCTGCTTTCAAGGATCAATTCGGCAAATTCTTCTATATATATCGCCAGTGATACGGGTTCACATGTTTCCGTCTATTCGCTACGCCGTGTACCACGAGTGGTTTAGTGGTGCAATGCGTCCAGTTCTAAAACAGTTTCGGCTTTCTCCAGTATATGGTTGCTGCTTGTAGGTTATTCAATGCCAGTCCAGCTTCAATGCATTTGAATAGCATTACTAATATAATTTATTGGAGTTGCAGGCCGTTGCTCTCCCAGCTTTGCGTCATCCAGATCGTCATTGGTAGTAGAAATGCTTACTTGGGTTTTGCTGGATACAAAATGCTGTCTTAGGTGGCATCGGCATGTGGTACGTGTGCAACAGTACCAATTCCACAGCTGGCTCAGCTTTGCTGTATGAGTTGTTCTGATAATTCTGTAGTCACCTCAGGACCCGGTGCAATGTAGGCAACGCAATTGGCATCGAATTCTTGTTAGTGTGGCAGCTAGTCCATGTCGTGTAGAATTCGCGGGTGCGCCTCTCGTTCTATGCGAACACATTTCTCCACAAACGTTGTTCCACTAGCACTCCCCAATGGATCTCAAAACCCAAGAAGGGCATCAATATGTATTGGCATGATGGACCTCAACTATCATTCGCTGTTGTTGAGCCGGTTTCAGGTTGCCCGATGTAATTTTCAGTGGGACTTGGTGTAAGTCGAAGTTTATCGTCAGCTTGACGCGGTGAGTGCGCTATAGATCGGCTGGTCTATCGCTCGTTCAGCCGCAAATTTCAAATCGTTTGGTGCGTGCGCCGCAGTCAGTCCGAAGACAAAATATATCTCTTTATTATGCTCAATAAGGCTTCCCACAGTCAGAATGTATGCTCCATTCAATTTAATCTGTTACGGTTCATTTCGTGCTTCTTGTATGAATGTCAGTGGCCATTTGTTGCCTTGGTCGTGCCGATTGTTGGCTGCAACATTTTCAACGTCCCGATATCATTTTTTATCGTCACAAACCTACTTAAATCGTCTAAGGTGGTGTTCTGTGATAGAAAACAGCGAGGGCCGCATTGGCGATCGCGCAGAAGCAGTGTAGTTACTCCAGCGGCATTTTTCTTCGAGTTCACTGAACCCTTATTTCGGCTACTCTCATAGGCCAGTTGTCGTGAGCCAACATAATGTCAGTCTGTTTCTTCACACAGAAGGGTCTCAAAAGCTCGGCGTCACTGCCTCTACGGGCAATTCGTCCTGTCGCCTCGGTTTTGTATGTCTATTTCTCAGCCAAAATGAGTGGGATGGCTCTGTATATTTGTGTTTTACTTCATTAATTGTAAGCCATGGTTTGATTTTGGGCCTTTTATTCCAATTATGTTAGTGGCAGCGATTTCCTTCAGCGTAATAAAGTACTCTTCCTTTATTCGGCATCGCGAAGAGTCACCATCGGGTGACTTTGACTTGACACTCCTCTGGTTCATATGTCTGCTACATCTCCCAACGCAAGTGACCGAAGCAGGGTCAATCTGGTCGATGCGTCGGTGTGGTGAATGTCGCAAGATTTTGCTTGGCAGGGGGCAATGACTCCTCCTTCCCCAAGCTTGTGTCCATCATATCCTCGCACGGGAGACGAGGCTTCGCTCGTGTGACGAGAGTCTTCATTATTTAATCTTCGCCTTCTTCAGAAACTGTGTCCACCACCTCCCCGCATCATGGCGAAACGAGGTTTCGCTCGGGTGGGGAAGTGAACGTTCTTTAAAAACTCTGCCCACCACCTCGCCGCACTACGCCGGGATGAGGTTTCGCTCGGGTGAGGAGAGAATCCACTTCAGAAACTCCGCCCACCACCTCGCCGCACTACGGCGGGACGAGGTTTCGCTCGGGTGGGCCTTCTTCGGACGCCTCCGCCCACCACCTCATCGCAATCGGTTGCGGTGAGGTTGCGCTCGGGTGAGGGGAAGTTCCACTTCTGAAACTCTGCCCACCACCTCGCCGTGCCACGGCGGGACGAGGTTTCGCTCGGGTGGGGGGAATTTCTTACTTCTTCAGACGCCTCCGCCCACCACCTCATCGCAATCGGTTGCGGTGAAGCTGCGCTCGGGTGAGTGGAGGGTCCACCTTCTTTGCCCACCAACTCACTGCGTTCCGCAGAGAGGTTTCGCTCGGGTGGGGGATCTTGTTCAGATCTTGTTATGAAGCATCACGGATGTGTCTTGTTTGATCAGCCTATAGACGTGGCGTGGTCCCACTCTGTCACAGAGGTGCTTAAGACGCTTGTCGGTTGAAGTTTTGGTGACTCGTGATGGCTCCCCTCCGTGTAGCGGCACGGGTCGCACTATGCGAAGCTATGGCATTCCAATGGGTCGAAGAAATCTGGCTGAACCTCGACCTTTGCACAGATACTCTAGATATGCTCCGGTAGCGCCCGCTCACGTTTGAAATGACGTCGTGAAAGGACGTCCAGCTGGATCTCCTGTGTGAGCATCTCACGCGCTGAGCAAGGTATGTGGCCGAATCCTTCGACTGCGCTAGCTCACGCATCCTTCAAAGAAGCTGAGATGGTTTCTGGTCTACGAGTTCCATTTCTCTGAGTTAACTTCTGGAACTGTTTTGCCTCTGATTCCTCATAAAATGATAAGAGTCGATTCTTCCTTCAGTGCATCGTTCGCGACAGGTGGTGATATAATGATGTCCCGATTTTCTTAGATGTCTTCGTGTTGTGTATTAGCGTAGATACATGTATTTAACTTCGTCGCCTTGCTTCTGCGGCCTCGAAATGAGCAAATCAGAGCCACAGATGTTCGCGCCAAAAGGCTGGGATGCGGGACCTCAAGTTAATGTTGTTGACTCGCTCTGATGTGAAGTAGAATTTTATATATGTTTTACATATTTGCTCTTGTCGAGGGTCACCAGTTCGGTTTCATATTCGATATGTGAAAGAATGAAATGTCTTTCAGTGTAAGTCCCCAATTTATGCATGCTCGAGACGACAGCAGTGCTACCGAGTGTAAGGCGCGTACTCCTCGCGGCGCTTGTATCGCACTTCTATGTGGAGGCTGCTACAAATTAATTGACTCAAACTCAACTCTTCCGGTGTCGTTCCCCGCAAGGCGACAGGCGACAGGTGAGGCGCAGCCTCCTACTCGCATACGCTGCAAACAGGATGTGCTCCGGGCTTGCCGATGTATAACGGTTGATTTGCATGCCGTGAAGGAGCCGGCTACATTGTGATACGACGACGTGACAGTGGTACTCACGGTTTTCAACTTGACGTAAATTTCGGTTCCATACGTTGCAACACCGTGCACCCGGGGTCCTTCACACGATGGGGCGCTGCCTCCCGCTCGCTTATGGATGCGAGCAGAATGTGCTCTGGGCGCGCCGTCACATATGATCGACTTCTGCAGAGTGGTAGTGCGGGCAGCATTGTGCTTCGGCAACGGAAGGTGTTCCACAAGTTCCAGTTCTTCTTAGCTATTTCGAAGTAATATGTTCTTGCTTCAGCGAGTCGGTGTACGTAAAACATACAATTTATGCACGTGGCTCGGGTATGCGGGGTGTGTAGGCTCAGTACTCAGTAGTACACAGGTGTTTACGGTCACGCAGATGCAGTGGCGTTCGCACCCGGGCGCATCAGTTCGGGTTTGGCAGCACAGGCAACACTGGCTTGGGCACTCTGGAGTGTAGTACAGGCTCGCGGGTGTGTACGGCCACGCAGGGAAAGTGTCACGCGCATGTGGGCGCAAGCGCAGCGGCGCGCGCAGGCAGGTGTATGCAGATACGTGAGTTTACTTACGCAGCCACGCAGGGGCAGCGGTGCGCGCACGCTTGTTGCAACAGCTCGGTTTTGGCGGGGCAGGTACAGAGGCGGGCGTACGTGGGTGTAGCGGCGCGCGAGGTGTGTGGGGCACGCAGATGTAGCACGCGGCGCTGGCGCAGCGGTGGCGCGGGCACTCAGGTGTGTGTTTGGCACGCAGGCGTATGCGTACAGAGGCGCGCGCACGCGGGCGCAAGCGCAGCGGTACGGCGCGGGCACACGAGTGTGTGGGGGCAGTCAGGTGTAGCGGCGCGCGCGCGCGGGCGCAGCGGCGGTACGGGCGCAGCGGTGACGCGGGCACGCAGGTGTAGCGGGCACGCAGGTGTGTGCGGGCACGCAGGTGCAGAGGCGCGCGCAAGCGGGCACAAGCGCAGCCGTGCGGTGCAGGCACGCGAGTGTGTGCGGGCACGCAGGTGTGTGTGGGCACGTACGTATGTGCGGGCACGCATGTGCAGCGGCGCGCGCACTTGGGCGCAGCGGCGGTGCGGGCGCAGCTGTGGCGCGGGCACGCGGGCGCAGCGGCGGTGCGCGCACACGGGTGCAGCGGTTCGGTGCTAGCACGCGGGTGTCTACGGGCGCGTACGTATGTGTGGGCATGCAGGTGCAGCGGCGCGGGCGCGGCGTCGCGGGCGGGCAGCTCGGCACGCGAATGTGCGCAAGCGCGGCGGAGCGGGCGCGGTGACGCGTGCACGCGGATGTACACGAACACACAGGTAAGCGCGCGCGCAGGCAAGCTTCGAACTCGGTCACTGTACTATGCATCGCGGCTATTTTTCACTGTCGAATCGAGTCCACGGCATCGCGGATCCGGCTCGAAGGACCACTGTTAAAAAAGCACTGTTCAGGGATTCATTTTATTTACTCACTGACAAAAGTTCACCCATTTATAAGTTCACCTATTCGCCAGAGTTCACACTTATAAAGGTTCGCCTATTCGCTGTCAGCGTTCACCCTTTGCCGGTTCGGTCTCCTCCGGCGAAACCGTGACTCAATCTACAGTTCGACTGTTCATCGTGGGAGTGTCAATCGTCTCCTGTGCACGCATCAACTTGACAATGGTTCTTTAAAACCAAATCACTTGTTACTGTTTTACTATTTATGCATTATTTATTAAGCACTGTTCTTTGTTCTCAAACTAATCATGTTTGGGGAAGTTTGTGGAGACAAATGAAACTAGCATACGGGTTGCCCCGCCACCAATCTTAGTCCCAAGGCCAGGTAACAAGTATTCGCTTGAGTTGTCACTTGTCACTAGTTGTCACTATAAATAGTTCAGTGTCACTACCAATTCACGATAGGTATCACGAGTACGTTCTAACGTCGTTTCCGGTTGTCTGCACACAACTGTCACTATGTTTTACTTGGTTCTATTCTCGGTTCTATTTTAATCATTATTTTCACTGGAGCGTCACTGTCATGTACGTTTCGTGAGTTCGAGAGCTTCTCTACCGTCGTCGGTCCGTTCTGAGGAGCTGTCTGAATGGGACTAGTCCAATAATCTATGTTCGTTTGTCTCGGGAGCAGCGAATTGTTTACATCGTGCGTCCGGGTCGGCGGGATAGTCGTCACCACGCGTATGACCTCACACCCGCCAATAATGAACCCCATTGTTCCATCGCAGCTCGCGTCTCCTAGTCGAGCGGTCCCTAACCTTGACTTAGTATTTCTTCATAACAAATCTATTTTCGGATACAATGCTCCATATGTTTCTACTCTCGTCATCGTATGTGCTGATACCTGTATCCTGACCCCAGTTTCAACTTTGATTGGCAGACTAACATATATTTCCTATAATTTACATTCTAACTTACTCTATTTTTCTACCTACCTATATGAATTACCTGGGCCCAGGTCTTTACCGATAATATGAATATGTAACTATAGTTCTAGCCTGATTAATTTCGCAGATTTCTTAATATTATTGTGTCTGTCGCCAACACTAACCTCTGTAAGCTCTTAAGTGTCTGTAATACGAAATATTGCTTCGCATGATGCTCTGTAATAAATACATGATAAAGTTGAGTAATAAATAATGCTAAGTTTAATGATAAAAAATTTCGATAGAAAAAAAAAATCAAAATTACCTCGAAACCGTACAATAAAACAGCTAGTATTCATTAAATACTTAAAATTTTATCACGAAACTTTGCATAATAAACTGATCTCAATATAGGAATAGCACATCGTATGTTTTTTACAATAAAAAATTTACAATAATTTGCGCCGTAAAAACCCAATTAAAAATAACTTTGAGACTTACGATGAAATTCTATATCTATTCCTGTCTATTCCTTTCGTTAATAATATCTATTCCTTTCGTTCTCTCACCGATTCCCTAGCCCTTTTTCTTGCGCCATACGCAGACTTAATGTTACAATTGTAAAATAGGCTTAAAAACTTTTCTAAATAAAATAATTTTCATTTTCAAATAATTTTCATTTTCATTTCATTTTCAATTTAATTCAATTCAATTTATTTATTCTCTTTAGGTAACAAGTTACACTTAGGCTCGTCAAAATAATACAATAAGGTACTTGAATGTTTTGGTTCTATGTTGTGGTCCAAGCAAGAAATAGGCCATCGTCAATCAACAACGGCACGACCGAAGGGAAGCACTGACGTGGCACCAAGTTCACCCGGTGTTATGGGCTGACATCACGGATGTTGTAGGTGATGTAGCCAACCGAGTCAGTTTCCATAAAAAAAAAAAAAAACTAAACCATTATGATAAGACAACACAAATTCGGTGATCAAGTTTGTTATCTTATCACATAAACACAATATCGTATCACATACAAACGTCAACTCCAGTCCGAATGCGGCGTCTGACAGCAGGAAAAGAAACTTTCACAACCTAATGAGTTCTGACAAAAGAAAAGCAATTAATATCTCTAACCGCACTAGTTAAGTTTAATGTTATCTTGTGTTCACCGGGTTTAGTTCCTACATTTCTGTTGCACTTAAACAATCATTTGCCCGGACAACGACCGGTAAATTAAACACGTCTTAAGGTCCATTGGCGTGGCTATGGTCACGGATGGAGCTGCGGTTGCATCGGTAACCATAATCAGTACGGCCGCCCATGCATTAGGAGTACTTATTTTAACGGTCATTGGCGGGAATCGAAGTTGTCGATCGATTGATCGAGTGAAAGTGATCGCTTGCCTTGTATTTGTCGGCAGGCAGGGTGGTGCACTGTGCATCGGTTTCAGTTGGCTATTTCGGAAATAAAACATAGTGTTAAAAATTTTTTTTTATGTAAACCAACATGGGTGGCTTTGCTGAGAGACCAATGGTGCAGTCGACAGAGCCAAAATCCCCTCTCCTCGCGAAACCACGCTCGGTTAGGTGCCATGCCAGCAGATTTGCGGACTGTTGCTTGGCTGTCTCGTTTGAAGACACCCAGGTTAAAGGATTGGGGAAATACACTCTCCGGAAGACAGTTCCACACCCTAGCGGTGCGACAAAGAAACGATTTAGAGAACCGATGGGTTCTCGAAAGCCCAATGTCAACAACAAAAGGGTGCTGAGTCTCTCTGCGAAAAGTCATGCGCAGATTAGGACGGGTGGGTGAATATTACATATGCGCCATTTCGGGTCGATATAGGCCTTCCCGCGCGCGATAGGTTAATATTCCACGTGTCATGTCAGCCTCCGTAGCTCGGCGGTGTAATCGGCGTTCGGCGCCGAATGTTTTGCCGGCGGCGGGAACAAAATAACAGCGTTAATATTTTTTTTTTACTTTATTTTGTTTAAATGAACGTGTCCACAAAGTAACAAGAACGTTAAATTGTTTTATCAAATAAATAGTACCCCTTTATTTTTTAGGTAAAATCAAAAATTTATACGGAAGACATAAATACGAGTAGATTAAGCAAAATTAAATCATAATAATCATGCATCCCCTGGACATCATCGTTTAAATAATTAATTATTTATCAAATGGCATTAACTAATGCGACACATATTTCTACTAATTAAAAAACCGGCCAAGTGCGAGTCGTACTCGAGCACCCAGATTTCCGCACCACAAAAAAAAACTTTGAAAAAAAAAACTGGTTTCTTGTATGGGAAGCCTTAATTCTTTACCTTTTATATTTTTTATTATTTGTTGTTATGCCCGCCATAATAACACATATTCTGTGAAAATTTAACCGGCTATATCTATTACGGTTCCAAAGATGCATCCATTGGACAGACGGACGGACAGACAGACAGCATAGGCTTAGTAATAGGCTTCCGTACGGGGTACGGAAATCAAAAAAATGAAATTAAATTTACGACATAAACCAACTGCCAAAGTACAATGTGAAGCAAGTAGTCGGCGAGCAGTCGTAGCGCTCGAGAGCGCACGCGCCGCGAGATACTTAGATCGTTCTTCACGATCAACATGCGTTATTATAAAGGTCGGCGACCTGTTGGAAAAGTCCGTGTCGATTGAATGAAATGATAGAAATGATTTATTATTTATTGTTATTTAAAACCCCATGGAAGGTAAGCGAGTACGGTGCAAATTCCACGGGTGCAAGCAGGATAGCGATATATACGCCGTTTTTTGGGTTGGAGTAGGATGCATCGCACTACAATTTGTTGCATAAGCGAAAATTCGGTTTTGATTTTTGTATTGCAAACCTACGAATTTAAACAAAAATATAAAAAACTATCGACACAATATTTTTTTCCAAAATCTTACTTTGGCCACGTTACGTCCAATAAGTTTTTATAAATTACATTCAGAGGCATTTTCATGATTTTTTTCTGTCGATAGATGATTTACATAATATATTAAAACGGAATACAGCCTAAATATGTTTTATTAAATGAGCTTTAAAAGAAGGCTAGATAATAACTTTCCACCGATTGATCAAGATTGAAAAAAGTTAAGGAGAATGAAAAACTATAATTTTTCAGGCTAATATTGTACTAATAGGTTGAATTAAGGAAGCTTTTCTTTTGCGAGTTTCAGTTTTAAATTTTAAATTATTATTTTGAAATATCTACGACAACATACACACAATATCGTAATACAGGCAATCAGGGGTCGAGAAAGCCCCATACCCTGCCCTCAAGTAGGCCCCGTAACTTGTCATCAAGAAAGATCCCTTATCCTATCGTCAAGCAGGTCCCGTAACTTCTCATCAATAAAGTCCCATACCCTGTCGTCAAGGAGCTCCCGTTACTTCTCATCAATAAAGTCCCATACCCTATCGTCAAGGAGGTCCCGTAACTTTTCATCAATAAAGTCCCATACTCTGTCATCAAGGAGCTCCCGTAACTTCTCATCAATAAAGTCCCATACCCTATCGTCAAGGAGGTCCCGTAACTTCTCATCAATAAAGTCCCATACCCTATCGTCAAGGAGCTCCCGTAACTTCTCATCAATAAAGTCCCATACCCTATCGTCAAGGAGGTCCCGTAACTTCTCATCAATAAAGTCCCATACCCTGTCGTCAAGGAGCTCCCGTAACTTCTCATCAATAAAGTCCCATACCCTATCGTCAAGGAGGTCCCGTAACTTCTCATCAATAAAGTCCCATACCCTGTCGTCAAGGAGCTCCCGTTACTTCTCATCAATAAAGTCCCATACCCTATCGTCAAGGAGGCCCCGTAACTTATCATCAAGAAAGTCCCATACCCTGTCGTCAAGTAGGTCCCGTAACTTCTCATCAATAAATTCCCATACCCTGTCATCAAGGAACTCCAGTAACTTCTCATCAATAAATTCCCATACCCTAACGTCAATGAGGTCCCGTAACTTCTCATCAATAAACTCCCATACCCTATCGTCAAGGTGGTCCCGTAAATTCTCATCAATAAAGTCCCATACCCTGTCGTCAAGGAGTTTCCGTGACTTTTCATCAAGAAAGTCCCAGACTTTATCGTCAAGGAGGCTCCGTGACTTTTCATCAAGAAAGTCCCATACCCTGTCGTCAAGACAACTTTTAAGGGCACGCCCTCTGTCGCCAAGAACTTTTTATAGACCAATAGGTTGCGTAGGTTTGTAGGTGGTTCCGTACCCGGTAGAGATAATTGTTTTTATGAAATGGTTAGTTGAATCACCCACCTGCTACAAGCGTGTGTTGCTTAGTGCTTACCTTTGGTAGGGTCCTGATATCGCCAGGGCGCTACACCCCAAAGAGAGCCTTATACTATGCCCTTGTTTGAATAAGGCTGTTTATAGGTGGAGATACCGCATCCGGTAATCGTGCCGGTCCCGCAACCGTATCCGGTCCGTGTGCCGATCCCCAAGCCGGTCGCGGTGCCGGTGGTCCATGAGATTAGGGTACCTATCGAGCGGCCCGTCCCGTACCCGGTCATCAAGAAGGTCCCGTACCCGGTCGAGAGGCCTGTGCCCGTGCCCATTGAGAAACCGGTTAGTATTTCGCTCGTAATACAACTAACAACAAAACAAATTTAATAAAATACAATTAAAATAAATGAAATGAAATAAAAATCTGGGCGTACGGCAGTGCCCCCTCCAACTCGAGCAAACACGGCCGTACCATCCTTTTCTCGAAGCAACTCAGGGTACTAATTAGCCTCCTATACTTTACCGCACAATAAAAAGTGACAAAAGGCGGACTTAAAGTCTAAACCCATTCTTTACCAGCCATGCTTGGAATTGTTGGTAAGATAGACAAGTAGTGCTATATTAACTGAAAAAAGCCAATGTCCACGTGCCGAGGGTCCCGGCATCAAGTCGAAATGTTGTATTATTTTAATCATCAAATTAGGTATCGTCAATAATGAATAATACGAGTATCACATAATACAACTGTAGACTTTGCGTGTGTATGTATATTGTATACATTGAAAATATAGCAAAAAAAATTGTTTTTATCACCAACAGTGGTAGTTGGGTTATTTATTTATTTATTTTATTTTATTTTATTTTATTTTATTTTATTTTATTTTATTTTATTTTATTTTATTTTATTTTATTTTCTTTTATTAAGGAAATGGAAATGGGTACATACAATTAAACATTAACCAATAAAGTTTCCACATAAATTATATAACTTACAATAACTAACAATCTTCCGGTGAATATCATCTTTCATCATATAGCCGACAACAACCCTTCTGTTCACCTTACTGCTTCTGGCACCTCCTTGAGCGTGGTCACATTGTAAATAATTATTACAACATAATTTTCGACTGACCTTAAATTTTTTCATTGAAACTGACACGGTCGGCTACATCACGTACAACATCCGTGATTTCAGCCCACAACACCGGGTGAACTAGGTGCCATGTCAGTGCTTCCCTTCATGTCATGTCGGCTACACTGAACTTAAACACTATTTCACATTAATTTATTATGCAAATTACCAGTGCTCTACAAAAATAACATTTAAAACATGATTAGAATTATTTTAACCCTGAATTTATTAGTAGTCAAACTATAAATTAATTTTCCATTAATTAATAAATATAAAACAAATAATTATATAATTTATCGATTGTAAAGAAGCTTTTAAAACTACATGTGAGTGTGAGTGAGTGAGTGTGTCCCCCACCACCTATTACCTGGGAATCTTCAAAAGGGGTGTCAATAAATTAGACGAAAACCTTTTTGTACGCCTCATAGCCGGCATGGCGCCTCTCTGAGCGTGGTTTCGCGAGGAATGGTGTTATTGGCTGTGTCTGATCTTCCGTTAAAGTATTGGGCCGGCTGTCTATAAAAAAAAAACATACTTGTGTGAAAAATTAAATTATGTATCACAGACTGGCTAGCAACAAAGAAAAAGTAATGGATGTATGTCATAATAAATAATCACTGTGGTCGGTCACGCGTAATAAATAACTAATTAATCAAACTGAGTCAATTAATAAACGTTTCAGCGCTAGTACGTACTAAGTAATTGAATCATCTCTCTTTTTCTTGCTAACGGCGGCGGCGGCAGCGTGAACATTGCACTATAACGTTTTTATCAACGTATACCAACGTTGATGTATAAAGCGGCCGATATCGGCCGCTCCGTCGGAGAAGGGTGAATCCTATTCTCTGTGCGACATTGTTCCAGTTTTTCAGGAATTTACTAACACATTATTAACAACATAAATCGCAGCTGAACGCACGTATTCAAAGAAAAGAACGTTTTGAAAACAATGTTAATATGGGTGCATTTAATCCACGTGTGAAAAATATGTTTTTTGTTGCATCAAGTTAATATACTCGTAGGTTTCTTTTGGCGATAGCGTTAAACTCTTTTCTTTGAAGTCTTTGCGTTTATGCCGTAGCATAGTAGACATATTCGTATTATTCGTACATACTCATATAATATGAGTGATAAAAAGCGGTCAAGTGCTAGACGAACCCGCGTGGAGACTGGGGAGGGTTCCCTACGATTCCGTTTTCCTTGAGAAATTTAAGACTTTTCGTTTAGGGTTTTCCTGTAAATTATAAGAGAGCCCCTATATTCTATTATATTTTAGCTGGCCCTTGGGAAGGCGTAGTGAGTAGTCAGTCAGTCAGCGTGTATGCGTCCACTGCTGGACATAGCCTCTCCAATTTTCCTCCAGTCCTCCCGGCCTTCAGCGGTACGGAACCACTGCTTTCCGCCGACGTACTTGATGTCGTCGTCCCACCTGGCGGGTGGTCTTCCCACACTCCGTTTTCCTGTCCACGGCCGCCAGTGTAGGACATGGTTACTCCAACGGTCGTCGTCTCTTCGTAGACATATTCGTATCTACTCATATAATATGAGTGAAAAAAGCGGTCAAGTGCTAGATGAACTCGCGTGGAGACTGGAGGAGTCTCCGGTATGGCACCAACCATCTCGGAGGTGATATTGGCTGGTCGGAGCATGTGCTTCGGCCCCTCCGAATCAGCCACCCATAACGGATTACATAAAAAAATCTTCCGTACCATTCGGTTTTCCTTGAGATATTTACGACTTAATAGGATTTTCGTTTAGGTTTTCGTGTAAACTTTTTTTTTTATGGAAACTGACACGGTTTGTTACAACACCTACCACATCCGTGATATCAGCCCATAACACCGGGTGAGCTAGGTGTCACGTCAGTGGTTCCCTTCGGTCGTGCCGGCTACACAGAACTAAACGGAAAACACAAACTATTTCATTCAGTGCGGTGCTACCAACCCGGGCGGGTTAAAACCTACCACCTTGTAATATAAGAAGGGAGTCATATCCCTTAGTCGCTCCAAAAGTCGTAGTCCGTTCGGCTAACGTGCCCAGCCCAATGCCTGTCCAAAGGTAGTGAGTAATGGAGGAGATATTATTTTCCATCAAGCCACTGTGTACAAGACAAGGTTACCAACTGTTATATTATGTCTCCCGCAGGTCCCGGTGCCAGTGATGAAGCCCTATCCCGTGCCGATACCGCACGTGCGACCCGTGTTCCACCACTCGCGTGCCCGCCCCTACCGGGACGAGAGCGAGCCCCTCGGCGAGCCCGACATCGAACACGAAGAGCAGTTCCTGCAGGAGTCGCGAATCAGGCCGACAGCTGAGCGGATACACATGCGACCTGCGAGAAACCGCAGGTGAATCCTCTGAGTTGCAACTCTATGAAGTTTTTAAGTTATAATTCTTTGAAGTACAAACAACAAACAAGGAAAAATCTTACGTCACCGCATAAATATTATATGTATGTAGTTATTGTGCGATGCTGCCTTTGAGGGAGTCGAGGGTCGAGGGGTCGATGTTCGAGGGGTCGAGGGAAGAGGGGGAGAGAGGGGGCCAAAGAAGTATAGCTTCTAACGCGCACCCATTTTTTTTTCTTCTCTCATATGGTTGGCTACATCGCCTGCTTACACTAAACTACTGATGTCAGCCCAATCACATCTTGAGTAAACTAGGTGCTATATGACTGCATGGAAAGTACTACCGGAAAGCATGAACTTAGGCGCGTAGATATTCTGCCTATATTTTGGGGCAATCTGTTGCTAGGCGTGGGCAAGAGGCCCGAAACGAGTTAAAATTAAAATCCGAAGTCCTAACCACGCCTTGTGTTTGAACGCCGATGCACAGCACCAGCTAACTACTAAGGCTGACAAGAGTACGCAGCTGAGTTTCCAGAGTGGTCAAAAGAGTGATGAGATGGTGAAGAGATGGTCTCTCCGAAATACCAATTTTGAAAACCATTTTAATTTAGCTTTTCCGGTGACTGCGTTTCTCGCTTCTTGTATCTATATCCTGAGAATCATCAAAAGATGTCTCAATTAGACGACAAACGTTTTGTCTACCTTATAGTCTGATCGTCTTCACCCCACGGACTATTAGGCACATCCACCCGTGCCATAATCTTGTGCTAGTATGTACTTTTAGGCAAGTTCACTATTACATTATTCCACCTAACCTAACCTAACGTGACCTGTCTTATAGTGAAAAATTTCAATTCGTAGCAAAACATGATATAACTCTTTCAGAGCCAGAATCCGCCCGCGAAGACCGTCAGCCCAGGCGCGTGGGCAACAGCGAGGTTCCAGAAGACATCCTCCCAGGAAACAATCATCACACGTAACCTACAGACGCGGTTCCTGGCCGAGGGGCTACCTCAGCGCTCATAAGTCTTTAGACAGGCACTCTTATTCTGCTCCAACTCAAGATACATTCACGAGGTCTTCAAATCCTGGAGGAAGACGCAGTCCTGTAAATTCTGCAGAAAGGAACAGTTATGGTTATCCTGGAGGGAGGCACTACAACCCCGTGCATTCTGGCAAGAGTTTTACAAATTTTATGAGCGGTATCAGGCATTCTGATGCCGTGAATGGTGAACGATATTCAAATGCCCAAGCTGGCGCAAGATATGCACCAGATTTCAAAGACCTTACACTGGAAGAACCGACTGATTATCACAGCCACGACGATTATTTCAAATACTGTCAGAATAATCCTCTTTGTTATATATCAAGCCTAAAAATGCCTGTTCTAGATTAGACTTATTATTAATGCTGCCTTCGGATGTAGTTGGCTGGATGGCGAACTGTGTTTCTAAATTTTTTATTATGGATAATCTTTGGCACTTATGGCCAGTACCATTTTATTAATAAAGGGGTGCAAAAGTGTTCCCCCGTCGATAGGCATATGTACCATCGAAATCACCACTTTGCTTTGCATAGAAGAACCAAGAGGGATGTGTTCGACCAACTCATCGCAGTGTTTATGGCCTTCGACGCCTAATGTGCCAATGACTCACCGAATCTGAAATATTATATTTGTTGTTTTGTACATATTTCTGTAATTTTGTTACTGTTGTATTAGTGTTAAGTATTTTTTAAGTCTTCGTTTTTAGCTTTAGATTTAAGTGGTGTATTAAAAAAACCATTAATATTGTCTTGTGTTTTTCATGCTTGTTCTACTCCCATGTCTGTGGGTTTACCTCAGCGCTCATAAGTCTTTAGACAGGCACTCTTATTCTGCTCCAACTCAAGATACATTCACGAGGTCTTCAAGTCCTGGAGGAAGACACAGTCCTGTAAATTCTGCAGATAGGAACAGTTATGGTTATCCTAACAGTCATGCTCATGACTGTTCTTCCGAACGTAACAGTCTCGTGATATTATATTATGAGATCTTGTCACGTGCTTTCGCGTCATTACCGACTATTCAATTTAACTAATGAATCCAAACGCGCCTTACAATCGGGGTAAGCAGAGCAATCGGTGTTGTGCTGCAGGGCTCTAGTAAATTGCAACACAACACCTAACACCTCGTTTGGAAAAGTATTAAGACAAGACAACTATCAAGCAGAAAGTAAGGCACTCATCTGATGCATGTCTCTGTGGAAGAACCGTGGCAAGATGTCAGGTGGCTAACCTGTCACCCTTTAGCATGACATCTTGTCCTTATCCCTTAGAGTCGCCTTTTACGACATGCACGGAGAGAGATACAGTGGGGCTATTCTTTTTAACTAGACGTATCAGCCTAGGCTGCCTGTCTAAAATAAATAAATAAAAAATTAATAAATCTGTATCAGAACAGAGACTACAAGTAGCTACACTGTAGCTAGCCAGAGGGTGCATCGCACCGCGCACGCGCGCCACGCTCGGCTGGCCGCCATTTTCTCTCCTCGCTCCACTGGGCGCCGGACATCTTAACTATGCACATATTGAATCGTAAATATTTACTGACAGGCAGCCAACTAATGAGTAGCCCGAGCCACGGTCGCCCTCCACCGACGACGAAGAACTGCCCGTGACAATTATCTGATTTTTTTTAATGGAAACTGACACGGTTGTCTACATCACCTACAACGTCCGTGATGTCAGCCCATAAAACCGGGTGAACTAGGTGCCAATATCAGTGCTTCCCTTCATTTCATGTCGGCTACTACTGAACTGGACGGAAAACACGAACTATTTACATAGCCGTTTCGACCGACGTTTCGCTCAGGGCGGTGGTACCAACCCGGCCGGGATAAACCCTACCACTTAGTAAGGTAAGAAGGGAAAGGACGTACAGTTTTACGTGGAATCCGAACCACGGTCAGCCTCTAACGGTCGAGCAGCCACCCATCCAAGTACTGACCGCGCTCAGGGTTGCTTAACAACTGAGCTACCGAAGCTGACGAATGATTAACACTTGGATTTCAATGTTTCTCAATCAACGGTCGAATCTGGGGGAAAAAGGTCTAAAATTTGTCACAGCAACATTTATTTTTGATTTTTTTTAAGTTGACGTTCACATCCGATAATGTATAAAGCGGCCGATATCGGCCGCTCCGTAGGAGATGGGTACAATGTTTGTTATAAACTATTAGAATATAAAACTGTAAGATATTAAATATGAACGTAATAATAATGGTCATTTCCAATCAAAGCTAAAGCGCCTGCTGTAAAGAGACAGCATTTATCAGAACGTTCAATTCATTGCCTTTACTCAAGCCTTCGTATGACTCTAGATTCTAGAGTCTAGAAAAACGACGGGTCCGGCACATGAGAGAACAAAGGAATAGGATTGACTCTTGCGCTATAGATCAGCTGATTGTAAACATAACTAAAAAAATAAGCTGAAAAAAATTACCAGGGTTAATATAGAGAAGATGCGTCGCGTAGCCTAACTACTAACTACTAGCCTAACTACTACTAACTTAAGCCTACCTAACCTTACCTAACCTAACCTAATGTTGAGGCGGTGCATGTCGTTTTTATTACGTTTCGTTTCGTACATGTGGGTGCGCGCGAAAACAGCTGATCTTCCTTAGTTCTTTCATGTGCCGCTTCGAAAAACGACGCGATAGAGCGATAGGGAATCGGTGAGAGAACGAAAGGGATAGGCGAAATGATAACTTCATCGCAAGTCTAAATGTTATTATTTGTTCAGTGTTTTGCATGAAAAAATGTGTCATCGAAACAATCATGGAATAATTTTATAAGCACGATGCGAGTGTAATTCAATGCGAGCGAATGCTATTCAAACAGTCAACCTCGGTAGCTCAGTGGTGCGGTCGGTCGACTGTTGTTAAGCAACGCTGAGCGCGGACATTACTTGGACCGCTCGACCGTTGGAGGCTGACCGTGGTTCGGATTCCACGTTAAACTGTAGGTCCCTTCCCTTCTTACCTTACTAGGTGGTAGGGTTTATCCCGGCCGGATTGTTTCCACCGCACTGAGCGAAATGTCGGTCGAAACGGCTATGTAAATAGTTCGTGTTTTCCGTCCAATTCAGTGTAGCCGACATGAAATGAAGGATAGCACTGACATTGGCACCTAGTTCACCCGGTGTTATGGGCTGACATTACGGATGTTGTAGGCGATGTAGCCAACCGTGTCAGTTTCCAGAAAAAAATTAAAGCCTTCCGACTAAATGCCTTTTTTCCTTCACAGATTCCAGGAGGAATCAGATCACAGCCTTGGCTGCTATACGAGGCCATTATCGACGGTTGTTGCGGTCAGTTTAGGCAGGGGCGCCGACTCCGGGGTTACTCCGGTGCTTGAGCACCCATAAGAATTTTTGTGGGCGTTCGGAGCACCCACCCAAAAAATCCCCACAAAACCCGCTTTTCGGTAGAGTTACGCAGGCGGGTGCGTACAGACAGGCGCAGCACAGACAGTACAACAGTCGGCCTATGACCTGGCTATGATCGGAGTAGCATCGGCTGATTTTTTTTTCTTTTTTTTTCTTTTCCGTGATTCCACTTCAATCTGCTGCCGCAGCCGCAATAAGCAGTAATGCTGGTTGCTTCTCTCGCTGGGATCTGGCTCTTACTGGGGTGAGGCCCATTGACCCCATTACCATCTTCTTGTCTGGATTAAAATCCTGAGGTCAGGCTTGGGACGCTGTTCCTTTTTAACCGGGTGAACTGTACGCTGTCGGCACCCATGAGGTGCCTTGCCGTTTCATTCGGATGGCGCTCGATGCGGTCTCTGTACCTTATGGTGTGGTTATGGATTTCTTCTCGTACTTTCATCATTTCGAGATCCTAGTATATTAGTTTGTTACTAATATACCAGGGAACGTTGAAGAAACTCCTCAGTGTTTTTGATTGAAATCGTTCCATAATGTCGAGGTTTGCCTTCGTTGTTTTCCCCCAGAGCTGTATACCGTAAGTCCATACAGGCTTCAGCCTTTAATATAGTTTTGTAGATAGCAATTTTACTGTCTCTCGGGAGTTGTGATTGAGGTCAAACTAGCCAGTGCATCCCTCTCAGTTTTGTGGTTTTGGATTTCTTCTCGTACTGTCAACATTTCGAAATCCTGGTATAAGTATTAGTTTGTTACTAATATACCAGGGAATGTTGAAGAGTCTCCTCAGTGTTTGTGTTTGAAATAGTTCCATAATGTCAAGGTTAGCCTTGGCTGCTGTTCCCCAGAACTGTATACCGTAAGCCCATACAGGCTTCAATATAGTTTTGTAGATAGCCATTTTGCTGTCTCTCGGGAGTTGTGATTGAGGTCCAACTAGCCAGTGCATCCCTCTCAGTTTGGCGTCCGGATTTTCCGATTTGGCGTCCGATTGGCCGATTTATATAATCCAGTAATTTATCATAGCACCGAGCGAGCAGCCACAACAATTCGGAAAAGTCGGCGCCTATGAGTTTAGGTAAAAATTTTTTTATGTAAACCATAACCATTTTTTTATGTAAGCATGGGTGGCTGTGCCGAGAGACCAATGGTGCAGTCGACAGAGCCAAAATCACCTCTCCTCGCGAAACCACGCTCAGTTAGGTGCCATGCCAGCAGATTTGCGGACTGTTGCTAGGCTGTCTAGCCCGTTAATACGACGCTTGAAGACACCCAGGTTAAAGGATTGAGGAAATACACTCGCCGGAAGACAGTTCCACACTCTAGCGGTGCGACAAAGAAACGATTTAGAGAACCGATGGGTTCTCAAAAGCCCAATGTCAACAACAAAACGGTGCTGAGTCTCTGTGCGACGAGTCATGCGGAGATATACATTTACAAGTATGATATATAACATAAGGTCATGGTGGTTAGATTAGCTTACATTTTCGAAGCATAATGACATTCAGATCGTTGTGGTTAGGTAAACGAGACAAGCTGTACGACTTACGAGTCCTTGAAGCGGCACAATAAACCACCCACTATGGCGACCGCGTCGTGATGCGATACTAACTAAGGCGTTTGCGCAACCGTGCATTCTGCTCGACTGTCATTCATGGACGCACCGTGTCGCGCTAAATCTTCGGTGGAGAACATGTTTTTTTCAATCCGGTATGGGTTTCTGAGTCAGAGGGGCCAAAGCACATGCTCATCTCCGAGAAGGTAGGTCCTATACCGGAGACTTCCCTTTGTATTGCTGGCTATGCACTAGAGGAGAACACGTCCAGTACGGTGGTACCAACCTAGTCGGCTACAATTTGAGCCTACCACCTAGTAAGGGGCAAGGGAAGGGACCTACAGTTTTACACCGGTTCCGAACGGTGAAGCAGCAGGTGTAGGTGTGCACGTATTTTTTTGCGTCAGAAAAAACTCATTGGTACACGCCGACCGGATTCGAACCTCGGACCTCTTGCTAGAGAAGCAGACGCCCAGACGGCCACTCGCCGCTGGTTCTGCTTGTGATAAGTTATTTATTAAAGTACCGCCAAAACTTTCAAGGTTGCATTCTGCTTATCAAGTTTACATGACAAGACATGATCGTTACCGATTGAATTGATAAAAAACAGTTTTCAGATTAAGTTCTCAGAAATTCTATTTTCGTAACTATCAGTAGACAGGTACTGTCCACTAATTATTGGATGTTATCCTCGTGGTGGCAGTAAAAAAGGTAATCTGCGAATAGGAGGTGCGACGCCGAGATTAGTCAAGGTACCTTTGTACATTGTCAGATTTGATCTTTTTGTGTCGCTTTTTCGCTGCCTACATTGTCGCAGTAACTCGTTCAGGCAGTGCGCAGATGAGCGACAAAACTGTAGATTTAAATATATTTTTATATATGTTTTTTAAGTCACGTCTTTAATTTATTTATTTTATGTTTGAATTCGAATCCCACAAAATCTTTTAATTATCCTTTATTTAATATAAATTTCACAGTAATAAATTAAAATTATTAAATAAACTTAAACTACCTATCAAATAAAATAAGAAACTATAACTAAAAACTACTAAAAACTAACTGGGCGTGGAATTGACCAAGGATGTGGGTTTTAGGGGTTTCATAGAGTCCAAAGCCACACTTGCCTCTAGGAAATTAGGCGTCCTCTACCGCAGCAGACGGTTCTTCTCACCGGCGCAGCTCCTTATGCTATATAAAGCGCAAGTTCGCCCGGTGATGGAGTACTGTAGCCATCTGTGGGGTGGATGCCCTCTTTACTTATTGGCGTCCTTGGACTCTATCCAGCGCCGTGCTATCCGTCTAATTGGTGATCCCAAGCTCACGGAGAGACTTGAATCATTGGGCCACAGGCGAACAATCGGTTCTCTTAGCCTGTTCTATAGGTACTACCATGGACGTTGCTCTGATGAATTGGCTTCTCTCATCCCTCCAGCCCCCATCCGTCTCCGCCACACCCGCCGGACTCGCTCGGAACATCCATATGTTGTTGACACCCAACTACTAAGAACACATCGTTTTTCGAAATCTTTCCTGTGTCGAACGGCGAAAATATGGAACGGTCTTCCGGTGAGTGTGTTCCCCACCACCTATAACCTGGGAATCTTCAAAAGGCGTGTCAATAAATTAGACGACAACCTTTTTGTCCGCCTCATAGCCGGCATGGCGCCTCTCTGAGCGTGGTTTCGCGAGGAATGGTGTTATTGGCTGTGTCTGATCTTCCGTTGAAGTATTGGGCACAGACACCCGCGCCGGCTGCCTATAAAAAAAAAAAAAAATACAAAATAAAATATAAACCTATAACCAATACAAAACTTAATAACCCTCCTGCAGGTGTGACGATGTGGGCACTGTACCGAGGACGCTAGCGGCGTTGCCTCGCTGGATGGCCACACTGATACGCTGCCTTAGGAACTCGAGCGAACGTTGTTCTCCTGAAGCAGCGTACAGGGACATCCCGATGTCTTTCGCGAGCCGCTTTGCCTCCTCAGACCATGCCCCCATCGTCTCCACCGAAAATGCGGCGAAGATGTGCAGGTGTGACACCGAACTGTATTTGGTGTGCTTGTGGCGGGCTGCAGTTTCAGCGGCTGCGCCGGCGCGCTTCGAGCATGCCTTAACGTGACTGCTGCACAGAGTATCGGCGCAGGTAGCATCCCACACCAGTGTTTGAATTCTATTGTTTAATTGAAATACATATTAGATTTTTTTTTCGGTATTGAAATGCATTGTAAATTTTGTGTGTTAAATAAAGAAAATGACATTATTCTTATTACTACCTTTTGAAAGTATATTACCACTGCATCTCTCCGCGTGCATGCAGTAAAAGACCTAAGGTATAATAAATAAGACATGATGGCATGCCAAAGGGAGACAGGTTGACCACATCCAGCCTTGGTACCACAGAACAAGGAGGGCGACAAGACCGGACTTTTTTGCTCTGTGCTTGGTACGGATCGTTCTTTCACAGTCTTACTTGCTGCTTGATAGGTAGTTATCCTAATATTTTGCTAAAGTGGTGTATGATATAAAATAAACGGTGGGGTTGCTGTAAATGACGCGAGTTTTTGCAGCACAACACCAATTACTCTGCTTATCCCGCTTTGTCGGTATACGACGTGATGGTATATATGTATGTATGTATGTATGTGTACTAAAAATAATCTTAGATGTTTGATTATATTATATAGGCACCACTTCGTGTAGCTTTTTTCTCACAGTTCGGGCCGGCGGCGATGACGTAGGCTTACGATTTTATAGCCTAAAACCATCTTGAGAAGTGACATAAAGTGACAGTGAAAACCGTATGTAAATCGATAAAGTGGTTCTCGAGTTATAAAAATATTCATATATTGACGTACTTTAACCGGTCACCCGTAGAAACTTCGCTTTATTTGTTTCTTTTTTTTTTAATTGTAAGTCTAACGGCGCCCATGGACATTCGGTCGTATGTGGGGGTTGCGAATGACATGCCGGCCTGACAGGTGCCCATTCACGCACCTCTTGAAGGACCCGAGACTGTACATTCATTAGCGATTATGCATCGCAGCAAAGACGTTGCGATCGTTTCCCACCTACTTATCCAGTACGTTTTTTTTTATGGAAACTGACACGGTTGGCTACATCACCTACAACATCCGTGATGTCAGCCCATAACACCGGGTGAACTTGGTGCCACGTCAGTGCTTCCCTTCGGTCGTGCCGGCTACACTGAACTGGACGGAAAACACAAACTATTTACATAGCCGTTTCGACCGACCTTTCATTCAGTGCGGTGGTACCAACCCGGGCGGGTTAAAGCCTACCACCTAGTAATATAAGAAGGGAGTCATATCCCTTAGTCGCCTTTTACGACATAAACGGGGCGAGATGCAGTGGGGCTATTATTTTAAAGCACCGGCCCCACACGGTACGTTTGTAGAAACCGAGTCAAGCGCAACGGTTGACAGGGGGCCAGCAGAGGTGACAAGCAGAACTAGGCTACATGGGATGTCAGCTGTCAAGCTACATTTGGACACATTGAATGGGCATCGTAGCCGGAGACACGGCCACAATGAACAACCTTCAATTAGTGCAAATTGATCACAAAATACCAGCTTCTCGACTAAGGAGAAACGCGATGGGCAACTCCATGTTAAAATCATTATAATGTTTGTTATTTTTATTAAAACCTGGTATGGGTTGCTATGCCGAGGTACTAGAGGTTTTTTTTTATGGAAACTGACACGGTTGGCACGTACAACATTCGTGATGTCAGCCCATAACACCGGGTGATCTAGGTGCCATGTCAGTACTTCCCTTTGATGGTGCCGGCTACACTGAACTGGACGGAAAACACAAACTATTTACATAGCCGTTTCGACCGACGTTTCATTCAGTGCGGTGGTATTGGTATTGGCCCAGGCGGGTTGAACCCTACCACCTAGTAAGGTAAGAAGTGAAGGAATCTACAGTTTTACGTGAAATCCGAACCACGGTCAGCCTCCAACGGTCGGGCGGTCACCCATCCAAGTACTGACCGGCCCAGCGTTGCTTAACAATCAATAACGACATTCGACTATCTGCACCACTGAGCTATCGAGGCTGATTACGATACAGCCTCCACGCTACAGAGCGTTCGCCGTAACTTGTCCCTTGAAGTGAACACTCAATCTCTATTGCTGAAAGCATAAGGATTACCGCGAGGGACAAGTTACGTGAAACAAACTGTAGTTTAGTTAGATGATAGGACTAAGAGGATGCAGGGTAGTTCTAAATTATTGTTTGTATGTCTTATTTCGTATAGTTTGTATGTTCGTATCTCTGTATTGCAATGTGTGTGTTTTTAATCAATAAACTTTTTTAAATTTGAATTTGAATTTCAAACTCATCAATCAAGTCAAAAGAGAGGAGTTGTCCCAGTACAGGTTGAACCCAAAAAACAAAGCCGATCTCCACCATTCTTTATCCATGAATTTAGCGTATTTGATCAACATTGTTAAATCAAATACAGAAATTGTGTAGTAGGTAAATACGCACTTCACAATTAAACGCCCGGTACAATGTTGGAATACAGAGTAAACTGATTTTTAGGGTTCTGTAGCCAGTGACGCTGGGGGGGGGGATACTCGTGTATGAAATCATCAACAACTCTGAAAAAAAAATATAGTAAAGTAGTCTATTTGGTCCTTACGGCGAGAAAACTATTCTGAAGTTAAACCGTTATTGGTAAAATTACAAATTTAAAAAACTCCCGACCATTAAAAATTAAAAGTAAATAAAGGGATATATTTTTTTTTTGCTTTTTAAGGGTCGGGAGTTTTTCAAATTTGTAATTTAACTTTTATTTCAATCTTTAAAAAAAAAACCGCATGCAAATCAGCCCATCCGTTTGGGAGCTACGATGCCACAGACAGACACACCCATACACACACACGTTAAACTTATAACACCACTCTTTTATCGTCGGGGGTTAAAAAAGTTATAAAAAACTAAAACCCGACTACGTAAAAGCTAATTATGAAAATCGTTTAAATAAAAAAAAATAGTTATAAAAAACTAAAACCCGGCTACGAAAAAGCAAATTATGAAAATAGTTTAATTATAACTAAAAATAACAAAATAATGTTTTCCATATAATTTATCAGATACAGCAATTCTCTTTTTATATTGATTCTACCTTAGCACTAACTCTATAAATTTTGATAAATTTATTATTTTTAACGTTCTAAATATAGAGCCGTGGTCGGGCGTTCTTCGTTCAACAAGACAAGTGAGACCGTCGTTGTGCATTATAGCCGTTGACGTTCGGTATGTACCTATGTATCTACTTATAATAATTTTAGATTGTCTCTGACTGATCTTACAAAAAGATGCCAGTATGACACAATGGCGATGGCCGTCCTAAGTTCCACGCTCTAATAATGCACGACGACGGCCTCACTTGTCTTGTTGAACGAAGAACGCCCGACCACGGCTCTATATTTAGAACGTTAAAAATAATAAATTTATCAAAATTTATAGAGTTAGTGCTAAGGTAGAATCAATATAAAAAGAGAATTGCTGTATCTGATAAATTATATGGAAAACATTATTTTGTTATTTTTAGTTATAGTTAAACTATTTTCATAATTTGCTTTTTCGTAGCCGGGTTTTAGTTTTTTATAACTATTTTTTTTTATTTAAACGATTTTCATAATTAGCTTTTACGTAGTCGGGTTTTATTTCCCATCGACTGGATGAGGTGAGAAGATTTCTTAATTCTTTATAGTATTTAATATGTTCCAGTTTCCCAGTTCGATGAGCCCTATTACCTGCTTTCACCTTTAAGCGAATCATCAATTTGATATTATCGGTGATCCAGGGTTTAAAAAAAGGCTTACATTTGCGCGTAATGATTGGAGCGTGCTTATCAAAAATAGTTAAAATAGTGGAGTTAAAATAGCTTAACATTTCGTTGATATTATTGAGTGAATATAAGTCTTTCCATGTTATTTCTTCCAAGTCTTTTTGAAAGTATTTTATGTCTATCTTTTGTAAGCTTCTTGACGTGACATTGACACATTTATAATGTGGCCTAGGTAGGGTAAATTGTCCAATGATCATACCATGATCGCTTATATCCTTATTGTGTATAACTTCACATGATACAAAGTGATCAGTGGCGTTTGAACACAAAATATCTATAAGTGTCGACGAATTGTCCGTGACTCTGGTAGGTTCTTTCACGTGTTGAATTATATTGTGTGTATTTAAGGCGAGCAGAAGGGACTGTGCATGTTTATTTTGTGGGTTTATTAAGTTTATATTCATATCACCAACAAAGAATAGAAAGTCACAGAGCATATTCAGTTCCGACAAAGTATCAGCAAGGTAATCTATAGCAATTTCTTTAGGAAGGGAATGTCGCCTATATGCGGTGCCTATTATTACTGAACATTTAGGAAGGCTTACTTCTAGCCACATTTGTTCCAATGTGTTCTGCCCTACCTCAACTATCTTGCAGGGTAGCGCCGAGCGGACATAGAGGGCTACACCGCCGGACCTTTTTATACTAGGCACATGGTGAAGCGAGTACCCCGGTATGTGATATTGATTTGCGTCCTCTTGCCTTTTCAGCCATGTCTCGCTCACTCCAAAAATGTCGATGTTGTGTTCCAATAATGTCACGTAAAATTCATCAAAACCTGTTCCAAATGACCGTATGTTTAGGAAGCCAATTTTTAGATTATTATAATACTTATTAGGATTCTCTTTTATAATGAGATTTTATAAAATATATCTTTATGGCCATTATGGGCATGTTATGAACCAGTGGGCAATTAGGTAGGTACTCCATAGTTAAGAACTGTAGGGTTAGATTTAGTTTGGCCATAATGGGCATGTTATGACCCAGTAGGCAATTAGGTAGGTACTCGATAGTTATGAACTGTAGGGTTAGATTGAGTTTAACATAAACAGCAAGCACATACAAAACATCACTGCAGGTTGTTAAGTAATTACAGCATAAACATTTGTTGCACTTTGTGAAACTATGTTCAATGACGAGAATAACTGAGAATGGTGAACTAAATAAAGATAAATACATTATTAAAAGTTGATCAAGTAAACAAAGGGTATGACTCACATTTACGTAGATGAGGAAAATCCAATGGTTGCATTTTTTTATTAACTGGATGGTATTCACTAGAATGTAATTTGCACGCATTGCACTTTCCTTATTCCGATGAGCTTGTGTACATATTATTCTCTTGTTAAAATAAAGAGAGATATTATAATTCACATTTTTACATAAAAACTTAATCAAGAGAATAATACACTTTGAGTTCTTGTCAAGTTTGTTCCACTGCTTGCGGGTGGCGGCGTCGCGATTTGCGAGGCGCGTTAGGTCCGTCTCTTTCGCCCACATAGAAACGAGAGAGGACGGACACCTAGCGTCTGACTCCTTGCCCTTACGACGCACCGATACATGCATTGAATCATTACTAACTTCGTGCCTATCCTTTGGACAGCTGACCATGTTGGTGTGGTAAAACATTAAAAGATTATTAATAGATATGTTATATATAAGTTCACATCTGTAGCATATATATGGCCGTGAATAGATGGATCGGTATGCAGGATTGGTATCCATGGCATGCATAGATAGATAGGTACGCAAGATATGTGATTGTAAAAGTACATTTGCAATTACAAAACTCAATGTAATCATGAAGATAATTTGAAAAAATCTTCTTCTGACTTTATCTCTGTTATGCGAGATTGCTCATTTTTTCTAACTAGAATTGAATTGTTCTGGACCCACACATACTTGTAGTTGCGTTCAGTCTTATAATAGTTTTTCGCTTTAGTGAATAGTTTTTTTTTATAAACAGATAGATGTTCATTGACATAAATTTGTGAGGGTTCACCGGTAAGATTCAGCGTTTTGGTAGTGAGAGGCCGCTTGTTCCTAGCTGCTTTTAAGAAATTTTCTCTCTGGCGACGACGAACGAATGTAACGATGATGTTTTCTTGGATTGGTTTATCTTGGGTGCCACTGGCACTCTTGACTCTCCTACAGTACGATACATCAGATGAGTTGACTTGGACGCCCACTGCCTCCCCAAGGATCTCCACATACTTATATATATCCTCGTTCTTGTGTACTGGTACTCCTCGAATCTCCACGTTGTTTTCACGCGACCGCTGTTCCATGTTCTGTATGGTTCTTTTCAGCTCGGCAATTTCCTTCTTGTCCTGCGCTCGCTCGGCCTGCATGTTCTTGAAGTTGGCTGTCCACTCTGCTACAGATTTGTCAATGCTATCCAAGCGGGTTGTTAGAAGCCTGCTGCTCTGGAGAATTTTCCTCTGGTCAGCCGCCAGCTGGTTCATGGTGATTTGAAGGGAGGTGATTGCATTACCAGTTTCAACGGGGATGGAGAAGGTGCTTGTTCTCGTTGCCGGGATGTCTATATCGTCGTCTGTGTTGTCGGCGTCCAGCTGCTGCTCCGTATCGTCCGCGTCCATCGGGTCTTCCTTATGTTGAGGTGGGCTCCGGCTGAGTAGGCTCTGCCCGCTGCGTTCCAGACATTCCACGCAAATCCAATGTTTCTTGTTGGCGCGGATGCGGTTCAGCGCAGCGGCATCCAGCTTGAGGCAGCGGAAGTGGTGCCATTGCTTGCATGTAGCAGTGCATTGTACGCCAGAGGTCGGCGTAACAGACTTCAGATTACACGTATGACATTTTTTCGATGACATACCGGTCGCTTGGAGTTGCGTTCCAAAAACACGAAATTTTGCGCACTTGTCGGTTTTCCCTGTCTGAGATAACACTTCAGCTTAGATTTCCGTGTTTGATTTACTAGATTTTAGTGTTTTCACTGTTGGAATTCGAATTATTTCAATTAATTTGCTTGATTTTACAGAGATTCACAAAAGGTGCGTGTGAATCGTTCAAGCAGGTAGTTGCAAAAGATTTTCACACATTGCTTACATTTGAATTCGTCACACATGGTCGACACGGACTCAATTTACACGAGATATAAGTTGCGTGAGTATGGAAAGATAGACAGACATATTTGTGAAAAAAATTTCACCTTTTCTACAAGTTGACTTTTTTTTATGGAAACTGGCATAGTTGACTACATCACCTACTACACCCTTGACGTTGTGATAGCACACTTTGGTGAACTAGGTGCCATGTAAGTGCTTTCTCTTACGTAGTGCCTTTGAGCATACCGAACTGGACGGAAAACAAGTAGGTACCTACTATGTACATAACCGCTCTGACCGACCTTTCATTCAGTGTTGTGGTCCCAATACGGGCGTGTTAAACTCTACCACCTAGTGAGGTAAGGAAAGGGGTCTGCAGTTTTACAAAAAAACCGAACCATGGTCAGCCGTAACGGTCAAAATGAGTCAAGCCCACCCAAGTTCTGACGGGCGACAATTTGACTAGTGATGTCGACCCATCGCACTACCGAGCTGCCGAGGCTGAAATAGATGGATATACATATGTAGATAAGTGTATGTAGATATTTTTTATGTAATCCGATATGAGGAGCAACAGATCAAACAATCTTTTGTGCATTTATTAAAAGAAAATCGATAAAAATTTATTTTGGTAGAGCTCAATAGCTCCTTTATGTGTGTTTTTACAGAATTCACATCAAACAATATTTAGTATTATTAAAAAAATATTGAATGTTGGCGACCGCGTCAAATCGTATTTTGTTCCTAAGTTTTGAGGTTAAGATCGCGGCATGATCACCTACGTTTGGGTATCCTGCTCTTATGGAATGGATCAAAGATCGCATCAAAGAGTATTATGTTTGAAATTATAATTAAAAAAACACTGATTTATGAAATGAAAGGGTATATTTGTTATTTTATCATCATAATCTACTCGCCAAAACAAACATATTAGTAAAAAATAGTTATAAAAAACTAAAACCCGGCTACGAAAAAGCAAATTATGAAAATAGTTTAACTATAACTAAAAATAACAAAATAATGTTTTCCATATAATTTATCAGATACAGCAATTCTCTTTTTATATTGATTCTACCTTAGCACTAACTCTATAAATTTTGATAAATTTATTATTTTTAACGTTCTAAATATAGAGCCGTGGTCGGGCGTTCTTCGTTCAACAAGACAAGTGAGGCCGTCGTCGTGCATTATTAGAGCGTGGAACTTAGGACGGCCATCGCCATTGTGTCATACTGGCATCTTTTTGTAAGATCAGTCAGAGACAATCTAAAATTATTATAAGTAGATACATAGGTACATACCGAACGTCAACGGCTATAATGCACAACGACGGTCTCACTTGTCTTGTTGAACGAAGAACGCCCGACCACGGCTCTATATTTAGAACGTTAAAAATAATAAATTTATCAAAATTTATAGAGTTAGTGCTAAGGTAGAATCAATATAAAAAGAGAATTGCTGTATCTGATAAATTATATGGAAAACATTATTTTGTTATTTTTAGTTATAGTTAAACTATTTTCATAATTTGCTTTTTCGTAGCCGGGTTTTAGTTTTTTATAACTATTTTTTTTTATTTAAACGATTTTCATAATTAGCTTTTACGTAGTCGGGTTTTAGTTTTTTATAACTTTTTTTTTATTTTAGGCTTTTTTAAAAACTGTTTGCATACTTTAAATGTTGTATGTAACTCGTATATTGATTTTTTTTATGGAATCTGACACATCACCTACAGGCTACAACATCCGTGATGTCAGCCCATAACACCGGGTGAACTTGGTGCCACGTCAGTGCTTCCCTTCGGTCGTACCGGCTACACTAAATACATAGCCGTTTCTACCGACCTTTCATTCAGTGCGGTGCGGTGGTACCAACACGGGCGGGTTAAACCCTACCACCTAGTAATATAAGAAGGAAGTCATATCCCTTAGTCGCCTTTTACGACATACACGGGGAGAGATACAGTGGGGCTATTCTTTTATATAAGTACCGACCCCACACGGTACAAAATTGATACTATCCGTCCGTTTATTTGTCGTGATCTCTATTTGAAACTAAAGTTTCCTGCAAATAGCGCATGAGTGAGTACCTACATATATATACAAATTATGTATAGTTGAACGATGTATAGTCTTGAAGTAAAATGAAAAGTCAGTCAGAGCAAGACCGAAGACTGAGCTGTGTAAGTACACGATTTTCTTTGTCTATGTAAAAAAAATATATCTGGCTGGGGTGAAGCGGATTCGGGAAGTAAGTAAACCAATCAGTTCAAGGCCGAAGACCGAGGCCGGTTTCAGGTTGTACATAGTTGAATAATGTACTAACTCGAAGCAGGTAAGCCACTAAGGCGAGGCCAAAGCTACTGATATTATTTTTATAGTAAGCGCGACATGTGGCGCCGAGCCACCCATAAGGTGTCTAGCGATGCCCATGGACATTCGGTAGCATGCGGAGGCTACGAATGCCATGCCGGCCTGACAGGTGCCCAGGTTGAAGGACCCGAAACTGTACTTGGGGGAAAATATTTCTCTCTGTTTGTATTTCAACAGGCTCTGATTTAGTTATGTATTCCTACGGAGTTGCAGTGGTTTTAGATCGCGGGACATTTGGAGTCACCTACTATTCGCACGGCTCGACGCTGGATCGAGTCCAGAGGCGCCAGCTGGTATTTGACTGAGCCATCCCATAGGTGCGAGCAGTACCCCAAGCAGGACTGAATCTGCGATTTATACGGCCTTGCCCTCGATGTCACGCCGGAAGTTTAGATCGTGCGAAAATTGGACTCGGAGGACCCCGAGGTGGTCGCAAAATTTAAGTGACGTGCCTTGGTAGGAAGGAGCTGGTGTGAACACCGCTCTCTTTGCACTGAACGCGCAAATTTGTATCTTGGAGGTGTTTAACTTGACCAACTTGCTACGGCCCATTCGGAAATAGAGCGGAGTGTTTGCTCAAGTTCAGACACAAGTCTTCGCCTCTTCTCATCCGCATCCCGCCAAGTTGAAGGGTAACTGGTGTAGAACCCGTGTTCCGTACTCTCGTATGCATAACAATATGTTGCCCCCTTAATGCTACGCCCACGCCTTCAACGTTAGCAAGGCTCAGTGCTGCGCATTATCTGCGAAGGTCGATTTGAAGGTCCTTTTGCTTTCCAAGCCAGTTTATAGTCAGCGTCATACCTGTCTGGAAGCACCTGAACCTCCTGGGCACCGCCATTTCCAAAGACGTAGGTTTCCGGCAACTAATCGAGTCTAGGGCTAAAACTGCACCCAGAAAATTGGGAATACTTTTCCGCAATCGGCGGTTCTTCTCTTCCAAAATATCCCGCTTAGCTGAAGGGTAACTTGCATCCGAAAATATTGTAGGTATTAGGTATATTTAATGTACCTACCTTTTTTTTTTTTTATGGAAACTTGACACGGTTGGTTACATCACCTACAACATCCGTGATGTCAGCCCATAACACCATGTCAGTGCTTCCCTTCATTTTGCGCCGGCTACACTGAACTGGACGGAAAACACGAACTATTTACATAGCCGTTTCGACCAACGTTTCGCTCAGTGCGGTGGTACCAACCCGGCCGGGATAAACCCTACCACCTAGTAAGGTAAGAAGGGAAGGGACCTACAGTTTAACGTGGTATCCGAACCACGGTCAGCCTCCAACAGTCGGACGGTCATCCATCCAATAACTGACCGCACCATTAAGCTGCCGAGGCTGACGATCCCTTAGTCGACTTTTACGACATGCGACGGGGAGAGATGCAGTGGGGCTATTCTTTTTAAGTACCGACCCCACACGGTACACCTACGCTACATATTATGCTTACACTAGGTACATGGACATTTAATACCAATTTATTTTAGCATAGTACTGTATCTAATAATAATATTATATATCTATATACAATTTGCGGTAGATCAGTGAGTAAGTATGTAGGTATATTACCAACAATACCATGTCGCTTCTTCGCGTCGTCGCGTCGTCGCGTGTCGTCGTCGCGCGTCATTGGTGTATGTAACGTATCGAAACCGCGGGGGGGCGCGGCGCGGTGCGCGGGCGACTACGCTTCATCGCGAATAATCGCTATTCATACATGCGCCACACATTTTGCTCTATTTCTCTGTACACATAAGTTTAATATATGGCAAAGTATATATTTTCGGAATCGTAATTTAATTATCTTTAATTTGATATGCCACTCAATATATTTTGAAAAACTAATTTGACATTTTGAGGCCGTGCGTCCGCCATTTTGAATTTTGAAAATTGTTATATAGCCTATGACACTCCCGTGAATAAGACAAATCCAATAGCACAAGAATTATTCAAATCGGCCCAGTACTTTAGGCTGTAGAGTGGAATATAGATAGTCACATACATACATACATACATACATACATACATACATACATACACGCCAAACTCATAACCCTTCCTTTTTTGGCTTCGCCGTAGTCGGGTAAAAATAGTATTATAGTGGACTGCGGACCGCGCGCGTAACACGGTGCCACGGTGCGAAGCGACTGCACAATCGTTCTACGTGCAAGAAGAATCCCTCGATATCTGGGCACCGTTCACACTTAACAGGATTTTTTATTTTATTTAACAAAATACTTTTAATGTATTTTAAGTAAGTACTAAAATTGTACGGTAGGTAGTACCGTGTGGGGCCGGTACTTAAAAAGAATAGCCCCACTGCATCTGTCCCCATGCATGTCGTAAAAGGCGACTAAGGGATAAGGACAAGATGCCGTGCTAAAGGGCGACAGGCTTGCCACCTCTCACCTTGGCACGGTACTTCCACCGAGTCATGCAGCAGGTGGGTCTTCGTGCCATACTTGCTGCTTGATCGATTTAATCTTGTTCGAATACTTTGCGAAACGTGGTGGTCAGTGTTGTGCTGTAATTGACAAGAGTTCTTGCAGCACAACAACGATTACTCTGCTTACCCCGATTGTCGGGATTCAGAGTGTGTGATATGTATGTATGTACTAAAATTGTTGGTATGAAGACAAAAAAAGTATAAATATTTTTTTAGTAAAGGTCTTAATTTTTTCGATACTTTTGTAGTTTCATTACAGTGTTACTGTTTTTGTTTTAAAACCAATGTAAAAATTATGTTAGCTTCACACGGTGTTTCCTTATGCTTACATGGGTACTTGTTTATATAAATGTTTTGATAAAATAATATTTTTTTTTCTTCTTAACATACAATATTAATTAGAATCTTGAATCCAACCTAGAATCCAACAAGAAAATAATAAAATCTATAAAATGCAATCCCCGTCTTGAAGATTATAAGAATATAATAATAATTAATTCATTAATCCAAATAGTTAAACTTTAGAAATAAAATAAGAATAAATAGTTGCGTTATTGAAATATTAATATTGAAAAAGCCACATGATCACGGGGCGATTTTAATCGGTCAACTTAAATTCATTTGCGAATTGAAGGACAATTATGGAATTTAAAATTTTGCAGCAAACGTACTATGTGTTTGGTAGTTAATAATCATAAAATGATTTTACTCACTGTCCTTTATTATTCAAAAGAATTTAAATTTTTTTTTTCAGAAATTACCCCTTATTAAACATCGTTTACAAAAAAGGTAATAAAATTATTAATGACGTAAAGTTTTATGATTCTAAGAGGCTCAAAGGTTTCCTAACATTTCGAATTAACTCCCATCATGGTAGGTCATTTAGGTCAAGCGCACAAACTTGTAAACCGCTCACTACATTATCACATTGCTTGATACGGTTCGAATCATACGTATTGTTGATGAATCATTAAATGGCCATATCATTATCTGAATAGTCATTCATAAAATGTAATTCATATTATGTGAAATTATTTGATTTCCACACTTGATTTGGCACTTTCTTTTAATTTTGTTTCACATCACAAAAACAACACAAACATTTTATAAAAACCATTTATTAAAGCTTAAAGGTTTTTCTTTCAAGGGTCCCCGACTGCTCGAGGGGTTTCATAAAATATAACTTGCTATTATATATTATAGGGTTCGGTACCACAATGGTTATTATACCCCTTATAGTATCACTTCATCGGCTAGTCCCAGAAAATTTCAACTTTGTATGAAATAGGTTAGATAGATAGAAATACTTTATTGCTCCAAAAACATTTTACATAAACAAACAATTACTAATGCACATGAGGGGCAAAGGCGGACTTATCCCTTAACAGGGATTTCTCCCAGTCAACCTTTGGATGTTTGAGAGTCGTATGTTGTGAGATATAAGTAGGTAGTAGCCAGCGGCGATTCCTTTAAGTTGGCTAGGTTGGCGCCGCCAAACCAAATAAAATGAATGCTAGCATTAATATCGAAGTATTAAGCAAAAACAAATGTGAAAAAATATCGGGTTTATATTATTTTTATTATATAACCCACGATGAATAAGCTAAAACGTCCATCCCGTTACATAATTTGAAATTTCGCGCGCGTCACTCGCGGGCGACGAATGACGACACATCAAGGCATTAATTGGCCTGTTGGCTACATTTGAAGCGCCATCGTATTCCATACAAGCGGCCGATGTCCCTCCGTCCGCGCGCACCCGCTGATAAGCGTTTTGAGTTGGCGCAACGGGGAGCGCATTTGCTACTAGCGATCTAGGCTAGGTGAGTTGTGTGTGCGTGTGTGTGCGTGCTGCTGCGTGTTTTGTAAAAAAAAAGGGACCTGTTATGGATGAATCGTGTGCGGTATTTTTTTTATTTCTTATTTATTGGTAATAATGGCAAACTTCAGTGCGAAATCTATAATAGAAGATCTTTTCGAAAAACCCTTCTCAACGAAGACATTTTCTGAAAAAACTTTTAATTGTTCAAAACGGTCGCCAAGTTTGTCGAATTTGAAGTCTGTACATAAAGTCAGCAAAAGGGAATATTATGGCCTTTCAGTTTTTGAACTCATTGTGGTAGAAATAAATTAACGCGCAAGTTATGAAATTATGAAAAAAAAAATCCTTAGCCAGAGCCAACCCAATACTCAGCACCAGGAGTCGCTACTGGTAGTAGCAAAAGACTTGAGTGTGGGAATGTATAATATAATATAAGGAAAATAACTATGATAAACTAGGTATAATATACACTACCTACATATAAGTACGTACTAATTAATTAAACATATAAATTACTATTTATAAATTACATTAAATACATATGAATTACAATTTATAAATATAATTCATAATACCTAAATATAATATACATACATACTGGTCCATTCAGAATTAAAGGATTTTTTTAGCTTTTTACTTCACATTGACGGAGATATAGTATAATTTTAAGTGTGTTTTGAATAACGGAAGCGACTTGCAGGGCCGTATATAGTGAGTAGATTCCACAGCCGAGCTGCGTGCACAGAAAATGAGTTTGTGTAAAATCCAGTTTTATGAGTGGAAATGGCTAAGATATTATCATCACTTGAACGAACCGTGAGAAGATAAGTACTGAAAACGCGAAGACAGGTTGTTTTGTAATACACAAAGCTCAGGTGATACCTAACTACGCCAAAAAAATGTCCGTGTACGTACGCGCGTTAGAAGTAATACTTCTCTCTATCGCAAACACATCTTCATCTTCGTCTTCATCTTCTACGTTATAAGTTATTTCACTTTTTCAAGTATTTTTTTTTTGTTTTTTATATTTTTTTTATTTTTGCGTATTTGATAGTTTTGTTTTTCGTTTTGTTAGGTTTTTTTTTGGAGTTTATGAGACGATGAGATGAGTTTAAACTCAGTTTTGAACTCAGAAACGAAAGGTTTCCGTATAAGTTAATCGCTATTATTATTATAATAGCGATTAACTTATATAAAATTATGGAAACTTCCTTTCAATTTCTGCTGCCCTGGTACTTTGGTGACTTCATGTTTGTTAATGTTTCTTAATCCTGTATATATGTGTACTTAATATATTTTTCATAATTTTTGTCTATTTTTAAAAATTTACAAACAAATTTCAAAGATCGAGTTTTATTTTTTTATTTAGAATCTTATAGTAATAATGCGAAAAAAGTTTCTCTTTGGAATCTCACACAATGCAGGTTTCCCGGGTTTTGCATCTGTTTTGGATTATCGTATTTTGGGAGTAAACCTATCAAATTAAATCAGTAGCGCTACGGTAAATGAATTTTTTAACCGTGGCACTACCGTGTTAACTTAGTAGTGCTACGGTAAATAAATTTTAACCGTGGCACTACTAGTAGTGCTACCGGTAGTGCCACGGTCAACGTCCCAAAAAATCTATTTCGAAAAATAATATATTTTATTTCTTGTCTGTACACCGGGATCAGTTTCCAAAATGAATATATTTTATTTGTTGTAGCCACCGATCCCGGGATCAGTGGATGAAAACATTAATTCGTTTTTCAATGGAAACGGATCCCGGTATCAGTGGATACAAATGGGCGGGATCAGTTTCCAATTCAATCCGATCCCGGGATCCGTGGAGACAACCCCCCTTTTCATCGGTGTACTATAAAAGTGTCAAGTTTCAAGAAGATAGCTCGAAGCGTTTACGAGCTACATGCTAAGACAGACAGACGGACGGACGGACCGACGAATAGACAACTGACCGATTTTGCAAGGGTCCCTGCCAGGCCACGAACCCTAAAACCGACCAAGTATGAGTCGGAATCACACACGTTTCATGTATGGGAACCCCTTAATTTTTCACTGTTTCATTGTTCATTTGTTGTAATATCCGCCAAAATACGAGTAACACAAATAATATTCTGTGAAAATTTCAACCGCGGCTACCTATTACGGTTCCGAAGATACAGCCATAACGGTCGGACGAACGGACGTACACAGAGACGTTGTAGGCTTAGTCATAGGCTTCCGTAAGAGTACGGAACCTTAAAAATGGGTAGACAAGTGAATCGTTTATTTTTGAAAACCCATAAGTCATCCGACAGTAATTTTACAGGAGACGAAAGAAACCTTTCTGTGAAAAAAAAAATGTATGGGCATGGATGTGTTTTATAATATGCAGTTTGACTGGTTTAAATGATTTTTTTTTATGGAAACTGTCACGGTTGGCTACATCACCTACAACGTCCGTGATGTCAGCCCATAGCACCGGGTGAACTAGGTGCCATGTCAGTGCTTGCCCCTTTGATCGTGCCGGCTACACTGAACTGGTCGGAAAACACAAACTATTTACATAGCCGTTTTGACCGACGTTTCATTCAGTGCGGTGGTACCAACCCGGGCAGGTTAAACCCTACCACCAAGTAATATTAGGAAGGAAGGGACCTACAGTTTTACGAGGAATCCGAACCTCGGTCAGCCTCCAACGGTCAGCGGTCACCCATCCAAATACTGACCGCACCCAGCGTTGCTTAACATTCAAAAGCCACAGTTGACTGTCTGCACCACTGAGCTATCGAGGCTGACAAAAATGATACCTATATAAATTGAATTTATTTTTTTTCTAATATTGATATTTTCATGAAATAAATAATACCTGAAAGTCATTGACTTAGGGGGTTTCTCAAATAAAAGAAAAAAAGAAACTTTGACACCTTTCAATAATTAGACACTAATTAGATAATATTATATTATTATATTATGTGTTTAGCCTAAAATCTCCTTGGTTGAACCCATTGTCTCGTCTGTTTCACAATCTGTGACGGGCCACTAGTATATTTTTTCATAGAACTCTTGTATTTCCTTCTCTTGTAGCAAGTAACTCCTCAGTTTTTGTCAATCTTCCATTTTCTTTTTGTTTTTTAGGACTTGCCTCTATGTAGAGGCAAGTCCTAAAATGAGCGGCGGTCGGCGTAGGTACAAAGGCTGTAAGCTCGCAGGCTTCCGATGCAACGAACGGCAGGAGGTGGTCGTTATAAAGCCCGAGCGAAGGCCGCGACCGGTTCAGTCTCCCCTGAACTCGGCGTCGAGTGCGCGCGTCACGTCGGCTGACCTCGGCACCGCGATACTTTGCCAACCAGTCGTTTCGGAGCCGGTGAGTGTATGTATTTATCGTCGGTGCTTTGAGGATAAATTTTTTCAAGTAGGATAACAGCTGCTGTTACTTATATATTCCTGTTTTCTTACGGCGTAGGTAGGTTTTATTTAGCTTCAAAAATGCTTTTTATTTTTCCCTATTTTGCATGCGCACGCGCTGCTTCCACGATTTAAGTTCGGTGTTTCCCTTTAGTTCAGTTTGTCAGCCTCTCGGTAGCTCAGTAGTGCGGTCGGTCAACTGTTGTTAAGCATCCCTGAGCGCGGTCAATATTTGGATGGGTGACCGCTCGACCGTTGGAGGCTGACCGTGGTTTGGATTCCACGTAAAACTGCAGGTCCGTTCCCTTCTTACCTTATAAGGTGGTAGGGTTTATCCTGCCCGGGTTGGTACCGCCGCTGAATGAAACGTCGGCCGAAGCGGCTATGTAAATATTTCGTGTTTTCCGTTCAGTTCAGTGTAGCCGACATGAAATGAAGGGAAGCACTGACATGGCACCTAGTTCACCCGGTGTTATGGGCTGACATCACGGATGATGTAGGTGATGTAGCCAACCGTGTCAGTTTCCATAAAAAAAAATTGTTGCCCTTTTCCCTTAGTCGTCTTTTACGAAATGCACGGGGAGAGATGCGGTGGGTTTATATTTTAATTGCCGGCCACACACGGTACATCTTATTTATTTATTTATTTATATCTCAGTCAAATTTTCTCTCATTGAATTTTGAAATTTTCTTGCTCATTGAATTATATTTAATTAACTTTAAGCGGTATAAATTATGTGAAAAGTCAATGCATTGCAATAATTGAGAATAAAAGCCCCCCCCCCCCCTTAATTTTTACCTTAAAATAATTAGGTTAAACGGTAAAGGTAAAAATTATGCGAATTACCTTAAATTTCCTGCTGTCTCTTCTCGTGATTGTACCTAATTGAACCGGATACCCACAAGGTATAAACATTTGTGACTGTTTAACAAAAAATTCAACATCATCGTGTAGTATTTCTTTTTATAAATAAAAAACCGGCCAAGTGCGAGTCGAACTCGCGCACCGAGGGTTCCTTATCGCCATGTCATGGTTAGCGCCACTCACGCCATCTATGGCTATTATGAAATGCTTCATATTAGTTAAATGTCATTATTATTTCACACTCTATTCGGTAGATAGCGCGCGCGCATACACTTTTTGGTTTCTTCCATTGGAACCCCGTGAATTTTTTACTTTTTCTTATTTTTATTATTTGTTGTTATATCGGCCATAATAACACATATTCTATGAAAATTTCAACGGGCTACCTATTACGGTTAAAGAGATACAGCCCTCGGACAGACGGACGGACGGACAGACAGACAGACAGACGGCGGAGGCTTAGTAATAGGATCCCGTACCGGATACGGAACCCTAAAAACTGATTTTATTTTTTATTTTTGCTGACACGGTTGGCTACATCACCTACAACATCCGTGATGTCAGCGCATAACACGGGGTGAACTTGGTGCCACGTCAGTGCTTCCCTTCGGTCGTGCCGGCTACACTGAAATGGACGGAAACACAAACTATTTACATAGCCGTTTCGACCGAACTTTCATTCACTGCGGTGGTACCAACCCGGGCGCCTTAAACCCTACCACCTAGTAATATAAGAAGGGAGTCATATCCCTTAGTCGCCTTTTACGACATACACGGAGAGAGATGCAGTGGGGCTATTCTTTGAAAGCACCGGCCCCACACGGTACAAGTGACGGTCTTGAGTGACTGTTCACGTTATGCCTAAATGGCCTTTTGTCACAATGGAGCTGAACCATGACTAGGCGCGCTAATTTAAATCCGATTAGGGTAATTTGATAAATTCGACACGAACTGCATTGATTTCTATATCACAATGCAATTGACAATGATGCAACTCACTCAGGAATGACTAATTTTTATTGTGAATTGTAATTGTAGATCATTATCAACTGGCAATCAATAAGCATTTCATTGATGTTATGGAAATTTATAACAATTAGGTAGGAATCGGCGAAGCATTTCATTGGCATCGATAATGTTTTGTTAATGAAAAGCGATATTTTTTCGTGGATTAGATTTTTTTAGAGTTCTATTATTTATAAAAAAAACATGGAAGTTTTTTGGTTGGCAAAGTCGACAGCGTCGTCGACTTTGCATTTGAAATGTATTCGCTAGAACATTATATATTCTACTAGCTGTGCCCGCGGCTCCGCCCGCTCTCATATTTCACTTCACTGCTAACCTCATAAGCTATTTAGCGTGATAGTAAGTAGCCTATAGTTGATGGGAAGAATCAAGCTATCCGTAGAATTTTGTTTTATTAAAGTCGGTTCAGTCGTTCTCGAGTTATAAGCGGACAGACAGACACTCAGACAGACAGAAAGCAGATTTTGGATTTTATTATAGGTAAAGGAAGCAGTAAGATTTGATTAGTGCATTTACTTTTTCAGGTTTTAGTTTTTATTCGTCTGATTAATATCAAAATCGGAGTTTTAAGAGTGTGTAACTTTATTTCTTCACTAAATATATATTTTTTTATGTAATCCGGTATGGTTTGCTGAGTCAGAGGGGCCAAAGCACATGCTCCGACCAGCTAATATTACCTCCGAGAAGGTAGGTGCTGAATTGCTGGCTACACTGGACTAGAGGAGAACACAACCGAGGCTGATATGCGACCATCTTACATCCAGTACGGTGGTACCAACCCAGTCGGCTACAATTTGAGCCTACCACCTAGTAAGGGGCAAAGGCCCTTCCCTTACCTGTAGGTAAAACTGTAGTTTTACACCGGTTACGAACGGTGAAGCAGCAGGTGTAGGTCATTGGTACACGGTTATTTAATCCGACTTGACTTTTTTTTTTTTTATTTAATCCGGTATGGGTGGCTGAGTCGGAGGGGCCAAAGCGCATGCTCCGACCAGCCAATATCACCTCCGAGAAGATAGGTGCCATACCGGAGACTGCCCTGGATTGCTGGCTATACTGGACTAGAGGAGAACACAACCGAGGGTGCTATGCGGTCATCTTACATCCAGTAAGGTGGCACCAACTTTTTTTTTTGTTTTTTTTTCTACTTTATAAAATAGGGCTTTAGCCGACTTAGTCGGCTACAATTTGAGCCTACCACCTAGTAAGGGGCAAGGGAAGGGATATACAGTTTTACGCCTGTTCCGAACGGTGAAGCAGCAGGTGTAGGCGTAAATTTTATTCGTTAGAAAAAACTCATTGGTACACGCCGACCGGATTCGAACCTCGGACCTCTCGCATGAGAAGCCGATGCCCAAACCACTCGGCCACCCGCCGCCTAAAGATGCAAATCCGAAAATGAAGGGAAAAATACGCCCCGACCAGGATTCGAACCTGAAACTCAAACTTGAGCCGCCGTCGCCAGCGCGTTACTAATTCCGCAACATGGTCGTTGAGGTATTCTCTAAAAAAAAATTGAACAGAAGTTGCATCTTCTATTAGTAGGTATAACGCAATCTACTGCCGCTCAGTCAACTTGTACGATTCCATATTGAGTCGTCGTCGTCACCAACTAACGTTTAACTTTATTTTATTTTATTTATTATTTGAACTCATTATACTCGTATAATTTGTATTGTCTTCAAATCCGTGATATGATTATGCTAAAATTTTTAAATAAACGCTCGAATTATTATTGGTACGGCTTTTGCTAAATGTTTTCTTGCAGCGATAAAGTATTTCCATCTATATCTATCTTCTTATCAATCTTTATATCTATCTTTCGTCATCATCATCATCATCATATCACACACGCTGAATCCCGACAATCGGGGTAAGCAGAGTAATCGGTGTTGTGCTGCAAGTACTCTAGTAAATTACAGCACAACACCGACTGCCACGTTTCGCAAAGTATTCGAACAAGATTAAATCGATCAAGCAGCAAGTAACGCACGAAGACCCACCTGCTGCATGACTCGGTGGAAGTACCGTGCCAAGGTGAGAGGTGGCGAACACGTCGCCCTTTAGCGCGATATCTTGTCCTTATCCCTTAGTCGCCTTTTACGACATGCACGGGGAGAGATGCAGTGGGGCTATTCTTTTTAAGTACCAGCACCATACGGTACATACCCAACCTACATAACCTGCGCAAATAAAGAATGAATATGAAAATGTCCAACCTAATCAATTAATCAATACATATTATAAAATTCAAACTGGGGCGCAACAGAAATAGGCCCATTGCTACTAAAGTTCTAAGTCGATTTCCAAAATGATTTTATATGAATTAGATGCACCGCACAATTAGAATGAATCTCGCACCTATTTACATCTGCATACGGTTCGTGTTTCAATCATCAGTGCTCGGGTAGCACTGTTTGAGTATTGCTTCCGCCTTAAGTACCGACCCCGCTCAGTACACCATTTTCATATTTTGTTTTATTTATTCCATTATGGGTGGCTGTCTCGGAGGAGCCAAAGCACATGTTCTGACTATCCAATATCACCTCCGAGAAGGTAGGTGCCAAACCGGAGACTTCCCTGGATTGCTGGCTATACTGGACTATCTCTCTTTCGTTCTTTCTTTAAAAAAGTTGCGTATCATACAAAATTTACTATTATATGTATGTATGTAGGAATGAAATGGGAAAACCAACTATACATACGTACCACACTTGTTGTGGATGCTGTGCTTGAAGAACTCTGGAAAATTGCAACACAACATCGATCACCACCACGTTTAGCAAAGTATTCGGACAAGATAACTATCAAGCAGCAAGTAAGGTACGAAGACCCACCTCCCGCACGATTCGGTGGAAGAAACGCGCCAAGGTGAGAGCTGGCAAGCCTGTTGCCCTTTAGTACGGCATCTCGTCATTATTCCTTAGTCGCCTTTTATGACATGCAGGGGAGAGACGCAGTGGGGCTATTCTTTTTAAGTATCAGTCTCACACAGTACAACTGTACTATGTCCTACGGTTATTTTCCATTTGCATAAATTAACCAACAGTTACTTACAGAATTTAGTCTATAAAAAGGCTTCGACCTGCACGAAACCTATATAAACCAGCTTCAATAAGATCAAGTTTGTACGGAATATTTGATATTAATATATAATAAACTATTTTAAGTGTCTATATTTAACAAAATACGGTATTTCCATCGATACTAAATTAAGGAAAAAAACCGGCCATGTGCGAGTCGAACTCGCGCACCGAGGGTTCCGTATCGCCATGTCATGGTCAGCGCCACTCACGCCATTAGTTAAAATGCTTCATAGTCTTTTTGGTAGATTGCGCGTATATACTTTTTAGTTTCTTGTATTTTGATTTGTGATTTTTTTACTTTTTCTTATTTTTATTATTTGTTGTTATATCGGCCATAATAACACATATTCCGTGAAAATTTCAAAGGGCTACCTATTACGGTTCAAGAGATACAGCCCTTGGACAGACAGACGGCTTAGTAATAGGATCCCGAACGACGCATACGGAACCCTAAAAACCAGTTTTCTGGTAATATTCTGCTTTCTCTGAGGCCAATGCGACACTGGCTGGTCAAGGTCTCTCCTACCACAACATAGGTCCGACGCTAAACATCATTACGGTATTATCGAACTTTTATAATTGGACTGCGATTTTTTTTTATGGAAACTGACATCGTTGGCTACATCACCTACAACATCCGTGATGTCAGCCCATAACACCGGGTGAACTAGGTGCCAAGTCAGTGCTTCCCTTCATTTCATGTCGGCTACACTGAACTGGACGGAAAACACGAACTATTTACATAGCCCTTTCGACCGACGTTTCATTCAGTGCGGTGGTACCAACCCGGCCGGGACCCTACCACCTATAACGTAAGAAGGGAAGGGACCTACAGTTTAAGGTGGAATCCGAACCACGGTCAGCCTCCAACTGAACATTATGAAAAATCTGTTTAAGTGCGAGTGTTACTCGCGCACGGAGGTTTCCGTATCTATCCGCTATTATCCGCCTATCTTTTGTCTTTCAACATTGCAGTGTATAAAAGCCTGTGGCGCCATCTATTATTCAATAGTGTGACCAATCGATATTTCGGACGTTTGTTGTATGGGAGCTCCCCTTAATTACACCATAGTAACACGTATTCTGTAAAAATTCCAACCGGCTACCTATTACGGTTCAAGAGATATACATCCCTCGGACAGACGGACAGACGGACGGACAGACGGCGTAGGCTTAGTAATAGGCTTCCGTACGGGATACGGAAACCTAAAAATGGACATAATTTGAGTGAATCATTCTTTACTAGCTTTTGCCAGCGGATTCGCTTCGCGTGACTTTTTGCTCACAGCTCAGGCCGCCGATGTCATAGCATTATGAATTATAGCCATCTTGAGAAGTGACCGAATGTAACAGTGAAAACCGCATGCAAATCGATAAAGTGGTTCTTGAGTTATAAGGATATTCATATATTGACGTACGTTATACGGCCGCCGCGCCCCGCCGCCGCCCCTAGAAACGTATTTTGAATGTATTGATTTTTTTTGTGATGATTATAAAATGTCAAATTAAATATAAAATTGTTGCCAGGGAATAATTGACATGGGTTAAAATGTTTAGGGGTCCGTGCCGTGCCAAAATGACAAAAAGTGAGTGAGGCTTCGTGGCCCGTCTGTCCGCCCGTCTGTTAGTCATAGCTCCTCAACTTGTAAAGTATTAGTCCTAGAAAATACTATTTACATAACCGTTTCGACCGACGTTTCGTTCAGTACGGTGGTATCTACCCGACCCAACGTATAAGTATATAAAAGAAGAAGAAAGAGTTTAGATAAACGAAAGAATACCTCTCCCGAAGTATGTGAATTAGGACCAGAGGGCCTAGTCCGAGTTTACGTGACAGCTACTTAAACGTCAAATACCGATCGAATAAAGTTTTTATGTATGGAGCCCTCTAGTGGCGCCGCGGTGAGCGTATTGTGCTCCCATACATAAAAACTCAATTCGATCGGTATTTGACGTTTACGTAGCGTCGAGTTAACTCGGACTAGGCCCTCAGGTCGAAGGCCTAAGATAATGTGATTGACTGATACGGAATCATCGGCGCGCGAGTGTAACACGCATTTGACCGGTTTTTTGCCAAGTGTTTTTTGCTTTTCTATTATCAAAAGCAACGACAAATACCAATGATACAGGAAGGAAGAAAATTAAAAATTATACGTTTATTAGCCGTTTCGAAAATAAATAATGTATAACAAAGTAGGCAATTTAAAACATAATCTATAATGAAAATTTTTTGTAATGAGTAAGAGTTTCCAAGCAACGAATCAAACGGATTATACCAGAACAAGCACTATCGCTATGTTTATAAACAAGGCGTGAAAAAACAACGCGACCACACTCGTAAACATCTGTGGCGAGACTAAATTATTTCTTTCTACGATCGCCAGGGCCTGCGGAGAGCACAGAAAAGTTTACCTCAACTGATTCAGAAACATTAATTTGTTTCAGAAACACGTAGATTTTGTTACAGTAACACGTAGATTTTGTTTCAGAAAACGTAGATTTTGTTTCAGAAACAGTGTTTATAAACAATTTTTTCTCAGTGAATACATGACTTTAATATAATAGTATAATATTTTAGTATAATTATATAATAATTATTTAAGCGCCGGGTGGACGAGTGGTTAGGGCATCGGCTTCTCATGCGAGAGGTCCGAGGTTCGAATCCGGTCGGCGGCGTGTACCTACCAATGATTTTTTTACACCTGCTGCTTTACCGTTCGGAACCGGTGTAAAACTGTAGGTCCCTTCCCTTGCCCCTTACTAGGTGGTAGACTCAAATTGTAGCCGACTGGGTTGGTACAACCGTACTGGATGTAAAATGGCCGCCTAGCAGCCTCGGCTGTGTTCTCCTCTAGTCCTGTATAGCCAGCAATTCAGGGAAGTCTCCGGTATGGCATCTACCTTATCGGAGGTGACATTGACTGGTCGGAGCATGCGCTTTGTCCTCTCCGACTCAGCCACACATACCGGATTACCTAAAAAAAAAATTTTTTTAAACACTAAAAATGTGTAACGTTCCCAATAGATTTACCTCTTTGCAGAGAGCTACACAACAAAGCTCATGATACAATAGGTATAAAAGGCATGACCACAAGATCGTGCCATTCAGGAGGCAATTCGCTAGGGAGGGGCAAAATCGACAATCGAGTAAGCACGATATTTCGATTAAAAAGTATAATAAAATTTTTACATGAAGATAATGCTATATTTCCCGATCGGCTCGTCATTAGCTTCCGTTTTTTCTTTTTCGATATAAATTTAAAAAAACAGCCACCATGTGCGAGTCGGACTCGCGCACCGAGTGTTCCGTACCAACACGTAATTGGTCTGTTTTTATTATTTGTTCTTTTACTTTAGAGTTTTCAATATAATCACAATAAATTTCAACTTGACACATCTATCCGTTCCTGAGGAAAAGGCTCTTGACAGGTAAAACAAAACAAAAAAATACCTATATTATATTTAAAAACATAATTTCTCCCTTTATTTATGCTGTGAGCCCTTTCTTTTTGCCAAATTTAATGATCCTAGGTCAAGGGGAAGTACCCTATAGGTTTTGATTTGATTTGAGTGAATTTGCCTTGGGAGAGGCCTATGTCCAGCAGTGGACCGATACAGGCTGATGATGATGATGAATTTGCGAGTATCAAAATATGTGACATAAATGACCGTATCTTTTAATTACGTTGACTTAGAAGATTACATTTTTACACCTCCAAGAGACCAAACCAAAGAGAGAAAATTTCAACTTGATACCTCTACTTGTTCTTTAGAAAAAGAGTCGTGACAGACGGACGGACGGACAACAAAATGATCCTATAAGGGTTCCGTTTTTTTTTTCCATTAGGTACGGTAAAAACGTTTATTTCACATAATCAAAAAGTAAAAAAGGTCAAACTGAAAGCATAAATGGAGATAAGTACGTAATCTAAATTTCATAATTTTACTGGAAATTATATCGTACCTGTTTCTCGATTTTCCTCCCAATAAATTGGCCCCCTAGCTGATAGGTGACCTTGTGAGGGCGATGCAAAAACTCGTGTTAATGTCATTCATTGCACAAGCAGGTACCAGTACGGCAGTACGTTCTCTTTCCTTGTACAGCACTATACGTCATTATGTCGTTGATGCCGACGCAGCAGGTGAACTGGTTCTCTCTGTTTACTTCCAAGTACAAGCATTTATAATTTTCATAACAAGACACGCGCAAGTCCTATTTATACTATACTAGCTGTGCCCGCGGCTCTGCCCGCTCTCATATTTGACTTCTCTGCTAACCTCATAAGCCATTTAGCGTAAGTAGCCTATAGTACATGGGAAGAATCAAGCTATCCTTAGAATTTTTTTTTATTAAAATCGGTTCAGTGGTTCTCGACAGACAGAAAGCAGACGTTGGATTTTATTAAAGGTAAGGATTTCTTATTTAGAGTGGGTACCTACATGCTGAGTAGAATAGAATAGAAAAGAAATGCTTAATTGCACACAAAAACACTAACAAAGATACAGAAGACAGATACGTGGGGCACACTAAAAGTTTCCGGAATTAATAAGAATAAAATACTATTAAAGGTCAAAAATGAATTTATTGTTTCTCAAAATATTCTCCCTTTGCGTAAATGCACTTTTTCATACGATTAAACCAATTTTGAAAACTTTTGTGCCACTCCTCCGTGGTGACCTCAGAAACGTGTTTTTCATATTCTTCGACAGCCTCTTCTGGTGATGAAAATCGTTGACCGCGTAATTGGTTCTCAATTTTTGGGAACAGAAAAAAGTCACAAGGTGCCGTCACCTGTTACTATGTCCCACACCAAATTTGAAGCGCCTTTGTTGAATCTGGTAAGCATGGCATTGCACCAAGTGACGCGGTGCGTTTTTTGAGCCTCGGTCAAATTGTGTGTGATCCACCGCGAGCACAGCTTTCTCTTTCTCACACCCAAATGTTTGTGTAGGATTGATTGTATTTGACTCATGCCTATGTCTAAGGATGCCCAATTCTCATGGTAGGTCACATGCCTGTCTGTTTCGATCATACGGCGCACAGCATCGATGTTTTTGTTGTTCACAGCGGTGGACGGGCGACCATCGCGAGATTCGTCACTGAGATTGACACGACCGCGCTTGAATTCTGCAAACCAGCAATAAATAGTCGTCTTGCATGGTGCTTCATCGCCAAAAGCAGATTGAAGCCGAGCGAGGCTCTGATGAGCTGTCAAATTACACTTAAAATCGTAGAAAATCATACTACGAAAATTTTCCCGGGTTAAATTTATGTTAATGTAGACACGCAATTTTTAAAATGGCGCCACAATTTAAAAACAATTGACAGGCAGATGAAACAAACTGCATTCTACAGCCAAGGAGTTCCATTTTCAAATGTTGTAATTACTTTTTAAATATTGTTTATGTAAGTGGCTAATTCCGAAACACTTTTAGTGTGCCCTATGTAGAACATAACATACAGACAGAAGACGCAAGCCACCGAATGTCCATGGGCGTCGCTAGACACCTCATGGGTGGCTCGGCGCCACATTTCGCGCTTACTATAAAAAAAGAGCAATAGAAATTAACAATACAGTACTAACATAAAGATATATATATATATTTATATAGGTTGTATTTACGACCTACATACATTGGATTTGGGAAAGGCACGTCACTAGGGAAAAGGCTCTTTTGCTTGCGATCTTCGTCTACGGTTATGTATGAGAAACAAAGTAGTAAAAAATTGGTTTCTGAATTCTGCGTGAATCAATTAAGTAAGTAAATGAATTCATTATTTTAATGTAAAAACGGCCTAACGTGAATGACAGCGCAACTAGGGTTACCATCCGTCCGGATATGTCCGGACGTGTCCGGACTTTCGGCCTTTCATCCGGACTTTGTCCGATTTTATAATTTGTCCGGATTTTTGACTAAATTGGAAACATTTTGAATGAATGTTTAATTTTCGCATTAACATTACTTAAAAACAAAACATTAGCATTAAATCTTTCTTCAATATTTATTATATTTCATATGAGTAATTCAACTAGTTAGTCTAATCTCAACTTAAAAATGCATCCAGTTCAAACATAAAATATTCCTGTAAAATGTGCGCTGCGCGCATGATTTATTATTTCATTTTGTGGCTAAAATGTCATGACTTTTGTCAGTTCTTTTCAAATTTCGAAATGGTAACCCTAAGTGTAACGTCGCGTCTCGGAGTTACAACCTTTTGTTTTTATATCCAGTAAAATATACTTAAAATATTCATAAAACCTTACCTAAAAACAATATTATAAAAAAATTTATAAATAAATTACTAAAGTAACACCCCACTGACTTTACCGCTTGTTTGGATTGCACTCGTAGTGTAATTTTAAATTACTGAATCTCATCCCAAGACCATCACACCAAAATAGGTTTCTATAATCGTGGTAGAGTCCAACCAATCTCGGAACTGCAGCAGAACTTTACGTTTGGTGTACGTTTTTATGTTCGAAATTCAAAATATACTGACAGGATAGTTTCGTTAAATTAGTTAGGCGCTTGTAACAAACATTTTGTATGCAATATTTGATAGAAATAAACCTTCGTACGGCAGCCACCTTTTCTTGAGTTTTTCTGGAAAAACAGATAATGGTATCTCTTTAGACTAGTAATAGAGATTCTATGTGGAAAATATAATAAAAATCGTTAGAGCCATTTGTAAGCTTATTTTTTCGAATAAAAAAAAACTTAAAAAGGCACTCTTAGATAATCGTTTGAAACTACCAAATATGCATTTTGAACGAAACAGTTCAGCGGTTGAGGCGCAAGATCGCTGGACGGACACGCACATAGATGTTTTTCAAAACAATTTTTTTGGGATCGTTGAATGATATATAGCCCAAATCAATCGAAATCTCAACATCGAAATTTTGGGCGATCACAATACTTCCTTTCCCCTTACAGTCGCTCGATAAAAAAAAAAAAGGAGACGCTTTTATAGATTACAATTCACTAAAATGAGAATATAATTTGCTTAGGTCATCTGTCACGAGAACTCCATTGAATAATAAATAAGTTATAAATATATTGTGCTGTAAAATCAGCAATATTGAAAGTAAGATACTTCCTTGATATCAAGGAAGTCTCAAACACGGAACAAAGGCTTGTTCCCAACATCTTCCTCGACTTCTATGCCTCATCGCATCGGTTCAATTATACAGGCTATCGAAACAGCAATGTGCACTAAATTTTATCATTGTTACAATCAGTGGATCCATACGATATGTTGATAGAGAGAGTATGTATATATATATATTTCTTTATTGAACACCAATTTATACAAATTAGGCACAATAGGCGAGCTTAATGCCGTGAGGAACTCTATTCTAACTAACCTTTGGGATGTGGGAGAAGTATATGCAGGCGAACAAGAATAGTTTGTGGCAAATGTATTAAGCAGTAAAGCAATATGATAAACTACAAACGAATACTACATAAACACTTTAACCCTTGTACTCCCAGATGGCACGCGCGTGCCACTTTTCTTCGAAAACCGTTGGCTCCCAGATGGCACGCGCGTGCCACTAGTTTTAATTCATTATCAAATTATATAATAGACTTACATATCATGTACAATAATCAATGATACTGTTGTACAACCCCATGAATTGAATGACAAGAGAGAGAGAAGATTATTTTAGATAATCTCCATAAAAGGTCATTTTCCGATGTAGATCATGGTTTCTGCATAAAATCTCGATTATCCCGAAAAAATTCTGAGCTTTTTTAAGCTTATTAAAATAGGAATTCTGCGGTGGTAAGAAAATCCTGGAACACCCTATATCTAGGTAATAGAGGTGAATTAAAATTTATAAAAATTAAGTTTATAATTTTTTATGCCAATTTTAACTCTTTCGAGAAAGTATTTCGTTAACCTGAACGCAGCTCGGCGTTCGACCTCCTATTGACTTACTTTATTCGATAATAGAGTATACAGTTTATACGTGAATGCCGGTCGGTCTTGGGAACAGGCGGATAAAAGCTATATAGAAACGACCTTTTATTATTATAATATTTGCGATTTGCTATTAAAACGACTTTACCGCGAAAGACGGCGCCACGAGAGCATATAGGTTTTAAATACAATATAAATATTGTAACTGATTTGTGTTTGACATGTTAATCCCGAGACAACGCGAAGATAATAAAAACGTGAGCAGCATGTTATTATCTAACATAAGTTTCCTTACGTTAACAATACGTATCAAGTAATGATAAGTATTGTATGTTAAAATGTTGGTGACATGTTGCTTCCACGACTACGCTATACGTTATAAGTAGTTATAACTAAGATACTAAACTCTCGATGATATCAAACGATCTCATGGTATTATAAAAAAATTTTTTTTATTCGTAGACGGATTTTTATGATCGAAGTTTGTATTATAGTCTAGTAATTTAAAACTTGAACGAATATGAAATATTAAATGGTGGATTCGTTTAGTGTGTACGTTTTATTAATTAAAATAGGTATATTATTATTATTACTAGGTTGTTCTTATTATGTTCTATATGCGGAAGTTTTTCTATACATTTATTTTATTATATCTGTCGCAGGCGGTTTCGCTCGCGTGAAATACGTATTTAAAAAGAACAATGTAAGTAACTAAGTGGAACACAATAAACCTTATCGAAGAATGTAACTATGGCGACGTCGAAAGCCGAGCTGACTTCAGGAAGACGATAAACCTTCTCGAAGAAAGTAAGTAACTAAGGGCGAAGCCGAAGGCCTAGCTGTGTTAAGGTAAACGATAAACCTTCTGCCATAGAATAATATAATATCGTTTACGTGAACGAAGCTCGGCCTTCGGTCTCGATCTTAGTTACTTTATTTGAGAAGTATATGATTTAGCTATACGCAGCTCGCATTTCACTATGAAAAAGTTTCGTTAAAATCAGTTTAGTGGTATTCGAGTGATTCGCGTACAGAGAGACAAACAGACAAAAATTTTAAAAAAGTTTGGTTTTTTTCGAATATATTCATTGTTTGTACATATTTTTTTGCCCTTTACGGTTTTATTATGTGTAGATATATTCGCAGTTTTAACTACTCTAATGGGAAGATTTATTTCAGCGAAATCATTGATATTATATACCTACGGTGAAGTTGTAAAATTTTATGTTTACTTTCAATTAATTTTAGATAAAAAAAAATGCTTCGTTTAGTAATTTTACACATACCTAGTTATAGAAATTTTAGACACAAATTGTTCGGGTAAAACTACCATTGCATACCTAAACATACAAGTATTAATAAAATTACAGATTAACTAAGTTTTCGATTGAATTCAAAGAAAATATGCCGAATACTTTATGTATACGTAATTGGCAAATGGGCTTTTGAGAACAAATCGTTCACAAAATCGTTCCTTTGTCGCACCGCTAGGGTGTGGAACGTCTTCCGGCGAGTGTATTGGTCTTAAGACGTGTCGGATCGTAATAGGCTAGACATAGTCCAGCGACAGTCCGAAAACTGCTGGCATGTCATCATCATCACACTGAGTGTGGTTTCGGAAGATGTGAATTTCGTTCTGTCGGCTGTACCATTGGTCCCTCGGCACAGTCACCCATACTAGTTTTCATTAAACGTTTTATTAATTTTTGTCCACGAAGAGACACCGACTAAACGTGTTTTTTAATTGTTTTATTTGTTATTGTTTTTGCTTTCACTAATGTGGACGGATCTTCCAAGATCCGTCCGACACAGCAAGATTCTTATGTAAACATTAATTTACAAGTTTAGATATTCACGTTTCATCTCCAATTTTATCACGCAATATATTTTTATGTCCCGCTGATTCTTTTTTTTTTTATGGAAACTGACACGGTTGGCTCCATCACCAACAACATCCGTGATGTCAGCCCATAACACCAGGTGAACTAGGTCACATGTCCGTGCTTTCCCTTCATTTCATGTCGGCTACACTGAACTGGACGGAAAACACGAACTATTTACATAGCCGTTTCGACCGACGTTTCATTCGGTGCGGTGGTATCAACCCGGCCGGGATAAACCCTACCACCTAGTAAGGTAAAAAAGGAAGGGACCTACAGTTTTACGATCTGAGATACGATTTCTTCTGAGATCTTTAAAAATTAATATGAATGATTAGCATAAATGATTTTGTTCCGATCCCAACTAACATTATGGTGTTAAGACAGGCGTTATAAGAGCTATTTTATGTTTATATGTTAGTACTAAGCACGTACTCGCTTTATATATATTTTTATTTGAAAAATGCAAAGCGAAAATCATTGGAAAAAATACATCCCTGCCATGTTGTCTGATCTTGACAGTTTTACTTCTTAAGAAGTTTCCATGGTAACTTTGACTGTACCGATTGTGCTTCTCTATCGCTTGTTACGCGCTCTCGCTTGGACACACAGGTTCAGATGGAACGTGACACGCTTTCGTGCGTGCAGCCGGTGTTCATCAATTTATAAGACGTGACTGTTTATTGTTTATTGTTTATTGTATACTTTCATCCATAGGTAGGTAACCTACGCTTGGACATGTCGAAAATTCCGCCAGTTCTAAATTCAATGCGAAGAAGAACTGACAAACAAACTTCGCAAGTCACAATGTTTTGTTAGTACCTTATAAGTTATAAGTATTATATTATAGTAACTTACAAATAATTAACCCATACTACCGCTCACAAGAGAATTAATATTTACAGCATAAACATGAATACTGAAGAATCTGACCACACTGCCTATTTAAATTACCTATGTGTGGTGTATAGTGCCATCGTCAATTTTGATACTTCATATTATATCAAGTCAAAAAATAAATAAAAATTAGTTTACATTTATTACAAAGAGATGTAATAAGTCATATAAAAAAAATATTTAATGATACAAAGTGTATCCAAATGTCAAATTGTCAAAGTTTGTTAGTGGAAAAAACAGTAGTCAAACTCTTAGATAAAATTACGGTCAGTTAATGCATCCTTAATAGTGTAATAACTCTTTTCAATTAACATTAATTTAATCCGTCGTTTGAAATTATTATCATCTAATTGTTTTATGTTAGAAGACAGTTTATTATAAAATCTAACACTATTACAAATAAAGCTTTTTGAGGTTTTAGCTAATCTATGTCTTATTAGTTGTACATTATTCTTACACCGTGTATCATAGTTATGATTGTCGGAATTAAGAGAGGACTCATTAATGTGTTTTCTGGCATAGCATATGTTCTGGTAAACATATGCACTTGGTAAAGTCATGATTCCTATCTCCCCGAACGCTGTCCTACAAGTATCTATTTTCATATTTAAGATGTACCGCAAGGCCCTCTTCTGTAATAAAAATATTCTATTTGAGTCTGCTGCATTTCCCCAAAACATAAGGCCATATGACATGATGCTCTCAAAATAGGCATGATAAACCGTCTTTGCAGCATGAGTTCCGCATAGCTCTTTAATTTTTTTTATAGCATAACAAGCGGAACTCAACTTACCAGCTAAAGAGTTTATGTGGGCTTTCCAAGTAAAACTTTTATCAAATATTACCCCAAGAAAAGTTAGTTCATTAGCAAGGTTTAATGACAAGTTTTCTGCGGTTTTAATATGGCATCAGTGTTATTAGGTCTGTGAGTACCTAGAGCAAAGTGCATAATATTAGTTTTGTTAACATTTAGTAATAGATTGATGCATTCGAACCATGATTTTAGAGATTCTAGTACATTTAAAAAGGATTCTCTTAGTTTACTTATATCATTGTTTTTCAGTACAACTGAGATATCGTCTGCAAACATTACTATCTCTATATCGTCTGTTATACAGCTCGAGATGTCGTTAACATATGTTAGAAACAATAAAGGTGCCAGGATAGAACCCTGCGGCACACCCATTGTAATTGATTCTACAATAGATTTTAAGCCATTGACGTCACATATTTGAGCTCTATTTTCTAAATAAATATGATTGGAATATACGCAATTCATTGTCTCTTATACCATAATGTTCTTGTTTCATTAGTAATATTTCATGATTTACACAGTCAAAGGCTTTGGACAGATCACAAAAGATGCCATAAGTATGCTGAGAGTCGTCTAGGGAAGTTAATATTGATTTTACCATAGAAGCTATAGCATCACCCGTTGACAGTCCTTTCCGAAATCCAAATTGTTTACAATTTAAAAGTTCATTATCAATAAAGAATTTAATTAACCGTTTTTCCAAAATTTTTTCAAAGACCTTACTGAAAACCGGCAATATAGAGACGGGACGATAGTTCTCAACATTGTTATGACATCCCTTTTTATACAAAGGTATAACTTTGGCTACTTTGTGCCTCTCTATCGCTTGTTACGCGCTCTCGCTTGCACACACAGGCTCAGATGGAACGTGACACTTTTTCGTGTGTGCAGCCGGTGTTCATCAATTTATAAGACGTGACTTCATCACGTAAAAAAAATCACAAACGTACTACTAAATGGTCCTAAATACTCCGAAATGCTCTCTTTGTTTCGAAATTGCAGCTTTCTAGAACATTGTTTTGAGTTTATACTAATTGCAGATGATGTAAGATAAAATTTTACTTCTTTTGACAGATTTGGGTATTCGTGTAATGTAAATTGGTTTAACAAACTTTGAACAAATACTATAAAACAAGGGAACGCTTCGCTATTCAATCAGAGTGCCGCGCGGTGCGGCATTTTGATGCTGTAGTACCGCGCTCTTAAGATCTAAAACAACCTGCCGTTTGCACCAATTTGTATGTTCCGATAGTGGATGGCACGAGATGGTTATTGTTGGTTTATCTCGACTATAAATCAAACGGATTGCACCATCTCGTTAGGTGCACACTAGATCGCTATCAGCTCATTATTGTTTTTGCTGTTTATGTTTGATACTCACCTCTTAACACAAATTAATGAGTGCATTTTTCGGTACAGTTCCCGGCGGTAAATGATACGTGTCGAGTTTTAGATTCTAACGCTCGACACGCTTATTTGCTGAGAACTGTACTTCATCAATACTAATAATAAATCTGTAAGGGATGGTCATGGAGTAAGTTACTTTGTTTTATGATACTGCGTTTGTAGACTCTATGTAAAATATTACGTAAAATACTATGTTAAATATTAGGTATTGCCTATACAAGTGTACTTAGTTAGTACATACCGATCATCAAAACGAAAATATACTTCACGATTCTCAGAATTATAGACACACAATATTTACTTGCATACTTAGGTAGGCACTCGAAATATTCCATTGAATCTATATTTATACGACATTTTGCTATTTATGTTCAAGACTTCTCGGCGGTTCACCTATGGGCTTGACATTTTTCAAGATGGTAGGTATAGCTATAGACTTAAGGAAAAAGCATTTTTAGGTTACCGTACCCCGTACCTCGCCCCGTACGGAAGCCTATTACTAAGCCTACAACGTGTGTCCGTCCGTCCGTCCGTCCGTCCGATGCATGGTCCGATGTATATCATTGGAACAGTAATAGCTAGCCGGTTTATTATTTCACAGAATATGTATTATTATGGCGGATATGACAAGAAATAATAAAAAATAGAATGAGTAAAAAATAAGGGGGGTCCCCGTAGAAGAAAAGTGTTTTTTCAACTTTTTTTTTGTTTTTTTTTCTAAGCAGAACTTCAGACTATCAAAACCGCGTGCTTCCGCGGCTTTGATCGTCTATCCTAGCCTACAACATTACCAATCCTGCTCACTCAACCACATGTAGATTCAAGTGGAATACAAATCGAGGCAATTTGCGATTTTCCACAATCGAATTTGCTTCAAATTCGTCCAAGGTCACTATTATAGCCTATAGTTAGCACATAGATCCGTCAATTGTTATTTAACTGTCGTTAAAATCACGAAACATTCCAATTTTAAACATGTGTTGAATGAAAATGCGGTTTGCCAAACCGATTAGGAGATTTTGTTTTAATTTTCTTTTGTAATTTAATGGTCAGTCGGCGTTTATGCTTCCACTGCTGGAAATACGCCTCTTCAATTGTCCACCATTCCTCTCGGCCTTCCTCCGGAACCACTAATTACCTCAGACCTATTTACTCAATGACGTCGTTCCACCTGGCGGGTGGTCTTCCCGCACTCCATTGGACCCGTTTTCTGAAAATTATGCGTAGCTGAGATAAAAGCGCTAATTACGGTGTTGCCAGTAATTTTCTCCATAAATATGTATATTTTAGATTTAAAATTAACTAAAAACAATCCTATTGGTTTTCCTTTACGGAGTAATATAAAAATAAAGTAATACGTCCACACTGAGTACAATGAAACCACGATAGCGTCGTCACTATACGGCAATGAACTAATGGAACGTTCGTGGAATTTTAATCGTGTCTCGCCACACATTCAGATAATTTATTGCTAGAACTAATTTTTTTAGAACGACAAAGTTCTGTAGTTATTTGCGTCGGTCTAAATTCTAAATAATAGCATTTCAAAAAATCATAAAGTGTACTACGAGTATCTGGTTCAGAATTTACACATTTCTGATTCGGCAACCCTAGTTTTATCTTGGAAACTCACGGGAAGTATTGCGATTGTTCACCACAAAGCGCTACAATCACGCAGGGCAGGTGATTACTTCAAATTTACTGCATTTGACGTTATCACTAACGTTGTATGGGCTTTAGAAGAAAATTAATGTTGAACAATTTAAGAATCGGGCCGGACTGAGTTTATCTACTATTGGTGCCTACCTGGAATAGAAAATTCGCTAAGAGATATGCTCTGTGAGAAATGTATGTAAGTAGTAGAGAGAAAAGATCCAGGAGTGAAGAGGGAAAGAGAGTAGTATAGAAAGGAGGAGAGAGATAGAGGGGGAGAAGAATAGAGATAGAGGAGTTGGATAAATAGAGATATATGGTGTCGAGAATTGAGATATAGCGGGTGGAGGATAGACATAGATGAGGAGATGGATAACAGGGATAACAAAGTAGAGGAGTGGAGAAGAGAGATAGAGGGGGAAGTGGTTGAGTGAGGGAGATTGAGAGAGTTTTTACATCACCCGTGATGTCAGCGCATCGAACTTTGGTGAACTAGGTGCCACGTCGGTGCTTCTGGTCGTGATAGACATCCACTACATCATATTTTCCATAGTTAAGAATTTATTACCTTCTTGTATTTTCCTCGCAATAAATCGTATAAAAAACTAACAAAACATCATTCTTCCTTCCAGTTGCCAAAATGAGGTACACCGCAGTGTTGATGCTGCTCGGCGCCGCCACAATCTGCCGCGCGGCCACTCCCGACCTCAAATTTGCGTGGAAGCAGATGGACTACGCCTGGAACAGCCCCGAAGACCGCGAGGAAGCCATCAAAGACGGAAAATTCGTCGTCGAAAATAACCTGCCTCTAGGCCTGGCGAGATGGAAGAACAAACTATTCGTCACAGTTCCCAAATGGAAGAACGGCGTCGCTGCTTCGCTGGCGTACGTCGATGTAGACGGACCCCAGGATCAACCTCTGAAGCCATACCCATCGTGGGTAGATGCTTTGATATCTGACGATGCGATGGAACTGTCTACAAACAGCACTATAGTGTCGGTCTTCAGGGTTGCGGTGGACGCTTGCGACAGACTGTGGGTGATGGACACAGGATTAGCCGATATTTTGGGTGAGTATTTGACTAAATCGTTATGTCAATTAGTCAAAATGCAGTTAGTGGCAAGGGAGTGCTAGTGGGCAATGGAGCTAGCAATGCTGAGAATCCGGAGCGAGCCATGAGGGGATACGTGTTACGGTTCGTAACGAGGCAATCAGCCGACGCGTTTGTGCGTTCAGGTAAACGATAAACCTTCTTCCGCCTTCGGGTCTCGCCCTTGATGACTTGCTTTCTTCGATAGAATTTAATATGGTTTACGCGAATTACCATGACGCCGATCGTATTAGATCCTAAAAAAATCTTTCTCATTCAATCTACGCGGTTACTACGCAGGTACTCCAAAAATGTATATGATGTGCCTCCCTCATTGTATTCTTCACATATTCGCCTACATACGCAACCGATCGTGCCGAATGTGAACTCGAAAGTCGTCCACGTGAACTCGTGAAAGATTCCCCTTTGCATAATTCCATCGAGTGATTAATGCCCGCGGATGGCCGAGTCGTGCCTTCGTCATCGGTCAACTATGATTTAGAGCGCGGGAGAGAGCAACGCGGTTTGTTCATCTGTACTCTGCCAGTCACGATTTTTAACTTCCCGACACGAGAAACAGAGATTGGCTGGAGAGACTCGATCCTGCTAATGTGAGATCTGTAGTGACTGCGTCCACTACAACACAGCTTGGAGTGGAGATTGTATCTTTACTGGCCCCATACGATACGAGGTAAGGAAGACCGGTGCAAATTCCACGAGTGCAAGCACGGTGTACGATTTTTAGGGTTGGAGTAGGATGCATCGCACGGGGATTAGTAGCGTAAGCGAAAATTTGAGTTTGGATTTTTATATTTCAAAACTACGAATTGAAAAAGAAAAAAGTAAAAAACATGACAAATTATTCTTTCAGAAGCACATGAAAATGAATCTTTTGTGATACTACATGAAAATATACTCTGAAAATATTTAATTACATATAACTTTTGCCCACGGCTTCGATCGCATGAAGTTCGTATTTCAAAATTAAAAGAAGAAAGTAACTGACCGAATTGGGTTCAGTCGAATAAACAATAAACCTTGTCGAAGAACGTAAGGCGAGGCCGAAGGCCGAGCTGCGTTCAGGCAAACATATTCTTCTCGAAGAAGTTCAAAAGTACCTTAGAAAATCGGTAATACCTGCAAATAACAAATTCAATACATATTTATATCAGTTTTTGGCAGTGATCCGCGATTGAACTGCACGTCATCGTGCAAAATGTGTAATTGAACAATGCCATTTCTTCCAGTCAATCTGCTCGTAATTTTGAATATATTAACATAATAAACGTATCCAACGTTCACTAACAGACGAGACACATCTACTGTTACTCACAGAACAGCGATCGGCGAGTATCTTCCGCCAGCAGCGCGCGGTAATCCAGAAAAACGCTTTTTAATTCATTGGAAAAACGTTCCATATTTTCGCGATACGAACGACACAGGAACGATTTTGAAAACCGGTGCGTTCGGAGAAGTTGTAGTACAGGCACGTTTCTATAATGCCACGCCTCGCCTCGGTAGCTCAGTGGTGCGGTCGGTCAACTGTCGGTCGTGATCATAGGCACACCTAGGCGCGGTCAGTACCGCTCAAATTTTGGAAGCTGACCGTGGTTCGAGTTTCCACGTAAAACTGTAGGTCCCTTCCCTTCTTATTTTACTAGGTGTTAGGGTTTAACTCGCCCGGGTTGGTACCACCGCTCTGAATGAAAGGTCGGTTGAAACGGTAATGTAAATATTTCACGTTTTCCGTCCAGTTCAGTGTAGCCTCCACGACCGAAGGGAAGCACTGACATGGCACCATGGCTAGCCATAAAAAAAACTAACTGCCTAGCCTAACTAACCCATACCTGCTGTCTGTCATACACATGTTTTCAATGTGAACAAGCGACGCGGTCCGAGATCGACTTTTTTGAACTTGACACCAAATCAATGAATGCGAGTTTTCTATCGCAACTACGTTTTAATGACTTGGCTGGCAGAGTGAGGAGTTCATGTTTTGAGAACGCGCATGTTTCTGTGAGTTGCATCAGTAGACGAGCCTTGCGCAACCATTGTCTTCTGATAGTACAATATCAGAGCAGCCGGGCATTATTAAACACAATAGAATTTACGTATTACGCGCGCTCTGGAGGTATATTTTTTCCCGACTACGGAGAAGCTAAAACTAGATAATATAGACAGGGCGGTCTTAGACCATGCGGGGCCTTGACCTTTTACGTTCTCGAGAACCTGCGATGGAGTGTACTTATAGTAAGGCACCTCGGTATCTACAAGGTTGAACTTTAAGGCAAGTTGCTGATGGATGATCCTGGCTACTAGGTTGTGTCTGCAGATACTCGGTGTTGGCAAGCTGCGAACAACCGGAAATCACATGTCTGAGGGACTCGCCAGGTTGGTGGCAGGCGCGGCAGATATCAATGGTGCCGTCCTTCATTATGTGTTTCCTATAGTTGTTCGTCTTGACAACCTCATCTTGTATTGCAAAGACAAAACCCTCGGTTTCCCCAAAGAGGTTCCCGAAGCGTAGCCAGTGCACGGAAGCAAGTTATTCTTATTATTATAATATATTCCCTTATAAATACAATTATAAATAAATTAAGATCTTTATTCTGTCCAAGCGCGGAGCCTCCGGAGACACGAGGCCCCCGAGCATTTGCGACTCCTGCTATATTCTAATCCGGCACTGATAAACCTGGTGGTCGATGTTGTGTGCTATTTACCTGAGTTCTTGCAGCACAACAGCGATTACTCCGTTCAAGCCAGATTGTCGAAAATGTGGTGTTTGGTATGTATGTGTATGTACCTATAGATTAATATCCTTGAATTAGAATTTAATAGGCACAGCGGCTAAGAGTCATAGGACTCATAGGTAATAAAAAACACATATAACGGTGTTGTTGTTTGATGAGCTTCTATATTGATGCACTCAGATTTGCCAGCAGTGCAGTCATCGTTAGCGATTAAATGACAATGAATCGTAATTTATTTTACGATTATCTCCTTGCACTTTTAATTCTACCAGTGTTCTATAAGACTCGAAATTACTAAAACATATATAATATGTATTTAAATATTACCTAACATAGTCGTTTACATTTTCACAAATATTTCCATGTCAACTTTACATACCTACATCAACGAAAGTGACTGCCGAGGTGCTTTCTTCGACAAGTTTATAAAATCGTGACTAACAAACATGATTTTTAAATCCTCGTCTTGCAACGAATGTTCCATAAATTCGGCAAGAGTAGACCTCCTTCTTTACCCTATATTACCCTAACTTTCTATTTTACCCTAAGTACCTAATATTACCCTAAGTTTCTATATATTACCATAACTTATAGTAATATAGAAACATATTATGTTTCTATATTACTATAAGTTTCTATTTTACCTTATGTTTCTATATTACCCTTTGTTTCTATATTACCGTAAGTTTCTATATTACCCTAAGTTTCTATATTACCCTCACTTTCTATTTTACCCTAAGTACCTATTATTACTCTAAGTTTCTAATTACTGTATTGTGTACGCGGACGAACACTTTTTTCTTTTTCAGTACCTATCCTTAAAAGGTTCGCAACCCTAAAAAAAAGTAAAAACGAAACTCTTATAAGATCACTCCCGTGTCCGTCCTTCTGTCATAGAGGTTTTTCTCGAAAACTAAGTACAGTAGAAACTTGAAATTTGGCATAGGCATAGAACTTAATTATTTTAGATTTTTATGTCCCCAATAAAAATCTAAAATAATTAATGTTATGTTCTATGCCTATGCCAAATTGCCAGTTTTGGCACAAAAATAAAGTTTAAATGTATGTATCGCGTGGGGTAAGAGTCGAAAGAGCTAACTTTAAGCTGTAAGCATTAAAAAAATATAATTTTAAGTTTAGTGGTCTATATATAAATTATGTAACTAAAAATGTGCAAAAAATTATGCCCTCCCCTATACTCATAGGTTTTTAAAGCTAACATTGAGATTTTAATTAGGTTAGTAGATATTAAGCCACAGGAAAACTACATGTTTTTTCGACATTGTAATAATTACGGCAAAAAAAACTATTTTTTATAATTTATCTACAAAGAAGCAATGGTTTGTCTGACCGCCAAACCATTGCCAATTGCTTTAGATTTTATTTAGGCCTTTCAATATTTTCAAAAACATAATTATTTTGGTAAACACATAACACATATAATATTGTGTGGTGGTACGGTACTCTCGGTGCGCGAGTCCGACTCGCACTTGGCGTCTTTTATTTTTATTTTTAATATACGAGTAAGTGTTCTCAATTAAAAGTGGAACACACAGTGGGACAAAAATTAAACTTAAACCAAATCTACGATCAACCGTTATTTCTAAGTGCGAAGACTTTTAATATTTATTACCAAATTAAACTTAAACCAAATCTACGATCAAGGTTTATTTCTAAGTGCGAAGACTTTTAATATTTATTACCAAAGTGCATCTTTAACACTTTGTTTATCTCGTAGGTATTACGAATGTCAAATCTTACAACTTGTCTCTCGGCCTCATTTCAGGCAAGCCCAACCAGATAGCCGGCCCCTCCATCCTCGTGTTCGACCTCAACACAGACAAACTGCTCCACCGCTACTTCTTGAAGGTCACCGACATGAAGGAGGACTCTTTCTTCGCAAATATCGTGAGTTGAACAATTAAGAGCACGTTTCGTAATTCTGCAGCAGACCTGTTCGCTGATTTGAGAGACAAGAAATTCAAGAGTCAGCTTTATAGTCAGAACTTCTTATGTGAGCCGAGGTAGCTTAGTGGTGCGGTCGGTCGACTGTTGTTAAGTAACTCTGAGCGCGGTCAGTGTTTGGATGGGTGTCCGCTCGACCGTTGGAGGCTGACCGTGGTTCGGATTATAGGTCCCTTCCCTTCTTACCTTACTAGGTGGTAGCGTTTATCCCGCCCGGGTTGGTACCACTGCACTGCACCACACGTCTGTCAAAACGGCTAAGTAAATAGTTCGTGTTTTCCGTCCAGTTCAGTGTAGCCGATATGAAATAAAGGGAAGCACTGATATGTCACCTAGTTCATTCTGTGTTATGGGCTGACATCACGGATGTTGTAGGTGATGTAGCCAAGCGTGTCTCGCATAGGCTATGCCCATTCTGAAGGTCCTTTCTAAATATTGGTAAAGATTTTTTTTAAATCGGATGGGTATTTATTTTCGGAGATTACCTCCTACATGCAAACTAACAAACGTTACCTACCTCTATAAAATATACCTTCATGCTAGGAACGAGGATAAGCATAAAATAAATTTGTAGTCGATGGTCTTCCCGAACCACAATAATTTAAGATTTTACCTTCTACGGGTACTTTTCCTTTACTATGTTTACATGCAAAATACATTTCTAATACATGCACGTTTCGAGGTGTGCAGTAGCTATACAAAATATAAAGATATTTCGGTTTTTCATTCATTTCTTCTCTTAATTTTGTTGTTGTAGATTTATCAACAAATTATTATTATAAAGTTTTAAACAAACTAACTGCTGAATGCTTTTGGGCGTCGTCGGCAGAACAATTCACTCTGGAGGCGCCAAGTGTCTCGCGTATCCATAAAAAAAGTTTCACTAGGTATGTTAGGTGCTAGGTACAGTTGTTCTTCCGTACGACCGCAGCTGGAAAAACCACCCCACACTATTTCAACAAGCTTTGAAAGAACCCCCATGCGGTACCACACTTACTCCCAAACTTATTTAAATTTTTACAATAGGACATTGTTGATTACAAACAAATAATGTCTATCTCTATCTTCTCTATAGAGATGGAGATAGAGATAGAGAAGAAGATAGAGAAGACGACTTCTATATCTTCTTCTCTATCTTTATCTCTATCTCTATCTTCTCTTTCTATATTCTCTATGTTCTCTATCTCTATCTTCTTCTGTATCTCTACTCTTTATCTTCCCTTCTATATCTCTATCTCTACCTCTACTCTCTTCTCTACTTCTTATAAAAGGGAACGTCTGTCTGTATGTATGTATGTTTGAGGTAAACTCCGGAACCACTGAACAGATTTTGATGCGGTTTGCACCAATGTATGAACGGAATTTAGTGTCGAATGGTAGTGCCGGATGGAGAGGGGAGGGAAGGACAAAGAGGAGGGGAGAGAAGGAAAAGGGGAGGGGTGGAAGCGAAGGAGACGAGGGAGGGAAGGACGGGGAGGGAGGAAGGGGAAGGAGGGAGCGAGGGAGGGAGGGAGTGAGAGAGAATATAAGAGAAGCGATCGTTTATTATCTATCATGTTTGCGATTAAATCGGATTTGCTATTAAACCGAGTCTACCGCGAGCGAAGCCGCGGGCAAAAGCTATAAATAGATAAACGCAGTCTAAAGTTTTACTAAATCTCCTAATGTTAGAATATAATTAATGGTTTCAGGTGGTTGACGTAGACGCCAATACTTGCGCGGATGCCTTCGCCTACATTCCCGACCTCGGAGCCTACAGCGTGGTGGTATACAGCCTCCGAGCTGACGACTCCTGGCGCGTGGCTCACCATTACTTCCACTTCGAACCCCTGGCTGGAGAGTATAAAGTGGGCGGCGTTGAGTTCCACTGGACTGATGGAGTCTTTGCTCTGGCGCTGTCAGAGCCTAGGGAGAACGGGTGAGTTGGGTCGATCTCCTGCTAGCTGACGACTCCTGTCGCGAGGAATCTCTACTTCCACTTCGAACCCCTGGCTGGAGAGTAAAAAGTTGGCGGCGTGTAGTTCCACTGGACTGATGGAGTCTTTGCTCTGGCGCTGTCAGAGCCAAATGGTTTAATGGAAACAAGACACGAGGTATTTGTGTTACCTGATTGTATATGTTGCTAACCGTCTTTGCGTCCTTAAACGTCACCCAAGGTTGAAGAGATGTATCTTCAAGCCCGTCTTAATAATTGGTTTTTAGGGTTCCGTATCCGGTACGGGACCCTATTACTAAGCCTACGCCGTCTGTCTGTCTGTCCGAGGGCTTTATCTGTTGAACCGTAATAGGTAGTCCGTTGAAATTTTCACAGAATATGTGAATTGAATGCATTTCATGAACACGCCATAGATGGCGTGAGTGGCGGTGACCATGACATGGCGATACGGAACCCTCGGTGCGCGAGTTCGATTCGCACTTGGCCAGTTTTTTATACCTAATTTAACTTCCTTTGGGTACCTACACAGCTAGTTAAGGTACCTTAGGAGTTTGACAGGTGACAGGAATAGATGGGTTTTTAGGTCACCTTAATGGGTATGTTGTGGCATACTTTAGCGATTGCCGCCTAATTCCCTGATGAACAATTTCTCCGCGGTCTCTCTGGTATCCAGAATATCCTGATACACCTAGAAAGGCCCTGAGTCGCATTCATTTACATATTGCAGATTCCGGACCATGTTCTTCCACGCGCTGTCCAGTACGAAGGAATTCTGTGTGTCGACCGAGCTGCTTAGGAACTACACCCAGATCAACAAGGAAGAGGCTTTCCACGATTTCAAGGTATTTCACTCACAGTGATCAATACAATTAATCAAACCATCAATCAATACAAAAGGAATTCTCCGGTATGGCGCCTACCTTCTCTGATATTGGCTGATCGGAGCATGTGCTTTGGACCCTATACCGGATTATATTGTCTCCTAATCTAATAGGGTCATTATCATAATTAGCCGTATCGGTCCACTGCTGGATATATGCCTCTCCCAAGGCACAGTACAGCGCAACACCGTCCGCCACGTCTAGCAAAGCATTCGGACAAGATAACTTTACTATCAAGCAGCAAGTAACGCACCTGCTACATGACTCGGTGGAAGGACGGCACAGCGCCAATGTGAGAGGTGGCTACCCTGTCGCCCTTTAGCACGGCATATCGTCCTTATCCCTTAGTCGCCTTTTGCGACATGCACGGAGAGGGATACAGTGGGAATATTCTTTTTAAGTATCGGCCCCACACGGTACCAATTCAGGTCAACTCTTTAGGTAACAGTTACACTTAGGTTCGTCAAATCAAATCAATACTAATAATAAATCTATAAGGGATGGTCATGGAGTAAGCGAGTGAGTAAGTGACTTTGTTTTATCAGATATTGCTTTTGTGGACTCTATGTATGATACGAACGATATGATATGTTCCGCAGGGCTCTGTGCTGTCGCCTACGCTTTTCTTAATCTTTATAAACGATCTACTGTCCTTGGGCATGATACACAGCTATGCAGACGACAGCACGGAGCACGAGGGCTATGTTAAGGACTGGAAGAGTAGAGATTCGCGGCACAGGGAGGCTCAACGCTCAGTTCTTGCTAAGGTCGATAACGTTCTCGGAAAAGTAGCTCTATGGGGCCAGGAGAACCTTGTCGCCTTCAACGTTAGCAAGACTCAGTGCTGCGCATTATCTGCTAAGGTCGATCCCTTTCCTTTCCAAGCTAGTTTCCAAGGCAGCGTCGTATACCTGTCTCGGAACACCTGGACCTCCTGGGCACCACTATTTCCAAAGACGTGGGTTTCCGGCAACTAATCGAGTCTAAGGCCAAAACTGCATCCAGAAAATTGGGAATACTTTTCCGCAATCGGCGGTTCTTCTCACCGGCACAACTATTCCTGTTGTACAAAACACAGATTAGGCCGGTGATGGAGTACTGCAGTCACATCTGGGAGGGTAGTCCTCATTATCTGCTAGCATCCTTGGACTCGATACAGCGCCGAGCCATCCGTCTTGTTTGTGACCCGAAACTTACAGATGGTCTGGAGTCCCTGAGTCACAGACGATTTGTGGGTTCGCTCAGTCTGTTTTACAGATACTATCATGGACGCTGCTCTGCGGAACTAGCATCCCTTATTCCCTGCCACCCGTCCTTTCTCCGCATGACTCGTCGCAGAGAGACTCAGCACCCTTTTGTTGTTGACATTGGGCTTTTGAGAACCCATCAGTTTTCTAAATCGTTTCTTTGTCGCACCGCTATTCATATTCATATTTTTATTGATTCCTTTGGCACCAAGGTACACTTGAATAAGTCAGGCATATATAAATTTACACACACATTGAATAGAACACATATAAATTATTAATGGCTAGGTAATTATAAGTAAAATGTTTGGGTTCGAGCAAAAAATTGCCTTCGTCAATACTTTAAAACTTAATAATAACACAATACCATTTGAATAAAAAGCATAGGAAAAAAATAACCACATAAAAATATATTAATCAAGATTTTAAGGTTATATCTGAGGAGTCGGAAGAGTGTGGAACTGTCTTCCGGCGAGTGTATTTCCTGAATCCTTTAACCTGGGTGTCTTCAAGCGTCGTATTAACGGGATAGACAGCCTAGCAACAGTCCGCCAATCTGCTGGCATGGCACCTAACTGAGCGTGGTTTCGCGAGGAGAGGTGATTTTGGCTCTGTCGACTGCACCATTGGTCCCTCGGCAAAGCCAACCATACTGATTTACATAAAAAAATGAACGTTTATTGTGTGGGGACCCCCTATTTTTGTTTTTTTTTATACGAATATTTTATGACTATTTCAAGCGGCTACATTACGGTTCAAACGATACAGCCCTAGGACAGACGGACGGACAGACAAACAGGCAGACAGACAGACGGCGTAGGCTTAGTAATAGGTTTCCGTATGGATACGCAACCCTAAAAATTATAATTTACAGAAAAGATACGCGTTATATACAACGTGTCCCAAAACTCAACGTCAAGCGGGAACCAGGGAGTAGGCCAGTTTATGACTACCCAGGGAAAAATAAGAGAAAAAAAATCGGGGTCATTTGTTTTTTATGATAATTTTTTTAAAAACGTTGAAAATGACATCTCGTACAACATTTTTAGGTACCACAACTACAAATTTGCAAATATAATTGTAATTTTTTTTTTATTGGTAGCCAAAATAACTCTGCTATTGATCAGCCATCAATAGTTGATGAGTTGATGACCCAAATAAAACCGAAATGCCCATAGTTTTATCACAAAAAAATATTAAGTAAAATTTTCCACGTTTTAAAAAAAATGCTCATATCATAAAAAAAAATGACTCCGATTTTTTTTCTTATTTTTCCCTGGGTAGTCATAAACTGGCTTAGTCCTTGGTTCCCGCTTGACCTTGAGTTTTGGGACACGTTGTATAAGTTATATATAACTAATACCTAATTACTCAGAATTCACTCGCAATTCACCAATTCAATAATAATTAATTGTTAGTTTGTGGAAGTGTTAATTCAAGTTATTTCACGGTTTAGCAGAGACGCGATGGAATCAGAACCAAGAGCCAGCAATTTGTATGTTAGTCCACCGATAATTGCAAAAGGGTAGAACCGCTATCATCATTTATTTTTTCTTTTTAGGGTTCCGTACCTTTTTATGGCTAGCCAGGGAAAAATAAGAAAAAAAAAACTGAGTCACTTGTTTTTTGAAAATGATGTGAGCATTTTTTGAAAAACGTTGAAGATTGACATCTCGTACAACATTTTAGGTACTACGACTACAAATTTGCAAATATATTATGTTAATTTTTTTGTATTCGAAGCCTAAATAAATAACTCTGCTATTGATAACTATCCCAAATAAAACCAGAATGCCTGTAGTTTTACCAAAAAAAATATTCAGTTAAATTTTTTTCTAAAAAAATAAATGACTCCGATTTTTTTTTCTTATTTTTCCCTGGGTAGTCATAAACTGGCCTAATCCCTGGTTCCCACTTGACGATGAGTTTTGGGACACGTTGTAATGTATTTATATTAATTTCCCAGACGATTTCATGCCCAGTCTATCCCTTTTAATTCTCTGCTGTCCGCCATTGTCCTCGCCTCAGTGGGCATTACGGCGTGTGTCATTTGCGTGCCTGCACACAATTGAATAAAATCACGTATTCACGGCGCATATGTACGTCAGAAAACTTACATATTTATTACTTAGCATAATGAATGAGATTCGAATTTTTTCACAATATACTTAGTATCTATTTACATATTATAGCGTAGAGTTTTCATCTTGGGGGAAAGCGGGAAAACAATTTTTCTTCTATAATAATTTAAACAATTAATTGTATAGCTTTTATTTAACTAGCATGTACTTAAATGTATTATAATTGTATTCTTATTATTATTTTATCTTCAATTCTCACGTTCACCTCTTTTGCTACTACTTACTTACATTCCACTATATTAATCGTATCTCAAAAATCCAAAGGTTGACTGTAAGAAATCTCTCTAAGGGATGAAAGTCCGCCGTTGTAAATTTTCTAATGTACTTATTACTGTTGAATGTTTATTGCAGCAATAGTTTCTATCGATATATCTATAATCAAATCGCCATATGTCGCTAAATTGTCAGCCTCAATCAGCATCAATGAGTATACTTACATGCAGCACAACACCGATTACTCTGCTTATTCCACTTGTCGGGATATAGCTTTGGCACGTATGTATACACGGTGTTGCAGTTGCCCCCGTAATATTTTTAACTGACATAAGGGGGTTATTCTATAAGTGAAACTAAACAACTTCTGTAGAGAAATTTTTTTTAAACAAAAAAAAAATCCCTACAAATTTTAAATACCTATTCTCAAAATGTATGGAGAAAAAAAATTTTTTTTTCTTCAAATTAAAAGTCGTAGAACAAAAGTTGTTCTATTTCACGTACAGAATCACCCCTTTCGGGTTTTACGGTTGGGGCGTTGCAACACCGTGCATAGTTTACACCGTGTAGGTATATAAAATAAAACAGGATAAACATACATACACATGTATAGAGCATACATGTTACATTTATGCAATCATTCACTTTCTTTATATTTTCTTCCACAGCTGCTGGGCGACCGCGGGACCGGCAGCCAATCCTCCGCCAGCTATTTTGACCCCAAGACCAACGTCCTCTTCTATACTCAGGTAGGTAACGTTTTTACCAAGAATGTTTTTTTTTTTTTTTTTTTTTATTGACAGCGCGACATATGGCGCCGAGCCACCCATAAGGTGTCTAACGACGCCCATGGACATTCGGTCGTATGCGGGGGTTGCGAATGCCATGCCGGCCTGACAGGTGCCCATTCACGCCCCTCTTGAAGGACCCGAGACTGTACTTGGGGGGAAATATATATGGGCAGGGAGAGCGTTCCAGAGTTTACCGGTTCTGTAGAATGTTCTTGGTTTTTACTTTATAACCGACTTCAAAAAAAGGAGGAGGTTCTCAATTCGACTATATTTTTTTTTATTTGTAATTTTGTTTTATGTTTGTTAGGTAGAACTTTCGAGTTGGTGAACCGATTTTGATGATTCTTTTTTTATTTGAAAGCTGGTGCTTCCTGTGTGGTCCCATTTCAATTTGGTCAAGATCGGATTGGAAAGCGATTCCGCCGAGTACATTAGCAATAAATTACTAAAACAAACTGTAAAATAAACTATTTAAAAAAATATAAAAAAATCGAACCTTAGAGTTGAAGGCGGTGCCGGTGCTAAAGCAAGCAACAACAAACGACCGCCTTCAACTCTAGGGTTCGATTTTATTTTATTTCATACATTTTTGAAGGCGGTTTTTATATTTTTTTAAATAGTTCTTTTCGTGCGTGATATTGATAACCGCCATGGATGAAAAGTCTCACTAGTTCAACGGTTGAACTAATCGGGTGTACTAGTGAGACTGAGTGAATGTGCCGAGGGTCCATGTAGAAATGTTGTTAATTTTTGGACCTATCTATCTATGCTGCTAAAATAATTATAATTTCCCGTAAGTTAAACATTTTCACGTAAATTATTTTATTCCAGTGAAAACTGGCCAAGTGCGAGTTTCAGACACGCGCACCGAGGGTTCCGTACCACCTTGATTGGTTTTTATTTTGTTGTTTTACGTTCTTCGTAAACCCTCACGCCATCAATCGGTGACCATTTTACATACTTACCTTTCGGTTCATACTTTGTAGTGTGAATGTTAGTTTAATGATTATTCGATAGATGGCGCTGGCTCTTCCACATAATATTATGTTAATTGTATGAGGACTCGCTTAATCTTGGACGGACAGTCGGACAGACAGACAGACATACAGACAGACAGGCGGCATAGGTTTAAAGATCGCGCCACCAAAGAGGCCCCGCAGCATTAAAATGAACTAATACAGGTCGGCCGCATTGGTCGGCCGTGTTGTTTGTTGTCGATGTTTGTCCGTGTCAAGAATGTTGTCAAATTGTTTGGGTTCCGTCTCCGTCGTACGGGACTAACGGGACGCTATTACTAAGCCTACGCCGCCGTCTGTCTGGTCTGTCTGTCTGTCTGTCCGAGGGCTGTAACTCTTGAACCGTAATAGCCGGTTGCAATGTTCACAGAATATGTGTTATTTATTATGGCCGATATAACAACATATCTAATAAAATAAATAGAAATAAAAATAAAAATAATATAACTAAAAAGTAAAAAAATCGCGGGGGTCCCCAAAGAAGAAACTGAAAAGTGTATGCGCGCCATCTACCGAAAAGAGTATGAAGCATTTTAACCAATACATAGATGGCGTGAGTGGCGCTGTCGCTGACCATGACATGGCGATACGGTACCCTCGGTGCGCGAGTTCGACTGGCACTTGGTCGGTTTTTTTATATATTTTTGTGAGTAAAACGTTTTTTACGATGCCTAAAGTCTTTCGAAGTGCGGCCTGTCTAATAATTCGGCTGCCGACCGCGATGCGTCTACGGGACTTCTTTGGTTGCGAGATCTCTAGTAATAGGACTCCGTATGCACACGGAACTCTAAAAAGCATAAACTAATTATAAAAATGCGTTGATATGTTCCTCGTCTATTCTTAAGCATTCGATGTTTATATATCTTTTAATAAACAACTTATATTATACACGGTGTTGCAACCCCAACCGTAAAACCCGAAAGGGGGTGATTCTGTACGTGAAATAGAACAACTTTTGTTCTACGACTTTTTTATTTAAAGAAAAAAAAATTTTTTTTTCTCCATATATTTTGAGAATAGGTAATTAAAATTTGTATGGAAAAAATCATTTTTTTTTTGCTTCAAAAACATTTTTTTCTTCACAGAAGTTGTTTAGTTTCACATATAGAATAACCCCCTTATGTCAGTTAAAAATATTACGGGGGCAACTGCAACACCGTGTATATGTATACTTATTATTAGTACTTATATGTTTCAAAATGAAATCGCACAGAATTTTCATTAGGTATATATTTTTTTCTTGCTTTGCACTTTTGTCACACCAATGGGGGCGGAGTAAGGCGTCACAGGCGAGAGTCTAGCTAGTGTCTTGCTCGAGCATAGACAGAAAGTGATACATACACAGATAGAATATCTTTAGTGCTCAATATTAAAATGTTTTACTCTGATCTGAAAGAATATGACTGGGGTTCCCTATACAATACGCAGGACACTAACGCCGCCTTCACTCATTTCACTAATACCCTAAAATCCATAATTAATAAAAACCAAGAAGAAATTAAAATTTCTAACAAAAAATCGATACCTAGAAAACCATGGATGACCGAAAACCTTGTCGGCTGTCTCAATAAACGTGATAAACTACACTTAAAAATAAAGAAAACTCCCGATGACATACTATTAAAGGACTACTACAAAAAATATAGAAATATTTGCTCTAAAATTATTAGAAAATGCAAAATTGCTTACTTTAAAACCAAAATGCAAAACAATATTAGAAATCCAAGAAAATGTTGGGAAACTCTTAGAGAATACACTGATTCCACCAAAAGAACGAATTCTAATGATCTAGCACAATTAGTCAACAAGCTAGAAAAAAATTCAACAAAACCTTTAAATGATATCAATAAATTCTTTACAAATATAGGACATGACCTAGCTTCGAAAATATTACAAAACTCTAATACAGACGTTATAACACTTGCAAATAAAGTAAACTCAACAACAATTCCATTTACTAAATCGTTTTTTCTGTCACCCACTGATCCTACAGAAGTCCGACAATTAATAAACAACTTAAAATCCGACAGTGCGGGCGGAGATGATGGAATTTCAGCAAAACTGTTAAAACATGTATCGGATACCATAGTAGAACCACTTACCTATCTAATAAACTTAAGTATGTCGTCTGGACAATTTCCAGACTCACTTAAATCAGCAATTGTCATTCCAATATACAAAAGTGGACCTGCTGACTACATCTCCAATTACAGACCAATCTCTCTATTAAGTGTACTATCCAAATTACTTGAAAAAAATATTAAAATTCGTCTTGTTAAATACCTAGAAAAAAATTCCCTCCTATCAGAAAACCAATTTGGTTTCCGAGAAAATATTAGCACTGAGGACGCCTTACTTACTGTAACTAAATTTGTGTCGGGAGCTTTGGACAAAGGCGAAAAATGTATTGGTGTCTTTCTGGATTTGGCCAAAGCTTTCGACACTGTTGCTATTCCAATTATGTTAAAGAAACTCGAAAATATCGGCATACGTGGTCTGCCACTAAACTGGTTTAAGTCCTACCTTACTGAGCGCCGACAAGCCGTAAGATACAAAACAGGCTCCAATACCTCCGACTATTTCCCAATAACTTATGGTGTGCCTCAAGGCAGTGTTCTTGGGCCAATCCTCTTTCTCGTATACATAGACAATTTATGCAGAACAGTCTTTGAACATGGTATGATAGCCACCTTTGCTGACGATACAGTCATTCTTTTTAAAGGCAATACTTGGGATGATACTGTTAAAAGGGCACAAAATGGTCTAAATACCACACTATCCTGGTTGCAAAATAACGTACTATCATTAAATAGCACTAAAACCAAATTTATGACGTTCTCAATTACACTCAGAGGTCAGCCTTCGAGTGCTATTCATCTAAAAGCCCACATAGCAAGTTGTAAAAATGACCAAACGTGTAACTGCACTCATCTGGAGAATGTCAACAGCCTCAGGTACCTAGGATTACTTATTGACAAGCATCTCAACTGGAAGATTCAAATTGAAAGCCTCTCAGGCAGGGTTAGAAAACTTTTGTACTTTTTCAGTCAAATTCGTGATATTGCTGATCCACTACTGCTAAAACAAGTCTACCACGGTCTTTGTGGATCCCTTATAAATTATGGAATATTAGCTTGGGGTGGTGCTGCCAAGACTTTTGTTGTTCCTTTAGAAAGAGCCCATAGGTCCATACTAAAGGTCATGTCACATAAACCGTTTCGGTACCCGACTACTGCTCTGTACGCTGAACATGGACTCCTGAATGTTAGACAGTACTTTATGCTAAGACTTATTTGCTATATGCACACACATAAAAATCTCCACACGCAAATAACACATAGTTTTAGAACACGAGCAAACACTCAGAAACTACTAACCAGAGACCGCCACAAAACTACTTTCTTTAGGCACACTATAATTTTTTTGGGTCCAAATTTATACAATAAAATTCCAAATGACTTAAAAACACTGCAAATAAAAAAATTACTGAAATCCAAAATTAAATTATGGTTAATCTCTAACAGCCATGATCAATGTGAACACATTCTATGTCATATAACACAATGAATGTTAAATTAAGTAACGTTTAGATAACATAAAATAAAATTATTTACTTTGCTTGATAAAACTATTGTACATCGGGTTAAATATAATAAATATCATAACACTATAGTAACATACACAAGCACACTCATTCTCACCCAACAAAAACCTACAGCCATAACATAATAATAATTACACCACACACACACACACATACCCTCACACACACAAACACACCCTCACCCTCTCACATAATGGATACATATACATTTAATTATACTCAATACATTTATATTATTTATATATATATATATAATATATATACAGATATTTAACAATTTCCTTTTCTCTCTACTCTTTTGTTTTATTTAATATTTAACATATTTTTGTATTATCATTTTTTATCTAATTGAGGCTATATGATCCGTCATACCAAAAAAAAAACAGGTCGAGGCGACACAGGCGCAAGCCTAGTGCTTCCATCTGGGATTCAATTGTGAAAATTATCTTCGATAGGTTAAACATGTAATATTTCATATTTACTGTTTTGTTAATAAACTATTTGAATTTTATTAAGTATCGTGCTATATTTGTAAAAGTATGTCTCTCATGTTCAGAGTTAGTAAATATATATGATATGTAAAAACTAAGTATATTTAGTCTATCTTATGTATATATCTGGTATATAGGTATAGTATTTAATTATTCATATTTAAGTTTATCTATCTTTTGTAGTTCCGTACATCTGTCATACCATAATATTTAAATTTCTCTTTCCGCCACTCACCTAGCAGTTATCATACCCCAAAGGTACCCTGTTAGAAAATGCCTAGAGGCATTAAGTGTTACCTTTTGCCCATATTCTATTTGAGTGCAATAAATATATACAATACAATATACAATACAATATTTTGACTAAAAAAAAAAAAAAAAAAAAAAAATATTTTGACAATAAACTTGTGGATTTGGATTTGGATAAACAGTTCAAATGTAATGACTTCCTGTTCTGTTTACAGGTGAACCGCGACGGTGTAGGGTGCTGGAACTCCGGCAAGCCGTACGCTCCTGAGACCAACCCGCTCATCATTACAGACCCAGCCACCTTGGAGTTCCCCAACGACTTGAAGGTCACACATTTGAATGCATTCGAAACTTACTTAGCCTTGTGGCATCGATGTTGTGGTGAGGGGCTTCTCTTGAGAGAGAAACCAGGTTCGAATCCATCCGGGGCGTGTACCGATGAGTTTTTTTACATTCATGCCACACGCTGTATCCCGAAAGTCGAAAGTAAGTAGAGTAATCGGTGTTGTGCTGCAAGTACTCTTGTAAATTACCAAGCACAATACCGACCACCACGTTCAGCAATGTATTAGGACAAGATAAATATCAAGTAGCAAGTAAGGCACGAAGAACCACTTGCTGTACGACTCTATGAAAAGACCGTGTCAAGGTGAGAGGCGCCTTGCCTGTCGCCCTTTGGCACGGCGTCTTGTCCTTATCCCTTTGTCGCCTTTTGCAACATGCAAAGGGAGAGATGTAGCGGGGCTATAATGTTTCAGATTTTAAAAAAAATCCTGCATAGTTAGGTCTCACTATGCATGCACGTATTTTTCATACACAAACTGTTCATGGTTCGGATGGCACGTAAATAAAACTGTTGGTCCATCGGGTTGCCTAAGGTAAAAAGTCCGGGGAGCGTTCAGCGCACGGGGTGCGGTGCGGGCGCGGCCAGGCCAGTGGTGTCAATGACCTCAAATAATCAGCTGTTTAGGTACCTACTTGCACGTTTTGAAAACATATTTCAAGGAGGAGCGCATTGTCAACTCAGCGCTCCTGACGTATCTAGAGACTCTAAACGGCTCCGGGGTGTATTGCGGAACATTTTGACAATTGTATATATATCCAATTGTCAAAATGTTCCGCAAGCAAAGGTCGACTGGAGATCTTCTAGCGTACGTCACGCATTTGTGGCCTGAAAGGCTCGATGGTTTCGGGGAATCGCTGGCAGTCGCCCTGGACATATCCAAATGCTCGGTGTATCCAAAGCATTCCATCGCGTCTGGCAACGGGTACTCTTAAGCAAGCTTCCGGCCTACGGTGTCACTACAAAACTGTACACTTGAATCTCCAGCTTTTTGAATGGTCGGTCGATCTTTCTCACCCTAGATGGTGCCTGCTCGGCCGACTACTCAATCAATGCTGGTGTTCCACAAGGATCCGTGCTGTCGCCTACGCTGTTTTGATTGTTTATCAACGACGTGCTCTCGCTCGGCGAAATACATCGTTACGCGGACGACAGCACGATGCACGAAGGGTTCAGCAAGGACTGGAAGGGTAGAGAAGCCTCAGCAGCAAACGCGAGACACGAAACTGTTGCTCGGGTTGACCAGCTTGGCTGCAACTGAGGCTTCGACCTCGGGCAGAGCCACCCAGTTCGGAAGCAATAAAAAAATATATATTTAATTTTGTTTTTACTCCACGTGTTTAGGCATTACGGCGGGTAGGTATTAGGCATGTAACCATCCCAAAATATTTGCAGCTAATAAAAAGGCACCTCATATAAATTCAATGTATGTGTATTTGAGTTCTACCTACATTTATTCTATTAAAACCATCTCACGATATTAACAGGTGGACAGCGAGGGCATCCTGTGGGTGCTGAGCGACCGCATGCCGCGCTTCCTGTACAAGTCGCTCGACCCCCAGGAGGTGAACTACCGCATCTTCAGCATTCCCGCCGCTGAAGCCATCAAGGGCACGCCCTGCGCGTAGAAAGCTCTCTTTGTTTTAGTATATATTTATAGGAATAACATAAATAAGGGAATAAGTAAATAAAAATCTGTGTGATTTAAAAAAATTTAAATTTTTTTGTCGTTATTTTATCCTTTCATCTTCATCCTGATTTAGATGAGAGAAAATACCATTACATAATTGACAAATAACTAAAAACTATAATAAACAATCTCGTTCAATATGTCCCCGAAATGACCGCGAAGGGTACCTGATTTGGAAGTTTAGTGCGATTTCGAATCTTCGATCATAAAAAATAAAACCGTTTAATAAAAAACATAGAATTTGACTAACCCCCGCTTTTTTGCGCGCCAAATAATCTACAGTGACCATCCCTCCATCCTTGTCATTTTAAACTTGGCCTTATTGCCAAGGCGTAAGAGCTACCCTTGCGTCCTTGCGTAGGCGCAGCTAGAACATCTTCTCATCGTATGTAGCCGATTCCCGGAATGACACACTGTGCAGGGTTCCGTACCATCCACTCAATCTGTTCGAACAAGATCGCACTCATAACTCCTCCTTCCGTACTCTATGTAAACTCATTCATCCAAATTGACTAATGAACATTTGTTTATGGGACTTATTGTTTAGTAGTCTATATATTTATAACGGCAAGTATGATTACTGATTAGGTATAGTCTCATTATAACATGACTTATTTATCACCAAAACTAATTCTACTCTATTAAAACACCCGTACCTACTCAGAACATGAAACCAAGCTACCTTCTACATCACAAACATTACATACACCTTTCTCATATTACTTACTCGAAATTACAAACATTGCGGAACCTTGATAGATGTGACATGATATGTGTTAGTTTTAATGGCAAGGCTGGTACCATAACTCTTGATCTGAACTATTCCTTTGAGGACTTCTCGAAACTTGGGGTTGTCCATTATGTATTTTAAACAAAAACTAACACCCTGGACAAGAGTTTCTTAAAACGCGTAAATCAATTTTAACCACCTGACATATTATCTATAGAGTCACTAAGATTTACAGCTCGCACATGTCTCGCTACCCTTACCTATTCGCCTTCATGAAGGTTCGAGAAAAGAAATAACTATGATTTTATGAGATGGCAAAGATATACATAAATTTATTTGTGTGTATATATACAGCCGTCTCAGTCGCCCCTTTGGTTTCACGAACGAAGCCAACCGTCACGCGCTTGGATGAGCGAGAGAAAACACAAACCGATTTTTTTTTTAGAAAAAAATATTATTTTTTATTATACTTTTATCATGCTACCCTTGCTATCCTAATCAAATGTATTTTACTTTTTCTAGACACTAACATGACGTAAATCAAATCGCAACGCCCCTTAGCCCACAATACACGTCTACTAAAATAGAATACACCCTTATCCTATAACAATCCTCTAGCTAGCCCTTTCAAGGAAGCAAAAACGTCGAACCTCACTTGATTGAATGCACGTCGAACGAAACTAACAAAAGGCGGGATCCATTCCATCGTTCTCCCTGCATCCAGTACTTGTAGCGTCGCTAGAACAACACGCGCAGTGTTGGGTGTATACCTGAATCCACGGCAACAAATTTTAAAATAGGTATTATGCTCCCGAACCTGCAAACGAAATCTAAGTTCCCTAAGGTGGCAAGGTTAAATAGTAAAACACATGTGTAAATATAAAGGAGCTTCGAAGTTCCCTCTTTGCCAAAACTTTTCTGCCAGGCCGCCTTGTCCCTAGTCCATTGACCTGTCAACTGTTCAATGTACCACGCATCATTAAGATACGATTAATATCTCATTGGAAACCTCAAATAGTCTTGTCGGATATTTCCAATGTTTCTTGGAAATGATACCAAGGATTGAAACTGTTACTGTTGGCTACATCACCTACAACGTCCGTGATGTCAGCCCATAACACCGGGTGAGCTTGGTGCCACGTCAGTATTTCCCTTCGGCCGTGCCGGCTACACTGAACTGGACGGAAAACACAAACTATTTACATAGCCGTTTCGACCCGACCTTTCATTCAGTGCGGTGGTACCAACCCGGGCGGGTTAAACCCTACCACCTAGTAATATAAGAAGGGAGTCATATCCCTTAGTCGCCTTTTACGACATACACGGGGAGAGATGCAGTGGGACTATTCTTTTAAAGTACCGGCCCCACATGGTACAAAAGGTAACTAACGTTATATGGGCTTTAGAAGAAAATTAAAGTTAAAAAATTAAAGAATCCGGTCGGACACCGTTTAATTACTAATGCCGTTTAAATAATAATCAAATTTACTGCATTTGACGTTATCACTAACGTTGTATGGGCTTTAGAAGAAAATTAATGTTGAACAATTTAAGAATCGGGCCGGACTGAGTTTATCTACTATTGGTGCCTACCTGGAATAGAAAATTCGCTAAGAGATATGCTCTGTGAGAAATGTACGAGTACAAATGTATGTATAAAGTACTCGTATGTAAGTAAAAAAAAGTAGTAGAGAGAAAAAATCGAAGAGTGAGGAGGGAAAGAGAGTTGTATTCGGTACCGTTCGGAACCGGGTGTAAAACTGTCGGTCCCTTCCCTTGCCCCTTACTAGGTGGTAGGCTCAAATTGTAGCCGAATGGGTTGGTACCACCGTACTGGATGTAAGATGGCCGCATAGCAGCCTCGGTTGTGTTCTTCTCTAGTCCATCATAGCCAGCAATCCAGGGAAGTCTCCGGTATGGCACCTACCTTCTCGGAGGTGATATTGGCTGGTCGGGGCATGCGCTTTGGCCCCTCCGACTCAGCCACCCATACCGGATTACATAAAAAAAAGTATAGAAAGTAGGAGAGATAATAGAGGGGGAGAAGAATAGAGATAGAGGAGGTGGATAATAGAGAGGGTCGAGAATTGAGATATTATAGCGGGTGAAGGATAGACATAGATTAGGAGAAGGATAGAGTTAGAGGAGTGGAGGAGAGAGATAGAGGAGAAAGTGGTTGAGTGAGGGAGATTGAGAGAGTTTGACATCACCCGTGATTTCAGTGCATCGAACTTTGGTGAACTAGGTGCCACGTCAGTGCTTATGGTCGTGATAGTCTCCGCAACCACTACATCATATTTTCCATAATTAAGAATTTATTACTTTCTTGTATTTCTTAACAATAAATCGTACAAAAAACTCACTATACATAATTGTTCCTTCCAGTTGCCAAAATGAGGAACACCGCAGCGTTGATGCTGCTCGGCGCGGCCACAATCTGTCGCGCGGCCACTCCCGACCTCAAATTCGCGTGGAAGCAGATGGACTACGCCTGGAACAGCTCCGAAGACCGCGAGAACGCCATCAAAGACGGAAAGTTCGTCGTCGAAAATAGCATGCCTGTAGGCCTGGCGAGATGGAAGAACAAACTATTCGTCACAGTTCCCAAATTAAAGAAAGGCGTCCCTGCTTCCCTGGCGTACGTCGATATAGACGGACCCCAGGATCAACCTCTGAAGCCATACCCATCGTGGGCAGACGCTCTGATATCTGATGAGGCGATGGAACTGTCTTCAAACAGCTCCATAGTGTCGGTCTTCAGGGTTGCGGTGGATGCTTGCGACAGACTGTGGGTGATGGACACAGGATTAGCTGATATTTGGGGTGAGTATTTGACTAAATCGTTATGTCAATTAGTCAAAATGCAGTTAGTGGCATGGAAGTGCCAGCGAGCAATGGAGCTAGTAATGCTCAGAATCCGGAGCGAGCCATGAGGGGATACGTGATACGGTGCGTAACGAGGTAATCCGCCGACGCGTTTGTGCGTTCAGGAAACGATAAACCTTCTTCCGCCTTCGGGTCTCGCTAGTTTACGCGAATTACCATGTTGCCGATCATGTCAGATTCTAAAAAAATTCTTTATCATTCAATCTACATTCTTACTACATATAGGTACTCCGAAAATGTATATGATGTGCCGCTCCCTCATTGAATTCCTCACATATTCGCCTTCATACGCAACCAATCGTGCCGAATGTGAACTCGAAAGTCGTCCACGTGAACTCGTGAAAGATTCCCCTTTGCATAATTCCATCGAGTGATTTATGCCCGCGGATGGCTAAGTCGTGTCTTCTTCATCTTCTTCTTCATCGGTCAACTATGACTCAGTACCACCAAGTAAGATTAGGAGGGAAGGGACCTACAGTTTTACGAGGAATCCGAACCTCGGTCAGCCTCCAACGGTCAGCGGTCACCCATCCAAGTACTGACCGCACCCAGCGTTGCTTAACATTCAATAGCGACAGTTGACTGTCTGCACCACTGAGCTATCGAGGCTGACAGTTGACCATTACGGTTCAAAAGATACAGCAGCGCTTGGACGGACAGTCGGACAAACAAACAGACAGACAGACGGTACGCCGCCTAAGACGAGACGGAAGTTAACTTTCTCCATTCAAAATCGTCTTTCGGCATTTATGTTTTTCACCCCCCTAAACCTTATTCGATTTTTACAATTATTTTTTGTTGTAATAAGGACGCTTCCGCCCCGCCCCACGCGAGCCCCACACACCGGCCGCCAGGCGCCAGACCGTCTCCCGCACGCTTCCCGCCCCGCGCGAGCCCCACACACCGGCCGCCAGCCAGACCGTCTCCCGGCTCCCGCACGCTTCCCGCGCCGCGCGCGCTCCCCTCTTCCGCTCGACTCTGCGCTCCGCCTCCCCGCTTCCTTACCCCATACCACAGCCGCTGGAACACCGCTTCTCTGTATATTTCTTCGGAGCGATCACTCTGTATAATATTTCCTCAAAGTTCAAATGTAATAAAGACTTCCTGTTCTGTTTACAGGTGAACCGCGACGGTGTAGGGTGCTGGAACTCCGGCAAGCCGTATGCTCCTGAGACCAACCCGCTCATCATTACAGACCCAGCCACCTTGGAGTTCCCCAACGACTTGAAGGTCACACATTTGAATGCATTCGAAACTTACTTATGTGGCATCGATGTTGTGGTGAGGGGCTTCTCTTGAGAGAGAACCCAGGTTCGTTCGAATCCATCTGGCGTGTACCGATGAGTTTTTTACATACAGCCAGACGAAGTTTAAATTTCCCGCCAAACTGGCATCGACCAATCAGAGCAACTCACCCTATAGACTTTGGAAATATGCGGCGCGGACTGGCCAGTGGAATCAATGACCTCAAATAATCAGCTGTTTAGGTACCTAGTTGCACGTTTTGAAAATATATAATTTTGTTTTTGCTCAAAGTTTTTAGGTATTATGGTGGGTAGTTATTAGGTAAATAACCCTCCCAAAATATTTGCATCTAATAAAGAGGCACCTTATATAAGTATGTATGTGTATTTGAATTCTACCTACATTCTACAGTACTATTATTCTATTAAAACGACCTCACGGTATTAACAGGTGGACAGTGAGGGCATCCTGTGGGTGCTGAGCGACCGCATGCCGCGCTTCGCGTACAAGTTACTCGGCCCGCAGGAGGTGAACTACCGCATCTTCAGCATTCCCGCCGCTGAAGCCATCAAGGGCACGGCCTGCGCGTAGAAAGCTTTCTTTGTTTTAGTATATATTTATGGGAATAACATATGGGAATAAGTAAATAAAAATCTGTGTGATTTAAACAAATTCTAATTTTTTTTTTGTTATTTTTATCCTTTCATCTTCATCCTGATTTAGATGAGAGATATGAATTTATTAATTCAACAGCAAAAATACCATTACCTAAAAGACAAAAATAACTAAAAACTATATTATTACAAAATTCTCGTTCTATCTGTCCCCGAAATGACCGCGAAGGGTACCTGATTTGGAAGTTTGGTGCGATTTCGAATATTCGATCATAAAAATTTCCGTAGACGAAAAAAATAGTTCTGATGGAAGAAAATTTCGAATAGACTAGAATCTAGCTATGTGAATTGAATATAGAAATGTGATTTCCCCATTGCCATCAGATTCTGCTATGCCTATTAGATAGGGTAACTTGTAATACGAAGTACCTATGATTCAAAAGAGGTTTCAAATGGATTTTATATCTTGTAAAATCAAAATGATCTTAAAGGCCTAATTTTTTAGCATAACCTAAGAATCTAAAAAACACAAAATGGAAAGAAATTAAAAGAAGTAATTTGACACGCGTGGCCACATTATCCTTCAGCCAATTACAACACGGCGAGCTGTGTTGTCTTTGACAGATGGCAACACCAACTGACACTTGCATGCACAGTGGGTACGCTTCACAATATTTACGGTAAAAAATTATCCATATTGTTTTGCGTTATTTTTACTACATTAACGTATAATTCTTTTGGAACCATTACTTTGGTACTTATCCAGCACATAAGAAAATCTGTGATACAATATTTTATTAAAATCTAGTCTAGTACTTTCGCGACTTCAGCCGATCTTTTTATATAAAATTTCAACGAAATTGTATCTAAAGAAATCTTTTATTGCTATGGACCTCAGAAAAATGTGAGTGAAATATATACTACCATACTTACTCAGATTTGGATGTGTTTTATTTTATGGTCATTGAACAAATTATATTTACTTTATGCTAAAATTAAATAAAATAAATTTTGTTCATCTCCATCGACTCTCAAAACACTAACCACGTTGCCCCTCTGAATCTCCAGCCCTATTCGCTGAAAAAAAAAAGGATTTGGAGCGGTGGTCGCCCGACTTTTTAATAACAGCATGCCACAAAAGCATTTTGCGTCACGCGATCACACGCCAAGAGTTTCCACGGCGAAGGCCAGAACAGAAACTCAAAGCAGCAAGCAACAAAAGCTAGATATTATTTGCTCTTCAGGATAGAATTAAAAGAATAAAATAATTTTAGTACGAAAAATACTTGTAAGATATAAAACGAAAAACGTGGGGCGTATGCAATAGATAATTCATGCATTCACCTAAGTCACTAACGATTTTATTACACTGCAAATTATTGTACTGAGCCGAATGTTGTATGAGTTTTTCGGCAGGGACTCTCTGTACTCCTATTATATATTGCACGCGCACATGTTTTTAGTTTTAATATTACAAGTATTTTCATATTACAATAATTTTATTTTCCCTTTGAGTCCCTTTGACTCAAAATAGTACTACTCCCCTTGGCTCCCAGGCCCTTTTAGCGGCGCTCAAAAACGCAAAATTTTGGCGCGCGCGCTCCCACACAAATTCGAATATCCCGCTTCAATCGATCGATCCATCAATACTCGTTATTCAGTCTTGTTTGTACTGAAATTACGCGTACAGTGATACCAAACTCTTCAGGATTCACTTATTTAGAAGCACAGACCAATTTTTTGAACTCCAGGCCAAACAAAACACACTCGACATTTTTTTTTTTAATTTTTCTGACCAAAACTGTAAAATTTCGCCTTACATATCGCATACCGAAATAAGCGCATTGAAACGAACTATCGAATACCGAACTACGTTTACGGGTACAATCTTGTCTATTCCAGGGTCAGTGGAAATGTCAGCTGCCAAAAGTGACATTTTATTTTGTGTCAGTTTCATTATTTATTTTCTGTGTGAAGGTTATTGTGTGCCCAGTCGTGTCTGAGCATAGTTATTAGTAAGTTTAACCAAGAAATGATACCAGTATTGAGTGTTTTGGTAGAAAATTGGTAGAATTAGATACTGAATTAAAACTAGCGGCGCGCAAAAGGCGCGCAAGTGGAGCGCGCGCTCCACTTGGGAGCCATGGGACGTCGGCGAAAACTGGAGCGCGCGCTCCACTTGGGACTAGAAGGGTTTAAAAGTGTTGATTTAAAAAAAATCTCGCCAAAATCTGTGAATTGCGCATTCCATACCATTCTCTGCATTCTCATAAAGACATCTCATCCAAGACAAGGGCACATAATATATTTATCTCGGTGTTCCAGGATTTGAGTTCAAAACCGGCGTAGCGTTGCGTCTGATAGCTTTAAATCATTTGTGTAGGTCTTGTCTGTCTCGTTCTGATATTAACGATTTACATTTTTGTATGAAAAGTATACTTTAGAGTCTAGCCTAATTCATAGCTAACTTGTTTCTTTCGCACTAAGGCAAACACGTTGCATATCTGACTGTTTTCGCTCTTAGAATGGAACCAAAGAGTTTATATACCTCAGTTTTGATGCTGAAGTAAATTACGGTTCACTAAAATGTTTGTTTTGATCAGATCCCCCTGATCCCTTCTGGACGGGCTCGTGCTAGGTCAGAGCCGACTGTCATTGTCTCCCTCTACGGAGACAAGCCATGCTGCATCGTCATAGCCCCACTGCGACGTTGCTATCGCTTACTCGCTCTCGCTTGCCTACCGATGACAGGAGCGAGAGAGAAACATGAAATCGCTCACCCTTCATCGGGCGACCGACGAAATCTTCTTTTTCTCTCTCACTCCTGTCATCGGTAGGCAAGCGTGAGCGAGTAAGCGATAGCAACGTCGCAGTGGGGCTATGACGATGCAGCATGGCTTGGTCTCCGTAGAGGGAGACAATGATAGTCGGCTATGGCTAGGTCTATCATCTATCTAACTCTACATCGTCGTGCTCTATCTACTATATTGCGGGTCTGGCACATGAGAGAACAAAATTGACTCTTGCGAGTCTTGCGCTATATACAGGGTGTCCCAGAAACCGACGATAATCCTTTGACAGCTGATAGGGCTGCTAATTACCTCTCAGAATATCTAATTTTAGGTTTAGTAAAAATGGCTTAGTTTTTGAGATATTGCCATTTTTGTAAAAATCCAAAATTTTCTCCCTCAGCTCATTTTTTTAAATGTCACAAGTACAAATTCAAGATTTTTTTAAATCTAGTTTTTGTCAAATATTTCTGAAAGGTAAGGCTTTCACGCGGTATAATTTATTTTTTCATTTTTAATCCTGCTTAGCTGAAAAACGACTTAAGAGCCACATATAAAATTTTTTTCAGCCTCGTCCCTTGATTTTGGCCCTTCGCGGTGAAAAAAAAAATTACTACACTAAAGTGGCATTATGCAACGAAAATACGCCCATCTAATGTACTTTTTAAAATGGTACATTATATACCGATTTGCCCAATAATTATGAGATATTGTTATTTAACTTCAAAAGTACCTCGGAATTTGATAACTGTTCTACCAACTACGAATTGGAATAAAATAAACACTTGAAGTAATTGGTCCTTATTAACCTGTTAAAGTAGATGTTCAAATTGTTTACCACCTGCACGAAAGCTAGCTAGACATCTTCTCACAAACCGGTTGATGCGTCGAGCAAGTATTCGATGCAAGTGCAGATACGTCCACCTGAGCTACTGCCGTAATTCTTTCTTTGATCTCTATCAAGTTTTCCACCGGTTTCCCGTAAACTTTTTCTTTTAAATAGCCCGAATGATAAAAATCTAACAGATTTAAATCCTTAAAGCCTTTTAGAAGATGTACCATTGGCCATACGGAGGGAGATGTGGTTGCAAAATGATGGCTGCCCAGCCCATTACGCTAGAGAAGTGCGTAATTTTTTAGACCAAGCATATCCCCACAGATGGATCGGACGTCTAGATCAGCCAGTCAGTCAGTCAGCGTGTAAGCGTCCACTGCTGGACATACGCCTTTCCAATTTTCTTCCAGTCCTCCCGGTCTTCAGCGGTACGGAACCACTGCTTTCCGCCGACGTACTTGATGTCGTCGTCCCACCTGCCGGGTGGTCTTCCCACACTCCGTTTTTCTGTCCACGGCCGCCATTGTAGGACACGGTTACTTCAATCATCATTCTTCTCATCGTCTCTTCGGCTAATGTGCCCAGCCCACTGCCTCTTGAGCTACGTCTAGATCACCAGATTTAAATCCGTTAGGTTTTTATCATTGGGGCTATTTAAAAGAAAAAATTTACGGGAAACCGGTGGAAAACTTGATAGAGCTCAAAGAAAGAATTACGGCCATAGCTTAGGTACAAAGAGTTTGTATTACGTCGCCGTAATACAAACTCTTTGCTCAGGTGGACGTATCTGCACTTGCATCGAGTACTTGCTCGACGCATCGACCGGGTATTTGTGAGAAGATGTCGAGCTAGCATTCGTGCAGGTGGTAAACAATACGAACATCTACTTTAACAGGTTAATAAAGACCAATTACTTCAAGTGTTTATTTTATTCCAATTCGTAGTTGGTAGAACAGTTATCAAATTCCGAGGTCCTTTTAAAGTTAAATAAAAATATCTCATAAATTATTGGGCAAATCGGTAAGTGCTGTACCATTTTAAAAACTACATTAGATGGGCGTATTTTTGTTGCTTATTGCCACTTTAGTGTAGAATTTTTTTTTTTCACCGCGAAGGGCCAAATTCAAGGCATGAGGCTGAAAAAAATTTAACAAGTGGCTCTTAAGTCGTTTTTCAGCTAAGCAGGATTAAACAAGAAAAAATAAATTATACCGTGTGAAAGCCTTACTTTTCAGAAATATTTGACAAAAACTAGATTTAAGAAAATCTTGCATTTGTACTTGTGGCATTTAAAAAAATGAGCTGAGGGAGAAAATTTTGGACTTTTACAAAAATGACAATATCTCAAAAACTAAGCCATTTTTACTAAACCTAAAATTAGATATTCTGAGAGGTAATTAGTAGCCCTATCAGCTGTCAAAGGATTATCGTCGGTTTCTGGGACACCCTGTATAACAGCTGTGATGTTTTGGAGGTTAAAAAAATAACCAGGGTTAATATAAAGAAGATGCGTCGCTACGCGACGCCTCCGGTATGGCACCTACCTTCTCGGAGGTGATATTGGCTGGTTAGAGCATGTGCTTTGGCCCCTCCGAATCAGCCACCCATACCGGATTACATAAAAAAAAAAAAAAAAAAAAAAAAAATCTTGCGACGCATCTTCTATATATTAACCCTAACCTAATGTTGAGGCAGTGCATGTCGTTTTTGTTACGTTTCGTTTCTGCCACTTCGCGTTTACAATCAACTGATTATAGCGCAAGAGGCAATTTTGTTCTTTCATGTGCCGCTTCGCTATTGCTGTGTTGCGCTGCGTTCCTTTCTACGGCTTACGGTCTCGCTCGAAGGAAAGATTTCAAAATTTTTTTTTATAGATTTACGTGCCCAAAAATGGAATATTGCGTTGCGATGATAAATGTGCAAAAACATTTTATTTTTATAAAACCGCATTCTTTTGGCTTTTGGCGAATTTTGCTGCTTTGTTTTTTTTTAGTTGTTGGCAGCACCGACCGAACCGATTGTCAATAACATTTTTCGTCCGTGGTGTAGGTTGAACAAATTCGTATTTTTTTCTACAAAATTTTATATTTTACTTTCCGAATAGGTATGTGCTGGGGCTGGGTGCGACGTAGGATCGCTGTAGCATAGTGCGACCGCCTGGTATGGAGCTGGCGCGCCAGTGATGCGAGCACCCGTGCACCGGCGGCTGGAGATGACACTCCACAGTAGATGATGGATCCGAGGATGTGCCGAGAACATAGCAGCGAGACCGTGGCGGCCACCTCGTCCAGGGAGGCGGGATGGGAAGGTGAGCCTTTGCTCTGCGTTGCCGTGGAGAAATGTAGACGTCAGAAGAACCTTGGGACTGGTTACTTCCTGTTTTCTTTTCTCGCCTTATCTCCTTTGTATGTTTCTCACTCATGTAGTAAGTAGTTATCAATTTTTTTTAGTCAAAAGACAATGAAATAAAACAATAAATGTTTTGACAAAGCGTTCTGTTCGAACCTATTGTATTGCATTACACTTTTCTGCGATTCAGAAAGCAGCCCTATTACTGAAAACTATTTCCTCCTGTCAAGCTTGTAAACAACCTATCCCCGTACTGTAGTGTTTTAATCCCTTCCTGCCGAATTAATCACCTGCCACTTACTAGGTGGTAGGCTCGAATTGTGGCCGATTGGATTGGTACCACCGTACTGGACGTGGCTGTGTTCTCCTCTAGTCAGTATAGCCAACAATCCAAAGGGAAGTGTCCGGTATGGCACCTACTTTCTCGAAGGTGATGTTGGCTGGTCCGAGCATGCGATTTGGTCCCTCTCACTCAGCCACCCATAAAGTATTAAATTAAAAAAATATACTCAGAAGTATAGTATCGGGGGACCGCTAAGTAAATTCCCGCACAGCTCTGAGTTTTAATATTTTATTTACTTAGTGGTCCCCGGGCTCCTTTAAGCAAGTAAACGGAAATTATTGTTGACATTTTAAGGGTCGGGGGTTTATTAAATTTGTAATAAAACTTTTATTTCAAGCTTTTATAAAAAAATTGAATGCAAATCGGTCTACTTTTTCAGATAATTAAGTTTTTGATTACCTACTTAATTACTTGATTACAAACATCCCTAAGCTAAGAACCATCGCGATTAACCAGCATTCTAATAAAAAAAATTCATCCGAATTGGTCCATCAGTTTGGGATCTATGATGCCACAGACATACACCCATACACACAGCCACACATAGACGTTAAACTTATAACACCCCTCCGTTTGTGTCGGGGGTTAAAGAGAGGGGGGTCGAGCGCGAGACTAGTTCTGCTCCACGTCCTAGTCATCGCAGACTAGCCGAGGAAAGAAAGAAAGAAATAAATAAATATATAAAGAAGAAAGAAAAAATGTTTATTCAGCTAAAACTAAAACTATAAAATAACATCAAGATGTAAAAAACATTTTTTTAGCTGAAAGGGAGCAGACACAGCATGATGCAAAACCGAACAAGTAGGTAGTTTTTTTGTTTTTTTTTATATGTAATCCTGTATGGGTGGATGAGTCGGTGGAGCCAAAGCACATGCTCTGACCAGCCAATATCACCTCCGAGAAGGTAGGTGCCATACCGGAGACTTCCCTGGATTGCTGGCTATACTGCCCCGCCCCCCCCGGCCAAGCGAAAGTGAGCACATTCCCGCAATTTCCCGCCAAAGTCACTATTCTACTATAGTAGTACGTGCGAGTATCTGCGTAACAAAAACTAAAGAAGGTAAGCAATTTATTATAAAAAGTTTTTTTACTTTTTATGATTCTAATATTCTAATGTTTTGATTAAGGTGTATGCGATATGTTATTAACAGTATATTTTCTTGTTTATTTAGTCATTTTTATTTTTTATTATATGGATCCTCGCATGGAAAGTAATGTCGTGAGGAACCATTATCATGAGGTTACCTCAGATGGATCTGCCCTGATCACCAGGCCGTCTTATCCATTGAATGTGAGGAAGAGAAATAAAAATCTGAAAAAAAAATTCTTTATTTTATTATGCAAGGTAATCTCAAATTTGCCAAAAATGTTGACTTTTTCAAACATATTACCTACCTAAAATATTATTTAAGTACCTACTAAAAGTAGCTTGAAGCTGAATGTCACTGTCAGCTCAACAAATCCGAGACGAAACTTCCTGTCAAATAGAGCAGTGGAAATGTGGAACAAACTGCCCGAAGATGTCGTACAAGCACCCACCACCAATTACTTTAAAAACAGGCTCGACAAACACCTAAAAAAAAACACCAAACTAAACTAACATAAAAATAACAAAGCACCAGTGAACTTAGACATGAACACATCAGCCTAGGCTGTTCGTTCATCAAATAAATAAATAAATAAATAAATAAATAAATAAAATTGTTCAGTTTCTTTGTTATTGTCTCTAATGATAAACGAACCTCTATAACTAAGGCCCACTTGCACCAACACGAGTTTAAAGTTAAGTAGCGAGTTATGGATTTAAACGCGGTTCCCACATACAACGGGTGCTAGCTTAAACTGGTTTAGCGAGTTAAACTGGTTTATATATTAAATTTGTGTTGGTGCAAGTGGGCCTAAACCTGTTTTTTTATGAAAATAGGTAGGTATCTTTCTGTTCGAAAAAAAATCATATTACTTTTTCTACTATGGTAGAGCATTTTTTTTATTTTTTTTATGGGAAGCACGACAAATGGCGCGCGTCAGACTAACGCAGATCATACGCGCTGTAGTTAAAACAACAACAAACGCGCTGTAGTGTTAATTGGCTAATTGTGAAAATATAGGTACTTAATTGATCTGACTTCATTATTCGACGAAATATTTGAGTTTGTGTGTGCTGCCTAAATTTCGTAAATTTTCGCACGGCGAAAATGGCATGAAAGTGAAAGCGGGTAAGCATAATTTTATTTGGTCGGAAGCAAAGGGTTAATAATTTAAAATGTTGTATTTTCTCGCTGGTTTTTTATATAAAAGTACACTTTGTGCGTGAACATCGTCGGACTTCTGACATAATACACTTTTTTTTTTAAATAGTTTTACCTAGTTAATTGTTGTTATTTTTTTAACATTTGGTTCTGCCAATCCCGTCGTGCCTGTAAAAATAGCTTCTGCTTTTTATTAAACGGTTTTATTTTTACATATTGTGTAAGTCCCAGAGAAACTGATATGGTCTAAAGACTGATTGTAGATTTCTAAAGTAGCACAAAGTACACGAAATTCTTTTATCACTCTAGTGTCAATGCTTGCGTGCTATGAAAGCAGTGATGCCCCTTAATGATTGAAGCGATAAGTGGTTTTGTGTAGAGACGAGGTCAGGCAGGCTTTTGAACCAACGTCAGTAAGGAAGTATAGAGCAAGAGGAAAACACTTCATGGATGAGGAAAATGCCTTCCGCCTTAGACAATTTGTTCAGTTTAGTAGTTTAGTCTGATGATGTTTGCTGGATTTGGCATAAACTGTGCGTTTTGTGTTAAGTTTCCATACTCTGTACTACTAAGCCTACAAAATCTGTCTGTCTGTCTGTTTGTTTGTCCGCCTATCTATCGGACAGCATCGTACCGTACCTACGTATAATTTGTATGTGATGGACCGGTGACGATGGCCACGATGGTGGCGTGACGTTTTTTCTCAGTTTACTCCACATATTCATAAAGTGCCTAAAGAAAAATACCTTTCACAAATACTGCTTCACACATTCTTTATTGATCATCCATAGACGGTACACTGCACTCGGATTTGTCATATTTTAACATTAAACATTTGGCCAGTTAGATTATCACAGCTAAGAAGAACTGGCAAGAAACTTCGCTGGCCTTTTTTACTTTAGTTCATCAATACTAAATAATTGTAAGAGACGATCATGGAGTAAGTTACTTTATTTTATTAAATACTGTGTCTGTAGACTCTATGTATGATACTAAAACTAAATTTACGATTTTTTAGATATCTTCTCTGTAATATGTATGTATGTATGTATGTATGTTCCTCCATAACTCTTAAACCGATCATCCAAATTCGATGAAACTTAGTACAAGCACATTTGATTATACGGGACACAGGATAGGCTATATAAAATTCACTTCCGTTTATGCTAAGATGTGGCTCTCATACAAACCAAATTGATCCGCCCGCCGAAATAAAGGTACGGTAACGGGCTTACTTACTTTCTTCTTTTTAAAAACGAATTTCACGCGAGCGAAGCCGCGGGCAAAAGCTAGTATTTACTAAAAGTGTTTGCCACTGTCCACAGTGTACGTGTTATCAATGCTCTCCCTTTACAACAATGCAACAATGCATAAGGGATATGACTTCCTTCTTATATTACTAGGTGGTAGGGTTTAACCCGCCCGGGTTGGTACCACCGCACTGAATGAAAGGTCGGTCGAAACGGCTATGTAAACAGTTTGTGTTTTCCGTCCAGTTCAGTGTAGCCGGCAAGACCGAAGGGAAGCACTGACACTGCACCTAGTTCACCCGGTGTTATGGGCTGACATCACGGATGTTGTAGGTGATGTAGCCAACCGTGTCAGCTAGAACGATAAAAAAGGTATGGACCCCGAACCCTATCCTCGCCAGCGTAACACGATATAAGTAAAAGCATATTTGTTTCATTGGACGGTCGCGCGCTGGCCCGCCAGTCTGTCATCGGCTGCGTTGGCAAAAACCTGTTTAAAATGCCTGCATGCTCTGTGTTTATGTGTAAAAACACTACAGCCAAGTTTAGTGCACAATAGTGGAATATCTTATCATCGGTAAGTACACTCCGCTCCCCGCAACTTGGCGACGCTAGTTCTCATACAAGCATTTGACAGTTCGGCGTCCATACCTTTTTTATCGTTCTAGAATGCTACAATGCATAAGGGATATGACTCCCTTCTTATATTACTAAGTGGTAGGGTTTAACCCGCCCGGGTTGATAACACCGCACTGAATGAAAGATCGGTCTAAAGGGCTATGTACATAGTTTGTGTTTTCCGTCCAGTTCAGTGTAGCCGGCACGACCGAAGGGAAGCACTGACGTGGCACCAAGTTCACCCGGTGTTATGGGCTGACATCACGGATGTTGTAGGTGATGTAGCCAACCGTGACCGTTTCCATAAAAAAAAAACACACATATAAACATAAAACACCAAAATTACAAATAAACAACAAAAATCGGTCAAGTGCGAGTTTTACCCACGCACACAGGGTTCCGTAGATCAGCTATACCATACGTGTCAAAAAACACATATCCGTCTATCTTTTTTGTCTGTAATGCAAACTACCTGTGGCGCCATCTATTATTTAGTTGCGTGAATATGTACTAATCAACTCTTAGCATGTTTCTTGTAGACGTTTCTTGTAGGAGATATAACGCCCTAAAAACAATGCAAAATGTCGCACCGCTAGGGTGTGGAACTGTCTTCCGGCGAGTGTATTTCTTGAATTTAACCTGGGTGTCTTCAAGCGTCGTATTAACTGGCTAGACAGCCTAGGAACAGTCCGCAAATCTGCTGGCATGGCACCCAACTGAGCGTGGTTTAGCGAGGAGAGGTGATTTTGGCTCTGTCGACTGCACCATTGGTCTCTCGGCACAGCCACCCATTCTGGTTCACATAAAAAAAAACAATGCAAGCTGCGATGTCTGCCCCGGACAGAGTCGCGGGAGATGGAGCTGATGTCGCTGGCGCGGGATAGCGAGGAGCCTCTCGGCAGCTGCGGCGGCGGCGCGGTATCGTGGCTCGACGACGACGCCATCGACCGGCTCGACCTCGACCTCGACCGCAACAACCTGTTCTTCAACCGCGTAGACTCGGCCGACGTCATATACAGGAGCGAGAAGCGCCGATGCAAGATGGTCGGCAAGTACGTCATGGGAGACGCTCTCGGCGAGGGCTCCTACGGCAAGGTTGGTCCTTTTTATTCTTATTATTATTATAATTTGTTAATGAACTAGCAGCTTAATATGCTGATGTGTTCATGGCTATGATGATCACTGGTGTTGCTATTTGTTATATTTCTTCGAATTTTAAGTACTTGTCAAGCCTATTTTTGAATGTGTTTATTGAGGGTGCTTCAATAACTTCCTCGGGCAGTTTATTCCAGCTGTTTGCGATTCTGTTAGTCAGGAAGTGTTTTCTTGCTTCGGTTGAGAAGCTTGTTACATTGAGTTTCAAGCTGTGACCTGATTCTTGTGTATAATTAGTTTTTTTTAGTGTTACGTTTTTTTGCTCGACATAATACGGCGCCGAGCCACCCATAAGGTGTCTAACGACGCCCATGGACATTCGGTCGTATGCGGGGGTTGCTAATGCCATGCCGGCCTGACAGGTGCCCATTCACGCCCCTCTTGAAGGATCCGAGACTGTACTTGGTGGGGAATATATGAGCAGAGAGAGCGTTCCACAGTTTACCGGTTCTGTAGAATTGTACGTACCTGAAAAGGTAAAATTGGAACTCTTATAAGATCACTCCCGTGTCTGTCCGTCTGTCACAGAGGTTTTTCTCGAAAACAAAGTAATGTAGAAATTTTTAATTTGGCACAATGATAGATCTTGATGACGCTCACATAAAAACCCTTTCAATAACTAGATATGAACATTTATTTTAGATTAGTAATGGGGGATAAGTGATTAGATATCAATAAAAAAGAAAGTTGAAATAATAGATATCAATAAAAAAGAAAGTTGAAATAAACCTATCGTGTAGGGCAGTGGTGCCCATACTTTTTTCAATGAAGATCTCCCTACAAAAAATTAAAGGTTGTGAGATCGACACGCGTACCAAAAGTTTTCGTTGTTACATAATTTTTTTTTTGTAGTCATTTTTGTTTGAATTGAAAGTTATCCCTTCAATTGCCCGAGACCGTTCAGCGGTTCCGACCTTGGACTGCCATGGTTGCCCCGAACCGTTGAGCGGTCTCTCTAGACTAGTCACTTTAAATAATTTATTTAAATGTCATACATCCTACTAATCTCTTCTAACTTACGTACAGTCATTCATGAAAGAATAGGCTAGCTAAAAATGCACACTTCCATATGCTTGCCACTTCAAAATATTAATGGGAAGCGATCGGAAATTCAGTTCTGTTGTGTTCGCGGACGCAGAATAGCGTGCCATTGAAATTGTGTTTTGGAGTGATTTTTTGCCGTATTTTTGCTGTTTTTTGTTGAAAAACAATGGAAGGGTATGTAATCTACATGTTACAATAGTTTTTCGGACTTGAGGAATGATTTATTCGTCAATAATTTTGATGTTTCCGACCCACTACGAAAAACCGTTACGAAAATTTTGAATGGTAGGTTACTTTGATCGATCGAAATTCTATAGAGTTTCGCCAAAACAAGTGAGAGTTTATTGAAATAGTTTATTTATTTCATTGTAAATGTTTTAAGAACATTATATCTGCCCTAAAGTGGCCTAGTAATTAAATTTTTCGAAAAATAAAGGCACGGTCGCTTCGGAAACCGTTCAACGGTTCGGGGCACTATCGGCGTGAGGTCACGTGACCGTGTCGCTGAGCGACCGCTCCACCTATATGGATAGCGGCTTCAATACATTTTAATAAAATTTTATTTTTTTAGTGTGCTTGTTTTGAGTGATATTTTCATTAAATTTAATGAAATTTATTTTGGCCGTAAATTTAATGGCGTACTTTTAATTTTGTGCATGGATTTTTGCGTTTCATTTATTTCATATGTATTTGCATAACGTTTTTAAAGAAGTATAACTTCAAAAAGATTTCAGCATTAAGTCCGCCTTCTGGAGCATTTATCTGTAACCATTTCAAATACGGTATTAGATACCTTAAGATATGTTGCAAAAAATTTGCTATCATTTCCCGAAAGCCTCCTCCATATTAAGTTATCCTTACTACTTACTAAATTTTGGTTTTTTATTTTTATTTCTGTAAATTTCACTGAATTTTTTTTCAATATTTTTGTACGGTAGTATAATTTCTTTTCACTGAATCTAAGAGCAAATTTAATAAACTATTTTTTAGTGTCCTTTTATTTTAATTCAGTCAGTAGTATTTGCTTCTAGAGCAGTTTTTGCTATGTAGGTCATTTTGACCATTGTTCCATTTGGCCTCGTATTGTTTAGAAACAAAACATCCGACACATGTAATTATTTTATTCTGAGTACTTGAAGAGCCCAGGCTTGTGTAAACACTTACATCATACCGCTGGAGTGGATCATTCAGCCGAAATTAATTTGTAAACATACTTGACATTTACGACCTCGAGTGAAGAGCGTCATATTTTTGTTACACTTTGGAACTCTGTTGAGATCTACATTTCTACTGTAACGAAAGATATCTTGATAGGAAATGGTAGATTATGTAATAAACTATAAATAAAACACAATAAATTCAGTATCTGCAGTTTTTATTAGAAAATATGAATATTTTTTTACCCGAATATGTAAATTAATTCGTTTGTGGACTTTGGTCCAGTTTAATGGTGATAATAATAAACACAATTAGACGTGATACCAAGGCAATGCCTAGTAAATTTAATGAAGATTTAGAAAATATATGCTTTTCATATATGCTTCATAGAAAAAAGTCTAGAAATAAGGTCTAGAACGCAGTAGGGTGGAGCGCGCTCGACTCTGCCAAAATGGCGGGGCAATCACGATTTTGGCATGATTTTGAGCCGGGCAATCGAAGGGTTATGTTCATTACATACATCCTTTATATTTTTTACTAGTCCTGTAAGGACTTAATACTAATCCTTATCCACCCGGAAAATGTTAGTCACATTAAATATGATGAATTTCTTCGATGTTTCTACAAGTCACTTCTTGCTCGACATATTTTCTGCGATCGACGTAAAAGCCTCTTGCGATCGACCGGTCGATCGCGATCGACCGTTTGGGCACCACTGGTGTAGGGTATCATTTGAAAGAGCTAACCGTAAGGATTGAAAAATATTTAGATAATATTTTTTTCTATTTTAAAGTCAGTGGTCTTAATGATATAGCTAAAAATGTAAAACAAATTACCGTTTCCCCCCTGTTCCCCTAGGTTTCTAAAGCTAAAATTTTTATTTTGATAGGGTCAGTAGATATTAAGCCATAGAAGACAGGAAAGCTGCAGTTTTTTTCGAAAATTTAATATTTGTGGCAAAAAAAATATAATGTTTTTTATATTTGAAATACAAGAAGCAATGGGCAAAATTAAGGGGGGTCTTAAAATAAAGGTAAGCTTAAATTTTAAAATTTTGATAAACTCATTCAAACATTAGAATTCTCGTTTTAGGTGCCGTCACCTTAATCACTAAGCTAACACTACTACGCTTGCGATTAGACTCTAAAAATGTATTTATCGTGCGAATAAATATTCTGACTAGTTTGAACCAGCTGTACCCGCGTTCAACTTTAGCACATGTGTACAAATATTGAAACGTTAATATCAATTCTCACACAGCCTTCAATATCTTCAAATATCGTAATAAATAAAGTGCAAATTCTGTCACGATTGACCGACTGACCGAGTGAGGACGGGCTCGCCGTCATCGCTCCAAGTTCGTGAACTATTATAGTGAATTCAGATATGTGGTTTTCACTGGCGTTTTCTGGCACATCTATCTAAGTATCGTCATCATCAGCACGTATCGGTCCACTACAGCCGCGGTCTTCGGCTCTTCACATCCATCCACTCCCAGCTACCTTTTATAGGTTCACCCAGCTAGGGTGTGCATCCCCCCCCCCCCCCCCCCCCCTCTTCCCACCCCCTTGCTTGTACGTAGCCTCCATTGGAGCATTTCTATGGTATTAGGGCTCTAAGTATGGAACATACACCTACACCGAATGGGCCTTAGCGACACACCGGTGTGCAGGTTCTGTATAAAAGAGGATGAAACACCCGTACACATCCATTGTGAATGTGAAGTGCAGGGTTATATTTTGATTGAACCTATGCCAAATACTTTTGAGAGATCACAATAGATCTTCCTATGAATACAGGACTCACGGGGCCCTAACACTCTCACACTTTAAATCATAATCATAATCATGGTTATGGAATATTTGGCTGCAAAGCGAAAAACATGCAGTCTGTGTATATTTTGACGGTCCATTTTAAAGTGAGATGCAGCGAGAGTGTTCTTACATTATTGGGCCCACAGAGAAGAGAAAGAGAGGCTAGATGGGCCACCGAGAGCTCCCTGTATATATAGAATAATGTCGCCAAAATCGCTAATATCGCGAAATTCGCCAAAGTCGCAAATGTCGCGATATTCGTCAAAGTCACCAATGCCGCCAAAAATATTACCAATCAAATTACAGCAAATCATAGCCACTCATTGATCGAATATCGGCATGTAGAGCCAATGAGAACGCGCAAAGATTTTGACATCCTCTGCCATATGTCCAACAATCCACATGAGGCAACAACGGCAGATGCTTGATCACCCATCTGTATATAATGTCTTTCATTAGTAGGTAACGATACGATAAGGGGTGTATGTGTATCAGATACTGATCACGTTCCCCATATCTATTTTTTTTTCGGATATCAAATGCCTACCCATCCTACTAAAATAATAGTTTATTGAACAATTATTTCATAGCATGGGTAGATATTTGATATCAGAAAAAAAAATTGGTATGGGGAACGTGATCAGTCTCTGATACACATACTCCCCTTAGCGTATCGTTACCTACTAATGAAAGACCTTATAATAATTCTCTGATCTATGGTTAAACGAAATATATAACCTAATGGTATCGCTCGTGCGTCCGCCTTTCTGCCTGTCTTTCCTTGTGTGAGGGTCATAACTCATAACCACTGAACGGTTGATCGTATCGAGTAGACATTTCTTAAAATTGTTTCCTTTTTTTTTCCTCCAGGTAAAAGAGATGCTGGATTCCGAAACTCTCTGCCGGCGGGCCGTCAAAATACTAAAGAAGCGGAAACTGAGGAGGATACCCAACGGCGAACAGAACGTTCAGCGGGAGATACAGCTGCTGAGGATACTTAGGCATAAGAACGTGATAGAGCTAGTCGACGTGCTATACAATGAGGAGAAGCAGAAGATGTATTTAGTTATGGAGCTGTGCGTGGGGGTACTTCAGGTAAATGTCTCGATAAGGAGGTGTCGAACTGAGCTTGCGATGCTTCGCCGAACATATCCGGGCAGTAGAGGAGGGTGTCAATCAAGGTCGGGACTAGCGAGTGGCCACTCTGTGTAGTTTTCCAGCATGCGTTTCGGCTCGCATCAAGCCCTCGTCAGCTAGTCTGTGTTGACGCGGTGAACCACCAGTCCCGCTCTCGAACTCCCTCTCTCTACCTATCCATATTCTGTAGGATGCCTCCGGTGATAATTTGCAGCCGTTAACCGTGTGTGGCCCGATACGTGAAAATAATAATCCCACTGCATTTCTCCCAGTGCATGTCGTAAAAGGCAATTAGGAATAAGAAGACCGGACGGCCCTATGGAAGTCGACGGATGTAAGCGGTTTATTCGGAAGCCAAGAGTTTAAGAAAGAAGAAACAATAAAATATATAAGTGATCGATCACTCACCTATGCATAGAGCAACTGCAATTTGAATTGGCTCTATTCTAGGACATTCACTCTATTTTAGGACATTCACTCTCTATTCTAGGACATTCACTGTCTATTCTAGGACATTCACTGTCTATTCTAAGATATTCACTCTCTATTCTAGGACATTCACTCTCTATTCTAGGACATTCACTCTCTATTCTAGGATATTCACTCTCTATTCTAGGACATTCACTCTCTATTCTAGGATATTCACTCTTTTCTAGGATATTCACTCTCTTTTCTAGGACATTCACTCTATTTTAGGACATTGACAGTCTATTCTAGGACATTCACTCTTTATTCTAGGACATTCACTCTCTATTCTAAGAAATTTATTCTCTATTCTAGGAAATTCACACATAGAACCAACCCCAGGAAGCATTTTCTGACGCACCGGGTCGTAAGGGCCTGGAACAAATTATCTGAGGACACCGTCAGCGCCCCCTTGGTTAATTCTTTAAAAAACCAATTAGACAAAAAAAAAAACAAAACAAAAAACAAACAAACAAAAATACTTAAAAACAATACAAGTGCACTCATAAATTAATAAACAGAATACACGCACTAGCTGTTAGCTGTTAGTGTTTAAAATAAATAAATAAATAAATAAATTCACTCTCTATTCTAGGATATTCACTCTCTATTCTAGGATATTCACTCTCTATTCTAGGATATTAACTATCTATTCTAGGACATTCACTCTCTATTCTAGGACATTCACTCTCTATTCTAGGACATTCACGGTCTATTCTAAGATATTCACTCTCTATTCTAGGATATTCACTCTCTATTCTAGGATATTCACTCTCTATTCTAGGATATTCACTCTCTATTCTAGGACATGCTAGAGTCGAGCCCCGGCAAGAAGTTTCCCCAGCAGCAGGCGCACGACTACTTCTCCCAACTGCTGGATGGGCTGGAGTATCTGCACGGACGGGGCGTCGTGCACAAGGACATCAAACCGGGCAATCTGCTCCTCACGCTGGACCAGACACTGAAGATCACAGACTTCGGTGTTGCTGAGGTTCGTCTTGTCTGTTTTAACTACCTGTAGTTTAGGGCTGGCAGACGTAGGCTACTGCTCAATCCAACTTGTACTGTAATAACATGTATGCGTCACCATTTTACATAGGTAATTTAAATTTCTTAAAAATCCTTTCCCAGACAGGCCTGGTCTGCCAGGGAGAGTAGACCGCACCTCGCGAAAACGAGGTGTAGAGAATTACACTGAACTGGACGGAAAACACGAACTATTTACATAGCCGTTTCGACCGACGTTTCGTTCAGTGGTAGCAATCCAGCCAGGATAAACCCTACCACCTAGTAAGGTAAGAAGGGAAGGGACCTACAGTTTTACGCGGTCTAGTAGTCATGGAGTGGTGTGTTCGTCATCTGCCTAGAGTAGGTGTTGCTAGATCTCAGGTTCCATAAAATAAGGCATCTTCTGCACACCGGCTTGTCGAGAACCGCTAAGCCGTTGGCACTTTAATTTCAACATTGCGTTTTAACGAATTAATTTTACTAATTCATTAGCCTCACCGTTCGGAACCGGTGTAAAACTGTAGGTCCCTTCCCTTGCCCCTTACTAGGTGATAGGCACAAATTGTAGCCGACTGGGTTGATACCACCGTACTGGATGTAAGATGGCCGCTTAGCAGCCTCGGCTGTGTTCTCCTCTAGTCGGATATAGCCAGCAATCCAAAGGCAACTTATCCAGTATGGCAACTTCTCGGAGGCGATATTGGCCGGTCAGAGCATGTGCTCTTTTCCCTCGGACTCAGCCAGCCATACCGGATTACGTAAAAAAACATTCACTCGGTTGTGTTCTCCTCTAGTCCAGTATAGCCAGTAATCCAGGGAATTATCCAGTATGACACCTACCTTCTCGAAGGTGATATTGGCTGGTCGGAGCATGCGCTTTGGCCCCTCCGACTCGGCCACTCATACCGGATTACATAAAATATCAAATAAGGCATCCTCTGCACACTGCCTTGCCGAGAACCGCTGAGCCATTGGCACTTTAATTTCAACATTGCGGTTAACAAATTAATTTCACTTAGATATAATTGGTGGTTGTGTGAATAGGCCCTGGACATGTACTCACCCGAAGACACGTGCTACACGGGCCAAGGCTCGCCGGCGTTCCAGCCGCCGGAGATAGCAAACGGCGCCGATCAGTTCTCGGGGTTCAAGGTGGACATCTGGAGCAGCGGGGTCACGTTGTGAGTATCCTAGCGTGAACTGTTTTCTGGTGTAATGTTTCTATACAGGGTGAATTTGTGAATTTGTCCGTTAACGGAAGCCGGTTGATGGAGATCTCGTGGTATTTTTCACCAGCGACGGGTAGGTGCAAAGGAAATAATTTGGTTGGGAGGACAGTTAGGTAGGTAGGTAGGCAGGAAAAATGTTAGTACCCGCGAGATTTGAATGCACTATCTCTCATTGATCAGAGATCAACCACCTGTAATTTTTTAAGGAGTGATTCTTTACCTAAAATTGAGAACTTTTGCAAAAAAAAAAAAATGGAGGTGATATTTTGAAATAAAAAAAAAACTCCATACTTTTTTTTACATGTCTATGCGTGCATAGCTAAGCTCAAATGTCAGTGGGTTGGGCGGCCAGCGGACGAGACGACGACCGTTGGAGTAAACGGGCCCTACAACAACGGCGGCCGCGAACAGGGAAACGGAGTGTGGGAATACCATACTCCAGGTGGGACAACCACACCAATGACAATGTCGGGGGCATCAGCGGTTCCGTACTGTTGAAGGCCGGGAGGTCTGGAGAAAGATTGGATTTCTCGATTTTTGTGTATTTTCTTTAATATCTTTTGAAGTATGCATTTTAAAATTATTATAATTTGTTTTTTCTACTTTATGAAATAGGTCTTTAGCCGACTGTCGACTATTATTTTTTTTTTTTATGGGACCTGACACGGTTGGCTACATCACCTACAACATCCGTGATGTCAGCCCATAACACAGGGTGAACTAGGTGCCATGTCAGTGCTTCCCTTCATTTCATGTCGGCTACACTAAACTGGACGGAAAACACGAACTATTTACATAGCCGTTTCGACCGACGTTTCGTTTAGTGCGGTGGTACCAACCCGGCCGGGATAAACCCTACCACCTAGTAAGGTAAGAAGGGAAGGGACCTACAGTTTAACGTGGAATCCGAACCACGGTCAGCCTCCAACGGTCGAGCGGTCACCCATCCAAACACTGACCGCGCTCAGCGTTACTTAATAACGGTTGACTAACCAACCGCGCCACTGAGCTACCGAGGCTGACGAATTTTCTTATCCCTTAGTCGACTTTTACGACATGCGACGGGGAGAGATGCAGTGGGGCTATTCTTTTTAAGTACCGACCCCACACGGTATGCCAGCCCCATCGTAACTACTAAACAATCTCTAGCCTCTGAGGGCAAGAGATGCTTGGAAAAATGTAGTGAGTATTTATAAGTAGTTGATATGTCACAAGATGCCCTTGAAAAAATTACCAGACGTCAAACTGTTTGCTTGACGTCAACAGTTTGACGTCTGGTACAACGGACACCAGGCATCGGCTCCAGGAACTCCCGCAGGTCCTGAAGAAGCCCGTGACGTAGCGGGTGAAACGTCGACTTATGTAAGTCTTTCTACAGTTAATCCAGAAACTTAAAAATGAATATAATGAATGAGTCATGAGTTTTATAATGAGAATGAAAATAGATCTGACCTTGGATCTGTTGTACATAGGTGCACAGGTCGGCGCCTGAGAATGGCTAGATGGCCATGAATGGGAACGCGGTGTCGCCAAAATTCATACCGACCAACGCAGTGCTTTTCAACCACTCTGCGATTCCATGTTGACATCTAGAGCCAATGAGAATGATGTTAACTGTAAAAACTGTAGGTCCCTTCCCTTGTAGCCGACTGGGTTGGAACCATCGTACTGGATGTAAGATGGCCGCTTAGCAGCCTCGGCTGTGTTCTCCTTTAGTCCGGTATAGCCAGCAATCCAAAGGGAAGTCTCCAGTATGACAACTTCTCGGAGGTGATATTGGCTGGTTGGAGCATGTGCTCTGGCCCCTCGGACTCAGCCAACCATACCGGATTACGTAAAAAAAAACATTCACCGCGATAAACGGTTCTTCACACAATGCAGCGATACGACACATGCTTATCACCCATCTAGCCTCGTTCGTATTCTCTGATCTGTGCGTATACAGCCTAAATATTTACACAGATGATCGGGTAAATGTTTTTTAAGTACTTGCACGACAGTGACAAATCTCTGTGGACGAACGGACGGTTAAAACCCGGAAGCCACTTGCGCCTAGGTGTCGCTGAAATGCAAATATTTTTTATACACGAGAGCTGTTGAGCTAGAGTTTGTTTTAATTTCAAATTATTTACTGTCCACTCTAGCTTCTAAGTTTGACTCAATTATGAGCATACATCGGAATCCGCGGGGCACGAATACGACCTTGTTAGGGATTGACTACGGCGATCAATAAACAATCGACACTGTTATCGATACTCATATTTATTTGTTTATTGTATTTTATTCATGTCATATTTCAGACCTGAATACTTATATACCCACAGTACTTATATAAACATGTATACTTTATGTTAACGATTAAGTAAATATAATACATATTTATATAAGTTCTTTCAAAATTTGTTCATAGTACGCTAAGGGGGGTTTCTGAATCATATAGGGAGTAAAACCTATATAAAATTTTTTGGACCTTGGGCTTTTTTTTAAGTAAAAAATTTTTTTATGTAGGTATTTAAATAAAAAAATAGGTGTTTGATTTTTATAACCTAATCGATTCAGTTTCATAACAGTAACAAAAAAGTCTTCATGACCATTATGATGTAACACGTGTAAGTTGGTAAAAAAAATTAAATTCTTTCTATTCCATACTGATAAAACTGAAATTGTGGTTTTTTACAATTTCTGAAAGAAAGAGATATACGTGTTGGAAGACTTTTTTGTTCCTGGCATGAAACCGAAACGATTAAGAAAATTTTTTTTTTTGCATTAAAAATTTAAAAAAAAAATTTTTGTAAAAAAAAAATTCTTTGTTCTTCAAAAGTGATGTATTTCCGATACAGAACCCCCCCCTTAGCGTACTATGAACTAATTTTGTAAGACCTATTTTTTTGGACCTTGGCCTTTTTTTATTATGTAAAATATTTTTTTATGTCTTTAAATAAAAAAATAGGTGGTTGATTTTTATAGCCTAATCGATTCAGTTTCATAACAGTAACAAAAAAGTCTTCAATATCATTATGATGTAACACGTGTAAGTTGGTAAAAAAATCAAAGTATTTCTATTCCATACTAATAAAACTAATATTGTGGTTTGAACAGATTTGTATTGTACCTACAAAGTAAATACAACATTTGTTTATTATATTTTATTTTCTATAGAAATACTCTTAGTTTTAATAATCGACATTATTCCATATTATTCTAAAATAACGATCGATTTTCGATATTTGTGGATACATTGTCCCATCACTAAACAACCTTGAATCATTCGTGCCCCGCGGATTCCGATGTATGATTATGAGTCAGAAAACAAAATTACTCAGATCCGCCTGATGGTTGTGTAGGCGGCGCGCCGAAACTCTGCCGGTGGGAAAGAGTAGGGTAGAGTTTCGGTGCGCGGCCTCTTAACAATATTTTTAACAGCAGCACATGTGGTATAGTATAGGACCACACAGAGTGTACAACACAATCAGACAAGCTCTGGAAGATAAAGAGTACTGCGCAGCCGCCTTCCTTGATGTCCAGCAAGCCTTTGACAGGGTCTGGCACAAGGGGCTATTGTACAAGATAAAGTCATACCTACCACACACATTCTACCCAATACTAAAGTCATATCTATCGGAAAGGATATTCCAGGTGAGGGAAGAGGAATGCACTTCAACCTTCCATGACATACTAGCTTCTGTTCCGCAGGGAAGTGTTCTCGGCCCAACTATGTACTCCATCTTCACAGCAGACTTGCCTGAAGATGATGACACCGTGACGGCAACATTTGCTGATGACACAGCAGCACTGGCTTGTAGCTCAGACCCCTCTACTGCCTCAAGGAAACTCCAGTCACGATTGGATAAAATGCACAATTGGCTCCAAAAATGGAGAATCAAAGCCAGCCCAACAAAGTCAATCCAGGTTACATACACCTTGAGAAATGGCAACTGCCCCCCGGTCAAACTTGGCAACCAAGATCTCCCGCACGCTGACAGTGTAAAATACCTTGGAGTCCACCTAGATCGTAGGCTTACATGGAACAAACATATCAAAGCCAAGAGAGACCAAGCATGTCACCGCTTCAGAACCCTGACCTGGCTGGCTGGCAGACAGTCCAAGTTATCACTGCAGAACAAGCTCTTGGTCTTCAAGGCAATATGTCTATAAGACCGATATGGACATATGGGTTACAGCTATGGTGTTGCGCAAGCAACTCAAATGTGAATATCCTGCAAAGGCTTACAGAACACCATTCTCTGCACTATCAGCAACGCTCCTTGGTTTATGACTAATAAAGAAATCCACAACCTACTCGAGGTTCCTACAATCAGTGAGGAAGCTAAATGTGTCATAAAAAGGTATAAAACCCGGCTCTCACTCCATCCCAACATCCTAGCTTCAACACTGACCCAACCCGCAAAGAAGAGGCGCTTGCGGCGAAAACACATCTTGGACCTGGAGAACTAGGAATCTGGGACAGCGGCAAGGGAAGAAATTGGACTCACTGGAGACCGTTTCTGAAAGTCATAAAAAAACAGAAAACCAAAAAACCTGCTTATAGTAAGAAAAACTGATTGAGAGGAAAAAAAAAAATAAAAAAAAATACTGTTGGAATGCGCCCGGAACCGAGAACTGAGGCAGAAGTTATTGAGAGACTTAGGAACTGACAGTCTCAACCTGTTTTTTAGGGTTCCGTATCCGGTACGGGTCCCTATTACTAAGCCTACGCCGTCTGTCTGTCTGTCTGTCCGAGGGCTGTATCTCTTGAACCGTAATAGGTAGTCCGTTGTAATTTTCACAGAATATATGTTATTATGGCCGATATAACAACAAATAAAAATAAGAAAATAAGAAAAAGTTAAAAATTCACGGGGTCCCCATAGAAGAAACCGAAAAAGTGTATCGCCATCTACGGAATAAAGTATGAAGCATTTTAACTAATCATGAATTTTAATTAATATGAAGCATTTCATAACACGCCATAGATGGCGTGAGTGGCGCTAACCATGACATGGCGATACGGAACCCTTGACGCGAGTTCGACTCGCACTTGGCTGGTTTTTTACATGACGCATTGGGACAAACTCAGGAGGAAAATGTTGAATTCATACTATGTTTTTTAGTAAAGTCACAGGCTTTGATTCGTGCTGAAGTAGATTATAATATCAATATAGATAGGGGCTGGCATAATTTTCGTGAATTTGAAGATTAATAAAGGACTTTGCGAGAGCCCATTTCGTCGCCTTTGCCTACATTTTATCGGCCTGTTAAATCCTGTCAACTGTATGAAACATGCGACTTTAACCGACAGATAAATGTTAACAGATACTTAACCAAACTTAACGCCGCTGAACAAGAAATCTGTTACCAAAAACAAATCAAAAGGCACGTTGAAAATGGTGTCATCTCCTATTAAGTCTCGGTTTACATTTATCTTTTTTTTTTTTTTTTTTTTTTTTTTTATTGTTTCCGAACTAGCTGGCTGTGTCCGAGGTCGAAGCCTCAGGCGCAGCCAATATCACCCCCGAGGAGGTGCCAGTCCGGCTTGGAGGTGGACTAATGTCGCTGGGGAAAGGCTATTTACCCGCGATTTGAAGATCCGTGGATTGTAGGAGTGGGGAAAGATATTCCCCGGAAGCCCGTTCCACACCTTTGCAGTGCGGCACAAGAACGATTTAGAGAATCGTGCCGTTCGAAGTACTCGTCTGTCCACTACAAAGGGGTGTTCCGCGAGAGTATGGCGGGTTTGGCGAAGGCGAACAGGAGGAGGAGGGATAAGGGAAGCAATTTCGTCAGAGCAGCGGCCATAGTAGTACCGATAAAACAGGCTCAATGACCCAACGATACGTCTGTGTTTTAGAGGTTGAAGGTCCTTTGTGAGTACAGAGTCGCCAATGAGGCGAATGGCTCGTCGTTGGATAGAATCCAAGGCTGAAAGAAGGTACTCAGGGGAACCCTCCCAAAGATGACTGCAATATTCCATCACCGGTCTTACTTGTGCTTTATAGAGTGTAAGCAATTGGACCGGTGTGAAAAATCGCCGACATCGGTAGAGTATCCCTAATTTTCGAGATGCTAGTTTCGCCTTGGATTCTATGAACGATCGAAATCCAACGTCCCTGGACACCTCTATACCCAGGACGCCCAGACTACCATCATTGGGGACTTGGCTGCCCTGGAAAGTTGCTTGGAGTGGAAACGGATCAGCCTTAGTAGAGAAGGCACAGGCTTGCGTCTTAGCTACGTTGAAGTTGACCAAGTTCTCCTTCCCCCATGAGGATACTTTATCGAGAACCAGGTCAACCCGAGCAACAGTTTCGCGTCTCGCGTTTGCTGCTGACGCCTCTCTACCCTTCCAGTCTTTGATGAACCCTTCGTGCACCGTGCTGTCGTCCGCGTAGCAATGTATTTCGCCGAGCGAGAGCATGTCGTTAATAAATAATAGAAACAGCGTAGCGGTTATCTATTAGTTACAGTGACATTTGTCATGCGGTTGACGGGAGCTAACCTTCAGCTTAATTTTAACAAAAAAGCGGCCCACAGTGCATTTTTAAGGGTTCCATATCTGTACGTAAGCCAATTACTAAATCATACATACAACCGTCAAACTTGGTGTGATTATAGTATAAACTCTAACATAAAACAACAAATAATAAAAACCGACCAATTATGTCGATGAAGCCACTCAACCATAGAGCAGGTACATCGCATAGTCAGAAAGATACGGCAGTCTCTCGAGAAGAAGGAATACTGCTCAGCAGTTTTCCTAGATATCCAACAGGCCTTTGATCGCGTATGGCACAAGGGACTTCTGTGCAAAATAAAAAAGACATTACCAAACACTGTATTTATGCTGATAAAACCCTATCTGGAGAACCGGCTCTTCCAAGTCAAATATAATGAAGACCAATCCACTACTCGAAAGTGTCGAGCCGGAGTTCCACAGGGCTCTGTTCTTGGCCCTGTACTGTACACCATCTTCACAGCTGATCTTCCCGAATCAGACCATGTACTCGGAGCAACATACGCAGATGACACAGCTTTCACGAGCAGTTCAGATCCAGCAATGGCTTCAATAATACTACAAAACCATATTGAGAAAGTAGACCACTGCCTGGATATCTGGCATTTATACAAGTTAGCGCTACCAAATCGATACATATTACATCCACCGATCAGGCTCAAAGGTAATATACTGCCACATAAAACTAGTGTAAAGTACCTCGGATGTCACTTGGACTGACGACTGACCTGGAAGAACCACATCACAGCGAAGAAAGAGGAATTAGACCACAAATATAGAAATCTCCACTGGCTCCTGGATAGACAGTCCAAACTTTCACTCACTAATAAACTCCTTGTGTACAAAACAATCCTCAAGCCGGTGTGGACATATGGCATCGAACTATGGGGATCTGCCAGCACATCAAACATGGAAATTCTGCAACGATTCCAGAACAAGGTTCTACGCGGAATGTGCGGTGGCACATGGTTCACCAAAAATAGTGAAGTCCACGAGTACCTGGAAATGGTAACAGTGAAGGAGGAAGTGAAAAATCGGCTGGAAAGTTACAAATTGCGTCTGCAGCACCATGTGAACCCGCTGGCACTACAGCTCCTAAATACAAGATACGACATCGCCCGACTCAAAAGAAACAACCTACTCCTGTTTAAATTGGAAGATGGAAGGAACATGGAGGCTGTTGTCAATGGATGGCAGCTTCCCCGCGTCACTTAAACAATACCATCAAACCTGATAAAGGCTTATAAAGGCTGATTGCAGGTAGAAGAGGAGAAAAAAATATATTATGTGGTGGTACTGAACACTCGGTGCGCGAGTCCGACTCGCACTTGCCCGTTTTTTTGAAGGAAGGAAGGTGTGGATCTACGCTTTCGATGGCTTCACCGAACATATCCGGGCCCATCGACAGTAGAGGAGGGTGTTAATCGAGGTCGGGACTAGCGAGTGGCCACTCTAAATTTCCCGCGCATGCTTCACGTTTCGGCTCGCTTCAAGCCCTCGTCAGCTAGTCTGCGTTGACTAGGACGCGGGGAAACCACCAGTCCCGCTCTCGACCTCCCTCTCTCTACCTATCCATATTCTGTAGGATGCTTCCAGTGACGTTTTCGAAGCTCTCTCCATATATGAGCTTGGCGTCGATCTTGGCAGCCCTAGATTCTTGAAGAGACTGTAGAGCGACTTCGCTGGTAGTCCTCTTGCTCCGACTTCCACAGCGAAGAAATCAGTCTTGAATCCGTTTCTCACAATCCGGTCTACTAAGTTGCAGTACTTGTTAAGTTTGATGTTGTGGTCCTTCGGTATGTTACTTTCCCATGGAACTGTAAGTTCAACAAGTACTATATGCTTTGTCGTTTATGAGAATATGAGTATGTCCGGTCTTAATGCTGTGGTACAGATTTCCGAAGGCATTTGGTAATGCTTCTCATGTGTGTCCATCAACAATTCCCAATCCTTTGCTGCTCCCAAATTATAGACCGCCAGAGACATACGTAGTAACACACAAACAGAACAAAGCAATGCCTCTTTCCAGATACAACATGACGACGGGCCACTACCCGTTCGAGGGCGACAACGTGTACCGGCTGCTGGAGCTGATCGGCCGGGGCGAGCCGGCGCCGCCGCCCGCCTCGCTCGGCGCCGACCTGTCCGCGCTGCTCACCCACATGCTGCACACGGAGCCCCGGCACAGGCCCACCCTGCAGGAGATCAGGAGACACGCGTTAGTTTTATTTTTTGCACTCCATCTGCGTGTGGCTGCGCTCCAAGTCAGAGCCTCAAGCACCAGCCAATTTCACCCCCTAGTGCTAGCGGACTAGTCACTTTTTTTTTAACTGACACGGTTGGCTACATTACCTACTACTATGTTCTTTTAGGCTTTTACCGCTATTACACATTAGACAATGTTTTTGGTTACGCGGTATAATCACGTAATCATAATTACCTACTACATTAGTGATGTCAGCCCAGAACACCTTGGTGAACTAGGTGCCATGACAGTGCTTCTCTTCGATCGTGCTACAATGAACTGGATGGAAAAGCAAGCGACATTTCATTCAGTGCGGTGGTACCAACACGCGCAGGTTAAACGCTACCATCTAGCACCGGAAGCAGGCCTCACGCACTCTATGTACTTGCGCGCGCTAACTACCTACCGTCCGGTGGGCCGCCGGCGGTCTAATTCAGTAGAAATTCGTCAGCTGCGCGAAACATACCTACACGCTCGCCCACGCAACTGCGCGCAGCTGCAAAGCAATAATGCACTTTACACTCGATCGTTTAGGTACATTTTCGCACGCAGCGATTGGCGACGTGAAGCAGTAGGCTATTAAAGCCGAAGGTATGGAACTTTTTCTATGGAGTGATTTATCTGTTAAGAAGCAACTATTAAGTAATCTATGCCGGAAGGGCTATTAATCGACTCTCAAGACATCCAAAGGTTGTACTGGAAAAAAATTCTAAAACATTTTTTGTGTATAAAACGAAACCTTTTTGACAGGTGGATGCGGGCGCGGCCCGCGCTGCAAGCGGGTGAGAAGAGCGTGCGCGCTCGCTCGCGCCGCTCGGACGAGCTGCACTCGAGCACGGTGCTGCCGTACCTGCTGGAGAGGCACTACGCGCCGGACGTCTGTCCGCGCTACATCACCGAGCGCGAGCTCAACAGCGGTATGTGTTGGTTGTGTTGCTCTTCAAGCGGGAGAGAAGAGCGTGCGCGCTCGCTCGCGGCGATCGGACGAGCTGCACTCGAGCACGGTGCTGCCGTACCTGCTGGAGAGGCACTACGCGCCGGACGTCTGTCCGCGCTACATCACCGAGCGCGAGCTCAACAGCGGTATGTGTTGGTTGTGTTGCTCTGCAAGCGGGTTAGAAGAGCGTGCGCTCTCGCTCGCGCCGCTCGGACGAGCTGCACTCGAGCACGGTGCTGCCGTACCTGCTGGAGAGGCACTACGCGCCGGACGTCTGTTCGCGCTACATCACCGAGCGCGAGCTCAACAGCGGTATGTGTTGGTTGTGTTGCTCTGCAAGCGGGTTAGAAGAGCGTGCGCGCTCGCTCGCGGCGCTCGGACGAGCTGCACTCGAGCACGGTGCTGCCGTACCTGCTGGAGAGGCCCTACGCGCCGGACGTCTGTTCGTGCTACATCACCGAGCGCGAGCTCAACAGCGGTATGTGTTGGTTGTGTTGCTCTGCAAGCAGGAGAGAAGAGCGTGCGCGCTCGCTCGCGGCGCTCGGACGAGCTGCACTCGAGCACGGTGCTGCCGTACCTGCTGGAGAGGCACTACGCGCCGGACGTCTGTCCGCGCTACATCACCGAGCGCGAGCTCAACAGCGGTATGTGTTGGTTGTGTTGCTCTGCAAGCGGGAGAGAAGAGCGTGCGCGCTCGCTCGCGCCGCTCGGACGAGCTGCACTCGAGCACGGTGCTGCCGTACCTGCTGGAGAGGCAATACGCGCCGGACGTCTGCCCGCGCTACATCACCGAGCGCGAGCTCAACAGCGGTATGTGTTGGTTGTGTTGCTCTGCAAGCGGGAGAGAAGAGCGTGCGCGCTCGCTCGCGCCGCTCGGACGAGCTGCACTCGAGCACGGTGCGGCCGTACCTGCTGGAGAGGCACTACGCGCCGGACGTCTGTCCGCGCTACATCACCGAGCGCGAGCTCAACAGCGGTATGTGTTGGTTGTGTTGCTCTGCAAGCGGGAGAGAAGAGCGTGCGCGCTCGCTCGCGCCGCTCGGACGAGCTGCACTCGAGCACGGTGCTGCCGTACCTGCTGGAGAGGCACTACGCGCCGGACGTCTGCCCGCGCTACATCACCGAGCGCGAGCTCAACAGCGGTATGTGTTGGTTGTGTTGCTCTGCAAGCGGGAGAGAAGAGCGTGCGCGCTCGCTCGCGCCGCTCGGACGAGCTGCACTCGAGCACGGTGCTGCCGTACCTGCTGGAGAGGCACTACGCGCCGGACGTCTGTCCGCGCTACATCACCGAGCGCGAGCTCAACAGCGGTATGTGTTGGTTGTGTTGCTCTGCAAGCGGGAGAGAAGAGCGTGCGCGCTCGCTCGCGCCGCTCGGACGAGCTGCACTCGAGCACGGTGCTGCCGTACCTGCTGGAGAGGCACTACGCGCCGGACGTCTGCCCGCGCTACATCACCGAGCGCGAGCTCAACAGCGGTATGTGTTGGTTGTGTTGCTCTGCAAGCGGGAGAGAAGAGCGTGCGCGCTCGCTCGCGCCGCTCGGACGAGCTGCACTCGAGCACGGTGCTGCCGTACCTGCTGGAGAGGCACTACGCGCCGGACGTCTGTCCGCGCTACATCACCGAGCGCGAGCTCAACAGCGGTATGTGTTGGTTGTGTTGCTCTGCAAGCGGGAGAGAAGAGCGTGCGCGCTCGCTCGCGCCGCTCGGACGAGCTGCACTCGAGCACGGTGCTGCCGTACCTGCTGGAGAGGCACTACGCGCCGGACGTCTGTCCGCGCTACATCACCGAGCGCGAGCTCAACAGCGGTATGTGTTGGTTGGATGTTGCACTGATGTCTGAACGTCTGATGGGCTCTCGCGCCTCCTATCTTCCTCCGAACCTCCCTGCCTTCAGTGAACAATGCCTGCAAGAAAAAAAAGAAAAATAAAAGAAAAGTATTTCTTTAATTTTTTTTTTTTTTTTTGCAAAATATTTTTGCTTGTTCTATTAATATAACTTAATGTGTGGAAAACGGGCACTTATTGCCTTAGGAAATTTCTTCCATTCAACCCAGTTAGCTATAAAAAAAACTATATATTTTGTTTATATGTGTATGTAGCTAAAGTTTGACACACAAATGAAGCACTCGTAATGCCAGCCATTACTATCATATCTAGGTGCCTTGTCATTGCTTCACTTGGTTGCTTAAGAAAACGTCTTAAAGAGTCGAAGGAGCCAAAATGGTAAAATGTAAGGGAATGTCCACAGAGCAAGTGTCAGCGGAGTGGGTAGAGAGTGGTGTGCGCTGCACGCGGGCGGTAGGGCGCGTGCGCGCGCGGATCTGCGCGCTCAGCTAGGTTGGTCGCACAGAACATTAAAAAAACTAATAGCGGTAGCGCGATGACTTATTGTTGTGAAGACCAGCGTCACCAAACTCCCGTAACTCACAATTGCCTATAGAAGACGACACGAATTGTCTATAAAACTTTCTTAGATCAAGTGCGGTGTTGTTGTTTTTGTTTTTGTTTTGGTTTGGGGTTGGCTCTAGGCCTGCAAACTAATCCCGCTTGGTTTGGGACCTTCGTGCAAAACCCCGCAGTCTCCAGCTACCCCAGCCAGCCTATGTCTTCCATGAAAGCCACAAGTCGACTGGGGTGTCTGCAGGCCGCTTATCCCTTAGTCGCCTTTGACGACATGCACGGGGAGAGATGCAGTGGGGCAGTTCTTATTAAGTACCGACCCCACACTGTACCAAGTGCGCGGTGGCACGCTTACTTGTCGTTTTTTATGTTCTGTGGTTGGTCGCATGCTGCATCTGAGTGTCCCTTCCCGACAACGGCCACTGGTCTCCCTGTGTGTTGATATTATCATTGCCAGATCAAGTGACACCCAGCGTATGTTCCGAGAACAACTCATATGTTCACTGACCCAAAAACGTAATCTATTTCCACCAATCCGTAGAAAACTAACCTCAAAAGGAATGTGTTTAGTGTAGGGTTGAAAAAAATGTGGGCTTCAAATTATGCTAGCTTTGCCCGCGGCTTCTCTTGGCGTGACTTTTCTGCTCACAGCTCAGGCCGCCGATGACGTACCGTTATGATTTATAGCCTAAAATCATCTTGACAAGTAACAGAATGGAGCGGCGAAAACCGTATGCAAATCGTTAAAGTGGTTCTCGAGTCTCGTTCCCGTGTTTGAGCCTGAGAATTGTCGACGTTTGCAGCGCATTTTTTCAGATTGCGTAGGTCCTAAACTTTCTCAGGTTATGCCTCAGTGTTGTGCAGTGCCAATGTGTTCGCAAAAAAGGGTGGGCACAAGCATCCAATCTTCAAAAGGTGTGTCAATAAAATAGACGACAACCTTTCTGTACGCCTCATAGCCGGCATGGCGCCTCTCTGAGCGTGGTTTCGCGAGGAGTGGTTTTATTGGCTGTGTCTGATCTTCCGTTGAAGTATTGGGGACAGACATCCGCGCAGGATGTCTATAAAAAAACAAAAAAACAAAATCGATAAGGGAACGTACGCATATCGCGTGACCGATTTTATGCCACTTTGGACCGACCTCCGTCGCCCCTATGACCATTGTGTTATCTTGCTTTGGCACCACCAATATTTCTGTATGGGACGATTATTACGGAACGGCTTAACGGGATCGGGTCAACCTTTCAACGCGTGTCAAATTAGTCAGTCGAGGTCGATTACACCACCTACGGCTAAAATGTATTGACAGTTAACTCCTGTCTGATGTGTATGATAAATAAATGTAATGGCATATGACAAATAACTGTTGGACGTTTAGCCGGAGGTGGGGAGCGCCTACGTGTCCACTGCTAGACATACGCCTCTCCCGTGTTTCTCCAACCGTTGTTTGAGTACAATTTTGATAGTGAGGACGAGTTTTATTTTTATTTCAATTTATAACATTATATAGATAGAATTTGAAAATAGTGTGGTTTTCTTTGAAATTACTTACAAATAACTAGGATGTGGGGGTTGATTTTTTTAACAATTTAACCAATATTTTGGCTATGCTGGCCGTATCGTGCCTATAAAATTTTGTTTTGAAGTTGTACAGCATGCATATAAACATGCTGTATATATTGTTGTAATGTTTTTGCACAGAGGAAAAATTGGCGCTATCCCGTACCATCAGCATCGCCGAGCTGGAGAGTGCAGACGGCTCTTCAACGCAGCGCAAGCGACGCTGGCATTCCTCCTGCGGCCGCCTGCCCTCATGCCGCCTGTCGTGATCCGCCCGCCGGCTTGCTCCCGCGCACAGTCGACGGTAATGTCTCCGAGACATGATTGGCAGCTGTCGAGCCGCCGCCGTTGACAGCTGCCAATCGAGATGCGAAACGAAATTTGTTGTGATGCGACGAGAACGAATAATGCGATCGTGTGGAAAATCACTGTTTTGCATAAAGAACATTATTTTGAGGCAAAAGCCGAAGTGGAATTTGAGAGAGGCATAAACCGATGGATTGGAGGAACTTTGCTGAATGTGAAATATTCTGTACGCTGTAAATAATTTAAATTATCTTCAAATCCACTGAGCTTTATGCTTCAAAATAAAGTGTCATATAGTTGAGTACACACCGGGATACTTAACTAGTCACCCGGATGAATCTGTAACTAAACGCCGCCGCCATCTTGAAGTGTCATTTCTGCTCCGTTGTTATAGTCTCGAGAATGTGCAATTTTTTGTGACGTACAAGTTTGTCAGTTATGGAGCTTCGTTTGACGAAATACATCAAAATAGATTAACAATTTTGGCAGTTTTATGTTCTTATAACAACAGTCCTAAAGAGTGTTTCATCTAAATCTTCCCTTCGCCGTTATGTTGGATCCACTGTCAGTGTCACTGTCAGTGCTTAAATTCGTGTTGCCAGATTGTGAAGATTATATTACCTAATAATGTAATCGGTATTTACCGTATAATAAATTACTACCACATAGCAACCCTCAACACTGTTTGGACAGATAGACAGTGGAGCCAACATAACGGCAAAGGGAGGATTTAGTTGAAACACTCTACTGTGAGTTTTAGTGATTGTGACAGATTGTCACTTGAATTCACGTAATTTTTTATGGAAAAAAGTGTACAGCGTTTCTACCATAAGAAATTTCATAACTAAATGTTTCAACACTTTACGTGAATGATGGATGATTCAAGTCACTTAAATTCGTGATAGGTCTGCTGATTTAGTTATCGCAAAGATGGACCGTGTTCCCGATCGTATACCACTTACGTGGGTTCGTAGTTTCTTTGTTTTTATTGACTTTTTTTTGCATATTGTACGAATGTTTACTTTTATAGCGATTATCTGTTTACAATTTAAATGCAGGTTTTAAAAAAAAAGAAAATCCATCTATTATGTATCCACACGCATCCCCCGTACAGATGTGTTTTTAATTCGTAAAGGCGATCTCTTCGTGCTTAAATTGCTGTTTTAGCGAAGAACTAGGTTATAAAAAACATTAAAATACAAAAATGAATAAAAACTATTTTAAGGCCCGTGTGTTTCGCGAGTAGACAATAAATTAATGTTAATATATCTTTCCTTTTCACACTACTTAATATATTTTTTGCCATAATCACCGTCCTTTGTACAACCACGATGGCTGATATTTTTATCTCAGTCGTTTCACTTGAAGTAAATTTTATGTTTAAAATTCACTAATCTGTTCAGACATGTAGTAACTGTATGTAGACGTGTTGCATATGTTCGCAATTACGTAGTATTTTAGAGAGCTCATTTTTAGGTTTCCGTATCCCGTACGGAAGCCTATTGCTAAGTTTCCGCCGTCCGTCCGTCCGTCCGTCTGTCCGAGGGCTGTATCTCTTGAACCGTAATAGGTAGCCCGTTGAAATATTCACAGAATATGTATTACTATGGCGGATATAACAACAAATAATAAAAAAAAGAAAATGTTAAAAATTAAGGGGGGCTCCCATACAACAAACGTACCGAAAAATTGATTAGTCACACTACTGAATAATAGATGGCGCCACAGGCTTTTATACATTGCATTGCTGAAAGACAAAAGATAGGCGGATAGATACGGAAACCTCCGTGCGCGAGTAAAACTCGCATTTAACAGATTTTTTTTTCTTACTATTCCACTCCGTAAGAGCATGCTTTCATACTAACATAATCGGCTTATCACTCCAAAACAATTTGGCGTAGGGTAAATATTATACTCAAGATCTATGTCTCTGTAGGAACTATTTCCAAATTATTAAATAATATTCTTACACCCCTTGGCTTGGATCTGGATGGGATAGGATGGATTGGACTGGATGGGATCTTTCCCGCTCTCCTACAGTGGGGAGACAGACAGATCTCGTACACGCTGGTAGAAATATACAGAGCCTGTATAGCACATAAACACTTGCCAACTGCATGGAGGGAAGTGAAAGCCATCTTCATCCCGAAGCCAGGGAGAAGCGACTACACACTTGCGAAATCATACAGACCAATAAGTCTGACTTCATTCCTACTAAAAACCTTAGAAAGACTTTGCGACAGATTCATAAGAGATGGGCCTCTAAAAATGAAGCCGCTCAATGTCAACCAGCACGCGTACTGCGCAGGTAGATCTACAGAATCAGCACTGCACAGCGTTGTATCGAAGATAGACAATGCACTAAGCAACAAACATTCTAGTATTGGCACATTCATTGACATTGAAGGAGCTTTCGACCGGACATCCTTCAAATGCATAAACAATAGTCTGGTAATGTTTGGCGTTCCACATACGTTAACGCAATGGATCAACATTATGCTAAGCAAACGGGCAGTACAAATAACAATCAACAACACAACTAGAGCGATAGTAGCAAAGGGGTGCCCACAAGGGGGTGTGCTCTCCCCACTACTGTGGGACATGGTCGTGGACAGTCTAATAAGCAGACTGAACGAAATCGGCTATTACACGGTAGGCTACGCAGACGACATAGTCATAATCATCAACGGCAGCAATGAGAAGATCATATGTGAACTCATGCAGAGCGCACTGCAAACGACAGAAAGATGGTGTACAGACAATGAACTAGCAATAAATCCGGCGAAAACAGAGCTGGTTCTGTTAACCAACAAAAGAAAACTCACACCAGACCTACCAATGCCCAAACTATTTGGGGAACCTCTCAAATTATCACCTGAGTTAAAATACCTAGGTGTGATTCTGGATAGCAAACTAAACTGGGATAAACACCTGACCAACAAGATAAACAAAGCTAAAATCACATTCTGGCAATGTAGAAGAATGTTGGGTAAAACATGGGGATTACAACCACACATAATACAATGGCTGTATACAACAGTCATCAGACCGATGTTAACATATGGCGCGATTGTGTGGTGGTCAAGGACCAAACTTACAACCGCCCAACAGAAGCTTCAAAGCCTACAACGGCTAGCGTGTGTATCAACAACTGGCTGCATGAGAACAACCCCAACGGCGGCACTGGAAGTGCTACTGGGAATACTACCGCTGCACATCTTCGTACAACAGGAGGCAACGGCAGCAGCTTTCAGACTAAACCTATCTGGTACCTGGGGCAATAACCCAGGCAGGCACGGTACCAGCCTAACAGACGCAATTAAACAAAAACCAATGCTAACAGCTATATGTGACAGAATACCGGCCACACATATTTTTGTTAAGGGATACAACATACAACTCCACGAAGAGCAGAAGAATTCCACACGCGAAATAGACGTCTACACGGATGGATCCAAAACAGCAAATGGAACAGGAGCCGGCATATTCTCAATGGACCTAAACATAAGGTCAGCCATGCCACTGGGCAAGTATAACAGCATATTCCAAGCCGAATGTGTTGCAATAACACAAGCAGCATAGAGCATAGCAAACAAAAAGATCAAGGAGTATGGCATACGCATACTATCCGACAGCGCTTCGGTACTCCAAGCCTTAACCAGCAACACCATTAAATCAAGCCTCATTTTGGAATGCCACCAAGCACTAGAGGTTATCGCCAAACATAACAGAGTCACCCTTCAGTGGATAAAAGGACACAGTGGGTGTTTAGGCAACGACGCAGCAGACGAACTGGCAAGGAGAGGAGCAGGGTGGGTGGTCGATGGACCTGAGCCGATAGTGCCCCTCCCGTTTAATCAACTAAGGTCATGGATCAGAGGACACGCAAAAGACCGACACCAACAGCTATGGTCACAAATAAACGACTGCAAGCAGACAAGAGCGGCGGTGCCAACCATCAACAGGAAGCTCATAAAGGGTATACTACAGCTAAACAAAGGTAAAATCAGATTGGTGGTGGGAACCTTAACTGGACACTATCCACTAAATAAGCACTTATTCATTATAGGTAAAACAGATAGCCCTCTGTGCAGGGGTTGCATGGGGGCTGAAGAAACGCCATCCCACGTGCTGTTACAGTGCGAGGGGGTGGCAAATGAGCGGGCAATCATCCTCAAAAACCCGAGGACACTCCAAGAGGCCTGCAAGGACGTCGGACGCCTGCAGGACTTCTGGAAGGAGCTGGGCTGGATGGAGTAGCGGCCGGGGTGATACGCACAACGGGTCCAAGCAGTGAGACCTACATGCGGAAAATGCCCACCAAGAAGAAGAAGACCCCTTGGCTTCCATGCCATTTTTGCCGCGCGGATGCGCGCGAAATTTGGCCGCGTCCGCGCGCACGTAAACTCAAATATTTCATAAAGTATTATAATGAGATCAATGACATTAATTGACAATTGAAACCATTGAAGTTCTTCACAAAACGGTGTTCAACAACTGATGATTGACTTGAAGCACAGACGGATTTTTTGAACTCCAGGAAAAACAAAGCACAAAGGTAATGGCAAAGGTTTTTATCCATACAGCCCACCATTCTCACTCGATCTAGAAACACTCATAGAAATCGCAATTTGCAAAGTTTTTTTTTTGGGCCGGCCGGCCTTGCCTGTAGCACAGAATAGAAAAGAGTACTGGCGTACAGAAGCTTCTCTGTACAAACACTCACAAAGAAATAGCTACTCTGCGACGACGCGATAAAGTACAAATTGACTCGCACAGAGCTGCATGCCTAACCACGATAACCACCTACATTTCGCTTCTCTTTCTGTCGCGTAACTCTATCTCGAAAGCGCGTCGTTCAGCGCGTGTGAGGGCTGTGTCTTTGGGCTGTCTTTTTGTGAGGAATAAAATGAAGATGATACCTACCAACGATACGATATATAGCTACGGCAAATTCATGCGAAAAAATTCATGCATGCGTTAGCGTCACAATTAGTTTCTCACATGGAAGCGTGCAACCTTCCAGTGATAGTTTTGTTTGGTCAATAAATTTAATGATCATCTACAATATACCTACCTATTATATTTATACGAATTAGGCCATACACACCACGCTGTTCGGCGTCATCCAACTATGTTATTGGCAATATGATAATATTATTTTAAATCGATGACCTCCTACTAGTATGAATAAATAAATAACTAGAAATAAATCATAATGCTACTAAACAAAACAATTACCTTTCATCGTACTAGCACAGAATACCTAATAGTACTGGCGTACACTTACTATGCGGTCGGGCGACTGTATGCGTCTGACAAACTAACTGACTGACCGGCCGCCCGCCGGCCGGCTCGATCGCCCGCGCCCCCCTGCGAGTTTGGCCTCCTGAAGCGGTCGCGCCGAGTAGGCTAATAAATCGGTAGGTACAGCGGAGCCGGACATCCCTGCCTGTAGTCAACGAATGTAAGCGGTTTAGGGGAAGTACATGCAGGCGAACAAGAATAGTTTGTGTGATAAACTACAAACGAATGCTACATAAATACTTTAATAGCATACACTGGCGGCTGGTCCTAAAGTGCGCTCGTGCGCCGCACTACCATACCACGAGAAGTCTTCACTTCACTCAAAATAAATAATATCTTACAACATACCTACATTAAAACCATAAAGATCGTACTCCAAATAAATACGAATGTGAATTGGACCTTATTTTATAGATCACAAGGCACTTTTTTGCGAGTAAACGCGCGCTCCGTGCGAAATCGAAAACGTACGCCGGCCTCCCATACTGAATCTATGGGGATCGGCAAAACACCGCTGGCGCGTGAGACAATAGATACGTCATAGAAACAGTATGGGCCGAAATGGAGTTCTGCGTGCGGCGCACGAGCACCAAACAAGGACGCTATATCGTGAATAGCCGCGCGTGCGACACGTCGCGAGCGATTCGTTTTGCACGAGTCCGTCTAACTAGAGTCAGCGCTCTGTCATGTGATGTGACATACCCGTTAGTGCGCGAATATTTAAAATGGGATATTGTTAGGTTTTGTGCTTTCTGTCACTAATTAATTAATTTGTGCCGATATTTGCCTAAGCGTTGGTTGAAGGTAAGGCTTTACAATCAGGTGATCCCAGGTTCAATTCCTACTTTTCAAATGCTTTTATTTTGATATATTTTTTTGAAGTATTTTTGGGACATTGCTACTGTTTTCTTTTTGAAAGCTGCAGTAGTGTTGTGGTCTATGGGTGTGTTCATAAAGGTACTAAAATGAGTTAAAAAACTTGTTTGGATTTTTTTTCTTGTTTTTTGCAACTCATTGAGTGTCTTGAGAATATTCATACTAGGTACGTACATAATAAAACGCAGGTGTTTAAAAAATTCGGAAGTCCTGATCTTAAAATAACATGACGGGAATGTGTTGGGAAATTTGGTACCTATTTAAGTAAGTAGGTACGTAGCGCACTACCGGTCACTGAAGTCACCAGCCGCCATTGGTAGCATATAGTATGTACGAGTATATAATAGACTTACATTACGAACATGGCGTCCATCACCAAATTATCGAAAGTAACTGAGAAATCCGTAAATTTTTTGCTCTAGGCTGGCCTGGCGCCGAATTGTCAAATCAGATTAAGTATACTGAGCCTTAGCCCAATATTAAAAGAGCTTGTATTTCAATACCGAAAGTCGTCGCTGTGCCATTCTAAAATTGAAACGCGACGTTCCGGTCTCCTTTCGGCGCTGTTCCATTTTTGAAACAACGCCTCCTGTTCGCCTTCGCCAAACCCGCCACACTCTCGCGGAACACCCGTTGGTAGTCGACAGAAGAGTTCTTCGAACTGCACGATTCTCTAAATCGTTCTTGTGCCGCACTGCAAAGGTGTGGAACGGGCCCCCAGGAAATATATTCCCCCACTCCTACAATCCACAGATCTTCAAATCGCGGGTTAATAGCCTTTCCCCAGCAACATTAGTCCACCTCCAAGCCGGACTGGCACCTCCTCGGGGGTGAAATTGGCTGCGACTGAGGTTGCGACCTCGGACAGAGCCACCCAGATCGGTAGCAATAAAAAAAAAAAAAAAAAACGACGCGTGAGTGGTTAAGTAAATGAAAACTATATCTTTGATGAAATCTCTTCGCTACATGTCTGAATATATTAATAGATTTTATTTTATTTTATTTAATCTATGGGGATAAATCTATTTGAATATATCTCTTCTATTCCGTGGTAAAATTGTTGTAAGATGTCTGAAATTAGGGAAAGATTATAATAAAACCCAACATTGTACATAAATCTGTGTTATATTGTAATATGAATGTAGCAGAGGTGAATGAATGTACACAAACGTAGAATGCACACATATTTTGGTGTTTCAGAGTGTTTTTTAATTTTTTTTTATGGGAAGCACGACATATGGCTTGTGCCAGACTAACGCAGAGGTGTAGTCCGATGGCGCCCACGGGCATTGGGCATACGGGGGCTGCGAATACCATTACGGTCGGCTAGGTCACCTTCACATTATGTTTGAAGGACCCCCGACTGTACATTGGAGGAAAGGATGCAGGTGCGAGAGCATTTCACATGTTGGCAACCCTGTAAATAAAGGATTTACAGGATCGAATAGTCCTAAGTGTGGGGATATCGACAGTGTGTGGATGCATTCCCAACCTCTCGCGCGTGGAGTTTGGCTTCCTTACATTGTTTTACATGTATTACATTAATATACTTTATATCGTCTCAATCTTGTGGTACAGTTTTGATCAGTCTTACATTTTTTCTTATATGACTTAACAAACTAACAGAACGATAATGACACGTAAAACTCTGGTCCCTTCCCTTCTTACCTTACTGGGTGGTAGGATTTAACCCACCCGGGTTGGTACCGCCGCACTGAATGAAAAGTCAGTCGAAACGGCTATAGTTCACTAAGGTGTTATGGGCCAACATAACGAATGTTGTAGATGTAATTTTCCATAAAACAAAAATGCCTTAGAACAAAGATTTTTAGGTTCAGCATGCACTGCGAATATCCCAGCGGCGGGTTTTTATTCGCACGGAAAATAATTTTCTATTGTAAAATTTAAATTTTATTATAACTAATATAATTTTAAATAAAAAATCATTTTATTTGCATATGTTTCTAAATTTCTGAATTGCGGAAAAAACCCCGTGCGGATTTTATTCTCAGTGCATGTTAGTGACCTACTCTTTTTAAAATAGTCTGCAATTTTTATTACTTCTCATGTTCTTCTGGTAACAATTTTTCATTGAAATTTTTCTGCGTGACACCGACGCACATTGCTAGAATAAAAATTTACTTGAAAATATTACAATTATATGTTCGGTGTTATATGTTTGATGTTAGAGTTTAGTGGACCGTAAGTAAGGGCATTTTCACACGTTTCAAACGAGACTTGACATCGGATTCTAGTTGAAAAACCATTTGACATTAAACATTTTACTTTGAATCGACTTTTCAAATCAAGGTCTGTGTCTGTAGGAACAATTTTATCAAAATATGTTTACATACGTAAATATTAAATTAAATTGAAATTTCTTCCTACAGAGACAGATCTTGAGTGGAAGAATCGATACTAAGTTAATTTTTCCACTATGCCAAAATGGGTTTTCAGTGATCGTTCGCTAAGTATGGCAAGCCAGAACTCTTGAGTGTGAAATGGCCCTAAGCCGACTTAAAGTGAAAACAATTTGTGTCAATTGTTTTCACTTTATGTCGGCTTTAGGGCCATTTCGCGCCTCACAGCTCTGAATTTAATGTTTGTATGTACGTTGTTATCAAAATTCAAACTATAACTGTTATCATTAGTTTGGATTTATAAATTTTTTACTAGTTTAAAAAAGCCATTTTGTTTCTAGAATTTCACAGATTTTGTATCACATTTTTCTACTTACTTACCGCTGTCTGTGTGTCCTAACTTTAAAGGACTGTATCTTTTGAAAATTTCACAGAATATGTGTTATTATGAGGGATATCTAACAAATAATAAAAAAAAAAAAAAAAAAAAAGTAAAAAATTTAGTGGGGTCCCCATTCATGAAACATGCTTTTTCCACGTTTTTTTGGTTTGTCTTTACTCTATCGTAAAACCAGTAATACATACAACGTGTCCCAAAACTCAACGTCAAGCGGGAACCAGGGAGTAGACCAGTTAAAAAAAATCGGAGTCATTTGTTTTTTATGATATGAGCATTTTTTGACAAACGTTGAAAATTTACATTTTAGGTACTACGACTACAAATTTGCATATATAATTGTTCAAATTTTTATATTGGAAGCCTAAATAACTCTGCTATTGATAACTATCCCAAATAAAACCAGAATACCTGTAGTTTTGCAAAAAAAAAAAAAAAAATCATTTAATTTTTTTCTAAAAAAAGAAATGACTCACATTTTGTTTTTCTTATTTTTCCCTGGGTAATCATAAACTGGCCTCCCTGGTTCCCGCGAACTCTAAAGTGAAATAACAAATAATAATATATTGTGTGGTGTTACGGAACCCCCGCACCGAGGGTTCGAGGGAGTCCAACTCGCACTTGGCCGGTTTTTACACTTCACTCATGTCCCATATTTCCCGTACCATATGTGTCAATTAGAAGTAGATAATTTTAAACAACATTTAGTATTTTTATTTTGGTTTTAATACAATATTTTGTCATGCGGTTTTAGCCAAATTAAACATTGTTCATACATTTTTTACAGCAAGAATTTGTATTTTGAACGTATACTGCCATCACATAAATATCAATACGTACGTAACATTACGTGTGTGTGTCCAATTCGCCGACACGGCAGAGTAGTCGATATTAAGCACCGGGTGGAAAAGCTCAAGTGGCAGTGGGCTGGGCACGTCAGCCGAAGAGACGGCGACCGTTGAAGTAGCCTTGTCCTACACTGGCGGCCGTGGACCGGAAAACGGAGTGTGGGGAAGACGTCGGCGTCATTAGTATTGCATTTTTTACCACACGCTGTATTCCGACAATCGGGGTAAGCAGAGTAATCGGTGTTGTGCTGCAAGTACATGCATGCGACCGAATGTCCATGGGCGTCGTTAGACACCTTAAGGGTGGCTCGGCGCCACATGTCGCGCTTACTATAAAAAAAAGTACTCTTGCGAATTACAACACAACACCGACCACCATGTTTATCAATGTATTGTATACAGGCTGTATTTTAATTGACTGCGTTGCTTTTAGGGAGTTCTTCTGTATCTTAAACTGAGCCACTTTTGTTATACAACTTTTGGAATTTCCAAAAAAAAAATCACTTTCCCCATACATTTGGAGGTTAGGTCTGCCCTTAATTGTATGGAGAAAGTGAATTTTTTTTTCCAATTTCCAAAAGCTGTAGAACTCTTACTCAGTTTAGGATACAGAACAACCCCCTGAAAGGAACGCAGTCAATTAAAATACACCCTGTATAAGGTGTTTCGTTAGTACACATACATACATATATATCACACACGCTGAATCCCGACAATCGGGGTAAGCAGAGCAATCGGTGTTGTGCTGCAAGAACTCTGCCAAATTACAGCACAACACCGACCACCACGTTTCGCAAAGTATTCGAACAAGATGGTGTTTCGTTAGTCATGTCATTAACTTCGGGAGGGTTATATACATACACACTCAAATAAACCCTTGACGTAAGAAAAAAACATATGTTTATAGCAGCATTTTTTCTCCTAACAAAAAAATAAAATCAAATAAGTAGCTGTAAAAACCAATCATAGTGACCTTGTGATTTACTTACAACAAACAGCTGTTCTGCGTTTGAACATAGTACGGTCATTGACCCCGTACAATGCAAGTTACCTACTGTTACACACAGGTTAATGTTTAGGTAGCAAACATGTTTTATTAAATTTCTCGAAAAGTAATGTTAGTATTATAAACATATAATTTTTTTTGCGTAACGTGTTTATTTGAGTGTGTGTTAATGACATGAGTAAAGAAACACTTATGTAGTGCTTCATTTGAGAGCTAAAGCCGTGCGTTTAATGTACGAATAACATTAAATTGAAGGAATAACATTGAAGCATAATTTATGGGGTTCTTGCATATATTTTTAAAATAATTTATTTTTTATTTTATTCTATATAGTATTATAGTATTTCATGTATGTTGGCATTTTATTTTTGTTAGGGTGTTTTTTTTGGTATTCTACTAAAAATCCGTTTCTCCCGTTTGATGTTTCTCATATAGGTACCTACCACTTCAAATTTGGAGGGCGTAAGTGCAGAATCAATAAATATTCCAATGGGAGTGCTCTGAGGAGCTGTTTAATGCAATCCCGCCGTCCGCTTTCCACCTCCGCACCACACGCACTGGGCAGGGATTGCATCCCTATACGCTGGACTTACAGCGGATGCGTACTACTTAATCGATTCTGCAGATCTTTCCTCTACAGAACCGGTAAACTCTGGAACGCTCTCCCGCTCATATATTTCCCCCCAAGTACAGTCTCGGGTCCTTCCAGAGGGGCGTGAACGGACACCTGTCAGGCCGGCATGGCATTCGCAACCCCCGCATACGACCGAATGTCCATGGGCGTCGTTAGACACCTTATGGGTGGATTCGTTCTATATTTTATTTTGATATACCCGCCTACTTCCTTTTAAATTAATGAATTAAAAATCACAAATCAACTTCTAGTGTCCGATACAAATACGACTTCGGTGACGACAGCATAAGATTCAATATGGGCAAGACGCAGGAGTTTGCATTCATACTATAGAAGATGGAACTCTTCGAAATTTTCGTGTGAATACGTCATCAACCCGGTGGCGAAATGGTAACGCGCTGGCGGCTCACGCCAGAGTTCCAGGTTCGGGACGTATTTTTTGCATCTGTCTGATGAAGTAATTCGATGTACGGTTTGCCATAGAATGCGTTCGCTCATCCGCACCCACTGGACTGACCGCACGCATCGGAGCGTCTCGGCAATTCCGGCGTGCGGACGGTGTTATGAAAATCTGAATTCAAACGGCGTTCGCTTCGGCCAACTTCGAAATTTCAATCGCTGCGGATGCAGTGGACGCTGCGCTTCAAAGAATCCGTTCCGTGCGATGCGTGCTTTGCGTACGATGCCGTCATGCATGTGGACGCTTACGTTTGAAGAGAAGCGCAATTTTTTCACCTTAAGGCGCAAATAAGACTCAAAAGGTCAACTTTAAAAGATTTTTTTGAGCTATTGGTAAAGATAAAAATATATGTATTGGTCTTCAATTAACAAACATAGTTAAAAAATTCGCAGATCTCGTTCATTACACGACCTTCCAGGTAGGTACATTGAAAATGAGCTCAACAAAATAAAAAAAAGTATTACATTTATAGGTATATTTTTTATTATTTTTCAAAAATACAAGCAGCTTAAAACATGTAAACTAAAATTTAGACAGAAAAACTAAAACCCGACTACGAAAAAGCAAATTATGAAAATCGTTTAACTAAAAATAACAAAATAATATTTTCCATATAATTTATCAGATACAGCAATTCTCTTTTTATATTGATTTTACCTTAGCTTATAAATAATACATTTTGATAAATTTATTATTTTTAACGTTCTAAATATAGAGCCGTGGTCGGGCGTTCTTCCTTCAACAAGACAAGTGAGGTTGTCTTCGTGCATTATTAGAGCGAGGAACTTAGGACGGCCATCGTAATTGTGTCATACTGGCATCGGACGGAAGTCGTAATCCCTTTACGGACGCTATAATTTTTGTAAGATCAGTCAGAGCCAATCTAAAATTATTATAAGTAGATACATAGGTACATACCGAACGTCAACGGCTATAATGCACTACGACGGTCTCACTTGTCTTGTTGAACGAAGAACGCCCGACCACGGCTCTATATTTAGAACGTTAAAAATAATAAATTTATCAAAATGTATTATTTATAAGCTAAGGTAAAATCAATATAAAAAGAGAATTGCTGTATCTGATAAATTATATGGAAAATATTATTTTGTTATTTTTAGTTAAACGATTTTCATAATTTGCTTTTTCGTAGTCGGGTTTTAGTTTTTTATAACTTATTTTTTTTTATTTTAGGCTTTTTTTAAAACTGTTTGCATACTTTAAATGTTATATGTAACTCGTATATTGATTTTTTTTTATGGAATCTGACACATCACCTACAACATCCGTGACGTCAGCCCATAACACCGGGTGAACTTGGTGCCACGTCAGTGCTTCCCTTCGGTCGTGCCGGCTGCACTGAACTGGACGGGAAATACAAACTATTTACATAGCCGTTTCGACCGACCTTTCATTCAGTGCGGTGGTACCAACACAGGCGGGTTAAACCCTACCACCTAGTAATATAAGAAGGTAGTCATATCCCTTAGTCTCCTTTTACGACATACACGGGGAGAGATGCAGTGGGGCTATTATTTTAAAGTACCGGCCCCACACGGTACAAAATTGATATGTTTATTTGTCGTCATATGTACTATTTGAAACTAAAGTTTTCTGCAAATAGCGCATGAGTGAGTACCTACATCTATAAACAAATTATGTATAGTTGAACGATGTATAGGCTTGAAGTAAAATGAAAAGTCAGTCAGAGCAAGACCGAAGACTGAGCTGTGTAAGTACACGATTTTATTTCTCTATGTAAGTAAACATATCCGGCTGGGGTGAAGCGGATTCGGGAAGTAAGTAAACCAATCAGTTCAAGGCCGAAGACCGAGGGAGGTTTCAGGTTCGTGTACCTACATAGTTGAATAATGTACTCACTCGAAGCAGGTAAGCCACTAAGGCGAGGCCAAAGCTACTGATATTATTTTTATAGTAAGCGCGACATGTGGCGCCAAGCCACCCATATGGTGTCTAGCGACGCCCATGGACATTCGTTAGCATGCGGAGGCTGCGAAAGCCATGCCGGCCTGACAGGTGCCCAGGTTGAAGGACCCGAGACTGTACTTGGGGGAAAATATTGCTCTCTGTTTGTATTTCAACAGGCTCTGATTTAGCCGAGGATTTAGCTATGTATCCCTACGGAGTTGCAGTGGTTTTAGATAGCGGGACATTTGGGCGTCACCTACTATTCGCACGGCTCGACGCTGGATCGAGTACAGAGGCGCTAGCTGGTATTTGACTGAGCCATCCCATAGGTGCGAGCAGTACCCCAAGCAGGACCGAATCTGCGATTTATACGGCCTTGCCCTCGATGTCACGCCGGAAGTTTAGATCGTGCGAAAATTCGACTCGGAGGACCCCGAGGTGGTCGCAAAATTTAAGTGACGTGCCTTGGTAGGAAGGAGCTGGTGTGAACGCCGCTCTCTTCGCACTGAACGCGCAAACTTGTATCTTGGAGATATTGAACTTGACTAACTTGCTACGGCCCATTCGGAAATAGAGCCAAGTGTTTCCTCAAGTTCAGACATAAGTCTTCGGCTCTTCTCATCCACATCCCGCCTAGTTGAAGGGTAACTGGTGTAGAACCCGTGTTCCGTACTCTCGTATGCATCACAATGATATGTTGCCCCCTGAATGCTACGCCCACGCCTTCAACGTTAGCAAGGTTCAGTGCTGCGCATTATCTGCGAAGGTCGATTTGAAGGTCCTTTTGCTTTCCAAGTCAGTTTCTAAGTCAGCGTCATACCTGTCTGGAAGCACCTGGACCTCCTGGGCACCACCATTTCCAAAGACGTAGGTTTCCGGCAACTAATCGAGTCTAGGGCTAAAACTGCACCCAGAAAATTGGGAATACTTTTCCGCAAACGGCGGTTCTTCTCTTCCACAATATCTCGCTTAGCTGAAGGGTAACTTGCATCCGACAATATTGTAGGTATTAGTTATATTTAATGTACCTTCACTACATATGCTTACACTAGGTACATGGACATTAAATTTTAATACCAATTTATTTTAGCACAGTACTGTATCTAATAATAATATTATTTAACTATATAAAATTTGCGGTAGATCAGTAAGTATGTAGGTATATTACCAACAATACCATGTCGCTTCTTATCGTCGCGGCGTCGTCGTCGCGCGTCATGGTGTATGTAACGTACCGAAACCGTGGGGGCGCGCGGAGGCGCGGTGCGCGGGCGACCACGCTTCATCGCCACTTCATCGCGATCGCGATTCATACATGCGCCACACATTTTGCTCTATTTCTCTGTACACATAAGTTTAATAGATAGCAAAGTATATATTTTCGGAATCGTAATTTAATTATCTTTAATTTGATACCCCACTCAATATATTTTGAATAACTAATTTGACATTTTAAAGGCGTGCGTCCGCCATTTTGAATTTTGAAAATTTTTGTATAGCCTATGACACTCCCGTCACTAAGACGAATCCAATGGCACAAGAATTTTTCAAATCGGCCCAGTACTTTAGGCTGTAGAGTGGAATATAGATAGTCACATACATACATACATACATACATACATACATACATACATACATACATACACGCCAAACTCATAACCCTTCCTTTTTTGGCTTCGCCGTAGTCGGGTAAAAAGAGATAAGCTTGACATTATAAATAGTTTATCAAGAGAACATACATACATGCATTCTCCACGTGCCACCCGTGATTCCACGTTTAAAGAAAAACGGCAGGAGTGCGAAGCGACTCCTTCCCGCAGATTTTTTAAAAAATGTTTTATAATATTTATTTTCTTGCAATTATCGATGTTGGAAATGAAAGAGAAAATTATCTGTTTAGCTATGTATTTTTAATTTATGTCTAAATTCTCTCAGATAAATAAGTACCCAACCAAACTTTAGAAACGGCGCGCGGCGGTATGCTTAAGGATTATTAAAGTTGTATTTACGTTTTAAAGCCAAACCTAGTCCAGCTTTGTACAATGGTATGTAGGTAGTACCTAGCGCAACAGAAGGGGAACTCATTTTGTTGTGATTCTAAAGGGGGTGATCCATTGGCGTTCTAAACCGTTGGCTCGCCAGCGACCCGGCGAGCTAAAGGTGTAAACCGCCAATGGATCACCTAAAAACCGCGGTTTTAAAGTACGACGGTTTAGACCGTTGGCTCTTCGGTCATGCTCGAAATCCATGCGGTGTAAAAAACTGCGGTGTAAAAAACCGCCAGTGGATCAGCCGAGCCTACGGGGAAACAGTTTTTTTCGCACTGCGGGAGCGAGCGCACGTGCTCTAGGCTGGCGATAAAATGGATTTCGCGAGTTGGTGCTACAAGCCAACAGTTTACACCGTTAGCTCGTAGGGTTGCCAATGGATCACCAATGCGAACGACGACCCTAAGAGCCAACATTTTACACCGTTACCTCGTAGGGTCGCCAATGGATCACCCCCTTAAAGGCCTATTCAGACCTAAGCGATATTCGCTCGACTTCTGTATGACTTCATATTCAGCCAATCGCGCACCATTAAACTCTACGTGTAGGCGCGACCACTTTGTAGGCGCCACTGAGGCAGTGCCACGCGCACTTCGATGGCGTATGCCCCCAGTTGGTGAGCACGTACCCAGTTTGCCAACTCTCTGTTTATTTCCTCGCGGGAGAGAGAGGAAGAGCAGATTTCTCTACTTAAAGTGACAGATCGGGGGGGGGGGGGGGGGGGGGGGGGGGGCTTGATAGATTTTTGAATATTTTCTTTATAACATATTTGTATTATAACGAGCACTTTTTACAATATGATGCACTTAAAAATATATTCGATTTTTACTTTCTAATTTGTCCCCCAAAACTTACCCCCAAAATCGAAATTCATTTATTTACGCTATACGTCCGTGATTGGGTCATCAAAGTCTATATATGTATATATACCAGACGGTACTGGACCGGTGCAGTAGCCGATTTTAGTATCTTTGGTGGAGGGCGCGGGATGCGACGGCGGGGAGAGCGCCTGCAGACCCGCGTGATTGGTTGTCCAGTCGCCCGCCGCCCTCCGCACCGCACGCGCGCGCCTTTCGCTCCCAAATACACTTCCGTACTTGCGCAAACACACAAAATAACACAAGTTATATGCCGTCTGGTATATTGAATTTCAACTTTTTTGGTCCAGTAGATTCGGAGAAAATAGGCTGTGACAGACGGACAGACAGGCAGACACAAGAGTGATCCTATAAGGCCCCCCCCCCCCCCCCCCCCCTATCCTAGGGAGCAAAGACTATTGAACTGTTGGGAATTTTTTTGAAAAACAATACGACGTTTCTCGCTTAGGTGTGAATAAGCCTTAACACGTAGATATGTAGAGATATGTAGTCGGTATTTTTTTAGTTGCCTTTTAATTACGAACTGACTAATGTAACTTAGGAATGAGTGTGTGGAAATTCGCTGTCGTCTCGAGCTCATAAGCTGATAGTTTTTATTTTTTATGTAACTTTAGGGCTCGCAAAATATTTTGTCCGGTTACAATGAGAGTATAAATTTTTTAGGGAAGCACTTAGCACTGGGTCATCTGGGATCGCACAACGAATTTCCATTCCGTATGTTAGAGAGAGAGAGATATATTGTAAATAATAAATATAAAATATTAATACCAATTTGAAGTTTTTTTTACGTTTATTTTCCTCCATTATCCTCATGCTTTTATTGCAGGGTTCGCGAGGACCGATGAATTTTAGTATAGTGACTAGTACCATCCATAATGGTACATGGGTCACGAGCTCAGGGGCCCCGGCTCGATGAGGGCCCCAACGTGCCTACGTGGTCGTTTACACCGTGTAAAATACATAGTGTAAAATTTCTTAATGAAATTTCGTAACTTCAGGGTTCCAAAGGGGTCCGTCCATAATTGAAGATGAAAAGTTCTGAAACTTTTTCCCAGATTTTGCTGCTGCTGCGTTGCCTAAGACGAACCTGCCAGTAGGATTTTGCGGTGTTGCAGGTTGCGATTGCGCAAAAGTGCCCGCAGTTTGTTCACAGGCAACGATCCCTGCGTTTCGGACAACGTAACCGCAGAGAGCGCCCACCTATGTCGCGGGTGACGCGGAAGCGACAACTGTGCGTGGGAGTGCGGTCGCCAGACGGAGCTATGCTTTCACAATCGCATCGTGGTGGTATAATAATTTACATTGAACATTTGTTCATCGAGACATGATACGAGCCCACGATAAGGGCTAGCTAGAGCATAAAATAAATGTTTATCCAGTTTTAACGAGCGATATACACGGTGTTGCAGTTGTCCCCGTAATATTTTTAACTGACATAAGGGGGGGAGGGGGGGGGGGGGGGGGGATATTCTACAGGGTCCGTCACTCGAACTGTTACTAACTTCACACTGATTTTCCTGTCAAAATAATAATGACAGCGCGCCAAATTTTGGTGAAACGGCACTTTGTTTTATTATTTTAAAGTGGGCGAAAAGAGCGGGTAAAACATTTTAATTTTAAAGTAAGTTTTCGACATGGACATTCATCGTAACAATGTTATCCTTGCACGAATGTGGCGAGCTGGAAAATAACGTTTTTTTCGATGAAATTTTTTTACTGTCCAACAGTATATGTATACAAACAAAATGATCGTGTTTGGCTGCGGGGTAAGTCTAACGAGAATTTGGACGATAGAGTTGCCTTTCGAAAGCAAGTGCTTCTGTTATGGTCTGGGCTGCAGTGACCGCAAATAGTCGCTCTCCACTCGTGTTTATCGAGCAGGGCGTCAAAGTCAACCAGCAAGTGTAGGTAGGTACCAACAAAAGGTGTTAAATGATGCGCTCATACCGTGGGCACGCAAGCAATTCGGTAGGAACAGCTGGACGTTCCAACAAGACTCAGCACCGTCCCACAAAGCTCGCCTGACAACATTTTTTACAGAACCACGTTCCACGGTTAATTTCTTCACAACAGTGGCCTCCCTACTCTCCAGACTTGAATCCAATGGACTTCTCGGTATGGTCCATTTTGGAGGCAGCCGTGTCAACAAAAAGATATGAAAGTATGGATACGCTGAAGGCAGCTCTCCGTCGTGAATGGAACAGAATACCGCAAACCCATCTTCGTGCAGCCTGCTTTGCCTTTGTCGGAAGACTTGGTGCCATCATCCGTGCCGAAGGATGCTATATTGAACAATAACAATGATTTTCTTAAAATTCTATGTTTTTTTGGCATCTTGTCACAATTTTTTATAAATCGTACGTTAATTAACCAAATAACATGATTTTTAATTGGTAACAGTTCGAGTGACGGACCCTGTATATGTGAAACTAAACAACTTCTGTGGCGATAAAAAATTTTTTTAAACAAAAAAATATTTTTTTCCATACAAATTTTAAATATCGCCCTTTAGCACGACACTTGTCCTTATCCCTTAATCGCATTTTGCGACATGCATGGGGAGAGATGCAGTGGGGTTATTCTTTTTAAGTACCGGTCCCACACGCTACAGCGGTATTATGGTTGATGCCTACCTATTAATTGACCTTATTATTTTAAGTTTGAACACTGTTTCAAGTTTAAAAACACTCCAATATTTTTCGGAACTCAATTAAGTAGTTAGCTAGGTACTCAAAATAATGATGATTAGTCTAATAAATAATTGTTTCTTCTTCGTATAAAGGTCAAGGTGAATCGAGTCTTCGTTGGTGTTTTTTTAAGCGAAGGAATGTTATACCTGTTGTGAAGGTTTGACCTTTGCCTGATATCCGGCTTAATGTTTGCTCTGACCTTTCGCTGCAAACCTTTAGTAGTGCATCTTCCATCTCGGTCGCTCTGTCTATTAGAATTTTTATTTTTTGATGTAAACTTACAAGTTTGGCTACATCACATACGAAACCCACATTGTCAGACCATGACATCTTGGTGAACGGTTCGTGCCGGCTATACACTGAGCTGGACGAAAAACACGAACCTTTCGATCAGTGCAGTGGTATTCCATAACCGTTTAGGATATAAATAAACTTCATTATAAAGTGAAAAATAATTTCCGTTGACTTACTTAAAGGAGTCGGGGGACCGCTAAGTAATATTTGCTGCCAATGTGCCATGTCAGTGCTTCCCTTCGATCGTGCCGGCTACACTGAACTGGACGGAAAACACAAACTATTTACATAGCCGTTTTGACCGACGTTTCATTCAGTGCGGTGGTACCAACCCGGTCGGGTTGGTACCACCGTGTTCAAACGTGGAATGCCCCTCTACGAAGTAGCTGATCGTGAAGTGGAAGGGCGATTACCTTACACTAGGCTTCCCCATCCGGCTCTCCGTCTCCAAATAAAATACACACCTGTACATAGACTAAGTCCGGAAGTGGAGAGCGAGCTCGAATTGGGAAGTATCCGAGTATATACGGATGGCAGTAAGATCCAGGGAGAAGTAGGTGCAGCGCTCACCTGCTGGGATGGAGACCGGGAAATACACCATCCAGAGGCGGACTAGCAGCCTTAGCCGCCCTAGACCGTTTAGTACCAGCCGCCCCAATTCAATGCAGCCGCCCCTTTTAAGTTTACAGCATAGATACAAATGTGGAGTTGTACGAAAATCAGTATTGCGTTCGGTTCAACCTGCCAGAAATATATTATTTCTCGGTTAATTTTACATATAGTAAAAGTATTTTTTATAAGTTTTGCGGCAATATTGACCTTATCGTCATAGCTAAATTATTTTGTCCGCGAAAATAGTGGGTCGTCTCCGCTCACCACTCCCGCACGTCGCACGCACTTGCTCCGGCCGGCACCCTTTCTATTCTGTACCTGCGCTCACTGCTTCCAGCAGCAGGTACAGATTGGCCGCCCCTAATATCTGGCCGCCCTAGGCCCGGGCCTAGTCAGCCTTAAGGAAAGTCCGCCTCTGACACCATCGGAAGTTCCGGCTCGAAAGCTTGTGCACAGTGTTTCAGTCGGAATTATTCGCAATTCACAAGGCGACTGACTAGGCACTGAAGCGTGGCACAACTGAGTCGGTCTGTCTGTTCAGTGACTCCCGGTCCTCTCTCGATCTCATTGCCAACTCCAGCACCCTCCATCCACTCGCAGCCGAAATACGTTCGACCATCTCGAAAATCTCTGAGCAGAGGGGCAGTGTTCGACTTTTCTGGCTCCGTGCCCACGTGGGTACGCCGGGAAACGAGAGAGCCGATTATCTGGCTAAAGAAGCGGCTCTGAAGAAGAAGACTGCCCCAGATTACTCAAATTTCCCACTATCGTACGCAAAAAGGTGCATTCGTGAACGCACTCTGGAGAAATGGCAACACCGATATAGCGACAGCTCCACGGGTGCGGTCACCAAACAGTTCTTCCCAGACGTTCGCACGGCATATCGAACCCTCCTGAAAACCCCTGCAAACTATTACCGCACACAGGCCTGGACCGGACACGGAGGGTTGGCTCACTACCTGCACAGATTCAAATTAAAGGACTCCCCAATTTGCGGCTTCTGCGGAGACGCGGAGGAGACAGTTGAACACCTGCTCGACAACTGTCCAAGATTCTCCGCCAAGAGGTCGGAGGTAGAGATGGAGTTTGAGATGGAAGTCGTGTGCGGTAATTGGCCGGCCCTTCTGTCCGGAAAAAGGTCAAGCAAAAAATTTGCCAAATACTGCGAATATGTCATACAAAATGTAATTGTTTTAAACAAATAAGTCAAATATAAATGTGTAATGTTATTTCTAATATAACATTCCGGTACCGTACCGTGTGGGGCCGGTACTTTAAAAGAATAGCCCCACTGCATCTCTCCCCGTGTATGTCGTAAAAGGCGACTAAGGGATATGACTCCCTTCTTATATTACTAGGTGGTAGGGTTTAACCCGCCCGGGTCGGTACCACCGCACTGAATGAAAGGTCTGTCGGAACGGCTATGTAAATAGTTTGTTTTTTCCGTCCAGTTCAGTGTAGCCGGCACGACCGAAGGGAGGCACTGACGTGGCACCAAGTTCATCCGGTGTTATGGGCTGACATCACGGATGTTGTAGGTGATGTAGCCATCCGTGTCAGTATCAATAAAAAAAAAACATAGGTGAGTAGAAGCAATTCGTGAAGATATGATTAAATATTTATTAATAAGTGTAAATAAAATGGAAGTAAGATAGTAAGCGTATTAAATATTGTAAAATGGTAAAATAATACGTAAAATGTGTATATTTGTTATAGGTTTAAGCATTAGTTAATTAAGTTATAAAGAGCTCGGGATTGACACCCGGGGTGTATGTAATAAATAACTCAATAAAAAAATTTAAAAAAACCCCCGGGCGGGTTGAACCCTACCACCGAGTAAGGTAGGAAGGGAAGGGACCTACAGTTTTACGTGGAATCCGAACCACGGTCAGCCTCCAACGGTCGAGCGGTCATCTAAGTACTGATCCCGCCCAGCGTTGCTTAACAATAGTTCAAAATACCCGCGAGGCTCTCAATTTTTATGTTTTATTCACATAGTGGTCCTCCGACTCCTTTAAGTAAGTAAACTGAAATTATTTTTGGCTTTTTAAAGGGATGGGGGCGTTTTAAAAATTTGTAATTTAACTTTTATTTCAAGCTTTTTGAAAAAAAAAAACCGCATGCAAATCGGTCCGCTTTTTTAAATAATTAATTTTTTTATTACTTAATTACTTGATTACTTGATTATAAAAAACATAGCTAAGCTTAGAACCATCTCCATTAAACCGGCTTTCTAATAAAAAAAAACCGCATCCAAATCGGTCCATCCGTTTGGGAGCTACGATGCCACAGACAGACACACACACACACACACGTCAAACTTATAACACCCCTCTTTTTGCGTCAGGGGTTAAAAATAGTTTAAGTATATGCCGTAAGGTCTAATTGAACGTACAGTACCCGGCGGTAAATTATGAACATCGACCTATAGAAAGAGACAATCAGGTTGTAGAGCGTCGTCCCTGTTGTACGAACTCGCACGTCTCTGTGCGACAGGGACGACGCTCTACAACCGGATTGTCTCTTTCTAAAGCTCGACACGCGTTATTTACTGCGGGGTACTGCACTTAATTTTTTTTTTTACATTAATTTAGTTTTACCGGCCTTAGATAATCACCTCGGACAGATAATGCGACAGACACCTGACCGATTTCAGAGATTTCAGCGATTTCAGCGTCGCTGGCTACGGAACCCTAAAAAACCGGCCAAGTGCGAGTCGAACTCGCGCACCGAGGGTTCCGTATCGCCATGCCATGGCCAGCGCCACTCACGCCATCTAGATGGCGTGTTATTGAAATGCCAAAGAGTTTGTATTACGACGAGCGCAGCGCAGCGACGTAATACAAACTCTTTGTGAAATGCTGTAAAAATGCTTCATAATCTATTCGGTAGATGGCACGCGCGCATACACTTTTTGGTTTCTTCTATGGGAACACGCGTGAATTTTTTACTTGTTCTTATTTTTATTATTTTCTTGTTATATCGGCCATAATAACACTTAATATGTGAAAATTTCAACGGGCTACCTATTACGGTTCAAGAGATACAGCCCTCGGACAGACAGACAGACGGACGGGCGGACAGACAGGCGGCGTAGGTTTCTTAGTGATAGGGTCCCGTGCCGGATACGGAACCCTAACAATCAGACACCATCAGCAGGTACCTACACACTAACCTACATAATAAAATAGAAGGTGGCTCGGCGAGAGGCTCTAGGCGCGCGCCTGCGCTCTGCGCACAACCGGTTATCCTCGGCACTTCGTAAGCATCCTTTCACACGTCGTCGTCGTCCTGCACGCGTAATAAGTACCTACTATAGCGCAGCGGTTCCCAATTCCTTGGCGAATTTTCTGAGACCCATAAGTACCCCGGAGTAATAAATTTGTGATAATTTTTAGGGTTCCGTATCCCGTACGGAAGCCTATATTACTTAGCCTACGCCGCGCCGTCTGTCTGTCTGTCCGTCCTTCCGTCTGTCTGTCCGAGGGCTGTATCCACGAGGCTGTATCTCTTGAACCGTAATAGCTAGCCCGTTGCAATTTTCATAGAATATGTGTTAATTATGGCCGATATAACAACAAATAATAAAAATAAGAATAAGTAAAAAATTCACGGGGGTTCCCATAGAAGAAACCAAAAAGTGTATGCGCGGGCGCCATCTACCGAATAGATTATGAAGCATTTTAACTAATTATGACATTTAACTAATATGAAGCATTTCATAACACGCCATCTAGATGGCGTGAGTGGCGCTAGCTATGACATGGCGATACCGAACCCTCGGTGCGCGAGTTCGACTGGCACTTGGCCGGTTTTTTTTTAGAAATAGTTATGACTCGTACCTTTTTTTTTTTTATGTAATCCGGTATGGGTGGCTGAGTTGGAGGGGCCAAAGCGCATGCTCCGACCAGGCAATATCACGTCCGAGAAAGTAGGTGCCATACCGGAGACTTCCCTGGATTGCTGGCTATACTGGACTAGAGGAGAACACAACCGAGGCTGCTATGCGGCCATCTTACATCCAGTACGGTGGTACCAACCCAGTCGGCTACAATTTGAGCCTACCACCTAGTAAGGGGCAAGGGAAGGGACCTACAGTTTTACACCGGTTCCGAACGGTGAAGCAGCAGGTGTAGGTATGCACGTAAATTTTTTCGTCAGAAAAAACTCATTGGTACACGCCGACGGGATTCGAACCGCGGACCTCTCGCATGAGAAGCCGATGCCCAACTACTCGGCCACCCGCCGCTTTAAACTAAACTACTGTGTAAGTGTGAAACACTTTTGTAAATGTAGAATAAGTGGACATAAAAAAAAAAGGTA